>CAJQUN010000003.1:27449261-28914735 GCA_907163345.1 Haberlea rhodopensis | reverse complement strand
AGCTCAGATTGCTGATGTCTTGGAAGAAACTATCACAGAACAACAAATGGTGACAGACACAGAGCATGTTGTCACGACCCGCAGTGTTGCACCCAATCTTGCCGGCTAAGCATGTAAGGACCCCAAGCCCTTAACCCTTAATTAGTGTATTAACCATTATGTGTGGCACATGCTTTCAATAAAAAGTCAATCGGAAGCTCAAATGATGCTTACAAAATTCCTTTAATATTCAACGTTATAAGATCATCTCTACTAACATATAGACTCATAGAGTTGCCCATTACCAACCCCATTTTGCCACTTTTTACATTGTGGACTTTTATAAAAATTTGGGCAGAGTCTCCCCGTAAATTGAGCTATCCCGAAATAAAAGCACAACACATAACATAATTCCCGGCCAGGGAAAAACATAATACTCATCAGAATGCAGCAATACCAAGTAAATTCCCAGCCAGGGAAGACGCCACACATAAGACGACAAAAGTGGGTTTCAACCCCCACATAATACACTAACGACTCTCATATCATTAGCAATTCTACCACAATTGCATGCAACATATAATGAAAGAGAGAAAGGCTCATGCCTTTATATACAACCCATATACAAACATAACAGTGCTCACATGCGAGCATCATAAATATGTATAAAACCCTCGGGTGTATATATGTACTCTATACGATACCGTGCTCCATCAAGCCCTGGTACCACGATCCTGGGAGTACATCCAATCAACAGCTCGAGCTCAGCTCCACAGCCATCGATGCACCTATTCACCTGTCCCAACAGAGACAGCCCCCAACGGGGTGAGCATACCAATACACAAAATCTCATAATCACAATAATGAAATTCATAATTTACAACACAAGTAAATATTAATGAATTTTAAATGATACTCCCTGGATGGCAACATCCTCATCCGGGATTCCGTGTACTGTCCCTGTTCTCACAATCATCAAACTCATCAAATCTCATAAATCAGTAAATCAACACATTGATTTAACTCATAGCATGCCTGATTCTCAAGTATAAAAAATCAATGATTCCAAGTTCAATATACATACAAATATAGATATCTCAATATCTAGTACTGATTTCTCAATTTCGCTATCAATCATAGATAGTTCAAATGCCTAGCATTTATTTTACCAATTTTCCATTATACCTAGACATCTCACATGTCTTATAATGAGTACATGATCCCACGATCATTCTCAGGCATCTCAAATGCCGTACAATAGTCATATAGACTCAGTACCCCATATATATCAACACATATATGCATATAGCCATACCCACAACCATCTAATGCAATTACAACACATTATGCATTTCACAATTGCTATCACGTAAAGTAATGCTCGTACGTCGCACGTACCTCAAATTTCCGAAGTCCGAGCCAAACCTTGCTCGAGTTCCATGCTCCGAGGAACGATGTGCTAACACGATAAATTAATTCACAATTAATTACGAACATGCAACCCATGCTCAAGCACACCCATAACCCTCAAAAATATTGTCAACACACGACAATTAACCATTATCGAAAATCGCTCAAGAACACCCCACAAATTTTCGAACCTTCACAACACAAATCGAACCCAATATAAACACCATAATTCATCTAAAACATGAATTAATCAATTACTAACAAGAATCATCACTCCTTGTCAAAAATCCCCAAATTCGAACATAAATCCCACAATTTCGAACCCTAACTCACGCCACCAGCGCTCAAATCGAACCATTGAGCAACAATTTTTCGAACCATTAAAGTCTAAAATTTTCGACCCAACAACATCACAAAAACGCCCCAAAAACACAGGAAGAAAAGCCCCAAAAATTGTACCAAAATCGGGCCACAAAATCGGACAGAAATCCAGTTCCGAACCCTACGCTTTTCTGGCAAATCCGAACGCGATTCTCGACGAAACTTCGAATTGTTGGTATGGATAGGAGCGCCTGGAAGAGACGATTCCAACGGCGGGTGGCACGCGCCGAACGGCGGCCGGACGGCGGCGGGCGAAGGCCTTTTGTGCGCGGGGGTCAACTGGATCGGGAAAAGGGGCGCGCGGGTGAGGAGAGAGGGAAGGTGGGGAAAATGGCTTCCAATAATAAAAATCTCGGTTCAACTGGTTTTTATAGCAAAAATACCCCAAAATACTAATAGCCCCACAAATACATCATGATTCATTAAAAATCATCTGTTTTCAAAAATTCTCTTTCTAACTCAAAAACCCCTACCGGTGCCCACACCAAGCACCCGAGATTCTGAGTCACACTAAAAACCCAATTCACAGGTTTTCACCGAAATGAGAATACGATCTCAACCTCGGGATCCAACGATCCCAACTACTCAAATAGACGAGCCCGGAGAGCCCAATACCTCGATTAAACTCCAATTTGCCACGTAAAACAACTTTACGGGTTATTAACACTCCGGGATTAACATCCCTAATCTCTGGTCATCACAATATCCCCCACTAAAAGAATTTCGTCCTCGAAATTAGCACCGGTGTATCACGTAACACCCGGGCTACACAACTACATGAAGTCATAACCTCGATTCCTGACCATATCAGAATCGTCTTAAAAACCTCGAGAATACTTACCTCACATCGAACTCTGAAACAGAGCGACATACCAAAACCAACACCAACTCATCACCCAAGAGGCAAAACGTACCTCGATGCGGTTCATCCCAAAAGTTAGTCCCTCATGACTGCAAAACAACCAATATTTACGACCGTAGATCGGACAGTCATCCTTCGTTCTAATACCACTAGTAAGAACGCATCATGAATGACACCTCAACCGTGAGAGCGTTGACCTCGTGTCAATCTCTGGTGTGGAATAGACTTCCAAATCCATCATAACGTCAAAGAGCGTCAGCACCACTCAACGCTAATAATCCAAAAGCAGTTAGGCAACTGAAACTGCAAGGATTCGAATCGCTCCCGATTCCATCGTAGATATCGTCCAATGATATCTTTATCATGACTCACGACGTCTAACATACCTCGTTACGAGGGGAACATTAGTATACCACGGTGCACACATACCAAACCTGGTTTCCACTTTCAAACCTCCTCCATCGAATGAGCAGTCGTATCATTGCAACTCAATTTGGGCAACTCACGGCCACAGATTCACATAAAAGACATCTCACAAGATGTCCACCTCCGGATATTCCAAGGATCACATCCTGATCATAAATAAACCATCGAGACTCCACAGAGTTCAAATTCTGAA
Organism: Haberlea rhodopensis; assembly: GCA_907163345.1. Taxonomy (NCBI): domain Eukaryota; kingdom Viridiplantae; phylum Streptophyta; class Magnoliopsida; order Lamiales; family Gesneriaceae; genus Haberlea; species Haberlea rhodopensis. The sequence goes on along the minus strand of CAJQUN010000003.1, from coordinate 28,911,484 downwards.
AGGACATGCAATAAACTCATTGCATCCTCAACGCTTGTGTCGACAGCGACACCCAAAAAAATCCGAATTCCTGCCATCCCTTGGCAATCCTAGGATTTAACAATCCAAACTTGGGAAGGCTATCGCATAACTCGGAGGAAAACACCAATAAGGAAATACCTTAACCCACACAAGATAATCCCTCTTCAAGGGAGTCAACTAACTTCACGATTGTTCCTCATAATTATCGTGCCATAGAGATTCCCAATCTCAAGGTGTTCCATATCTCTCACCAGAGATTTAACCATCCAAAAATAGCATAACTCTATGCTTGACAGAAAGAAAATCAATAATTGGCATCTGTATACTCACCAGTATACCTGCCTAAGTACTGACATCGCATGCATATTCAATGCACTCGGCTCGGGTATCTACAACATACCCCTAAGCCCCAAACACAACCGTCAATTCTGAGTCATTCCCTATCCAGTGAAGAACGATAATCGACGATCAACAACACGGTGTGATTCCCAAGATCAACACCACACGTACCAACTCACCGAATCTTTCAAAGATTTCCAAATAGGTATAATACTACCTCCTTCCCCACAAGGGAAATGCCATCGAACTCGAGATTCACAAGTCTCGAACCACTGTTCGGAAAAACTGGATACAATAACACCCATTTTATCCTAAATACACGGGTTCCCTCAGATCGAGTCAATAACGACCTGATGACTCTCTCGTTGGTACTCCAACATCATGAGCTGTCCCAGACAAGTCTCACCAAAATTAAACATAAACGTATACACGTTTCAGTGAGGCATGCACAACCTCAACCTCAAATGACATGGTGACTACTAGAGTCCACCACAATCCACATCGTATCACCTTACGATTTGCCAAACTTGATTCCAACGAGCAGTATCATGGCTCCAACAATCACACTATATCATTACCACGATATCTGGCTAGCAAAGCGCTGTCTCCATAGGCTCATATCAAGCCCACCAACAAACCATATGTTCCATCTCGGTATGCCATACCGTACAAACCGTTAGAGTAATGGGTCATCGCCCGACATATCTCTAAAATACCAAGCACAATGGACAACCCGGTGTCCTTGCTCACTTATGATGCAGTTGTAATCCGTTAAGACTTATCCCACACCCTCAGGGTGGGTGCAACCATGTCTACCCTACATCACAACACAAGCTAGTAGTTTCCTCAATGACTACTCTTACCACCAATCACTTGGCCCTAGCCAAACCAACGAGCATACCCAAGGGTATCATTGCTCGACAAATATACTTCGAATATGTGCTGCGGTATAATTCCTATACGGCGCACCCAATAGTTCCTCGAGCAACTTGCTCGGCATAATGGTCTCGTCAACTAGTGACTCAGACACTACCATGTGCCCACCAAGGCACTCAAACCATATAACCAAATACATAACATAAATGTATTAATCATCAAAACGACGCCACACGTCTACATAGAACATCAACTATGTCATCGTCATCCCGTGACGGCATATGTCAACATATGACATCCGACTAACATCGTCAAACATACGACGGTACATGGCAATACACGACATCCATAATCTCATCGTCAAACACATGGCATATATATAGCAACACATAGTATCCACAATAATGCTAACACAAGTAATATGCCATACCTCATCGCTATCAATATAGCGGCATACCTGTCTCCGTCGCTCGATAATAGTACGTAGTCAGCACCCATCGCTCGAAGGCGGCAAAATCCTGTGCTTAACACATAGCGGCACAATCCATCGCTATAGAATCGACGGCATGACACCTCGTCATATAATAAGTGGCATGAAACCTCGCTATACACCTGAGCATGAATCATCGTCCACATAATAGCGGAAAGAGGCATCGCTAGCAATATATCCGGCGGCAAGAACCATCGCCAATCAATATAGCGGAATGAACCATCGCTATCCATATACATGGCGGCAAGAACCATCGCCAGTCAATATAGCGGAATAAACCATCGCTATCAATATCCATGGCGGCAAGAACCATCGCCAGTCAATATAGCGGCATGAACCATCGCTATCAATATACATGGCGGCAAGAACCATCGCCAGTCAATATAGCGAAATGAACCATCGCTATCAATATACATGGCGGCAAGAACCATCGCCAGTCAATATAGCGGCAAGAACCATCGCCAGTCAATATAGCGGCATGAACCATCGCTATCAATATACATGGCGGCAAGAACCATCGCCAGTCAATATAGCGGCATGAACCATCGCTATCAATATACATGGCGGCAAGAACCATCGCCAGTCAATATAGCCGATCCCTAGTCATTGTCACGGTAGTGTATTTTAATGCCCCTCGCTCAAATAAAACATGCGGTACTCCCACCCCTCGCTTCACATATAGGCGGCATAGAATAACCTCGCTTAAATGGACATGCGGTACTCCCACCCCTCGCCTCACATTTTAGCGGCAAATATTCTTTCCTCGCCTCATATGCTAACCACGCTTCAATGTGACATGCGGCGCTCCCACCCCTCGCTTCACATTTTAGCGGCACAAAATAATAAATAGCGGCAAGCATTTAAAATCATCACTCATCCATAACAATGACTCATGGGATATTCACCAAGTATTTCATCCATACCTGCATCACAAAGCATAATCCATATACCAACATACATCATCATGAGTGTATTTTAATGCACCTCGCTCAAATGCGACATGCGGCGCTCCCACCCCTCGCTTCGACATTTGGCGGCAAAGCATTAAAATCATCACTACATGTACACATACATCCACAATGTATAAATCCATGATGTATATAAAATGCAGGTTACCGTTTCGTGTCTTTCAACCATGGCCTTAGCCTTTCGCATCATAGTGTTCCTACAGGAACAATCACAACCCATGAGCATACAATAATCCATATTCCCACAATATGATTATAATGAGTAAATGCATAAACTATGAGTACAAAGTACTTCCTGTATCCCAATGCATTTCGATATGCTCCACCTGGTTGTCCCTGTGTCACAACTCACAATCATAATCAACAGGTTATATTATGATTCTATAGATGTCATGACATACAATCGTTTCACTATGATCACATATCACAAATGCACATAAGCAAAATAGTTGTGTCACACAACACTAGCTACTATCATGCATAAATATGTGCTACCCATCCCTATCAGCATGTTTTAGGCCCTCAACAGCCCCAAAGAGCTAACCACTGCTCTGATACCACTAATGTAAGGACCACAAGCCCTTAACCCTTAATTAGTGTATTAACCATTATGTGTGGCACATGCTTTCAATAAAAAGTCAATCGGGAAGCTCAAATGATGCTTACAAAATTCCTTTAATATTCAACGTTATAAGATCATCTCTACTAACATATAGACTCATAGAGTTGCCCATTACCAACCCCATTTTGCCACTTTTTACATTGTGGACTTTTATAAAAATTTGGGCAGAGTCTCCCCGTAAATTGAGCTATCCCGAAATAAAAGCACAACACATAACATAATTCCCGGCCAGGGAAAAACATAATACTCATCAGAATGCAGCAATACCAAGTAAATTCCCAGCCAGGGAAGACGCCACACATAAGACGACAAAAGTGGGTTTCAACCCCCACATAATACACTAACGACTCTCATATCATTAGCAATTCTACCACAATTGCATGCAACATATAATGAAAGAGAGAAAGGCTCATGCCTTTATATACAACCCATATACAAACATAACCGTGCTCACATGCGAGCATCATAAATATGTATAAAACCCTCGGGTGTATATATGTACTCTATACGATACCGTGCTCCATCAAGCCCTGGTACCACGATCCTGGGAGTACATACAATCAACAGCTCGAGCTCAGCTCCACAGCCATCGATGCACCTATTCACCTGCCCCAACAGAGACAGCCCCCAACGGGGTGAGCATACCAATACACAAAATCTCATAATCACAATAATGAAATTCATAATTTACAACACAAGTAAATATTAATGAATTTTAAATGATACTCCCTGGATGGCAACATCCTCATCCGGGATTCCGTGTACTGTCCCTGTTCTCACAATCATCAAACTCATCAAATCTCATAAATCAGTAAATCAACACATTGATTTAACTCATAGCATGCCTGATTCTCAAGTATAAAAAATCAATGATTCCAAGTTCAATATACATACAAATATAGATATCTCAATATCTAGTACTGATTTCTCAATTTCGCTATCAATCATAGATAGTTCAAATGCCTAGCATTTATTTTACCAATTTTCCATTATACCTAGACATCTCACATGTCTTATAATGAGTACATGATCCCACGATCATTCTCAGGCATCTCAAATGCCGTACAATAGTCATATAGACTCAGTACCCCATATATATCAACACATATATGCATATAGCCATACCCACAACCATCTAATGCAATTACAACACATTATGCATTTCACAATTGCTATCACGTAAAGTAATGCTCGTACGTCGCACGTACCTCAAATTTCCGAAGTCCGAGCCAAACCTTGCTCGAGTTCCATGCTCCGAGGAACGATGTGCTAACACGATAAATTAATTCACAATTAATTACGAACATGCAACCCATGCTCAAGCACACCCATAACCCTCAAAAATATTGTCAACACACGACAATTAACCATTATCGAAAATCGCTCAAGAACACCCCACAAATTTTCGAACCTTCACAACACAAATCGAACCCAATATAAACACCATAATTCATCTAAAACATGAGTTAATCAATTACTAACAAGAATCATCACTCCTTGTCAAAAATCCCCAAATTCGAACATAAACCCCACAATTTCGAACCCTAACTCACGCCACCAGCGCTCAAATCGAACCATTGAGCAACAATTTTTCGAACCATTAAAGTCTAAAATTTTCGACCCAACAACATCACAAAAACGCCCCAAAAACACAGGAAGAAAAGCCCCAAAAATCGTACCAAAATCGGGCCACAAAATCGGACAGAAATCCAGTTCCGAACCCTACGCTTTTCTGGCAAATCCGAACGCGATTCTCGACGAAACTTCGAATTGTTGGTATGGATAGGAGCGCCTGGAAGAGACAATTCCAACGGCGGGTGGCACGCGCCGAACGGCGGCCGGACGGCGGCGGGCGAAGGCCTTTTGTGCGCGGGGGTCAACTGGATCGGGAAAAGGGGCGCGCGGGTGAGGAGAGAGGGAAGGTGGGGAAAATGGCTTCCAATAATAAAAATCTCGGTTCAACTGGTATTTATAGCAAAAATAACCCCAAAATACTAATAGCCCCACAAATACATCATGATTCATTAAAAATCATCTGTTTTTAAAAATTCTCTTTCTAACTCAAAAACCCCTACCGGTGCCCACACCAAGCACCCGAGATTCTGAGTCACACTAAAAACCCAACTCACAGGTTTTCACCGAAATGAGAATACGATCTCAACCTCGGGATCCAACGATCCCAACTACTCAAATAGACGAGCCCGGAGGGCCCAACACCTAAACTCCAATTTGCCACGTAAAACAACTTTACGGGTTATTAACACTCCGGGATTAACATCCCTAATCTCTGGTCATCACAAAGCATTACGGAGGTTCAAACTCATTTCTTTCCAACTGGGTGTAAGATTGTAATTTCACATAGTTTTGGGGCTTTGAGACATTCCGGAAGCTCATGGAAGCTTGAAGAACACTTTGGAGCAACCCGGAAGACTCTTGACTTCACTTGCACATTCTTTTGGATTCTAGAATCTTGTGGAGCATACATAGGACATTATAGAAGCATGTAGATGTTCTAGAATCTTGTACATAGAAACATGGTAGAAACATGTAGAATGGAAGAAGATCCTAGAAGGTCTTTCCCAACCATTAGATCAAATTGATCACCACCATCCATTGAGGATGTGGACATGTATATATAGGATGTAGGAGTTCATTTGTAAGCATCCAAGTTTCAAGCATTCAAGTAATACAAAGCATTCTCCACAACTCTCTTTGTGTTATTTCTCTTTCTAGCACTTTAGCAACCAACTTGGGAGAAAGGCTGACTTGCTAGCAACTCGGGGTTACTAGTCAAGTGCCGCACGGGTTCGAGAAAATCTGGGTGAAACTCTCATCCCGTGACAAGTGGTATCAGAGCCTAGGTCGGCTCTTAAAGCTTCCGCACTCAAGGTTGTTCGTTGGTGCTGCTAGAAGAAAGAATGTCGGACGCAGGGGTGGTCCAATAACCCGAGAAGCAGGAGAAGGCACCGAGGAAGTGGCGAGGCCAGTCGAGGGAAACATCGGTCGACTTTATGGGTGGCATGGAAAGTCGGATGATCCGACTGGAGCAATACATGGCGGATCACTCCCAAGCCTTCGAGGATGTGGCCGAGAGGGTTCGGGAACTTGAAGAGAACACCTCAGGGGAAGAGTTTCAAGGCCAGGTACTCCAACAAATTAACTCATTCAATTTTGATGTGAAGAATCAATTTGATGAATTTAGGGGCATGATTGAGGCCTTGCAAGAAGAGTTCAAAACTCTCAAGGCCGACATGGTGCTATGTAAGCGGGCAATGGCCAACGCAGGGGATCATGTGGCCACAGCACCGACACGGATCGATGTTCCAAGGCCAAAACCATACAATGGGGATCGAAATGCCAAGGAACTCGATAACTTTTTGTGGAACTTGGAGCAATACTTTGCTACCTCGAATGTGCGGGACAACGAGGCTAAGATTCGCACGGCGCCTCTATTCTTAGCCGACACGGCAACATTATGGTGGAGGAGGCGTCACGCTGATATTGAGCGAGGCACATGCCGCATGGAGACTTGGGAGGATTTTAAGGCGGAGCTCAAGCGTCAATTCTACCCCGAGAATGTGGAGTATGAGGCTCGTGGTAGGTTACGGCGACTCACACACAACAAAACCATTAAGGAGTACATAAAGGAGTTCCAAGAGATCGTCTTGGAGATCCCGGAGCTGACTGATCGGGAAGCATTTTTTGCATTCCTTGATGGTCTCAAGCCATGGGCAAGGCAAGAGCTCCAACACCGGCAGGTGCAGGATTTGGCTACGGCAATTGCATATGCCGAGAGCCTTATTGAGTTGCGGCCCTCCAATGACAGCAATAACAGAAGCAAGGAAGATGAGGACCAAGTTGTGGGAGGCAACCAATCGAACTCAAACCAAAACCACAACAAAGGCAATGCACCGAGACTGATGGGCAACAAGTACAATGATCGAGGTGGGACTTGCTACCTTTGTCACAAGGCCGACCACATCATGGCCAATTTCCCAATGGTGAACAAACTAGCAGCCTTGACAGACGAAGACGTGGAGCCGTGGGAGGAAGGCACAGAGATCGGATCTCTACAACTTCTCAATGTCGTCAAGGCAAAGGTGGATCCAACCAAAGAACCCAAGGGTGGGTCTATGTTCGTGGATGCCTTGGTCAGGGGCCGACGAGTCAGGGCATTGGTGGACACGGGAGCCACGCACAACTTCATCCGAGAGGAGACGGCGAAGAAGCTGGGGCTTTTCATCACTCCAACCGGTGGATCAATCAAGTCGGTAAATACAACGGCCAAACCAATTACTGGAGAGGCCAAAAGAGTGAAGACCACGATAGGAGAATGGCAGGGATGTGTCTCCTACACGGTGGTGCCCATGGACGACTATGACATGGTGCTTGGGCTAGAGTGGCTCGATGAGGTACGAGCATGTATTCTACCCTTTTCCAACTCCTTATATATTCTAGGTGCAAACACCCCATGCACTATACTGGCCAAGAGGGAGGCCAAGGGGCCGAGAAGGTTGTCGGCCATCGAGCTTGCGAAGGGGCTTAAAAGTAACGAGGAGACTTATGGCATGTTTCCGAAGATAGACGAGGGGCCTAAGACTGAGGTCCTGGGGAAGTTGCCTATGGAGGTCAAGGTCGTGCCTAGGGATTCCAAGGACATCATGCCAAAGGAACCGCCGAAGAAACTACAACCCAAGAGGAAGGAGGACCACACAATGAAGCTGATAAATGATATTGGCCCGCCTTCTCACAAACCATATCGGAGGACGCCGATGAAACCACACAACATCGCTACAGGCTGCATAGGGAGCAGCCCTACAGCGTATACATCCGCCAAGTCCTTACGGGGAGAGACTGATTTGGCTCGAGCATCCTTGGGCACAACTACCAATATGGGGAAGAAGTGGACTTACATTAAGCCACGAGTGGCTGAGTTCAAGGAAGAGGACCTTGTAATGGTGAAGACACCACCCCAACAGTTCAAGGCCTTGCGGTACTCGAACAAAGGGTTGGTACGAAAATATGACGGCACCCATACATCGAGTACTTCATGCAATGGAAAGGTCTACTTCAGGCAGAATGCGGCTGGGAGCACAAAGATTGATTGTGCCAATCTGTGCACAAGGAGTTCTGTGACTTGCAGGCGACGAGGGCGTAGCCAAATTCGGTTGGGGAGAATGTCACGACCCGCAGTGTTGCACCCAATCTTGCCGGCTAAGCATTACAGAGGTTCAAACTCATTTCTTTCCAACTGGGGGCAAGATTGTAATTTCACATAGTTTTGGGGTTTTGGGACATTCCGGAAGCTCCTGGAAGCTTGAAGAACACTTTGGAGCAACCCGGAAGACTCTTGACTTCACTTGCACATTCTTTTGGATTCTAGAATCTTGTGGAGCATACATAGGACATTATAGAAGCATGTAGATGTTCTAGAATCTTGTACATAGAACATGGTAGAAACATGTAAAATGGAAGAAGATCCTAGAAGGTCTTTCCCAACCATTAGATCAAATTGATCCCCACCATCCATTGAGGAGGTGGACATGTATATATAGGATGTAGGAGTTCATTTGTAAGCATCCAAGTTTCAAGCATTCAAGTAATACAAAGCATTCTCCACGACTCTCTTTGTGTTATTTCTCTTTCTAGCACTTTAGCAACCAACTTGGGAGAAAGGCTGACTTGCTAGCAACGCGGGGTTACTAGTCAAGTGCCGCACGGGTTCGAGAAAATCTGGGTGAAACTCTCATCCCGTGACAATGTGCTACCTTTGCCAATAGAACATGTCATCTCCCTTACTGTTGATGGTTTTGAGATTGAAGATGTTGCTGCTCAGGATTCTCCTCAGACTGCTGGTAACGAAGCTGAGTTGGATATAAATGTAGAGGATTTTGCTCAGGATCTAGCAATGATCATAGCTACATCCTCTGCTGGACCATCTCAAGGAAAATATGTTCTTCCAGAGTCTGCTGGCCTCGATGGAACATATCACACGCCTCTCTCTCTTCTTAGAGCATCTATGTTTGACATGACAAGTACATTTAACTCCGTGATTGCTGAGATCAAGGAAATGAAGTATGGTCAAGACAATGCTGAAACAGCCTTTGATACATTCAAGAAAAATATTTCAAATAAGCTCAATCTTCTCCAGTCGAACATCAAAGTTATATTCGATCAGGTGAAGGACGTGAAGAAAAATTCTGTTGTGGCTAAAGATGAGTTTGCGAGGAATATTAGAAGAGCAATCTTGAATTGAATCAGAAATGTACACCATGCAGACAGCCTTCTCCACCCAGCTCATCGATATACATGAGTTGTTGAAGAAGATGCATAATGACAAAAAGGGGAAGAGAGGTAGAAAAGACCAGAGCCGAGCAGGCAGTCCATCAAAAAACAATAGCCCATCAAATAACCATTTAGCAGACATCATAAATAGTATAGGGTTGCAAACTTTAGTATAGGATTATATTTTTCATTTCATACATAGTATATGACTGTACTTTGAATCATTTGAAATAAACATGATTTTATTCATTTCATTTTAACGTTCAATTTGCAATTTCTATGTATGGCTATTCAATTTTCTTGTAAAAGTTTTCTAGGCAGTTTGCTGTATACAAATCCAAGTTGAATATTCAAAGAAGATCAGACCAAGTTTTTTCACCCCGGAAAGGGTGAAATTGTTAGAACTTTTAAGTTTTGGTGATTATAAAATAGCTTACTTCGGAAGACTCTACTATATTATTAACGGATGCTAGGTTGCTGTCAACAAAGTCGAGAACAGCTTAGTTCAGACCAGCAGAGTCTAAACAATAGCTTCGTTCAGACTATCGGAGTCCAAACGACAGCTTATTCAGACCAGCAAAGTCCATGGCTAGCCAACTTTAGAATATAACAGAGTTTGCAAGCAGACTAGCAAAGTTCAAGAAAGTAGCAGACACATTACTCCTGCCGATTGCTAGCAAGATAGTACACTGTCAACAATACTATTTCACAGAGCTGTCAGAGAATTACATACTTAACTAGCCGTTAAAGAATTTGACAAAAAGACAAAGGGAATGTTAGGTGACTGTACGACAACCAACAAATAGTAGTACCTGGTATCCAAATGCAGTAAAATTTATGTTTCAATGCTCAACTATAAATAGCCCTGAGTCGGATTGATACAGAGATCCTGCTACGTATTTTTGAATCAACATTCAATATCTCTGCAACAAAACTTCCAACAAATTTATTAAAGCATCAAGTACATTCAAAGCAGCACATCTCACTTGCATATGTGAACAACAAAGGTTCAACAAGCTACACAGAAGCACTCAATTCATCCAAGGATTGTATCTTGTAAGAAAGAGTGAAAAACGTCGTATTCATCAGAAGAGTTTTGATTGTGAGAAGTGTGCTATGAGTTTAGATCATACGAGTGAATTTGATCTAAGTGGGTTTATACTGTTATGTATGAAACCAAATCTTCTAGTAAATATTGATCGCTTTTATTTTAAACAATTATTTCTCAGTGTAGCGATTCTATACCGCAAGTGCACGGTGTCAAGTTTTAGTATAGTGATTTAGAAATAGGGATGTCGTACCCACAGGGACTAATGTATCAGTACCAAATAAAATTAGAAAAAATATATTTAGCCTACGAAATATATGAATAAATATCTAATTAAAATAACAACTTAAAAACTCAAAATTAAATCAACTCCTTTGAAGATGCGAAGGAATTCCACTCGAAAAATTTATCAAGATGTTGGTTCATTTGTGTTATCGTCAATGATTTGTTTGTAAAAACAATTACTAAAAAATTAATTCTTAAGGTGACGGATTCCCTAATATAATCAATACACTTTCTCAAGCTATATTGAAACTAATATTAAATTGAAGCAAGTAACTCTCGTTCACTTGAACCAATTTAATATTGCATAAATCTTGATGAAAACCGTTAACTTTAAATCTTTCAATTCAAAGTGATCACGTATGTGATTTAATCTCTCGATCTAAATCTTTAACATACAACATGAATTATTATAGCATATTATAATTTTATCTCTCGATCTCAATTATAACTCACAAATCAATCAGAGTTAGCAAGGCTTTGATAGCATTAAGATTATAATTCATGCACAAAAGAATTAATCCACTCAAACAACATTCAAATCAATAACTCGATCAGAATCTTCCCTAACCTTGATAAAATAAACTTATTTTATGTACAAATCAAACTAACATGATGAATAATTGTTTCTCAACCTCATAAACATCAATAAATTCGAAAATCAAAATAAATATTACGGGTATTTTTGCAATGATATGTATATCTTTTTTTGTTGATTCCGGGATGATGTTACGCTTTTTGGTATTTATTTGGTTGTTTCAGGAATCTATGTGGGAAGTGGAAGAATTAAGGTAGAAAGAAGAAAACGGATCAAACCGAGGCAAGAATTGAAGCATTTGGAATCTGACATAACTGATTGATCGGACGTGGAGCGCGAACGATCGAAGGAGACAGAGTTTTGGCCAACAAGAAAAAGAGGAGCTCGATCGATCGGCAATTTATCTCGATCGATCAAGAATGGTAGAGACTTATTAAGCGAGAAGGAAGAAAGCTCGATCGATCGGAAGATGACGCTCGATCGATCGAGGCAGAAGAATTTCCTGGACGAGAAATAATAGTGCTCGATCGATCGAGACAATTTTACCGATCAATCGAGCAACAAAATTTTCAGAAAAAAAAAGAAGACTTGATTGAGTTTGATCTATTGGGAACACTTCCATCCACTTCATCTTCTATAAATAAGGGACCTAAGGCACGAATTTGAGGGAACCAATATCATATCATACACCTTATATCAGCCTCCTTTCATCCTCCAACATCCATACAAATTAAGAGAAAAAGCCTTTAAAGTGCAAGGAAGGAAGCAAGGGAAGAAGTAATGTTTCAACGCACGGACTCAACTCCTATGTTATCGTACTTCTAAGCTTATTTATATTGATTTTTGAATTTATTGATGTTTATGAGGTTGAGAAACAATTATTCATCATGTTAGTTTGATTTGAACATAAAATAAGTTTATTTTATCAAGGTTAGGGAAGATTGTGATTGAGTTATTGATTTGAATGTTGTTTGGGTGGATTAATTCTTTTGTGCATGAATTATAATATTAATGCTATCAAAGCCTTGCTAACTTTGATTGATTTATGAATTATAATTGAGATCGAGAGATAAAATTATAATATGCTATAACAATTCATGTTGTATGTTAAAGATTTAGATCGAGAGATTAAATCACATACGTGATCACTTTGAATTGAAAGATTTAAAGTTAACGGTTTTCATCGAGATTTATGCAATATTAAATTGGCTTAATTGAACGAGAGTTACTTGCTTCAATTCAATATTAGTTTCAATATAGCTTGAGAAAGTGTATTGATTATATTAGGGAATCCGTCATCTTAAGAATTAATTGGTTAGTAAATTTTACAAACAAATAATTGACGATAACACAAGTGAACCAACATCTAGATAAATTTCTCGAGTGAAATTCCTTCGCATCTTCAAAGGAGTTGATTTAATTTTGAGTTTTTAAGTTGTTATTTTAATTAGATATTTATTCATATATTTCCTAGGCTAAATATAATTTTTTAAATTTTATTTGGTACTTACATGTTAGTCCATGTGGGTACGACATCCCTATTTTGAAAATCAAAATAAATAAAGCATAGAAGTACGATAACGTAGGAGTTGAATCCATGCGTTGAAACGCTACTTCTTCCATTGCTTCATTCCTTGCACTTCAAAGGCTTTTTCTCTTAATTTGTATGGAAGTTGGAGGATGAAAGGAGGCTGATATATGGTTTATGATATGATATTGGCTCTTTTAAATTCGTGCCCTAGGTCCCTTATTTATAGAAGAGGAGGTGGATGGAAGTGTTCCCAATAGATCAAACTCAATCAAGTCTTTTTTTTCTGAAAATTCTGTTGCTCGATCGATCGGTAAAATTGTCTCGATCGATTGAGCACTATTATTTCTCGTCCTGGAAATTCTTCTGCATCGCTCGATCGATCGAGCATTCTTCCTTCTCGCTTAATAAGTCTCTGCCATTCTCGATCGATCGAGATAAATTGCCGATCGATCGAGCTCCTCTTTTTCTTGTTGGCCAAAACTCTGTCTCCTTCGATCGATCGCGCTCCACGTCCGATCGATCGGTTATGTCAGATTCCAAATTCTTCAATTCTTGCCTCGGTTTGATCCATTTTCTTCTTTCTAGCTTAAATCTTCTACTTCCCACCTAGATTCCTAAAACAAACAAATAATTACCAAAAAGTGTAACATCATCCCGGAATCAACACGAAAATATATATATATCATTGCAAAAATACCCGTACTATTCATCCTTATCAAATATCTTCCTAAAAATGAAGAATGGAAGACATAGAAGTTTAAGCTTCGAACTTCCATAAAATTCTTGTATCTATATGCTTTATGCATAGTTTACTTTATTTTGATTGCCATAGACTAAGTTGTTTAACTTAGGAACAACAAACTTTTCCACACTTACATTTCAAGTTGTTTACATATCCTTATATATTGAGAACCGATTTCAGCCCCTAAAAAAACTGTTAATCACCAGAAAAATTCAAAAATCGTAAGTATTTATTCAACCTCATTCTAAACACTTCATCGATCCTAACAGATGATGAATGTTCATTTCGAGCCAGTCAAAGCGCAGGCCTCCACATCCACCAAACATACGGCCAAAATCCAATGATAACAAGAAATAATTTTTTTCGTATTATTCTTATCATTTTGGTTGGTTGTTGAACTATTAGGGCATGTAAACTCTTTTTTTCTAGATTGGGACATCTTATGTTTTACATTATTTCGATGTACGATCTAGTTTCTCTCCTGTCATTGATCACAAATTGGAATTTATTCATAACTAAATGTTGTTTTAAAAGAGAAAAGAAAATCAAAATTGGTCTATAGGTTTTTTATCCTTTAATTAGTCAATATTTGAGCTTAAGAGAAATATTTGTGTTTGCACATTTTTGTCCGATTATGCAAGAGTTCTCAATTTAGACGGACTTGTCAATAATATACAGTAATATATATACAATACCCAACATCATATCAGCAAAGAAAAATATCATAACTCTTACGAAAATTAAACTAAATGTAACAAAATCAATTTATTGCATTAAGCCAATATTTTGACCAAGAAAGTTGTCGAACCTATATAGACAATAAAACAAATTGATTTAATTTTGTATATAATTACAGAATAAATTATAAGAATGGTCTCACTAAATAGTACATTTTATAATAGTAGTCAAATTTTTAGGGACTAACAAATATACTTCCACATAAATTATTTTTAATAAAAATGGGTCTAACCCCACTCTTTTGCTAAAAAAACAAATATAACGGGTATGTGTCATGCAAACGAGGACATATGTCAGCATGTGGAGCTTTGTTCCTGGAAGGACGTGAGCACGACACATGTTCGTTCTATTTTTTAATAAAAAAATGAAAAGGTTGTCTTATGACCATTTTTTTGTTAAAAAATAATTTTTATGGGACTATATTTATTTAGTCTTCAAAGTTTGAGATTACTATTACAAATAACATTGTTTTTGTAATTTATCCTAAAAATATTATACATTGTAAAGTTAAACGCTTTTATATAAGTGTGTATGTATGTATTGATATTTGTTTATTATAAAAATTATACCGGGTAATCTAAATTATATTCGATAATAAAAAAGTAATATTTAACTTGAAAAATTATTGATCACGTCAATGGTGATGACATAATATAATCACATAGTGAAGCAAAAACTAGTGATACCGATGATTAGCAAAGGTCTAGAGTAACAAGAAAATCAAATCATGAGTACTGCAATTTAAATAAAAGTGACACACAACCTAGAAAAAACCAAGTTTCCAAAATATAAAGATTCTATAGAAAAGAGCAAGTGTATTGAAATAGTAATAAAACTGATGAAACAAATTGATCGCATATGAGAATTCACAAAGCAAAACACAAAAGAGAGTGGTGCTACATAAACTGAAATGTTATCCATGAATCTTGGATATTTACCCATAAATATCATGGGTATACGAATAAGAAAAATCAATATAAATGTAGAAAACAACCACCAGAAAATTTTAGGGTTCAGAAACAAAAGGAGAATAAGTATACTTGCTAATTTGGACAACATCAAGTGAATACATTCCAGGTTGTACTGTCGTTGCTTCACAAAATCAGCACCAATTACATACCTGTAATCCCATTCCAATTTATTTATTTTAAATGAAAAATGCCAATTTTCTTTGTACAAGAGCAGGAAATAAACTTGCTTTTTCATTTTAAATCTTTTATAACTTCTTTCATCCTTTCCCTTCATCATTTCACATACAACTAATTTCACCAATGGCCACCAAGTTGCCTACAACATCTTTCATTATATTATGATTCGACATATGAGCTGACTACTTCAAGAACGCGCGTTGTATCAAGGATTGATAACAAACTTAGACAAGAGTTTTTTAGGTCTGTTCATGTTTAACTTGTGATATAATTACAACTAGATCTATAGATGTCCATGCATAGGTCTCATCATACTATATTCCATAATCAAATACATAAAAATTCTCGACAAATTGACCATGGATCTGATCCAAGAACTTTCAAGTAAGCGATGTCAGACATGGATTCGGGACATTGTCAGACGCCATGAGATCGGAAATGGACTTCATGTACTCCAATAAGTGACCTTAGTGGATCCTCCTAAGGGAATTGTTCACATTGGCTTCAAGTGGATCTACAAGCGAAAACATGGAGTATATGGAAAGGTAGCGACTTCAAAGCTTGACCAGAGGCAAAAAGTTATTCTATGAGGCAATGAGTTGACTAGGAAAAACTTTTCACCAGTTGTGATGCTGAAGTCCATTCATATTTTGTTAGTTATATTTGCATATCATGACAATGAGATATTACATATGGAGATAAAGACATTTATATACGAGAGCCAGTGGGCTTCACAACCATTGGTAATGAACAAAATGTTAACAAACTCTAGAGGTCCATTTATGGGCCTAAGAAGGCATCCCAAAGTTAGGATATCGGTCTTGATAGAATTATCAAAGTGCTTGATTTTGTTAAAATACAAAAGGTTAGTGTGAGTGGGGTTATATTTGTAGTACTTTATGTCGATTATATCATACTCGTTATAAATGATATTGGACTAATCCAATATGCATATATTAACTTGGGAGGAGATGGAAGAAATGAAACAAACAATTTCCTGACTTCAACCTTGAGGACAACGTTAAAATAAGAGGGAGATATATTGTTACGGGAGTACGGTCATTAAGCCCAAATAATATGATAGATGAGACAACTAAGCAGGCCCAAGAGGGGAGGCCCAAGGTATTCATCTTGCTTAGGCAAGGGGGGAAGTTATTCCCTTGAGTAAGCGTGCAGAATGTTCTTTTCATTTCATTTTCTATTGTAGTTTCCTTTTCAGCTTAGCAATCTTCATTACAATCTAATTCCAGAAGCTATCGTGTTGAGTGAATTATTCTATATACTCTTAATTTCATCCATGACATAATACCATCTTTGAAAAAAATATGCAGCCTCAATTCATCGTGGTCGTGTTAAAAATAGACACTATTTATGCAAAATAATATTATAGGAAGTAAGAGTCTCACATAAATGATGCATAATCTAATATATATCCTAAGTTGTATGTTACATGAGACAAAAACTCTTCCGACCTATCTCATTGAACATTTTTCATAATGGGATTTTTCGTAACATGTATGTTAACTACAACCACCTTGTGCTATGTATGTATTAGAGTATATGTCCCTTGTTAGACTAGACTTAATTAATATATTACTTTATTTATTAAGGATGCATCAATCTTTTTTTTTTTTTCCGTATTACCTTTAAGATTGTAATCAAAGGTGTCAAAACGGGTCAACCCGATCAAAACGGGCTGGCTCACTCAACTCGCTAACCAAAATGGGTTAGTTAGTCTGTTTAAACCCGCCTTTAGGCGGGTTGGAAAGCACCCAACCAAACACAATCCGTAGCAGGTTGTGGTTTAGACGGGTCAATCCGCCAAAAAATAAAAAATATAATTTATTAAATTTTAATGATTGATTTTAAATAACTTATTAATAAATCATATTTTAATTGATTAAATCAACTTCTATTATAAATTAATTAATTGACCCAAATGGCGGGCCAGCCCACCCCAACCTGCCAATCCAAACGTTATGGCCGTTTTGGCCCAACCCGACGGGCCCAACTAATTTTGACTGCTCTAACAGTATTCCTAATAATTTCACACTAAATAATATCACTTGTAATAGTAGTCACAATATTTTAGGACTTATAAATATAATAACACATCAATTATTTTTTAACACAAATTGTCTCAAAACTACTTTTCATTATAAAAGAAACGAAACGGATATTGTCATACAATAGTGATATGTGCTGTCATGATGAGCTTTGTTATTGGATTGATATGTGCACGTCATATGTTCGTTCTATTTTTTTTAAGAAAAAAGTGGTATTGTGACCTTTTAAAAAAATACTAAATTTATGTGATACTATATTTAAAAAAAATATTTTATGAGATTATATTTGTTTAACTCTAAAATTAGTTGAACCATTTATTTTTAATTTACCATATATTATTTTATTACTATTATCATATAAAACCCCAATTTCCTGCTTCTTCGTCGTCTCGGGTGTGGAAGGTTTTGATCCCACTAAACATAGTAAAACACTGGATTTCTTATCTCATGTCTGTTTTTCATGAAAAACTTATGCTTTTCCTCAGCGTTGTGTAATCTAACAAGTTATCATAGTTTCTTAAATTCATTCAATTTTATTTCATTTCTGGTTATTGAATTTCTGTGCATTTAATAGTTTAATAAAAAATGTAACTTTCACTTTAATAATAGCGCAAATATATTTTAAATTATCATTATTTTGTTTTGACAAATGGTAAAATTTTTTTTAAAAAAGGATCCATAATAATTATAACCAAAGTAATTTTTTATTTTTTTAATCATGGAATGACTCAACCAAGATTCGTCAATTTTTTTTTGTTTTTTTTTCATGAGCTTCCAGATTAATTAAGATTTATAGAAGTAAATCAATTGGTCAAACAGAGACAACATTATTAATAAAGAATATATGTATTATGACTTGAATGGTTTATTTCAATGTTGAAAAAGTAAGTAGATATTGGTGATTAATGAACGTCGTGGTCCATTATTGATTTGAACAACAAGAGTCTAAAGGTGACATTAAACGTCAAAAGGATTTTCAACAATGATCCACTTTTTGCCACATTTATGTCACATCTTCTATTGTATTTATTAAAGATTTTTTGAATTTCTTATAAAATATAAGTGTTAATGTCTTTAGAGATAAATATATTCTTATAAAAAGTATTTTTTTTAATAAAAGTGATCCACATAAATTATTTTTCATAAATGTAGACTTTCAAAAATTATTTTTTAACAAAATAGTCACTGTTAAAAAAAAGTAAAAAGTACACATGATCGTTCATAAACAAAACTCTATATATGTGCACGACACATGTTCATTCTGTTTTTTAACTTGCTTTTGTTAAAATAACAATTTATATGAAATTATATTTTTTGAGTTTTAAAATTTTGGTATTATTATTGCAAATGATACAATTTAACGAGACTATATTATAATTTATCCTAAAATATATGACTAATATCACATCGGTATGTGGAATATGGGAAAAAACATATATATCAAGAAATGCAGCATAATCAAGTTTACAATTTTTTTAACATGAGCTTTCAATGGAAAATCGAAACTCAACGTTTGCACTCCTGTGTAATTTAAAATTGTGCTGTGTTGCAACCGGTTTAGATGGGTTAGATTGAAATAATATTTTTCAGTAATCAAAATATAATATTTTTATTATTTCAAATTTAATTTTATTATCAAATTAAAAGGTGTTGGGTACCTTGTTTGTCTATAACTGAACAAAAAACTCGTTGGTATCGTTATTTATAGCGGGGATGAAAATCTAAAGATAACAATGATAAAGTCGATGCTAGTGTTCAATGATATCTCCTTAAAAAGAATGTGCCCCGCTCACGGTGTGTAAGGAAGACGACCTATGATGCATGGACACTTACACGGCGACACGGATACGACACGACACGGACATGACGACACAAATGTTCACAATTTACAGGATACAATACGGTTGTGACACATTGTATATTTAGTTAGATATTATACATGTATTATATTAAAATTCACATTTTTTAAATTCTAGAAACACGTAAAAACAACAAAAATATTCGTACCACATTCAAAAAGCATATAAAGAAAAGATGTCACTTGAATCATCATAATATCACACATACTAACATCAAGGACATACACTTCAATAACATAAAGTTCAACAAGCATGTCCAAATAAAATATAACACCAAAAATATTCTTACCAAATTAAAGAACCGCATAAATAAATGAATTTCACTAAAATCATTATAAAATCACTGATAGCGTATCAGCACCAAATGAATATTACTTCAATTAACATAAAGTTTAACAAAAACATCCAAATCTTATTTTAGTCAAACTTTTTAAATTGTACAATTAACCCCCAAAAATATTATTTCATTGTCAGACACGTCTCTCGAAAGTGCCCGACATGCCTATCGAAAGTGTCCGACACAAATCACAAGTCTCATCAAGTCTGACATAAAAGGTTGCATACCATCTTTTTCAAGAATACAATATGAATATGATGCAAAATGCACATTGATATTACTTTCCTCTCTAATTTTTGCATTATAGATTTTATGTAAGTGTTTTCTTTCAAATGAGGAGTTATATTTATAAAAAACATGGTGACACGACCAAAATATGCATTTTCATCACATCATTTCGTGAAACATGCACTAATCAACCAAAGGTGTTTTTGGCCTTCGCAATGCTGGGCGCTAGTTTGCGGGTATCCAACATTGTGATTCCCAGGCAGAACAGGGGGCACTAGGGCTCCTCTGGGCAGCGTTGGGCACTACCCGGTTTTTTTGTCTTTTCGTATTTTCGAGATTTTTTGTGTAATTTTTATCTTACTTAATTTTAATTTATTACGCCTTAAAATTTTGAAAAGGAAAATTAATTTATACATTTGATTTTAGAATATATATATATATATATATATATATATATATATGAAACACATTTGTAAAAAAAGTACTTACTTCGATTCAACGTTTATACAGGGTATAGTTGACTTTCCTGTCCTATTTTAACCTGCGAATGAGGGGCATTGCGCATCCCATCATCTTTCAGTTTTGTCCAAGGCCTTGACCAGTGCTCTCTACGCACACATTGCGTATTCACGTCTACTTTCTATACCTTCTCAACTCCAACCCCACTAATTAAAGCCTTCGTTGACTGCACAGAGGAAAAAACTCCGCACTCCCAGTCCCCAGTCCCACACATATAAAATCCACATGACGATTTCATCTCCGGCGAATGTTTCCGGTGTTCGCATCGGGTGATTCTCTCAAAAGGGTCTTTAAATCTGGGGTCACCTCAAGCTCGACGTTTTGCTATTTATCCCCAGTTTTTGGGGCTATGATAAAGCTAGGGTTAGCAAAACTTAAGATTTTTATTTGAGCTGTTGCCTGTTGCTTTCGGTTTTATGTTCGATGATGGTTCTTGAATCTTGGAGCGTCTGGTGATTAGATTCCGTTTAGAACCAGCTGGGTTTTGATTTGTCTTAATTTGGAGACGGTTTAGAATTAAAGATTTGCCGGTGGGTTTTACTAGCTGACTTGGATTCTTTTTTTAAAAAATTTCTTTGGTTGATTTGTTAAATGTTGATGAATTATAGTTTGTGTGTAGTATAGGAAAAGGCATCGGTTTTTAGTTACTTTGTTGAGTGATGTTTGTTGGTTGTGGTACTTGATTTTAGAGTAAAATTATGAAGAAATTGAGGTCAAGTGAAGATCTGAATTCATTTGGAGAGAAGGGTGCAATGAAAGATTGGGGAAGGAGGGATGAAGATTCAGCTTTGTTCCGCACTTCGTCCTCGCATAGGAACCCTTATTACAAGTCTTCTGAAAGTGGGAGAAAAGTTTTATCTTCTTCAGCAACTAGGTATGAGCGGCTGGATGATGATAGAGAGAGCTCTAGACTTGTCAGAAAGCGATCAGATTATGATTCGGAAAGTTATGATCGAAGGAAGAGTTATGATCGGCATAGAGATGGGAATGATAGAGGGATTACGAGCTCTTCACCAAGGGCTGGTTATGGAATGGATCGGATGTATCGGTCGGAGAGCTTTTGTGGACCCAGGAGAGACTTTCCAAAGGGATTTAGGTCCGAGAGGGATCGGTCGAGGAGGGAGGGCAGTGTTTCATCATGGCGGAGGTTTGTAGGTGGGAAAGATGGTGATATTGGGATTAGGAATGATGGCGCTGAGATAGGTCGAGGAAGTAGAGTGGAATCTGAGGAGATTGGTAAGGCGAAGTCTCCTCAGGGACCAAGGAATACAAAATCCCCAGCTTGGTCTAAGGACTCCAGCAGTGAGCAGTCCAAGGGTGTAGAAGTCAAGAAATCTGAAGATATGCCAGTGGAAAGTAGTGGTCGGAGCAGTGAAAGAGAAGAAGGGGAACTGGATCCTGATCCACAACCTCCTGTCTCTTCGACTAATAGAGAGATTAAAGATAGAGATGCTGCAAAATTGGACTACTCACAAAAAGAACTGAGTGATTGTGTTGATGCTGAAACCTGGCAGGGCAAAGCAAGTGCTTTGGCTGAAGAAAAAGTAGATGCGAGTATATTTGGTGGCTGTGAGAAGCAGGCCGAATGTGGATTATCAATCACTGTCGAAAATGTCTTGAATAAGAATAAAGAATTACCAGATTGTCTGGATATTGCTACAACACCCCCGAAGACCATCAGAAGCATTGATGAAAATGAAACAATTGGAGAAAATGAGCATGATAGCAACGAAATGGAGGACAGAAGAGAGGACCATTTCGAGGAGGATGTGAAGTCATCACCTTTTCCAGAACAAAAGGAAGTGAAGGGTGGTGATCTTGAAATGCAGGCAGTCAATCATGGTATGAATGGAAAAGTGGGATTTATGGAAAGAAGTGAAAAACCTTTTACCGAGGGAGCAACCAAAGGTTTGAAGGATAAGGGCAAATGCGTTGCCATATTGCCCTCTAACTCTGTTGATTTCACCGGAACGGATTTGGAGATTGAAAGTGAACCAATGGACCTTGCAAAATGCGGAGATGCTGGAACTGAAGGGCCAAGTACCAGGGCATTTCAATTTTTCTCCACTGTTCCAATTAAGAAGCAAGAGAGAGTTGAGAAATCAAGTCACAATAAGCTGAAAGATGATAAGTTGGCTCTTGAGCTTTCACTTAGTTTGCCAAATGTTTTATTTCCTATTGGTTCTCAGAATAGAGTTCCGGCTCCTGGTTCTCCTAGTCATGCCAGAAGTGCTCAATCCTTTCATAGCTCCTTTCGGACAAATTCTGATGGATTTACTGCTTCAATGTCCTTTTCCGGCTCTCAGCAGTTCACTCATAACCCCAGCTGTTCCCTGACTCACAATGCATTTGATTTTGAGCAATCTGTTGGCAGTAAGCCTTTGTTTCAAGGGGTGGATTGGAATGCTTTGTCGGTAGATGAGAATAAGAATAAAGAAGTTCCAGCGTATCTAGGCACATCATCCAGAGGAAATAGCTTGCACGGACAATCTCAAATATCTCAAGGTAATTCTAGTGGACAAGCTGAGCTACAGCAGCTGAAAATGGGGAAATGCTCGAATTTACCAGTGGTACTTGATAGACAGTTGAGTTTTAACAAGCACTTATCTGGAGCACAGGCTGTTGGATCATTTGAAAATGGACCAGAATATCGTAGAGATAGGAGGCAATTATTGCCCCTGAAAGATGATGGTGGATCACTAAGAGTCAATAGTTATAACCCAGATGGAAAAGACCACGGAGAAGTCGTTGGATCTGACTTTGCCGAGTCTATAATTACTATGATAGTTTCTGAACCTATACATACAATGGCCCAGAGGTTTAATGATATGAAGGGACAGCAAATGGCGCTCTTGAAGGAGTTTGTCTCTAACATCTTCTTGAATCAAGCTAAGCAGTGGCAGCTGAGTGCTTTGCAGAAGGCATTGAGGAAAAGGACAGACTTTACCCTGGATTCATTAACTAATGCGCATCGTGTTCAGTTGGAGATCTTGGTGGTTTTGAAGACAGGGCTTCAAGAATATCTTCTACAGAAATGCGAAATCCCATCTTCCGATTTGGCCGAGATATTTCTATACAGGAGATGTAGAAATATCACTTGCCGGAGCGTTCTGCCTGCCGATGAGTGTGACTGCAAAATATGTACGCATCCGAATGGTTTCTGTCGCGAGTGCATGTGTCTTGTGTGTTCAAAGTTTGACATGGCATCCAACACATGCAGTTGGGTTGGATGTGATGTATGTTTACATTGGTGCCATGCGGATTGTGGGTTACGAGAATCACATATCAGGAATGGACGTAGTGTGACAGGTGCTCATGGCACCATGGAAATGCAATTCCATTGTGTTGCCTGTGATCATCCTTCCGAGATGTTTGGTTTTGTGAAGGAAGTTTTCAGGAACTTTGTAAAGGAATGGTCGGCTGAGAACTTTTTGAGGGAGCTTGAATATGTAAGAAGAATTTTCTGTGCCAGTGAGGATGTAAGAGGGAAACGGCTGCATGAAATCGCCAACGAGATGTCATCTAAATTGGATGCTGGAGCTGCGCTTCAGGATGTGCAAAATCAAATTTTGAATTTTTTCTCTGGTAAGATTCGTTTTGTGCTATTTATTCCTGCAATACTTTTCTTTCTTTGTTTGGTTTTTGTGTTGAGTATCATTCTTAATTCAAGTTCTGACACCCATGTTTTTGACGATCACTAGCCAAATATAATCAATGGTGAATTTGTGGTTCGGTTTCAAGGGTACTGGGATATATGACAGGCTGCAAATACATTGCTCTCTGCCCGGCAATATTCGTTATTCTTTATTTCCAACCCTCTTTACATTTTTTTTCCTTCAGCAAGCTGCTATGCACATGGAAACTAAACATCAAGATTTCATTTTAACAATTGATGCTACTCTTTTCATTTGTAGCTTAATTTTATCTTCTTGTTAATCTTTTTTGCTTATAATTATTTCGTTGACATTGCTATGAATTACTTACTTGAAACTCAAAAGTTTTATCTTATCAAGACTTCAAATATGAGGAACATGAAGTCATTCAAGCCAAGTTTCTGAATTATATCCATACAGTTTGATTTTCTTTTCTTTGATATGAATTGGTGCTAGTTTTGAGATTTTACTGGTCAGCATGGGAGATATCATTGACCATGAGAGCTTCTCATGTTCTATAATATAAATCTGCCCACTTTGTATGGCCTCGAAATATCTTTGGTTTTACTTGGTTGTGTTTCCGGCATTTCTGGAGGTTTGTTATTAAAAAAAAAAGAGTTTTAGAAATTGTATAAAGAATGACACATGTTTGCTTATAATTTTGAAAAACACATATTTTACTCAGCAGTCAAATCGTTCAAGTTTTTGTATGATTTTTAATATTATAAGATTGGGTAGTTATAAATTTTAACATGTATTATATTATGCTAATATAGTAGCAAAATATTTAGGATGGGTGGAAAAATTAAAATAAAAAAAATAAAATATTGAAAGAAAGTGAAAATGGTTTTAGAAATGAAATGAAATGAAATGAATAGTAGTGTTGTTTTTATTTTAAAAGATGAGCGTATTTTCAGAAACATTGACAACCGAAGCCTTTGTCATCTTTTGGTTCATATATTTGCTAAAATCACTTCCTTTGATTGCAGAAAGCGAAACACTGAAGACTACAAACATTTCTATCGAAGCTGGAAAGGACTTGTCGACAAGAAACCAAAATATCAGCAATGGCAGTGCGGGGCCTAGCCAGGGAACTGGGTGGATAAAAACCATTCGGCCGACTAAGGCTGCACCCCTCGAAAACTCAATCCATTTACTTCCTGATTTCGACAACAAAGGGAATGACAAATACCCGATGGGCATGGAGCTAAAAAACGCTAAAAAAGAACCGATTTTCGATGAATTGGAGAGCATTGTGAAAATTAAACAAGCAGAGGCAGATATGTTTCAAACACGTGCTGATGATGCTAGAAGGGAAGCCGAAGCGCTAAAGCGTATTTCAGTCAAAAAAGATGAAATGATCGAAGAAGAATACGAGAACCGGATCGCAAAACTGCGTTTAGCAGAAGCTGAGGAAATGCGAAAACAAAAGGTCGAAGAGCTCCAAGCTCTGGACCGAGCATATCAAGAATATTTCAACATGAGAATCAGAATGGAATCAGATATCAAAGACCTTCTGTTGAAAATGGAAGCAACACGAAGGAACCTTCCTGCATGATCAACATGCTTCTTTTCATCTTCTTCAAATCCCTCGATATTTCTGAAGATTCACCGGCTGTTTACTTACACTTTGTATCTGTTAGGTGCTCTACTAAGTATATCTTTTTCCTTTACTGCTATGCTAAGTTTCTACTATAATCCATTCAGAAGGTAGCGATCTCGATTTTCTTCGATCAATTTTAACGGTATGTAAAGGATGTGGATGCTGAAATGGGTGTCTTAAAGTTATAATATAATCACTATCTGAAACTAAATTTAATCTCCTTTATTTTCAACAAAAAAGATCATGTCATGTTGCTCCTTTTGGTTTTCTACCTCGCTTCTCTTCTGTGATTTTATTATATTGGTGACAAGAAACATATATAAAAGCAAATTGGCTGCAGTGTTTCTTGTGAATCTGAGCTTCCTCAACACGATTTTTTCTAGTCCATATTCAGTATATGTTCGTATCTGGAGAAATTGGGCCAATGACCTCACATAAAAATTCAAAAATTGACCCCTATATGTTAGAATAGCATTGCACGATGGGTTGTATCATGTGTTTTTAGTTAAAAATGTCATGTTTTTAAATAGATGTAGTTGCGAGTGCGGAGACTCGCACTCGAGTTCGAGTCGTCCCCCGCCCTTGTGCTAAAAAAAAATAGATGTGGAGGGAATGTCATACAATTAAATAATACATGTCAAATTTAAAGTTCAAAACATGACATGACATCCGATTAACTAAGAACATATTGTACTTTCTTCTAAAAAAACACAGTACTGAACCTTTGGCTTTAGCTGAGTGGTAAAACTCATATTTCCCTTTGTGACGACTCATATTCGAGTTGGGCAGTAATCCAAAAATCTTATCTTAAAAAAAAAATCATCGTACTATGTTTAGGATAATGTCTATTTTAAGAATTGTATGTCACTTCTCTAAAATTTATGTTTTACCAGGTCTATTTCCCGGGACAGTCTAAAAAGGATCTTGCCAAACTTTTTCTAAAGAAAAAAAAAATGTCTTTTTGGTGTTTATTCATAATAATAGAGAGGTCTATATATAAAAAATTAGGTAAAAAGCGTTCACAGCCGCAACGAATTCCCTTTAGCATCTCACCCATAACATTTCAAAACATGCACTTACCATTGAACAATTTTAAGTAGTCTATTTAACCACCTAAATATTATTCGGGAACAATTTTTCGAAATATTCTGGCCGCAAATTCTCTCACGTGCGTCGCTCATTGCACGGTCGATGATATGCATGTCTCTTCATGTATTTGCTGCAAATATTTTACGAGTATACCATCAGAAAATACATGAAAATGAAGTTTACAAGTATATCCATGATCTATGAATTTTACTCCTATAATTCCCGTAGAAAATGGTGGTAGGCATAGGAACACCATTTTGGCTTTGTACGAGTCAATTTACAAGAAAATCGGCCATATCCTCTTTCTTGGATAAACTATTCCCTATTGATTTGGGACCGTGCAATTCACATCTTAATTATATGGACCCGACAGCCTCCAAATGGGGTCATGGAGTTAACATATTAACTTCACTGCCGTTCGAAGTGCCCTAAGCCCAGCTACAAATTTTCCCATCTTCTTTGAAATTTCAGATCTAAATAGATTACGTGTCAATCCAACAATGAACAGTCAAGAATCACGTTGTGTCCCAAATCTCTGCAGCCATATAAATTGGATAGGACGACACCAAGTATCCCATTTTTAGATCACAGATTACACGTATAGAAACGCGCGACAAGAAATCTGCCGTAACCATTTTGTTAACCCCCACAAGAACACAGCCCAGAGAACCTTAATTTTCACCGAGAAATTATGACCACTTGTTCAGCTTTCTCTTCACTTCTCAACATTTCCGATTCCAAACTCACGAATCCGGATGTTTGTTTCTCCAAGATCAAATTTTCATTGGGCAAGAAACCTTCTTTTCCCCGTTTTCGCCCCAAGAACTCTGCCCCAGTTGCGGATAACCACCCCTCCTCATCAGGCTCTTGCAGTTCAGCCACTATCGTAAATTCAGTAACACTTGATTTTGATAGTGTTGACGAGGAAGTTAAGAAAGCTGAGTCGAAATTAGGGTCAAAAGTCCGGGTCACGGTGCCACTCACAGTGTACCATGTGCCGAAATTACCTGAATTTGAGTTGACAGGCAAAGTTGGCGTGTTGAAGCAGTATGTCGGTTTTCATAAGGGGAAACGAATCTCAGCTAACTTGCCGTATAAAGTGGAGTTCGAGACCGACCAGGTTTTGGGGCGGGATGGTAAACCGGTGAAATTCACTGCACATTTGAGGGAAGATGAGTTTGAGGTTCTTGAATGATTGTTAAAGAGTTCGATTATAGCGTCTCTTGTCTTTCTTTTGGATATTAACTGCGGCGCTTTATAATAATATTGTGTACAAGTACTATAATTTTTTTTACCACAATGTAGATATTTCCTTGTTCTAGTTCATATTTTGGTCATACCCGAATGGGTTTTTGAATAAATCGATATTGCTTACTCTGTTTTGCTGCAAGTTATCCTATCGGTCTCCCGGAAATTTGTTCTTTACTCTCGAGGATAGAATAGTATGTTGAAGTTAATAGAATGGAGTTATATGGAGATTATTCTAAGAATAAGGTTGATTACTGATTCTAAATTCGATACCTTCTATAGCAATTGTTAAGCATTTTTATTATGGCAAGTTTCCTTAGTCCTTTGGCAGTTAAATACCATATTTATTGATTTCAGTATTTTGGGTGTAGTTAAAATAGGATTCTGTTTAGTTTTAATGAACATATGAAGAGGTAATGTTTTGGCATCATATCGTTGCTCAATGGCTCAATCCCATGTGACGAAGCTAAACAAAAATAAAACCGTACAACTTCTTCACAATCAACTTCGGTTGGGAAATGTTGTATGTGAGGAGCTTAGGAAAAGCATGGTAATATCAGCAACTATTTTTTGTATTTCTTATTAACCCCACATGTATATATAGATGCTGTACGAGTGAAAAACTTTTGGAAATGAGACAAATACGCAGCTGAAAGCATACTAACATAAATATGTGAGATTAATGATTTAATGCACCTTTTTATTTTCATTATTATGGATGTAGCTAGCAAAGCAGTGCATAGATTTCACATCTGCCAAATTATTTTATTTCAATCATATTTTTTCATTCTTAATCAAGCTTCAGAAAATGCCTTGTCCTAGACAGACTGATTAATAAATCATATTATGTCAAACTAGTTCTGTTCTTTTATACGTAGAATGTTGGGTTTTTATCTTCTAGGTTGATAAAGGGGAGAGAAATGGAAGAGGGGTGGGGTGGGGTAGGAGTTTAGGTAAAAGAAATGAAACGTGTAATTCTTTTATGTTGCGAGCAGTTTCAGTTACTCCCTTATGAGGAATAATATGTCTGTAACAAGTAGGCTGTCACTCTGAGCTTATGTTGTATAAGTACACAAGGGGACATCCATGTGTTGCCTAGACTCAGGATTCATGGAGGCTCCACCCTTGTCTTGAGGCCCTTGAGACAAGGTAGGGCATGCCTTCCAAAGAAAGCCTTGCCTTAACCAGAAAGCTGGAGCCTTGGTGCGTTTTAAAGGTTCAAGTTGATTTTAAATATGCTTTCAATTTATGGATAATAAATCCTTCATGAAATGCAAGATGATAATCATTAATCGCTTGTATTCTATTGACTGTTTTTATTGTAGCTTAATCATTTGTAAAGTATATATGACTGTTGAATGTTAGAGTTTTACTTATCAAGAATTCTAGATAAATATTTTTATTTTAATTTTCATAGGAGTGTTGATAAGTTTGCTATGAGTTTTAGTTTATCTAAAATAGTATACTAGTTTATCTTTTTATTTAATTAGATTTATCTTCCTAGATTTTAGGATTACGAGTCTTCTATAAATAGAAGACATATTGTTGTATTTATTTTAAGATTGGAACAATCAATAAATAGAATACTAGATTGAGCCTCTCAAATAATTGTTTTCTTCAAACTTACATGGTATCAGAGCCAGGTTGCAAAAAGTAAGGTCAAAGCTTATCAAACCCTAACCGCCGACGAGTTGTTGCTATCTCAACTCAGCCGCCGCCCGCTAGGCCTACAATAGTAAACTCATCATGCGTTCAATGTTGTCTTTTCCCATCGGCTATTATACCCAATCGAAGCCTTCATCGCAACAATTGCTTCACCTTTTCTCTACCCTTCCAATCGCATACACAGTATGCGGTAATTTTTTCAGAACTTTACAAGACAATCTTTTCTTTCTGTCCACAGTAACTTCGCGATTTTTGCTACAGTAACTTCGCGATTTTTTTCCCTTGGTTTCGCGGCGTCGTCGGAAGTTTTTTCGTCATCTGTTTTAGGGCAATTGTGAGGATCACAATATATTGTTGCTTTTGGTCACCAAAAGAATACATTGCCAATTCTTGGATTGGATGAAAGTTTTTTATCGATGCAAGTTTGCCCCAGCAACTGGTGGGGGAATAATGCAGTCTGGAGTTTCATCTATTCCATCTGTTCGTCCATAGTTATTGGGCGACTTGTCAGTCAGATCACAAATTCATGTGTCAATTTCCTGTTATTTGAACCAACAAGCGTTATTTCACTGATCCGTAAGGATTCTCATGTGCTTACCACTCATCATCAAGCTTGGTCTCATCAACATATATAGCCAAGCTTGAGGGGAAGTAGATAATATCAAATCTATTGTTGAAGACTCATTCACTCTAGAAACGGAGCAGACGCAGACTCCCGAAAGAGCAACTGACGCAGACCCCCGAAAGAGGAGGAGACGCATACTAGCAGACACAGACTCTCGAAAGAGGACCTGACGCAGACTAGCAGTCGCAGACTCTCGAAAGAGGAGGAGACACAGACTAGCAGACACAGACTCTCGAAAGATGAGGAGAC
This sequence comes from Haberlea rhodopensis, assembly GCA_907163345.1. Classification (NCBI taxonomy): domain Eukaryota; kingdom Viridiplantae; phylum Streptophyta; class Magnoliopsida; order Lamiales; family Gesneriaceae; genus Haberlea; species Haberlea rhodopensis. Next base: position 28,880,715 of record CAJQUN010000003.1, on the reverse strand, counting down.
GTAGACTAGCAGACGCAGACTCCCAAAAGAGAAGGAGACGCAAACTAGCAGACGCAGACTCACAAAAGAGGAACAGATGCAGACTCCAAGAAAAGGAGTAAGACTCCGAGAAAGATGAGGAAGTCTCAAATAGATTTTAATAACATTCCAAGCTGATTATGATAAACATATATGACTCAGCTTGAGGGGGAGTGTTGAATGATAGAGTTTTACTTATCAAGAACTCTAGATAAATATTTTTATTTTAACATTCATAGGAGTGTTGATAAGTTTGCTAGGAGTTTTAGTTTATCTAAAATAGTATACTAGTTTATCTTTCTATTTAATTAGATTTATCTTCCTAGATTTTAGGATTACGAGTCTTCTATAAATAAAAGACATATTGTTGTATTTATTTTAAGATTGGAACAATCAATAAAAAGAATACTAGATTGAGTCTCTCAAATAATTGTTTTCTTCAAACTTACAATGACATTATATGTCATAACATTTTCTTCAGATTTTTGATTTTAGCATATGATCATTTAGGATGCTTTGCTCTAATAAAGAACACTTGTCAAATTGCGCCTTACGTATAGGCTCTACATAACTTCGAGCCTTAGCATGTCTTGCAGTTCTGATACTTATGATACAGCCTGTTTTTCTTAGCATATCTGAAGTATAGGAGTCGGTAGTAAAAAATACATACAGCCGTACAGGGCTTAAACTAGCAAGAAATGAAGAAGAGAAAACCGGAGAGCTAATATGCCTAAAACGCGGCTCTGATGCATGGTAGTGGTTTGCAAAGGAATGGACAATGCCGATGATGCCTACCTAGTGGTTTTTGATAAGTAATATCTCGTATGCTATATCATTTATTGACTTCTATTACTCTTTAGATTCAGTTTGGCGCTGTACATTAGCATGCATTAATTGCATTCTATTCGTATATTAGTTCGTCCCTTTTATTTCAGTTGCTTCATATTGGACTTTTGCTTGGCCTCGTTTGAGGACTGTTATATCACACGGCTGAGATCGTGTGAGTATCGGGTCTCTTGCTTTTGAAGCACAGTTCATCTATTCCTAACTATTTTGCAACTAGTGTCCCCAGGATTATATGTCTTGCATCGTTGTATTAGAAATGTATGATTTGCATGTAGTTATGTTACATTTGTGATTATTATTGTCTATTAATGTAAGATTTTTAAATATGGGAGGCAAAAGTGTAATATATATCTTTAATTTTTTTTTGAGGGGACGCAGCTGCCCCACAATGAAGCGAGTATCCGGCCATGTATGTTATCACCATTTTTGGAATGGTTATTGGTATATTCTTTGCAAGTTTGTGCCTAACATGCACAAAATTAGTATGTTTGCATAGACCTTACTGCATTTCTGCGCCGGAAGCAGTTAGGTGATAACGGCAGAATCTCAGATATGTGTATTCTAGTTATGCATACTGTGGATGCAAAAGTCTTGGTTATTTTTCGTTATAATTCTATATGGGAATGGTGATGATTCTTCTGGCTGGTTTTGTTTTGTTCAACCTTGATTTTGGATTCCCTTTTAGGTCATTCGACTTGGCTTATATACCAACGGGTGGAGCACAGAAAGAGTGTCTAAAAATGTAAGAGAAGTAGATGAAGAACAATGTAATAAAAACAAATTCACCCTTTCACCATTGTTGAATGCAGAGTCTTTGAATGTTCCACCGTCGCAATCAACATTGAAACAACACATCTCCATTATAAAAAATTATACGCCTTTGAATAAGTTTTCCTCCTTTATTTTAGCATTACAAACATCAACACATACATCATGTTTGAATGCCTTGCATCTATCTTCCAGATGACCGACCAATGGAAATGACTGACCTCTTGTTATCTCCTAGCTTCTTCTGGAATTATACAAAGAATATTGTATCTCTACTTTCTCTCGTCTAAAATGCCTACGAGACATTTCTCCAATAAAACTTCTGCATTAACCCAGGCATGGTTTTTATCTGTATAAAGAATCAGGATCGCAACTTTTACAAGCCCCATATGTTGTATATAATTTACTCAAACAGAAACTTAGAAAAAATTAGGTAGTGGTTAAGGATACTAAATAACAATGTGCTGTTTCTCCCAACAGCCTTCTTCAGCATGTCCTCGCCTAACGAAAGAACAAAAAAAATTCGTGAAAAGGCTTGCAAGCAGAATGCATCACATTTCAATATATGGGAACCAGAGAAAACAAATTAATATGCTCAACATCTTCATTTCAAACATTACAATAACTGGCATCACTACACAAAAATCCGAGTTTAAATAAGCCAACGGATGCTACATCGATGCTTTCAGAAGAAACAAAAATTAAAACTCACTTAAATTCCAAACACTTAAAAATTAAGCGGCCAACAATTTATAAGAAATAATCAACATGAAATACATAGCATGTAACAAATTAAAAGGCTCTTCGAATTCCATAAAGGACTCCACTTCATACTTGCAATAGTCATCTCGTCGACTACCCTAATGTTTTAAATAAGAAGAACTCAAATAATAAGATAACTGACACAAAAAGTTATACGTTCCCCAAGGGATAAAAAAATACATGACACCCTTAAACCAGCAGTGTTTGTGGGTAAATCATATGAATCGAGGTTAAAAACATATGCTGCTTAATGGCTCATAGCCCCTTGCCCTTACTAACCATCCACTAATCAATTTTGAAATTGTAAGTTGGAGAAGAAAAAAGCAAAGAAACATGGCTTGGCCCATCCCACCCGGCCAAGCTAGACAAACAGATTAGATAGAACATCAATTAAAATTATAAGCACATAAGCATCATGGAGATGTACTAGCAATAAAACAAATAGTTGACTTGAAGGTTTGAAGAAGCACAATCATGTCAAAGTGTAGCAGAGCAACAACTTCCCTTGCTAATAAGTGATTTAAACATGATGCTTCGACTCATTGACTGTTACATGATTTAGAAGATTTGAGTCATCTAAAGTGATTGATACAGATGCTTTCACCTACACACAGTATTTCTTTCATCGGTCAATGGTGAAAAGGAGCAATTCTCCCTTTCAACGATAACTAAGTAATCTCTCCATTCATCAGGCACCTGCTGACTCCGCATTCACATTTGTCGTCTATTTTATATTATTTTATCATTCTTTTAGGATTTGAAGAAACTGAAGGTAAACTATTCCCAAATTCCCAGCAATTTAGCTTTCCTACTCAAAGTTAAGGGCATGAGCAAATTAAAAGGCAGAAGGAAATATAACAAACTCTGATACGTTCACATCAATTCACAATTCATATGAGGGTAAAGAAATACAAGAGTATTATAGACTAGAAAGTATAGGAACTTTTTAAGGATGATAAAAAGTGAAGGCTTGAGATGAAACCCTCCAGTAATATTTAATTCTTCTACATAAAAAACTAATTACGCATTCCAAAATCTTACACTAAAAATATAGAAACTCAATATGAACTTAACGAAAAATGTAAACCATATTTCAAACTTTAACCTTTTGTTTGGAAAGTAAAATTTAAGTCATTGACAAAGAAATTAAAGAGTGTAAACAGTGAAAATCAGATATTTAGTAGACTAATGTGGAAACATTGCTGACCTAAGGCAACCAATCTTAAACCCAGTGCTGAATAGCAGTCCTAAGTTTAATATGCTTCGGTTGAAACTTATTCATGTGTCAAGGATTTAAATATACATAGTAATATTTGATTTGATATGATATTATTTGATTTGTAATATAGATGATAATTAGTAGATTTTTTATTTTTAGGATTCTTATTGTAATATGTTCCTCTATAATAGAATGAAAACCCTATTCAAAGGGGTATTGAGTTGGGAGGTTGAGATTTAGATTTATTGACATACTATTAGAGCCAAAATTATTTTGAAGTTTCTTTCACCGTCGACCGCTGCAAACCCTAGCGGCGACGTTGACGATTGCTAGGGTTTGTCATCTTTGTAGGTTGTCCATTTTTTGTTGTTGATTTCATCCCTTCACAGGCAGCTTTTCATTTTTGCGATTTTTTCCTTTATCGGATTTCTGTCCTATTGTATGTCTCGCTCTTTAGGGTTTTGCGTTTCTGTGTTCGGGAGCGCGACGGTTCTCAGCAACAGTTGTGTCGCGATTTCTGGTTTCGGTCATGCGGCAATTGTGTTTCTGGGTGCTGCGGCGGCTAGGGTTTCTATGCGCCGATAGGGCTTTACTGCATCTGGGCTTCGTTCTCCGTGTGATCTTGGGTTTCGTGGCGATCTTGGTTTTGCATGCGCCTTCTTTGTCTTTTCTTCCGGAGGGAGATTCTTTGTTTTGTGGATTCTGCTCGATTTGGGGACCTGGGTGACCACATCTTTTCTGATTTGTTGTGGTGATCGGTACTTTTGCCGCGGAGTTTGCGGCGTCCTTGCACGGTAGTTGTGTGATCTAGCCTTGCAGGTTGTTGTGCGTTAATACTTTTGTCGCGGAGCGATACGTATTTTGCACAAGTGTTTGCGACGGATTTGCCCGACTGTGATGTTGATTCTTCATAGGCAAATTATTTGGATTGACAAATTGATGCTTTTTTGATCGACCAGGATCAATTTGAGGGGGGATGTCAAGGATATTAAATATATATAGTAATATTTGATTTGATATGATATTATTTGATTTGTAATCTATGATAATTAACAGATTTGACAGAATCTTAGGGATTCTTAGGTTTATTCTTAGGGATTCTTATTGTAATATGTTCCTATATATAATGGAATGAAAACTCTATTCAAAGGGGTATTGAGTTTGGTATTGAGATTCAGATTATTGACATCATGTACCATTTTAATTGAAGAAGTGATATCATGATTTTTGAGTATCACATAGATTAATTTTCAGCATGTGATGGCAACAAGATCATATTTAAAACAAAAAATTAAACTTGCCAAGACAAAAACTCATGATAAGCAGTGTTAAACAAAACTAACAGTCCAAATTAATGCGGTGGCATCTATAGTAAAAAATTCTTAGGAAACCATATTGAGTACCTGGCTACAGGTTAAAAAGTAATAATATATCATAGGTTCTTTAGCATCCCATTACTATAGGCAAACACAGATGTCAGAAAAGTGACAAAGTTCATTGTTTTATCTGCTTAAAGCCTTAATAAGAACCAGACAAACTCCACTTCAGAAGAAGAAAAAATCCTTCGAACACAATTAATAGCTACCTCCAGGATGAAACTTCATGTATGGTCCAATATTATAGACACGGCCTTTAAGAGCAGTCCACATGGAGTCTTCGGATTTGTGTTGTTTAACTTCATCCATGGTTATAAGTCTTCTATTCGATTGTCCATTCAATCCTGACAAAAACAATAATTTGAAACCAAAAGAAGTCAGCTAGATATACTTGCTCCAGAAAATTTTTCAACTTCAACTTTCACAGAGACAACACAAAAGGGGTCATCCTACTAAAAACATAGACACATTAGTAGTAATTCTAGATGTTTTAATATGTTGAATCAGCTTTCTTCAGAAAATATCCCAAAAAAAAACAACTGCATGTTGTAAACAGAAGTATGGGTGATGGAAATACAAAACCTTGGTAATATAATGCGAAATAAATTTTGTGATTGAAAATCAGATTATAAATTTATTACTACATAGGCCAAAAAATTCTCCAACACTAAGGTAGATACCCAAGAAAACGGTCCAAAAAGTGAGGAGAGGAACTGCCATAAAGAATGCTAAAAGTGACAGTGCAACGAAGAAAATGCCAATCATCTCATACCCAGGATAATCAGTACCCGTACATCTCAGCCCACAATCTTATTCCATTATTTTGAAGTGGAATTATCTATGCACTTTAGGGTAACTCATGTTAATTAGGAGTGATTTAAAGAAAACCACATGAGAAAAAATGGCCAACAGTGCTTCTCTGAGGAAAGGTGAGATACATCAAAACGAAAGATTTAAGGTTGCATTTGGATGAAATGATTTGATTTAGAGGGAATGATTTGAAATCTAAAAATCTAATCATTTGAAACTAATGGATTTCAAATGACATGTATTTTGTCATAATTTCAACTCCTTCGAAGATTCATTGAAAAAAAGGAGGAAATTGAAAAATCAGTTACAATTTTTTACCCAAATGAGTTGAGTGAGGAATTTGAAATGAAACACAACCTAATGGAATTCATACGTATTCAAAAGAGTAACTGATCACTACTGGTTTGGGTTATGACATTTTAACATCTGGCACCGAGGCTCATAAAATCCCTACTGAAAATTATTTTCTTTACAAACATAACAGCAACACATCTAAGATTCAAAAATCTTTTTAATGTGTGTAACAGTTAGTTCTCAACAGTAAATTTGGATCATAGAATTCGTGCAACACTAACACCAAAGATAACTCCACAAAATGGTCATAACCTGCCAGGTCAGGATGCGTTCTTGTAAGCTTAAGCCAGTCCAGTGGGCTACACCCTATCTCATAAGGAACCTTTTTTCGGGGCATAGGCTTCTTCACAAGAGTTTTCTGTTCCAGTGAAGCATTATTTGAACTTCCAGCAAGCTCTTTTTCATCCTTTTTGTGACGTTCATTCATTACTTTCTGAGTTGATGCATCAATGACATTAAATGTCAACGTGCCAACAGTTTTCTGAGAAGAAACACCAACTTTCCATATACTACCACTATCCCGATTACTATTAGCGTCTGGATGCTTAGCATTTTTATCATCTATACGAATTTCACCAATACTCTTTGCAAGATGCTGATTTTCAACACCATCTACAGCCGTCTCAACCTGATTACATGGAACCATATTTAAATTTAAACGGAAAAAACAACCGAAATTAAAGAAGAAAAACAGGACGAATTTGTATGAACGCTGAAACTTGGCACAGACCAAGAGGGAGTGAGCAAGGCGTTTGCTCCCCTAAATGAAAAGAGAAATTTGTGGTCAAAATGATACAATTCCATCAAATCGCCCTTGCCGAATTCATAGTTAGCCAAAGAAAACAGCCCTTAACAAAAATTAGCGCATGAAAACTGTCCATCAGAAGAAGTACCAATTTTTTTAAAGACCGAACTTTATCAACAAAAAGAAAAAATTATCATGAAAACTTGAAACACTTACTCGACAAAAGGTGAAATCATCCTCATCAGCCATTGTAGCCTAATAACGACTCCAAGAACTTGTTTACTATGCTTTTCTGCAAAGGGATACAATCACTTTATGTAAAGAGATGAATTTTAAGTAAATATTGAACGAAGGATCGAATAATTCAACTATAAAACATCAAATTGAACAAATCTATCGAACGATCAAATTAATAAGTATTGGGTGACGACCTCTAACTACAGAAAAATCAAATAGAGCAAAGCTAAAATTGTGAAGATTACCTGTCTACCACGATTAACAATAAGACCGAATTTGTCGAATACCTGCGAATTCTATTCCGAGTGCCTAATTAAGATAACGGGATTTATAAAAATTCAGTTAAAAATAAAATCCTTTCAGTATTTCACGGATTCACATAAACGACGAAACTAATACAAGAATATAAAACACGAACACACGAATAATATGTGTAGGCAGGTAGAAATGGCATGGCGTTGGGCGTACTTTGTTGAATTTGATGTTGCAACGCGTGGAATTTCCTGGTCTCAGATTCAGGGGAAGATCAACAGCTGATTTGATTCGTATTCTTATTATTTTATCATAAATTTTTTTAAAATAATTTTTTGGCATCATTTGCAGAAGTTCCTTTTAATTTGTAAGGTTTTAGAGTGATAATCAAGTGATTAAAAAGGATTAATGGTTGGTAAAAATAAGATGCATTTGATTTGATTGGTTGGTTAAATTAATGGGAAAAAATTAGGCCCGTACCATTTGCTGGACTTTAATTCGAAATGGTCCAACAAAAAAATATGAAATCATTTCAATCCATTAGATGTTGAAAAGACAAAACTAGACATTATGTTAAAATACAAATAGATGAACAACGTCCAAAATTCAAAATTCAAACGCTCACTTCCACGCTAATTCACAATAAAAATTCATTTCACCCCCACAATTCATTTACCGATCTGAAGTTAACTAAATTTCGAAGTTGATCGATTGATGACAAGTTAAGATACAAGAAGTGGCTCGAAGATAAAAAAAATGAATAACCGCTCAGAAAATGCTGCAAGTCTAAATATACCGTCAAAATCTAGTACGTTTTTATCTTATTTGGACTAGGGTTTGTCGATTGATGTTAAATTTTGCACTATATACATAGAGTTATGAGTGGTGACCATTTTTTTTTTCTCATAAGACGTTGATATAGGTGATTGATCTACTAAGAAACAATTGAGAAAACATTATTTACAAAATTGGTGCATGTGATAGAATGCATTATTTGTACACGAAAATCTGTTAACACTTATAAGCGTGCATCGATGGTCCAATGTTGAGATTTGTACAATGGTGTACGCCAAGTAAGTGCAGCGAATTATACAAAATTGTATGTTCACGTGCACCTACTGAATCACGGGCTTTATGAATAAAATTCACGTGCACCAAGCTAAAATCAATGTGCGAACTGGACAAGACCGATGCATGTTTTTTATCACGTGCATCGATCGTCAAAACTTTTGAACCTCTGGAGTGCTTGTACGCGTTCAATAACTACGGTGCATGTAACTGGAACGTTTCTTTGTCAATTAGAAGGTAGTGATGCACGTAATAGACTTGCATTGGTTGTTTATTCTTGTGACTTGTACGATGGTGCACACACTTTACTATGTAAGCAGGCTCACGATGTGATAATACAACATCTTATGCATTCATTGGAATGTGCACCCTATGTGAGAATTAATGCTTTTGCAATGTTATTGTCAGATTCACCACCTCCATCAGAGTCTTCTAGCAAAATAACAGCGAAATGACGCAAACAATCACCGTATAGGGCAAACTTGCAAACCGTCATCAAAGATTTAAAAACACTACCTCCGTTAAGAACATATCAAAGTGCTACAAAGGACACCATTCTGGGAACTGCATTCATACAAGTATCATTGTTCTTGAGCATTGCAAGAAGCGTGATTCAATTATAAAGACACATAAATGCGTGCTTCGACTAGGATTCTACATCTTTCACCATAACTGGTTAGAGACTGCAAATAACATTAGGGGATGTGCGCTTAATTTTCGATGTAAGAGATGGTTGTCAAAATATAGATATGAACTCCGAGATCCCACACGTACAAAATTCCTACACAGGTGCTTTCCTAAGAAGCAAAGCGAAAGAACCTGTGATTGAACAAATTAACTGGTTAGAGGCTGCAAATAACAATAGGGGATGTGCGCTTAATTTTTGATGTAAGAGATGGTTGTCAAAATATAGATATGAACTCCTAGATCCTACACGTACAAAATTCCTACACAGGTGCTTTCCTGAGAAGCAAAGCGAAAGAACCTGTGATTGAACAAAAACTTAATATACAAAAAAATAACAATGAAGTCATCAACCTAAAATGTTAATGATGTGAAGGATGTCGCATGACAGGTGGCACTGTACATACTAGCAGCGTTTTTAATATCAACAAAACTAACGAACCTACCATGGGCATACACTTCCATAGTTGAAGACCTGGATACAATTTGCAAATACAACTGGTCCGAACACACACATTGATCTATAGCCTGAAGCAATCAAGTAATGATACACAGTCCGGGATGTGTTCTACTACTACCTGTAAGACATATTTACATTAAAAATTTCAAGTAACACTCTTTCCATTTGTTTCCATACTAACTTCTAGTACAATTGCTTTGTAGTATTGGCTATGTGAGAGGACATATTTGATCGCTCCAGTCAATGCGCACCTTGAACCAACATTCCTGAGATGGAATCTTGAGAATTTTTACAAAAAGTTCCAGACCATTGAATATAACCACGTGTACCATTTGAGCTGCGTATAACTGGTGCACAAAATATATCGTGCAACCGACTCAGATAACACCACGTGCACCTTGTTCCTTAAATCTCATAGTAGCTGCAACACACAAGAATTAAAAACAACTGAAGTTGGAAATGAAGAAGTCATACACTTGGTAGGAGATGATTCCATTGAAGGCAAACAAAATTTCCGGGAGAAAGACGCAATTAAGGCATTCGAATTCAATTCTACGAAGAAATTAAGGAAAAACGGATAGGGAACATCTGATAATTATAAACAACAAGGATGGAGATTGGTACGCCTTAATGTATTTTAGCAATCATAAACAAATTCATTTTATCCCGTGAATCTGTGCAGGGGAATAATATGGTATGATGAAGTGTCAAGAAAATCACTACACGTTAGAGATGCTGGTTTAATTCTGAACAATGAACCCCTTAGTAGTTATGTGAGTTAATAACTTTGTAACAATATTGTTGGGGGTTCAACAATTGCCTCTGCTTTGTGATTGGTCAAACACGCGGCGCTTGTGCCAGTGTATGGTTGAAAAGATTGATGTTGCGTCATTACCCTTAATTATAGTTATTGGTAAAGCGGTAAGCGCTCGATCCTACAATTGGTATCTGAGCCAAGGTAGCGTGTTCGATTCTCATGAGTTGCAGAGAGTGCAATTATTGGAGGAGGGATTGTTGGGGTTCAACAATTGCCTCTGCTTTGTGATCGGGCAAACACGTGACGCTTGTGTCAGTGTATGGTTGAAAAGATGATGTTGCGCCACTACCTTTAACTATAGTTATTAGTAAAGCGGTTAGCGCTCGATCCTACAAATATGAAATTTTTGCACTTATTAGGGTACATGTGCATGTTTTCCACGTGCACCTGTGTGTTGGCATTTCACACAACTAAATTTCATTGCCTATCATTACATACAAACAGATTATTGACTGTTGGGCCATCGTCATTACTAACCATATCGAGAAGGAACGACTGAAGAAGTTAAGCTATGTATTTGACAGCATGGCTTGTGTATTTCAATTAACTAAGATATTATTTTTTTTCCTGATTTGAACATCAATATCTCATACAGCTTCTCAAGTGAACAAATATTTCAAACCGAACCATACAAAGAAGCTGCACAACAAAAATATGGCTCCTTGGATTTGTGCAATATTTGTGTGCATGTATGAAGAAATTAATGGCATGCAAGCGAGTGCCGAAACATATGGAGGTGGACTACAATTCCATTTATTGAGCAAAAATGGTTAAAGTGATCTTAGAATCTACTGCATACAACAAATAGTGTATTATTTTTATGAAAACATGTATTTACAGTAACAGGCATTAACAATGTTGTTAATTATGTGTATAAAATGTTACATATTCTTTTGACTTATTCGTATTAATGTCAACTATTCCGTTTGTTCCGGTGAACTTCCATCAATAATATTTACGCGCACCTATCCTTGTGTCAAATTGACAATACACGGGTTACGTGCACCTAGGGGTGGGAAACGGGTTCGGGAATTCGGGTCCCGACCCGACCCGATCGGGTATTTCTCGATCGGGTCGGGATAATCGGGTTTTTCGGGATAATCGGGTATTACCCGATCGGGTAGTGGCGGGTTCGGGACGGGATTCGGGTAGGGGTTTGAGAGAAAAATTGTTCGGGTTCGGGTACCCGAACCCGATTTCCTTTTAAAATTTTAAAAAAAAATTTAGGTTTAAATCTAAAGAGTATTTCTTTAAGAAAATTAAAATAAAAATAAAAATTCAAGGTTCGGGTACCCGAACCCGATTTCGGGTACCCGACATATTCGGGTTCGGGTTCGGGTATGCCTTTAGTAATCTCGATACCCGATTACCCGAACCCGAATATCCCGATTCCCCGAAACTCGTCCCGATTCCCACCCCTACGTGCACCTATATAAAATATTTTTGACATATCAAGTACTTATGTGCACCAATATATACACATATGTGCACCTATTGACAATCGGTGGCGAAATCAAGAAATGTGTGCACCCCATGTGGGCATGCGTGAACCGCTTTATAGAAACAAATCAATACTAATGTACACTGCTTTATAGTTACAAATAATACATATGTGTACCGCTTTATAAATACATCCACCAATATACATACAATTCTCTAATTATTATAAAATCCGACAATAAAAATAAATTTATTCAAACGGGTTCCAATAAAAAAATGTGCACCTATAGATAACCATGATCATGCGTGCATAAAAAAAGTACAAACATAAATTATTATATATATGTGCATCATTGTATACACCATTCACCAATGTACTCGTACATAACATTGACCACACAATTATAAATTAGTCTTTACAAACAAATATATTCAAATATGTATGTATTCAAATATGTTCCTTAAATGTCTTCCTATTGTGTCCATATTACGACACCGACTACACCACAATTGTCAAATTATTTCATCTTTCGATCCAATTCTTTTCTTCTTTAGACGAGAAGGTTGCCTTTTCAATTGGGGAGGTAAACTATTTGTTCCTGAATCATTTCGAGGAAATCAACTTTCGGACATTTCGGGGTTGACAAAATAATTTCTTCGTAACAAGAATTGTACGTACAAATATGGAAATATTTGTCAACTACGTCATCTATGGGCAATTCATCCATCCTAAACACGAAAATTGCATGAGCACATGGAATCCATCCACCTGCCACTGGTAGCATGTACATGTACATGTACAATTATCAAGTCGAACAGTCACTGAAGGATTTGAAAAAACATTGAAACATGAATCAGAGGATATCTTCACATTCCACGAATGACATTCATTTTCAAAAGAAGACAATTTCTTCTCCATTCTACCACAGAACACACCATTCCATCTTATCACCTTCAACCTCCTATTACAGAATAAGCACATCAGCTTCACCCTAATACAATCTACCAAGTGAGCAATGGGCAGACCCCTTGCCTATAATACCCATGCATTGAATGACTCAGCTGCATTCAAATACATTTCTCCATATCGCATTCCAGATGAGTAGGCGTTTTGTCCACTTCTCCAAAGGAAGTCCCTGTGAAAAATCTTCAATAATCATTTCACATTCTCGTTTCAAAACTGCAAGTTTCTGATTAAAAATGGCATCCGTCGGCGAATATGCACACTCATCCAACAAGAAACACATTATCTTCCGAAACTAGTTTAAAAAAAATGTTTCCCAGCATATATGGCCCGAAGGTTGCATTTTATATAATACAGACAATAAAATTATTTCACAGAACTCCAAACACGAGAGGTAAAGCCTCCATCAAACCAAGATTTCGATTTGATATATACACAACATCTTCACCCTTGTCTAAAATCTTGCTCAAACAACGTAAAACCAAGACCAATTATCATAATTCTCGGAGTCCACAACAACAAAAGCCAACGGTAACAAACCTACAACATAAACAACATAATTTAAGGCGCTTCTATCTAATGTACAATTGATTTATTTAAGACTGTACATGTAACACATTAACAAATTCAGATTTGCGCGTGCATTGTCTTCGCATGCATGAATATACGAAACCACATACGCATGTAGAAGTATGCATGCATTCATCTTGCGTGCATCAACTAAATAAACAACAAGTGCACGTCTAAAAAATATATAACACAATGTGCGTGCATTGTTGTCGCGTGCATCTGTCAGATAAATAACAGGTGCACATGTGAAAAGGATGTACTTCATGTGTGTGTACAAAGGTCTCACTGGTGCACGACAAAAAGAATTTACTGGTGCACGTGCAAGCAATGTACTCACGTGCATCGATAGAAAATATGCATGAATATAAGATGCATGCATTCATCTCGCATGCATCAATAAAAAGAAACCATAGCTGCACATGTAAAACATATAAAGCACAATGAGCATGCATTGTGGTCAAGTGCATCGGCCAGATATATAACAGGAGCATGTGTAAGAAGATATACATTTTGCGAGCAAGGTCTCGCGTGCATCGCTAACAAGAATTTGACAGGTGCACGTGTAAAGGGTCATAGTTGAAATTCCTTGCAAAGTAAAATAACAGGTGCACATGTGATATACATACATAGTTCATTGTGCATACAATGTACTCACGTGCATCAAATAAACAAAAAACAAAGATGCAAGTCTAAAAAGATGTATTACAACTAATCAAATAACAATACCTTGATTTCCATCTTTCGCAGTGGCTGACAAAAGTGTTCCCTTGAACCGTGATTTCAAGAATGTTCCATCAAGAAATAACGTTGGCCTACAAAATTTTAACCCATCAATACAAACACTGAATGAGACAAACAAACGAAGGAATCTACCAATGTCATCAACTTCAAGTTCTACAAAACTGCCCACATTAATTGTTTTCACCGCATCAACATACAAGTTCAGTTCCTGTAACGACTCCTCATAATTTCCAAACACAATAACCCTAGCCTTCTCCAAACTTCTCAATGCTTTACTGTATGTGATGTCCAAACCATAATCAGTTTTCTTTATATCAAAAACAGACATTGCAGAAAATGTTGCATTGACATTGACTCGTTCGGCAATAATTCAAGATATTAAATCCGAACTCATTCCATTTGACTTGTCTTCAATCACTCTAAGTCCACAAGTGTGAATACTGTTCAATTTCTTTATATAACAAGATCAAATTACTCGTGAAATGTTGGCATTCACAAACCAGCCACAACCTTTGTCATGCTTTCTAGCACACTAAACAACTACCATATCCCTATTATTTTTTTACATAATTAAACTCAAAACCAACCTCCACAGAATATTTACTAAATTCAGAGCGAAACTCTTCGACCCCACCTCTAAACTCTAGACCCACCATACTAATATTTTGTAATGCCTAGAACTAATCCATGTATGTCAATTGAATTATTTTGGTAATGATGTGTTTATTACAATATGATATGGACTCGGGTTCGGGTTGAACCGAGTATGTGTAAGGACCTCAAGTCCTAAACCTATTCATTAGTGCAATTATCATTAATAGTGCATACATTGGTATCAATGAGGAATTCTCATATATGGTCTTCTATCATAACATGTCCTTCATATAAATTTTGAAACGTAATTCCCTCGAACTCTTGACAACATTCGAGACTCAATATGCATACACTTGATATAGCACTAATAATATCCTCAAGTCAATCATGCAATAGTCACTCTCAATTTGATTGCATGCAATGAAGAGATGAAAAATCAACTACTGATACAATCCATATACATGTACCATAATGCTCACAGGCGAGCATTAAACAGATGTATATCTACTTATATAAGGCCACGTTCTCAATACCAATATTGGTCCCTCATCTTAGGGAACATCCTCATACATAGTTCAGACTCCTTGCCAGTGCCAATGCCAATGTCAATGCCAACATGTTCTACCTGTTTCAACAGAAATAGCCCCCATACAGGGTGATCACACCAATAACATAATATCAATAATTTCACAGTATAATTCACAGAATATAAAGTTGAAACTATAATGTCAATAATACTTCCTGTGTATGCCACAATCATATGTGATCTCCAATGCTGTTCCTGTTCTCACAATATCCAAGATCGTCAAACTCCATGAATCCGTTATATCATTTCAGTGATTTACTGTAATCATAACAATCGATAGTAACTAAACCATTACAAAAATAATTCATAATGATGACATGCATCTCATTCATCAATTGTATAGTCATAGCTCATCATATCACATGGCTCGCTCAAAGGCGGAAGCATTCTCATATCTCGCACGCCCAACAATGGCGGTATCTTATCCATTACTCGTTCCATGACGACAGTATTCCCATTCCAAAATAATAGCATGCTTGATAGCAGCATTTCCATATCGCATAGCATAATTAGCAATTCATTACAACAAGAATATAGAATTCAATGCGCATAATCATAATACGTTTACCCCTGCTCGTACACTACACGTACCTTAAAGTCGACGACATGATTTGGGCATCTTCTATAACCAGAGTCTCGTACATTTGATTATCAATTCAATATATCTCATTATTGACTCCTACAACCAAACCACACATATCATATAGACTAATCATGCCTCCTATCATAATCAGTCACAATTTACCGTACTTCGTAAATTATTCAAACCATTCCATTTTATTCTTCATTAATCCGAGTTACCAAGTAACTCGGGCATGCATTATATTTCTTTCCAAGGTTCAGCTCATGCAACCTAAATTCATTGTGTAGTATATGTGAGGGCCCGATCCTAATCATGTATTTAATTGTCACACAATGATTATCTTTACGTTAACAGTGGAAGATTATTTAAAACATGTGAAAATATGTAATTCCAGTACTGAAAATAGTACTGAAAATATGTAATTCCAGTTTCAAAATTTAACATGTTATTCATCCCATAAGCATCATATAAAAACTTCCCAGTAATATAGTACATAAAATACAGATACTCGGGGCATACCCCGGTAAATTGAATCGTAGTTAAAAATGCTCTAACAACTACTTGGACTCAAAATATAAAACATAACCTGAGCTCGCTCTCAAGTAGCTCTGGTATTCATCGATGCTTCATCTCGAGCATCTACAGTACGTCCACCTGTACCACCTGTCATGCCCATACAGCAAAGACATGACAGCCACCGCGAAGGGGGTCAGAACCCAGTACGAGAAACATGTAAAATCACAATGAATGACAAAGTAACATGCGATGCATGTCGTGCATGAATGCAAATGCATATGCGGAATATCAAATCTCCAATATAAAGATCTCAAGAGTCCAATTGAAGGATCATCAATCAAATAATCAAGCTCGAGCAGGGCGTTGACATGCTCGTCGCTATGACATCGCTCTCAGTTGAGCCATCGGCGGTCCATCATCCCTAGTGTCTGGGCGACGTCGGAACACTCGTTACGGCATCTCTCAGCTTACTCTCTCCGCCGAGCCATCGGCGTGCCCATCATCCCCAGACACGCATCACAGATGCCAACGAAAGAATATATGGATCAACGAAAGAATCGATGGGATCAACATGACATGCACAATGTCCACGCGTGTCAATGCATCATGCAATAACATAATCTCATGTGACGCATCTCAATATATCATGCCATCATGTAGTTCAATGTATAATGTAATTCACATACTACAGTTCAACATGTCATAAAGTCACATAAATAGCAAGTAATGACAAGTAAATCATGCCCCGGGAACATCACATGTCTTTGCCAGACATCGGATTGAACTGGTTTTCTACGTACATCGAACCATTAGCTAATTACCAAGTGATCCTCAACTCGATCTCAAGATTAATAAATCTGGTCATAACAGTTCCAAATACAACATAATGTCACGTACTAGCGTTAAACTTATCAAAATAATACTCAAACTTAGACCCAAAACCATCTAAACTTCAGTCTGCGCAACCGTAGAGATCGGCTCATAACTTGTCCGATACTTAATAAAATCACATGGGTCCATATCCTCAAGTCAATCATGCAATAGTCACTCTCAATTTGATTGCATGCAATGAAGAGAGGAAAAATCAACTACTTATACAATCCATATACATGTATCATCATGCTCACATGCGAGCATTAAACATATGTATATCTACTTATATAAGGTCACGTTCTCAATACCAATATTGGTACCTCCTCTCAGGGAGCATCATCGTACATAGTTCGGACTCCTTGCCAGTGCCAATGCCAATGTCAATGCCAACTTGTTCTACCTGTTTTAACAGAAACAGCCACCACACAGGGTGATCACACCAATAACATAATCTCAATATCAATAAATTCACAGTTTATAATTCACATAATATAAAGCTGAAACTGTAATGTCAATAATACTTCCTGTATATGCCACAATCATATGGGATCTCCCATGAGCTTCCTGTTCTCACAATATTCAAGATCGTCAAACTCCATGAATCAGTTATATCATTTCAGTGATTTACTGTAATCATAACAATCGATAGTAACTAAACCATTTTTGTATCTATCTATTTATTCAACACTCCCCCTCAAGCAGGGTCATATATGTCTATCATGCCCAGCTTGGAACAAAAATCTTCAAATAAAGGATGATGAAGTGCCTTAGTTAAGATGTCAGCAAATTGCACGTGAGTGGAGACATAATTGAGATCAATAATTCTCTTCTCGATCTTTTCACTGATGAAGTGTCGATCTAACTCAATGTGTTTGGTACGGTCATGATGCACTGGATTGTTAGCAATGCTTATTGCGGCTTGATTATCACACATCATTTCAACTGGATGATTGTTGTCTAGCTTGAGTTCACTTAGCAACCTTTTCAACCACATTCCTTCACATATGCCTTGAGCCAAGGCACGATACTCTGCTTCTGCACTGCTCCTAGCTACAACAGTTTGCTTCTTACTCCTCCATGTTACCAGATTTCCCCATACAAATGCATAGTAAGCAGATGTTGATCTTCTGTCAGTGTGAGAGCCAGCCCAATCAGCATCACTGTAAACTTTGACGCTTCTGTTTGTCGACTTCTTGAAGAACAAACCCTTTCCAGGATTTCTTTTGAGATACCTCAATATTCGATATACAGCATCCATATGATCTTTGGTTGGGTTATTCATAAATTGACTGACAATGCTAACCACAAAACCAATATCCGGGCGTGTGTGTGAAAGATAAATTAGCTCCCCCACTAAGCGCTGATACCTTCCTTTGTCAACCAATGGACTGTCTTCTCTTGCTTCCAGCTTTACTTTAGTGTCCATCGGTGTGTCTATGGGTTTGCATCCCAACATTACAGTTTCCTTTAGGAGGTCCAATACATATTTTCTTTGAGAAATAAAGATACCGTTGGATGACCGAGCAACTTCCATTCCTAAAAAAATACTTCAAATGTCCTAGATCTTTCATTTCAAATTCCCTAGAAAGTAGAGCTTTCACCTGAGTCATTTCATCATTGTGGTTTCCTGTGAGAAAAATAACATCAACATACACTATAAGAATAGTGATCTTTCCTTCCTCTGAATTTTTGACAAACAATGTGTGATCAGACTGACATTGTAAGTAACCGTTCCCCTTTAGAACAGTGGAGAAACAATGGAACCAAGCTCGGGGTGACTGCTTCAGGCCATAAAGGGATTTCTTCAAGTTGCATACTTTATTAACCGTAGACTGAGTCCCAAATCCAGGAGGAATATCCGTATAGATTTCTTCCTCAAGATCTCCGTTGAGAAAAGAATTCTTGACATCAAGCTGATATAAGGGCCGGTCCATATTTCCAGCAATAGAGAGAAGAACTCGGATAGTATTTAACCTGGCAACTGGAGCAAACGTCTCTTGATAATCAATGCCATGAGATTGGGTATACCCTTTTGCAACTAATCTGGCTTTATATCGCTCTATGCTCCCATCAGATTTATGTTTCACTGAAAAAATCCATCTACACCCAACAGTCCTCTTATTTGGAGGTAAATCAGTAATGAGCCATGTTTTGTTTTTCTCTAGAGCTATTATTTCGTCTACGACAGCAGATTTCCAATTTGGATCTTGCATAGCAGTCTCAATATTGGACGGTATCTGGACCTGATCTAAACATGACACAAAAGCTCGATATGTGGGAGATAAGTGATCAGTTGAAACAAATTTAGATATAGGATGCTGAGTGCATGATCTCACCCCTTTTCTAACTGCTATAGGCCTATCATCAGAATCATCAATACTGTGGTTAGAAGAATCAGTATTACCTCGTGGTTTCTCAGCAAAACATGGATCCAAGGAGGAGTCATGACAAGGCTGAATTTGTTCAGGTTCCCGATGCCTCCTAGAGTAAACCTGCAATGGTGGTTCAGACACATGAAGTGGATGATGAGAGATTGTGAAAGGCTCTATAATGGGTATGGTTGGCTCTATAATGGTATGGTTGGTTGGATTGCTGCTGGAGTTTGAGATTCATTCAGATTGCTCTCCCCCGGAATCGAAGAACGAGGATAAAAAGGCTGATTTGCAAAGAATGTCACATCCATGGTATGGAAGAAACGCTTGAGAATTGGTGAGTAGCATTTATACCCTTTTTGGTTGGGAGAATAACCAAGAAAAATGCATTTTATCGATCGAGGGTCAAGTTTACCCCGAGCATGTGAGTGGATGTGTACAAAGGAAGTACGTCCAAAGATTTTGAGTGAAATAGTCGGTAAAAGGTGCGAGGTAGGATAAGTCTTGAGAAGGGTTTTTATAGGAGCATCAAACTTGAGGATACAAGATGGCATTCTATTAATGAGGTAAGCGGCAGTCAGAACTGCATCACCCCAAAAACAAGAAGGTACATTATGGGAAAAGAGAAAGGAGCGAGCAACCTCAAGTAAGTGACGATTCTTGCGCTCTGAGATCCCATTCTGTTGAGGAGTATCAACACATGAACTTTGGTGGATAATACCTTGGGTATGTAGGTAAGCGCCAAGGTTGGAGTTAAAATAGTCACGGGCACGGTCAGGTTTTAATACACGAATACGGGTAGAGAATTGGGTTTGAATCATGGTGTTGAATTGCTTAAAAAGGTCACTTGTTTCAGATTTGTCTTTCATTAAGAAAACCCATGAGAGTCTAGTGTGATCATCAACAAACAGTAAAAACCAACGAGAACCAGTGACGTTTTTAACTCTGGAATGACCCCAAATATCATTGTGAATGAGTGAGAATGGATGGGATGGCTTATACGCAATAGGTTTGATGTTAGGATCGGTCCGGAGTGTTTAGAGGGGGGGGGGGGGGGGGTGAATGAACACTCCTATTAAAAATTAATCCCTTGTGATTTCGTTCGGATTAGTGAAAGAAATCTGTTTCTTAATCAACTCTTTTGCAGAACAGACCATTGAATATTTTAGTGCGGAACGGTCTGTTCTTAAATAAGTAAGAACGGCTCGATGGCTTGAATAATGGAACGAGTGCAGAAAGATAAAAACACAGAATATGTTTCTGGAAGTTCGAAGGTGGTGTAATCCTTCTACGTCTCCCCTTCTTCCAATTAAGGAAGGATTCCACTAGAAGACTTTGATTTATACAATCCTGTTGTACAAACCCGATTCAGCTGGATTTACCTCACTACCAGACTGAAACTCCTAGTCACTCGATCTGTTCAGACACACTCTGTCTGACAGTTACAATAGTTTCTCACTTCTATATTTCAATACAGAATACACAAGATAGACTTTAGTCTATGCACACAGTGATCCTAAATGATCAAATATTACAATGTACTCGTGCTTAAGAAGAATTTCAGCTCGAGAGCTTCTGAGCTTGTAAGCTTGTGCTGTTTTGCTTTCTTGTGCGTTTTTTGATTGATCAGACTCTCTTCTTGAGATCTTCTGATGCATCCTTTTATAGTCGCATGTACCAACGACATTATTTCCCTTAATGTGCAACTCTTGACTCTGCTTAAACTCTGAGTAAGCTACAGTCTTCTTCTTTAGGGTGCTTGCCGTTCTGGTCCATGCTTTCGGCGACTGTCAGGTAAGCACTTCTTTGTCTTCTTACCTTTTATGGTAATCTTCAGTCTATGGTCTTTTTCAGCATTAATTGCGACATTAAATGCTTCAATAAATAGCCGTTAATGATTCGGAATGAAGAGCCATTCTATATTCATCCTTGACTGCTCTGATCTGATAAAGATTGAGATCGATCTGAAGCTTCGATCTAGTCAGTCTGATTTCTATCGATTCGGTCTGATATGCCTCATCAGCTTGATCTGTTTTGAGCGATCGATCTGGTCAGTCTGATTTCTCTCGATCCGGTCTGATATGTTTTGTCATCTTTAAAATCACATCGATAAGGTCCGGAACTAACAAATTTCCCCTTTTTGATGATGATAAAACCTAGCTTCTAAATCATTTTTATCCAGTCTTTTAAGAGCTCTGAAGCGTATACTTTCGGATTGATTACTTCTTCTTGTTCAAAATAAATGAACATTATTAAGTTGGATTTCAGATCGATTAAGCCTTTAATTCTTTTAGTTCAAAATAAATGAACAAGAACTTATCAGAGAAAGATTTTTATTGATCACCAAAAATCTTATATACAGACAGTCTGATTATTTAAATTAAGCACCGAAACTTCTATTTTCTTGAAGACTGAGACTGATGCGGCTTGAAGTCTTTTCTCTTTTCCCCCCTTTTTGTCACCAGCAATCTCTTGGAGAAAATCAACAATTTGTGCTAGCTGAGCGCTGATAGCGTCAAGACGAGTGTCTTGAGCGCGAAGGGAATTGGCGACGGATGCTCTGACTTTAGTGGCCAGCCCGATCTGCTCTTTTCTCAGGCTGTTTTTATATGAAGCTTGCTGAGAGAACAGATCATTCATTCCTCGCTGAAGGCTGCTGATACTGGCTGTCATCTTCTCTTTAAATGAATCAAAGTCCAAGGATGTAACCCTCTGGCCTTGATGAACCTCTATAACACGCTGAGAGAGAGACAGACAGTTGCCGGAGAGGTGCTGAAGGGTCCTTGCCAGGGATGGAGGTGCATCAGATAGACGGCTGGGAGAGTGATCAGATGACGACAGGGTGTGATCATCTTCTTCAGCAATAGGTATAATTGAAGGTAAGGCAGCATTGCGTGTTTCGGACTGGATCAGGGTGACCAAGGCCGAAGAAAAATCTTCTAAGAATGCCAAATCTTCATCAGATTGGACTGGAGGAGTGCTGGGTCTGGAAGGCTCCTCAATCTGGAGAGCTGCAACAACGGTGGACACCACTAGATCCGGATCGACGAACTCTGGTGCGCCAAGTGTTGTAAGTGCTGCGGTTGGACTGAGTTGAACATGGGAGACTGATGATCCCAGAGGAATAGATGTTGTTGGAGAGTCCAACCAAACGATCAAGGGTTCATCTTCTGTAGCAGACGGAACATTAGTCATTGGCTGCTCCGCTGTCTGATCCGCTATGCGTTCGGCTGTCTGGTCTGCTGTCTGGTCTGGTGCTCTAGAGGGAACAACCTCTACGAAAGGTTCTGCCAGAGTCTTGCTAGCAGATGGATGATCCGGGCTGGTTATTGGAGTGGATATACTGAGCTTCTGTCGTTGGAATCGGACAGCTAGGCGAAGAGCATGGATATCCATTTCCAATTGAGCAATAACAGCACCATCATCTTTGGCAGTTGGAGTGTTCGGATCGAAGTTTGCTTTCTTAGCATCCAAAAGCAGATTCGTCAGTCTGAATCTCTGGTTGGCCATAAATAGATCTTTGCGCTGTACAGCAATTCGAACATCATCTGTCTCTGTCCCCTTAAGGACTTCTTCTTCCATTTTCTGTAGGCGTTTCAGTTTGCCGAAGAAAATTTCAATATGGTTGATTGTTCTGTACTCGACATATTCATCAAAGACTACAACTAGCGCCTTCACCTTCTCATCAACATCCTCCATAGCGATGTCGATGGCTGTTAAAATCGTTTAAAAGCTTAAATGCCCAAGCAAAACAACTACAAAAACAAAACAAAAACAACTCAAAACTAAACTGACACGAAAAGACACACAAAACAAAGTTGTAAAACATTCCAATTGTGTAGGCCTCAGAAGTATTCAGACATGCATATCACTTTCTTAGGAATTCTCACGTGTGTGTGTGCTACCATTTCCATGTAATCATTAAAGCAATCTTAACTCACACAAATCAATAGGACTTTGCAAGGTGTTGGTTCATTTGCATTGTTCATAAACGGATATAGCTTTGACAAACAATGAACAAGGCATAAAATCAAGTAATGAGACGTGTGTGTGGATGTCAAACGCACATAGGCTTACAATTCGTAACCTTCTCCACTAGTATATTAGACGAATGTGGCTCGGTCAATAGGTCTGAATAGGCTTGTAACGTTAAGCTTCGGCTCATGGCTTCAATAAAAAGATTGGATATTCAAAGCAAGAGAGTAAGTCATATATAACCATGTTGCGCACTCTCATCTCAAATTTGATTCCTTCTATTGATGATTCATCATTTTTTTTTTCTTTTCAATTCACCCTCTTTTCTCATCCGCCTCATCATTCACCTCATTATTTTCTCATTCTTTCCATCACTATTTTCTTCACCTCTTCAACATATTTCTATGCATTCATTCCCTTTTTTCATTATTATCCCCCTTCTATTTTTCAATTAGGAACATGAGGGATAGTTGAAACTTTAAAGTGCAATAAGGGCTTACTCACTTGAGGGTAGGAAATAGTGTATAAGCTTTAGCAAGGTGGTCAATGTGGGATTTTGAAATGATGCCGAATGGGGGTTATTATGTGCCTAAGCACATGCCATTCGATTTTCAATAAGCTCAAAAGGGTAACTACAGATGAAAATGATGTATTTTTGTGGCTTCAAAGGCTCAAACGAATAAAAAAAAAAATGCCTACATCATTCCTAAGCCACATGACATCCGTATTTCGTCTCAAAAGGTACTAAAGCAAGTTCTAGACTACTCTCAATTCACAAATAACTTATATGATTTGACCAATGTGCTCAAATGGTATCTCAAAACCAAGGTGATATAAGAAGCAAATTTGAATGAGATTATAAAATATATTGCAACAATTCAATTCTCATTCTTTTACATTTAAGCTCAAAGGGGCTACTATGGCAATTTTCTATGAAAGAATCAAGGCCCAAATTATCAAGAATTGCCTATATCATTTTTGTGTTCGTTCAAATCATCATTGATTAATCAAATGGTCATGGTTTCTAGTGCAAGAATATGTGAGAACTCAAGAGCAACTTGAAAACATGAATTTTTTTTAAAATTTTCCACAAATCAACTCAATTTTTTCATCATTGGCCTCAACTGACTCGTAATACAACTTATGACACTCACAACTCAACAGACTCTAAATCAAGACAAAACCAATCAAAATAAGGAAAACAAACACACAAAAGCAACAGAAATCCAAGTAGTTTGAATAGTTCAAAGTACCCCCCTAAACTTAGAAATGTGCATTGTCCTCAATGCATATACATGAAGAAATAAATAGAACGATGCACATACCTAAGCGATGACCGTCAGTGGTCATCGTCATCCATATCGTCGGGGGGCGGTTGTGAAAAAGGTGCTGGCTGGAAAGTCGGCGGCAACCCTTAGATGAAGAATTTTTGATTTGGTTGGCTAAGCTAGACCACTTTGTTGCAACCCCCCTAAACTTGCTTCCTTGCACCAGTAAACTCCAAAAACCTGCAATTAATCGATAAAAATATTGACTTTAGAGGTGGGATAGCTTAATTAAGAGCGATTGAAGAGAAAAAATCGGAATTGAAAATTTGAGGGGAAGAGGACTAAAAATACGCGAGGCGTAATTACGCCGCTTGAGAGGCGTAATTACGCCTCGCCTACGGCTTTGAAATTTTTTTTAAAAAAATGGTAGGCGTAACTACGCCGAAAACAGGCGTAGTTACGCCTACGCTACGACATTTTAAAATTTTCTGAAAATTTGACAGGCGTAATTACGCCACAAAGAGGCGTAGTTACGCCTGTCCTACGGCATCTCAAAATTTGCACAATATTTTTCAGGCGTATTTACGCCTTAAAAGGCGTAAATACGCCATTTTTTTTTTTTAAAAAAAAAAATCCAAATAAAGAAAAATAAGGATACAGGATTCGGGTTGCCTCCCGAAAAGCGCTTAGTTTATAGTCCTCAGCCTGACTGTCTTCCATCCCTTCACTTAGGCTCGCTCAGGTGAACCTCGTCCACGTCTCTTACTTCTTCCCCAAAATAATGCTTCAAACGATGCCCATTTGCTTGAAATGTGTGGCCGTCGTCGCATTTCAGTTCAATTGCTCCATAAGGGGTCACTTTCTCAATAGTGAACGGCCCAGACCATCGTGATTTCAACTTTCCTGGAAATAGTCGGAGACGAGAGTTATATAGTAGCACTTTCTGACCAGGAATAAACTCTCTTCTCACGATTTGCTTGTCATGCCAATTCTTCGTTCGCTCCTTGTAAATCTTAGCATTTTCGTACGCTTCATTACGAAACTCATCCATCTCAGTGAGCTGTAGCAACCGTTGCTCACCAGCAGCCTTCAAATCAAAGTTCAGCTTCTTTATGGCCCAGAAAGCCCGATGTTCCAACTCTACCGATAAGTGGCATGCTTTCCCAAAAACTAGACGATATGGGGACATCCCTATGGGAGTTTTGAATGCAGTGCGGTATGCCCATAATGCATCATCCAATTTCAGGGCCCAATCCTTTCGGTTAATACTGACTGTCTTTTCAAGAATTAGCTTAATTTCTCGGTTAGAAATTTCGGCTTGGCCATTAGTCTGTGGATGATAAGCCAATGCAATCTTATGCCTCACAGTGAATTTCGTCATCAAAGCACCGAAGATCTTGTTATAGAAGTGGGTCCCTTCATCACTGACAATCGATCTCGGAGTACCAAACCGTGTAAAGATGTTCTTTTGCACGAACTTGACCACGACCTGAGCGTCATTAGTCGATGTGGCAATCGCTTCAACCCACTTAGAAACATAGTCCACTGCTAGCAGAATATATGACTGTCCACAAGATGGTGGGAAGGGGCCCATGAAATCAATACCCCATACATCGAAGATTTCTAATTCCAAGATATTTGTCAACGGCATTTCATGGCGTTTAGAAATATTACCAATGCGCTGACAACGATCACACGTCTTCACCAAAGTATAACTGTCTCGATGTTGCTCTGGCCAATAGAAACCCGATTGAAGCACTTTTGCTGCTGTCCTTGCTGCTCCAAAATGTCCTCCATAAGGTCTGGAGTGACACTTTTCAAGAATCTCTCTTGATTCCTCCTCAGTTACGCATCTCCGGACAATTTGGTCTGCACAGCGTCTGAATACATACGGTTCATCCCAGTAATAATTCTTCACATCATGAAAGAACTTATTCCTTTGCTGATAAGTGAGGTCTGGAGGCAATATACCACACGACAAATAATTAGCAAAGTCAGCGAACCACGGAGTTTTAGTACATACCTCAAAGAGATGTTCATCAGGAAAGTTCTCTTGTATGACTCCATGATCCATTTGATCCTCCAACTCCAAACGAGATAAGTGATCTGCTACTTGATTTTCACTGCCCTTTTTACCCAAGATCTCGAAATCAAACTCTTGTAGCAACAAGATCCATCTAATCAACCGGGGTTTCGCATCCTTCTTGGCAAAAAGATAACGAATCGCTGCATGATCTGTGTAAACTATGACCTTTGTCCCGATCAGATATGCTCTAAATTTGTCGAATGCATACACCACAGCTAGCATCTCTTTCTCGGTGGTCGTGTAATTCTGTTGGGCTCCATCAAGAGTTCTACTTGCATAGTAGATCGCCCTAAAAATCTTGTCTCTCTTTTGCCCCAAAACTGCTCCCACAGCATAGTCGCTGGCATCACACATTAAAACAAATGGCTCCTTCCAATCCGGCACTATGATGATTGGTGCAGATATAAGTGCTTTCTTTAGCCTGTTAAATGCCTGCAAACACAAATCATCAAAGACAAAAGGTGAGTCTTTTTCTAACAAATTACACAAGGGCTTAGCTATTTTAGAAAAATCTTTAATAAAACGATAAAACCCGGCATGTCCAAGGAAGCTCCTAATAGCCTTCTCATTGTTCGGAGGTGGAAGCTTCTCAATTGCAACCACTTTTGCTCTATCCACTTCAAGTCCTTGAGATGACACCTTATGGCCAAGGACAATACCCTCTTGCACCATAAAGTGACATTTCTCCCAATTTAACACGAGGTTCTTTTCTTGGCAGCGCTGTAACACAAGAGATAGGTTATGCAAACAATGGTCAAAAGAGGAACCAAATACCGAAAAGTCGTCCATGAAGACTTCAAGGATCTCCTCCACCATATCTGAAAATATTGCCATCATGCACCGTTGAAAGGTAGCAGGTGCGTTGCATAAACCAAAAGGCATTCTTCGAAACGTAAAGGTGCCATATGGACAGGTAAACGTTGTCTTCTCTTGATCCTCGGGGTCTATGGCAATTTGATTGTATCCTGAATAGCTATCTAAGAAACAGTAATAACAATAACCGGCTAACCTGTCAAGCATCTGATCGATAAATGGAAGAGGGAAGTGGTCCTTCCTTGTGGCCTTGTTGAGTTTCCTATAGTCAATGCAAACTCTCCACCCCGTCACAGTTCGAGTTGAGATCAACTCATTATTTTCATTTCTTACCACTGTCATCCCTCCTTTCTTTGCCACGACCTGTACTGGGGAAACCCATGCACTATCTGAAATAGCATAAATAATCCCAGCATTTAACAATTTAAGCACTTCTGCTTTTACTACCTCCTTCATTGCTGGATTTAACCGCCTTTGATGATCAATGGAGGGAACGAAGGAATCCTCCATAAGAATTTTATGCATGCACAAAGATGGGCTAATCCCCTTGATATCAGAAATCGACCAACCCAAAGCAGATTTATATGTCCTCAATACACGTAATAATTTATCCTTCTCTAAAGAACAAAGAGATGAAGATATAATTACCGGGTATGTCGAATTCTCACCCAAGAATGCATAAGTAAGGTGGGCCGGTAGTTCTTTCAGTTCCGAGCTCGCCTTCGTATCTTTTTTGACTGATGTATCTCGTACATCTTCCTCTTTGCCAGTAGTGTTGTTCTCCTTAGGCAGGAGTGCTTCCACTTGCTCAGCAAGATCAGGTTCAGTTGCATCCACTTTCATAATAGAGTTGACCATGCAATTCTCCAATGGATCCTCCGGTATTGCTCCTACTTCAAAGTTATGGACACATGAGTCAATTACATCCAAAAACTTGCAAGTACTTACTTCGTCAGGTCCCTTGAGAGCCTTGTAAATATTGAACATGACTTCTTCTCCTCCAACTCTCAAGGATAATTCTCCTCTTTGGACATCGATAAGTGCCCTGCCTGTTGCTAAGAATGGTCTCCCCCAAAATTAATGGAACATCTCCATCTTCCTCCATGTCTAGAACCACAAAATCTGCAGGGAAAATAAATTTGTCCACCTTCACAAGCACATCTTCAATTATCCCTCTAGGATATGTGAGAGACCTATCCGCCAATTGCAATGTGATTGTAGTAGGCTTTACTTCACCAAGCCCTAAACTCCTGAAAACAGATAAAGGCATTAAATTAATACTTGCACCTAAATCACATAACGCCCTATTAAATGTAGAACTACCAATAATACAAGGAATAGTAAAACTCCCTGGATCTTTCAATTTTTGTGGTAGCTTCTTTTGGAGGATTGCACTACATTCTTCTGTGAGATTCACGGTTTCAAATTCCTCAAGCTTCCTCTTTCGTGCCATTATATCCTTCATAAACTTTGTATAATTAGGCATTTGTTGCAACGCCTCGGCAAAATGAATATTTATGTGGATTTTCTTGAAAATCTCCAAGAATTTGGCAAACTGGTCATCTATAGCCTTTTTCCGGAAACGTTGAGGATATGGAAGTGTAGGCTTGTACATAGGAATCTTTTCCGGTAGTGTGGCTTGCTTCTCCTTTTCAACTTCCTTAGGGGTTTCAACCTGAATTTGAGTCTCCTCAACAGATGGCTCATCAACATGTGCTGGTTCTACATCCCCAAGTTCCTTACCACTTCTCAATGACACGGCCTTGCACTGCTCCCTTGGGTTCACTTCGGTGTTGCTAGGAAATGATCCTCTTTGTTGGTTGTTCATGGCATTAGCAAGCTGCCCAATTTGCACCTCAAGAGACTTCATTGTAGCACCCATGTTGTTCATGTGACCCTCAATCGTATCAAGCCTCGACTCATTTTTCTCAAGCCTCAATGTCGAACTTTGAACAAAAGTAGTCACCAAATCTTCAAGTGAAGGTTTACCTTCATTCTTTTGTGGAGCATATCCAGGTGGTGGATTCAGAGCACTATTGTTGTTGGCATATGAGAGTCTATCATTGTTGCGGAACCCTTGTTGATATGGATTGCTTCGGTAGTTATTATTGTTGGGATACCGATTGTTTATAAACTGAACGTGCTCTTGATCTGCTTCCCTTGACAACTCCATTCCAGCTGCAGCGGCGGCCGATTCAATAGTAGGTGGTGCTCCTTGCTTGGTCAGAGCTGCTACCTGCGTGGTTAGTGCAGACAATTGTGCAGTAAGAGTACTAAAATGATCAACCTCATACATACCTATGGGTTTCCTTGCCATGGCTCGCTCACTGGGCCACTGGAAGCTGTTGGCCGACATCTCCTCAAGTAATTCAAAGGCAGCATCTGCAATCTTAGAAAATAGTGTTCCTCCTGCTGCAGCATCCACAATGATCCTAGTTGGTCCATTCAACCCATTGTAAAATAACTGAATCTGCACCCAGCTTTCATAGTTATGTTGTGGGCACCTCCTCAATAAATCCTTGAATCGCTCCCATGCCACGTATAGTTGTTCAGAATCAATTTGCCTGAACGTACTGATTTCAGTTCTCAGTTGAGCTGACTTAGCTGGTGGGAAAAACTTCGAGAGAAATTTCGATGCCATTCCGCCCATGTGTTAATACCAGTATATGGAAGAGATTGTTGCCAGCTCCTTGCATGGTCCCTAAGAGAGAAAGGGAACAATCGCAGTCTCACAGTATCTTCTGGAACACCATTCATCTTCACAGTATCAGCTATCTCCAAAAATATCCTCAAATGTAAGTTGGGGTCTTCAACAGGGGATCCACCAAACTGATTCTGTTGCACCATACTTATCAATGCCGGCTTAAGTTCAAAGTTGTTGGCATTGATAGTCTGGCGAGCTATCCCAGAGTAATTGTTGTTGACCAAAGGTTTGAAATAATCTCTGATCGCCCTTTGAGGTTCAACAAGTTGTGGAGGTGGTTCGTTGTTGTCTCTATTTGCAGCCATTTCTATCAATTTCTCCCTTCTCGTTTTTCTCAGTCTTCTTGCAGTTCTCTCGATCTCAGGATCAAACAGCAACGATTCAGGAGTAGTGTACTTTCGCATGCACTGCAAAAATTCAGAAAAAGCAAAAAATCACTCCAAAATAAAAGGAATAAAAGCTCTAAATTAAAACCAAGATTAATTGGTACAGTATCAGATTGTACTAAATAAATCAATCCCCGGCAACGGCGCCAAAAACTTGATGCGAAAAATCCCTTACCGCAAGCGCACGGTAGTCAAGTTTTAGTATAGAAAGATGTCGAACCCACAGAGATTGATTAAATAGTTAAATCTAAGTACTGAATTAAAATAATCTTTGCTTTATTTAGAGAATCGAATAGTTGAGTGTTATGCGAATAATAAAAATTAATTAACTAACGATGATCAAATACTGAGTTGAAAAGAAATCAGTTGGAGACGAATCTAGGAGTACGATTTCACTTGTTCATCCACTACACTTATCATTCCTTGATTTCCATGTTATGGATTTCCTAGTTTACTAGCCGAGAATTCTTATTTGTTTCTACTCCCCCTCCCGGGTGTTAAGCAGAATTAATTGTCTAACATTAATCTTGATATCCCTATCTAAGATTAATTATCAAACAATTGTAAAAGCGCAGTAATTCCTTTGACGACTTCTATGGAGTTATAGGCCTTCCGAACAATATAACTACCACGATACGAATTCCTTCTTTCCTATTCACAACCCCCTCTCCCGAGTGATATATCACTAATATGGAATCATTCAATCCATGGCCAGTAGATTAAAAGCATTAGGAACAGGAAAACATAAATAAACCATACGGAAATCCAAATAAACTTCAATCAATTCATAATAAGCGTAGTTTCAAAACAAGCTACATCGTCTCCTAGAAAATAAAATTAGCTCATGCTAGAAGTATTTAAACACATAGACATGTTTAAATAACCCATAAAAATTGCTAAAAGTTTAGAGATACAAAACGAATTGGACGCTATTCTTCGATCTCCGATGAACGCCGCCGTCTCGTGATGAATTCTCTCCTTTTTGCTCCGAGCCGTCGTCGTTATTCTTCTCCGTTCTTCAACCCTAGCCTCCTTCTCTCCAAGAATATGTCTAAATCTGAATATCTCTCGAAAATCCTCCTCCAAAACCTTTTAAAAGTCCCGTGCATCAATAAGGGAAGTCTCCAAAATTACCAAAATTCCATTGGCGTAATTACGCCTCCGAAGTGGCGTAATTACGCCTGTTGATGTGTCAAAAGAACTGGCTTCCCGCGTGACTGGCGTAATTACGCCTGAAAAACGGCGTCTTTACGCCTGAACAAAATCTCAAAAGCCGTGGGTTAGGCGTAGCTACGCCTGACTGAGGCGTCTTTACGCCTAATAAAATCGTTTAAAAGCTCAAATGCCGTAAGCTAGGCGTAGTTACGCCTCAAAGTAGGCGTCTTTACGCATGTTGCCATGATTGAAAGTGTAGATTTTTGGCTTCAATTCATCCGTTCTTTCCGTCATTTGCACCCTTTTAGTCCACAAAACATGCAATTACCTGGATTCCTGCAAAACAACACAGAACAAAACCAAAAGCGTAATTCTGATCGAAAACTAACACTAAACCATGCAAAATAAGAAGAAATATAAGTGTATAAAATACACTTATCAGGTGGCTTTTGTTGGAGGCAATATGGGTAGGGTTTTGAGAGGTAAGGTTTTGTGTGGCTTGGTGATCTGGGTTCTTGGCTTTTTGGGAAGGGGCTTGGTTGGTGAGGAAGGAGCAGACTGAGTTTCCTCGGAGTCAGTCTGAATGGTCAATTTGCGCTTGACCCGAGTTTTTCGAGCAACAGCCTGTTCTTCTCCCTTCTCAATCTTGACTGCCACCAGATCGGTAGGAGTGGGTGGAGCACTCTTGGACTTCAGTAGTGCTAGCCCTTTGGAGTTGAGAATTTTGAAGGGACTTAGAGCAGACTGTTTCCCCGGCTCGATGTCCAAAGTCTCCAGTAGCTTGCTGAGAGGAACAGCAAAGCAGACGGTCTGTTTGGAGGCAATCACTGTTTCCAACAAGACTCCAAATAGAATTACGGACCAGTTCATCTTCTGTCCAGAAACAATAGCAGCCATGGCCCTGAACTTCTCGGCAGTGACGGCGTCAAAGCTTCCGGCTTTGCCCAATAGTGGCTTGCCAACGATCTCGCATAGCACCTGGAAATGAAAGAGCATTTCCTTCTTCTTGAATGAAGGCTGCAGGTAGTGGCCAAATATAGATACCTTCCCCTGAAGATCTGTGAGAGAAGCTTGAGGAATCTGGCCAAACTCAGTCAGTCCGGAGTTGGGAAGACCAAAGGTCTTAGCCAGCGTCGACAGAGAGATTTCAAACGTTTTGCCCTTGACGGAGGTGGAGATAGATGTCTTCTGGGAGACAGCATTGGTGAACAGTTCGCGAATCTCTGATTCGTAAACCACCGTGCCACACTCCAGAAAGTTCCTTAATCCAGACGATTCCAAAGCTCGGAAAATAGAGACCATCTCTATATCTTCAGCCCTGTAAATATCATCGAACTCAACGGAGAGAGAGTTGTGAGTGATAGTAGCCATTTAAGTGTAATGAAAATACGAAGAGATTGAAAAGAAATAGAGAGTTAGAGAGCAGACGGTGGTAATTGGTAAAAAGTGAATGAAAGTGAAATGTTTAGCCCGCTAAATAAGAGAGAGAAGACACGTGTCTTTATCTCAATAACTGATAGTAGAATAGTTCAAAATAAATGGTCAGGATAAAAGAAAGATAATGCAGTTAAAATTGCGATCAGTCCGGGCTGATTTAAACAATTATTTTATTTAAAGATTTGTTGACCAGACAGATCATGGGATAACATCAGATTTGACATAGATCGGTCTGAAAGTTCAGACCGGCCTGTGTCTTTCTGAACATTGTATTATCGATCTGTGCCAGCATACAATCTTTAAAAGAAAAAGAGTAAAACTATTAAATCATCAAGTTAAGTCTATTAAACCAAGAATTTGACGAAAATAATTAAACTTAGCCTCAGGAAGCGGTTTGGTGAAGATATCTGCTGCTTGCTGCTCTGTTGAGATATGCTCGATCCGAATTTCCTTTTTGCCAACATGATCTCGAATAAAATGATGTCGTATATCAATGTGCTTTGTTCGAGAGTGCAGAACTGGATTATAAGTTATAGCGATTGCACTTGTGTTGTCGCAAAATATCGGAGAGTCAACAGCTTGAATGCCATAGTCTTTGAGCTGGTGTTGAATCCAGAGCATTTGAGCGCAACAGCTTCCAGCGGCAAGATATTATGCTTCAGCTGTAGATGTGGCAATAGATGTTTGTTTCTTACTGAACCAAGAGATCAATATTTCACCTAGAAATTGACATGTTCCACTGGTGCTTTTACGATCAATCTTACAGCCAGCGTAGTCTGCGAATATCCGATCAAGCTGAAGTTTGAATCTTTGGAGTACCAAAGACCAACGTTCTGAGATCCTTTTAAGTATTTTAGAATACGCTTAGCAGCAATAAAATGTGATTGCTTTGGTTCTGACTGAAATCTGGCGCACATACAGACTGAGAACATAATATCATGCCGGCTCGCTGTAAGATATAAGAGCGATCCGATCAGTCCTCTATACATAGATACTTCGACTGCCGTTCCCCCTTCGTCTTTGTCTAACTTGATTGTAGGACTCGTTGGAGTTGATGCAGTTGAGCATGTTTCCATTCCGAATCTCTTAAGAAGCTCTTTGGTATACTTGGTTTGGTTGATGAAAATATCATTGCTGAGCTGTTTGACTTGAAGACCCAAAAAGAATGAAAGTTCTCCCATCATGCTCATCTCAAACTGTCCCTGCATTAACTTAGAGAATTTCTCGCATAATTTGAGGTTAGTTGACCCAAAAATTATATCATCAACATAAATCTGAACTAACAGGGTATGTCCCCCCTTAATAAATTTAAAGAGAGTTTTATCTACTGAGCCGATCTGAAAATCATGGTTCAGCAGAAATTGAGATAGAGTGTCATACCAGGCTCTTGGAGCTTGTTTCAGACCATATACTGCTTTATTCTGTAGATATACATGATTAGGAAATGAGTGGTTCTGAAATCCAGGAGGTTGCTCAATGTAGACTTCCTCCTGAAGCTTACCATTAAGAAAGGCACTCTTGACGTCCATTTGATATACCTTGAGGTCTTTAAAGGCAGCATATGCAAGAAAGATTCGGATGGCTTCAAGTCTGGCGACTGGTGCAAAGGATTCATCGAAGTCAATTCCTTCTTCTTGTCGGAATCCTTGTGCCACAAGTCCGGCCTTGTTTCTAACCACAGTTCCATCCGCGTCCAGCTTGTTCTGAAAACCCATCTGGTTCCAATAACAGGCAGATCGCTTGGCCTGGGGGTTAGACTCCAAACTTGATTTTGTTCGAATTGATTAAGTTCTTCTTGCATGGCCTTAATCCAGTTGAAGTCAGTCAAAGCTTCATCGATCTTCTTAGGTTCCAGAGTTGAGATGAAGGCAGCATGAGTGAATTCATCCATCATCTGTCCTCTGGTTCTAATCGGTGCAGAGGGACTTCCAATCACTAGATTAGGTGGATGCCTCTTAGTCCATCGATAGCTTGACTCTGGATTGTTTGGTCCAGCCGGATGAGTAGTAGCGGCATGATCAGCATCTTCTTTGATATGAGAGTTTGAATCATTTGATCGGCTCGATCTGAAGGAGCTTCATTGCCCTGATCCGATCTGTCTGGTACTTCAGGTTCCGGTGGATTGTCTCTTGACCTGTTAGCTACAATCTCATCATCACTGTTAGCTTCGAGATGGATATTTTCCATCTGATTTTGAATTGATTCTTTGTTACCCTCAACACATAAAGATTCATCAAAAACTACATGAACTGATTCTTCTACAGTTAAGGTGCGATTATTGAAAACTCGATAAGCTTTGCTAGTTGATGAGTATCCTAAGAATATTCCATTATCTGATGTAAGGACCCCCGTGCCCTTAACCCGTTAGTGTATTAAGCCATACCATTAGTACATATAATCATACTATCATGGGGAAAACCATATGCAAGTGGAACACCATATGCTATCCAGAAAATCTCTTGCATTCAATCCACATAATATTCAAATTCCCCAACCAAGATTATTCATATAACATGTACCCTCATAATACACTATAATGCTCTTAGTTCATTTAGCAATTCCGTATTTAATTGCATGCAAACCATAAATGAATCAAGAAGAGCCGTAGCCCATTTATACATTCTATATACACGTAAAATGTACTCACATAAGAGCACCTAATGAACCCGCGTGTATCTAATGTATAAAAGACTCTACCGGGCACCGTTACTGGCACTTCAATCCTGGAAGCACCTCCCAAGCGCAGCTCGATCTCAACTCTGGATCTATGTGCATATCCAACCAGCTCTGGTACCTCGATCCTGGAAGTACCTCTAATCAACAGCCCGGGCTCAACTCCAAAGCCGATGCTACACCTGTAACACCTGCCCCAACAGAGACAGCCCCCACACGGGGTGAGCATACCAATGCCACCAATCCAAATAATCATAATATTACAATTCATAATTTACAGAACGTAAATGCCATAATTTAAATGATACTCCCTGGATGGTATCACCTTCATCCGGGATCCCCTGTGTTGTCCCTATTCTCAAAATAACCAAACTCATCAAATTCCCAAAGCCAGTTAATCACCACATAGATTAACTAATACCGTTCTATTATGCCAGTTCCATAATCAATATGGTAAAATCATTATATAAAAGACCGTAGATATCACATATATCAAATCAATGATTCCATGTTCCTATTTCATTGCTCGCTCCACAATAGCGGCATTCTAAACCCCGCGCACGCTCAACAATAGCGGTGTCATAACCGATGGTCGCTCAACGGCGACAGCATCCCAAATCATTGCTCGCTCGATAGCGGCACCATATGGTTTCCAATGTATAATTCATTTGACGCAAATACCATTTACCATGCATATCGTTATCCATTTATAGTAAGTATTATGCACCATGCATTTCAATACTTATTCGAT
This sequence comes from Haberlea rhodopensis, assembly GCA_907163345.1. Classification (NCBI taxonomy): domain Eukaryota; kingdom Viridiplantae; phylum Streptophyta; class Magnoliopsida; order Lamiales; family Gesneriaceae; genus Haberlea; species Haberlea rhodopensis. Next base: position 28,843,812 of record CAJQUN010000003.1, on the reverse strand, counting down.
GTAATTACCACGTGCCATATATTTCAATATCCATATAACGCAATTATCACATACCATGTGTTCCAACACCCATTTTACAGTTGTAACATTATAATAGGTGATGCTCGTACGTCATACGTACCTTGAGTTTCCGTAGTCCGAGCCAAACCTTGCTTTAGTTCCATGCCTCGAGAAAGATGTGCTAAAACGCATAAACAACCCACAATCAAGCATAAGCATGCAACCACGTGCCCAAGCACGTTCAAAACTCCCAGACATATCGTCTATCCATGACGATTACCAAATTATAAAGTTCCCGGCTAAGCATGTATAATACCCCAAAAATATTGTCAATCCATGACAATTAACCTTTTAAAATAACCCGGGGCGAAGCATGCAAGACACCCAAAAAGAGCCAAGAAACAACAAAAGAGGCACCAACAAACTGGCCATCTCGATCGATCGAAATTTCATTTCCATCGAAAACCACCCTCCGATCGATCGGTCAAAATACCGATCGATCGGTCCACTGTTCCAAAGCCACAAAAACATTCTGCCATGCTCGATCGATCAAAAATATTTTCGGATCGATCGAGCAGCACTGTGTACGCGAGAAACCTCCAAGAATGAGCTCCTTTCAACACCAAATCACCTACAACTCAAACCCACTTCAATTTACAACATAAAACCAACCAAAAACCATCTAAACACTACAAAACCTAACCCCCAACACAAACAACAATGTTAGAACAAGATCTACCCCTTGAACCCCAAGATACAACACCAAAACCAACCAATATACAAAAAAACTTTGCTAGGTTGGTAGCTTACCCTTTGAGCTTCAAGATTCTAGCAAGAAATCATGAAAATGGCTCTTTTCCAAAGCTTTCTCCTCCCTTCCATGTTGAGGAACGAAAATGGTGGGTTTGGATGGGGTGATGGCAAGGTCAAGACATAAAGGTGATAGAATGGGGTGGATGGGATGTAAAGGAGGGGGATGGTTCCTTTAATATCTTATAACATGTATTAGATAATTGTATGGTATGAAAATTATGTCCAACATGACATATCAAAACCCATCTTCCAATTATACATTAAGACTCACATTAGCCATGTTTTAATTAAATAATTAAAACTCACTCCGATCAAATTATACTAATAACCAAAATTCCCCAACATGCAACGAATGCATCTCGGATCCCGATTCTCACCAAAAACTTAAATCATAGGTTTTTCACCAAATTGAGAATATAATCTCAACCTTTGGATCCAACAATCCTAAATGCCCGATTTAACAAACTCGGGAGACCAAAACCACATATAAATTCCTAATTGCCACAATATACATCCATTAAGGATTAATAACCCTCCGGGATTAAGACTAATAATCCCAGGACATCACATCTGACTTAGCTTCAAATGCTGTAAGATGATTCTTACCATTGTTGTGAACGAAGCATTTGCAGCCAAATACATGAAGGTGAGAGATAGACGGTCTGTTACCAGTCCATATTTCATATGGAGTGAGATTCAACTTCTTGTTAATCATAGACCGATTTTGAGTGTAGCATGCAGTATTTACAGCTTCTGCCCAGAACTTTTGCGAAATTCCAGAATCAGCAAGCATTGTTCTTGCTGCTTCTTTAAGCGTTCTGTTTCTTCGTTCTGCAACTCCATTCTGTTGAGGAGTTCGAGCGGCTGAAAACTCATGCTTAATTCCATGATCTTCTAGAAAGGATTCAAGATTCTGATTTGAAAACTCAGTGCCTTTGTCACTTCGAATCCTGTCTATGCTGGATGATTTCTCATTCTGAGTACGTTTCAACAACTTGATCAATTTCGGACCGGTCTGATCTTTACTGCTCAAAAATATAGTCCAAGTAAAACGTGAGTAATCATCAATAACAACAAGAGTATACCGCATTCTCCCTTGCCTTAGATTTTGCACCTTTGGATTTGGTCTGAAAGACGCAAAGCTTGCTGGTGCCTTTTCTTTGGCTTGGTTAACATATCCAATCCCTTTTCTCAAACCTTGATTCATGAAAGAGACTCCCGTTTGAATTGTAGGTGCTTCATTTTCATATACTGTGCTGGATTTAACAAATGTCATTTGTTTGATTTTGTTCTTTACCAGCAACAATTCAGATTCATCTTTGGTGCAGTCTTTGATATCAAAGCCTATGCCTGTAACATCACCGACATTTCTTTGTACCTCTTGCAATTCTTCCAATGATGTTCTGGATTTTGTCCATGATTTGAAGATATGAGAAAGCTTAGCATTTTGTGTGCTAATTCTCTTATTTTCTTCATGGAGCTGATCATAAGAGATTTTTAGTTTATTCAGCTCGATCAATAGATTGTTGCACTCACCCAGCTCAGAGCAGCTTGGTTTGATGTGCTCATCCATTTGATCATTGGCTTTAGCTTTACTTTTCTCAAATGATTCAGCTAAGAGTCTGTAATCATTAGCCATGTCTTGCAGTGCGGACATGAGCTCTTCACGTGTAAATTCATTTGAGTCAAGATCGAATACCTCGTCTGTTTGACTCATCTCTTCGTCTGCCATTAGACATTGAATATCTTCTTCGCTTTCGCTGGAAGAATATTCAGAGCTTTCTGAGTCTGAATCAGTCTGAGCCCATTTGTTGTTTCCTTCTTCTGCTACTAGGACCTTTTGGGACTTTCCATGATTTTTGCGGTCTTTGTAGTGCTTCTTTTTCCAGTCATCACGATGCTTCTCTTTACGTTCTTCTTTCTTCGGTCTGGTGCATCTGCAATAAAATGTCCGGTCTTACCACAATTGTAGCAAGCCTGATCATTAACATCATCGTCCTTTCTTGATTTATAATGATGAGAGGGTTTAAAGTTCCTCTTATTTTTATACATGAATTTACCAAATTTCTTGATAAATAATGACATAGCATCATTAATTATCTGTTCAATAGATCGATCTGTTGTGGGGGCGGTCTGGTCTGGAATGGCTGCCAGTGCTTTGTTTGGTTGAGATATGAATGACTCTGCTTCACCTCTGCTGATCAGTTCGAACTCATATGCTTTAAGATCTGCGAACAGATCATGAAGTTCAACTTTGTTCAGATCTTTGGATTCCCTCATTGCAATGGTCTTAACATCCCATTCTTTTGGCAGGGCTCTCATAACTTTCAGAGCGATCTCTCTGTTTGAGTATTCCTTGCCCATACCATTTAGCTCATTGATGATACCCGTGACTCTTTCATCAAACTCATTTAGAGTTTCACCAATCTTCATTTTTATGCTCTCAAATCTTTGAAGAGCAACAGTCAGCTTGTTTTCCTTGGTCTGGTCATTCCCTTCACAGAGCTGTGCTATCTTCTCCCAAATTTCTTTGGCAGTTGAGCACATTTTGATTTTACTGAACATGTTCTTGTCCAATGTCTTGAACAAGATGTCTTTGGCAACGTTGTCGAGATTTGCTTTCTTTCTTTCTTCATTCATCCAGAGGGATCTATCCTTCTCGACCATTTGGGGTTCACCACCAGTAATGGATACTGCTATATTGACTTTCAGAATCTTCATTGGTCCATCAGTGATGACGAACCACATATCGTCATCATGTGCTGCCAGATGAGCTTGCATTCTGATTCTCCAATCATCATAGTCTTCTTTTGAGAACATAGGAATTTTGTTGAATGATGCCATCAGCTCGAGTGTCTTTGTGCTGATTAAGATAACATGGATCTGATACCACTTGTTAGGATCGGTCCGGAGTGTTTAGAGGGGGGGGGGGGGGTGAATGAACACTCCTATTAAAAATTAATCCCTTGTGATTTCGTTCGGATTAGTGAAAGAAATCTGTTTCTTAATCAACTCTTTTGCAGAACAGACCACTGAATATTTTAGTACGGAACGGTCTGTTCTTAAATAAGTAAGAACGGCTCGATGGCTTGAATAATGGAACGAGTGCAGAAAGATAAAAACACAGAATATGTTTCTGGAAGTTCGAAGGTGGTGTAATCCTTCTACGTCTCCCCTTCTTCCAATTAAGGAAGGATTCCACTAGAAGACTTTGATTTATACAATCATGTTGTACAAACCCGATTCAGCTGGATTTACCTCACTACCAGACTGAAACTCCTAGTCACTCGATCTGTTCAGACACACTCTGTCTGACAGTTACAATAGTTTCTCACTTCTATATTTCAATACAGAATACACAAGATAGACTTTAGTCTATGCACACAGTGATCCTAAATGATCAAATATTACAATGTACTCGTGCTTAAGAAGAATTTCAGCTCGAGAGCTTCTGAGCTTGTAAGCTTGTGTTGTTTTGCTTTCTTGTGCGTTTTTCGATTGATCAGACTCTCTTGTTGAGATCTTCTGATGCATCATTTTATAGTCGCATGTACCAACGACATTATTTCTCTTAATGTGCAACTCTTGACTCTGCTTAAACTCTGAGTAAGCTATAGTCTTCTTCTTTAGGGTGCTTGCCGTTCTGGTTCATGCTTTCGGCGACTGTCAGGTAAGCTCTTCTTTGTCTTCTTACCTTTTATGGTAATCTTCAGTCTATGGTCTTTTTCAGCATTAATTACGACATTAAATGCTTCAATAAATAGCCGTTAATGATTCGGACTGAAGAGCCATTCTATATTCATCCTTGACTGCTCTGATCTGATAAAGACTGAGATCGATCTGAAGCTTCGATCTAGTCAGTCTGATTTCTATCGATCCGGTCTGATATGCCTCATCAGCTTGATCTGTTTTGAGCGATCGATCTGGTCAGTCTGATTTCTCTCGATCCGGTCTGATATGTTTTGTCATCTTTAAAATCTCATCGATAAGGTCCGGAACTAACATTTGAAGTAATGACGAGTATGTTTAGATAATTGACAAACATCACACGTGAAAGAAATCAATTTTTTATTGCGAAATAACGAAGGAAAAAGTTTTGCATGATACAAAAAACTCGGATGCCCTAAACGATAATGTAATAATAAAATATCATTGTTCAAACTCAAAGAATTAATAGAAAATGATGAATTAAATGAACGTGCACACTGAGAAGCAACATCACAAGTGGGTCGAATGAGGTATAGGCCTGCACAGATCTCAGCATTGCCAATCGTCCGCCCCGAAGCCAAGTCCTGAAAAACACAAGAGGTAGACAAGAATTTAGTGACACAGTTGAGATCCATACTTAGGCGACTAACAGATAACAGGTTGCACTCAAGATCAGGAATGTAGTAAACCGATTTTAGCACCAAATCCTCCAAGAGGGGTACTGAACCAGTGCCAACAACTGGCACACAGCAACCATTTGCAATCCGGACAGAGCAACGTGAAGTGCTTGGATGATATGATTGAAACATGTTCAAATTCCCCGTCATGTGCTCAGATGCACCTGAATCAATGATCCAATAATCTGATAACATCTGATGTGAGAGTAAGGCTTTGGAAACAATACCTGTATGGGCATAATTACCAGCACCAAGAGGCGGAGCGTTGTTGGATGGAAGTGCTTTAGACAACAAATTTTGAAGGGCATCAAGTTGCTCTTTGCTGAAGGGTTGGGAAGCTTGGCCAGATCCGTCAGATTGGGCAACTTGAGCACGCCGCTGACGGAAAGATTTCCAGTTTGTCGGTTTACCATGAATCTTCCAACAAGTGTCAAGAGTGTGATTAGGTCTGTTGCATTTTTCACACCAAGGGCGAGCATTACGCATATTATTGGAGGAACCGGAAGGCTGCTCAACCGAGCCAGTGTGATGAGAAGCAATATCTTGTTGAGGTGCCGCACCAGGAAGGATTCTTGGTGCTGCCAAGGCTGATCCCTCAATTAACTGGGTACCAGTCGGAGAGCTCATCATTAATTTCCTTCGGCTCTCTTCATGGCGCATGGCGGAGAAGGCTTCACGCAGCCGAGGCAGGGGCTTAATGGATCAAGGTTGGTGTTGAGGCCCAATAAAAATTGAAAAAGGCGTCGAGTTTCGACGATGGATCTGTGAATTGATTCATCATCAGAACACTAGGACTCGAAAAGATCCAGTTGTTGCCAGTATCTTGTAAGGTCTGTGAAATACTGGGTAACGGTGGACTCCCCCTGTTTCAGCGCCTGAATGCGGGTTTCGATGTCAAACAGCTCGGCGATATTATCCTTGCTGAAGAAGTATCCCTGGCAGCATCCCAAACTGATTTGGCCATGGAATACAATAGGAATTGTTCACCAATATCGGGTGTCATGGAATTGATAAGCCATGACGTCACCATATTGTTTTCGATATTCCATGTTTTAAACGCGGCTTCATCAGTTTTGACAAGGCAGCGGCTTGAGCCAGAAATAAAGTCATCTTGACCCCTACCTCGAATAAACATCCTCATCGACTGAGACCATTGAAGGTAATTGAGTCCACTTAACCGGTGATTTGTAATAGGATTGGAAGAAAAATCAGTAAATGGTGGTGGGTGAGTGTAGTGGTAGAATTTGTGGTGGCCGAGGAAGAAGAATCTGTAGAAGTCATTTGTGCGATGGGCAGTGAAGAATTGGACGAAAAAAAAAACCGCAAACAGTAATCGCGTCGCGTGAACAGTAGCCGGGAACAGCAATCACGCCGCGTGAGTAGCCGCGCACAGTAACAGCCGCGAAAACCTTGGGGGAAAAATTCGTATAAGATCTAATGGCTCTAATACCATGTAGAAAGATGAGTTTTAAGAGAACTAGAAACTCTTTATTCAAAACTATATCAAAGAAGAGATACAATGTAGGTTTATATAGACTCATAATATTAAAGAGTCCTAAGAAAAGAAAACACTCCAATAAATCAAATACAAAGATTATCTTATCTCCTTATCTCATAACAATCTCTATCTATCTATTTATTCAACAATTCCTGTCATTTCCATCCATGGCTTGCTCAAAATCATCAATTTTCGGGTCATTTCCACTATGATCATCACCCTATTGTCTCTGGTCTACCATGCTGTCCTGTTGTTTCAATGTTTGGAATGTCAATATTAACTGTATCAATTACTTTTTAATGGAAGTTCACATTACATTATATACAAGCAATACAAGTCATATTGAGTTTATTCAAAAATTTATATATAAGGACTATCTTGTAGAAGTAATCAAGCCTTTCCTACATTAATTTTCACAACTGTAAAATGAATAATAAGGCACACAATCCATGCAGGATCGATTTGGTTAGCTCAGTTGTATAACTAACTTGACAGTTAGTGAAGTGCACATCACTGGTTATAAAGAGAAGCTGGCAGTTATCCACTGATCCTGAGATATGAAAGGAAGAGAAGGGCCAACTTGAAGAAGACCCGGAAGAGAAATATTCGAGTGATTTCTGCAGAACTTGCGCAAAGGCCATACAACATACAAGAGCTTATTGAATTTATTATTAAGAGCCTCTTTGATCCAGTATGCTTGAGACCAATAGTATTTTACCATTTTATCCCTTTTATTTGGTTACAATTTACCGTATTACCCTTGTCAATCTTAATAATTAAAATTGTACCTAACTTCAAATTACCATATTGTCCTTACCAATATATGTATATTATCTTACTCGTAAATTATCACATTGCCCTAAACAACTCCATAAAATAAACCATCTTATTTTCTAAATTAAATTAAAATACAACTTTACACTTACCACCAAATTTTACAAAACAACCAACTGTATATGCACGCGTATGCATGCATGGGATACTAGTAATAAATATGTTTAAATGGATGTTATGATCACATGCATATATGATTTTATTATCGCTATTACAACTACAATTTTGGAGGAGGGGAGACTCGATCCAGGGAATTTGGGTGACAAACCACCAAGCTAGTCCTAGGTTGTCACGTACATTTATGAAATTGAATACTTAAATGAGGACTTATTCGTATATTAGTACATTCATGGATGAATTGTGTTATTATTAATTTTTTTTTTGTGTGAGAACAATTGTGTTATTGAATGTTGTGATACATCTACACTAGTACAGTTTGAGCTTAAAATATCAGCCAAAATTAGATAAATAAATTATTGTTGAATGCATTTAAGTGGTTATAAAGCACCCCTTGAGTGTATGATTGGTAAGGCTTGGCTTGATCTTATAAATTGATCGCATTTCGGACAAACGATATTAATGTTTTCGGACATATCATTTTCAAACTACACCCATTTGAAGCATGTTTTTATTAAATGTGTGGATTTTGAATTATTGCCTCTCTCTTCTCTCTTTTTTTTTTTTTTTTTTTTGAAGAGAGAGAGAGAGAGCAAAAAGAAAAAAACTAAAAAACCCCAAAATCCTACTTATTGTTTGGTTTATTGGTTTAGATTAAATGCAATAGTTATTTTAAGAGGTGGACAAATTGATGAAACATATTTGGTGGAAGAGATTATAAAAAAATGTGATTGTATATGTATTCCTATTTCAAGGAATGAGATATTCATTTTTGGAAAATAAAAAAGAAAAAGAAAACCGACAAATAGAGTTGTTCGACCCTAACTTAAGGTAATTCCCTAAGGACAGTGGCGGAGTCAGAAAAATTAGCAAGGGGTGGCAAAAAATTTAAAATAAAAAATGTAGGTAACAAAAGTTTTAAGGGGTCAATTTTTTTCTGAAGGGTGACAAAATGTTATTTTTGACGGGCAGATTGCAATTTTTGGGGACTAAAATATAATTTTATCTTTAAAACAATATTTGTATGGTAAAAAAATTCTGTATTTTTTTTTTGTTTTTTTAGGCAAAGGGGTGCACTTGTCACCTTGTCTCCGCCACCGCCTAAGGATAGATACAACGCCCCAAATAGTTTGGGATCGTTGGTTTGCAGTCAGCGTAAAATCCCGACGGCAGCATCTAACAACCCCTCAATATATACGTCATATCATACTTTTTACTTGGTAATCTAACTCCACCCGTACAAACAATTGATTTGCTACGAGGCATAGCCCAGAGCTTAAGAAACATTCTCCGCTTATTTTTTAATAATTAAGGATGGATTAGTAGATCTCAAACTTGAGACCTGTTCTAATTTCCCTTGTAACTCTTTGATTACAACTTTTTCAGAAGAGAACGAGGATAAGATTGATGATAAATAATATACCCAATCTTTGGATTGATGATTACACGTACAAACATGTTAGTCATTGCTGCTGCTATTTTTACTGTTCTCGGTGATTATTTAAATAAATGACTTTGTTTGACTATAACCTTTATTTTTTGAAATTTATTTGATCTTTGTTATTTGTATATGTGTAGGCCATTTTGCAGAAAAATCCTTAAGCAATATCACGAACCAAAGTTATTTTTCAAACTATCTCCTGCGTCACGACTAATATTTTGCTTTTTTCAGTTACTATTTAGCTCGACCATTATTGTAATTTCTAAACTGTTTTAAACAGTATTTTGTTATATTTAATTCATATTGTAACTGATTTTTTCCACATTTCAGGTTGTGGGCATGCCATTTTACAAGGACTTTAGATGGAAAATTAAAAGATAATAACTAAAAGAGAAATTAAACTAAAACATGTACCAATACATAATAATATCTTCATTAAACTCCGAACACTAGCACACAAATGAGACACACACGCCTTTATTTTTAACATAAGACATTTCTTACACCAACACCACACAATATTTGGGAATTCATATATATATGTTCCCAAATACTTATTTTTCGAAACATATAGCAATACAAATAAATTGGAAGGAAATTAAAGCATGATTATGGTTCATTTCCCTTCATCTGCATGCGTCATCCACTTGTGCTACTGTGCTAGATCACTCCTTTATGCTCAAGGAACGCAGCAATATGGCTCACCCATAAGTAAACACCATAGTTTGCACTCCTCTGAAGGAAGAGAGATATGCTTCCCATCCAACAAAGTGTTGGGAAGTATCAGCTTGTTCTCACCTTTAAGTGCCCCATCAGCTGCGAGCAAGATTAACAAATAAAAACGATAATACCGAACAAACTGATTTATCCTATAACATCAATATCAAAGCTCAAGAACGACTTGTGGTCGATTAATCTAATTTTATTTCAATCACCTATTAAAGGCATGTAGACATTGATTAGAGTAGAATTATAATATGAAAACATTATCAAATATTAATTTGCTTATAGATGTATAATTTTAGAAAAAGAATTATTACCGATTATGTCATCTGAGATGGAAGATGTGCTCAAGTCTCTAGCAACTGTCACCATTGAGGTGACATGGAAGAGTATTAGTAACGATAAAATAAGATGGGCAATTCCCTTGTTTGAAATCATTTTGAGAGAAGTATTTTATAAAAAGAAATACTGTTATTGCGGTAGGAAATACTTGCTAATCAAGGGTTTGTTTGATGCCCTTTTTATAGGCAACTAAAGGAGGGCATGAGCAAAAAACTAGTAGGAGCAAAACGACCGTGAGGTGAGCTAATGTCACGCACCAAATATCGTGACATGCAGACATGTGCGAGATGCTTGCTGGTTGGTTATAACGTGGGATTGCGGGACGGCTCATAATAGTCGAGTACGTGTCTTAGATGTTCGTCCGTCCTGAGTTAGGCATGCCAACCCAATTGAGTTTGGGGAGGTTGTCGCTGGTCTTGGACCTGACTAGGATGGAAGGGCGAGTATTCTAGACACTAGACTGGTTGGGAGCTGTTCCTGCTTCCCTGATGAGCCCATGGGAGGGCGAAACCAGTATGCATTGGAGATGGAATATGGCTTAACCTCGGAGTTATGGGGATCCGGGGTCGCCACAGGGGTTGTCGTCTGCGCCAAAACTCTGAGCCTGTGACAAATGGTATCAGAGCCAGATCGTGCCCACACTGCATGGGTTGCCAAGCGCTCTCTCATCGCACTAACGGGTCCAAGAGGAATGGACGAGCAACTGGGTTGCTCGCACCCAAAGGGGGGGTGTTCGCAAGTGGGTCCGACGAGTAGGCAGGAAGCAGCAGTGATACTTTTCCAAGCGCTCAAAATTGAGGATGAGTAGGCAGGAAGGTCGCATATGAATACTGGCCAAATTAAAAGAGGGGAAGAGTTCTCCCCCCATGCACGAGGGCGTGCATGGATTGAGTGGGGGAGAAAGTCACGCACCAAATATCGTGACACGCAGACATGCGCGAGATGCTTGCTGGTTGGTTATAACGCGGGATTGCGGGATGACTTATAAGAGTCGAGTACGTGTGTATTAGATGTTCGTCCGTCCTGAGTTAGGCATGCCGACCCAATTGAGTTTGGGGAGCTTGTCGCTTGTTTGGACCTGACTAGGACGGAAGGGCGAGCATTCTAGACACTAGACTGGTTGGCAGCTGTTCTCGCTTCCCTGATGAGCCCATGGGAGAGCGAAATCAGTATGCATCGGAGATGGAATATGGCTTAACCTCGGAGTTATGGGGATCCGGGGTCGCCGCCCGTGACATAAGCCTATTATGTGGAAAAAAGATTCAAATTTTATACCCAATTTTAAGAAAAAATATATTCTTTTTTGGTTTCAGCTAGATTTTTTAGAATATAGGTTATGATCGTTCATAATTTAATAGATCGTTCGTAACTTAATAGATTTTAAAAATAGATCTTTTAAGTTATGCATATGTATAGAAGAACTGCATTCGTTTTGTTCTTGATATGTTTTGATTCAACTGCTTCTAGTAACTAGTTCGACCAAACTCTAGTTATTGACTTGGTCGAAAAAATCGGGTTTTCACACTTATATCTATCTAGGAGAGTTAATTCTAGAGGATTGATATCAGTTCGTCAATGAGAACTACAATAATTTGTTGTATTTTAATAAGCTTTGACGTAAACCGGCCATGACAAGTATTTCTGTTATATTTTTGTTCCAAATTTTGTCATAGCAAATTTCGTTTTTGTTCTTTTAAAAGATTACATCGTGTTGCATAATTTTAAACTACACTAAACTTATTAAGTTATTCTTGTTCACACCTTCGAACCTCCAAATTTTGTTTTCTGGAATTTAGATTTCCACCACTTTTTTCATGTTTATGTTAGTGTATGTGTCTTGCAAGCCAAATGTTAGTCTGTTGGGTTTATGCACCCGAAGCCCATTAATGCCTCAATAACCCTATAAATATATCACAATAGTCTCTGAGAGGGACATACAAAACGGAGACCAAACAATAGGCTCATATTTCTCGTTGAAGAAACACTGACATCAAACAAGCACTGGCGTTAGGTGGATCTGGTCAGGTTGTTTAGACTCGATGGATAAAAAAACATACAGATATTCGTTGTATATGGGTAATCTAGATTTCGTGCACTATATTTAAGAATTGCGTGTTATATATGAATCATGCGCAATCGATTGTCCCCGGATTTAGATCAGTTAAGTTTTATATTTCCGAGGCGTTGTGTCTGACGCCAGAGACGAACCCAACAGTTTATTAGTCTTCCGCTATTGTATCCTATTATTCCAGTAGAGAACGTTTTGAATTTGCTATGTAATAAGAACTTCTTCACATTAGTTTTCGGTAATCTCATTTCGTGCACTATATTTGTTGTATTTTACCCCAAAACATCGCAGATTACCTTATTAAAATTGTAATTTGCCCCAAAATATTTCCCCTGTTTTTAATAATTTTTGTCTTCCTCACAATCTAAATTCTAAATCTGTCCCCGACTATTTGTTTATAAAAAATATACTGGTTTTTCAATATATTTGTACTTTTAAGCCTCGATGTTTTCGAAAATTCATTTTCCAATTTTTGAGCAGACCGACATTTTCGAAGACTAACGAACAACAGATAAAATGAAACATTGGTCCTTCATTTGTCAGTGTTGAGAGTGATTGAAATTCATGCATTTAAGTGGTTTATAAAGCACCACTTAACCCTATCTTTGTTGTGGTTTTGGCCAATAGGTCCCATTTTTGGATAAACGATTATGAATGTGTGAAGCCATACGAAAGACTACTTGTTTGGGACCTAAAGATTCGAAATTACTCACTCATTTGAAGCACGTTCTCTTGTTTGTGTACGGGTTTTGAATGCTTTCCACATATCCTATATTATTGTTTTATGTTCTTGTTTTTTTTAAGAAGGGAAAAAAAAGAAAGAAGAGAAGCAAGAAACAAGAAAACCCTAAAAACCTACTTATTGTTTGGTTTACTTTTACTTCGTGAAGAATATTTTAGGAAAGGATTTCGAAGATTGGAGCTTAGGCGTGTCGAGCCAGATACGGACTTAAGATCAAAATATGTTATGAGCATCGTTTATTGATATTTAATGAGTTGTTATTTCTATTGAGTCAATTAGGATGATGACAACCATTAAGTTAGTATCCGGCCATTTGGAATATTAGATGCAAATCTTTTTTAGGATTAATAAAATTATTGTCACATACATTATTTTTCTAACGAAAGTGGTTCCTATTTTTAGTTTAACTTTACTACTATTTTGTTAAAAAAATAATTTATGTGACAGTATATTTGTTAAAATATTTGTTTGGTACTATTTTTGTTAAAATAAAATATGTTCGGAACAAAATTTAGAAAAAAGGTACAGAAAAACCTAGAACCCAGGGAAGTAGGAATAACATTAATATGATCTAATTTCTTGTTTATTTATACTAGCTTTTAAAACGATCTATAACTTGATAATATGCCTTCTGCTGGAATTAATGAAAGTAGACTCGACAATGGGTCAGAACTATGGTTAGACGGTTCAGAACTACCGGTTCGACGGTTCAAAAAACATCGACTCTTAACATTAATCTTTCTTGATGGTTCCAGTTACAGTTCATTAAGCGCCAGGGATGGACACAAAAAAACATCGACCCTTAACCTTAACCTTTTTTTTTTATAACACTTCAAGGTTAAAAATATTTTGGGGGTGCAATTTTTTTTTTTTTTTAAAAAAAAGGGTAAAAAAAGAAATTCAAAAAAAAAAATTCGGTGCACCCCCTGCCCCCACTAGGTCCGCTCCTGTGAACCGTCGGTTTCGATTTCGATTCTGGTTACGGTTAACCAACAATTACGGTTTGACCTTTTTGGAAAAAAAAATTAAAAATATTATTAAAATTTGAAATAAAGTGTAAAAAGTGTTTGAGTGTGTTTTCATCCATGGATTAAACATAAAATAACGTGAAATAAATTCAAGCTCAGATAATCAAAATGTGCAAGATATATTTGTTTGGTTATATATAAATTATAACACTATATTTAGATCAACAAGTCTCTTATAGCTTAGTGGTCGAAGCTAATTATTCAAGTTGGAGGTCATTAGTTCAAATCTACACCATAACATATATTATAAATTTCAAAATATTAAAATATTAAAATATTAAAATAAACCCTTAAACCGTCGGTTAACCGACAGTTCACAGGTTAGCAAAATTATGACTCTTAACCGGCCGTTCTATAGACGAACCGGTTACGGGTCCGACTCTTCGAACCATTGACCCGGTTAACCGGTCCGTTGATAATGAGCCAGTTCTGGGCCGATGATGACCTTTGGTCGGGTCTAAATAAAAGGAAAAGGGTGGCTAACCCGACCCGGAGTTATGATTTTGAATATAAGTTGGAGGGAGTAGTTTTACTTCTCCAACTCCCATGTTTGATAACGAACACATAGGTGTCTAACAACACATTGCAAATTTTTTTTTTTTAAACAAAAGAGTAGTGTAATTTTCGTAATAGGCAAAAAGTGGAAAAACATTTTTGGACATTCATAACATCAGAGTTATTTGTTCTAAATGATTTTTGGATCGTGGAAGCATAATATAAGTCCTCGTGATTGTATTTGACACTCCGTGCAACGCAAATGGTATTAAACCCGACTACCAAATCCGACAAATGAGTTAGTATTTATCCTCATATAATGTTTATTCAATTCCTCCACCCTCTATGCCATTACGAAAATGAAGAAACTGCACGTGTGATTTTGTTATGCCCAAATGTGTTTCCAATTTCGACAGGTATTTATTATTGGTTCAATATCTCTACAGCTACTAATTCGATGCCACTAGTGTCTTCAAAACTGGACCGAACATAAAATCGGTATCCTTAATGGTTACAGATTCCATCGATTCGACCGGTTGAACCACTGGCTCAACCGGTGATGACGTCAGCATTATATAATATCTATTTTAATTTTTGTAAAATATATATATAATGTATTTGATATAGTTTCAAGTTGTTCACAATAAAAAAATATCATTACACCAACATTACATGTCAAACTTCAAAATCAGATCAAATCAAATGTCAAACATAAAAGAAAAACAATAAAACATCTCAAAAACCACAAGTAATACCAAAAAAAAAAAAAATTGCTCCAAAATCATAAGAAAATTTTTAAAAATTATTAAATGATTCACATATTTTATAATTTACGAGAAAATAAAAATATTTTTATATAATATACAATACACCTCTACGAAATTATATGGTTTTTTTGATACATACATAAAATATTATTTCGTAATTATTCAATAACAATAAAATATATATAATATATTTTTGTTCTAAAAATTTGATTTAATTTAACAAAGATAAAAACAATTAAAATATTTAAAAAAGAAAGAAAAATAAAAAACAACTGGTTCAACCGACGGGCCAGTTCAACCGGTTCCCATTGATTTTTAGCATAGTGATTTTATAAGGTCAACAAGGATCGGATTGCACACCGGTTAGTTGGTTACCGGTTAAACTGGTTGAACCGGCCGGTCCGGTCCGGTTTCAAAACACTGCTCTACATCACTTGCATCAACATAGCGACTTTCTTTTTTCTAAACATAAGGACTATGACTTTTGGATTGCAATCTGGCAATGAATAGCCTGATCTATTTGGAATGCGAGAACAGACTCATATTCAAAAACGAAGAGTTCAACCCATCGAAGATCGTTGAGTTGATCAAGGTTAGACTTTAATGTTGGGTTAAGTAAAAAAAAAAAACCAGTATGATTTCTGTTTTTCAACTATAGATCTTTAAACTATGCGATGAATCAAAAATAATATTGACTAATGTTATTTTCAAACTATTGCTTATATTCTATTTCTATTTAGCTCAACCATTCTTTACACAGTAATATCTTCATTAAACTCCGAACACTCGCGAGTGCACAAATGAGACATGCATGCTTTGTCAAGGCATTACAGAAACCAAACATTTCTTACACCAACACAACATAATATTGGGTATGTTCCCAAATACTTATTTTTTGAAACACAAGGCAAATTGAAAATATATCTCAGGAAATTAAAGCATGGGTTATGGTTCAATTCCCTTCGTCTGCATTCATCATTCAATTGTGCTACTGTGCTGGACCACTCCTTTATTCCCACTCGCAGCAATAGATTAGTCCAACACCAATAGGATATGCACACCATTTTTTACACTCCTGGGATGGAAGATAAATATGCTTCCCATACAACAAAGTATTCGGTAATATCTTTATGTTCTCACCTTCAAGTGCCCCATCAGCTGCGAGCAAGATGAACAAATTATTATAAGAATAATAACAACAATAATAATAATATCAGTTTGCGTAGATGTATGATTTTTGAAAAGAAATATTTTGTTTTCTTAGAATAACTGTTTTGATCCATGTACAATCAGAAATGACATAGAAAGAAGGAGGAATATATCATTTCGTAAAGTTATAGCTGGTGGTAATATCATAACTCCTAACCGTACAACAGTCCAAACGTCACGTTTTGTATCCTTTACACTCTCCCTACACCTACAAAAATACAAATTTCCTATGTCGTCGGTGGCTAAGAAGTACAAATTGAATCAAATTTTATAGAGAATTCAGTTTTTTTAAAGTGTAGGCACCATAAATATTTTGAAAGAACATTGATGATCTATGTATGTATTAACTTTTACACCTAATGTTTGGAATTTTTATTTAATTTACTTAAAACATGTGAAATATTTCCCTATATCACAGGTGCCTTTGAAAAGTAACTTTGATAATGTTTTCATATTATAATTCTATTCTAATCACCGGAATTCCATGAGCAATGTGTGTGGGATATATAACACTAACATCGACTCAAAACATGTGAAATATTTCCCTATATCGTCGGTGGCTTTGAAAAGTAACTTTGATGTTTTACTTTGTTACCATCAAATTTTAACCATATGATTACGGAGGTCTTATTATTTCAAATCTCTAACTCGTAAAACATTGTTACATGCGTATAAAAGGAAATATATTATGTCCTCTTCGATTCACGTGGCAAGCACATCTACGGAAGCAAATTTTTTTAAGTAACTGTGAAACAAATTTGAATTTATGAGATTTTAAAGAAATCCAAAACAAGATAAATTAATTGTTTTGTGCTCTAAGTTTCTTTTTTTTTGAAGTTTTAAGACAATTTATTATGTTGATTTTTTTACTTCTAAGGATATTGTTGTAGCTTAGATTTTTCTGTATTTTTCGGCTAACTGGGAATAAATACCCAAAACGAATATTCATTTACTGTTCAGTCCCCATCAGTTTAATTCAAATTCTGCACTCCTTAATTGCATATTTTCCTTTGTTTTCAATACAAAATGATCAAAAAACCTTATTCTTTATCACAAATCACATTTTCTTTCATTTGTCTCTTTCATCATCATATTATTTGATATTTTCTCTTTCATTCATCCATCATTTTTTATTTTTTATTTTTTATTTCCTCCATTAGTATAATTTCTTCATGTTTCTTTCACATACCATTTTAATGTGATTTATTTTTAAAACTTTTCTTGGAAATTGTTCTCTATAAAAGTACGTATATAATAGAGCTATTATAAATTTACAGTGAATTGTGTTAAATCTGTTTATTATTTTAAACTATGAAAATATCTTGTGAAATAATTAAATTTAACCATGAATTCACTCCAAAAAGGTTTTAATATATACATATTTTATGTGTTTATAAATAAAATTATTTTCATAAAATCATTTAATTTGAAATTAAAGAAAAATATAATTATTTGTCAATAACAAAAAGACGTCTACTAATGATGAAAAAATGGAAAAACAAACTCAACACAATGATCGGATTTTACAAAAAATTTAGATGACAACAAGTGTAGTAATACCAACAAATTATGTTATTTAGTACCACGTTGTATACAAATATATGACATGTTATATACAAATCTATTCGTAAACATATCAAATCTATTTCCAAATCTCTAATAAAATTAATATATCATTATTTGATTTTTAATTAGATTATATGGTACCATAAACTAGTATATATAATATCACAAATTAGTATATATAGTACCACAAATCAACTTATATAGTACCACAAATTTTGTTATCTAGTACCACAACTAGTATATATAGTACCACGAATTTTACATTCCGAGATTGATCGTAAATTTGGTTGTTTATAGATGAAAATGATAAATAGATGTCAAATGATGATTACAAGATGGCAAAGAA
Source organism: Haberlea rhodopensis (assembly GCA_907163345.1). Lineage (NCBI taxonomy): Eukaryota > Viridiplantae > Streptophyta > Magnoliopsida > Lamiales > Gesneriaceae > Haberlea > Haberlea rhodopensis. Next base: position 28,825,438 of record CAJQUN010000003.1, on the reverse strand, counting down.
CTCAAAGAATCAACGAACGAGGAAAGAAGTTGGAAAAACATTTGTAAGTTTTGGTGATAACAAACATATACTGCTTGAAGCATCTACTGCATCGAAGAAGCCTACTGATGAAAAGAACGGTGATTGACTCTACAAAGATCTAACGGATGCAAAGAGTAGAAGATATCATCTACCGGATGCAAAGAGTGAAAGATATCATCTACCGGATACAAAGAGTAGAAGATATCATCTACCGGGAGTTATCATCTACCGGATGCAGAGGATGAACGTCTACTGGTACAAGAGTGTCTCAGTCCAATGTACAAATCCGTAGGAGACACCAGCCGACGAAATTTGCATCCATTATTCAGAGTATTATCAGACCTAGTTCAATATTCTTGAGCCGCCTTTCATCTCCGAAGAACAAGGCAAGAGAAATCCTTTGAAGTGCAAGGAAGGAAGCGAGAGAAGAAAGATCGTTCAACGCACGGATTAGCTCATACGTTTATCGTTTTTCTAAACTCCAATTACTTTGATTTTCAGATTTTATTTGTGTTTTTGAGGTTGAGAGACGATTAGACATCTTTATTAATTTGATTTGAATTTAATTTGGTTTATTTTATCAAGTTTAAGGAATATTGTGTTTGAATCATTGATTTTGTAGTGCTTTAGTGAATTAATCCTTTTGTTCATGAATTATAACCTTAATGTTATCAAAGTCTAGCTACCTTTGATTGATTTGGTGAATTATAATTGAGATCGAGAGATGAAATTATAATACGCTACAATAATTCATGTTGTATGTTTAAGATTTAGATCGAGAGATTAAATCACATACGTGGTCACTTTGAATTGCAAGATTCAAAGTTAACGATTTTCATAGAGATTTATTCGGTATTAAATTGGTTTAAGTGAACGAGAGTTACTTGTGTCAATTATTACTAGTTTCAATATAGCTCGAGAGAGTGTATTGATTATATTCGGAAATCCATCACCTTGAGAATTGATTGATAAGTAATTGTTTTAACAAACAAATCATTGACGATAGCACAAATGAACGAACATCTTGATAGATTTATTGAGCGGAATTCATTCGCATCTTCAAAGGAGTTGTTATATTTTTGAGTTTTATTAAGTCTTTAGTTTAATTAGTTAATTAATCATCTTTTTTGTAGGCTAAATATAATTTTGCTAATTTTATTTGGTACTTATACGTTAGTCCCTGTGGGTTCGACATCCTTTCTTTTAATCACTGTACTAAAACTTGACACCGTGCACTTGCGGTAGAATCGCTACACTGAGAAATAATTGTTTGAAATAAAAGCGATCAGAAAGATAGAGCGACACCACATCAACCACCTTGATAGAGGAATATCGTCGGGCCACCGACGTTGGCGCTGCTTGGGAGGCAACCCAAGGGGAGTTAGTTTCATTTCTCCCTTTTATTTATTATTTGCTTTAGTAGTTAGACTTTTCTCTTTTCTTGTATTTTTGCCTTACATTGGGGATAATGTAAGATTTAAGTATGTGGAGGGATTAGTGGTGTGTTATTTGTTTTTATTATTATAAAAATACAAAAAATATCAAAAAATTTGACAAATTTTGAGCTCATAGTTAGTAATGAACACATGCTTAGAATCACTAGCCCATGATGAAACCTAATTGATATCATGCATGCTTTTGAACATAGGTGAATTGTTAACCTTGGAACACTTCGAACTCTAATGAAATTTTTACTTTAACTTAGTAGTTGAATATTTTGAGCACATTATTGTCATGGCTTGTGAGGTGTGAATAGCTTAGTGAAGATTGTGTGAATTTTGTGATAGTCTTATGAAGTCTCTAATACAGGCTAAAACTTAAATACATGCTCTTTGAGACGTATGTCTAGACTACTTGCAAACATGAAAGTGATATAGGCAATCTTTGATGTGTTTGAGCCTTTCAAGCCTACCATGTAAAGAAAATCAATCACTAGTACCCTTTTTGAGCTTTAATGCAAAAGAATGGTTGTATGCTAAGCATACAAAAGACCCCCATTCGACATTCTTTGACTAGCTTATCATCCTTCCCTAATGAGCCTAAATATGAATTCTATCAATACCTTTGAAGGGAGTATGATGTGTTTCATTCACATGCACTTAAGTATTCAATGATTAAAATGTTTGTGAGCTTCATTATGAAAAGAATGAAATGCGTGAAAGAAAAGGGATGCCTTGAGAAAATAGATAAAAATATGACTCCAAGGGGAGCCAAGGCACAAAAGAAGAAAAATGTTGAAATACAAGTTGAAAAATTCAAGCAAGGAAGAAGCTTTTAGTGTGCATATCATCATACTCTTTTGTTTGTTATGTCTTTTTCCTTTCTTTCACAAGCCAATACCTAGGCCAAGCTACAAGCTAATAAAGACCTACTTGTTTTATGTTTGCAAAGTGGCTAAGATAGTGGAGAAGAGTGTGCAAGTATGCGTATACTTATGTTAGTGTATGACTTGAACTATTGTGGATTTGCATCTTTTGGATCTATAATTTGTACACAACACTTGTTTATGACCACACACACACGTTCACTACTTTGTTAAGTATGAGATGTTTAGGGATTGAATTTGTTTCACTATTCACTTTTCACCGCCTTTCATTACTATGCATGTTTAGAATTGTTGAGGCATTAAAGTGAGAACAAGTTAGTTCGTTATGATGCTATGAGCCAAGCAAAAATATTGTAGTTTTGTCTGACTTACTCGAGGTCGAGTAAAGAGTAAGTATGTGGGAGTTTGATGTGACTAAAAATAGACACATCTATTGCGTTCAATTGTTTACGATTTGGTATGTTTAATGGATCATTTGATACATATGCTACCTAATCGTATATTTGTGTAATTGTAGTTGGAATCGAAGAAATCGAGCTAACTAAGGCTAATAAAGGTCAAGAAAAGCTTTGGAGCTAATAAGGACTCAATGTAGATCAAGAAAAAGGCTAAAAATGTAATTCTAGTTGAAGCGATCGACCGCATGAAGGAGGCAATCGATCACCTATGGACAGAAAGTGGAGCAACAAAATTTACAATGCAGCGATCGATCGTGAGGATGAGGCGATCGATCGCCAAACCTTACTAGAGCCAAGCGATCGATCGCGAGAAAAAGGCGATCGATCGCCAAAGGAATATCGCCGAAAAAAAATAAGCTAGCGATCGATCGCTACCTTATGGCGATCGATCGCCAGCTGAGTTTTGAAAAGTGTGGAGACTTGATTTCTTTCCTTTCCACATGGATTCTACCCTACTCCATCAGCCTCCCTACCTCAATATAACTCGAAATTAGTCTCTTGGAGAGAGAATTCAGACCTTAGAACATAGTTTTGAATTTTTAGAATAATTTTCTTTCAATTTTTGTAAAGACGCTCGAAGAACGAAGACGGAATCAACAAGCCGAAATCGTGCTTTGCTTTGATACAACTTTTGTTAGTTTTAGATTTAGTTATGCAAGGCTAAATACTTTGATTCTTGGTTGAGGGATACTTGCCTTGGAATAGAAATACTTGTGAAAATTTTGATTTGATTGTTGAATTTTCAATTCAATTTCAATTTGTTTTTCAGGTTATGTGATATATTGATCACCTAGTAATCACATACACTATCTAATGCTAATTGAGAAGCAACTAAGATTGATAATTACCTGCTGTTGGTGTTATTAAATTCTTAGGAAAAATGATTGGATAATTAATTCTAACGGCTGTAGTTTTTATTGATTAGATTCATCAAACTTACTAGTTTTGAAACTATCATTGATTTAATCTTAACGGCCGTAGTTTTGGTTAAAGATTTGATAAGAGTCGAATTGAATGTTGTTTTCTTTTTTACTACGATTAAGGTAAGTGAGGAATTAAGTTTTCAATTGATGAATAATTGAATGAATTCATATGTTTAGTAATTTGATGATCAAGTGAATATTTTCCAAAGCTAAAATTGACCGAAAACCAAGACTTTCTTTTTAATCTTGATAAACTAGAAATTTGTTTGCTTTTGTTTAATTTAGTTATAGTTAAAGAAATTCGATAACCCCCTATTTTGATACTTCTTAGCATAAAAGTATTCATTTCCTCGTGGTATCGATCCCTACTCACGCTACTACATTCATTATTGTTATTAACTTGAGAGGGTTAATTTGGGCATACGCGATAAACGCTACCACGCTTCAAATCCGTTCATTTGAAAGACTTATGTTGGAGAGCGGGATCAGAAAATCAGGTCAGAAAATTTGATTGCACAATGGAAGAGATAAAACTTATAGAACCAAGGGCTTTTGATTACTTGAGTCGTATTGATAAGTGTCAATGCTCTCTTGCTCATGACGGGGGCTGGTGTTGTGGTATCATGACCACAAATATGCCAGAATGCATAAATGGAGTTATGAAAGGTGCTCGTCGACTTCCAATCACCGCCATTATGCAATTAACTTTTGATCGTTGTGTGCTATATTTTTTTCGAACGGCTTAAGAAGACGGAGCGAATGATTCAAAATAATCAAGAATGTCCAGATTATGTGTTCGAAAGATATGGTCGTGCTGACTATCATTACATCCATCATGATATCCAGATGTTCGATCGTAGACGTCTAACAACTTCTGTTATCACAAGAGTACAACCAGGACGTGGTGGTAATACGCATGTTGTGCATCTAAAATCAAGGGAATGCTCTTGTGGAAAATGGAAAGAGTTCGGAATACATTGCTCACATGTGATCCAAGTGTGTCAAAAGTATGGCTTAAACGCCAAAACATTTGTGAAACCATATTACAATATGAATGAATATTGGAGCACATATGAAGGACGATTCGAACCAATGTGGGGGGAGGAGTATTGGGACACCCCATGTTTTGAGTTGTACCACAACTCCACTTTGCGAAAAAGCAGAAGAGTGGGTCGAGATCGAACAATGCGCATTCAGAATGAGATAGACTGGCCAGAAGCCCGTGCAAGACAACAAATGGCTTCAACTTCTCGAAATCAATAATTTTTTTTATGTGTAATTGATTGTAAGTTTATTGTGTAAATGATTTTACGTTATTGTGAAAATTATTATACGTTTAATTTGGTTTATGTGTAATGGATTGTATGCTCACAAAACTCATAAACAAATTGATGTAACATAACTCATAAATATTTACAACATAAATGATGACTTCAACTACGACGACGAGATAAATTTTCTCCAGTACCACAAGGAGGAGAATTTGTCTGTCTTCTAACTCTTCGTTGTTGAACCACTTCTTCGCCCCTTTCGCTTGCCGCAGGTGTGTTGCAGGCTGCTGAATTGGCATCAATTGAGGGAATAGAACTGGCGACACATCGAAAGGTGAAGTCATAGATGCATATGTTGCAAACCCAAAATTGGCATTTGTATCCACGCTGCTGAACTGGGCTTGAGTGGACATTGGGGGATATGCCGTGAATGGAGAATATCATATGATGGTACAGGCACATGAATATAATAGTCTGTAGAGATATCTGGCTCTGTCCACGTAGATGGACCTGCAATATCTGTCTGGATATGTGCTGATGGACCTGCAATATCCGTCTGGATATCTGTTGGCATATGTGTAGATGAAGTGCCTGTGTGGAACCAACGTGTATCAACAGACTGGACTTCATTGTATGCCGGGAAGTTTGTCTCATCGTTCACGAGCCACTCACAGCACATTGTCGAACATACTCCTGTGTTGCCTCATCGACTCTGTCGTAATAGGCACTCCATCAGCCAGATGCCGATCATAGCTTATAGTTAACTGCTCCATCTGCTCAATCTGCAAAGTCCAAAACTCCATATAAAATTTATACATCTAAACACAATTATAAAAAAAAATACACGTAATTAACGTACCACATGCTTCCATGCCGGGCCATCACCATGCTGATATCCTGTCTGTACAAAATATTCTTGACATCCAATGTATCTACGTGTGACTTGTTCATACCACTCATTGTATCCGTCAACAACGTAGTAACCACCATCAGTAAATCGTGGCCAGTCTACACGTAGATCATTTGCCCTCTCTCAGCAAAGTATGTATGCTCTATGCAGAGTGCTCCAGTCTTTGTTGACGTTTCCCCTTCGACCAACATTATGCAATGCCTCATCCCCCGATTGTGGATCTTCTGGGATGTCTTATAGCATCCCAAATTGTCGAAGTACTCTATCAGACCGTTGTATTTCAACTATGTCAAAGAAAATCAACGGACGCTTATATGTCCCTAACTCGGTGATTCCTACAGTGTACTCATTAGGGTACGACTGCCAATTAAACTGCAAAGCAACATACTTTACATACTATCAAAAGAGTGTATTTATGTACAAACTAATTTAACAGCATGTTTACTTGAGTTATTGGCTGCTCATCGAGGATGTCCCTCATGATGCGTACGGAGTGACTCCCAGTTTTTGTAAAGTTTAAATGACATGACCACATGTATATATTCAAATAAATGATTAAGTGCATTAACACATAAAATCAAAACAATGCATATTCGTATTACCTTACACCATATGGAGCAGAAGGTAACACATTATCTGAGCCGACCATTATTTGCCCAATATGAGATCTTTGGCTACCCAATTGCGGAGTCAAACTTGGGATTCGTGACCATGCCCAAATCTCATTTATTGTATTGACATCAATAATACAAGTTAGATTGACAAGAAACGTATTTTAATTATTAAAACAAACAAGCATATTGTTTACCTGTAAGAGTTGCAATGCACCACCTATAACTTTTTTCCCTCTCTCTGATGACGTGCACAACTCACGATACAACTATGCCAACACAACACTGCCCCAACTATATGTACGGGCAGAGTCGATATCCTCCAACTTCTGTAAATACAATAACCTAACAAAATTGCCTGATGAATCAGGGCACATAATTCCCCCTAACATCAATAACGCACAAACCCATGTAAACTTAGCAACATCATCTGGCGTACTATGTATCTCCAAGGGATTTTGTAGCAAATGATTTTTCAAAACAACTAATCTCAACCTTGCACCTTTAAAATCTTTGATATCTGGTGTGAATCCTAAATATGGCAATATTCTTGCCATTCGGGTAGAGTCCTATCATAATCTATCCCAGATACTACGATGCCATCTACTGGCAACGCCCATACTGCAATGTCTTGCAGTGTGATGGAGGCTTCTCCCTATCTAAGATGAAATGTGTGTGTCTCACGATGCCATCTATCAACTAAAGCCGTGATCGGATGCATGTCAAGTTCAATCTCTCCACACATATATATACCATAAAATCCAATCACGTGCAACACAATAACAACACGTATATCTAGTTGACACATATCCCAAAAAAGATGTCTGGGTTTCTCACACGAAGTATGCTATCCATATGACCTCCCCATACATCCTTAGATCGATGTGAAGACTGCAATGACAAGAGACGTGTGTCAACCGAGCCTGGTTGTCTCATTTGATCCATCCTGAAATATAATACAAAAATTATCAACATTAATCTCAACATTACAAAAACTACCCACCGCCGCCGCCCTCCCACACCGGCAGCCGCCCTCCCACGCCGACCCCGAAGCACCAGCCACCTCAATCTGGAGTCGACTCACGACCTCCTTCTTCCGGAACAAACTTTTCACCATCCACATCACCAAAATATATACCAACAAATAATATACTCCCAATACATATATCAAAATCATAATTTATCTAAAATCAACAAATAACAAAAATAAAAAAAACTTACCTTAAATAATTTGGAGAGAAATCGGACGATTTTCGCGAGCTTGCAGATGGAGATGGAGAAGAGAAATATGAAATGTGTTGAGCGGCGGCCGTGTAAGATAGGAAACTAGGGTTTTAATTTTCATTGGTGTCGCCATCTTCCCATTTTCAGATTTAAAAGATGTCGATGGCGACTTCAATTTAAGTCGTTATCTGACATTACGACTTCGGTTAGTTTGTTAATAAAAAAAAATAAGGGTTATACTGTTAATACTTTAAAAAAATAGATTATTTAATTAAAAACCCTATTTTAAGAGAATATAAAAATGTGATTGTATATCTATTCCTATTTCAAGGAATGAGATTATTCATTTTTGGAAAATAAAAAAGAAAAAGAAAACCGACAAATAGAGTTGTTCGACCCTAACTTAAGGAAATCCCTAAGGACAGTGGCGGAGCCAAAAAAATTAGCAAGGGGTGGCAAAAAAGTTTAAATAAAAAATGTAGGTAACAAAAAGTTTTAAGGGGTCAAAAAATATTTTGAAGGGGAAGGGGGGGGGGGGGGGGTGTTATCGGGGCAAAATTTTATTTTGAGGGTCAAATTATAATATTTTAGGGGCTCAAATGTAAATTTTTTTAAAAAAATATATTTGTATTATAAAAGAAAATTATGTATTATAAATATATATATATATATATATATATATATATATATATATATAATTTTAGACAAGGGGGTGCTCTTACCCCCTCGTCTTAACATAAATCCGCCACTATCTAAGGATAGCTACAACGCCCCAAATAATTTGGATCGTTGGATTGCAGTCAGGGCGACAGCATCGAACAACCCCTCAATATATTCGTCATATCGTACTATTTACTTGGTGATCTAACTACACCCGTTGATTTGCTACGAGACATAGCCCAAAAGAGCTTAAGAAACATTCTCCGCCTATTTTTAATAATTAAGGAGGGATTAGTAGATCTCAAACTTGAGACCTGTTCTAAGACATGTAATGCCACTTAATATAGAGGGCCATGGCACTCTGTATAAATTTTGGCTAAGATAACTTTGTCTGTATACTTTCAATTTTCATTCTTCCACTTGGAGGATATTTTTAGTTATGAACTATAAGTGGATTTTTGTTTTCTAATTACGAAGCTCTATACTTTGTACTAAAATTCGGGATAAAAATGATCCTAACATTACAAAAGTTGCAGAACTAAATTTTTTGAAACCATAGGAACTTATTCTTGTCACTATCTTATTTTTTTTGTATTCAAATGATAGAAAAATCGGCCCTTCACTTATTGAGTGATTCCCTTGTAACTCTTCGATTACAACTTTTTAAGAAGAGAACGAGATAAGATTGATGATAAATAATATATCCAATCTTTGGATTAATGATTATAGGTACAAACATGTTAAGCCATTGTTGTTACTATTCTTACTGTTCACCGGTGATTATTTAAATAAATGACTTTGTTTGACTACAAACTTTAATTTGAAATTTGTCTGACCTTTGTTTTTTGTATATGTGTGAGGCCATTTTGTAGAAAAATTCTTAAACAGCGTCACAAACCAAAGTTATTTTTCAAACTTTCTCCTGCCCCACAACTAACATTTTGCTTCTCTTTCAGTTACTATTTAGGTCAACTAATATTGTAATTTCTAAACTGTTTTAAACAGTATTTTGTTATATTTAGTTACATGGGCTTTAGATGGAAAATTAAAAGATAATAACCAAATTAAGAAATCAAACTAAAACATGTACCAGTACATAATAATATCTTCATTAAACTCCGAACACTAGCACACAAATGAGACACACATGCCATTATTTTTAACATAAGACATTTCTTACACCAACACCACACGATATTTGGGAATTCATATATATATATATATATATATATATATATATATATATATATATATATATATATATATATATATATATATATATATATATATGTGTGTGTGTTCCCAAATACTTATTTTTCGAACAAAAGGCCAATAAACATATAGCAATAGAAATAAATAGGAAGGAAATTAAAGCATGATTATGGTTCATTTCCCTTCATCTGCATGGATCATCCACTTGTGCTACTGTGCTAGATCACTCCTTTATGCTCCAGGAAGGCAGCAATATGGCACACCCATAACTATACACCATAGTTTGCACTCCTCTGAAGGAAGATAGATATGCTTCCCATCCAACAAAGTGTTGGGTAGTATCAGCTTGTTCTCACCTTTAAGTGCCCCATCAGCTGCGAGCAAGATTAACAATAAAAACGATAATACCGAACAAACTGATTTATCCTATAACATCAATATCGAAGCTCAAGAACGACTTGTGGTCAACTAATCTAATTTTTTTCAATAACCTATTAAAGGCATGTAGACATTGATTAGAGTAGAATTATAATATGAAAACATTATCAAATATTAATTTGCTTATAGATGTATAATTTTCGAAAAAGAATTATTACCGATTATGTCATCAGAGATGGAAGATGTGCTCAAGTCTCTAGCAACTGTCACCATTGAGGTGACATGGAAGAGTATTAGCAACGATAAAAAAAGATGGGCAATTCCCTTGTTTGAAATCATTATTGCTGTAGGAATACTTGCTCATAAACGGTTTGCTTGACGCCCCTTTTATAGGCATGGAAACTAAAGGAGGGTATGAGCAAAAACTGAAAGGAGCCAAACCACCGTGAGGTGAGCAAGCTAAGCCTATTATGTGGAAACAAAATTCAAATTTTATATAGAAATTTTATAAAACATTTTATAATTTTCGGTTTCTTAGAATAACTGTTATGATCGATGTACATCCAGAAATGACATAGAAAGAATGGGGGAATATATTATTTCCTAAAGTTTTAGCTGTTGGCAATATCGTAACTCCTATTTTTTGAAACCGTACAACAGTTCATACATCATCGTTTCGATCGTTTACACCCTAACAATCTCCCTACACCTATAAAAATACAAATTCCCCATATTGTCGGTGGCTAAGAAGTAAAAGTTGAATCAAATTTTATCGAGAATTCGGTTTCTTTAAAGTATAGGCACCACAGATATTTTGAAAGGACATTGATGATCTATGTATGTATTAACTTTTACACCTAATGTTTGGAATTTTTTATTTAATTTACTTAAAACATGTGAAATATTTCCCTATATCGTTGGTGCCTTTGAAAAATAACTTTGATAATGTTTTCATATTATAATTCTACTCTAATCACCGTATTTCGTGAGTACCATGTGCGACGTATATAATATTAACCTCGACTCAAAACATGTGAAATATTTCCCTATATCGTCGGTGGCTTTGAAAAATAACTTTGATGTTTACTTTGTTACCATCAAACTTTAACCATATGATTACGGAGGTTTTATTTATATTTCAAATCTCTAACTCGTAAAACATTGATACATAAGTATAAAAGGAAATAGATTATGTCATCTTCGATTCACGTGGCAAGCGCATCTACAGAAGCAAATTTTTTTAAGTAACTGTGAAACAAATTTGAATTTATGAGATTTTAAAGAAATCCAAAACAAGAAAAAATAATTGTCTTGTGCTCTGAGTTTTTTTTTTTTTTTGAAGTTTTAAGACAATTTATTATGTTATTTTTTCAGTTGTAAGGATATTGTTGCAGCTTAGATTTTTCATGTATTTTTCTAAGTCGGCTCTCTGACATGAAACTTAAATAATTTACTAAAGTTATCGTATGATCGACCGCTTGCTATTTTATCAAAAAATTATAACTGATGGTAACAGTACAATTCTACAATATGAGATAAGGCATCTTCAAAGGAAATAAGGGTGTGTTTGGTTTGTGGGATGTGTTTATTTGTCTTTGGATTAAAAATTAGTACATATTTGGTTTGATGGTAAAAAAAATTACCCATCATATTTATCTCATTCTAATCCCATTTTTCAACAAAATAACATATATGTCCCTCCAACCTTTTTTACTATTTGAAAATTTAAATTCCCGCAAAAAATTACAACTTATTTCCTACAATTTATTATTATATATTGTATTTGTATTGTTTTATTTTATTTTATTTTTCCTATTATTATTATTATTATTATTATATATTATATGTATGTTTTGCGTTTTATTATTTTATATAGATATATTATTATTTATATATGAGACAAATTTCGAAATATTATTAAAAAAATGAAAATTTTTACAAAATAACTCAGAAACAAAAGAGTGCATGAATTTAAGGTAACTCGTCATCCAAGATGGCGAATTCAAAAAATATTTTTTTTAAGAAATCGTCTTCCTGAAAAGTTGAATTCGTCTTCCAGGAAGACGGCTTCAGCTTTTATGTGACCGATGAAATCGGTCCATTTCACTAGTTCTACCGGTCATTATAAGAAAGAAAGGAAAAAAAACTTTTGACCGGTATAATCGGTCAATTTTTTTTGTTGAATATAAGATTTTCCAACACAAATTTTACACACATATTTTGCACACACTTCCCATCACATTGCGGCGGACGGCGGCGGACGGCGGCGGACGGCGACGACGATGGCGACGACGGTGACGGAGAAGGCGGCGACAGCAACGACGAAAGTGGCGACAATTTAATTCTTAAATTTAATATATTGTGTATTATATATCATGATTTTGCATAATTATATAGTATAAAACATAGATCTATTTCAAAAAAATGTATTTTGATCAATTGTTGTTGTCTTGCACACTACATATATTATTATATATTATTAAAATATATAAATATAATATTATTTAATATATATTTGTAAATATTATATATATATATATATGTTTACGCATAATATACATTATATTATATATATATATATTATATTGTATTTATTTGAAATGTAATAATAAATGTTGTATAATTTTTGTGAAGTTATGGCACCTAGAAGAAATGTGATATTATATGTCTATGCTGGGGGGATTTTATCGCATGATTCTTGGTCTGTGGCATATGACAGTCTACCTATCAAATTGTCCATGATATCACGTACAACAACATTCCCTAAATTGGTTTCGAGCTTGTATAAGTGGACCCAGGTTGACAGGATGAGTTTCAATAATAATATATGTCAAATGGGCACGTGAAATGTTTGGACGAATTAAAGAATCTATTGTCCGCATCACAGATGATAGTACATTACATGTATTCTTGAATCCCGATGCAGAATTTAATGAACTTGATATTTATGTTGAGAAAGAAAAATAAATCCTGCAAATGTGTCTCCTCCACGTATGCCGATGAACCAGGAATGTGGCACATATATATTACTTTTAGCTCAGCAGGATTTCCCTGATATGTCTATGGTTACACAAGGATTGTAGAATGTTGAGATTGAAAATGTACATATGGGTCCATCTTCTTCTGTCCATACGTACGGAGAATATGCTCCTTCTTCCTATGATCCTGCGTATATGTCTTGATTCCATTAGATGAACACGTTGAAGTCCCAGTAGCAGATCATTATGAGGCTAATGCACCTTATGATTCTGAACCTGATGAGGCTATTCACCCAATACACAAGAATGAGGAAGATGACATTAATGCAGATACCATGTTGGAAACACATTCGGCAGATGGTGAGGGGAATGTGGCGAGACATACCTCAAATGAACACATGGTTAACCCAAATTTCCCATATTACTCAACCACATTCCCTAGAATATATGTGGACTCTTATTACATTCCCACTGGGAAAAAGGGAAAATCTTATGAGTTCAATAAAGGACTTCTTGATGTGGGTATGTTATTTGAGGATAAGACATCCCTAATTTCCACGGTTAATGATTTCTCCATACGATTTGAGAGGCATGAGTACAGAGTGGTGGAGAGTAGGTCGAAACTTTGGAAGATTGAATGCAAACATAATAATGAAGATAATCGATGTCAGTGGCACCTCCGAGCATTATTCAAAGTAAATCTGAATTTGTTTAAAATAACAAAGTATAGTGGACCGCATACATGCCTGATGACCAAGATGTTTGTTGATCTTCGGAACTTGTGCAAAAATTATATTGCCACAATGTTGGTCGGAATGGTACGTCGCGATCATGTCTGTCAGATTAAATATGCATAGGAAACAATGAAGGAAAAATTGGGATTCGAAATATCGTATGCAAAAACGTGGCATAGCTTGAAGCGAGAGATGGTTTATATACGTGGTAGTGTTTCATATGCAAGCTGCCAAAATTTATGGGTGTTCTCCAAAAGGCTAATCCTGGTATGATAGTCGAATTGGAACACAAATACACTACGAATACCAGCACAAAATATAATCAAATATGTGTTTTGGGCATTCACGCCCTGTGTAGACGGATTCTCAAATTGTCGAAAAGTAATGAGTGTGGATGGCACTCATTTGTACACAAATACAAACACAAATTACTGATCGTCATAGCAATGGATGGCAATCAACAGGTTTTACCTCTCGCTTTTGCTATTGTGGATGAAGAAACAATGTTGTCTTGGAAATGGTTTTTGCAGAGGTTGAATAAATATTTTGTATGTGGTGTTGATGGGATGTGTCTAATTTCTGATCGACATAGTGGCCTAATCCGAGCAATTGATGAAAAATCCCTTCATTCAAGCCTCCTCAGGGACGCCACCGATATTGCTTAAGACACGTGTATTCAAACTTTAACAGTAATTTCAAATAGCATTAAACTGAAAGACATGTGTTGGAGAGCCGGATGTGAACACCAAATATATAAGTTTCTAAACGCTCTCCAAGATATCAAGCGCATAAATAAGTCGGCCTTTCAATATTTGAATGCAAAGGATTTTGAAAAGTGGTCATTCCTCGCATGATGGAGGTTTTCGTTATGGAATTATGACAACTAACATGTCTGAATGCATCACTGGTGTGTTAAAGGGTGCCAGAAAACTTCCTCTCACTGCCCTAGTAGAAATGAATAGTTCTTGGCTACTCTGCTATGAGTTAATAACAGAACATTTACGGTAGAGGAATCCATTCATATCAAATTTGATGAATCCCTTGATAATTCTATATCTGAACTGAAAATCAATTACTTGAGTAATCGATTAGAAAATACTCATATTGAAAATAATTATGATGATAAGTTGGATCACAATAGAAGGGTCGACGGCATTTTAGAACCAGAAGTCCCTGAAGCACAAGCAGAGGTACCTACTGATCCACAAGAGCAGAACCCTGCTGCCAAGGACGCTATCGAATCTACCCCTACTGTAGTAGATGTCGCAAATGCCAATGATGAATCACTTCAGTCTACCGAGCTGCCAAATCAAATACTTACTGACTGAAGGAACAAATCCCTTGGACCTCCGCTCCAGTGGAAGAAGGATCATCCACCTGGGCAGGTCATAGGTAACCCTACTGCTCCTCTACGCACTAGAGGACAGAAGATTAATGAATTCCTTCATGCTGCATTCATCTCTCATATACCAGAAAGATAGATGACGCTATTTTAGATTCGAAGTTGGGTAGATGCAATGCAGGAAGAGCTTAACCAATTTGAGAGGAATAAAGTGTGGTACTTAGTACCACATCTACCGCATCACACCGTTATAGGTACCGAGTGGGTATTTAGAAATAAATTGACGAAAATGGTATAGTAATCAGGAATAAAGCAAGATTAGTTGCACAGGAATACAGACAGGAAGAAGGCATCGATTTCCGATGAAACTTTTGCCCCTGTAGCCCGATTAGAAGCTATTCATATATTTCTTGCATATGTTGCATTCAAGGACTTTAAAGTCTATCAGATGGACGTTAAGAGTGCTTTTATTAATTGCAAACTCCAAGAAGAGGTTTATGTTGAACAACCTCCTGGGTTTGAAAACCATCAGCAACCTTCCTTTGTTTATAAACTAGACAAAGCATTGTATGGTCTGAAACAAGCTCACTGAGCATGGTATGGAACTCTATCAAAATACTTGACTGAGCACAATTTTACCATTGGCACGGTGGACAAGACCCTTTTTAAATTCACAAAGGGTGACCATACGTTACTAGTTCAAATTTATGTTGATGACATTATATTTGGTAGTATTAACTCAAAGCTTTGCGAGAAATTCTCTAAATCATGCAAGATCAGTTCGAGATGAGCATGACAGGATAGTTATCGTATGTCCTAGGATTGCAAGTTAAGTAGTCTGCTGAGAAATTCTTATCAACCAGTCGAAGTATATAAAAGAGCTATTAAAGAAGTATGGCATGAGCACTAGTTCAGCAGCAGCCACTCCCATGAGCTCGTCTGCTAAACTAGATTTGGACGAGGCAGGTATGTATCGTGGTATTATCGGATCTCTACTGTACTTAACATCCAGCAGACTTGACATCATGTTTGTTATATGTATGTGTGCTCGCTTCCAAGCTAATCCTAAGCAATCACATTTCACTGCTGCCAAGATGATTCTTAAGTATTTAAAATGAACTGAGAATGTTGGCTTCTGGTATCCCAAGGACTCTACATTTAATTTAATTGGATATTCAGATGCTGACTATGCAGTCTGCAAGATTGATAGGAAGAGTATCAGTGTATACTGTCGATTCATATGAGATGGATTGATTTCATGGGGTTGCAAGAAGCAGACATCCATCGCAACATCTACTACAGAGGCAGAATACATTGCTGCTGGAAGCTGCTCTGCTCATATTTTCATATTTTCGCAATATACATGGCTTAGTTGATATAACTAAGTAATCTTAATTGTTTAATTTATCCTATATGTTCAATTAAGGGGGAATAACATTGTAGATATTGTACGAATTTAGGGGGAATATTATTTGAGGGGGAATTTGTGTGTTTTTAGAAGGTCTACTGATGCTCAACTGGTAAAACAATTGTCTGCTGGAGTAGACGCTACTTAACCAGTAGAATCTATACGCCAGTGGATATTACCATATACGCCGAGTTATTAATAACCTTCTTTATATATTAACCAATTGCAACAGCGGATTTCAAAATTTAATTACTATTAATGTTCATTTATTTCGGTCCCGCTCAATCATGTCCGTTTTCAGTTTATTTCAAAAACATTTTCTTGTGTAGATGAGCGACATGTGTCCTTGTGCCCTTCCATCTACAGTACGACGTTACACCTCCCTTCTTCTTTAACCGCCATTAACATTTTCACTTTTCACTTTACCATTCAGATTTTCTGTGCTAACTTTCGTTCAAGCAAAAAAAAATTCTTTCAAACTTCGTATTATTTTTCTCAGTTTTTCAGAAATCATATTGTCAAAGACCAGTCAACCAAGCTTCGTCACCAAGCCGTCCACATTGATTTCGAATCCGTCTACATAAGCACTGATGACGGAATGATCAACATTTTCAAACATCTGCAAAACTCGGGGCTATTGATTATGTTGAGTCTCACTCCACTGTTCTACAAGGAGCATTAATGGAGTTTTATGCTTCAGCGAAGGTGGTGAACAACTCTGTGGTAGCCTCTGTTGCGAATCAATCGGTGACTGTCACCCAAGAGGATTTCACTACGCAACCGAGCCTTCCCACCGACGGGCTCACTGATTTATCTGCCATCTCTTTCTCCGTTCGAGATGAGATGAGTGTTCTATTCTCCGAGTCTGGCAACCGGCTGGGAACCCCCTCCGTTCAAGAAGATTTTGATGAAGAATCACTTTCGGGTGCTGGCAGACATCAATACAAAGGGTCTGATGTGCAAAGCTAGTTCTTTTGACGTCATCACTCCGGAGAAGTTTGAAATGATGTGTGCAATCGTCAAATGTTTGACAGTCAACTGGTCAGTAATTCTATTTCAAGTGCAGACATGAATGGTTGAATCATCCAAGGGTCATTCTGACTTTGCTCTTCCTCTCAATCGTATTTTAGGAAGCATTGGCATTTTGGTGGGCGCCATTTCAATCTCCACCCACTCGGCTCATAAATGTTAAGTGCCTTATGACTCATCGGAAACCCACTGATGGAGAAGGAGCCACTTCCAAGACTGTTCCCACCAAGAGGAAGAAGCCGCAAGTGGTGAGTGACTCTGACCAGACTCTGAGACTGCTGAGTCATCTCCTCCTCCTTCACCAAAGAAGACAATAACAGAGACAAGGAGGAACCCTGGCGCCTCAAAATAAACAACTGCAGTTACTGAGGCTGCACCTACAAGCAGAGGTAGCATTTGCCACTCTCATTACTGATACAAAAATTATTCCTACTGCCATAGCAATTGAGATTGCCGCTCCGTAGGAACCTGATGATGAGCCGACTGGTTCCCGAGTTCCATTTTTGCTACCGCCACTACACCTCCTAGCACCAATGGACATCACAACTAATGCACCAGTACCTACCGTTGCATCCTCTGCTGAGTTACCACTAAGCTCTCGAAGAGGGACTGGTTCTTTTGCTTTAAGTCTGAGACCACCAAAGATCGACTGCTCTATCTGTCTTTCGCCTCCCACTCCTGAAGGCAGAGGAAAAGATCTTATGGAACAGTGTTAACTCCGGTGGCAACGGAAATCACCTTGGTGCTTGAAGAAGTGGAAACTCAAGTTCAAGCGCGACTGGAGTTGTTCGATAGTTGGGTAAAGACTCGCCTGAAGATCCGTATAACTGACTTCAACTGGATCCTCAAGCAAGCAAGAATGATGGAATCTCATCCTTGAGTTTTTACAGAGCCAGGACGTTGACGAGGGTTGCGTCAGAGAGAAGTCTACCGACTAATGAAGTTCATCAGTGGACTAGAGACTCTTGTCAAGTCGAGGCAAAGGGAATTCGATCCAGTATATGGCAATGATACCCATGACATAATAGTTCTCCACTCTCTTCAAGCTCGCCTCACTCTGGCTGAGAAGACTCTGCAAGATCTCAAGGTTTCTTTAGGATTGCACTCTTGCTCCAGCAGACTAGGTGTCGCTCTAGTGGAGGTCACATATCGAAGGATGGTTGTTGTGGCTCAGCAGAGGTCTCCATGGTAAGCCTATTTCCTGCTATCTCAGTAGATGAATTGTCTCCTACAGAACAATCCATTACCTCTTTTGAACCCCTTGCTGTGTCAAATCAACACCCACCCTACCGGATGTTGATCCCTTAAACATTGACACCGTCATCGAGTCAGTCATTCATCAAGGCAACCTCACATCAGAGTATGATGAATCTACTGACTCTGTGACATCGCACACCAATGCTTTAGCCATTGTTCCATCTCCTCATTCTCAACCAGACCAACCCCAATACACTATCGAACCAACTACGTCTCCCTTCTTTTCAGCCCCACTTATAGAACCTTTAAACCAATTTTCATTTGAGAGCATCAAATGCTACCTCTGCTGTAGGTGCAGCCTCAGTAACTGCAGTTGTTTATTTTGAGGCATCAGGGTTCCTCCTTGTCTTTGTTATTGTCTTCTTTGGTGGAGGAGGAGGAGATGACTCAGCAGACTCAGAGATGGTCTGGTCAGAGTCACTCACCACTTGCGGCTTCTTCCTCTTGGTGGGAGCAGTCTTGGAAGTGGCTCCTTCTCCATCAGTGGGTTTCTGATGAGTCATAAGGTACTTAGCATTTACGAGCCGAGTGGGTGGAGATTTGAAATGGCGCCCACCAAAATGCCCATGCTTCCTAAAATGCGACTGAGAGGAAGAGCAAAGCCAGAATTACCCTTGGATGATTCAACCATTCATGTCTGCACTTGAAATAGAATTATTGACCAGTTGACTGTCAAACCTTTAACGATTGCACACATCATTTCAAACTTCTCTGGAGTGATGACGTCAAAAGAACTAGCTTTGTACAGCAGACCCTTTGCATTGATGTCTGCCAGCACCCGAAAGTGATTCTTCATCAAAATCTTCTTGAACGGAGGGGTCCGTAGCCGGTTGCCAGACTCGGAGAATAGAACACTCATCTCATCTCGAACAGAGATAGACATGGCAGATAAATCAGTGAGCCCGTCGGTGGGAAGGCTCGGTTGCGTAGTGAAATCCTCTTGGGTGACGGTCACCGATTGATTCGCAACAGAGGCTACCACGGAGTTGTTCACCACCTTTGCTGAAGCTTAAATCTCCATTAATGCTTCCTTGTAGAACAGTGGAGTGAGACTCAACATAATCAATAGCCCCAAGTTTTGCAGATGTTTGAAAATGCTGATCATTCCGTCATCAGTGCTTATGTAGACGGATTCGAAATCAATGTGGACGGCTTGGTGACGAAGCTTGGTTGACTGGTCTTTGACATTATGATTTATGAAAAACTGAGAAAAATAATACGAAGTTTGAAAGAAAAAAAATTTGCTTGAACGAAAGTTAGCACATAAAATCTGAATGGTAAAAGTGAAAATTGAAAATGTTAATGGCGGTTAAAGAAGAAGGGAGGTGTAACATCGTACTGTAGATGGAGGGGCACAAGGACACATGTCACTCATCTACACAAGAAAATGTTTTTGAAATAAACTGAAAACGGACACGATTGAGCGGGACCGAAATAAATGAACATTAATAGTAATTAAATTTTGAAATCCGCCGTTGCAATTGGTTAAAATATAAAGAAGGTTATAATAACTCGGCGTATATGGTAATATCCACTGGCGTATAGATTCTACTAGTTAAGTAGCGTCTACTGCAGCAGACAATTGTTTTACCAGTTGAGCATCAATAGAAACACACAAATTCTCCCTCAAATAATATTCCCCCTAAATTCATACAATATCTACAATGTTATTCCCCCCTTAATTGAACATATATGATAAATTAAACAATTAAGATCACTTAATTATATCAACTAAGCCATATATATTGAGAAAATATGAAAACTTAGCGTCCGTAGGGGTTTTGTGAAGATGTCTGCTCCTTGTTGTTCGGTAGATATGTATTCCAACCGAATCTTCTTCTTCATTACATGATCTCGGATGAAGTGATGATGAATGTCAATATGCTTGGTACGAGAATGAAGAACTGGATTATACGTGATAGCTATCGTAGAAGTATTATCACAAAATATCGGTGCCTCAGTGGACTCAAGTTAATAATATCTTAATTGATGTTGAATCCATAGTAGTTGTGCACAACAGCTTCCATCAGCAATGTATTCTGCCTCTGCAGTAGACGTTGCGATGGACGTCTACTTCTTGCAACCCCATGAAATCAATCCATCTCATATGAATCGACAGTATACACTGATACTCTTCCTACAAATCTTGCAGCCTGCATAGTCAGCATCTGAATATCCAATTAAATTAAATGTAGAGTCCTTGGGATACCAGAGGCCAAATCTAGTTTAGCAGACGAGCTCATGGGAGTGGTTGCTGCTGAACTAGTGCCCATGCCATACTTCTTTAATAGCTCTTTTATATACTTCGACTGGTTGATAAGAATTTCTCAGCAGACTGCTTGACTTGCAATCCTAGGAAAAACGATAACTCTCCCGTCATGCTCATCTCGAACTGATCTTGCATGAATTTAGAGAATTTCTCGCAAAGCTTTGAGTTAATACTACCAAAAATAATGTCATCAACATAAATTTGAACTAGTAACGTATGGTCACCCTTTGTGAATTTAAAAAGGGTCTTGTCCACTGTGCCAATGGTAAAATTGTGCTCAGTCAAGTATTTTGATAGAGTTCCATACCATGCTCAGTGAGCTTGTTTCAGACTATTCAATGCTTTGTCTAGTTTATAAACAAAGGAAGGTTGCTGATGGTTTTCAAACCCAGGAGGTTGTTCAACATGAACCTCTTCTTGGAGTTTGTAATTAATAAAAGCACTCTTAACGTCCATCTGATAGACTTTAAAGTCCTTGAATGCAGCATATGAAGAAATATATGAATAGCTTCTAATCGGGCTACAGGGGCAAAAGTTTCATCAAAATCGATGCCTTCTTCCTATCTGTATTCCTGTGCAACTAATCTTGCTTTATTCCTATACCATTTTCGTCCAATTTATTTCTAAATACCCACTCGGTACCTATAACGGTGTGATGCGGTAGACGTGGTACTAAGTACCACACTTTATTCCTCTCATATTGGTTAAGCTCTTCCTGCATTGCATCTACCCAACTCGAATCTAAAATAGCATCATCTATCTTTCTGGGTTATATATGAGAGATGAATGCAACATGAAGGAATTCATTAATCTTCTGTCCTCTAGTGCGTAGAGGAGCAGTAGGGTTACCTATGACCTGCCCGGGTGGATGATCCTTCTTCCACTGGAGAGGAGGGGTCAAAGGGATTTGTTCCTTCATCAGTAAGTATTTGATTTGGCAGCTCGGTAGACTGAATTGATTCATCATTGGCATTTACGATATCTACTACAGTAGGGGTAGATTCGATAGCGTCCTTGGCAGCAGGGTTCTGCTCTTGTGGATCAGTAGGTACCTATGCTTGTGCTTCCGGGACTTCTGGTTCAAACATGCAGTCGGCCCTTCTATTGTGATCCAACTTATCATCATAATCATTTTCAATATGAGTATTTTCTAATCGATTACTCAAG
Source organism: Haberlea rhodopensis (assembly GCA_907163345.1). Lineage (NCBI taxonomy): Eukaryota > Viridiplantae > Streptophyta > Magnoliopsida > Lamiales > Gesneriaceae > Haberlea > Haberlea rhodopensis. The sequence goes on along the minus strand of CAJQUN010000003.1, from coordinate 28,803,260 downwards.
TAATTGATTTGCAGTTCAGATATAGAATTATCAAGGGATTCATCAAATTTGATATGAATGGATTCCTATACCGTAAGTGTTCTATTATTAACTCACAGCATAGTAGCCAAGAACTATTCATGCATCAGAGTTAGCATCAAAAGCGGTGAGAGAAGTCTTTCCATTGTTGTGAAACATTTGCAGTCAAACACATTGAAGTAAGAAATATTTGGCTTTCTGCCATTCCATATTTCATACGGTGTTTTGTTCGCTCGTTTATTAATCATCGATCTGTTCTGTGTGTAGCAAGCTGTATTAACTGCTTATGCCCAAAATCTCTGGGCTTCTGACTCGGCAAGCATAGTTTGCGCAGCTTCTTTCAAAGTGTGATTTCTATGGTCAGCAACTCCATTTTGTTGTGGGATTCTAGCAGCAGAGTATTCGTGTTTAATACCAATGTCATCTAGATATGATTAAAGCGACTGATTGGTAAACTCAGTACCCTTATCACTGCGAATTCTATCTATCCCACACGACTTCTCGTTTTGTAGTATTTTTAGTAGTTTGATCAGCTTTGGAGTAGCCTGATCTTTGCCACTTAGAAACATGACCCACGTAATAGGAGAGAAATCGTCTATGACACTATGGTATACTTCATTCTCCCTAGACTTGCTACTGGTATAGGACCAAAAAGATCCATATGCAGCAATTCTATGCATCGAGAAGAAGATTTACTACCTCTGTTCTTAAAGATAGATCTGATCTAATTACCAAGTTGGCATGCTAAACAACTCTTGTCTTTTGAGACCTCTATCTGGGCAGTCCAACAACTAAATCAAGCTTTCTTAGACTGGCAATAGTTTTAAAATTTAAGTGACTCAAACACTTGTGTCAAAGCCAATTTTTGGAACTATTCAAGGCAGCAAAGCAAGTTAGGTGAGGATGGGTGATCAAAATTCCAATCAATCTCATAAGTATTATCATGCCTCTTACCTAAAAGCAGTATGTTGGTTACGGATTTTAAAGTTGACAAAACAAACCAGACCGATAAAGTCATGACAAAGCAGAGCCAGACCGATAATGTCAGTGACAAACAGACCAGATCGATGTCAACCAGATCAGAACATACCCGATCGACGCAGATCAATGCAGACCAAATCAGAACTTATCAATTCAGAATAAGTTAGCAAACTTCGTCCATCAGTCCGAATAATGAACATCGATTTATTGAAGCATTTAATAGTGCATTTATGCTGAAAAAGACCAAGGACTGAAGATTACCTTAAATGGTAAATAGACAAATGAGATCTTATCTGACAAGCGCCGAAATAACAGACCAGAAGGGAAAATGTCTAAAATAGAAGACTGCAGCTTGTTCAGAGGTTGACAAAAGTAAATAGTTGCACACAAAAGGAAATATTATCGTTGGCGAAATGATTATATATAGGTGCAACTTAAATGCTCAACACACGACGTGGCGAAACAATACAAGATCAACAATTTTATTGAGCCTCCAATTGAGCAGAACACTATCATCGAAAGACTTCATCTTATCGATCTGTTCAAAGTTAGAAGCATGGCTTATTGTTATATTTGATCGTTTAAGGATCATTTGTGCTTAGAATAATTCACTTTATCAATTGTATTTGCTCTAAGATAGAAGAGTGAGCTCTTTGTAACTGTCAGACAAATTGTGTCTGAACAGATTGAGAGACTAGGAGTTTCAGTATGATAGTATGGTAAATCCAGCTGAATCGGGGTTGTACAACAGGATTGTAGTACTCAAAATCTTCTAGTGAATCCTTCCTGCAAAGGAAGAAAGGGAGACGTAGAAGCGTTGTGCTTCGAACTTCCAGAAACAATTCTTGTGTCATTTACTTTCTACAATTTACCATTCAGTTGTTAATATTCACAAGTCCACAGACGTCAATAGACACTTGCAATTAATTAAGAAGCTAGTGCAGTACTTAACAGTCTGTAGTAACAAAGAAGAATCGAATTTGAGTCTAGTGTTTATTCAACCCCCCTTCTAAACACTACTCCGATCCTAACAAGTGGTATCAGAGCCAGGTTTTCTCAATCTTGAGAAATACTAAAAACTGATGGCCTCATTCAGCAATCCCATGTTCAAGAAAGATGAATACGATGACTGGAGAATTCGTATGCAAGCACATCTGAGTGCTCAAGACGATGACATGTGGTTCGTCATCACTGATGCACCAATACTAGTGGTGAACCTCAGATGGTCGTAAAGGACAGAGCATCCTGGACAAATGAGGAAAAGAAAAAAGGAAATCTGGACAATGTGGCTAAAGACATATTGTTCAAAACATTGGACAAAAACATGTTCAATAAAATTAAGATGTGTCCCACTGCTAAAGACATATAGGAAAAGATTGCTCAGCTGTGTGAAGGGAATGACCAAACCAAGGAAAACAAGATTACTTGTCGCTCTACAGAAGTTTGAAAACATCAAAATGATGTATGGAGAAACTATCAGTGAGTATGATGAAAGAGTAACTGAAATCGTCAATGAACTCAACAGCCTGGGTAAGGATCTATCCAACAGAGAAGTCACCATAAAGGTTATGAGAGGTCTCCCAAGAGAATGGATGTAAAAACAATTGTCGTGAGAGAATCCAAAGGTTTAAATAAGATAGATCTACATGATCTATTGCTGACTTAAAGGCATAAGAGTTTGAATTAGGCATTCGGATTGAAGATGAACCCAGTACCAATCAACCAACCAATGCCCTTATTGCATCAGAGTCCCTGTTCACCACAACAGAGATGACTCCCGAACAAATATGCAATGATGCAATGTCATTGTTTGTCAAGAAGTTTGAAAAATTTATGAAAAATAATCAGAAGACCTATCAATCTTATCCAAGGAAGCAGAACTTCAGACGTAGATCAGATGAGGATGATCGCGTCTACTTCAACTGTCTTAAACCAGGACATTTTGTCGCTGACTGTCCTAAGCCAAAGAAGGATGATCAGAAGAGAGGATCCAAGGACCATAGGAAGTCCAAGGAAAAGAGAAGATCATCCAGAAGGGACAGAGACCAAAAAGTACCGGTGGCTGACAAGAACAAATGGCTGATTCAGAATCATAATCAGGAGAATCTACCAACTCATCCAGTGAGAGTGAAGATGAAGAAGTTCACTGTCTAATGGCCAATGATGGCAGTGAGGAACCCAAGAAGAAACTATCAGACTGATATTTAGACAGTTGATATTCTCGAACATGACGGGAAACATCGAGCTACTGTCTGATATTAATCACTACACTGGTCCTAAGATCACCTTTGGTGATAACTCAAAGGGTAAGACAGTGGGCAAGGGTAATATTGTCCATGGCAACATTATCATAAATGATGTGTTATTAGTTGAGAATTTATGCTATAATCTGATTAGTATAAGTCAATTATGTGATAAAGGGTATACCGTAGAATTTCACAAACACACTTGCACTGTTAAATCATCTAATGGTAAAACCATGCTGGTAGGAATGGAAATACTTATAAGATTAACTGTAATCATGATCTACCTGATAATCCTACATGTTTCATCGCTCATAACGATAATAAGCATTGGCTATGGCATAAACGCTTGAATCATCTTAATTTCAAGACTATTTCTAGCCTATGTAAAAATGATTTAGTTATCGGTCTGCCCAAGATCAACTTTGCTAAGGCTAAGATATGTCAAGCTTGTCAAATGGGCAAGCAAGTCAGATCATCAAGAACAAGAATGCCAAATCCTCCTCACGCTGCTTAGAATTATTGCACATGCACTTGTTTGGTCCAATACCAATAACAAGTTTAGGTGGAATGTGGTATACTCTTGTTGTAATTGATGATTACTCACATTTTACATATACTATATTTTTGAGGAGTAAAGACCAGACCGGCTCGAAATTGATGAAGCTGTTGAAACGCATTCAGAACGAGAAATCCTCTGGGATAGACAGGATTCGAAGCGACAAAGGCACTGAATTCTCAAATCAAAATCTTGAATCCTTTCTAGATGACCAATGGATCAGACATGAATACTCAGCAGCTCGCACTCCTTAACAAAATGGAGTTGCAGAACGACGCAACAGAACGCTCAAGGAAGCAGCAAGAACAATGCTTGCTGCTCTGGAATCTCTCAAAAGTTATGGGCAGAGGCTGTCAATACTGCATGTTATACACATAATCAGTCCATGATTAATAAGAAATTAAATCTACACCGTATGAAGTATGGACAAATAACAGACCGACTATTTCATATTTTCATATCTTCGGCTGCAAATGTTATGTTCATAACAACGGTAAGAATCATCTAACCGCTTTCGAATCTAAATTAGATGATGGAATATTCTTAGGTATTCATCTGTTAACAAAGCATTTCGTGTCTTCAATAATCGAACTCTGACTGTGGAAGAGTCAATTCATGTAGTTTTTAATGAATTTCTTGATATTGAGAACCAAAAGGAAATGATTCAAAATCAGATGGAAAATATACATTACGAAGCTAACAGTGATTATGAGAATGCAGTTAACAGGTTAAGAGACAATCCACCAGAACCTGAAGTACCAGACAGAGCGGTAGAAGCCACTGAAGTTCTACCATATCGAGCTGATGTCGCTGATCCAATAGTAGCGAATACCAACGTAAAGATCAATACTGATGATATCAGTATTCTGCCTTCCATCAGTGCCAGATGTTTTCGAACCAAACTACCGCTGGACTAAGAGGAATCCACCTGATCGGGTGATCGGAAGTCCATCTGCACCCATAAGAACTAGAGGACAGATGATGGATGAATTCACCCACGCTGCATTCATATCCAACCTGGAACCAAAACAGACTGACGAAGCTTTAGCGAACTATAACTGGATAGAGGCTATGCAAGAAGAGCTCAACTAATTTGAACAAAATCAGGTGTGGAGTTTAACTCCAGACCAAGTGATCATCCTGTTATTGGAACCAGATTGGTTTTCAGAAACAAGCTAGATGAAAATGGCATGGTAGTTAGAAACAAGGCCAGACTGGTTTCACAAGGTTTCAGACAAGAAGAATGAATCGACTTTGATGAATCATTTGCACCAGTTGCCAGACTAGAAGCCATTCTAATCTTTCTTGCATATGATGCTTTTAAAGATTTCAAAGTATTTCAAATGGACGTGAAGAGTGCATTTCTTAATGGCAAACTTGATGAGGAAGTCTACATCGAGCAACCTCCTGGATTTCTTAATCACTCGTTTCGAGATCACGTATACCTACTTAATAAAGCAGTGTATGGACTTAAACAAGCCCCCAGAGCCTGGTATGACACTCTGTCTCAATTTCTTCTGGATCATGATTTCCATGTCAGCTCAGTAGATAAAACTTTATTTAAAATTATTAAGGGGGAACATACTCTGTTAATTCAAATATATGTTGATGACATCATTTTTGGGTCAACTAACCCCAAGTTTTGCAAGAAATTTTCTAAGTTAATGCAGAGCCAATTGAGATGAGCATGATGGGAGAATTGTCATTCTTCCAGGGTCTACAAGTCAAACAGCTCGATAATAGAACCTTCATTAATCAAACCAAGTATACGAAGGAGCTACTCAAATGGTTTGGTATGGAGACTCGCTCAACTGCTTCAACTCCGATGAGTCCATCAATCAAGATAGATAAAGATGAAGGGGGGACGTCAGTTAAGGTAACAATGTATCGAGGTCTAATCGGATCGCTGTTATATCTTACAGCAAGTCGGCCTAATTTTAAGTTTTCTGTTTGTATGTGTGCTAGATTTCAACCTGACCCTAAACAATCCCACTTCATTGCCGCTAAATGCATTTTAAAATATTTAAAAGGTTCTCAGAATGTTGGTCTCTAGTTTCTAACTTCAATTTAACTTGATATTCAGACGCTGACTATGCAGGATGTAAGATCCATCGCAAGAGAACTAGTGGAACTTGTCAATTCTTAGGTGAAAGATTGATCTCATGGTTTAGTAAGAAGTAAACTGTCGATTGCCACATCCACAGCTAAGGCAGAATATCTCGCCACTGGAAGCTGTTGCGCACAAATGCTCTGGGTTCAACATCAGCTCAGAGACTATGGCATTCAAGCTGCTGAGTCATCAATCTTTTGCGACAACACAAGTGCAATTATCACATATAATCCAGTCTTGCACTCTCGAACTAAACATATTGATATCAGACATCATTTTATTCGAGATCATGTTGGCAAAAAGGATATTCGGATCGAGTACATTTCAGCAGACCAGCAATCTGTAGACATCTTCATTAAACCATTTATTTTCGTCAAATTCTTGGTTTAATAGATCTATCTTAGTATTTATTTGACGCATGCTCAACTTCGCTTTTAAAGATTTAGTGTTAGTACAGATCGATAATACAATGGTCAGTAAGATACAGACCGGTCCAGATTATCAGACCGATCTCCATCGATCTGATGTTATCCTATGATCTGACATGCCGCCGTGTATCTTAGCGATGGTGCATTCCGCTAGTTTATTGGCGATGGTTCATGCCGCCGGGTCATTCCTCTACATCTATTGGCGATGGTTCATGCCGCCAGGTATTGTATAGCGATGAGTCATTCCGCTACATCTATGGCGATGGTTCAAACTGCCGGATATCTATAGCGATGTTTATGCCGCTGACTCTATGGCGAGGGAACATGCCACTGATTCTATAGCGATGGGTTATACCGCTATGTACGTAGCACTAGATCACGCCACCTACGAGCGATGGGGGCTCGTCTTGGGAGCCGATTTCTTGAAGAAAGGCTGGTAATCCTCTTCTCCTCACCTTTAGCTTCGATTTGATTATGGTATTGTGCTAGATGGTTGAGTTTTGGGTTGGATTTGAGATTTGGTTAAAAATCTAAAAAGTTGTTTTTAGTGTTTTTATTTAGTTTAATTGGTGTATTGGAGGTGTTGAGGAAGATAGGGGTGTTGGTTTTGAGCTTGGGTGTCAAAAACACCATGGAAGCTCGAGTTTTTTGGAAAATCGCAGGTCGCGATCGATCGTCGAGGGGTGCCAATCGATCGCGATGAGCAGCTGAAATTTTGGTGAAGATGCACAGTATCAATCTTTAACATAGTAATATTTTACAGCCCGGACTGATCTAATTTTAACCGCCTTACTATACTCTCATCCAGTTCATTAAAATTTGAATTTTAAAATATCATCATCGAGATACATACACGTGTCTAATATCTCTTTATTTATCAGGCTATACATCTCACTCACCATTTTACTTTGTCTATTAACCGTCGTCTGCTTATATCTTCCTAAATTCCTCTGTATTCCATATTCAAATCCTAATCTTTCTAAATGGCAGCCATTACCCACAATTCATTATCTGTTGAGTTTGATGCTATATACAGGATGGAAGATACAGAAATGGCGTCTACATTCAAGAATCTGGAATCTTCAGGACTATGGAAATTCTTGGAATGCGGCAAGGTGGTCTATGAATCGGCGATCATAGAACTATTTTCCAACGCCGTATCTCCCAAGATTCAATCTCTTCTTCGGTGAATGGCCAGATTGTTGAAATCTCTCAGGAGCTGTTCACGGAGACGTTTGGACTTCCCACCTCTGGCATGTCCGACTTTCCTAATCTATCCAAAGCTACTCTGGAAGAATTTCAACGAAGAGTCTCAAGCTTCAGAGTTACACTTAGGCCTTCATTCAAGAAGAAGGAGATGTCTTTCCACTTCCAAGTACGCTGCGACATCGTTGAAAAGCCACTGCTGAGCAAGACTGGGAGTTTTGACGCGGTGACGTCTGAGAAGTTCAGGGGCCATGGCAGCTATTCATTTTGGACAGAAAGTGAACTTGTCCTCCATCTTATTTGGTTTTTGCTGGAGACCATCACGTCCGCAAAGCAGGCTGTCTATTTTGTCGTTCCCCTGAGCAAGCTGCTGGAGTCCATGAATATTGAGCTAGGGAAATCTTCGGCACTCAGTCCGTTCAAGGTCATAAATCCTAAAGGACTGGCTCTGTTAAGATCCAAGAGTGCTCCCCCAACTCCCACTAATTTATTGACTGTCAAGATGGAGGTTGGTGCAGAACTGGCTGCAGAGAAGAAGGCAACAAGGGCCAAGCGAAAACTGGTAGTGGTCCAGACTGACTCGATGAAACCCAGTCTGCCTCTACTGCTTCATCCCTAACCAAAACCCTACCAAAGAAGCCACGAACCAAACTCACCAAACCCCTGGCAACCTTAAACCCCAAACCCATATCTACCTTTCCTCAGACTCAAGCACCCCTTGTACTCCAAGCTCCACTCCCAAACTCCCAAGCTCCACTTCAAACATCCAAAGAATAGCCAAAGTGGTTCCCCAAGTCCCATCCAATATCCCAGCTGTCAAGGGGATTGTGATCAAAGAAATTGGCGATTATACCTAATCAGGGATTAAGCCCTCATCTGTTGCTGGTAAGGGCAAAGCTGCCTTGACAGAGTCTGCACCCTCCAAGCCCAAATCACCTGCTCAAATAGCTATTGACATTGCCATGGAAGACGTTGGAGACAAAGTACAGGCTCTCACCGTCGTATTCGATGAATGGGTCCAGTACAGAACGATCAATCACTTCAATCTGTTCTTTGGTAAACTCAAGCGGCTGCACAAAATGGAACAGGAGGTTCTGAAAGGCACAGAAATAGATGATGTTCGCAATGTTGTGCATCACAAAGATCTATTTTGTGCAAATCACAGGCCGAGGCTCGCAAACCTCCTTATCCAAGCCAAGAAAGCCAATTTTGATGTCACCAGCCCGACTGTCAAGGATGACAGCGCGGTCATAGCTCAGCTGGAGAATTGACATTCTAACTCTTCATGTGGCTGTCCGTATGCATCGCCAGCGGCTGAACATCTATACCCCTCATCCCAGTTCGGATCACCCAACCCAAGCCAGACTGTGGCAGGGCAGAGTTCTGAGCCAACCATTATTAAGCCAGCGGAGCAGCCACTGCATAATGCTCTGTTTGCTGCAGAGGCTGAGGCAATGGACGTACTGCTGGAATCTCCTACTACTTCCATTCATTTTGCGTCCTCAGTCTCAGAAGCTCAGACCAGCACACTAGTCGCACCACAGACTAATGTCCCACAAGACTTTGTCGATGTTGATCTAGTTGTGCCCAACATCATTGCAGCTCTGCAAATTGAGCCTTTTCAACCAAACTCTCCTCCAGATCAGTCTGCTGCAGATTTGACATTTTTGAATCAATTTTCTACGGATCTGGTGGAACTAGTCCGGTCCGACACTCGCATCTGCTGACTCTTTTGTTGTGCCAACTGAAAGGGAAAGAGATGATTGTGTCACATGCTGAAGAAATTCCAGACTCCTTTGATGATGATCCATCAGTGGTCAAGTCCCTTCGAGAGTTATCTGATAACTTTCTCTTTCTCTCTCAACGAGTAAGAGAAGTACATCAAAGTCAAGGGACTACCTCTCTGGATTTTGATTCATTCAAGGACAAGATGATGAGGAGCATCAACAGTATTCAGCGTGGTCTGAACGATCTGTTCTCTCAGCAAGCATCCTATAAGATCAGCCTGAGAAAAGAACAGATCGAGCTGGCTTCCGAAGTCAAAATTGCAGTTGCAAAATCCCTCTTTACCCAAGATCATCGTCTAAATGCTATATGCGCTCAGCTTACGCAGATCATAGATTTCCTTCAGGAGATTGCTGCTGACAAAAAGGGGAAAAATAAGAAATAAATGAAGCCAGAATAGCAGACAGAATCTGCAGCCCATAAAGAAGACATATATAACTGCCTGTAATGAATAACATATATAAATGTATTCATCAGACGCATTTATAAAAAGTCTTTCAGTCGGAATTCTCAGTCTTATTCATTTATTTTGAATAGTTCATTTATTTTGAACAAAAAGACTTAATCGATTTGAATCGGTCGGAATTCTCAGTCTTATTCATTTATTTTAAATAGTTCATTTATTTTGAAGAAAAAGACTTAATCGATCTGAACGAAATTCCTTCAAGAAAAAGGACTTAATAAAAGGATAAAGAAGCTAGGTTTTGTCATAATCAAAAATGGGGAATTTGTTGGTTACGGATTTTAAAGATGACAAAACAAGCCAGATCGATAAAGTCAATGACAAAACAGACCAGACCGATAAATTCAGTGACAAACAGACCAGATCGATGTCAACCAGATCAGAACAGACCAGATCGACGCAGATCAATGCAGACCAGATCAGAACTTATCAATTCAGAATAAGTTAGCAAGCTTCGTTCATCAGTCTGAATAATCAACAGTTATTTATTGAAGCATTTAATGGTGCATTTAATGCTGAAAAAGACCAAGAACTGAAGATTACCTTAAATGGTAATAGACAAATGAGATCTTATCTGACAAGCGCCGAAAGAACAGACCCGGAAAGTGTCTAAAATAGAAGACTGCAGTTTGTTCAGAGGTTGACCAAAGTAAATAGTTGCACACAAAAGGAAATATTGTCGTTGGCAGAAATGATAATATATAGGTGCAACTTAAATGCTCAACACACGACGTGACGAAACAATACAAGATCAACAATTTTATTGAGCATCCAGTTGAGCAGAACACTATCATCGAAAGAATTCATCTTATCAATCTGCTCAAAGTTTAAAGCACGGCTTATTTTTATATTTGATCGTTTAAGGATCATTTGTGCTTAGAATAATTCACTTTATCAATTGTATTTGCTCTAAGATAGAAGAGTGAGCTCTTTGTAACTGTCAGACGGATTGTGTCTGAACAGATTGAGAGACTAGGAGTTTCTGTCTGGTAGTGGGTAAATCCAGCTGAATCGCGGTTGTACAACAGTATTGTATTACTCAAAGTCTTCTAGTGAATCCTTCCTGCAAAGGAAGAAGGGGAGATGTGGAAGATTTGTGCTTCGAACTTCTAGAAACAATTCTTGTGTCATTTACGTTCTACAATTTACCATTCTGTTGTTATTACTCACAAGTCCAGCAGACGTCTTCCGCACTATTATCAGTGTCTGTTGACTTGTAGTTAATTGAGAAGCTACTGCAGTACTTAACAGTCTGTAGTAACAAAGAAGAATCGAATTTGAGTCTAGTGTTTATTCAGCCCCCCTTCTGAACACTACTCCGATTATTACACAGTATATTACCATCGGTAGATCTTATTATGCAAATGTACTGATTGAATTCTACTGAGTGTCCATTATCACATAATTAACTAATGCTAATCAGATTATAGCTTCAACTAATAGTACATCTTTAATAACAATGTTACCATGGATAATCTTACCCTTACCCATGGTTCTACCTTTCACTTCGTCACCGAACAATATTCTTTGTCCAGTAGTGTCTTCTAACTCAGACAGTAGACATGCACTCCTGTCATATGTCTATAACATCCACTGTCCAGAAACCACTCTGAGCTCCGAACTTGCTGGATTCTAGATCTCTGCAATTAAGCGATGATATCATTGGTACCCAATCCTATTTGGGTCCAGAGAGGATTAGCCATTTTAGGACCCACACTTGGATAACCCTGAACCTCTTGGGTCTGTGCGTGTCCTGAAATGTGTGTGCAGTAGATGGTGATGGTGTTCTAGGGTGTTGAGTGTGTTATTGAATGTATGCATGTTGTTTGGTTTTTTAATCCTGTTGGGAAGCATATATCTCTTCTGGACATGCATACAATTATAATAAGTTAGGTTTAGCTAAGTTGCTTGACCAGTAGGCCTATGTCCATTATTGGACTTTTGTACTGGTCTAGTCTTCTCTGCTGGCTTCACATAACCATTACATTTATGTGTTGCATGTTCCTTATGAAGTATTGGTTTGACATGATTCATTCCCAATTTGCTTGGTTCATATATTGTGCTGGATTTAAAAAAGTTCATTGTTTGAAACTTGTTTTTCTCCAGACACAGTTGAGATCCTGTGCCAGAAGCTTTACTGTCATTGTTGACATACCCTATGCCAGCAAGATCGCCAGCAACCCTAATCGACTCTAGTATTTCAAATTTTCTAGCGGTTGAAGTGTTCTATGTGCGAATCAAACTTATAAGTTTCTGGTTTGCACATTTTACTTCGTTCTTATCCTTTTCGAGTAGACTTACTTTTTCCCTAAAGCATTCCAGCTCCTTTGATCGTTCACACTCAAGTTAACTATCCTGCTGTTCGATTGAGCTAGTATGTTCAGTTTTGTAGTTCTCGAAGGACTCATACAACATTTGATACTCATTTATCATGTCCTGCAATGCATTTATGAGTTCAGTATGTGTAAATTCAGAAAGGTTAGAATCAGTCACCTCACTGTTATCATTTGTCATGAGGCAGCGGACTTCTTCATCTTCACTTTCACTTGAAGAGCTTGAAGATTCTCCTGATTCTGATTCTGAACCAGCCCACTTGCTCTTGTTTTCCTCAGCAACAAGTACTTTCTGATCTGATCTCTATCTCTTCTGGATGATCTTATTTTCTCCTTAGACTTCATGTAGTCCTTAGAAGTTCTCTTTTGATCATCCTTATTTCGTTTTGTACAATCAACGATGAAATGTCCCGATTTTAGACAGTTGAAGCAGACACGATCATCTTCTTCTGATATGTTCTTAAAGTTCTGCTTTCTTGGGTAGGACTGATATGTCTTCTAGATTTTCTTCATAAACTTGCCAAATATCTTGACAAACATTGCCAATGCATAGTTACACATTTGTTCAAGAGTCATATTTGATGCAGTGGAAAAGGACTCTGATTAGGGGTGTAAACGAATCGAACATGTTTGCGAACCTTTCGAGCTAGCTCGAGGAATATTTGATTCGAATTCGAAATATTGAATTCGAGCCTAACTCGAGCCCAAATTACTTTGTTCGATAGTTCGCAAGCCGCTCACGAACTTTAATAATTTATTAATATAATAATTATATATTAAATGAATATATTTCAAACCTTTCGGGTATTTATTTTCGAGCAATAATTCGAATAGTTTGCGAACATGTTCGAATTTTTTCGAGCTCGAACTCGAACTTTGATCCGAGCCGAACTCGAGCCAAATTTTTAAAACTATTCGAACTTCGAATCAAACTCGAGCTTGAATATAACTATTTTGAGCCGCATTTCCGAACCTTAAAATTTTCTGCATATTCGGCTCGATTCGGTTTGTTTACATCCCTAACTCTGATGCAGCAAGGGCCTTCGTTGGTTGACTAGTACTTGGTTCATCATCAACTTGAATGCCTAGTTCAAACTCGTACTCCTTTAAGTCAGTGAACAGATCGTGCAGATCGATCTTGTTTAGATCTTTGAATTCTCTCATGGCTATGGTCTTCACATACCATTCTCTTGGAAGGCCTCTCACGACTTTTAGGGTAACTTCTCTGTTTGACAGATCCTTACCCAGACTGTTGAGCTCATTGATAATTCATGTTATTCTCTCATCATATTCATTGAGAGTTTCTCTAGACACCATTTTGATGTTCTCAAACTTTTGTAGAGCAACAGAAGGTTATTCCCCTTCGTCTGGTCATGTCCTTCACACAGCTGTGCGACATTTTCCCAGATGTTTTTTGCAGTATGACACATTTTGATTTTATTGAACATGTTCTTGTACAATGTCTTGAATAAGATATCCTTGGCCATGTTGTCCAAGTTTGCTTTTTTCTTTTCTTCATTTGTCCAAGATGTCCTTTCCTTTTCAACCATTTGGGGTTCACCACTGGAGATAGCCACTGCTGTGTTGATTTTCATGATGGTCATTGGTCCGTCAGTGATATACCACATATCATCATCCTGAGCACTTAGATGTGTTTTTTTTGCTAATTCTCCAATCAACATATTCATCCATTTTGAACATTGGAATCTTGCTGAATGAGGCCATCAATTCTTAGTATTCTCACAATTGAGAAGACCTTGCTCTAATACCACTTGTTAGGATCGAGGTAATGTTTAGAATGGGGGTTGAATAAACACTAGACTCAATTTCTCGATTCTTCGATATACAGCAAACTGTTAAGTATGGCAGTAAGATCTCAATTGATAGCAAGTCAGTGGACAACTGAAGTCGTGCGGAAGGTGTCTACTGGACTTGTGAGATTAGAACTGAATGATAAGAAACAGATGGATAAAGTGCTGAAAGTAAATGACATAGGATATATTTCTGGAAGTTCGAAGTACAACCCTTCTACCTCTCCCCTTATTCCTTTGTAGGAATGATACATTAAAAGAATTTGGTTTACACTTTACAGCATACAACCTTCTTAGGCACCCACAAAGATTTGTCTAAACTCATAGCAATACAACAATCACACATAATACAATCTGATTTTCCTTTACAATACTCTCACAAAATGTAAGACTTTGCTCTTTCGTAGAGTAAGCAGTAGACTTAGTAGATATTGTTCTTCAAGATCTCAATAACTCTTGGTACTGCTCTGCAAAACTTCATCATACTTTCAATATGCATTTCAAATGTTTTGCTGGTATTTGAATGAAGTTGATTCAGGATTTCAGAGTGTTGAGAGCTTTCTTCATTCTTCTCTTTGACGTATTTATACACTTGAAAGTCTACCGGCAACTATTCTTCAAATGGAAAGAACCGCTCAAAATCAGCTTCCTGATTTTCATCCAAATGCTTTTTGTCTTCTTTCCGTTCTTGTTAATCAATGGCTAGTTCGTTCTGACGAGACTGATGGCGCTGATATGGTAGAGCGGCGTTATGTTGTACTATTGTCAGAATGAATATGTTCATGTTTTGTCATTTCATCTTATATGTCTGATGTCTTCTCCTTGAATGTTTGTCTGCTGGACAAAAGACAACTAATGTCTTTTTCCATCATCTGCTGGTCACTCATTAGTTACTTAGTCTGCCGGCCTAATGTCAACTAATGTCTTCTTCATCGTCTGCTGGTATCTCTTAAGGAGTTGCAAAGTGAACTAAATACTCTTGTTCCAGTAGACGTTTAATCTATGTGATCGCTTTTCTTTTAAACAGAAAATTCCAGTGTAGCGATTTATACCGCAAGTGCACGGTGTCAAGTTTTAGTATAGTGATATAAAAGAAAGGATGTCGCACCCACAGAGACTAACGTATAAGTACCAAATAAAATTAGCAAAATTATATTTAGCCAACGAAAAAGATGATTAATTATCTAATTAAACTAAAAACTCAAAAATAAAACAACTCCTTTGAAGATGCGAAGGAACTCCACTCAAGAAATTTATCAAGATGTTGGTTCAAATGTGTTAACTTCAATGATTTGTTTGTAGAACAATTACTAATCAATCAATTCTTAAGGTGACGGATTTCCTAATATAATCAATATACTTTCTCAAGCTATATTGAAACTAATATTAAATTGACACAAGTAACTCTCGTTCACTTAAACCAATTTAATATCGAATAAATCTCGATGAAAACCGTTAACTTTAAATCTTTCAATTCAAAGTGATCACGTATGTGATTCAATCTCTCGATCTAAATCTTTAACATACAACACGAATTATTCTAGTGTATTATAATTTTATCTCTCGATCTCAATTATAATTCACAAATTCAATCAAAGTTAGCTAGGCTTTGATAGCATTAAGATTATAATTCATGCACATAAGAATTAATCCACTCAAGCACAATCAAATCAATGATTCAAGCACAAAATTCCCTAACCTTGATAAAATAAACTTAATTATATTCAAATCAAATTAACAAGATGTGTAATCGTTTCTCAACCTAAAAAACATCAATAAATCTGAAAATCAAAATAACTAGAGTTTAGAAATACGATAGCATAGGAGCGAATCCGTGCATTGAACGATACTTCTTCTCTTGCTTCCTTCATTGCACTTCAAAGGATTTCTCTAAACTTGTCTTGTTCTTGGATATGAAAGGCGGACGAAAATTATGATATTAGGTCTGATTATGCTCTGATAATTCTCTGATAATGGCCCTTGAATTCGTGCCCGAGTTCCCTTATTTATAGAAGAGGGGGTGGATGGAAGTGTTTCCGAAAATCAAACCAAATCAAGTCTTTTTTTTCTGAAAATTTTGCGGCTCGATTGATCGGTGCAAATGTCTCGATCGATCGAGAACTTTAAACCCTCGAACCTGATTTTCTCTGCCTCGCACGATCTCGAGGCTAAGCTGCCGATCGATCGAGATTTCTTCAATTTTCCTTGTCAAGTCTCTGCCATGCCGATCGATCGAGCACAAGTTTCCGATCGATCGAGCTCTGCTTTTCTTTGTTGGCCAAAAATTTTGTCTCCTTCGATCGATCGCCCTCCATGTCCGACCGATCGGTCATGCCATAATTCCAATTCTTCATTTCTTGCCTCGGTTTGATCCGTTTTCTTCCTTATAGCTCAATTCTTCCATTTTCCACCTAGATTCCTGAAACAATCAAATAACTACCAAAAAGCATAACATCTTCCCGGAAACTACACAAAATATATATATAAATCAAAGCAAAAATACACGTAATAATCAACCCTATCAACTCCCCCAAACTTAGATCCGATTGTCCTCGAGCAAACATTAAGATCAAAATGCAAAGTTCATCATCCAAATGTAGCAATTCAAGTGCATCTAATGAGAATCATTATACTCCCTTTAGGTAAGGATGAATTCAATTTAGGCTCAAGTAGGTGGGTATAATGAGTTTGTCAAAGAATGTTGAATGGGGGCTAATAATATGTTAAACATACTCCATTATTTTTTCAATTAGGCTCAAATTAGGAAACTAGAGATTGATATAAGCATGGTAAGCTTGAAAGGCTCAAACGTTTCAAAGATCGCCTAAATCATTTCCAAGTCTAGTTCATAACTATAAAATTTCGCCTCAAAGTGCCCTTAAATAGGTTCTAGAGTGTTTTAAGATCCTCAAGACAAATCATAGTTAACAAAAATTTTCCAACATACATTTCCCTCAATCATGACTCAAGAGTGCTTAAGATGTTCCTCAATTTTGAAATATTAACTTAACCAGATATTCACAAACAAGTCAAAAATCTTCAAGACTTTAGTTGAGATGGGGATTAATATCATAATGTAATATCGTTGCAAGTCTAATTCCATATTTCTTAATGATGAACTCATTTTCAAGAGATTAGATTTTTTTTGTGCCCAAAAACAATCTAATCTTATGATAAACTAGTCATGCAAGGAAGTAACAAAAGACAACAGCAGATACCAGTAAACACCCCCCAAACTTAGTACATGCATTGCCCTCAATGTATAGTAAAGAATAAGCGCAAAAGTAACACACATACCTCGACAACGATCGTCAATGATCGTCGTCCTCATCATGCTCCGGTGGGGGTACTGGATAGTAAGGAAAAAAACTAATGAAAAGATGAACTAACTAAAAAAAAAACTTTGAAAAACAAACAAGAGATAGAGGGAAGTTCTTAATTTATAGTCCCAAGCTGGACTGTCACCTCCTTCTCAGTGGTCCAATTTTGATTGCTTCTTCAGGTTTTTCACTGTATCAGTAGGTAGTGTCCCTTGACCTCGTCCACGAATTATAGATGCCAGTTGCCCCACTTGAACCTCCAAGTTTTTTATAGATGCATCCTGATTTTGCATCCTAGTTTCCGTCGATGAGATTAACTTGGTCAAGAGCTCCTCCATACTCGGTTTAAGTACATTTCCCGATTGTTGTTGTGGGTTCAACACGTTGTTTTGGTTGGACCATTGCAAGTTTGGATGATTCCTCCATCCCGGGTTGTAAGTATTGGAGTATGGGTTATTGGGCTGCCTGTTTCCTACATAGTTAGCAGATTCATTGGATTGAATAAATGGATTACCTGCCTGGCACTCGGTGCTTGATGATTGCTTCCACATAAGTCACAAGTGATAACTTGAGCTTGCATCGCTGTCATGCTCATGCTATCTATCTTTTTGTTCAACGCTTCCAACTGTGCCGAAAGAGCGGGATGTCGTCAATTTGATGAACTCCACTCGGTTTCTTGGGCACATTCCTCTCCGATTGCCATTGATAGCTATTATAAGCCATCTCTTCCAAGAGTTCATAAGCTGCTTCCGGTGTTTTAGGCTGCAACGGTTATATGAAAATAAACCTTTATAAAAATTTTGTACCTGGAACCAAATAGGAAGACCATGATGTGGGCATCTCCTAAGCAAGTCCTTGAAACGATCCCACGCCTCATATAATGTTTCAGGATCATATTGCCCAAACGTGGTGATATCGTTTCTCATCTTCGCAGTTTTGGAAGGGGGAAAATATTTAGACAAGAACGTTTGCGTCATCCCCTCCCAAGTGGTGATAGATCCTGCAGGTAAAGAATTCAACCAAGCTTTAGCTTTATCTTTTAATGAAAAGGGAAATAACCGTAACCTGATGGCGTCGTCAGAAACACCATTGTGTTTGAAGGTATCAAAAATATCCAAGAAATTGGAGATCTGAGCGTTTGGGTCATCAGTGGATACTCCCCCAAACATCACTGAATGCTGGATCATCTGTATTATAGCCGGCTTTATCTCAAAATTGTTGGCTTGAATACTTGGTCTTGTAATGCTTGACAGTGATCCATGGAAAGCTGGTTGAGCAAAATCCATCATAGACCTTGGATTCGGTGCTTCATTGTTCGCCTTCTTGATTGTTATCAGCCATTGCTCAAGCTTCCCTACATGTACGCTCGATTTCTGGGTCTAACGGCTCGAGTGTGGGGTTGCTACTCCTTAGCATGCACCAAGAAGACGACTACCTGTAAAAATCAACCCAAAAGGTGAAACACGAATGTAGTAAACCCAACGGTCAAGAGTGACAAACAATAAAACAAAAACAAAAATAAAAATGGCTAAATTACAATTAACTAATCTCGAATGATATTATACAAATTAGTCCCCGGCAACGGCGCCAAAAACTTGATTGCTTTATTTTAAACAGAAAATTCCAGTGTAGTGATTTATACCGCAAGTGCACGGTGTCAAGTTTTAGTACAGTGATATAAAAGAAAGATAACGTATAAGTACCAAATAAAATTAGCAAAATTATATTTAGCCTACGAAAAAGATGATTAATTATCTAATTAAACTAAAAACTCAAAAATAAAACAACTCCTTTGAATATTCGAAGGAATTCCACTCAAGAAATTTATCAAGATGTTGGTTCAAATGTGTTAACTTCAATGATTTGTTTGTAGAAACAATTACTAATCAATCAATTCTTAAGGTGACGGATTTCCTAATATAATCAATATACTTTCTCAAGCTGTATTGAAACTAATATTAAATTGACACAAGTAACTCTCGTTCACTTAAACCAATTTAATATCGAATAAATCTCGATGAAAACCGTTAACTTTAAATCTTTCAATTCAAAGTGATCACGTATGTGATTCAATCTCTCGATCTAAATCTTTAACATACAACACGAATTATTCTAGCGTATTATAATTTTATCTCTCGATCTCAATTATAATTCACAAATTCAATCAAAGTTAGCTAGGTTTTGATAGCATTAAGATTATTATTCTTGCACATAAGAATTAATCCACTCAAGCACAATCAAATCAATGATTCAAGCACAAAATTCCCTAACCTTGATAAAATAAACTTAATTATCAAATTAACAAGATGTCTAATCGTTTCTCAACCTCAAAAACATCAATAAATCTGAAAATCAAAATAACTAGAGTTTAGAAATACGATAACGTAGGAGCGAATCCGTGCGTTGAACGATACTTCTTCTCTTGCTTCCTTCCTTGCACTTCAAAGGATTTCTCTAAACTTGTCTTGTACTTGGAGATGAAAGGCGGCTGAAAAATATGATATTCGGTCTGATTATGCTCTGATAATTCTCTGATAATGGCCTTTGAATTAGTGCCTAGTTCCCTTATTTATAGAAGAGGGGTGGATGGAAGTGTTTCCAAAAATCAAACCAAATCAAGTCTTTTTTTTTCTGAAAATTCTGCGGCTCGATCGATCGGTGCAAATGTCTCGATCGATTGAGAACTTTAAACCCTCGGACCTGATTTTCTCTGCCTCGCTCGATCGATCGAGGCTAAGCTGCCAATCGATCGAGCTTTCTTCAATTTTCCTTGTCAAGTCTCTGCCATGCTCGATCGATCGAGCACAAGTTTCCGATCGATCGAGCTCTGCTTTTCTTTGTTGGCCAAAAATTCTGTCTCCGTCGAACGATCGCCCTCCATGTCCGATCGATCGGTCATGCCAGAATTCAAATTCTTCATTTCTTGCCTCGGTTTGATCCGTTTTCTTTCTTATAGCTCAATTCTTCCATTTTCCACCTAGATTCCTGAAACAATTAAATAAATACCAAAGCACAACATCTTCCCGGAATCTACACAAAAATATATATAAATCAACAACCCTATCACTCTGCATCTGGTAGATGATGACTTCTACTCTGTGTTCCCCGTAGACGATACCTTTTACTCTTTGTACCAGGCAGACCTTTGTAGAGTCATTCAACTGTCTTCTTATTAGTAGACTTCTATGATGCAGTAGACACTTCAAGCAATAGACGTTTGTTATCACTAAAATTTAGAAATTTTGGTGATAACAAACCATTTCTAAAAATATAAACCTAAGAAAAAAAACTCAAAAAAGTATATCTTAAATATATATTTTACAGATTGCTCATATGAAAAATTTCTAACAATTTTTTTTTTAAAATGAGAATAAAATAATTTAATTTTTTAATATTTCTAAAAAAAATAAACATGAGATTAAAATGTAATTTTTTGAAAATAAGGCACATTCTTGTCTCTTATATTTTTAAAAATAATTAATTAACATTAATTATAAGAGTATACTTAAACATTGTTAACTAAGTAATACATTAAAAAAAACCCATAAATGTTTGCCTTCTAATTCTCTAGTTTAAATAGCTAACTACTGCACTTTGCAAGAAATTCCTTAGAACTATTGAGGTGCAATAATGATTCCTGCAAGAGGAACGATTGACACGTGATGTTTGGATTGGTGTATAGTTTAAAAAATTTTAGTTGCACTATTTCACTTGCTATAATTTTGGTAAAGTGGTTATAGCTCGATTGTACAATTGTATCAGTTTCAACAGTGTTTGATTCTCATAAATTGCAAGGTAGTACAATTATTCGGATTATGTTTGTTGAAGTGCAATAATTACCCAAGTTATAAAAAGGATCGATACATATCGTTTGGGCTGGCGCTTACAAGGTCAGACTACACTGTTTGATCTTATTTTATACTCAACTATTCTAATAATTGATGAAGTTTCGTAGGATCGAGCTATTCCTATTTTGTTTAAAAAAAATTTACTTGGATGTAACGGTGTAACCACATAGGTTTATTTGGATGTTTTCCATCTAAACCTAAAATCAAACAATTTTTTTTTTTTTTTGGTTTAATTGATTTTTAAATCAATCCAAACCATGTTTGACTTAAAACCAATCAAAACTTTCAAGTTTGTTTTGGTTTGGTTTGCTTTTTGAATACCCGACACAAATATTTTAAATTATATAGCAACTCAGTATCACATTTTGATTGATATCCTAGCAGGAATAATTAATGTTCCTAACAATCACCCGCTAGAGAAGTATCATCCAAGGCAATCTTTTCGATTAATATGGTTTTCCCTAATACATTGTGTCTAAAATATTATGACTCAATGGAGACACGACAACGTCGACAAGGAGAAATTGAATAACATTTATAACCTGTCATTATAATCTTTCCTATTTTATTCAATTCGGCTATAATTTAACCATATTAAAAACTCCTTTTTCAGGTAAATTATTTTCTATATATTTTAATAATAATTCCTAATTCCTCATTGCTAAAATGCCATGGATCAATGAACACAATCGAGTTCATACTACTGCGAGAGCATTGTCCTCGTGTTAGATTGAATGACCCAAATTTTTTTGGGTCAGTGAAATCCACACAAAAATATATGTTTTTTATATGATAAAATAAATTTGGATAATTAAATCTACCACGTGTATGATATTTATGATATATCACTATAAACTTCCCAACGCATCGACCCAACTTGCAATTTAAATTGATTAAACTATTGCCCCACCCAACTTGCAATTTTAAATTGGGTTAAACTATTGCCGATCCACAATTAACATTTGTTCGATCTCTCCACTTGAGTAATTATTAATTATTATTATTTGATTGATGACATAATTAAATGTAATATTAACTAATTAATTAAATCAATTTGACAAGCAAAGTTCATTTTCTCAATTGTCAAGCGTCTACCACACTGTTTAATCAATCACGGGTATCAAATAATTGTAATAATATATTGTATACGTCCTTTTGCTTTCTTCTAGACTGAGGTTTGTCCACACGCTACTGTCATTCTTATTTTATGGTTACGTTGGTGGATTTAAAGGGTTTTTTAATTAATTAACTTGTATTTTAACATTATTTAATAATTTAATCTATTTTTTATTAGCAGACTAATCAAAATCGTCATGTCAGATGGCGACTTCAAATAAAGTCGTCATCTGATATGGCGACTTCGTTAAAAAAACATATTTTTTTGATGTCGTCATATCAGATGGTGACTTCAATTGAAGTCGTCATCTGACATGGCGACTTCTTTAAAAATAACATATTTTTTTATGTCGTCATGTGAGATGATGACATCTTTTAAAAAAATAAATTTTCTAAAATGTCGGTATATAACGATATAATTTTTTTTTTAGAACGTTGTCGCCATCTCAGATGGCGACAATAAAAAAATATATTTTTTATTTGATGTTGACATCTGAGATGGCGACAACAATCAATTTGTCCGTCTTCATTATTTCCTCCAGTCGTTTCCTCCGGTCGGCACATTGTATGTCCGTTGTTATATAAATAATCAAATTTAACAACATTATATATAATGTACTAATTTATAAATTTTGTCTTTATTTTTTAAGGTATGTCAATTAAAGTTTTATTGTATTGGGGAGGCGATATATTACAAGATTCAGAATATCTTAGATATGATCGTGGTCCGTCAAAAGGCATGACAATATCTCGCACTATTAATTATTTGCAGTTATTGAACGACGTATATGATATTACTGGCATCGTCGTAACCAGTTCATTCTGAAAATATATTGTAAATATGTATTCAGTGATTTTTCGGGGATGAAACAAACAGTTTTTTCCGTTGACAGTGATTACAATTTAGCATAGCTATTGGATTCTGAACAAAATCATAGTTGTTTGGAGAATAATCAAGATTGGCCGGATTAAGTCTTTCTAAAATATGCCAGTGCTGATCATCATTCCATTCACCATGATATTCGGATGTTCAATCGAAAACAATTAACCGCCTCTGTAATCACCAGGGAGCAAGCAGGATGTGGTGGCAATACTCACGTTGTCAACCTCAAAGCAGAGGAATGCTCTTGCGGAAAATGGAAACAATTCGGCATACCATGTTCACATGTGATACAAGTATGTCGACATTATGGCTTAAATGCAAAAAAAATATTTGTCAACTAATATTATAATATGTCTGAATACTGGAAGACATATCAAGGGCAATTCAATCCATTGTGGGCAGAGCAGTATTGTGACACCCCGTGCTTTGAGTTATTCCACAGCTCCACTCTGCGTAAGTCTAAACGGGTATGTCGTAATCGAACAACATGTATCCAAAATAAGATGGATTGGCCATAAGCCCGAGAAAGACGACAGATGGGCTCAACTTCGTCACAAAATCAGTAAATTTGTAATTTGTTCCAGTAATGTAAAAAATAATGATGTTCGATTGTTGGAGTAAAATATCTTATGTTACTATTTTTTACGTCGTTGATAATATGTTATTAAAATGTGCTGTATGGTAACATAATAAAAACACACACAAACAAATTGATGTAACATAACTCATAAATATTTACAACATAAATGATGACTTCAACGACGACGAGCCAAATTTCCTCCAGTACCACAAGGAAGAGGATTTGTTGTCTTCTAACTCTTCGTTGTTGAAGGACTTCTTCGCCCCGTTCCCTTGCCGCATGTGTGTTGGCAGGCTGCTGAATTGGCGTCAATTGAGGGAGTAGAACTGGCGAGGCATCAAAATGTAAAGTCATAGATGCATATGTTGCAAACCCAAGATTGACATTTGTATTCCACGCTGCTGAAGGGTGCTTGCGTGGACATGAGTGGATATGGCGTGAATGGAGATAGATCATATGATTGTGCAGGCACAGGAATATAATAGTCTGTAGACATATCTCGCTCTATCCACGTAGATGGACCTGTCATATCTGTCTGGATATGTGTACATGGACATGGAATTGTCTGAATATCTGTCGGCATATGTGTAGATGAAGTGCCTGTATGGAACCGGCGTGTATCAACAGACTGAACTTCATTGTATGCGGAAAGTTACTGTCTTGTCGTTCACGAGCCACTCGCACCACATTGTCGAACATACTCATGTGTTGCCTCATCGACTCTATCGGAATAGGTTCTCCATCAGCCAGATGTCGGTCGTAGCTTGTAGTTAACTGCTCCACTGGTCAATCTGCAAAGTCCAAAAGTCCATATAAAATTTATACATCTAAACACAAAATTTCACTAAATCAACATTACAAACACTACCCGCTGGCTGTCCACGGCTGCCGCCCACCAACCGCTGACAACCGGCCGCCGCCGCCCACCGACGCCGTCGGCCGCCGTACCAGCCCCCTCAATCCGGCGTCGCCTCGCGGCCGCCTCCCTCCGAAGCCAACCTTTCACCATCCACATCGCCAAAATATACACCAACAAAAAATATACTCCCAATATATATATCAACATCATAATTTATCTAAAATCAAATAATAACAAAAACAAAAACTTACCTTAAATAATTTGGAAAAGAAATGGAAGTTCTCGCCTTGCAGATGCTCTGTAATTTCGTTCGAAGGTGAGAATGAGTTTGAGCGGCTGGCGTGTATTAAAAGGAAGGCTAGGGTTTCAGATTTCATTGGTGTCGCCATCTCAGATGGCGACACCCATTAAAAAAATTATTTGGGTTTTCAGATTTAATGGGTGTCGCCATCTGAGATGGCGACACCCATTAAAAAATAATGTTGTTGCCATCTGAGATGGCGACAATAATAAAAATAATAATTTTTTATTCGCCATCTCAGATGGCGACATTAATATAATTTTTAGTGTTGTCGCCAGTTGGCGACATCGGTTTGTTTAAGAGAAAAAAATTCGGGTTATTTTTATAAATACTATTAAAATACAGGTTATATAATTAAAAACCCGTATTTAAAGTACTGATCTTTTTTGCAGGCTAAACCATAAACTATTGACGTCATCCTATCTACACAATTTTGGAGTTATAATTCAATTGTATTCAACGATCAAAGAATTATATATACATGGTTTTCTATTACTACCTGTCATGTATAAAACCTTATAAAAATAGGAAATGATCTGTACAATAGGGAAAGATCTTAAGATAAGAAAAAATATAAAAGGATGTGTATTGAGTCATGCAATCAGGGAAAGAATATAATTCCAAATATAACTCAAAATTTGTGTAGATAGGATGATGTCAATACTACCCCTCAAGTTGGAGCATCAAGATTTCGAATGCCCAACTTGCCACGTAAAAATTGAAAATGTTCGGAGCCCAGGGCTTTGGTAAATATGTCGGCAATTCGAAGGTCCGACGAGATTTGGCGAGGTATTATTTCACCACTCTCAACACGTTCACACACGAAATGACAATCAATCTCAACATGTTTGGTGCGTTTGTGGAAGACAGGATTTATTGCAATCTGATGAGCGGCTTGATTGTCACAAAAGAGGGAAGTGGAACCAACTTGTGAAACACCTAGATCCTAAAGTAACCAGCGAAGTCATATATTTCACTGGCAGTATTTGCCATGGCACGATATTCATCCTCAGCGGAAGAGCGAGAAACGACAGTCTGTTTCTTGGTGCGCCATGAAACAGGTGAACCACCAAGTTTAATAATATATCCAGTACTAGAATGACGAGTGAGGGCACATCCACCCCAATCGGCATTACAACATGCCTCCAAAATGGGAGTACCAGCAATATGGAGAAAAAGACCTTGTCCAGGAGTCATCTTAAGATAACGTAGTATACGGATGGGGACGTCCATATGAGATTGACGAGGATCACTCATGAATTGACTGAGTTGATTGACAGAGAAGACGATATCAGGTCGAGTCACAGTGAGGTAGAGGAGCCTACCTATGAGGCGTGTCTAGAGCCATCGGCATCTTTCTGAAGTTTAAGATTTTTCTCCGTGGGAAAAGGACTAGGGCGACTTTCCTGAAGGCCACTTTCTTCCCAAATATCCAAAGTGCATTTCCGTTGGCTAAGGACAATGCCTTTGGAAGAACGGGCGACTTCAATGTGATAAGTGTGATTTTTACACTTAATTTGATATAAGATTAGGGGCATTTTTGTAGTGATTCCTGGAAAATATTATGTGTTTTGTATATATTTGTATATTTCAGGAATCTAGGTCCAAATGCATAAAAGTGGAGGAAATAAGCTACAAATGTTGAAAATGACCAAACCAAGCAAACACGGAAAGGAGGGACGAAAGTGCAAAATGTTGAAAATTAGTTGCAGCGATCGATCGGTAATATCAGGCGATCGATCGCCACAGAACAGTGCACATTAGCGATCGGTCGGTAAAGATCAGCGACCGATCGCCGCGTCGGAAATTTTTAAAATTAAAAATAGAATAGTTTGGCGCGATCGGCACATTGTCGCGATCGATGGCACCCGAACAAGTCGAGATTTCTTTCCTTATCAAGCTATTTTGTGTCCAAATAATGGAAGACTCCTCCAACACAATATATAGAAGATTTCAGACAAAATTGAGGGACTTTTGGCTCATATTCAACCCTACAAGCAACCTCCATCACTCTCAAATCCTCTCCAACCACCCATACACCATAAACATTGAATAAGAGACGCATCGGAAGAGACGGGACGACCAAGCAACGCAAGCAGTCAACGCCTATCGTTACTTTAGTATTCCTAAACTTTGTTCTTTGTTTTTATCAAATTATTGATGTTTAGATTGTTGAAAAACATGATTTCTCATTATTATTTGATGACTATAGTTGGCTAAGTTTTGTTATCAAGACTTAGGGGATCCCATGTTTTGAACCTACAATTTTAATTGAGTTTTGAATGATTTTTACAATTCTTTGAGTTTAATTTATTGTTGTTAATGCTTTAAATGGTTAATCATCCTTGATTGATTATTTATTGCATTTGAATTGACCATAGGAGATTACGATACAATATAGTAAATTAAACCGTGGAATTTAGACTAAGATCGAAAGATAAAGTCAAATACATGTGTAATAGCAATAGATTTACCAAAATCGAAAGGTAGAAGTTTTCATAAATTGACATACAATATTGAGTGTTAAATAAGTGCATGATCATTGCCTTGTTGCATCTTAGTATTAGAATTGTTATAACCGGACCAAGGTATAACAAGCGCATTAGGAAAACTCGTCACCTTAGAACGTTTGAATTTAATTCTTCTTGATAATTGTTTCTTTTGATTCTATTCTTATTTGTTCTTGTTTGTTTGGGTTGATATTGAGTTCATTAGTCAATTTAGTTAATTAATCACAATCAGTTATCGTAGACTAAATATAGTTAAGCTAGTGGAGTTTGGTAATTATTTCCTAGTCCTCGTGGGATCGACAATCCGTACCTTTCTTAATCTATACTAAAACTTAACATCGTGCACTTGCGGTACGCAATCGCTACACTGAAAATACTGTTTAAAATAATAGCGATTAAGTTTTTGGCGCCGTTGCCGGGGACTAGTTTTAATAATATCAAACGAGATTAGTTGACTTAGTTTAGTCATTCATTTTTCTTATTTTTCGATTTTTTTCCATTCTCTCTACTCCTCTACTGTTTGTGTTCTTTTTGGTTGATTGTTACAGGTTGTCATCTCTTGGTGCATGCTAAGGAGTAGCAAACCTACACTTGAGCCTTTTGACCCCGAGACCTAACGCACCTGTCAAAGGATGCTAAAGCAAGCAAGAGCACACGTGGCTAATAACGAGGAGATTCAAGTACCACCAGTTGCAAGATCACTCACGGACTACGCCCACCCTGCATTCCATGGATCATTGTCGAGTATCACGAGACCAACCATACAGGCTAACAATTTTGAGATCAAGCCTGCTATCATACAGATGATCCAACATTCGGTCCAATTTGGGGGAGCAACTACTGACGACCCAAATGCCCAATTGTGATACATTCAAGCGTAATGGCGTTACTGACGACGCCATCAAGTTACGTTTGTTTCCCTTTTCTTTACGAGATAAAGCTAAATCTTGGTTACAATCGTTGCCTGCAGGTTCTATTACTACGTGGGATGGGATGTCGCAGTTGTTCTTGTCAAAATTCTTTCCACCATCCAAGACGGCCAAGATGCGCAATGACATCACTACCTTTGCCCAATACGATCCCGAGACACTGTATGAAGCTTGGGAGCGCTTCAAGGAACTACTGAGGAGATGTCCACATCATGGCCTCCCTATCTGGCTGCTGGTACAAACATTCTATAACGATTTATTTTCTGATAACCGTTCTATGATTGATGCAGCATTAGGAGGTACGGTGATGAGGAAGATGCCCGAGGAGGCCTATACATTGTTAGAGGAGATGGCGGCTAATAGCTGTCAATGGCAGTCCGAAAGGAACGTGCCAAAGAAGCAAGACGGATTGCATCAAGTGAATGATGTCACTACCCTAGCTGCCCAGTTGGAAGCACTGAACAAGAAAATTGATAGTTTGAGCATGCATGCAATGCAAGTTCAAACTGTTACATGCGAGCTTTGCCAAGGAGGAGATCCGAGCACAGAATGCCAAGTAGGTAACCCTTTCCTTACGACTAATGAAGCTGTTAACTTTGTAGGGAATCGACCACCATCGAGCTACCCTTACCAAAATACGTACAATACGGGGCCGAGGAACTATCCCCAACCACCACCGGGGTACGCACCAAAGCCAAGCATGGAGGAGCTACTAACCAAGGTCATATCGTCAGCTGAAACAAGGATGAACAACACGAGGCATCGATAAAGAACTTGGAAGTCCAAGTGGGACAGCTAGCAAAGATCATAGCCGGACGAGCACAAGGATCACCATCTGGTGACACTGCCCTAGGGAGCAAGTCCATGCAATCACGTTGAGGAGCGGAAAGAAGGTCGCTAAGAAGAAGGATGCACTCAGTGAGTTGAAAGGCGAGGCGGACATCAAGTAAGAAGAGGATCAAACACGCGACAAATGTAAGTCTACTAAGACCCCCACACCCATCACACCTGCTAAGGTATATATCCCACTCCCGTTCCCCGCTGTATATAAGAGAGCAAAGATAGATGCTAAATTTGATAAATTTTTAGATTTGATTAAGAATCTCAACATAGATATGCCTTTCATAGATGTTATCCGGCAAATGCCGAACTATGCTAAGTTTTTGAAGGAGATACTGACAAAAAAGTGGAAACTGGGAGAGCATGAGATGATAAACTTAACTGAGGAGTGTTTTGCTGTCATTCAAAATGATTCACCTCCAAAGTTAAAGGATCCAGGGAGTTTCACTATACCTTGCAAAATCAATTCTGAATTGTTTAATAAATCTTTATGTGATTTGGGGTCAAGTGTCAATTTAAAGTGTACAGGAAGCTGGGCTTAGGAGAGCTCAAAGCGATCAATGTTTCACTGCAGATGGCAGACAAGTCCATCAAGTACCCTTATGGGAGAGTGGAGGATGTACCGGTCAAGGTTGATAAATTCACCATTCCGGTGGATTTTATCGTGTTGGACATAACTGAAGATGCAGACATGCCTCTGATTCTAGGAAGACCGTTCCTAGCTACTGGAAGGCCATTGATTGATCTCCAAGAAGGGAGGTTGATCCTCCGAGTAGGGGGTCAAGTTACTTTTGACATGTTCAAAGCTTTGAACACTACACGCACTGAGCACCAATGTTTTAGTATTAATGTAATTGATACACTGTCTGTTGATGCGATGCAGGTTAAGAGCGAGAAGAAGGTGGATACACCAAAGGCCCATCAAAGAGGAGGCAAATTCCATGAAGGTGACTTAGTTCAAATGAATAGGAAAAAGATGTGACTATTTCCGTGGAAGTCTGACGCATCATGGGCTGGACCGTTCAAAGTTGTCGATGTTCTACCATTCGATACCTTCAAACTGAGAGATGACCACGGGGCACTATGCAATGTGAAAGAAAAGTGGTTAAGACGTTACCACATGGCGAACGAAAAATCATCCCACACTGGCCTTTGCGGCACTTGAGCCTACATGGTAAAAAGTCCAGCTTGGGACTATAACGCAAGAACTTTTTCTTATCCTTAGCTTTGTTTTATGTTTGTTTTTGTTTTTGATTTTGTTTGAGGTGAGAGACTCCATGCGTTTTCATGTTTTCCAACAATATGCCCCACG
Organism: Haberlea rhodopensis; assembly: GCA_907163345.1. Classification (NCBI taxonomy): domain Eukaryota; kingdom Viridiplantae; phylum Streptophyta; class Magnoliopsida; order Lamiales; family Gesneriaceae; genus Haberlea; species Haberlea rhodopensis. The sequence continues at coordinate 28,772,825 of CAJQUN010000003.1, read as the reverse complement.
AGTTGACGAGGAATTGGACAACTATCACTGATGATCGTTGTCAGCGGTAAATGCTTTGTCTCATTTTCCATATCTATTACATTGAGGACAATGCATGAATTAAGTTTGGGAGAGTACATTACTGTGTCATGCTTCTTATTTGGAAATTTATCGTTCTTTGAGCACCAAAAAAAAAAATTGAAAATGAGTTCAATTAGTGAGAAAAGAATGGATCATAGTTGTGGTCTCTATTCCATGATGATATTAGTCTCACTATGCATGTCAACTTGAGTTTTGATGATTGTAAGACTTGTTTGTGAATATCTTGTTTTGAGTAGTATGTCCAAGATGAGGAATTTATTAAGCACATTTGAGTCATAATCTTGTGAATTGCATTTGTAGTAGTGAAAATCTTTGTGAACTTGATGAATTGTTTTTTAGCATCTTAGAGTACCTTAGAACCTATTTGATGATGACACTTCAAGGCGATATTTTATAGTCATGAACTTGATTAGGAGATGATCTAGGCGATCTTTGGACAGTTTGAGCCTTTCTAACTTACCATGTTTACATCAATCCCTAGTATCCCATATTTGAGCTTTATTGAGTATGTTTAACATACTATTAGTCTCCATTCAATATTTTTTTGGCAACTTATTATATCCACCTACTTTTGAGCCTAAATTGAAAAAAATTATCCTTACCCTAAGGGAGTATATTGATTCTCATTAGATGCACATGAATTGCTACATTTGGATGAGCTTATTGTTGAAAAAATTGATGAATGAGAAAAGAAAAGATAGATAAAGCCTTGATAAAAAAGTGACTAAATATGACCCAAAGTGGACAAGGCTAAAAAAAAAAAGAAGAGAAGCTCAATTTTGTGCTAAAAATATGAACATTACATGCTTATACTCTCTTCTTTGTATTATCCTATCTTTTCTTTGAAGCCAACACCTATGCCTAACTTTACAAGTTTAAAAAGACATATTAATCCAAGTTGATGGAGTGACTACATTAGTGGAGACGTGGTTGAAAATAGGACTATAGGATGCTCAAGGATAATCTTAACTTTCATTGACTAGCATGATTTGATCTATGAAATTTACATGAAACTTGAAAGTGACAATAGCACACACGGACGTTCTAATTTGGAGACATGTTGCTTGATATAGGAGAAAACACAACTTGTTAAACTTTCTGATTTATTTTTGTTCGTCTGTAAGTGAGATATCTGAGTTACGTGATTGACTTGCGAATTGGTTTATTTGAATCTTCAATATTGAATCTACTCTGTGATCTTATTTCTTGCTCGAGATGATCAAGCTTAAGTTTGGGGGAGTTGATAAGTGTGATTTTTACACTTTATTTGATATAAGATTAGGGGCGTTTTTGTAGTGATTCCTGGAAAATATTATGCGTTTTGGTATATATTTATATATTTCAGGAATCTAGGTCCAAATGCATAAAAGTGGAGGAAATAAGCTATAAATGATGAAAAAGGACCAAACCGAGCAAACACGAAAAAGGAGGGACGAAAGTGCAAAATGTTGAAATCAGTTGCAACGACCGATCGGTAATATCAGGCGATCGATCGCCACAGAACAATGCACATTAGCGATCGATCGGTAAAGATCAGCGATTGATCGCCGCGTCGGAAATTTTGAAAATTAAAAAAACAGAATAGTTTGGCGATCGATCGGCAGATTGTAGCGATCGATCGCCAAACCCGAAAAAATCGAGATTTCTTTCCTTATCAAGTTATTTTGTGTCCAAAGAAGGAAGACTCCTCCAACACAATATATAGAAGATTTCAGACGAAATTGAGGGACTTTTGGCTTATATTCAAGCCTACAAGCAGCCTCCATCACTCTCAAATCCTCTCCAACCATCCATACACCATAAACATTGAAGAAGAGACGCATCAGAAGAGACGGGACGACGGAGCAACGCAAGGAGTCAACGTCTATCGTTACTTTAGTATTCCTAAACTTTGTTCTTTGTTTTTATCAAATTATTGATGTTTAGATTGTTGAAAAACATGATTTCTCATTATTATTTGATGACTATAGTTGGCTAAGTTTTGTTATCAAGACTTACGGGATCCCATGTTTTGAACCCACAATTTTAATTGAGTTTTGAATGATTTTTACAATTCTTTGAGTTTAATTTATTGTTGTTAATGCTTTCAATGGATTAATCATACATGATTGATTATTTATTGCAATTGAATTGACCATAGGAAATTGTGATACGATATAGTAAATTAAACCGTGGATTTTAGACTAAGATCGAAAGATAAAGTCAAATACATGTGTAATAGCAACAGATTTACCAAAATCGAAGGCTAGAAGTTTTCATAAATTGACATACAATATTGAGTGTTAAATAAGTGCATGATCATTGCCTTGTTGCATCTTAGTATTAGAATTGTTATAACCGGACCAAGGTATAACAAGTGCATTAGGAAAACTCGTTACCTTAGAACGTCTGAATTTAATTCTTAACTAGAAGCGAATTGTGGGGGATTGCATGGGTGAACCGAAAGTCTTGATAATTATTTCTTTTGATTCTATTCTTATTCGTTCTTGTTTGTTTGGGTTGATATTGAGTTCATTAGTCAATTTAGTTAATTAATCACAATCAGTTATCGTAGACTAAATATAGTTAAACTAGTGGAGTTTGGTAATTATTTCCTAGTCCTCGTGGGATCGACAATCGGTACTTTTCTTAATCTATACTAAAACTTGACACCGTGCACTTGCGGTACGCAATCGCTACACTGAAAAATACTGTTTAAAATAATAGCGATCACAATGCCCAAAAAATATTTCAAGTGGCCCAAGTCCTTAATGCTGAAGGCGTCATTAAGGTAGGATTTGATGGCTTGAATACGCGAAGGATCATTACCAGCAAGAAGAACATCATCTACATATATTAGTGCAGAAACATAGGTACTGTTGCGCCGAAAGAGAAATAAGGAATGATCGGCCCGAGATTGATGAAAACCAACAGCAGGTAGTGCTTTGGTGAATTTGTGGTACCAATTTCGCGAAGCCTAGCGAAGCCCATATAGAGATTTATGAAGTTTACAAACCCGAGTGTCCCCCTGCTTGGCAAAACCCCGCGGAATTCTCATGTAGACATCTTCCTCAAGATCTCCATGGAGGAAGGAATTATTGACATCTAGTTGATGTACTTCCCATTTTGTTTAGCAGCTACAGTGAGTAAGCAACGAACTGTCACCAATTTAGTTACTGGAGTAAAGGTCTCGTGAAAGTCATTCCCTTCAACTTGACTGTAGCCCTTAGCAACAAGGCAGACTTTGTAACGTTCAACATCACCATTGGGCTTGTACTTAACTTTGTACACCCGCTTGGAATCAACAACTTTATTCCCAGATGGTATATCAACTAATGACCAAGTGCCATTTTCTTCCAAGATCTGAATTTCCTTTTTCATAGTTTCTTACCAGTTAAGATCTTTAATAGCCTGGAAAAAATATTTGGGCTCGTCACGGGAAGTGATGGCCGCTAAAAAAGTCTTATGAGAGCTAGAAAGTTTTGCATAAGACACAAAATTTGAAATAGGATATACCGTCGAGGTTCCTGACGTTGGAATGGGTTGTGAATGGTCGAGAGAAGGTGGCAAATCAATTTCATAATTTTGTAGATGCTTGGGCTATGATTTCTGCCTCTGACTTTTTCTAATACAACAATCTGGGCTCGAATTCGGTTGTGGCGATGGGATGAGTGTTGCTCAGTAGAGGGGTCAGCAAGAGAGGGCCCATGAGACTCAACATGAGTGGGCTTTTCTGAAGAAGGAACCGACGGGGGCATTATGTGTGTGCTGGGCCTGGCAAAGTCTCTAGGCCTAGTTGGGTCCACCATGTCTGGACTTTTAATAGAGGAAAGTCCATCATCAAAAAGAGGAAAAATGTGGGTCTTCGATTGCTGAAATTGAGTGAGTGTCTCCTGTAAACCCGATTCCCCATGTAAATTTAGCCCTTCGAAATTGTTTTTAAATGGAAAAGTATTTTCCAAGAACGTGAAATCACGAGATGTATAGATATTGTGATGTTGCAAATCATAAACACGATATCCTTTCTGGCCCATAGGATATCCAACAAAAACAAAAGCCCTCCCCCTTTCACCGAACTTATCACCTTGTTTGTGATTATCATGTGCATATACAAGGCAACCAAAAACCCAAAAATGATTATAAGACGTCGATTTTCCCAACAAAAGCTCATGAGGGGTCTTATTTCCAATAACTTTGGAAGGCAATTTATTGATTATATAGGCCGCAGTTAGAATGCATTCTCCCCCAAAATTCAATTGGTAATGAGGCCTGAAAACGTAGTGCTCGCACAATTTCCAAAATATGTCTATGTTTTCGCTCGATTACCCCATTTTGTTGAGGCGTGTAAGTGCAGGAAGTTTCTAAAACGATGCCCTGTTCTTTAAAATAGTGCATCATGTGATGAGATTGAAACTCCACCCCATTGTCAGTTCTAATTCTCTTGACCTTTTTATCAAATTGTTTCATCACCATATTGCAAAGAATAGTTAAGAAATACGCAACCTCATCTTTATTTTTCATAAGATGGACCCAAACTCCACGACTATAATCATCGATAATAGATAAGAAATAGTGTGCTCCAGAAAAGGATGCTACTTTATAACTACCCCAAATATCACAATGAATTAACTCAAAACATCAATTCGTTTTAATTGAACTAAAAGGAAAAAGGCGATCTAGGTTGTTTAGCTCGTATGCAGGAGTCACAAAAGAACTTTTACTACCATAATCCTTCAAGGAATGAATTTTCTACAAAACCATATCTGAAGAATGTCCAATCTTCTATACCATGTCTCGGAGTCCACAGAAACTGATAAAGCCACACTTTCTCGCTTAATGGCTCCAGGCAATAAAGACCATCACATGCTTTACCCAGCCCAATCAGGTTCCTCGATGGTAAGTCCTGCATAACACAAAATCAGGGAAAAAGGTAAATGAGCAGTTTAAATCTCGTGTTAAGCGACTCACGGAAAGCAAATTGCATTTAAACTCAGGCACGTGTAACCCAAGCTTAATATCAAGCCCATTAGGTAACTACGTACTTTGGATATGAATAGCATCACCATTCGGTATTTTCACTATCAATCCAGCGTCATTTTCTATTCTGTCTTTTAAGATTTCTTTGTTATAAGTAATGTCCTCCATGGCTCCAGAATCAATTACCCATGGTTTGTCCAAAATCATCTTACCGGTCATATTTGCCGTCGGATTCAATGTCACCTGATTAACGTTATTTGTTGGGCCATAGACTTGAAGTAATTTTGCAAACTGCTCGTTCGAAATTCCTGGTATTGGACTTCCTTCAAGTCCAACGGCACGTGGCTGTCCAACAGATTTGGTGTGCGGTTGTGTTGTTGATTTTTGGCCCCCATCTTTATCGCCTTTCCACCGCGATGGATATCCGATAACTTCAAAGCAGGTATCAATGGTGTGGTTAGATCTCTTGCACCTACTACATCATCAGCCATCTTTCTTTTCACCACGACGATCGTTTGGTTTTTCTTCACGCCTCGTTTGAACCTTGAAGGCTGCAGCAGTTGGTGCTGGTGTTTGTGAAATGGTGATGTTTCAGCGCTGCACTTCTTCCGCTACAAGGTGGTACGCAGCCCCTAACGAGGGCATGGGTTTACCACTCAGAATTTGAGTCTCCACGGTCGAGAATTCTTTGTTGAGTCCCATCAAAAACTCATATAAGTGTCCCCTCTCCTTGGTAGCAATAAGTTCTTTTCCAACATCACAAGTGCATCCACCGCATGTGCAGCGAGGTGTGGGTGTGACAGAGTGAATTTTTTCCCACAAACCTCGTAATTTAGTGTAATACGCCGATATGGACATGTTGTCTTGGTGCATCAAGGTCAAAGCCCTTCGCAACTCATAGGCTCTGAGTGCGCTTTCTTTTCCAAAACGTTCTTCGAGATCCAACCAAATCTCTCGTGCGGTCGTGGCATATTTTACGCTGCTCCTGATTTCTTTGTCCATGGCGCTTGTAAGCCATCCCTTAACCATGGCATTACAATATCTCCAATGCATAATCTCTGATGAATCTATCTTCGGCATCTCAACTGTGCCATCGACAAATCCAAATTTATTCTTGGCGAATAGGGCGTTACTCATATCGTTCACCCAATCGTCATAATTTCCATCCGTAGCAATTCACCAACGAAAATTTGCATGGGATTATCAGATGCATGGAGGAAGTATGGTGACATGATATCGATCACCAAACTTCCACCGGAATTATTATCGCCTTTATCTTTGTCATTATGGTCGGCCATGACTGTCGTGAAGGAAGAATCGTATGGCTGGTAGAATGTATTTTAGTAGGGTTTAGGTAACCAGGTTTGACTCTAATGCCATGTAAAATATCAATAATCAATAAGATACATATGCCATAATAATTCCATTGTATTCAACGATAAATGAATTATATATACAAGGTTTCCTATCACTACATGCCTTGTATAAAACCTTATGAAAATAGGAAAAGATCTGTACAATAGGAAAAGATCTATACAATCTACAAAGATAAGGAAAAAATAGAGAAGGATGTATATTGAGTCATGCAATCAGGTATATATTTTATTGTATTATAATATATGTTTTAGTAGCAAAACAATTTTAGAGTTTTTTTTTTGTTGGAGACATAATTGTCCTTGATTGGTGAGAGACTGAACTGTGGTGCTTGAGCTGATATACGATTTAAATATTAGAGTTGCACAGTTACCACCAGCTATATTTTTGGTAAAACAGCAAGCTATTGATATGAGAGTTAATGTCACGTGTTTGATTCTAATGTGTTGCAAGGTAGATCATCTATTAGGTGGGAGATTGTTGGAGTGTAATAATTATCCCCGCTTTGAGTATAATTGAAATGTGACGCTTGAGCTGCTGTAAGGTTTAAATATTAAAGTTGCATCATTACTATCAGCTATAACATTTGGTAAAACAACAAGCTCTTGATCCTACAATTGGTATCAGAGTCAATGTCACGTGTTCGATTCTCATGTGTTGCAAAACAACTATTAGGAGGGTGATTGTTGGAGTTCAATAATAGTTAATGTGATGAGTGCGATTGAACCGGTGCGTTTGAGCTGTTATAAGGTTTAAAGATTTGTGTTGCAAGTTACCATCAACAATAGCTTTTGATAAAACGGTAAATGCTTGATCAATTCAGTTTGGATGCATAATGTACAGCTGAAAATTAAAATGATTTGGATAGTTAGGTTGGTCAATCAAGCATTTAAGCTCGAGAATGCCCACTCAATTCCCAATCAACTATGAAAAATTAATGTTAGAAAATGCATAATGAATCGATAGTTTCCTTGATTTACACATAATGGGCTCTCTACTCTTCTGGAACTAACTTTAACTTGTTTGATTTCAGTGTGTGATTCTTGAAGATCAATATTTTAATTATATGCCACATTTTGCTTTTGTAAGAAAATAAACAATTTCCAACTTCTTTTGCCAAAGTACATATAAGCTATGAAAAGGACCATAAAGTGTTACTTGTGGGTCGGCAATAGTTTAATTACTTTAAAATTGCAAGTTGATTGGTAGGATTGTAATATATATGATAAGTAGGTTTTTTTCAAATTAATTTAAAAAAATAAAAATTTCAAAAATATCCCAAATTTGAGAACATTACAAATATATTGCAATCCGCTGTTAACTGAAGCGAAAACCTGCAAAAAACTGGTTTCCACTGCAGGTGGTCACGGATGGCAATAAACGAGAGGCCTCCACTACAGGTTGCAGCGGAGGCCTTTTATTTTTATAAAAAAATATCACAGGGTTCGTTACCACCTGCAGCGGACCCTAACTTTTAATTTTTTTTTTATAAAAAATTCTTTTTTCATACATATCATCATAATAATTACATGTATAGATACTTTGTTTCATACTTGAATCTCGACTGCCTGACTTTTTTTCTTGCTATATTTTAGAAACCAACGCTAACATCATAAAAGCTTGAATAGAAATCAAGTGATTTATGGATAACATTTCAAATAATATTTCCGTGTTACAAAAATATTTTAGATAAAAACACCACAACTAACTTTTATATGTGTGAAGTATGTATCCAAAAAATTTAATGAATTGTATAATTTACTATGTTCAATGAAAAAATTAAGGTTTTTTCTTAAATTTCTCCATAAAAGAAAAAAATTGCATATAGAAAGAAAACTCTTTAGTGGTATATTTAAGTATTAATTTTGAAAAGTATTATTTGTCAGGGAAAAAATGGATTTTGAGTGGTCGATTTCTTTGTTTATGCTATTATTTGTCTTGAAAAAATGTAAAAGAAGAAATAAAAAATAAGTCATAAGATATTTTTGGTGTTGATAATGTAAACCGAGCGAGATAAATTTTATAATAAATTATAGTTCATTAACTTTTTTTATTTTATCTTAAATACTCGATACTAAAAATAAAAATAAAATATAAATGTTTTGAATACATAATCTACAATAAACATAAGTACGCATATTCTCCTTCACTTTTTTAATAAAAACAATAACAAAAAGCTATAATCATAAAATTGTTAATATAAAAATTGTTCATTAAATATTTTGGATACATACTTCAGACTATAAAGTTAATTGTGGTGTTTTTATCTAAAATATTTTTTGTAACACGGACCATAAATATTTTTTAACACGTACCCTAAAAGTTATAATCTAAAAGTTAATTGTTCACTTTTTTATCTAAAAGATTTTTCTATAAAAAACAAAAATAAAAGTCAGGGTCCATTCCCGAGCCAAAATTTTTTTCCCTGTTTATTTTCATCATTAATAGTCGATGTAAGGTGTTTGATTTGCATTTGTGATGAAAAAATTTGGGGGACATGTAGGCATGTGTCGAGCCATGGTGTTTGTTCAAGGGGTCGGGTATGATGTCGGGGGCGTGCGTGCCATGGCCCCCCACTCTCGACCAACCTCATGCCCAACCTCCCCGGCGGCCGCCCGCCGGCCGGTGGGAGCACGCAGTTGCCGAGGCACGCCGGAAGGCGTGTGATGTCCGCCACTTTCGAGGCGACGGCATTCCACGGGCATATCTACTGCCCGGGCTTTGGCCTATTTTCATCCGTAATAATCGATGTATGGTGTTGGATTTGCATTTGGGATGTAAAATTTTGGGGGCCACCGATGATGCACCAAGTGGCCGCGTGTGGGCATGAGTTGCGGGTGCGTGCGGAAAACTATCACATTTCCCCACCATGTGCGCTATGTTCCGCACGCACCCGCAATGCATGCCCACACATCCGGCCACTTGGTGCGCCATTGGTGGCCTCAAGTTTCTTGTCAACATCGAGTCTTTCGCAACATCGGAGGGACGCATGCCTCTTTTCAAGACTCGTGTGCACATAAGATATCTCGCATGCACCTCGAACCCACTGGCCCCTACTGCGGGTCGGCAAGCGGATGGCGGGCGCCTGCGTCGCTTCTAGCCCAGATTCTGACTTAGAGGCGTACAGTCATAATCCAGCCATGTGGCAGCGGACCTTGTGATTTTTGTTTAGAAAAAATAAAAGGCCTCCGCTACAACCTGCAGCAAGGCCTCTCTTTTTATTGCCATCTGCTGCCACCTGCAGTGGAGACCTGGTTTTTTGTAGGTATCTATTTCAGCTAACAGCGGATTTCAGTATATTTGTAATGTGCTCAAATTCAGGGTATTTTTGGAATTTTTTAAAATTAATTTTTTTAAAAAAAACATGAAAGTATCACACTCGTGGTAGATTTAATGATCTAAATTCATTAATCATATGAAACACACACCTTTTCGTATGAATAAGAACGATCGAAAAAAATTGGGTGATTAGATCTAACATATGGGTAATGCCCTCATGATAACATGAACTCCATCATGTTCATTAATATTTTAGCAAATGATGTATTATGAACTATTATTAAAATATAATAATGTTTTAAAACACGAACTCGCACTCCTTAATGTTCATATATATATATATATATATATATATATATATATATATATATATATATATATATATATGATTACAAAACTTTTATACACACGTTTAAGTGCGCGTGTTGGTTTACAAGGCAAGCTGACTAATTTAGTCATTCATTTATATAATTAATTAATATTTTGTCGCTGAATTATTGTAGAGATTAAGAGATGTCATAGCCAAGGCAAAAATAAAAGGCTTCATCATTGTTTTGATCTAAACTAATAGTTTTCCAAATATTTTTTAATTATAAAATTTGAAAGATGGTAACGTATTATTGATTTATATTTTCGGGACATATTTTTAGAATTGTGGTTAAACAGAAACATAGATTCAAATTATTTCCTCTAAAAAAAATTTCATATAATTCTCACGGTCCTCTCAATAATTATTAGTTTACCTTCAAGGCTTCGAGTTCATGAATTTAAAAAATAATTTCGTTATTATAATATATTTCAATATTATAATGGTATTTACAAATCAATAATCATTGTGTGATAATTAAACACTTGATTAGGAACAGATCCTCACATATGGTATTTGATTCACTATTTTCATTTCAAGCGTACAGTTCTTAGATTCAAGATTCAGTTTCTTGCAAATTCAAGTATTAAGCGAGAAATGCTTTGAAAACTCAAAAGGAATCAAATAATTTTGGTGTATTGCATCAATATCGACTCACAATTATTTATTGCAAAATTTGTTGGGTTCAAAGAATCTTATTAATCTGAATTTTTTATGTTAACTTAAGGTGTTCATGTTATTATAGACAAATCAATCGAGTGTGCATTGAAACTGTCAACGCTTACAGCGCTTCAACGAAGTTGATGAAAGACTTATTCCTAAGAAGACAAACTAGCGAAGTGATCAGCAACACTGACAAGCATTTCAGACTAGTTGACCTGATTCCAGCTGAGGATTGGCAGAACAAGATTATATATCCCTTTGAGGGTTGGCACTTGGCAAAACCAAACTACACATGGGTAACAAAGAGGTCAGCAGAGCTACAAAGGAGAAGATAGTTAACTGATCAGTAAAGTCAAAATCAACCATCCTCGTTGAATGGAAGAAATTGATTGAGTTTTCATCTCAAGTAATATAGACCAAGACCGGCTGAATCAAACGCATAACAGTTTAGTGTTCAGCTCAATTGTACAAGCATAGTCCAGCGAAGTAGTCAACAACGAAACCACATATAGCTTACTAGACAAATATGAACGTTGGAGAAGTCAAAATCGTACAAGTACTCTCCAACATACATATTTATGAGCCTAACTGAAAAATCAAATTGCAGGCTATAAATATACACTCGAAGATTGAAGGTTAAAGTAAAGAAGATAGATGAGAGATGACGATCAAACTCACAACTCATCTTGAAGATATCTTAGAGTGATCGATCCTAGAGGGGAGCTTACATGAATATATCAGCTTAGTTGAGAGCATACCACATACACATAAGCAGCTTCGTTGAATTATGAGACTGAAAAACAAGAGTAGGTATAAAAGATCATGTATATAATCTATTGTGTGTCACAAATATGCAATCATTGTATTGTGAACTTTGTTGTACAAGAGTGATTTATGTAACTTTCAGACTTGTGTCTGAACAGTATAAGAGATGAGAGAGTTAGACTGCTGAAGAATAGTTAAATTGAGATGCTAAGAGTTCCAATCAAAATGTGACATTGATCGGAGCGTGTTAATAAAAGAATTGTATTAACAAAGTCATCTAGTGGAATTCTTCCATTCGGTGGAAGAATGAGAGACATAGAAGGATTCAGCCTTTAAATTTTCCATTAACTCTATGTGCATATTTACTTTCTGTTTGTTTGTCTTTACATTTGATTTTATTACTTTGTTTGACCAATTCACAGCATATTAGTTTGAGTTACTTCCGGTTGATTTTTTAAATCAAACTCGATCTAATTTCTCATGCAAACACTTTAAGGACATGAATTATTGTGGCTCAGACGAATGGACTCAATTGGTGGACTAGCCACACCACAGAATTGATCCCTTCAAAACTCATTTGCTTAAGTGGTATGCAACCTCATTAATGTAATGTTTAAACATTTTTATAACCTCGTCTAATAGTTACAATATTATCTTGTGCAATCATCGATAAAATAACGAATTACTTTCCCCACCACTAGTTTGCACAATTTTTAAATCACAAACATCCATGTGAGTTAGTTATATAGATGTTTGGTGTCTTTCAACTGAATGGAATGACGCTTTTGATAACTTAGCCTCCAAAAATTTCTCACTTATGTTTTAAGTTGGCATTAATAGAAAACAATAAGGTTAACATTATAATTTTGCATAAGGAATTATATTAAATGACATGGATAAGCTCGTACGGGAAAGGATGCATCCAAAGTCGCCCCATTAGGAGACCTTTCTACTAGAACCATTAGAACTGGCGTGGTCTTTAACGTTAATGCAACCTGAACCAAAATAAAAATTTTAAATGGTGTTCTTTATGAGTTGCATTGTTTGGAGGATTTTTAATATTCGTACCATAATGTTATCTTCTGTTAATATTATTAATTCTGTGTATATATTATGCATATACAAATTAATTCCGTGTATTTTTTTTTTTTTTTTTTGCCTAAGCTAATTTTTTCTATAAAAATTATATTAAAATAGAACTTTAAATATTTATTTTTATGCAATATGAGGGGAGACTAATCTAATTCACCGCGATGATAATATTAAAGTATTTATTATTTGATTAACCTGAAGTAATATTCATATAAGAAATAATTCAGAGTTGTGTTATTCTGAGCACTAAAATGAATATCTAAATTGTGATTATAAAAATTTCATGTTGAAACTTTGATAAAATAAAAGAATATTGATTTAATTGGTAATTAAGTGAATCTATGTCGTAAATAATTTTCTTTCCAGAAATTGGACCAAACTTGTATGTAAAATCAAAGCAACATATGTGCTGAAGCCAAAACACCATGCATATTGCTTGATTTTCACTCTCGCTACCTTGGTTGCTAGTAAGTTTGTCCGCCATCGACCCCTTGTTCTTAAGGCGAAAATCCAAAAACAATGTTGTTTGTTTTTCGTTTCAATGCGACTGATCGCTTACTCAAATTAAGCTTAAATTATCTTTGTTTGAACCCAAATGAAAGATGATGGTGTGATGCTTTTGCTTTCATGCATATTCAAACTAAAACGTAATTTTATGGCTTCTCTCTTTCAAAAATGCCTTAATATAGTATATTATTTATTAAAATCATTATTTGCATACATGTCCAAATACAGTGAGGGAATATTAAATATGGGCATGAAAACTATTTAACATATTCTATATCTATGATGACACATTATCATTTAAATTTGTTTCCATAATTTTTTATATGTTTATTTCAATTGTTGACGATTTTTCTACTCATTCTACAATATCTGATTGATTTTTTTTTTAAAGAAATATACCCTGATAAGACAATAATTATTAGCTGGTTAATTGACTGTATTAATTTTTTTATAAGAACAATTTTAATTTAAACTTTATTATCTAAATTTTTATCATAAATATGTTTGTTAAAAATAAAATGGGCAAAGGATGTTACAAATTAATTGTTGAGCTAGTGGCAAATAACCCCTTGTGGTTTGCCAAATAGGTAAATTACTCCCCTGTAGTTTGAAAATAGGCATTTTACCCCCGTGGTTTACAAAATGAGCAGTTTACCCCATGTGGTTTGAAAATTACCCCCAATAGTTTGTGAATAGATGTGGAATACATCCTAAATATAGGGGGTAAACTGCCTATTTTGTAAACCACATGAAAGTAAAATTCATATTTTCACTAACCACAGGGGGGTAAAATACCTATTTTCAAACCATAGGAGGGTGAATTACCTATTTTGTAAACCACAAAGGAGTAAAATACATATTTTCAAACTATATAGGGTAATCCGTCTATTTAGGAAAACGAAAAACAGGTGGATATTCTGTCGAAAACCCATTAATTGTTTGATGTGTTTAACTAGTCAAACCTATTAAAATTCGGATATGGGTCAGGATGATCTAGGTTTAGTTCTAAATGGGTCGGGACAATTATACTTCCTGCAAAATCATATGTTTAATGGCAACAATTTTTTTAGTAGATCTGATGCAATGAATTAATATTGGGGAAATTCCTTATTGATGCTGTTTCCAGAAAGTTAATTCAAATAATCTGGCAAAAAATAATGTTTACAAAAAAATACGCGTAAGAGATAATTATATTCACATAAGTCCACTTTTTAAAGAGTTGGTTTGCAAAGGTCTTTTTTTAGTTCCCAAAATACCCTTAAGTTATAAAAAAACCCTAACCTAATTTTAGATTAATTCTTTACGTCATCTCTTTTCCCACTCTGCACGTAAAATCTCCAATTTTTCGGCGATTCTCAGATTATTATTTTATTAATCATCTTGTCGCCTCATCTCGTCGCCTCGACCTAAAAATTATTTGCTAAAATGTTATGCACATGAAATATATTTGAATCGAAGCATCTAAATTGTTCATAGCATTTGGAATATTTTTGAATCAAAGAAGAAATCGGACTACTCTGCACATATAATTTTTGGATCTACTCTGCACATTCCATCGTGTGTATACTGTATGTGTATGTGAATTATAAATTTGAATACCGATGCTAAATTATAGACATCGAAAGTCTGTTGGTATGTTTTCTTTAAAAAAAACATTCACATGACTTTGACTGATGCATATGATGAAGAAGTAAGGTATGCGTTGGTGTCCGTGCTTGTTTGCTCATTTCCAAAATTTACAGCCTGACAGCAAGATATTGCAACAAGAAGATGACCCAGAGAAAAAGTAATTGGTGCACGAAAATTATAAAAAGTAACTGGTGCATGAAAATTATAAAAGTAACTGGTGCACCAAAATCACAAAGACTAACTGATGCACGAAAACGATAAAAGTAACTGGTGCACGAAAATTATAAAAAAGTAACTGGTGCACCAAAATTATAAAAAAGTAACTGGTGCACGAAAATATAACCTTGGTGCACGAAAATCATCAGAAATAACTGTTGCACGAAAATGATAAAAAATAGTTGGTGCACGAAAATTATAAAAATTAACTGGTGCACGAAAATATAACTTTGGCGCACGAAAATATAACACTGGTGCACCAAAATACAACACTGGTGCACGATCTTTGTGTTAATTAACTGATGCACAAAATTTACAAAAAACAAACTGGTGCACGAAATATAATAACTGGAGCACAAAATTAAATGGTTCGTGCATCATTTACTTAATTGTATGGTTCGCACATTACCCACTTGCGGTTATGATTCGTGCATCACATACTTTTTCTATGTTTCGTGCAGTGGCTGATATTAATTTTCGTGCATCAATAACAGATTTTCAATTTTCGTGCATCAGTTACTGGTTTTAATTTTCGTGCATCAGTTACTATTTTTCAATCTTTCGTGCACCAGTTACTGTTAATAATTTTCGAGCACCAGTTATTTTTTATAATTTTCGTGCAGTTATTTTTATAATTTTCGTGCACCAATTAATTTTTCTCTGGGTCATCTTCTTCGTTGCAAGTTCCAGGCTATAAATATTGAAAATGAGCAAAGAAGCACGGACACCAATGAATCATAACTAAAAAACCTCAAAAGGTAACAAACAATATATATATATATATATATATATATATACATATACTCACGCATGCCAGAATTGAAAAAAAATCTGGAACGAAGTGATGGAACGGAAAATCGAAGAGATTGAGATAAAAACCAACTGTAAGAAACCGTATCTGGCGAGAGAGATTTACGAGGAGATTTGAATCGTAGTGGTGAAAGGAAGAGCTTGAACAAACTGCTGAAAGGAAAAAGATTGAAAATTTCTGATATTGTCGTCTTTCTTATTAAGGGCATTTTTGTTATTTTAACCTAAAGTAGACTTAAATGATTGCAAGTTCTTTTCCTGGACTAGGATGAATAAAGTTTCACCGTTGGATACCGGCCTGAACTTTCCCCTTTAATATTCGTGTTTCCACATTCAAATTCGATCTTGGAGATATCGTCGTCCCATGGTAAACAGCTTAGGGGATGGCATAAAAAAAAAGGGATCATATCCCAAATCACCTCAAAAATATATGACATGAGAGATCTACAACAAAGTAAAGACCTCCTTTGATCAAAGTGAAGAGGTCAATATACGTGCAGAATCAAAAAGAAATTACTTCTGCAAAAGACAAGTACCACATTTACTTGTTAGTTGTTACTGCAAATTATTCATTATTAAAAAAAATGATAGATGTTGCAAGTAAAATAGTAACATTGTTTCATCATACAGAAACGAAAAAAATAATAATAATAATAATAATAATATCAAAACATCTAATATACCTAACACTTGCTAGGCAAGCCATGATGCCTTTCTCTGCTTACGTATGTTTCTCTGCAATGTCTTTTAGTTTTTCTTTCAATTCACCAGTCTGTACCAAAAAAATGGAGTTTAGAGCTCTTTGATCAGGAATTAAGACATAAACAACCACCCGGGCTTTGATATCCGCATGGGAAGCAGACTAATCAGGCACCTAAAAGGGCTTCAAAGTTTAATTGTGTAGTTTATTAAAGTAACAGAATTGATCCATCATCATATTAAAAATAGACAGATCGCGCCCATCAATTACTTTTTTAAATCCCAAGTCAAAACACTTTTTGGCTGGATGGATTTAATTTGAATCTTAACATTTTATATGAGAATTTACACTAGTTAGTTATCAAATCAATTTCTGCCACATCTTTGCTAACCTCTTTCTGCAATTTAGCTCAATTTATGTTAATCCTCAAGGGCAATTTTGACAACATTAAGGACCAGAATTGTCACATGCATGTAATGGAGGATCAAATATGTTTTGATGTTGAAGTTTAGGGAACAAGAGTCGTAACTATCCTGGATCTGGAAATCAAAGAAGAAACGGCAAACCTGATGCATGTTAAGAATGATATCAGATCCTCCAATGAACTCCCCATTGATGAATATTTGAGGGAATGTTGGCCAGTGGCTGCAATAAATTGTGGCATGTGTTATTACATAACGTAATTTCTGAAATAAAAAAAGAGAGAGAACGATACTTCTCCATTTTGTACCAAGTACATGTAAATAGATAAGAATACAAGATGTCAAGATGGCTTATGAGACTTGCAAACTAGTGTAGGATTGTTGTGTCCAGGAAAGTTGCAATCAAAATATCCCAATATCCATCTCGACTTGAATCCCAAACATGTGTAAAGTATATGCAATTTATCTTTTCCCCTAAAGAGGAATATGCAATTTATTACAAAAATAAATATGCAGTCGCTCTAAAAACATTTATCAACTTTTCGGAGCACACATCCAAGGGCAAGTACTTGAACTATTAACTATTTGGGTAAAAAGGGAATATCAGGGAAGCCGCATAATGACAGTAATAAAATATTTTCTTCGGTATTCAGTCACCCACACTATAAAAACATGAACAGTAATAGTTTACCTGAAAGTTTTTACAGTATTCTTTAGCTCAAGGTCTTCTAATATATTTCTGGCACTTAAAGGAACATCTGCAAAGCCCATTTCAACTGATAACAAGGTCGAGCATAAAAGGGTACAATCTTTCCATGTGAAGACTGTTTATGTAACACCTTTGTTTTTTAAAATAAATAAATAAGAATAATAATAATAATATAATAATAATAATATGTTATCAAATTTATTAGGAGTTGGTATAAATTTTTTCAACCATGACAAATGTCATCATGCATGTAACTCATCTGCCTAAATCTTGCCTATAAATACACTCCAAATCCATCCCTTTCAGCATAAAAATCGTTCTCGATTTCAAAAATCCTTCGAAAATGCTTAGAAAAAATAGTAGAAAATATTGCTAAAAAGGTCAAAAATTCAAGAAAATAACCAAACCCTTTCCAAAAATTCTGAAAATTTCACACCATTCTCCCTTCTTACCCAGAAAACACTTGGAGGTGGAGGTGAGACAAATATCAAAACAAAAATCGCTCAGAAATTCGTAAACCGTGAAGAACAAGTTAACAAAATCTACCCAAAAACTTGTTTTGAGGTAGTATGTTCAAACCCTTGTTCCGTACGTTATTTCTGTTTTTGGTCTTAGGTACAAACTTAAAGTTGTTTAAAATATGTTATAGTATATTTGCGTCCGCCGTTTGCCCAGAAAGTCGTCGTGCGTACAAGTATCCGGCAACCAAAAAACCCTACTTAATCATTCTGAAGAATCAGAATCTGGGCAAAATCGGCTGCGAATTTTAAAATGGTTTCTGAACGAAGGTTGTAGATCTCGACGAGACGATAACCCCCTAAAATTTTCAGCCGAACGTGGCACCGGAGCGCCGGTCAGGCGCTGGCAAGGCGGCGCGTGTGTTTCACGCGCCTCCACGATTCACACTTTTCCGGTTGCCGAACATTGCTGCACTTATTTTAGGCACTTCTAGAAAGTTTCATAATTTTTCGACTAATGGTTAAATTATCATGAATTTTTAAAGTCTTATTCCAAATTAGCCGGACAAGTTTTGTACAAAAATGATGTTTAAGAATGTTCAACCATGTATATGTTTATAGGAATTTCATTGGCAACTGGGTTCAAAATTGAGTCAATCCAGTAAAATATCGTAAGCTAGTGAGGTGAGGTTACTATCGATTTCTTTCAATACAACTCTTTTGGCATTTGGCCTGGAAATTACATTATATGTTTATTTATTACCATACTTTTCATATATGTTATCATACTGTGTATCACAACGGTTCATTGATCATATTGTCTACATGCCTTGTTACCATGTTCATCACCATTCTGTTCCTTCGGATGATTGAATGACTATTGGAGCCCTAGACAGCAGACATATGTCTGGCGGCTTCGGCCCGGAAAGTGAGTCAAATGAACAACGGATGACAGTCCGAGTATATAGTTCATCTGAACAACGCGCACCGTGTTACGGTCCGGAGAATGGTTCACCTTGGCTCATAAATGAATGAATGTATGCATCAAATCTAAATATGTGGGGAAAGTGCTACACATAACTGTCGCGTTGGAACAACCTCTTTAGCCCACAATATTCACCATAATGTCCTAAATCGTCATTTTTCATTGATAATTTTCTTAAATGCTCTGCTATTTCTTTATTACATTACATGTCATATTGATACATTGCATCATTGATAAGTACAAAACATAAACCATTGGTGTTCCCTCACTAAGTCCTTAAAGACTTAACCTCTGTTTCCTTGTTATTTATTGTGAATTCCAGATACAAGATAACCGGAGGCAGAACCAGAGGAAAATTAGGAACAGAAAAAAAAAATGAACATGTTGGCTTACCACTACTTAGTGTTTTATCTTTTGCTAGAATATCGAACCATTTTAAGAAGTTGTTTTGAGTTGTATTTTGTTAAAAAAATTTATATAAGCGCTTCCACTACTGTTAAGTATATAATTATTACGTATTTACTATACAAAAGTAAAATCATAGAAATATATATTTATGAATATATTTATAAAACTAAATGAACATATCATGTTGTAGAACTATACTAATTTCAAGTTGTTTAGTCAACAAACCCAGTTCAGCACTAAGTTACAAACAGATTATTAAAAAAACAATGTGGCTAATAAATCAAGCTCTTGCATACGAGTCAAAGAAGAGATGATCAACTGTTGTTCGAGGAATTCTAATATATTAGAGAATTTCATTAAGGAGCGCACCACACTCCAAGAAACCTTACAAATTGGGATTAAAAGCTTTGATTTGATATAAAAGAAAAAAAACACTTTTTTCAATGAAAACTGCCAAAGCCAAGCGTGATTGATGCAGAAATCCAGCAAAAGTAAATTAAAATATATAATAGATATTACAAAAGAGAAAGACTAGGCTATGAACCATTTTGTATCATAAGACTGATGAACAAAGTAGAGAAAGACAGATGAAGAAACTACAATAATTCCAAATGAAACACAATAAATTGAGCAAGCATTTAAAAATATCAAAAGTTTTGCATTTCTTACTATATTCTTTCAAAACTCTCACTGCTAATGCGCTAAATCCACATCGGGGAAGATCAGGCACCCCTTTCATGTAAATCATTACAGGGTTTTCCTTCAAGTCCTGTGAACCAAATATAGACAGATGTCAGCCTTTGTGGATATAAGGTAAGGCTATTGCACATGCCCACCTGGACAATAAGAGAAACAAAATAAAGGATGAAGAAATGTTAAACCAAATACTTCATTGTACCAGGGATTGGATCAACAATACAATGAAGCATTCAGATGATAAGGGTATGTACCTGCTCGACAATGTCTTTTATAACGAGGCCAGAACTCTCAGTTTTAATAGTGGGTCTAAAATCTTCATGTGTGTCATCAGGCACATTAGTAGAAAAACGAAGAATGCTCTGGTAGAAAGAACCAGATGCCTATAACAGGAACAATGCAATATCAGAAGAAATTTGGCAGTCAGAAGAAACTCCCATGCATACACACAGATAATCTAGTCTAAAAGCCCTTATACTGGAAGCTAAGGTTCTAAAATGAAAAAGTTATAGAACAAATGAGAAATTTGGGAAGAGGGTAACCCAAGAGAAATTAAACATATACTCACATTTGACCCCACGGTTGGAAAAGGTGCAACACCTCTACGAATTATGTTAGCCAATAACCTTGCCATATTTATGTGCTTAATTCAATGTCACCCTCTGATCGCTGCATAAAATATCCAATAAATAGGAAAATAATTTCAGATTACAGGCAAATTTTTGCATTAAGATAAAGAAACAAATTTACAATGGATACACCAAAAAACTTCAAGATTGGATAAGGTGAACACTGAATGTGCTTAGACAAGTTCAAGTTCAGGGTAATGGTTAGCTATCACATTTCATATATAAACAAAGGCGGTTTATAGAATTAATAGCTCTTCCATTTTAAGTAAGCAGCATAACTGAAAATGGTGTAACAGAAAGCAAACGACTTCTATCCCCTTCCTGCCCCAAGCCCAATTCAGAAAAACTAATGACGTACTATTCTTTTCAAAAATAGCATAGTTAAGTATCAAGATGTCAATAAAGCATCACCATGTAGCACAGAATAGTGTATATAATAAACACTAGTCTGCATTAATTAAAACAATAAACATAGTTTACAAACAAACCACAATACACTAATATGTTTCCAGTTGTCTTTAAATCTATGAAGCAAAGTAGCATTTTTTCAAACTATTTTTTAATAAATTAACACATTTTTGGTTCCTAGAGGAACATTAAAATTTAAAATGTTAGAAAGACATAATAGAACAACCGCCTTCAATTCCGTTCCGGAACAGCCGTTCAGGCCATTCCGTCAGCCTTTTTGGGAACCATGAATTCTTAACCGATATTTGAAAAAATAATCATTAATTCATAAAAAAAAACCCTAGCATCAATTTTTAGAAACAACCAGAAAAAAAATTGTTTTTTTCTCATAGAAACGTAAAGATATCATTTTTAACGAGATAACAGCCAGAGCAAGCAAATACTCATTCAGGAATATACAACAGACCATTTCTCGAGAGGAAAACTTACTCATCCAAAAATCAGCAATCGGCATGAAAAATCAGGTAGTAGAAGCTATAAATATTGATTCGTGAAAGACAACAAATTTAACACATGTATAACACTGCACAATTCAAATTCGCAAATCAACCATGCAACAGGAAAAAAAAACTAAATTGAATGAAGAATTAGCAAGATTCTAACCCGGAATATGAGATTGAATAGATTATAATTTCAACTGCGTCAGCACTTTTTCGAAGAATGGTGAGGACGAAGAGGCTCAGGCCGGAGCATTTGAGACAAATTTAGAAGCAAACGTACCGAAAAAGCCCCCGAGTATTAAGTTTCATATCCATCCCTGACACTTAGATAATCTCAAAATAGTCCTTCTGATTAATTCATAGAAATAATATCTTTTAATTAATTTTAATATTAATATGCTTACTAAAATAGCTTTCGACAATTGAAACAACAGAAAATAAATTATGATAGAGTGTCGCCTCAACGTGCGTGTGACTATTTAATTAATTAAAATGATTATACTGAATATAAATATTAAAGAAATATAAAAAATGGGAAGTTATAAGACTCAAAAATCACTACAAATTTAATATATATTATTAAAATTATTTTATTGCATATATATTAAACTTATATATAAAAAAAGGAAATATATAAGGATAAAAAATTCTCTACAAATTCAATCTCTATTATCTGAGGAATGTTGAAGAATATAATCCATTTGTGTCTTGAATATGTGTATCCTACATTAATAATATGAATTATGGAAAATAGAGTTACATATATTGATCAAACAATCAAGTCTTTAATTACATTTAACATACTCAAGTCTTTATATTGTTGAGTTGAAGATCTCTGTACATGAGAACAAACTTTGTGTATCAACTACGATCAGAGCCTCAAGAGCAAAATGTTTAGGTTCATGAAAAACATTCACCACTACAGATACATCCGTTTTCACTACCATGGTTGCGTTGCTAATCGGATAGATTTGTTGATGTATTTTTTTGTAAACAAGACAAATCTTTTTCCTTCCAAATGAATTTTTGACAAAAAATATACTTTGTAAATATCTTTGTTCACACAAACTAGTCATATGTTTTTTTAAAAGAAAAAGACATAATATTAGTTATGTATATTTGCTATTATGAAAATTATCAAATAAATTTAATAACTAGGGGCATCATTATGATAAGTCAACTTTGGAAATAACATCACTAAATAAATTTCACATTAAATTAAAGAAATAAGTAAAGACTAAAGCTCTGAATTTCCTGCATGACTATTTATATGATCATGTGCACCAAACAATGCCCAAAAGGTGTAATGAAGGTTCAAGTTGATAAATTTGATATGCTCTTTCTGTAGTACGGCTAAAATGACTTAATCACTCGCCACATTCGATGGATTATGAGATACAATCGGCCCCAAGGTGATGCTATTTGCAAACTCAACTGAGCAAATTTCTCTCTTTTAAGCTCTCAACCATATCCTTCAGGCTCACTTCGAAAGGCGTGAAAACGACGCCCAAATCCTGTGCTCTCTTATTGCATGCCTGGTATGTTGGACCCCCTGCAGGACTGCAGCAATGGAGAAAAACGTCTAAAGCTAGTAAACATTTTTCGAATACGAGATGCTTGAACATTGTTTGCCATTAAACCATTAGATACTTGAGGGGTAACGGATCATTTAGAGAATTCTGTTGTTCTTGAATATGAAGTCCAACAAGAGAACTGTATGTCTGAACATAGTTTTCTTGTCTTGTACAGAATCTCAGTTAAAGAGGGTGGTACATAGAATGTTTAAACAAGATACAGTCCTGTAAATTACAAATAGCTGAGCTATATAGGAAACCCAAGTGTACATTTGGAAATCTACTTTCCAAAACAGTAGTTAAAATAACTTAATTTGAAGCCGCACCCATAATTTATACAAATCCTTCGCATTCACAAGGCTTGCGAGTGGGTGCACAACACAGGGTATTCAGCATTTAGCAAAATGCATTAACAGATGTTAATTTTCTTGAGAAATGGGGGATCAATCAGGGGAAATAGAATAATTTTTTTAACAGATAAAAGACTTACATATTAGGAAGGTCCAATGACGGATAAAGCTTCCGTAAAATCTCCAAAGCTTCCGAACGAGTTAAAGATCTTTCAGTTAAAAGGTATCTGCCACTTGCTGAAGGATTCTCGAATGCCACAATATGTGCTTGAGCAACATCTCTAACATCGACGAATCGATAGGATGGGAATACTTCCTTTCCTGTAATAGAATATTAGTTTAATGCTCAAAAATCTGATTTGGTGAAAAGACATACACATCATTTGATATACCTTTGATCATGTTCAAGAAAGCCTCAGAAGTGTAATTAAGCATTGGCTGAAGCATAGGACCTATCACGTATCCAGGATTCATGACTACCAAGTCGATGCCATTTTCTTTAGAGAATTTCCATGCAGCTTCCTCTGCCAATGTTTTTGAGAGGCAATACCAAGCCTAAATTCAAACTTCTTATGTTACAAAAGAAAAATTTATAAATCTCAGTTCATTTTTCAAGAGACTGTGTATTGCATTCAAATTTGTGGAATATCTAATAGAGGCAAACCATAACAGCATTAAAATTATCAACATCAGATGCCTACAAGATCATCTAAAGTTTCAATCTCATAGGATGAAATTCTTCCTGGATCTTGATGAGTCCATAAAGGATAAAAATATAAAGTAGAAAAAAGATAAATTGTGGTATTCTTACGAGTACAAACCTTGATTTCTTCACAGAATACTGGATCGGAAAACCATGTTTCATCAACTATAACATCGGGGCCCTTGGGATTGCGATTGAACGTAACTGCAGCAATAGAGGAAGTTAGCACTACTCTTCTAACGGATGGTTCTTTGCTGCAAGATTTGAGGACATTTAGAGTTCCTTTCACTGCCGGTTCTATCAGCTCTGCCTAAACCGAGAACATAAATAAATCAAGAATTTAGTTTTATACAAGATTCAGAACAAAAACAGACATGTGAAGCCAAGAAAAAATAACAAAAAAATCTAATCACCGAGAAAGAATTAAACATCACAGAAGTCATGCACAAGTAAGACAATGAACCTGTGGGTTGGCTGCTTCAAGGAAAGCTGGTGAGGCTGTGTGATAGACCCCTTCACAACCATGAATCGCGGAATCAAAAGATCCATCTTCAGTTAAGTTGGCTTTGAACAAGTGTAATCTCTCCTCAGCTCCCTCGAGTTCTTTCAAGTGGGCTACTTTATTTGGATCACCTGCATTTCATGAAAGTTCTCAAACAAATGTTGTTAGCAGATATATCTTCAAGGAATCTTACCCTCAGACGCAACCCATACTACAGAAAAATCTGATTTTGCATCATATGTTTCAGAATTTTTTTCATTTTTAGTTTAGCCCCGTGATTCATAATATTTCTGGCTTTGCTTCAATCAGAAGGGAGGGGATGAACGGGAAAACCTCAGTAGATCATAATTATTCACCGAACAACTCCAACACTCATTTGATGATAGGTATGAAGAAATATAAGGCCAATCAGCAGAAAAGTAAGCAGCTGTTCCATAGATTCTACTTATGAGAACTCAAAACATAGCCGTAAAAATAGCAACAAAAGTTCCCACTTGGCCGTACATTTTATTTTATTTATTTATTTTGAGATCGGTTATCAAGAACATCAGGGCATCACATCAAAATATTGCAAAACAAACAATGAGATATCTTTCCCTGAAGCAAAATTGTAATGAACATCGTAAATCTACTGTTACATCCAAAAGATAAAAACCTAGAAATCAATACAAGAACATAACTTTTCAGTCTGAGTAAACAAAATAATAATAAAATTTATTGGTTTCATCGCCAGCCATGGTTGCAGAATATCACTGCTCGCATCAAATAACCAACAACTCTGAGATTATCAGGAAATCAATCATTCCAAAACCGCAGAAAAAGTTGAAAGAAACACATAGATAGAGATTACTGACTGAGGTTTCTAACTGTGGCTTTAACAGTGTAACCACGCTGAAGCAAAAGCTTAACCAGCCATGAGGCTATGTACCCCGATGCTCCTGTCACGCACACAACTTTTCCCTCTCCACTCATCCTCACTCTCGCTCGAGTTTCGAGAAAATTTGGGAAAAGGGTCTTTCCCAAATCTCATTTCAAAAACTAACCTTCAGTTGTCAAAAGACAACTTTAACCTTAAAATTAAATAATTATAATAATAAATAAATATATTTATTTCCAAATTTTCTCCCTTCCACCGTCTGTTTCTTTTTGTCTCCTGGACTCGTGGTTATATTCCGACACAGATAACGAACAGAGACCCGAAGCCTTTTACCCGCTGTACCAAATCAAACTACTCCATGATTGATATTTTATGATTTTATATCGCTTGTGAGCTGAACAAGTCAATCGCTGCTGATGAGAGTTGATGGGATTTTATCCGCCATGGGTAATTTGTTCTCTTCGATCATGTTCAGTTTTTTATTTTCCTCTTGAAGAAAATGCAGCCAATATTTGGGTGTATTACTGATAGCGATTTGTTTTAACTTCTATTTCCGAATCCATGTTTTCGTGTTATTCATATTCTTGCTGTATTGTCGATGTTCACGAAGTTTTTGGGAAACCCACTTGGTCAG
The DNA here is from genome assembly GCA_907163345.1 of Haberlea rhodopensis. Taxonomy (NCBI): domain Eukaryota; kingdom Viridiplantae; phylum Streptophyta; class Magnoliopsida; order Lamiales; family Gesneriaceae; genus Haberlea; species Haberlea rhodopensis. The sequence goes on along the minus strand of CAJQUN010000003.1, from coordinate 28,746,531 downwards.
TGCGTCGATGATGCCATCAGAATAGATTATTCCGATGTTTTTTATGTTTACTTTCTGCACTTTGCATACGGAAAACCTGTGTGTGTTAGATTACGTTTGCATTGTGCTTCTTTTCAGGTGTTTTTATTGTACTATGTATGTTGGTCGACGATCTGTGCTTTAGGAGTCTTATTCCTACTTTAAAAAACATTGTAGCTTTCTAAAGTATTGTGATATTATCTGTAACAGGTTTTTAGTGATTTATATGGTAATATGTAGGTGCTCAAATTCATAGCTTTTATTGACTGATGGTCATTTTTGCTGAAAACCCAAAACAACAAACTGAAAACCAGAAATAAACAACTAACAAACTAACCGACACAGATAAGCAGAAATAAAAGAAAAAAGACAAGAAGAAACATCAAAGCCTCGCTTGAAGCGCAACAGAACGTCATTCCCTTGAACTCCATATATACACCAGACAACAGTTCATGCACTTGGCGAATCTGAAAACTCTAATCCATACAACAAGCTGATAATCAACACTGATAGTAGCTTGCCTGGGACGGAGGCATGTTTGAACTAGTACACAAACATCACGCAATTCCAAAACATAACCAGAGAAGCGAGATGTAGGACAATCGATAACACGAATCCCGCACCCACATGAATGATAACTCACACTGATGGAAACAGTAAGCGAAGGCATGTATTATGGTGAGTTCCAACCAGCAATAAAAACGTTAAATCCAGCCCCTTGCATCACCCAACCAGATTTTGATAAAACCACCTCATAAGTAATTGCCCCAAGTCATCATCCACCAGAAAAAAAGGATGAACTTACAGAAATCATAGGACCCAACATTACTACTGCTACATAAACGTAGGATTCATCCAGATAGTACAACAAAAACAGAAAAAAAAAAAGCCTAATATATTACTTGCATGAAATCATATCAACCTTGTAAATGTCAAACCAATATGTTCACTTCACGAGATATATAACTCGTAGTCGAGAGAGGATATCAATGTGAAGCACAACAGCTCTTAATCTAGACAAACGAGAAGTAAAATTTAAAGTTGATCCACTGCCAACAGACTGTCCGTACAATATTATATCCTCTTCTTTCACCCCATAAGTCTCTTGAAGGCATTCATACGCAGCTTCCATGTCTGCATAAGTGTTTTGCTCACTTGCCTTTCAAATAAGATAGGAAAAAGTCATTAATTCCTGATACCCGCTAGAAGATACCACCTGACGAGCCGACCTAGCTCCGAGGCATGTTACTCGTCATTCTTCGGCGAGACCTCGCATACGCATCCGAGCTCTTTTGCGAGGTCCGACCTGTTTGGCCGACCTGTTTCGCCTTACCTGTTTCCCTCCCGTAACTCACCGTGAGACCTCTTTTGAGAGCCCGAGCTGATAGGCCGAGCTCTCCTCATTCCCCTTGTTGCTACCGGCTCTCAGCAAGGAAACCAGCTCCCCAAGATATCTGGTCCTAGATATGCGGAGCAATATCAGGGATTTGATTGTATTATCAGGATCTTGACATATCTGGGTAAGATTTGGATAAACATGGAAAGAGTCCTTGTTGAGATACTACTCTTAGGTTTCCGCCTATAAATACCAGGTTTGGAGTATTGATTAAGACCAATGTTATAATTGCTTTCACTTACAGCATATATTCTCTTCATATTCTCTCGCCTGATTTGAGCGTCGGAGGGGACCCGCCGGAATAACTTCCGGCCCCTTCTCACATTTGCTTCGTATTTTCAGGTCATTGCAGAGGATATTTGCTAATACCCCGGCTGTTATATTGAGTGTTGGAGGAGAAAGAGAGGTGAACCCCCTCTCTATTGATATCAGCAAGTCATCGCAAATTTAGGTGATATCAATTGGCGCCGTCTGTGGGAAACTATTTACTGAATTGAAGACGTTGATATGGCTGGACGACGTGGACGTGGGCGTGGAGTTAGGAGGAATCAGGAAGAAAGATTAAATCCCAGTGTGGAAAATCAAGATGTTCCTCCACAGCAGGAAGATCAGGCACCTCCATCTGTTATGAAGGTGGGAGATATGACTATGGAGCAACTGGCACAATTCATCAGTCAGACCATGCAAAATACTCTTTTCCAACACCAGGTTCCGCCACCAACGGAATCTAATCAACCTCCACCGCCTTCTCAAACAAATCAGGCGCCTTCGCCTGTTCAGCCAGAACAGGTCCGTGTAAACAATAGGGTAGCCAGTGCTATGGTAGATACACAAGTAGAGCCTCCACTAATAGATCCAATGGAGGCTGTATGGGGAGAGATAAGGCGATTGGGTCAGCATCTTGGTGGCCGAACTCCAGTGGCTAGGAGAGAAAGTCCATTCTCCCTAGTTATTCTAAGAGAGGAACTCCCGCCAAATTTCAGACAACCTGCAGTGGGAGAATATGATGGAAGCACAGATCCTGAAGAGCATCTTGGAAGATTTGAGAATGCTGCTCTGTTGCATAGGTACTCTGATGAGATCAAATGCCGTGTTTTCCTTACCACCCTGGTTAGATCGGCGCAACAGTGGTTTAATTTACTTAAACCAAATACTGTAAGCTGCTTTGAGGAGTTCAGTTCGGCCTTTCTAAACCAGTATGCCAGCAGTAAGAGGTATCAAAAAACTTCTTTGAGCCTGTTCACTACCAAGCAGAATGAACAGGAGTCCTTGAGGGAGTTCGTACAACGCTTTAACGGGGTAGCCTTAGAGGTCCCCACTGCAACGATGGATGTCCTTATTAATGCCTTTACACAAGGGCTTAAGGCAGGAGAGTTCTTTAAATCCTTGGTAAAGAAAACTCCTAGAAGTTATGACGAACTTCTGGGAAGAGCTGAAAAGTATATCAATCTAGAAGATGCTCAGAGACAGAGAAGGGTTGATCTGCGGCCATCAGAGAAGAAGGATAAGTTAGAGTTAAGTAAGAAAAGAACTGTTGACAGGGCTGATGAAAGTGGTCGAACTAGAAGTCAATTTGCATCACGCATACCTCTATCCATGAGCTTGGAAAGAGCTATGGAAATATGTGATGATAGAAAGAAACTGGAAAGACCCAGGAAGTTGGATAATGGGTCCCGTACGCCTATTTCTGATAAGTATTGTGAATTCCATAGAGAGTACGGTCATATAACGAATGAGTGCCAGAAGCTTGAAGATGAGGTGGAAAGAATCATCAGAAGAGACTCTGAAATAAAAACTCTGCTAACAAGGAAGCAGGAACCTTCTCAGAAAGGACAGGGTAGAAGCCGGTACCGAGGTAAAAGAAGAGAAAAGACACCATATAGGGGCCGAACCAGGTCCCGTGAAAGGGGTATCGCCCCTAAAGAAACAGATAATCAAAGGAGAAGGGTTGAACAGGTGGATATCCTACCCGAGGAACTATTAATATGATCTCAGGGGGACCCACGGATGGAGACTCGGGCAGAGCTCGGAAAAGTCATGGTAGAAGAATGGAAAATTTCGAAGTATCAGAAGAGTTAATTGAAAGGGATGAGCCTGTCATAAGCTTCGGACCTAATGATCTGAGAGGCGTTGCAACTCCACACAATGATGCCCTAGTCGTGACTGTAACCATAGCTAATTATGACGTAGCAAGGATCTTCATTGATACTGGGAGCTCAGTCAATGTCTTATTTAAAGATACCTTAGAAAAGATGCAGATAGAGGGGTCAAAATATGAACACATTGCAACTCCTCTGTATGGGTTCACCGGGCACGCAATTCAACCGCTTGGACATATCAACTTGCCCTTATCTCTGGGTCATGGGATGTCTCGCATAACAAAGATGGTTAATTTCACTGTGGTAGAAGCACCTTCATCGTACAATGCAATCTTAGGCCGACCTGCAATGAAGGACTTCAAGGCGGTAGCTTCTACCTATCATCAGAAATTAAAATTCCCAGTGGGTAGAGAAGTTGGGGTTCTTTGTGGTGACCAGAAAACAGCCCGCAGATGTTACGTGGACGAAGTAAAGGAAGACGTGAAGCGAGCTCGCCGGGAGGTCGGTTGTATTGAAAGAGTTGGGTATAGTGTTCCTAAAGACAAAGGCATTCCCAACAGCTTGGATGAAGAACCTGAAATAATTGAGCTCGTCTCTGCTGATCAAAAAGTAAAAATAGCCAAGGACTTGGAAGTAAACATTAAAGCCGATCTCATTTCATGTTTAATTAAAAATGAGGATATCTTTGCCTGGAATGCTCGAGATCTAAGAGGAATTAGACCAGACGTGCTAGAACATCATTTGAATGTGCTCTCGGGAGTCCAACCTGTAAAACAGAAGAAAAGACATTTTGGACCTGAAAAGGATAAGGTCATAAGAGAGCAGGTGGAGGAGCTCCTTCGGGCAGGTCAAATTCGAGAAATACAATTTCCAACATGGCTCTCAAATGTGGTCTTAGTACCAAAGAGCTCTGGAAAGTGGAGGATGTGTATAGACTTCAGAGATCTTAATAAGGCATGTCCGAAGGATTGTTACCCATTACCAAGTATTGATCAGATGGTTGATTCAACAGCGGGACATCAGTACTTGTGCTTAATGGATGCCTACCAGGGATATCATCAGATTCCTCTGGCTAGAGAAGATCAAGATAAAGTCAGTTTTGTCACATCAGATGGGACTTTTTGCTATGTTGTTATGCCCTTCGGGCTCAAGAATGCAGGAGCTACTTACCAGCGTTTGATGGACAAGGTGTTTTCAAAACAGCTAGGCCGCAATGTGGAAGTATATGTGGACGACATTCTTGTAAAATCAAAAAGTGGCACCGATCTCATTGCCGATCTGACTGAGACTTTCTCCACCCTTAGGTCTTACGGGTTAAAGTTAAACCCTCATAAATGTGTATTCGGGGTAAAAAGCGGGAAATTTCTAGGCTATATAGTGACAGAAAGGGGGATTGAAGCTAATCCAGAAAAGGTGAGAGCTATCTGTGAGATGTCTCCGCCGAAGAACCTTCAAGAGGTGCAACGCTTGGCAGGAAAAATCGTTTCTTTATCACGATTTATTTCTAGATCAGCTCATAGAAGTCTTCCCTTTTTTAAGATACTCCGGAAGGCTGGGAAATTTGATTGGGACGAAAAATGCGGGGAAGCATTTGAAGAATTGAAAAAATACTTAGCCGAACTTCCAATTTTGGCCAAACCTATGCAGGCAGAGAGGCTATATGTCTACCTATCAGCGACTGAGGAAGCAATCAGCTCGGTTCTCGTCAAAGAAAGGGAATCAGAACAGCAGCCGATATATTACTTATCTCATGCCTTGAAGGATGCGGAGCTGAGGTATCAGGAGATCGAGAAGTTGGCTCTAATGTTGATCATCACAATAGGAGACTCAGGCCTTACTTCCTATCCCATCCTATAACGGTGCTAACAAACAGTTCCCTGGGAAAAATACTCAGTCGCGCGGATGTCTCTGGACGGCTTGTTAAATGGACAACTGAACTAGGTGAGTATGATATCCAGTATGAGCCACGCACAGCTATCAAAGCTCAGGCCTTAGCAGATTTTATTGCGGAGACTGTACATCCCGAAAAAGAAGAATTATGGAAAGCATTTGTAGATGGTTCTTCTTGTAACGAGGGAAGTGGGATCGGGGTTGTGCTGATCTCTCCTACCGGAGAAGAAGTATGTTTGGCAGTTCGGTTGGATTTCCGAGCTTCCAACAATGAAGCAGAGTATGAGGCAATATTGACTGGATTAAGGGCTGCTCGAAATGTTGGAGCTAAGCGTATACATGTCTTTTCTGACTCACAGCTGGTAGCCCAACAAATGAATGGCGCCTATGAGGTTAGAAACGAGAAGCTAATCCATTATGCAAGTACCATAGAAAAAATAAAGGAGGGATTTCTAGAGGTAGCATTCAAACAGATCCCAAGAGAGGAGAATAGAAAGGCCGACAGTTTGGCAAGAATGGCTAGTGCTCTCCGCGCTTGGCAAGATAGAGACGTGGTGTTTCAAATTGAGTTGACTCCTAGTCAGGACGTCCCATCTGAATCCGTGGAAGAGAATGATTGGAGACAAGAGCTCTTAGACTATCTTACCAATGCCAAGCTCCCTTCTGATACCAAAAAAGCATATAGACTCAAAAAAAGGAGTCAGAGATTCATACTCATTGAGGGCGTCCTGTACAAGAGGTCTTTTGCTCAACCACTTCTGCGTTGTTTGGGTCCGAAAGAGTCAGACTACGTATTAAGGGAAATTCATGAGGGGTGCTGCGGAAATCACCTAGGATCGTATTTCTTGGCAAAGAAGGTGCTCCTAGCCGGATATTTCTGGCCTACGATTCAGAAGGATTCGGCTGCTACGGTTATATCATGTGATAGTTGTCAAAGACACTCCAGGCTCCAGCATCATCCAGCTATGATGATGAAAGCTATTGTCGCGGCATGCCCATTTGATCAGTGGGGCATTGATATAGTAGGACCTTTTCCAACAGGTAAAGCTCAGAAGAAATTTCTGATTGTTGCCATTGATTACTTCTCTAAATGGGTGGAAGCAGAGCCACTAGCCAGAATCACTGAGAAAGAGGTCTTCAACTTCATCTGGAAAAACATTGTTTGCCGATTTGGTGTCCCGCGGAAGATCATCTCGGACAATGGAAGGCAATTCCAAGGAGCTTTGCTCAGGGCATGGTGTGAAGAATTAAAAATCCATCAGGCTTTCACTTCCGTTGCATATCCTCAGAGCAATGGTCAGGTAGAAGTTACCAACAGGTCTCTCGTGCAAAGCATCAAAGCTAGGTTGGGAAAAGCTAAGGGAAATTGGGTTGAAGAACTACCTAATGTTCTATGGTCGTATCGAACTACACCAAGAACGGGAACAGGTGAAACCCCATTCAGTATGGTCTACGGAAATGACGCGGTACTCCCAGCTGAAATTGGAGCGGAATCATCAAGAGTGCATTTCTATGACGAACAAAACAGCGTAGAAGAGTTGCTGACCTGGACCTGATTGAAGAAGTAAGGGAGGCTGCGGCCATCAGAATGGAAGCCTACCGCAATCGTGTGACGCGGATGTACAACAGACGAGTCATCCAGAAAACTTTCCAGGTCGGTGATCTCGTACTAAGAAAGGTGCAAGAGGTTCAAGTGGGCAAGCTTGACCCTAAATGGGAGGGTCCCTTCAAGATTGTTGAAAAGCTAAGCTCAGGAGCTTACTACCTAGAAGGTCCTGATGGGAAGATGTTGAAAAGACCATGGAACGCTTACCATCTCCGAAAATATTATTCTTAGTTCAGCTCTTTAAATTTTAGCGAAGATTGTTTTTGTTTTTGGACAATATACTCTTTTATTATACAAAGTTTTATAATTTTTGCCAGATATTGTACAACCAGGAAAAGGTTTTCAACCTACCTGAGGAGCACGAGCTCAGCCCTGGTCACGCCAGGAGCATGGGTGTGCAAGCACGAGCTCAGCCCTGGTCACGCCAGGAGCATGGGTGTGCAACCAACCTCAGAAGCACGAGCTCAGCCCTGGTCACGCCAGGAGCATGGGTGTGCAAGCACGAGCTCAGCCCTGGTCACGCCAGGAGCATGGGTGTGCAAGCACGAGCTCAGCCCTGGTCACGCCAGGAGCATGGGTGTGCAACCAACCTCAGAAGCACGAGCTCAGCCCTGGTCACGCCAGGAGCATGGGTGTGCAAGCACGAGCTCAGCCCTGGTCACGCCAGGAGCATGGGTGTTCAACCAACCTCAGAAGCACGAGCTCAGCCCTGGTCACGCCAGGAGCATGGGTGTGCAAGCACGAGCTCAGCCCTGGTCACGCCAAGAGCATGGGTGTGCCATCTGCCTCAGGAGCACGAGCTCAGCCCTGGTCACGCCAGGAGCATGGGTGTGCCACCTGCCTCAGGAGCACGGGTAAATTATTACGCCAGGCCGAGCTACTTCACCCTTGGTCCAAGCTGTTTAATGTTTGCAATAATTGGTAAATTATTAGACCAGGCCGAGCTACTGCACCCTTGGTCCAAGCTGTTTAATGTTTGCAATAATTGGTAAATTATTAGACCAGGCCGAGCTACTTCACCCCTTGGTCCCAGCTGTTTAATGTTTGCGATTATGCGGTAAATTATTAGACCCGGCCGAGCTACTTCACCCTTGGTCCCAGCTGTTTAATGCTTGCCATTATTTGGTAAGTTATTACGCCAGGCCGAGCTTCATCGCCCTCGGTCCCAGCTGTTTACTGTGACATTATTTGGTACATTATTAAACCAGGCCGATCTGTATTTAACTTGGTCCTATCTGTTTAGTGTTTGCCATTACGTGGTAAATTATTAAGCTAATTCGAGCTACGACATGCTTGGTCCGCCACAAAAAATGACAAGAACGGTAAAACAGAAATAACATTAAATAAGAGAACAATTCTGAGGAAATTACATTTATAGATCAGGGGGAGAGAGGTAGCTACTTTCTCTACGTCTAGAAAATCTAAAGAGACGTCAGGCACAAGACGGCCACGTTCTTTGATCTGGCTAAGACATCCCTGGAAACCAGCCTCAATAAAAGTAAGGAGTTTCTCTCCTACCAACTCCTCAGACTTCTGTTTCTCCTCGGCCGCCTCCTTTAAAGATTTAGCTAGTTCCTGCTCAGCAGAAGTAGCTAGCCCTTTAGCTAAAGCTAACTCATTACGCAGCTCCCGGAGCTCAGTCTCATGTTGACGTTTCTGGACCTCAACCAAAGAGCGAGCCTCGGCCACAGCGACGGCTCCCTTCTCAACCTGAGTTTTCAGCTCCGAGATGTCTTTCTCATGAAGAGATTTGGCCTCAGCAAGGGTGTCTTGCATATTATCGAAGACCTTGGCATCTTTCAAGGATTGTCTTCGGATCATATTCGCCCTTGACATAAACTCACCCATCAAGAGCATAGACTCGGTCAGACGGCTCCCAGTTCGGGTCATCAGGTCCCCCCAGCTCAGTTGGCTCATATAAAGGGCATCCTCAGTATTGGGAAGATCACGAGCCACAGCTAAGGCAACGGTGCTCGGGCCTTCCCCAACTAGTCGCACACCACCTCTGTAAGCTTCCATCACCCGCTCACGACATCTCTCCACCCGAGCTGGTGCACCCCCTTTCTCACCCGTCGAAGGGAGGTCGGACGGATCTGGGCGTGACCGAACTTGCCTCAAAGGATGAGCTTCAACAGCAGTAGACCCTGACGAACCCCCAGGAGCTGCCGGTCTTTTCCGGGATAGCTGGGCTACATCTTCGGGGGGGCTCTCACCTCCTACATCCACAATGGTGACTCCCTCGGCTGCTGGGGGTTGGCCCTGTTTTGCTTCCTCTTCTGAATAGCTTTCAGCACTAATGAGTTCATAACTCTGTCTTCTGTATAAACAGATACATAGTTCAGTCACACCGAACAAAATACACGTGAATAAAATAATTATTAAAGCATGTTAGAACAAGTACCGGCTCTCCCCCTTAAGGTCAGATCAGCTGGACTCAGCCCAGCAAAACAAAGCAGATCCTCCACCACCAGCTTAGATGAATTAAAACATTGACCTCCTATGGCGTTCATCACATCTAAGAAGGCGGTGCTCTTTTTGAAATTTTTAGGAGGAGAGGGGAGAGCCGGGAGATGTTCAAGCCAATCAGAGCAGCAGACCCAGGGCTGGGAGGGCTTTACAAAAAAGACTCATTTTTCCAGTCTTTGATTTTGCTAGGATAACCCCCAACAAATGCACAGTCAGGTCGGCTGGTGACATACCAGGGGCCCTCATCTGATCTCTTAATGTGAAAAAAATAAGAGAGGGTGGGGTGGTCATAAGGTAAGCCTAACGCCTGATAGTCCACTGGAAAGATATGGGTGAGAGGAATGAATTCAATAACTTAACATTCAGAAGTTGGCCTTGAGAATTCAAACTTTTGCACGCATAATTTTGCTGGTCAGATAATAGTTTGTGGTGTTAATGATGTTTGCGGAATTTTACAGGACAAGATTGAGAACTCTAAGAGAAAGAACAGGGCTGAAAACTCGTAAAATAAAAAAATTGGAAACCTTCCGATGAAAGGAGGCAAAAAATGCTTCTACTAAGACAAGTAGGGTAATCCATGTTTTGCTCCTCCAAATACATTGCATCGTCTCCATCGGGATCATAAATCCCATCAGCGTACACACGAACAGGGCGGTCGGACGAGGAAGCAGAATCCCCAGAGTTTCTTACAACGTCATTTGTTGGGACAATTTTCACGGTTTGCCGCTGCTCCTCCGCAATTTCGTATGGAGAAAATGGTGAATCTAGGGAGGAGCTGTTGACGAAAGTCGAAAGGGAATGAAGGGGCATATGTTGGAGAGAAGCAGCTTTATTATATTTTGGAGGTCATTTGACCAAATAGAATTTTTAAGAGGTTGTTGACCTTAAAAAAAAATTCTTCTAAGGTCATTTAGTTTTTTCTCCCCTCGAGTTTCAGCCCAATTTTTTGTATCTGTGCGTGCATTTATCTTGTTTGGAGATCAAGATAAAATTTACTTTATCCACACAATTCGGGATTTATTTCAAAAGCTTTTCAATTAATATTTTTGTAGAAATAATATTACATAAGTGCTTTCTATCTTGCAAATCTCTCTCCAAGGCAAACAAAATTTTCAAGCAATATTCTCAAAAATTACTCTTAAGATTTAGTTATATATTTCGAAATTATTCCACATATAAAAACATTCAAATATGCTCTCCACCTTTCAGAATATACCTAAGATGTTTTAACATGTTCTCCAAATTTGAGTCAAATCCAATGGCTACATTTCTGTCAATGCCCTCGTGAGAAAACTGTACAAATTCTATGCGGGAAAACAACAACTTCTATTTGTCCTCTATAAAGCAATTCAAATCATCACAAAACCCGATCTCCACTGTACATAACTTAGTTAACTCCCTTATGAACGTGCTAGCCAGATTTCAGCTTGATCCAACGGTTTTATTCTTCTCAAATGCTTATTTCCTTGGACTTATTTGCAGCCTATGCAAATTCGAAAACTACATCAAAGGATAAAAGGAGATTAAAGTGGTTCGCAGCCCAAAATCCGTTCAAACGTGTCTAGAAATCATCTTCAATCTGTAAATGGGTTTTTGCTATAATCTGTTCTTTTGTTTTAAAGAATTATAAGTATGATTTTAAATTACAGTCGAATATTTGATGTATTTAAATCTACGATGTTCTGAGAATATTTTTTATCACCGAGAAACAAGGGCTATATGAACAAAGTTACGTGTGATGGGAGCCACCTCTTGAATCCAATGCGCAAAGTGCTATATGACAGGGGCCACATCTTGAAGCTGCGGGGCAAAGTGCCACGTGCATGGGAGCCACCTTTTGAAGCCGCGGAGCAAAGTGCTACATACACGATAGCCGCCACTTGAATCAATGAAAGTCCCTCTAGATTTTCGATGTGATGGATCCATGCTTGAATTATATGAGTTATGATTCTGATGTGATGTGTTCTGTTCTGGCTCTGATGGAGATATTCTGTTCTGGTTCTATTGAGAGCAATTCTGTTAAGTTATGTTTCAGCATCAGTATCAGTTTCAATTATGATTTATGATGTTTTGAAAACTATCATGCATATTAATAAACTGTTATCACATTCGATTGATTCCCACTTGCTGAATGTTTTCCAAAATGCTCACCCCTTACCTCTCATCCCTGATAAAATTGAAACAAATGTCGAAGATGAAGAATAGTACCAGTTTTGGGATAATGATTCTATAGACTTTATTATTCAAGATTCTGTTGTCATTGATTTAATTAAGCTTCTGCTGACGTATTTAAATTGGAGAAACAATTTAAATACCGGGTTGAACCGGTTTGGTACCGAACCAGTTCCGGGCCACAGTCCGTTAGATTCATCCAATCCAAGGTAGATGAATAATGAATCAAACGTAAGTAGAAGAAACAAAGCACCCCATTGTATTACAGTTAAAGTGATTATAGGTATGATGATGGGTCGTATAGGTCTGTAGCTTCTAACATCACAACGAATGACACTAATCGAAGAGGCAAGCGCGCTTACCATTGTCATTAATCAATTCTTTTCTTACCTTTTTCTTTTTTGAATTTATGTGAAGAGGTAAGAATGTGGTTTCTGTAAATGCATACATATCTATTTTGTTGGTAAACACACAAATCTTCTGCTAAGTATGTATTGCCACTCAGAAATTTTGTGGTTAAAGTTTGAAAGTTGGTGATAAATAATTCCTTGGAAAATGTGATTTTGTGATTTGAAGTGGCCTTTGTGACAAATTTTCAAATTTCATTTGGATGAGCAAAATTTAGAATGAACGTCTACATAAATTTAAATTTTATGTGAACTCAATCAAGAGTTGTTGTAAGTATTCATGATGTGGATTTTTCATTTAACACTAAATGGTTTGTTAATCGATTATTTTCAGGATGATTCGAAAAAGGAGAGAGGATGAAATGAGATTCATCTTATTTGATCAGAAGATGTTTTAAATATGTTAAATTAATTTGTAGGCATGACCTTGCTCAATGTTATAATGTGGCATATTGTTAGTTAAATTTAACTAAAAAATGCTCTTTCATAATTACATGCTTATACTTTTCTTGTGAATCGATGCATAAGAGAGTCCCGAGACCGCCATTCCCATTTCTCTTTATTGGTACATAATTTCTATATGTTTATCATATCTAAAACCTGTTGGTGCCTCTGAATAACAGTTGAGTAGAGTGACAAAAGGTTGAGAGGTTGCTGAAAAAGTTGTTTACCAACATGCATAAAGGAGATAAGTTGTCAAAATCTGATGTGCCTTTTCTATGTTTTGTTGGAGCTTTTACTATTTGGCTTTTCATCCCGTAGGTTGCAATTATTTGTAATTTGTCTCATAGTCCCTCAAATGCCCACATGTTATGTTTAGATGAAAAATTAAAGAGCTAAATATAATTTCCTAGATATAATTTCCATGTTGATAGGTTATGTCAGAAAGTTTTGATTTTAGAGTGGAATGTCTTGGTGGAAGATAAATATGGTATTCAACTTGTTTAACATAATATACTTTCTGAAGCCATGGTGTATTATCTTACCCTCTCTTTGATAGTGTCATTATGTCGTGAATCTACATAATTATTTTCCTTTCTTTGGCAAGGGCAAAGAAAGGGAAGCCTCCACTGAAGAATGTTGATGAAAAGCCAAAGCGAAATATGGACTTTGAAGTGATTATATATTAGAAATTTGAAGTTATACCCATTATTTAAAAACATGTGGCTGATGATAGAGAGAAAGACAGCTCAAGCAGCTGCAAAGATTGTGAAAATAGAAGCAGGACAATGAGAACAAAGATGATTTGAAAATAGACGAAATTCAATTAGTATGGGAGAATTGTAACACTTAGATATTGATCATGCATGTTATGTTGGATTCTTGAGTAATTATGAGATAATTACGGAAGAATGATGTGGACTCGGGTTCAGGTTGAACCGAGTATGATAAGTGTATGACAAAGTATATGAGCTCAATCTATCTAGAAAGAATGTTTAGTTGAGAACAAAGCTATAACATTTTGTGTTGGCTTGAAGTATTGGTACATGTCTTGTTTAATATTTGGCAAGAGAACTAATGTTCATGTTATGTGTAGGAAAGAACATGAGTCACACATAGTTGGACAACAATTATACATGAATTTGACATGAATTTGATGTGAATTTATCATGCATTTTGTTGGGAAATATTGGAAAATATATTAAGCCAATTTCAGACTTTAAAACACATACTTCACCTCTACAAATCTCTACAAAATTCTCTCCCAAACCCTTGCTTCCTCTTGCAATCTTTTCTTGACTTTGGGCTTGGAATCAAATGAAACTTGTTGTTAACTAGAAGTTGGAATTACTTGGTAAGGATTATGTGTTTTATGCACTTGTTTATGTGTTGGTTTAAGTTAGAGTATATAGATATCAAATTGGTATAAGTTTTGATATCTATTGAGTTAATATGTAATGGAATTCAATGAAATAAGGTGTGTTGTTATGAAAAACATGTTCATATAATGCTAGTGTATGAAATTATCAAGTTTTGATGGTATAATTTGGGGTGTATGAGGTAAACCATGAGGATAAGCTCAAAATCGTCATGTTCAGAATTTTCAGAGTCGGGCGATTGATCGCCGAGACAGGGGAAAAATTTAGGCGACGGAACACATTGGCGATTGATCGCGTGAGACATTGCGATCGATCACTGAAAAACAGAACATGTTGGCGATCGGTCGCATGAGACTAGCGATCGATCGCTGAAGGACATAACATTTTGGCGATCGATCGCGTGGGAAATTGCAAGGGCTAAAATATTGAAAATGTTATATTTTCATAAACTTTTGTAGTGAGGCCTATTATAACATTGTAAATTGTTGATATTCATGTAGCACCATCACATGGGACAGGACAGAGAGGAGGTTAATCATTGACTCCTGATTTTCTATCTTTTGTACAACACGACAGGTACGTATTGACGAGTATTGATGCTATAGTTATGATGTATGTATGGTAATGAGATGTTGTCTTTACACATGTTATTGGACTGTTGTAAATCATATTGTTGAGACATATGACCGATGCCATGAGGCATGATGCCGTTGGGCATGAGATATTGCTGTTATAACGTGTGATGACAGAAATATGATATGTGCTGCTAATATGAAGATGTGAAGGCTTAGCCACTGACATATTGAGCAAGAGGACAATATATTATATGTCCCGTTATAACAGGATGACGAATGAGACATGTCATGACATATTTGCATTTTGTGTTAGGGATGTATTGTACAGAAACAAACAAAGTAGAGTTGTTAATGTATTGCATCCTTATTGATATTGGATTATGATGATCATATATATCAATACTCAAGGTGTGTGGTTGTTTCTGTAGCGACTCATAGACGGGGGAGGTCAGGATTGTGAGTCTACCTTCTGCTGCTAGGCGAAATACTGATTGAGAATTAAACTTACTAGAACATTCTGACATGTAAATGATGTAAATTATGCCATGTTTGAGACTAGTGGACACAGTAATTGTAAGGCCCTCGTACCCTATTATCCAAAATCATGTTTAGCTTCTCAACAATTATGTGATTCATCTTATGTCAATCATATGGTTGAGAATAAACATGAGGAATATTATCTTTGATAACAGCTCGATATCGTACTTACCATTTTGTAAATCTGATGTCCCGATATTTGATAATGAGAATTAAGAACAATTTGTACATTATTTTGTTTATTAGTTAGAAATTAATTAATGAGAATAGAATCTAATTAATGAGAGTGAAAATTGACCTTGTACATGTCAATTGACAGTCGGGTCAGAACATGGTGAATGACAAATATATTTTTGGAATATTCTGATATGGTTGGACTTTCGTTTATTGATTCAGATATACACAGTGGATGGGTGTACGATATGATACCGACATGACATGACATGACATGGCATGCATTGCATTGCATCATATATCACATTTTATAGATACATGTTGTATATTCCATGATCGTTCCATATTGGGCTTTTGCTCACCCCCAAGGGGGGCTGTTGTTGTCTTTGTGTGTGGACAATGACAGGTTTTACAGGTGGCGAAGACCCAGAGAGGGCATGTCTGGTGGAAGCCACACTTGAGAAGTTTATTCTTTTGTTTATCCCAGTATTATATGTATATGTTGACCATGGGTTTTATCCATGTGGTGTGTGAGGAGTTTATGTATTTTAGTTTATTTCACCCAATGTGGATATCTGTTTAGCAATTTGATTGGTGTATGCTGGATATGAAACTGGTGGTATTTATATATTTTCAGTATATGTTGATTTGGGTTGGTGGTATGTTCCTCGTGCAATGAGGTCATGCCGAAATCTTTAGGGCCACATTTTAATAAATGTTAAACTAATCTTCCGTTGTTTACGCTATAATTATCATTGTGTGATCATTAATCACATGATTAGGATTGGGCCCTCACAGTAATACTCTTAATCAGTATGAGTTTTATCTTAATCCTACTCTTAATTGCTCAATAATGTGACGCACTTGAGAATTAAGTAGCGAGGCCCACAATCGACCCATACTTCTGAGGTTACTAAGGAGCGAGCTGCTTTAGTATACGCCATTGTCACCGCCTAACTGCTGATCTCGGAGATATTGTGGAGAATCTATACGGAACTACACACGTGGCCTTCCCGCGCCTGGCATGCCTTGCCCTCCATCATTACATCCCTGTGCGATAGAGCGGGTGTTGTCTGGGATCCCTCCGAGGAGATCATATCACCCAAGGCACCCATTGTGATTGATAACCTGCCACCATCCATCGGTCATAGGAGAACAATCGCTCGTCCCTCGACCAGTTGTGCCATACCAGGACCATCCTCATCTACCGCCATTGTGACTCTAGACTCCTTACAACAAGAGATCAATGACTGTAAGGACCCTAATCCTTAAGTGCGGAATCAAGGCATAATAGAGCTAATATAAAAGATCAGAGTGTAAAAGAACGTGTTGAGTCTATGAGCTTAAGCATTACATGCCAAAAATAAGGACTACCAAATGGATTAATTACATTCCAATCAATGAATGTGTTCAACTATAGTTTTATACTACTCCTAGAGTAGATACTATCCAAAATAATCCTGTCCTTCAAGTCCCAAAAGCATCCTCAACAAGCTCACCATCTCAACCCGTCTAGCCCTTCTATCATGCCAAACGTGTACCTACAAGGACAACCCCCAAACATGAGCAATAATAATTATTCATATTCAACACAATATGAAGATAAAGCGTAAATGCATAATCATAATAAAACACTTCCTGTTTTCCCCATGCATTTCAAACGCTTCCCGTTTGGTTGTCCCTGTACCATAACTCATGAGTATAATCAATAGATTATTTTTTAATGGTCTAAACATGTCATGACATATGCCATCTCATCAATACCAAATACTGATCACCAATCCCTAGTCTGTCCATCACAATGTATTTTAATGCCCCTCGCTTATTTACATATAGGCGGCATAGGATAACCTCGCTTCAATGGACATGCGGGACTCCCACCCCTCGCCTCTCATTGAGCGGCAAATACCCTTTCCTCGCCCTATATGATAACCACGCTCAAATGTGACATGCGGCGCTCCCACCCCTCGCTTCACATTTAGCGGAACTAAAACAAATAGCGGCAAGCATTAAAATCATCAAGGGATGACCACGACTCATGGGATGTGCACCAATAATCATCATATGCATCTATAAACATCATGCATAACATGTATTTGCATCCACAATGCAATACCACATATATACTCGCATCCACAATGCATAAACAATGAGTATATAAGATACATGTACCGTTGGGTGCCCGTACGTCCACTACGTACCTTTCCAAAAGTGGATTTGATATGGCTTCAGTTCCTTGGTTCCGTTGCTACCTGGGATGGTTCTACACAATCACACAACCCCATATTAGAAGCCAAATAATAGCCAAATACCAAAAATTTGACAAAAGAAATCATTTCCCAAAAATCCACAGGCGGCGATCGATCGCTTCCCTCAGGCGATCGGTCGCCTCAAAATTTCCACTACGGCGATCGATCGCGCCAAACATGGCGATCGATCGCCTATCCTTTGATTTGGCTACTGCCTCTCGGCGATCGGTCGCCTCATTTTAGGCGATCGATCGCCTACCCTTCGAAAAGCCTACTGTCCCATGGCGATCGGTCGCCTCTTTTCAGGCGATCGATCGCCTCGCGCAGAGGCGCGATTTCTGCCATTTTTGCACCAAAATTTTCATCCAATCCATCCCAACACTTACACAATCAAACAACATCATAAATAACAACTTAAACCACCAAAATATACTTCAAAACAAGTATAAATCCAACCCTCAATCTCAACTACAACAACCCAACACAAACCCATTTTAAAACCCTTCAAAATCAACCCAAACTTAAATAAAACACAACAAAATTAACCATGAGGTATCCATACCTCTTGGGGACCTCAAATCACCCAATATACTCCACAAATCAAGATTTTTGAAAGGTTTCTCTTCACCCCAAAGCTGGAACTCGAAAATGGAGAGAAAGGGGAAGGGTTTGGGTGATGTTTGGTAAAGGTAAAGTGAGAGTGGATGAGGTGGGGTTTGGGTATAAAAGTTGAGTTAATTAAAAAAATGCAATCCACAACCCATGGTGTATAAAACACCCCAACATGATATTTTTAAAAGCATTAAACCAAAATGCACCAAAATATCAATTAAACACATGATTTCTAATTAATTGCTAACCAAGGCAAATAAATCATGCTTCCAACCATAATTCCCAACATACCCAACATGCACCCTGAAATGCTATCCCGGGTCACTCTAACACGTGACGAAGCATTTCCACATAATAATTCCAACACATAATTAATTACCATCATAATTAATCATATAAACTTAATTAATGCACCAGATTGCAATTAATCATTTCAGGGATATCACAATACTCCCCTACTTATAAGATTTCGTCCTTGAAATCACATGCACTTACCCCAAAAGAAACTAAACATAAACACATACCAGAGAATAGTTCCGGGTAGTGCTGCACCATATGCCGCTCCGTCTCCCACGTAGCCTCCTCGACACCCCTGCGATCCCACTGAACCTTGATCATAGGTATCACTTTGTTCCGAAGTCTGCGGTCTGCTCGATCCAGAATTCTAACAGGCCGTTCCACATAAGACACATCGGACTCTAACTGAACTTCGGAAGGCTGTAAAACATGCGATGGATCCGGCTCATACTTCCGTAACATCGATACATGAAACACATCATGTATACCAGATAAAGAAGGCGGCAAAGCCAGTCGGTAAGCTAAGGTGCCAATGCGCTGCAAAATCTCGTACGGTCCAACATACCTCGGAGACAATTTCCCGCGCATCCCAAATCGCACAATGCCTCTGAAAGGCGAGATCTTCAAAAAGACCTTATCTCCCAACTGAAATTCCAACGGTCTCCGCCGTCTATTTGCATAAGCTGCCTGTCTGTCCTGGGCCGCTTTCATTTTCTGCCTTATCGTCTTTATCTTTTCTTCCATCTCCCGAATCAACTCCGGTCCTCCGACCGATTTGCGGTCCAAATCATCCCAACACAAGGGTGATCTACACAGTCTGCCATAAAGAGCTTCAAACGGAGCCATCTGAATACTTGCCTGGTAGCTATTGTTATAAGAAAACTCTACCAAAGGCACTGAATCCTGCCAAGAGGCATCGAACTCCAAAACACAAGCTCTCAACATGTCCTCGAGCGTCTGAATAGTACGCTCGGTCTGGCCACCCGTCTGAGGATGATAAGCAGTGCTCAATCTGACTTCAGTTCCCAAGGCTGACTGAAGACCTTCCCAGAAATGAGATGTGAATCGCGGATCTCGATCTGACACTATGGAAACGGGGATCCCATGCAATCTCACCACATCTCTAATATACAACTGCGCCATCCTCAAAAAGGTGAAAGTCATGCTATAGGGGATAAAATGAGCTACCTTAGTCAATCGATCCACAATCACCCAAATAGCATCAAAGCCTGAAGCACTTCTCGGCAGGTGAGTCACGAAGTCCATGGAAATATGCTACCACTTCCACTTCGGTATCTCCAAACTTCTCAACTCGCCGTCAGGCCTCTGTCTCTCTGCCTTAACCTGCTGGCAGATCAAACACCTCTTTACAAAAGCGACGACGTCACTCTTCATCCTTTTCCACCAAAACTGACCACGCAGATCTTTATACATCTTTTTCCCGCCTGGGTGGATGCTCAGTCTGCTACTATGAGCTCGCTCTAAGATCCCTCTACGCAACTCCGGCGTACTCGGAACCACCCAACGGTTCCCCAATCTCAAGGATCCGTCATCTACCACCCTGAACTTCGTTGGCTGACCAAGACGTACTAAAGATAACCACCTCTGAACCTCATCATCCGACCTCTGAGCTCTCCTAATGTTCTCATAGATATCTGGCTCAGCTAACAAGGTCGATACATACACAGGTGATGCATCAATGTCAAAATCATAGCCCAGATGGCAATAGGAGGTCATCATGGCTGACAAATGGATGACGTCCTCAGCAGAACTCCTCACTTTCCGGCTCAAAGCATCTGCTGTCAAATTAGCTTTTCCGGGATGGTACTCTATCTCGCAATCATAGTCCTTGAGTAGGTCCATCCACCTCCTCTGCCTCATGTTCAGCTCTGCCTGAGTGAATAAAAACTTGAGGCTCTTGTGATCCGTGTAAATGGTAAATGAAGTACCATACAAATAATGTCTCCAAATCTTCAGGGCGAAGATGATAGCCGCCAGTTCCAAGTCATGGACTGGGTATCTAGTCTCGTGCGGCTTCAACTGTCTCGATGCATAAGCTACCACATGCTTATCTTGCATCAGTACACACCCAAGGCCCTGGAGTGATGCATCGGTATACAGAACAAATCTGGAGTTCTCCGTAGGGATCACTAACACTGGCGCCGTCGTCAACCGGTGCTTCAACTCCTTGAAGCTCTCCTCACAAGCTTCTGACCAAAAGAAAGGCACTCCCTTCTGAGTCAACTGCGTCAACATCTTGGCAATCTTCGAAAAGCCCTCGACAAAGCGTCGATAATAACCGGCCAAACCCAGAAAACTCCGTATCTCTGGCACAGAAGTGGGGGCAGCCCACTCCATCACAGCTTCGATCTTCCTGGGATCCACTGATATTCCGCTGCTCGATATGACATGCCCCAGAAACACTACACTGCTCAGCCAAAATTCACACTTACTGAGCTTAGCATACAACTGATGCTCTCGGAGAATCTGAAGCACTGTCCTCAAGTGTTTCACATGCTCTTCCTCACTCCGGGAGTAGATGAGAATGTCGTCTATGAACACGATGACGAACTGATCAAGATACGGCTGAAACACTCTGTTCATCAGACTCATAAAGACAGCCGGGGCGTTCGTCACACCGAACGGCATCACTAGGAACTCATAATGCCCGTATCGGGTCCGGAATGCTGTCTTCTGCACATCTTCCTCTCTGACTCGAATCTGATGATACCCGGATCTCAAATCAATCTTGCTATACACCCTGGTACCTTGCAACTGATCAAACAGATCGTCGATCCTTGGAAGAGGATACTTGTTCTTCACTGTAGCCTTATTCAGTTGCCGGTAATCGATGCACAACCGCATCGAGCCGTCCTTCTTCTTCACAAAGAGAACTGGTGCGCCCCATGGCGACACGCTCGGGCGTATATATCCCTTGTCAAGGAGATCCTGCAACTGTTCTTTCAACTCTCTCAACTCAGCCGGTGCCATCCTATAAGGTGCACGAGAGATAGCGGATGTTCCTGGCAACAGCTCGATCCCAAACTCAACTTCCCTAGCCGGTGGAAATCCTGGGATCTCTTCTGGAAATACATCAGCAAATTCTGCTACCACTGGCACATCCTCAACTCTTAGTTCTTTATTCTTCCCAGACGTGTCCACGGCATAAATGAGATAACCCGTGTGTCCACGTTCCAACAACTGAGTCATCTTGATCGCTGAAATCAACGGAATCTTCGCACGAGAACCGTTGCCATAGAAAGTCCACTGACTGCCCAAATCAGGTCTGAACTTCACTGTCCTCTACCGGCAATCTACCACTGCCTGATATCTGTTCAGAACATCAATACCCAAGATGCAGTCGAAGTCTGACATGCCCAATACGATCAAGTCTGCCTTCAACTCGTTGCCCTCAAAATAAATGAGGCAGTCTGCCATAAACTGATCAGCAACGACATTTCTTCCAGTGGGTGTCGAGACCAAAAGAGGCATGGGTAAAGAAGACGTGCGCATATGGTGTCTTTCCACAAAACCCACCGATACAAAAGAGTGGGAGGCACCTGTATCGATCAAAATAAAAGCAGGGTACGTAAATAAATGACACGTACCGACGATCACCTCCTCTAGGGCTGCCTGGGCCTGCTCTCTGGTCAGTGCATACACCTGTCCCTGGGGCGGTCCTACTGTCTGACCTCCCGACGGTCGAGGCCCAAACTGCTGCCTCTGGTGTACTGTCTTGTCCTCAAACCTCGGCATGTTGCCCTGATACTCTGACTGTCCTCCCCGGGTGGGGCAATACCAAGCGATGTGGCCCATCTTGCCACAGATATAACAGGCAGGACACTTGTTTGAAGAATGTGGCCCTCCACAATTGTCGCACCTAGGCTCTCCCGGCCTATTCCCTTGTGAAGACCCTCGATTGGCCGACCAATTCTTCTTGTTATCCTGTTTCTGACCAAAGTACCTCTTTCCACCAAACCGTGAAGATGAAGAGGCACCACGAGGTTTAAATGGCTCTCCTCGGGGCCTCAAGCTGTCATTAGTCTGCCTCTGCTGCGGTACTGGTGGTGGCATAGCACTAGGATAAGCTCCCACCCCAAGCTCGGCAAGTTCCGCCCTTGTGAGAGCATCATCAAAAGAAGTTGGGTTATTGGTGATAACCCGGTCATAGAGCTCCGGTCGCAACCCCTTCATAAAATTCATCATCTTTGCGTGCCCATTAGTGGCAATGTGGGGAACATACCTCAGCAACGAAGAGTACCGCGTGGCATAGTCTGACACTGTCATGTTCCCCTGTTTCAAACTTGTAAATTCATCCTCCTTCGTCTGCCTCGCCGCTGCGGAGAAGTACCGGTTCAGAAACCTAGTCCTGAAGAGTGTCCAATCAATCACAACACCTAGTGCTCATAGCTCCATCACCGTGCTCCTCCACCACATTAGAGGTTTCTTAGCTAACTGGAACTCCGCCAGCCTCAGCCAAGCTGTAACAGCACAAGGAGCTGATACAAAGATCTGTTCAAGTCTTTCCAGCCACTCTTCAGCCTCTTCTCCGGACTCTGTCCCCTCAAACCGGGGCGGATGGTAAGACAGAAATTGCGTCAGACTGATCTCACCCGGTAGTAATAACTGAGCTACTGGCTCCATGCCTACTGCTGGTGGAGGTAGAGGGTTCACTTGTCCAACGCTTGCGTTCACACTACCAACATCTCCAACCTCCTCATTAGCAGCCATGCTGTAACACAAATGTTAACAACAATTCCAAAGCAATATATATGTTATGCCGTTAGATAACAGGAATGAGAATAAGCACGTTAGTATAACAGGATATACATTAATATGCACCACATGCATAAACATGCTTCAAATGTAAGCACCTAGCCAATCATGCTAAGGCTACCCTTCACTCGTTCCCGGGTTCTCTAACCACTGCTCTGATACCACTAATGTAAGGACCCTAATCCTTAAGTGCGGAATCAAGGCATAATAGAGCTAATATAAAAGATCAGAGTGTAAAAGAACGTGTTGAGTCTATGAGCTTAAGCATTACATGCCAAAAATAAGGACTACCAAATGGATTAATTACATTCCAATCAATGAATGTGTTCAACTATAGTTTTATACTACTCCTAGAGTAGATACTATCCAAAATAATCCTGTCCTTCAAGTCCCAAAAGCATCCTCAACAAGCTCACCATCTCAACCCGTCTAGCCCTTCTATCATGCCAAACGTGTACTACAAGGACAACCCCCAAACATGAGCAATAATAATCATTCATATTCAACACAATATGAAGATAAAGCGTAAATGCATAATCATAATAAAACACTTCCTGTTTTCCCCATGCATTTCAAACGCTTCCCGTTTGGTTGTCCCTGTACCATAACTCATGAGTATAATCAATAGATTATTTTTTTAATGGTCTAAACATGTCATGACATATGCCATCTCATCAATACCAAATACTGATCACCAATCCCTAGTCTGTCCATCACAATGTATTTTAATGCCCCTCGCTTATTTACATATAGGCGGCATAGGATAACCTCGCTTCAATGGACATGCGGGACTCCCACCCCTCGCCTCTCATTGAGCGGCAAATACCCTTTCCTCGCCCTATATGATAACCACGCTCAAATGTGACATGCGGCGCTCCCACCCCTCGCTTCACATTTAGCGGAACTAAAACAAATAGCGGCAAGCATTAAAATCATCAAGGGATGACCACGACTCATGGGATGTGCACCAATAATCATCATATGCATCTATAAACATCATGCATAACATGTATTTGCATCCACAATGCAATACCACATATATACTCGCATCCACAATGCATAAACAATGAGTATATAAGATACATGTACCGTTGGGTGCCCGTACGTCCACTACGTACCTTTCCAAAAGTGGATTTGATATGGCTTCAGTTCCTTGGTTGCGTTGCTACCTGGGATGGTTCTACACAATCACACAACCCCATATTAGAAGCCAAATAATAGCCAAATACCAAAAATTTGACAAAAGAAATCATTTCCCAAAAATCCACAGGCGGCGATCGATCGCTTCCCTCAGGCGATCGGTCGCCTCAAAATTTCCACTGCGGCGATCGATCGCGCCAAACATGGCGATCGATCGCCTATCCTTTGATTTGGCTACTGCCTCTCGGCGATCGGTCGCCTCATTTTAGGCGATCGATCACCTACCCTTCGAAAAGCCTACTGTCCCATGGCGATCGGTCGCCTCTTTTCAGGCGATCGATCGCCTCGCGCAGAGGCGCGATTTCTGCCATTTTTGCACCAAAATTTTCATCCAATCCATCCCAACACTTACACAATCAAACAACATCATAAATAACAACTTAAACCACCAAAATATACTTCAAAACAAGTATAAATCCAACCCTCAATCTCAACTACAACAACCCAACACAAACCCATTTTAAAACCCTTCAAAATCAACCCAAACTTAAATAAAACACAACAAAATTAACCATGAGGTATCCATACCTCTTGGGGACCTCAAATCACCCAATATACTCCACAAATCAAGATTTTTGAAAGGTTTCTCTTCACCCCAAAGCTGGAACTCGAAAATGGAGAGAAAGGGGAAGGGTTTGGGTGATGTTTGGTAAAGGTAAAGTGAGAGTGGATGAGGTGGTTTGGGTATAAAAGTTGAGTTAATTAAAAAAATGCAATCCACAACCCATGGTGTATAAAACACCCCAACATGATATTTTAAAAGCATTAAACCAAAATGCACCAAAATATCAATTAAACACATGATTTCTAATTAATTGCTAACCAAGGCAAATAAATCATGCTTCCAACCATAATTCCCAACATACCCAACATGCACCCTGAAATGCTATCCCGGGTCACTCTAACACGTGACTAAGCATTTCCACATAATAATTCCAACACATAATTAATTACCATCATAATTAATCATATAAACTTAATTAATGCACCAGATTGCAATTAATCATTTCAGGGATATCACAATGACATTCACCGGGAGCAGGGTGAAATGTGTCGGGATCAAGTGATGATGTACCAACATCAAATGGAATTCATGAGCTTCACTTCAGAATGGACATCTGTCCTAGCTCAGCAATTCCCAGGCGCTCTATTCCCACAACCACCAGTCTTCCCACCATATACCCCACCAGCTGACGAGGAGGATGATGATGATCACTGACGATCATCGTCACAAGTACGTGAGTTGTCCTAATTATTGTGCTTGTCTAGTATATTGAGGACAAAGCATATTTTAAGTTTGGGGGAGTATTTACTGTTGTTTCATGCTTTATTGTTGCATGTCGTCTCTTGTTATTTCTTGCTTCTATATGCTAATTAAAGTAGAACTTGTGTCGTCCTTGAGCAACGGAAATTTTTTATTTATGGAAAATGAATTATAACTGGAGAAATGATTGAATTAGAATTGCAACTGTTTTATACATGATGAAACCAATCTTACTTTACATCTCAACTTGAGTCTTGAAAATTATTGCATGTATGTAAATATCCTTTGTTGAGTAGTGCGTCCAAATTGAGGAATATTTGGAACATTTTGAGTCATGACTTTGTGGATTGCATGTTGGATTGAAATTTGTGTGAACTTAATGATTTGTCCTGAGCACCCTAAAGTCACCCTAGAACTTGTTTGATGATAGCACTTTGAGCCAAAAATTTATAATTATGAACTCGACTTGGATATGATTTAGGCGATCTTTGGAACGACTGAGCCTTTCAAGCCCACCTTGTCTACATCATTCCCTAGTGTCCATCTTTGAGCTTATTTGGAAAATAATGGAAATTAGCCACCATTCGTTTTTGTTGATAAACTCATTATACCTACCCTTTTATGAGCATAAAAGAATTTTTATCCTTGCCCAAGGGACTATAACGAATTTCATGCACATACTATGTTTTGAGCTATTACAACAAAAATTAATGCATATTACACAAGGACAACAACAACTAAGCATTTAATCCTAATGAATTGGGGTATGCTACATGAACAATAGAGAGAATCAAGTCGGGTCGGACACATGCGTCAGTCTCCTCCAAACGCTTCTATCAGTCAACATATCTTCTGTAATCCCCTTGCACTCCAAATCTTTGCGTATAACTTCGAGCCATGTCTTCTTCGATCGTCCTCTCGCTCTCGTGAACTGGCCAAAATCCATGGACTCCACTCGACACACAGGTGTACTGCTGGGCCTACGTCGAACATGACCAAACCAGCGTAAACTACTTTCTTGTATCTTCTCTTCTATACAAGCTACACATACTTCAGCTCGAATATCTTCATTCCTTATTTTATCTTTTCTGATTTTACCGCACAGCCAACGATGCATACACATCTCTGCCACACTCATCTTTTGGATGTGATTCCTCTTGGGTGCCCAACATTCCGTCCCATACAACATTGCGGGTCTTAACGGCGGTTCTATAAAACTTTTCCTTCACAGCGGGATATTACGATCGCATAGAACTCCGGTGGCGTTTCTCCATTTCAACCAGCCAGCCTGAATCACGTGGTTAACGTCGTTGTCAATCTCTCTATCATTTTGGATAACTGAACCAAGGTATCGAAACTTGCTGCTCATCGATACCTCTTGACCACCGAGTGCTACAACACCTGAATCCCGAAAGGAAAGACCACTAAATCTGCACTCCATATATTCCATTTTAGACATACTTAATCTAAAACCCTTGGATTCCAAAGTCTCTCTCCATAACTCCAATTTGGCATTTACCCCTGCCATTGTCTCGTCGATTAACACAACATCGTCAGCAAAAAGTATGTTCCAAGGTACTTCAGTTTGTATGTCTTTTGTTATCTCATCCATCACTAGGGCAAACAGGAAAGGACTCTGTGATGTCCGGGATTAATGGTGTTAATCCCGGTGTGGCAATAATCCTTGATGGATTTTAATTGTGGCAATTAGGAATTGATTGCGGTTTTGGGTCTCCCGAGGTTGTTAAATCGGGCATTTGGGATCGTTGGATCCAAAGGTTGAGATTGTATTCTCATTTTGATGGAAAACCTATGAGTTGGGTTTTTAGTGGGACTTGGTGTCCGGGGTGCCTTATGTTGGGGCCAGTCTAGGGATTTGATGTTGGAGAGAGAGTTTTTGAAAACAGGTGATTTTTATTGAATCATGATGTATTTGTGGAGGTATTGGTATTTTGGGGCATTTTTGCTATATATACCAGTTGGACTCGGGATTCCGTCATTCGGAATCCATTTCTCTCATCTCCTCTCCCTCACGCCTCTCTCTCACCCCAAACTCTTCCCCTTTCCCTTTGATGAGCAAAATCGATGGAGGCTCATCCTGGGAGCCGGATTTCTCGAAGATAAGTTGGTAAGTTTCTTCCCCTCATCTTTGTCTTCGATTTGATAGTGGTTTGGTGTGTTATGGTTGAGCTTTTGGGTTGGATTGGTGTTTGGGGGTTTTGGGTTAAAATCTAAAATGTTGATTTTAGTGTTTTTATGGAGTTTAAATGTTGTATTTGAGGTGTTGGTGGTGTATGGGGTGTTGGTTTTGAGTTAGGGTGTCAAAAACACCATGGAAGCTCGGATTTTTCAGAAAATCGCAGGTGGCGATCGATCGCCAAGGGGTAGCGATCGATCGCGACGTGCAGTCCAATTTTTGAAGGCGGTGAACAGTGCTGGCGATCGATCGCGAGGTCTCGGCGATCGATCGCGAGGTCTCGGCGATCGAGCGCGAGAAGGCACTGGTTTGGCCACTGGAGTGTGGCCATCGATCGCGATGAAGGTGGCGATCGATCGCGATGAAGGTGGCGATCGATCGCCACCCGAAGGATTTTGTTTTTTTTTTCAAAATTTTGGAAAAATGTCCGGATTTTGGAATCGATGTTTAAAGGGGCCGTTTCCGGGGCAATGTCTACATTCCAATGGAAATGCTATACTTTTAAAATGGATTGATTGGGACCAAAGTCTAATAAAATGGGATTTTCGGTTGAGTCTTTGGCTATCTATTAAACATATAAAATGGAATATTTTGGGTATTATGCATGCTTAACCGGTGGGCTTTTATTTTGGTAATCGTCATGGACTGACGATATGTTTGGGAGTTTGAACGTGCTTGGGCACGTGGTTGCATGCTTATGTTTGATTGTGAATTGTTTGTTTGTTAGCACATAATTCATCGGGTCGTGGGACTCAGGCAAGGTGGGACTCGAACTACGGAATTATAAGATACGTATGACGTACGAGCATAGCCTATTATAATGTTGCAACTGTAAAATGCATGGTATGTGATAATTGCATTAAATGGACACTGAAACACATGATGTGTAATAATTGCATTATATGGACATTGAAATATGTGGTAGGTGGTAATTGCATCAAATAGGCGTTGAAATGCATGGTGCGTGATATTTGCTATAATTGGCTAGAGATATGCATGGTAAATGATATTTCTGTCAAATGGTTATACATGGGAACCATACGGTGCCGCTTTTGAGCGAGCAATGATTTGGGATGCTGTCGCCGTTGAGCGACCATCGATTATGACGCCGTTAGTGTTGAGCGTGCGTGGGGTTTAGAATGCCGTTATTGTGGAGCGAGCAATGAAATAGGAACATGGAATCATTGAATTGATTTATGTGATATTTACGATCTTTTAATATAATGATTTTACCATATTGATTATGGAACTGGCATAACAGAATGGTATTAGTCAATCTATGTGATGATTAACTGGCTTTGGGAATTTGATGAGTTTGGTTATTTTGAGAACAGGGACAATACAGGGGATCCCGGATGAGTGTGTTACCATCCAGGGAGTATCATTTAAATTATGGCATTTACATTCTGTAAATTATGAATTACAATGTTATGATTATTGGATTGGTGGTATTGGTATGCTCACCCCGTGTGGGGACTGTCTCTGTTGGGATAGGTGTTACAGGTGTAGCAGCGGCTTTGGAGTTGAGCCCGGGCTGTTGATTAGAGGTACTTCCAAGATCGAGGTACCAGAGCTGGTTGAATAGGCACATAGATCCAGAGTTGAGATCGAGTTGCGTTTGGGAGGTGCTTCCAGGGTCGAAGCACCAGTAACGGTATCCAGTAGAGTGTTTTATACATTAGATACACGCATGTTCATTGGGTGCTCTCACGTGAGTACATTTTACGTGTATATGGAATGCATGAATAGGCTACGGCTCTTCTCTATTCATTTACGGTTTGCATGCAATTAAATATGGAATTGCTAAATGAACTAAGAGCATGTTAGTGTATTATGAGGGTGCATGTTATATGAATAATCTTGGTTGGGGAATTTGAATATTATGTGGATTAAATGCAAGAAATTTTCTGGATAGCATATGGTTTTTCCCTCTGATAGTATGATTATATGCACTAATGGTATGGCTTAATACACTAATAACGGGTTAAGGGCACGGGGGGTCCTTACATTAGTGGTATCAGAGCAGTGGTTAGCTCTTTGGGGCTGTTGAGGGCCTAGGAAAATGATAATGGGAATGATGAACACATACTTATGCATAATGGTAGTTTGGTGTTGCGTGGCACAACTATATTGCTTATGTGCATTTATGATATGTGTTCATAATTGGAATATGTTATTGCTAACCATGGTGGTTGCAGGGTCATACGAGACATGGACTATGCATTACGGTTGCATAGATATACATCGGAGTGATGATTTTAGTGCTTTGCCGCTAAATGTTGGAGCAAGGTGCATTAAAATACACTCATGGCGATGTTTATTGGAATACGGGTTATGCATTACGGTTGCATGCACGTCGAAGCGATGATGCCGCTGTCGTGTCGAACCGATGGTAAATGCCGCTGTCACGTCGAAGCGATGATGCCGCTGTCGTGCCGAAACAATTATTGGAAACGGGTTATTCATTGAGGTTGCATGCATGGCGTAGCGATGTGAATACTTGCCGCAGTCATATTATAGCAATGAAGAATATTTGCCGCAAATATGTCGAAGCGAAGGATAATGCCGCTGTCATATTACTATCACGAGGGATATTATGCCGCTAATATGTCAAAGCGAGAGGTATTTTCGCTGTCATGCCGGAACGATGGTAAATGCCGCTGTCGTGTCGAAGCGATGGTAAATGCCGCTGTCACGTCGAAGCGATGGTACCACCGTCATGTAGAAGCGATGATGCCGCTGTCATGACGTAGCGATGCGATCGGGAACAAAGTACTACATGAGTGAGTACCTCTTGAGTCCGCGATTATTCCGCTATTCTATTGACGATGGTTCATGCCGCCTGGTATTCTATTGGCGATGGTTCATGCCGCCGGGTATTCTATTGGCGATGGTTCATGCCGCCGGGTATTCTATGGCGATGGTTTATGCCGCCAGATATCATATAGCGATGGTACATTCTGCTACATCTATGGTGATGGTTCATACCGCCGGATATCTATAGCGATGTTTCATGCCGCTGACTTTATGGCGAGGGATCATGCCACTGATTCTATAGCGATGGGTTATACCGCTATGTGCGTAGCACTGGATTATGCCGCCTACGAGCGATGGCTGCTGCTTGTGTACCGCTGGTGGACGATGGATACATGTATTCCTCTATCTTGATAGCGATGAGGTATGTCATATTACTTTTGTTATCATTATTGTGAATATTACGTGTTGTTTTTTATACCGTCATGTGTTTGACGCCGGGATTATGAGTGTCGTGTATCGACCGGTATCGTCATATGTTTGACGACGTTATTTGGGATGTCTATGTGGACGTGTGGCGTCGTCTTGGTGAATAATACATTCATGTTTATGAATTTGGTTGTATGGTTTGAGTGCCGATGATGATCACATGGTAGAGTCTGGGTCACTAGTTGACGAGACATTTTGCCGAGCAGGTTTGCTCGATGGAGCATTGGATGCATTGTACCAGTGAGTGTACCGCATCATGTTATAGAGGTAAATATTTGTCTAGCAGTGATACCCTTGGGTATGCTCGCTGGGATGGCTAAGGCCAAGTGATTGGTGGTAAGAGTAGTCATTGAGGAAACTACTCGCTTGTTGTTGTGAGGTGGTGTAGGCATGATCACACCCACCCTGAGGGTGTGGAATAAGTCTTGACGGATTATGATTGCATCATAGTTGAGCAAGGACACCGGGTTGTCCATTGTGCTTGGTGTTTTAGAGATATGTTGGGCGATGACCCACAACTCTAATGGTTCGTATGGTATGGTATACCGGGATGGGACGAGTGTCACGTTGATAGGATGGTATGAGCCTATGGGGCCAACGAACCGTTAGCCAGGTATTGTTGCAGTGCTTTGATGTGCTTTTGTTAGCCTTTATGCTGCTCGTAGGATTTGAGTTCGGTGAATCGTATTGTGATACGAAGAGGACTTATGGTAGACTTTTGTAGTCTCCTTGTGGCATGGTGTTTGAGGCATGGAGTACCTCACGGGGATGTTTATATGTCAAATGTTTCGAGTGACTTGTACCGGGACAACTCGATTTTGTTGGGAATACCAACGCGAGTATCAACAAGTCGTTGTTAGCTCTGGTCGAGCATCTTTGCATGTAGAATGCAACGAGGATCACAATTGAAATTGTGAGATATAGCTAGTGGGGTAACACTACTATATTGATTTTATCTCTTTGAGAGATTTGGGTTGCACTGTCATGAAGACAGCTGTCATTGGTTGAGGGTTGATTGTGAATCCACCTGGGTAAGCCCTACTAGTGTTGGACTAGGTGATGGCTTCAATACTTCCGGTGAGACGTTCGAGGAGACGTCTCCGGGATAATACTCGAGATTGTGGAGTACTATAGCATTAGTACAGAGCATTTTTAGTTTGGGTACATGGCGTATACGGGTTTCGTTTTGGTAATAGTTGCTTTGATGCACTATTTGAACCAATTGCGTACTTTTGGTTCCGTGATATATTTTAGTAGGTATATCCAGGTTTCCGAACGGTGGTTTGAGGTTGGAGGATCATGGATTCATGACATTTTCCTTGAGAGGAAGGCGGTATTATTATACCTACCGGTTGGATCTTTTGGGGAGATTCGTTGTTTTGGTTCGTGTGGTGTTGATGTTGAAATCACACCCTTTGGTTTTGGTTTGTCAACCATCATTCTCCGTGGGGTGAGAATAATCGAGGTTTGACAGTTGGTTTTGGGATTTGGGTATGATTGGAGATACCCGAGTCCATTGCTTTGTGTATGCATGTTGTGTTGGTGTATGGGCATGTATGCCGTGTGTGTAAACGAATGCCAACTTTATTTTGTTCTTTGTTGAACGTCGAGTTTGTATGCTCGGTTTGGTGAATCTCCGGTGGGAGATCGTGGCAATTTGAGATTGGTAATCTCGATGGCACGATGTATTCTGAGGAATAATCGTGAGGTCCGTTTGACTTCCCTTGTGAGGACTTGTCGTGTTTTAGGACCATGGTAGTTCTTGTTGGATAATTCGATAGCCTTCCTGTTTTTAGGATTGTTAAATCCCAGGATGAACGAGGGATGGCCAGGATTCGGAATTGTTTAGTGTCGTGGATTGACACGTATGACAGGAATGCAATTGTTTGTCTTGCATGGCCTCTGTGGAACTTGAGACTTTGTGGAGTCTTAATGGTGTGTCAGGACCCAGATATGATTTCTTGGAACACCTTGTTTTAGACTTCTGTGGTGATGTGTTTTGTGTGGATCAGGGACCGTGGGTAACCCGATCCGGGTTGCAAGTGGTACAACTACTCCTTTGGAGGAGATGGACTGGAAAGCGAAAACCGGATTTTTTCTGTGAGTATACTGTTGTATACTAGTGGTCCCCATCATAACGATGCGTGTCAAGCATCGTGGGCAAGTGATGAATATCATGGAGTGATATCTATGTCAGAACCGAGGGAGATTTGGTTGGTTTGCAGTCGTGGTGGACTGACTTCTGGGACGATTCACGTCGAGGTATGTTGTTATCTTTAGGTTTGTATTGGTATTGGCGTTTGCTCTATTTTAGAGCTTGGTGCGAGATGGGTGTTCTCGCAGTTGTTAATTCGATTCTAATGTGGTCCAGAATCGGGGTTGTGGCCTTGTTTTGGTTGTGTAGTCCTGATGTTACGTGGAGTACACCGGTGCAATTTTGAGGACTAAATTTTATTAGTGGGGGATAATTGTGATGTCCGAGGATTAATCGTGTTAATCCCGGTGTGGTAATAATCCTTGATGGATTTTAATTGTGGCAATTAGGAACTGATTGCGGTTTTGGGTCTCCCGAGGTTGTTAAATCGGGCATTTGGGATCGTTGGATCCAAAGGTTGAGATTGTATTCTCATTTTGATGGAAAACCTATGAGTTGGGTTTTCAGTGGGACTTGATGTCCGGGGTGCCTTATGTTGGGGCCAGTTTGGGGATTTGATGTTGGAGAGAGAGTTTTTGAAAACAGATGATTTTTAATGAATCATGATGTATTTGTGGAGGTATTGGAATTTTGGGGCATTTTTGCTATATATACCAGTTGGACTCGGGATTCCGTCATTCGGAATCCATTTCTCTCCTCTCCTCTCCCTCACGCCTCTCTCTCACCCCAAACCCTTCCCCTTTCCCTTTGATGAGCAAAATCGATGGAGGCTCGTCCTGGGAGCCGGATTTCTCGAAGATAAGTTGGTAAGTTTCTTCCCCTCGTCTTTGTCTTCGATTTGATAGTGGTTTGGTGTGTTATGGTTGAGCTTTTGGGTTGGATTGGTGTTTGGGGGTTTTGGGTTAAAATCTAAAATGTTGATTTTAGTGTTTTTATGGAGTTTAAATGTTGTATTTGAGGTGTTGGTGGTGTATGGGGTGTTGGTTTTGAGTTAGGGTGTCAAAAACACCATGGAAGCTCGGATTTTTCAGAAAATCGCAGGTGGTGATCGATCGCCAAGGGTAGCGATCGATCGCGACGTGCAGTCCAATTTTTGAAGGCGATGAACAGTGCTGGCGATCGATCGCGAGGTCTCGGCGATCGATCGCGAGCGGGTAGGCGATCGATCGCGAGGATTGGCGATCGATCGCGAGAAGGCACTGGTTTGGCCACTGGAGTGTGGCGATCGATCGCGATGAAGGTGGCGATCGATCGCCACCCGAAGGATTTTGTTTTTTTTTTTCAAAATTTTGGAAAAATGTCGGGATTTTGGAATCGATGTTTAAAGGGGCCGTTTCCGGGGCAATGTCTACATTCCAATGGGAATGCTATACTTTTAAAATGGATTGATTGGGACCAAAGTCTAATAAAATGGGATTTTCGGTTGAGTCTTTGGCTATCTATTAAACATATAAAATGGAATATTTTGGGTATTATGCATGCTTAGCCGGGGGGCTTTTATTTTGGTAATCGTCATGGACTGACGATATGTTTGGGAGTTTGAACGTGCTTGGGCACGTGGTTGCATGCTTATGTTTGATTGTGAATTGTTTGTTTGTTAGCACATAATTCATCGGGTCGTGGGACTCAGGCAAGGTGGGACTCGAACTACGGAATTATAAGGTACGTATGACGTACGAGCATAGCCTATTATAATGTTGCAACTGTAAAATGCATGGTATGTGATAATTGCATTAAATGGACATTGAAACACATGGTGTGTAATAATTGCATTATATGGACATTGAAATATGTGGTAGGTGGTAATTGCATCAAATAGGCGTTGAAATGCATGGTGCGTGATATTTGCTATAATTGGCTAGCGATATGCATGGTAAATGATATTTCTGTCAAATGGTTATACATGGGAACCATACGGTGCCGCTTTTGAGCGAGCAATGATTTGGGATGCTGTCGCCGTTGAGCGACCATCGGTTATGACGCCGTTAGTGTTGAGAGTGCGCGGGGTTTAGAATGACGCTATTGTGGAGCGAGCAATGAAATAGGAACATGGAATCATTGAATTGATTTATGTTATATTTACGATCTTTTAATATAATGATTTTACCATATTGATTATGGAACTGGCATAACAGAACGGTATTAGTCAATCTATGTGATGATTAACTGGCTTTGGGAATTTGATGAGTTTGGTTATTTTGAGAACAGGGACAATACAGGGGATCCCGGATGAGGGTGTTACCATCCAGGGAGTATCATTTAAATTATGGCATTTACATTCTGTAAATTATGAATTGCAATGTTATGATTATTGGATTGGTAGTATTTGTATGCTCACCCCGTGTGGGGACTGTCTCTGTTGGGATAGGTGTTACAGGTGTAGCAGCGGCTTTGGAGTTGAGCCCGGGCTGTTGATTAGAGGTACTTCCAAGATCGAGGGTACCAGAGCTGGTTGAATAGGCACATAGATCCAGAGTTGAGATCGAGTTGCGCTTGGGAGGTGCTTCCAGGGTCGAAGCACCAGTAACGGTATCCAGTAGAGTGTTTTATACATTAGATACACGCGTGTTCATTGGGTGCTCTCACGTGAGTACATTTTACGTGTATATGGAATGTATGAATAGTCTACGGCTCTTCTCTATTCATTTACGGTTTGCATGCAATTAAATATGGAATTGCTAAATGAACTAAGAGCATGTTAGTGTATTATGAGGGTGCATGTTATATGAATAATCTTGGTTGGGGAATTTGAATATTATGTGGATTAAATGCAAGAAATTTTCTGGATAGCATATGGTGTTGCACTTGTATATGGTTTTTCCCCCTGATAGTATGATTATATGCACTAATGTTATGGCTTAATACACTAATAACGGGTTAAGGGCACGGGGGTCCTTACAGACTCAAGGCAGACCCTTGATGCAATCCAATAGTGATCGAGAACTCACTTGTCACCCCACTGCACGTTCTCACATTGGATGCTACTTCGTCGTACATGTCCTTGATTATATTGACATACTTGATGTGAACTTTTTTCTTCATCAAAGCCCACCATAATATCTACATTGGTACTTTATCGTAGGCCTTCTCCAATGTGATGATGAACCATATGGAGGTCCTTCACTGACCATATTCAGTAAAATTCAACAAAGCCCTTGGTCATCAAATTACTAAAGAGAAGGAAAAAAAATGAATTGAAGAATGTGCTAGAATGAAAATTTATATATTATGCTCTCTTCTTTGCTTACTATACCTTTTCTTTGAAGCCGACACCAAAAGGCCTAACATTACAAGCTTAAAAAGACATTTTGATCCAAGTCTAGGGATTAATTACACTAGTGGAGAAGTGCTTGAAAAATAGATCTATTGTATGTTTGATGGTAATCTTGACTTTGAGTTAATTAACATGTTTTGATCTTGAAGATACATGAAACTTAAGATTTGACAAAAGCACACACGCACGTTCCGATATTGTGGTGTCTTGTTTTTGGCTTAGGAGAAAACATGTCTTGTTAATTTTTGAACCGACTCGTGTTTGTGTGTGAATGAGGTTTCTGAGCTATACATTTGAGTTGCTAGTTAATTATTTTAAAGTATTAAGGATGAACTCTATATTTTGGCCTTATTGCTTGCTCGAGGACGATCAAGTCTAAGTTTTGGGGAGTTGATAAGTGTGATTTTTACACTTATATTGCTATGAATTTTGATGCATTTTATTATTATTCTTGGACGATATTATGTGTTTTTGTGTTGTTTTATGTGTTCCAGGAATAAAATATGAAATGCATAAAAGTGGAGAGAATGAGCTAAAAATGATGAAAAATGATCAAATCGAACGAACATGTTGAAAGAAAGACCAAAATCTCGATTTGGAAGAAACTTGTAGCGGAGTTTGATCTTCACAAGAGTCCCGATCGATCGTCGTTTGACGTAACTTGGGCAACAAAGTTTAAGTCTCAGCGATCGATAGCCAAGAATTCTCTATTGGTCGCCGAGAGACGTAGGCTGAAAAAATTTAGTTTATACTGGTGATCGATCGCCACGCGCGGAAAATTTGAGATTTTATTTCCTTTTTGAAGATTTTGTGTCCAAAAGGATGAGAATTCTTCCCCCACTATATAAGGGATGAGATGCACGAATTTAAGGGACTTTTGATCATATTTCTAACCTACAAAAAAGCCTCCACCTTCATTCAAGCATCAAGCCGTTGAAGAACAAGACGGATCGGAAGAGACGAGACGACACAACGAATCAAGGAGTCAACGCCTAGCATCTTTAATATTGCTAAAACTTTACTGTTATTCCGTTTCAGATTTTGAATGTTTAATTTGCTGTTTAACATGTTTTTGCATTCTTGTTTGATGATGGTAGTTAGCTAAGTTTATTATCAAGACTAGGGGATCTTATGTATGAACCCGTGATTTAAGTATGAGTTTCTGATTATTTTTTCTACAATTCCTTGAGTATGATTATCTTTTTAATGTCTTTGAAGGATTTTATCTACCCTTTGAATTGATGTTAGTAATTATAATTGATGTTGACCATACGATATTATAATCTGACAAGATAATTCATACCGTGTGTTTTAGATTGAGACTGACCACGTAAAATCTAACACACGTGTGATAGCTATTGATTTACCAAAATCGAAAGCTAGAAGTTTTCACAAAGCATATGCAATATTGAATGTTAAATAAGTGCATGCATTGACTTGTTGCATCTCAATATTAGGTTCAATATAATTTGACCAGAGTATACTGAATAATTTAGGAAAACTCGTCACCTTATAACGTGGAATTTGAAATCTTAACTAATAGGATAATTGTGGGGATTACATGAATGAACCGAAGTCTTGATATCCGTCTCCACTGATTTTCGTCACTCTTTGTCACTTGCTTGTTTGGTTTGGCTCATATTCTTGGTTTATTTTAATTTAGTTTCACTCAGTAATCGTAGGCCAAATATAGTGCTAATTAAATTTGGTAATTACTACCAGTCCCTGTGTGTACGACATCTCTACTTTATTTTACTATACTAAAACTTGACACCGTGTACTTGATGTATAATCGCGCTACACTAGAAATTACTGTTTAAATAAATCGCGATCAAATTCCTCCAGACGAGACAGAGGTCCCGAGATAAACCTCGAGGGAGAACAAATTCAGAAGAGAGTAGACCACCATTATTGAGAAGAGATATGAGAGGGCAGGAATTTGTAGTTTTGAGCTCACAAAGAAATAAGACATCTGGTTTATGCAAAATTAAAAGTGCATGTAGCTCATTAATTGTCTCAGGCCTGGCGGACCCTCGACAATTCCAGGAAAAATAAATCATAATGATCACTCTTGAAGCCCCTCTGGCCAGTGATCAAAATGCTCCTCGGAGCAAGAAGTAGCAGATTAAACATTAATGGAGTTGCGAGCGAGATTTTTTATGAACCTTTATTTTGATAATTATAGTGATTATTGCTTAGCATTTGTTAGGAGTAATAAATCTTTTACATATGATACTTTTATGTTTTTATTAAAGCTAACTAAGATCGACAAATACAAGAAATAGCATTTTTCACGAAAGTTTATTTTTATGGTGGGAATAATACCAGTAGGTATAAAATTTAAATTTACATATATATATATATATATATATATATATATATATATATATATATATATCCTTAAAAGTACCCTAAAGTTTTCAGTGACCGATTTAGTCCATAAAATTTAAAAAAACTTCCTGGTTCAATCCCCGATGTTAAGTCAGTCATGAGAAACAAATGTAAAGGTACTAATTCAAGAATATTTTTAAAACTTTAGGGATTAAACAGAATTGTTCCAAATTTAATCCCTAAAGTTTTAAAAAATTCCCGATTTAGTCCCCCGCTATTTGCTTCTTTCTGCAGATTTTATGTTGGGAACTGAATTGGAATATTTTTCAAAACTTCATGGACAAAACCGGGTCACGAAAAACTTT
Organism: Haberlea rhodopensis; assembly: GCA_907163345.1. Classification (NCBI taxonomy): domain Eukaryota; kingdom Viridiplantae; phylum Streptophyta; class Magnoliopsida; order Lamiales; family Gesneriaceae; genus Haberlea; species Haberlea rhodopensis. Next base: position 28,707,408 of record CAJQUN010000003.1, on the reverse strand, counting down.
AGGGAGTGGATCGGAATTGATCCAAACTACAGGCACACTTTAATGGTAAATTGGTAATTGATGATGCTCTAAATCTCAATGTAGGGTGAACGTCAATTTTGGACTCCTGAAAGTGAAGGTAATACTATCTATCCAACTTGTTTGTAGAGAGGTAAAGCATACACATGTATGATCCATGGATGCATTATGGGACAACATGAGTCCCAAGTATTGGTATTGGCAAGTTCAAATGACGAACATTTTCTCTCTCAAGCTTTCAACCATATCCTTCAGGCTCACCTCCAAAGGCGTGAAAACGACGCCCAAATCTTGTGCTCTCTTATTGCAAACCTGGAACGTTGGATCCCCTGCAGTACCGCTGCAACAAATGAAAATGTGTAAAGCTAGTTGACATTTGTAGAATACGAGATACTTGAATATCGCTTGCCACGAAACCATTGGATGCTGAAGTGGGAATGGATCATTTATTTAGAGAAATACATTGTTCTTGAATATGGAATCCAACAAGAGAATTGTATGTCTGGACTTAATATTCTTGTCTTTGTACAGAATCTCAGGTAAAGTGATTGTACATGAATGGTTTGAAAATTTAAGAAAGGATGGTGACCATCCGGCCTCATGTTCATATGGCTCGCGAATGACATAGAAGTTAATTTTCTTGAGAAATGAAGGATCAATCGGGAGGTAGGAACTCTAATTTTTTTGCACAGATAAAAGACTTACATTTTAGGAAGGTCCAAAGAAGGATAAAGCTTCTGTAAAATCTCTAAAACTTCCACCGGAGTTCGCGCTGTTCCAGTCAAAAGGTATCTGCCACTAGCTGAAGGATTCTCAAATGCCACAATATGTGCTTGAGCAACATCTCTTACATCGTCAAACACATAATATGGGTATATTTTCTTTCCTGTAATAGAATCAGTTTAAACGCTCAAAAAATCTGAATTGGCAAAAATACATACAGATAATTTGATACACCTTTGATCAAGTCGACAAATTCCTCAGAAGTGGAATTGAGTGTTGGCTGAAGGAGAGGACCGATCACATATCCAGGATTGATTACTACTAAGTTGATGCCATTTTCTTTAGAGAATTTCCATGCAGCTTCCTCTGCCAATGTTTTTGAGACGCAATACCACGCCTGCTAGCATGAGATATGATGTTTGGATCAAAAGATTTTCAAATTGTTTATGTTGTATCCATAATATTTGATAATCCTAGTCAATTTTTCAAGAAACTGTGTAATAGAAACAAAGCATGACAGAATTAGAAGTAGAACTATCAACATCAGACACCTACGAGGATTGTCTAAAGTTTAGATCCCATAGGTTGAAATTCTTCTTCTGGATCTTGACGAGTCTACAAGGATAAAAACATCAAGTAGAAAAGGATAAAATTATGATATTCCTACAAGTACAAACCTTGATTTCTTCACAGAATACTGGATCTGAAAACCATGTTTCATCAACTAAAGTATCGGGGCCTTTGGGACTGCGATTGAACATAACTGCAACAATAGAGGATGTTACCACTACTCTTCTCACAGACGGTTCTTTGCTGCATGATTTTAAGACATTTAGTGTTCCCTTCACGGCCGGTTCTATCAGTTCTACCTAAAGCAAGCACATAAATATATCAAAAATTTAGTTATAAAAGATTCAAATAAAAAAACTCACACATGTACAGGCAAGAATTTAAGTTTTGTATAATTTTGAATATTGGTCTACCTGCTCTGCCATGAATTTGCAGTCAAATGTTTAGCACTGTGTGAAAATAACCAGTGATAAAAATATAATTGGAGTTCAAGAATCAATATATCAGACATACAACAAATAAAACATAGTAAGTGAATCAGAAAATAGTTCAACTTCATCACAATGAACAGCCCCAAAAAAAAAAAAAAAATTACCAAGTAGAAGGTAATTCATAAAAAGTAGTAAACATGGCAAGAATCATGCACAAGCAAGAAAGACAACAAACCTGCGGGTCAGTTGCTGCAGGGAAAGCAGGTGAGGCTGTGTGAAAGACCCCTTCACAACCATGAACCGCGGAATCAAAAGATCCATCTTCAATTAAGTTGGCTTCGAACAATTGTAATCTCTCCTCAGCTCCCTCGAGTCCTTTCAAGTGGGCTACTTTATTTGGATCACCTGCATTTCAAAATGCTTCAACAAATGTTGATAGTAGATATATCTCACAGAATCTTACTCACGGACACAACCCATAATTTCTTGTTATGCATATGGTGCTATGGTAGTATTCACTTCTGTCACTTGATGCTGTTATCTAGAATACATCAGCCTAACTGCATCTACAATCTGAAAGAATATATGGTTTTCTGCCGCCATTCAATGTGAACAATAGGAGAAACATCAATTTCTAACTAAAATTATATCTCACTTCGATGGTAAACATCAATCAGAGGGGCGGCGTGCGAGGCATACACATTTTCATATCATAAACATGAGAAAAATGTGATTTCCCCCATATATCAGAAAGTTTTAGATTATTCACATAGACTCCCCGATTCATTAGATTTCTGGCTCTGCTTCAAACCAAAGGAACAAACCTCAAGATATCATCATTATTCACAGAACACCTCAAACAATCATTTGATAATAGGGATGAAGAAATATGAGGCCAATCAGCAGAAAGTAAAGTAGTTGCTCAACAGAATCAGTATGAGAATTCAAAATTCTAACCATAAAAATGCCAATTAAAGTTTCCAATTTTGAGACACCAACCATTTTTAGTTCTTTTACTATTTTGGGATAGGGATCAAGAATATCATAAAACAAAACAATAAGATAAGTTTCCCAAAAGGAAAACGATATATGAAAACCCATAAAGCAAATACAAGAACATAACTTTTCAGTGTCAATAAACAAAATAATAATAAAACCTTCTTGGTTTCATTGTCACCCATTGTTTGAGAGTATCACTGATCGCATCAAACAACCAACGACTCTAAGATCATAAAGAAATTAACCGTTCCAAATCCAAACCAGCAGAAAAAATTGAATGAAACACATAGACAGAGATTACTGACTGAGGTTTCTAACTGTGGCTTTAACAGTGTAACCCCGCTGAAGCAGAAGCTTAACCAGCCATGAGGCTATGTACCCCGATGCTCCTGTCACGCACACAACTCTTCCCTCTCCACTCATCCTCACTCTCGCTCTAGTTTAAGCCCAACTTTTTGTGTCTGCACGTGCTTTTATCTTGTTTGGATACCACGAAGACTTGTTCCTTGTTGAGAATTCAAGTCCAAATTGTGTTCGTGCGTGCTTTATCTTGTTTGGAGACCACGAAGACTTGCTCCTTACTCTCAGGAAAGTATCTCAGATAAATAAATGATACACAAAAATAAAAAAAAATGGAACACCTAAATGTCATGATAATTATTTTTTGCCCATACCTATTCTTGAGGCCAAAATTTGTTTTTATGTTATATTATAGGTAAATTCGGTACACGATATTCCCATTATGCAATGGATTGGGGAAGGAGTCGAACCATTTTTAACATAATACTTTGCAACAGGTTGTTTCCGCTAATCGAACGCATGACCTGATATCTAACGTTAAGCTAAAATCTACCCATATTCTCATAATATTATGATATCTATTATGTGCCAAAATTCAGGTGTATGGTGTACATTTCCCCAAAATTAGTTAACTTTTTTGAAAATGATGATTAAAGTTAACATCTCTATTGTTTGGAACCTAAACCACTTCGGTACTTATTACTTAGGACCAAAACCTGTTGTTTGGGACTAAAATCATTTTAAATTTTTTCTTTAGTTCTCAATCAAGTAAAAGTGTCTAAAATTATAAGCGACACATTACAAACAAAAGAAGACAAAATAATTTTAGCCTCAAATAAACTATTTTCGTTCTTGTATACAGTGTGCATAAACCATTTATTAATATATAATATTTTTTATTAAATAAGTTATGTAAAAAGTAGAAATTAAAATTGAAATCAAGAATTTAGGGTTATAAGATTTTTAATTAACTGGAATAATTTTTAATTTTTATTACTTCTAAATTTATGATGGTTTATAATAATTATGTGGATTTGGGTTATATGGCCATTTTTACTTCTTTGGGATAACTCGAGAATTTATTCTAAATTTTTTTCTTTAGTTCTCAATCATGTTCTTCTTTGGGATAACTCGAATCTGGACGGTAGCCGAAAACTCTCTCCCATATAAAAAAAATCTTATAATATGACAAACTGTCTTTGTCTGCCAATATGATTTTGGCAAAATCACTAAATTCGCCAATTATTTTACACCCTACGATGCACGGACACTGACCGACGACACGATACAAACACAGATATGGATTTTCAAAATTCTAAGGATACGACACGGTTGAGACACGCATTTTATATTATATTATTTATATATTACATATACTATATTATATTACAAAATAATATAATTCACAAAATTTTTTAATTCTAAAACCATGTAAAAGCAATAAAAATATGCGAACCAAATCCTAGAAACATATAAATAATGCATGTCATTGTAACCATCATATTATCATTCATACTAACACCAAATACATATTACTTCAATTAACATAAAGTTTAACAATCTCGTCCAAATAAAAAGATAACACCAAAATTTTTTTTTAACAAATTCAAAACTCATATAAATAAATGCATGTCACTAAAATCATCATAGTATCATTCATACTAACAACTAATGTATATTAATTCAATTAACATAAAATTTAACAAAACGTTCAAATTTCATTTTAGCCAAAACTTTTTAAATTGTATATTTAATCCTAAAAGTGTTTTTTTCTGTGTGGACAGGTTCGTCGATTGTGTCCTACAAGGTGTCCGATTTTTAGGGGAGTGTCCGACACGGGTGTCATATTTTAATTTTTTTAAAAAAAACACATCACGTGGTGGCGTGTTCGAGAAATATCCAAGGAGTGTAAATATCATAGAAGTGTCCAACAATGCACCGAATGATTTTTGGAGTATCCATGCATCATATTTTACACCATACATGCAATGGAGAATTCTTGAAATGAATTGATTTTTATCTTTTTCATGTGTTTTTATTATTTTCTAAAATACTACTTTCTAAGCTATATTAATGAATAAATCTTTTAATTTATCTAAATTTTATTTTTTTTATAAATGCCTCCCTATGTAATAATGCTTTAAAACATCTTTATTATATCAGTATCTCATTCTCTTTATCTTTTAATATTTTCAATTTCTGAAAATCCCCTACTTCAATAATAATTGTTAGGATCGGTCCGGAGTGTTTAGAGGGGGGGTGATGAACACTCCTTGTAAAAATTAATCCCTTGTGATTTCTTTCGGATTAGTGAAAGAAATCTATTTCTTAATCAACTCTTGTACAGAACAGACCACTGAAAGTATAAGTGCGGAACGGTCTGTTCTTGTATATGTAAGAACGGCTCGATGGCTAGTATGAAAGAACAAGTGCAGAAAGATAATACACAGGATATGTTTCTGGAAGTTCGAAGGTGGTGTAATCCTTCTACGTCTCCCCTTCTTCCAATTAAGGAAGGTTTATACTAGAAGACTTTGATTTATACAATCCTGTTGTACAAACCCGATTCAGGCTGGATTTACCTCACTACCAGTCTGAAACTCCTAGTCACTCGATCTGCTCAGACACTCTGTCTGACAGTTACAATATGTTTCTCACTTCTATTTTTCAACACAGAATACACAAGATGCGCACAGTGATCCTAAATGATCAAATGTTACAAAGTAATCGTGCTTAAGAATAATTTCAGCTCGAGAGCTTCTGAGCTTGTAAGCTTGTGCTGTTTTGCTTTCTTGTGCGTTTTTCAATTGATCAGCGAGAGTCACCTATATTCCTTTTGTTGCATCCTTTTATAGTTGTAAGTACCAACGACATTATTTCCCTTAATGTGCAACTTTGACTCTGCTTGAGCTCTGAGTAAGCTACAGTCTTCTTCTTCAGGATACTTGCCGTTCTGGTTCATACTTTCGGCGACTGTCAGAGAGGCTCTTCTTTGTCTTCTTACCTTTTATGGCAATCTTCAGTCTTTGGTCCTTTGTAGCATTAATTACGACATTAAATGCTACAATAAATAGCCGTGAATGATTCGGACTGAGGAGCCATTCTTTATGTATCCTTGACTGCTCTGATCTGATAAAGATTGAGATCGATCTGAAGCTTTGATAAAGTCAGTCTGAAATCCATCGATCCGGTCTGATATGCTTTGTCATCTTATCAGCTTGATCTGTTTTGGGCGATCGATCTGGTCAGTCTGATTTCACTCGATCCGGTCTGAAATGTTTTGTCATCTTTAAAATCTCATCGATAAGGTCCGGAACTAACAAATTCCCCCTTTTTGATGATGACAAAACCTAGCTTCTAAGTCTGTTTAACTAGTCTGATAAGAACTCTGAAGCGAAAACTTTCGGATCGATTACTTCTTCTTTGTTCAAAATAAATGAACATTATTATGTTGGATCGATTAAGCCTTTATTAAAGTTCAAAATAAATGAACAAGGACTTAATAAAGAAAGATTTTTATTGATAAAAAATCTCGCATACAGTCAGTCTAAAAATTTAATCAACGAGACTGCTATTTTCTTGAAGTTTGAGGCGGCTTGAAGTCTTTCTTCTTTCCCCCCTTTTTGTCAGCAGCAATCTCTTGAAGAAAATCAACAACTTGTGCGAGCTGCGCGCTGATAGCGTCAAGACGAACGTCTTGAGCGCGGAGGGAATTGGCAACAGATGCTCGGACTTCAGTGTCCAGCTCGATCTGCGCTTTTCTCAGGCTGTTCTTATAAGTGGCTTGCTGAGAAAACAGATCATTCAGTCCTCGCTAAAGGCTGCTTATACTGGCTGTCATCTTCTCTTTGAATGAATCAAAGTCCAAAGCTGTAAGCCTCTGATCTTGATGAACGGCTAGAACACGTTGAGAGAGTGACATGCAGTTGTCAGAGAAATGCTGGAGAGTCCGTGCCAGTGATGGAGGTGCATCAGATAGCCGGCTGGGAGAGTGATCTGATGATGATAGTGCAGGATCATCTTCTTCAGCAATCGGCATAATGGAAGATATGGCATCCTGATGACTTTCGGATCGGATCAGGGTGACCAAATCCGAAGAAAATTCTTGAATGAAGGCCAGATCTTCATCTGATTGTCCCGGAGGAGTGCTGGGACTGAGAGGCTCCTCAATTTGTAAAGCTGCAACAACTGTAGACACCACTAAATCCGGATCGACGAAGTCTGGTGCGTCAATTGTTGCAAGTGCTGCGGTTGGACTGATTTGTGCACGGGAGGCTGATGACCCCAAAGGAATAGATATTGTTGGGGAGTCCAACAACACATTCAATGGTTCATCATCTGTAGCAGACGGAGCATTAGGCAATGGCTGCTCCGCTGTCTGATCTGCTGGCTGATCTGGTACTAGCTCTGCAGTCTGAGCTGCTGCTTGATCTGCAGTCTGATCTGCGGCTGGTTCTGCAGGCTGCGCTGCTGGCTGATCTTCAGTCTGGTCTGCTGCCCCAGAGGGAATAACCTCAACGAAAGGTTCTGCCAGAGATTTGCTTGCAGAAGGATGATCCAGGCTGGTTGCTGGAGTGGATACACTGATCTTCTGTCGTTGAAAACGGACAGCTAAGTGAAGAGCATGAACATCCATCTCTAATTGAGCAATAACAGCCCCATCATCTCTGGCAGTTGGAGCATTTGGATCGAAGTTCTCTTTCTTAGCAGCTAGGAGCAGATTGGCCAGTCTGAATCTTTGAATTGCCGTAAATAGCTCTTTGCGCTGCACGGCAAGCCGAACATCATCGGTCTCTGTTCCTTTCAGAACTTCCTCTTCCATCTTCTTCAGTCTGCTCAACTTTCCGAAGAACATCTCAATGTGGTTGATAGTCCGGTACTGGACGTATTCATCAAAGACCACAATGAGTGCCTTCACCTTTTCATCAACATCCTCCATAGCAATGTCGATGGCTGTCTGCGCTGCAGATTTGGGTTTAGAGGAGAGGGGTTCGGAGAGAATGGCTTTTCCCTTGCCGGTGGAGGAAGGAGACTTGATCCCTGATTGGGTATAATCTCCCAACTCAGTGATAACTATCCCTTTGACCACGGGAATGGCAGAGGGAAGTCTAACGGTGACTTTGGGTGCAGGGGTTGAAGCTTTTGAAGGTTTGGTGGAAAGTTGGGGTGCAGGGGTGGCTTTAGTTGGTGGCAATATGGGTAAGGCTTTTGGTTTGGTAATCTGGGTTCGTGGCTTTTTGGGAAGTGGCTTGGTTGGTGGCGACGGAGCAGACTGAGTTTCTTCAGAATCAGTCTGTATGGTTAGCTTTCGCTTGACCTGAGGTTTGCGCGCAACAGCTTGTTCTTCGCCCTTCTCAATCTTGACTGCAGCCAGAGTAGTAGAAGTAGGCGGAGCACTCTTGGACTTCAGCAGTGCGAGCCCTTTGGAGTTTAGAATCTTGAAGGGACTGAGAGCGGACTGATTTCCCAGCTCGATGTCTAAGGACTCCAGTAGCTTGCTGAGAGGAACAGCAAAGCATACGGCCTGTTTTGATGCAATCACCGTTTCCATTAGAACTCCAAAAAGAATCACGGACCAGTTCATCTTCTGTCCGGATACAATAGCCGCCATAGCCCTGAACTTCTCTGCGGTTACAGCGTCAAAACTTCCTGCTTTGCCCAAAAGAGGTTTGCCAACGATTTCGCACAGCACCTGGAAATTAAAAAGCATTTCCTTCTTCTTAAACGAGGGTTGCAGGCGGTGGCCAAAAATAGAAATCTTCCCTTGAAGAGCTGAGAGTGACGCTTGAGGAATCTGTCCAAATTCTGTCAGTCCGGAATTGGGGAGGCCAAAGGTTTTGGCCAGCGTCATCGGCGAGATCTCAAATGATTTGCCCTTGACAGTAGTGGATATTGATGTCTTCTGGGAGACGGCATTGGCGAATAGTTCGCGGATTTCAGATTCATAAACAACTGTGCCGCACTCCAGAAAGTTCCTCAGTCCAGATGATTCCAAAGCTCGGAAGATGGACACCATCTCTGCATCTTCTGCCCTGTAAATGTCAGTAAACTCAACGGAGAGAGAGTTGTGAGTAATGGTAGCCATTGGAATGAAGGTAAAAGAGTGCGAAGATTTAGGAAAGTGAGAGAATAAGAAAACAGATAGCGGTAAGTTGTAAAAAGTGAAAGGAGATGAAATGTTCAGCCCGCTAAATAGGAGAGAGAAGACACGTGTCTTTATCTCGAAGACTGATAAAAAGAAATTCAAAATAAACGGTCAGGATAACAGATAGATAAGGCGGTTAAAATGCGATCAGTCCAGGCTGATTTTGTTAAAAAACATTTATTGACCAGACAGATCATAGGATAACATCAGATTGACATGGATCGGTCTGAAAGTTCGGACCGGTCTGTGTCTTTCTGAACATTGTATTATCGATCTGTGGCAACAAAAATCTTTAAGAGCGAAAGTAAGAAAACATCTAAACTATTAAGATAAGTCAATTAAACCAAGAACTTGACGGAAATAATTAAACTTAGCCTCTGGGAGCGGTTTGGTGAAGATGTCTGCTGCTTGCTGCTCTGTTGAGATGTGCTCGATCCGAATTTCATTTTTGCCAACATGATCTCGAATAAAATGATGTCGGATATCAATATGCTTTGTTCGAGAGTGCAGAACTGGATTATACGTTATAGCGATTGCACTTGTGTTGTCGCAAAATATCGGAGAGTCAACAGCTTGGATGCCATAGTCTTTGAGCTGGTGTTGAATCCAGAGCATTTGAGCGCAACAGCTTCCAGCGGCTAGATACTCTGCTTCAGCTGTAGATGTGGCAATTGATGTCTGCTTTTTACTGAACCAAGAGATCAATCTTTCACCTAGAAATTGACATGTTCCACTGGTGCTTTTACGATCAATCTTACACCCAGCGTAGTCTGCGTCTGAATATCCGATCAAGCTGAAGTTTGAATCTTTGGAGTACCAAAGACCAATGTTCTGAGATCCTTTTAAGTATTTCAGAATACGCTTGGCAGCAATAAAGTGTGATTGCTTTGGTTCTGACTGAAATCTGGCGCACATACAGACTGAGAACATAATATCAGGCCGGCTCGCTGTAAGATACAATAGCGATCCGATTAGTCCTCTATACATGGTTACTTCAACTGACGTTCCCCCTTCATCTTTGTCTAACTTGATTGTTGGACTCATTGGAGTTGATGCAGTTGAGCATGTTTCCATTCCAAATCTCTTGAGGAGCTCTTTGGTATACTTGGTCTGGTTGATGAAAATACCATTGTTGAGCTGTTTTACTTGGAGACCCAAAAAGAATGAAAGTTCTCCCATCATGTTCATCTCAAACTGTCCCTGCATTAACTTAGAAAATTTCTCGCACAATTTGGGGTTAGTTGACCCAAAGATTATGTCATCAACGTAAATCTGAACTAATAGGGTATGTTCCCCCTTAATAAATTTAAAGAGAGTTTTATCTACTGAGCCGATCTGAAAATCATGGTTCAGCAGAAATTGAGATAGAGTGTCATACCAGGCTCTTGGAGCTTGTTTCAGACCATACACTGCTTTATTCAGTAGATACACATGATTGGGATACAAATGGTTCTGAAATCCATGTGGTTGCTCAATGTAGACTTCTTCCTGAAGCTTTCCATTAAGAAAAGCGCTCTTGACGTCCATCTGATATACTTTGAAGTCTTTAAAGGCAGCATACGCAAGAAAGATTCTGATAGCTTCAAGTCTGGCGACTGGTGCAAATGATTCATCAAAGTCGATTCCTTCTTCTTGTCTGAATCCTTGTGCCACCAGTCTGGCTTTGTTTCTAACCACAGTTCCATCTGCGTCCAGCTTATTTCTGAAGACCCATCTGGTTCCAATAACAGGCAGATCGCTTGGTCTGGGGGTTAGACTCCAAACTTGATTTTGTTCGAATTGATTTAGCTCTTCTTGCATGGCCTTAATCCAGTTGAAATCAGTCAGAGCTTCATCGATCTTCTTAGGTTCCAGAGTGAAGATGAAAACAACATGTGTGAATTCATCCATCATCTGTCCTCTGGTTCTGATCGGTGCAGAGGGACTACCAATCACTAGATTAGGTGGATGCTTCTTAGTCCATCGATAGCTTGACTCTGGATTGTCTGGTCCGGTCGGATGAGTAGTAGCAGCATGACCAGCATCTGCCTTAACATTTGAGTGAAGAACATCCGGATCAGCTCGATCTGAAGAAGCTTCAATGCCTTGATCCGGTCTGTCTGGTACTTCTGGTTCTGGTGGATTGTCTCTTGACCTGTTTGCTGCAATCTCATCATCACTGTTAGCTTCGAGATGGATATTTTCCATCTGATTTTGAATTGATTCTTTGTTGCCCTCAACACATAAAGATTCATCAAAAACTACATGAACAGATTCTTCTACAGTTAAGGTACGATTATTGAAAATTCTATAAGCTTTACTAGTTGATGAATATCCCAAGAATATTCCATTATCTGACTTAGCTTCAAATGCTGTAAGATGATTCTTACCATTGTTATGAACGAAGCATTTGCAGCCAAAAACATGAAAGTGAGAAATAGATGGTCTGTTACCAGTCCATATTTCATATAGAGTAAGGTTCAGCTTCTTGTTGATCATAGACCGATTTTGAGTGTAGCAACAGCTTCTGCCCAGAACTTTTGCGAAATACCAGAATCAGCAAGCATTGTTCTTGCTGCTTCCTTGAGCGTTTTGTTTCTTCGTTCTGCAACTCCATTCTGTTGAGGAGTTCGAGCGGCTGAAAACTCATGCTTGATTCCATGATCTTCTAGAAAGGATTCAAGATTCTGATTTGAAAATTCAGTGCCTTTGTCACTGCGAATCCAGTCTATGCTGGATGATTTCTCATTCTGAGTGCGTTTCAGCAGCTTGATCAACTTCGGACCGGTCTGATCTTTACTGCTTAAAAATATAGTCCATGTAAAACGTGAGTAATCATCAATAACAACATGAGTATACCGCATTCCCCCTAAACTTGTTATTGGTATAGGACCAAACAAGTCAATGTGCAGTAGTTCTAAACAACGGGAGGAGGATTTGGCATTCTTGTTTTTGAAGGATGATCTGATCTGTTTGCCCATTTGGCAAGCTTCGCAGATATTATCCTTAGCAAAATCGATCTTGGGTAGACCGATAACTAAATCATGTTTACACAGGCTGGAAATAGTCTTAAAGTTTATATGATTCAAGCGCTTATGCCACAGCCAATGTTTATTATCATTGTTAGCGATGAAGCAAGTAGGATTATCAGGTTGAGCATGATTCCAGTTAATCTTATATGTATTTCCATTCCTGATTCCTACAAGCATGGTTATATCGTCTGATGATTTAACAGTGCAAGTGTGTTTGTGAAATTCTACAGCATAACCATTATCACAGAGTTGACTTATACTAATCAGATTATAGCACAGATTTTCAACTAACAGCACATCATTGATAATTATGTTACCATGGACAATCTTACCCTTGCCCACGGTCTTACCCTTTGAGTTATCTCCGAAGATAATCTTGGGTCCAGTACATTCTGTGACTTCAGACAACAGCTCGATGTTTCCAGTCATGTGACGAGAACACCCACTGTCCAAATACCAGTCTGATGCCAGTTTCTTCGGTACCTGTCATCAAATATAATTATTGTTGGTACCCAATCCTATTTGGGTCCAGAATGGATTAGCCCTTTGGGAACCCACACCTGTATCAGCTTCAATGGCTTGTGTGTGTAAGGTGTGATGTGTGCTGGTCTGTTTTGTGTGTGATAGTGTGCGCTGTGAAAACCTTTGATTCTCATTTGGTAGTCTATATCTTCGTTGAATCGGTTTTGAATTATAGTAATTGTATTGTCTTCCTTGCCTTCGATCTTGCACCTTTGGATTTGGTCTGATAGGCGCAAATCTTGCTGGTGCCTTTTCTTTGGCTTGGTCAACATAACCAATTCCTTTTCTCAGATTTTGATTCACGTAAGAGACTCCTGTTTGACTCTTAGGTGCTTCAGTCTCATATACTGTGCTGGATTTAACAAATGTCATTTGTTTGACTTGGTTCTTTACCAGCAACAGCTCAGATTCATCTTTGGTGCATTCTTTGGTGTCAAAGCCTATGCCGGTGAAATCACCGACGTTTCTTTGAACCTCTTGTAATTCTTCTAAGGATGTTCTGGATTTTGTCCATGTTTTGAATATATGAGAAAGCTTAGCATTTTGTGTGCTAATTCTCTTATTTTCTTCATGGAGCTGATCATAGGAGATTTTCAGTTTATTCAGCTCGATCTTTAGATTATTGCACTCACCCTGCTCAGAGCAGCTTGGTTTATTGTGCTCATCTATTTGATTACTGGCTTTAGCTTTATTTTTCTCAAATGATTTAGCTAAGATCCTATAATCATTAGCCATGTCTTGCAGTGCGGACATGAGCTCTTCTCGTGTAAATTCATTTGAGTCAAGATCATATACCTCGTCTGTCTGACTCATCTCTTCGTCTGCCATAAGACATTGAATATCTTCTTCGCTTTCGCTGGAAGAATATTCAGAGTTTTCCGAGTCTGAGTCTGTTTGAGCCCATTTGATGTTTCCCTCTTCAGCTACTAGGACTTTTTGGGATTTTCCATGATTCTTGCGGTCTTTGTAGTGCTTCTTCTTCCTATCATCACGATGCTTCTTTTCCGTTCTTCTTTCTTCGGTCTGGTGCAATCTGCAATAAAATGTCCGGTCTTACCACAATTGTAGCAAGCCTGATCGTTAACAGCATCATCTTTTCTTGATTTATAATGATGAGAGGGTTTGAAGTTCCTCTTATTCTTAGACATGAATTTACCAAATTTCTTGATAAATAATGACATAGCATCATTACTTATCTGTTCATCGGATCGGTCTGATGTTGAGGCGATCTGGTCTGGAATGGCTGCCAGGGCCTTGTTTGGTTGAGAGATGAATGTCTCTGCTTCACCTCTGCTTATCAGTTCAAACTCATAGGCCTTAAGATCTGCAAACAGATCATGAAGTTCAACCTTGTTAAGATCTTTTGATTCCCTCATGGCAATTGTCTTAACATCTCATTCCTTTGGCAGAGCTCTCATAACTTTCAGAGCGATCTCTCTGTTAGAATATTCCTTCCCCAGACCATTCAGTTCATTTATGATGCCAGTGACTCTTTCATCAAACTCATTTAGAGTTTCTCCACTCTTCATCTTTATGCCCTCAAATCTTTGAAGAGCAACAATCAGCTTGTTTTCTTTGGTCTGGTCGTTGCCTTCGCATAGCTGTGCTATCTTCTCCCAAATTTCTTTGGCAGTAGAGCACATTTTGATTTTGCTGAACATGTTCTTGTCCAATGTCTTGAACAAGATGTCTTTGGCAACGTTGTCGAGATTTGCCTTCTTTCTTTCCTCATTCGTCCAGAGGGATCTGTCTTTCTCTACCATTTGTGGTTCACCACCAGTAATGGCGACTGCTGTATTTATTTTTAGAATCTTCATTGGTCCATCAGTGATGACGAACCACATATCGTCATCCTGAGCTGCCAGATGAGCTTGCATTCTGATTCTCCAGTCATCATAGTCTTCTTTTGAGAACATAGGAATTTTGTTGAATGATGCCATTAGCTCGAGTGATTTAGTGCTGATTAAGATAACCTGGCTCTGATACCATTTGTTAGGATCGGTCCGGAGTGTTTAGAGGGGGGGTGAATGAACACTCCTTGTAAAAATTAATCCCTTGTGATTTCTTTCGGATTAGTGAAAGAAATCTGTTTCTTAATCAACTCTTGTACAGAACAGACCACTGAAAGTATAAGTGCGGAACGATCTGTTCTTGTATAACGGCTCGATGGCTAGTATGAAAGAACAAGTGCAGAAAGATAATACACAGGATATGTTTCTGGAAGTTCGAAGGTGGTGTAATCCTTCTACGTCTCCCCTTCTTCCAATTAAGGAAGGTTTATACTAGAAGACTTTGATTTATACAATCCTGTTGTACAAACCCGATTCAGGCTGGATTTACCTCACTACCAGTCTGAAACTCCTAGTCACTCGATCTGCTCAGACACACTCTGTCTGACAGTTACAATATGTTTCTCACTTCTATTTTTCAACACAGAATACACAAGATGCGCACAGTGATCCTAAATGATCAAATGTTACAAAGTAATCGTGCTTAAGAATAATTTCAGCTCGAGAGCTTCTGAGCTTGTAAGCTTGTGCTGTTTTGCTTTCTTGTGCGTTTTCAATTGATCAGCGAGAGTCACCTATATTCCTTTTGTTGCATCCTTTTATAGTTGTAAGTACCAACGACATTATTTCCCTTAATGTGCAACTTTGACTCTGCTTGAGCTCTGAGTAAGCTACAGTCTTCTTCTTCAGGATACTTGCCGTTCTGGTTCATACTTTCGGCGACTGTCAGATAGGCTCTTCTTTGTCTTCTTACCTTTTATGGCAATCTTCAGTCTTTGGTCCTTTGTAGCATTAATTACGACATTAAATGCTACAATAAATAGCCGTTAATGATTCGGACTGAGGAGCCATTCTTTATGTATCCTTGACTGCTCTGATCTGATAAAGATTGAGATCGATCTGAAGCTTTGATAAAGTCAGTCTGAAATCCATCGATCCGGTCTGATATGTTTTGTCATCTTATCAGCTTGATCTGTTTTGGGCGATCGATCTGGCCAGTCTGATTTCACTCGATCCGGTCTGAAATATTTTGTCATCTTTAAAATCTCATCGATAAGGTCCGGAACTAACAATAATAATACTATATATATATATATATATATATATTTAAATATCAATATTGTAAACAAATTGTTAATTTAGACATAAGTGTTGTATGCTCAACAGTACAACACCACCGGTATATGCAAACAATCAGTAACCAGTGAGAACAAATACATAAAAACTCACATAATATGTCACGCCCCGAGACCGGGGTCGATAACACCGGCGTTGATTCCAAATAACAACTTGAAATCAACAAGCCTCGTAATACAGAATTCTACGAAAACCAGTCTTCTATCCATAAAATAAATATTTCTTACAGATACCAGCGGAAGCTTCATAAATCAATGGCAGCGGCATCTTGAACAACATCAACTAAATCATTATCTCTACACTGATTGATCTTCGTCTTCGATTTCTTATTCGCTTCTATCTGGGGAGTGGATGTAAGGGGTGAGCGTTTTGGAAAACACTCAGCAAGTGGGGGACAATCGTATGTGACACAACATATAAATATAATAATTTTTCAGAAACATGTATCAAAAATCCGAACAGAAACTGATATGAACATCAGAAACTGAACAGAATTTGCTCCTCGGAGCCAGAACAGAATAGAAACTTCATATCAGAATCTCATACCATATACTAAAGTAAGCACAATAAATCATCTAGTTTCCTCATGGTACTGATATCAGTTCTCTAGACATAACCCTCCTAGACATGAGGTCAGAATATCCGACCACCCACGAATAAAGGGTCTGGCTTCCCAGAACAACGGTTAACCACCGTATCAGGTCAGAAAAACGGTTATAATCCCACCGCATCAGGGTCAGAAACAGAATTCGGAATTCCTTACCAATTGGATTTCGATATTTAAAGTGCTTCAGATTTCAAAGATCAGAATTTCATAATTTGAAAATAGTTCACATAACGATTGGATTTTAAAACATATACTTATGATTTAAAAAACGAAAGAATGATTTTAACAAAAGCCCACTTACCGAGATCAGAAACGATTCTTGCGTGTTTCAAAGAATTTGGGTGGCAAAAACATGATGAATTTCCTCTCCTTTCCTTGCTGAAAATTTCACACCTTTTAGTGTGTGCTAGTGTGTGTTTCGAAAATTGTGTGAATTATGAGAGATTTTTGAGTTGCATACTATGTAGAAGAGTCTTATATTTATAGAGTTTGAAATTCGAGAATCTCGGTTCCTACGATTTCTGAAATTCAATCGTATCTTCCAAAACTTATCTTTAGATTGTGCTTTATCTTCGGATTTGGTTATATTTATATATCTTAAATATTATCATAATATAATTTAATATTATATCTTGTCAAGATATTATATGATATGTATAATTCAATATTATCTATTCACTATTTATTGTTTTAAACTCTACAAGATTAAATCATATAAACCAAATATTATCTTTTATTTTTCAGTATTATCTATACTTAGTATTTGGTTTGACCAAATAACATCAAGTGTTTGGATTAACTTAAGAAATCTAATTTGACCAAAACTCTAGTTGTTTAAATAATTAGTCATTGGTTTAGCTATAAGTCTACAAGATTAAAGCGAATATAATTTCTAATCAAGTGTTTTATTGGCTAATAGATATCAATGACATGATTACTAATTATTTAACAACACACTATTATTTTTGATAAAATCTTCAATCATCTACACATTATTTTACTATCTATAAATTAAGATACAACTCTTAATTCTCTAATTATTTGTTTAAATAAGTGTTGTAGAATCTATAAGATTGATATCATGTAATTCAATATTACTTCTAATACAATTCAATATTATCTAAACATTAAGTTATTTATTTAAATAAACAACCTTGAGTATGTTGGTTTACTAAAACTTTAGTTTTTATTTGGTTGGAAAAATCGGGTTTTCACATAATATAATTTATTTTCAAATTCACATACTGATCAAGTAAAATAGGTAAATAAAATCCATACTTTGATAATTGTTTTCGATATTTGCTCAGTTCTCAATAAATATAATCACAGGTGATTTATTTAAAAATCAAGAACATTTTTATCCTTCAAACATTGAGCAGTGTCCCTCACAGTCACCTCAATAGGAGTGAAATCCAGTTTTAAACTTTTTGCCTTCTCCTTCGAGACATGGTAAGGAGGCTCTTCAAGGGCAACTTCATCTTCCCTCCTACTCAAACATAAACAAAGTTCGAAAACGTCCCATCGACGAAATTCGTATATGATGAATAGAAATATATACATTATTACAGAAAAGTAGCTTACTTTGTAGGAAGGTTGAGTGAAGGGAAAATCCCACTTAGTATTTTCAAAGCATCCAAAGAATGCATCACTTTGCCAACCAAACAGTATCTTCCGCTAGCCGAAGGATTCTCGAATGCAAGAATATGTGCACGAGCAACGTCCCTGACATCAACATATCTGTAAATCCCATTAGAAAACACCTGTTTTCCTGCAAGAAAAAACCAATCAACTTGATATCTTGTGTATCGATTTGCAATAGGGAGAGGGAGGCTGAAATTTCAATCTTCCCCCATTCCCTTCCCGCTCAGTCCACCCCTGCTTGCGCATATGTGATTTTGGATATAGAAGGAAGACTACCTTCTTTAATGAGATTCAAAAAAGCCTCGGTTGTTAAATTGAGATCTGGCTGCAGGTAAGGACCGATCACAAAACCGGGATGTAACGTTACCAGTTCGAGGCCAGTTTCTTCACAAAAATCCCAAGCAGCTTTCTCTGCCAAAGTTTTTGAGAGACCATACCATTGCTAAAAATGAAATAGCATTTTTGCATCATAACTATTCATTATGAGTCAAAACTTATGAGTTGCTCAAAATTTCTTCGTAATGGATCAAAAGTACACGGGAAGAAATGCCTTAGAGCATTATTAATACTTGTAATGTAATCATTATATACCTTAGTTTTCTCGCAGAAAAGAGGATCCGAGTACCAAGTTTCGTCGATCATAACATCAGACTTAAGAGGGTTACTGTTGAGCATTACTGAAGCCATAGATGATGTTATAACAACTCTTTTGATTGACGGTACTTTCTTGCATGATCTAAGAACATTAAGCGTTCCCTTAACCGCAGGATCTATCAGTTCTGTCTGAAATTTAAAATGAATATTATTGACATCATCAATTAATTAAATCTAGATGAGAATAGTTTTGTCATGAACCTGAGGATTTGTAACTTGGAGGAGAACAGGTGATGCTGTGTGAAAGACGCCTTCACAGCCACCAATAATAGAATCAAATGAACCCTCCTCGACCAAGTTGGCTTCAAATAAATGCAATTTTTCATTTGCTCCTTCGAGTTCCTTTAGATGTTCAACCTTTTTTGGATCATCTGAATTCTTAAAACACATTTTGATTGTAAAACAGTAATCACCCGTTAAAGAATAATGCATTCAAAATATCAAAAACTGCATAAGTGCAAGAAAATTCTGTTCTTGATAATAATGCAAAATGTATCACTTTATTGACAGCAAGAAATCGAGACCTTGATCTATCATTACTTACATATGGTTCAATTGTACATATTTTCCAAATGTTGTAATTCTTTGTTCTCACTCGGGTCATGGCGAGGAATAAAGGATTTAATGGAGGCACCTCATATGTAATCTCCAAATGCTAAAGTGTAAAAAGGTCTCGAGCATTTGACCATAGCTACGTATATCAACTGCTGATACAAGACATTGTGTCTAAAATGTCAGGCGACACTTTCAGAATCCAAAACTTGCAAAGTTTTTCTACTGATGAAATAAAGGAATACATCAGATGAGTATAATCAGTTGTGCACAAGTTCATTGAAAATTTGGTGACAGTTCCTGCAAGCCAATCAGTTCTCTTTTTTGCCGTTCTTAGATTTCATATTTATATTGCTACTCTCTCGAAACGGTGATTGTTGTCTTGAGGGGTATGAATTATCAAGAATTGGAAGCGCCATAGCTGATCAAAATCATCTGAAAATTTAAAGATTTCAACTTATTGCGCAGACTAAATCATTATACAGTTATACACTTACTCTGCTAAATTTCTAAAGCAAGTTCTGATTGCTGCCTCATAAACACAGCTATTTTACTGATGAAACTAACCCCTCAACCATATTTATAGTACCATATGAAGCTTGCTAAATATATGGATAAATATTATAAATATTCGTAGAACACACCCTTCCGGGACATTAGCCTTAAGTGGCCCAACCCCTCCCGCGCATAACGGAGCTTGGTTTGCCCTTTTATATTCGTAGAACACGCCAATTTTAGGGTGCCCAAACCTCATATATCAAACATGAAGTCCATATAAATGGCAAATAAGGCAAAACATTTCAACCCAAAATCAGAATCTGATTTCCCATAAACTTCTTTCAAATTAAGGTTAAAAAACACAAAGATATCTCCAACCCAACAAAATTCCACAGTTCACTCTGAGAAGAATCAAAAAAGGAAAGAGTACTGACTGAGATTGCGGACAGTGGCCTTAACAGTGTAACCAGCCTCAAGCAAAAACTTAACCAGCCATGATGCTATGTACCCCGAAGCTCCTGTCACGCATACAATCTTACCTTCTTCACTCATGTTTTCTCAGTCAAACGAGAAATGATATTTGGGAAGGAAGAACTTGGGATTTTCTTGATTGTAAATGCTATGGTGAAAGCGAAATGATCTTGGCATGCCAATGGTCCAACATTGGATATACCAATATCTGATGGGAATATATGTCATATATAATTGGATCCTGAGATATAATGCGAGATAAGAAATCCGTAGAAGCATGTACGTCAGCATCCTTGATGGAATCTTGGACCGTCCGCTAACTCTCTATCAGTTTTCTTTTTCAATATTATATTTATTATATTAAGGGTACGCTTGATTCTTTGAAAAAATAAGTGAATGATAAATAATAAGGGTGCATGATGCGTGTGAAACATACCACAAGTGTACGGTGTCAAGTTTTAGTATAGGAATTTGAAAGTACGGATGTCGAACCCACAGGGATTGAAAATTAAGTTACACCAAGTACTGTAATTAGAATAGTCTCGACTTTATTTAGATAATCGAGAGCAATATTTATTAAACTAATCTATGAAAATAGAATAAAAGATTAACAAGATGGTAATTTAAGTGGAGAAAATCAATGAGAACGGATTCTAGAGGTTCGACTTCACTCAACTATCCACTATGTCGTGTTTTCCTAGTTTACTAGCCGAGGATTCTTATTTGTTTCTACTCCCCCTCCCGGGTGTTAAACAGAAGTAATTATCTAACATTAATCTTGATATCCCTATCTAAGATTAATTATCAAACAATTGTAAAAGCGCAGTAATTCCTTTGACGACTTCTATGGAGTTATAGGCCTTCCGAACAATATAACTACCACGATACGAATTCCTTCTTTCCTATTCACAACCCCTCTCCCGAGTGATAGATCACGAATATGGAATCATTCAATCCATGGCCAGTAGACTAAAAGCATTAAGAACATGAAAACATAAATAAACCATATGAAAAACCAATGACATAGTTTCAAGTCAAGATCCGTCTAACCCTAGAATAATAAATTAGTTCATGAATACATTAAATAAACACATAGACATGTTCTTAATCATCATAAACATAAGGGAATAGATAATCAAACGAATTGGATGATGGCCCTCCGTCCCCGGTAGTCGCTGTCTTCTTCTCCGTCGTCAAAATCTATATCCTTCGGTGTAAGCGCACCGCCTCGATCGATCTCCTCCTCTTTTCTGAATTTCCCTCGGTTGTTTACTCGACTGCTGCTCTCACCCTTGTTCTTTTAACCCTAGCCTCCTTCTCTCCAAAAATATGTCTAGGTCCTAATCAATCTGAATAATAATCCCCTCCGGAAATCCTTTTTTCCTTCCTTTAAACTCCCGTGTGCATCAGATAAGGAAGGTCTCCAAAATTACCAAAATTCCATAGGCGTAATTACGCCTCCGAAGTGGCGTAGTTACGCCTGTCGACGTGTCACAAAATCTGGCTTCCCGCGTGATAGGCGTAATTACGCCTTCAAAGTGGCGTAGTTACGCCACTTACATTCTCAAAAGCCGTGGGCTAGGCGTAGTTACGCCTCAATGAGGCGTAATTACGCCTGTTGAAATTCTTTAAAAAAATCAAATGCCGTGAGTTAGGCGTAGTTACGCCTCAAAGTAGGCGTAATTACGCCTGTTGCCATGATTGATAGTGTAGATTTTTGGCTTCAATTCATCCGTTCCTTCCGTCATTTGCACCCTTTTAGTCCACAAAACATGTAATTACCTGGATTCCTGCAAAACAACACAGAACAAACCCAAAAGTGTAATTCTGATCGAAAACTAACACTAAACCATGCAAAATAAGAGGAAATATAAGTGTATAAAATACACTTATCAGTGCACTTGATAGGTATGATAGGATAAGTGATGGATAGATAATCTGATGGATAATTTAGGTGTTATTAAACTAAGGATAAATAATCTTTTGTTTGATGCCATGATTAGTAATATAATGGAAAATAATAATGTGTTTGGTATGGTTGACTAAATATTGTATAGATATAAAGTAGGTACTAAAATGACTGAAATATCATTGAATGAGTTTGAGATTATTAGATTATTGGTTAGGATATTCCATATTATGTTATTTAGAATAATTTTTTTAATAAAAAAATTTAGTTAAACATATTAATAAAATATTTCAATTTAATTAAACAAATTAAATTTATATAATTTATAAATAATTATTAATTATAAGCTTTTATGAGCTAATTTAATTGATACAAAAAATTATTAATAAAATTACTATTTTGGAAAGTTAATGTGATCGAAAAGACTCAATTCCAGGTTGGGGTGCTTTGTAAATACTTCATAATTGAATAACCGTTATCAATTTAATAACAATAAAATTATATAATTATATTTTTTCAAACCAAAACATAATAATATCTTCGTCATTATACAAATAAAGCATGATCATAGATTTATATTATATCAAACTCCTCGGCCAAACAGACAATCCAAAACATAAAAATTAATAAATAAAATTAATTATTATAACTATTTCAATTTATTTAATTAATAAAAAGATTAAATTTATGTAAAATTATTTAATTATTAATAAAATATTACAAATGAATGTATACGTAAATTATAAAAATTACAATATTTATTACCAAACTATTCAAAATATAAAATAAAAATAATATAAAATGAAGTAAAGGGTATTATTGATATTTGCACACATTATCATACCTAAGGATTGCTAAACCCATGTGAGTTGGTAGGTTTATTTATCAAACCTTAATATCACATTATCATGTGTTTACATGATTATGATAGTTTATTAAAAAACCAACCAAACAATGAATAAAGTAGTTTAACATTCAACAATTCCACTCAATCATCCCTACCAAACACACCCTATGAGTGATAAGTAGATGATAAATAAGGATAAATAATTTAGTGTGATAATTATATGATGTTTGGTATGATTTTAAAATTGTTGATTAATTTTATGAATTTTATTGTATTGACCAAAATACCCTTAAACTTAATTTTTTTATTCTTGTTATGAGTTCACTATTCTTATTATTATATAGTTGTTTTTATTATTTCCCTAATTTTTTTATTTGTATTTTATTAATTATCGATTTATTTTTTATTATTACTTATTATTATTATTATTATTATTATTGTTATTTATAAATTTTATTGCATGTTACGTACAGTGAATGTGGTCATTATGCAAATATTCTTATCATAACTATTACTAAATTATTTCATATTAATTTATTACATGGGGGTAGAATGTGGAAGGTAAATGGACATCCAATATACATAAATATCACGTTTCACAACACTTTAATTAATACATGCATTAACACATGTATTTATGAACATATTTATAACACTCTCCATTGGATGTCCACACACTGCATCGTTAAAAACCTTACCAGGAAAAACCCATTGGGAAAAAACATGGTTAAGGAAAAAAGAGTACAGTGTGAAATAATTCCACTTCTTGAGCTCATCATTTGACGTCTTTTAGTCGTCGCATTCCAATTTTGTGAACCAGCTTTTCAAATGATGAAGCCGGTAGAGACTTTGTAAATAAATCTGCCAGATTGTCATTTGAACGAATTTGTTGAACATTGATTTCACCATTCTTTTGAAGATCATGAGTGGAAAAGAATTTTGGTGAAATGTGTTTCGTTCTATCACCTTTGATATATCCTTCCTTCAATTGAGCAATGCAAGCAGCATTATCTTCGAACAAAGTTGTAGAAACATTTTTGTCCAAATGCAAACCACATGTTCCTCGAATATGATGGATTACAAATCTTAACCAAACACATTCCCGACTTGCTTCATGGATCGCCAATAATCCAGCATGATTAGAAGAAGTGGCAGTTATAGTTTGTTTCATAGAACGCCAAGAAATAGCTGTACCACCACATGTGAACACATAACCTGTTTGTGACCGAGCATTATGAGGATCAGATAAATATCCAGCATCTGCATAACCTATGAGATCAAATTTGGGTGCCTTAAGATAATAAAGGCCCATATCCATTGTTCCTTGAAGATAACGAAATATATGTTTAACACCATTCCAATGTCTTCGTGTAGGTGAAGAACTATATCTTGCTAGCAGATTCACAGCAAATGATATATCAGGGCGTGTATGACTAGCAAGATACATTAATGCTCCAATAGCACTAAGATATGACACCTCTTGGCCTCGTAGTTCTTCATTATTTTCATGAGGTCGAAAAGGATCTTTGTGCACGTCAAGTGATCTTACAACCATAGGATGTGCTTTATCCATATAGAAGCGTTTAAGCATTTTTGCTGTATAAGCAGACTGATGTAACAAGATGTCATTTTCTAAGTCCTCAATTTGCAAGCCTAGGCAAAATGTTGTTTTTCCAAGATCCTTCATTTCAAATTCTTGCTTCAAATAATCCGTAGCTTTCTTGAGCTCCTCAGGGGTCCCAATAATATTTAAATCATCAACATATATTGCAATGATTGCAAACTCAGTTCCAGACCTCTTAATAAAAACGCATGGACAAATAGGATCATTCATATATCCTTGTTTCATCAAGTATTCACCAAGACGATTATACCACATGCGTCCAGCTTGTTTCAAGCCATATAGCGATTTATACAATTTGATCGAGTAAAGTTCTTTAGAACCGTGGTCATGTCCCTTAGGTAATTTTAAACCTTCAGGGATTTTCATATAAATGCCATTATCAAGTGATGCATACAAATATGTAGTAATAACATCCATAAGACGCATTTCAAGTCGTTCATTTGCTGCCAGATTAAGCAAATAACGAAAAGTTATCCACAACAGGAGAATATGTCTCCTCATAATCAATACCAGGTCTTTGGGAAAAACCTTGTGCAACAAGTCGTGCCTTATACCGCACAATTTCATTTTTCTCATTTCGTTTTCGCACAAAGACCCATTTAGAGCCAACTGGTTGCACATCTTCAGGTGTGCGTATTACTGGTCCGAAAACTTTACGTTTTGCCATCGAATCCAACTCTGTTTGAATTGCATCTTTCACCTTTCCCAATCATTTCTAAGTCTGCATTCATCCACAGATTTTGGTTCATGATCCTCATTCTCATTCATAATAGTATATGCAAATTTATCATCAACATTAGTTGTATATCGATTCCATCTTTTCCCAGTCATGACATAATTTATTGAGATCTCATTATTATTAAAATTTTCAGGTACCTGAACTTCTTCTGGAAGTTTATTATTTGTCATGTCTGGAAACTCTTCAAGAGTTTTTGATTTTGAGAATTCTTCTGGATTTTCAATTTCCTCGATTTTACTATCTTCATTATTAACTTCTTTTCATTTTCGAGGATTTTTATCCTTAGAACCGACTGGTCTACCACGTTTCATGGGCGCCTTTAATTTACTAATAATGGTAGAAGGTCCTTCAGGGACACTAATTCGAATTGGAGCATTAACAGCCGGTACATGTGACTTGGTCACACGCTTTAGGTCAGAAAAAGCATCTGGCGATTGATTTGCTAACTGTTGCAAATGAATTATCTTTTGAACTTCAAGTTCACATTGTCTTGTGCGAGGATCAAAATAAGATAATGACAATTCATTCCACATAATTTTATCAACCGACTGTTTATTTTCTCCCCCTAATGTTGGGACAAATGATTCATCAAAATGACAATCAGCAAAACGAGCCGTAAATAAATCTCCAATTTTTGGCTCAAGATATTTTATTATAGAAGGTGATTCATACACAATATATATGCCCAATCTCCTTTGAGGTCCTATCTTTGTGCGTTGTGGTGGAGTAATTGGAACATAAACTGCACATTCAAAAATTCTAAGATGGGAAATGTTTGGTTCCTGACCAAAAACCAATTGTTGGGGAGAATATTCATGATAATTCGTTGGCCTTATGCGAATTAATGCAGCTACATGCAAAATAGCATGTCCCCACGCAGATATTGGGAGTTTAGCTATCATGAGCAATGGTCGTGCAATCAATTTAAGACGCTTAATAAACGATTCTGCAAGACCGTTTTGTGTATGAACATAAGCGACGGGATGTTCAACAATTATTCCAACAGACATACAATAATCATTAAAAGATTGTGATGTAAATTCACTAGCATTATCAAGACGAATTTTCTTGATAATATAATCTGGAAAATGTGCTCGTAACCAAATTAACTCCGCAAGTAATTTTGTAAATGCCAAGTTGCGAGTTGACAATAGGCATACATGTGACCATCTCGTTGATGTATCAATTAAAATCATAAAATATCGAAATGGTCCACAAGGTGGGTGAATAGCTCACAAATATCTACATGTATGCGTTCTAAAAATGCAGGAGATTCATTTTTAATTTTCATCGGTGACGGTCTTATGATTAACATACCTTGAGAACAAGCTGCACATGAGAATTCATTGGATTGAAGAATCTTCTGGCTCTTCAAAGAATGACCACGTGAATTCTCTAAATTCTTCTCATCATTATAGAACCGGGATGACCCAACCGATCTTGCCAAATGATAAAATCATTATGATCAGTAAACTTCTGGTTTACCGTTGCATATATTTCAATTGTAGTTATATATGTGTAGTATAATCCAGAGGAATAAGAAGGTAATTTTTTCAAAACAACTTTCTTTCCAAAGTTAATACTTGTAATATACAAGTATTCATTATTATCTTCACTTTTAGTCTCAATATGATATCCATTTTTACGAATATCTTAAAGCTCAATAAGTTTCTTTGAGACTTTGAGGAAAATAAAGCATTATCAATGCAAAATTTTGTTCCTCCAGGCAAAATTATAGTTGCTCTTCCGGAGCCTTCAATTAATTTTGCATTACCAGATATTGTACTAACATGAGCTTCTTTCATTATTATATATGAAAAATACTTCTTATCCTTAAGTATAGAGTGTGTTATTGCACTGTCTGCCAAACATAATTCTTTGTCAATGATCATTGGAACGTCCATTTTCTTCAAAAAAAAAAAATTCAAAATGAGATTTTTTCTTCTTCTATTTATGATAAATAAAAATATTTGTATAATAAAAGAAATATTGACAATAAAAATTTATTATAAATATTTATTTGGAAACATAAAAATGAAATATTTATTTGCATACATAAAATGAAAATTCTTAGGCATTTCCATGACTAGTATCACATTCAGGATGATTGACAAAGAAATCAGCAACATCAAAAGAAGTAAAATCATTAAAACCATTGTCAACAAAATTATGGTCAAGATTAACATCTTTGCTATTGAAATTTGTCTCTATCATTTTCTCTTTTTTCTTCAATGATTCTTGATAGAGATCAGCAAGATGCTTTGGCGTACGACAAGTACGAGACCAGTGGCCTTTCATGCCACAACGATAGTACTTATTCTCCTCCATTTTATTTTGGTTTACATCTTTCTCATCATTATGCTCACACTTCTGGTGGTGTGTAATATTTTTGATATGACCACCACGATTATTGTTGTAACGATTATTGTTACTTTCCCACTTCTGGTGGTGCTTAATACTTTTTATATGGCCACCACGAATATTATTGTAACGATTTCGACCACGACCTCGGCCTCGGTTTTGGTCATTATTATATCGCATAGCTGTCGCATTTGCTTCAGGAAATGGAGCAGCACCAGTTGGACGAGCCTCGTGGTTTTTCAACAAAAGCTCATTATTTTGTTCAGCAACAAGAAGACAAGAAATCAATTCAGAATATTTTTTGAAACCCTTTTCACGATATTGCTGCTGCAGGAGCACATTCGATGCGTGAAAAGTGGAGAATGTTTTCTCCAATAAATCCTCATCAATTACATTTTCCCCACATAATTTCAACTTTGAACTGATTCGGAAAATTGCATTATACTCACTTACAGTTTTAAAATCTTGCAAGCGTAAGTGCATCCACTCATAACAAGCTTTTGGAAGAATAACCGTTTTTTGGTGTTCATATCTTTCCTTCAAACTAGTCCACAAGGCAAAGGGATCATTTACCGTCAAATATTCTGTTTTTAACCCTTCATCAAGGTGGTGGCGGAGGAAGATCATTGATTTAGTCTTTTCTTGATTTGTGGCTATACTTTCTTCTTTGATGGTTTCTCCAAGACCATTTGCCTCTGGATGAATTTCAGCATCTAGTACCCATGATAGATAATTCTTTCCAGTGATATCAAGAGCAACAAACTCGAGTTTTGCTAGATTAGTCATACTGTAATTAAAATCAAGAAAACAAATAAAACTTACCACACTTACACAAAGTTGGCTAGAGATTCGTGCTGATAACATATTATAAAATAATAGTATTGTATTCTATAGAGAACAATTTAGAGAGAGGGATTTAGAGAGCTTTTCATTCTATCTTTCATTTAACTTTAAGCCTCTATTTATAGGCTTAATATTTTAGTTACATGGGGGTGGAATGTGGAAGGTAAATGGACATCCAATATATATAAATATTACGTTTCACAACACTTTAATTAATACATGCATTAACACATGTATTTATGAAAATATTTATAACAAAAAACATTTTAAAAAATATGACAGATGTCAACTGTATTGACAGGTTCTAATGAAAATCTACTATATTTCTAAAAAATATGTACAATTATATATATATATATATATTGTCACATAAAATCTCTACTTTTTAATATTAAAAAATCATATTTTTCCATGATAATTCATTTCTCATTTTTTTTCCTTCCAACCTCAATTTCTATTCTATCCAAAAAAGTGCCTTATTGTTCAAAGAAATATAAAAAAAGAAAGAAGGGGATACATAAACAAAGAAAAGAAAAAAGAAACATAGATAATTTGACTTATATTTTATGGGTATAAAAGTAAATAACATGGTTATCATTGAATACATAAATAATCACAAACCCAACATGTGATGAAGCATAAAAAATATTGTGTGAATAGTGCGGGCCCTTGTGAAGGCCAATGGGATAACTCAAAATAAATAAATTTATACCAAACAAGAGATGAAGGTTGATTAGTCATTAATCAAGCCTCCATCATGCAAACCAAACTCACCCTAAGAAAATAGATCCCATAAAGCTTTTTTTTTTTAACAGGAAATATATTATTTTTTTAGTAGTAACATAAAATATATTAATAGATGAAACAGATGCAATAAAGTTGAAGATTCAGACACGACTAAACAACTCTTAGACACAAACAAAAAAAAACACCAAGCGAAGGCACTTAGGCAATGAGATAGGGTGGAACAAAAAGGCGAGCAGGGAACCGAAATCACCGAAAAGCACAAGACCATGACTGTCACGCCCCGAGACCGGGGTCAACAACATCGGCATTGATTTTCAAATACCATCTTGAAATCAATAAGTCTCGTAATATCAAATCAATAAAACCAGTCTATTCATCCACAAAAATAATCGTCTTTACAATTGAATTTAAATTGCATCACAAAACTCCTAAAATGTCTTAAATAAAAACAACCAAAGTCTAAATAAATAAAACATCAACGTCTTTAACTCCTAGAAACACCATGGATCACCAACCCCAAAATTGGTGTTGTTCTTCAGCCTCGACTGCTTCCTCGTTATTATCTGGGGATGTAGAGTAAGTGGTGAGTGTTTTGTTAAACACTCAGCCAGTGGGGGCCAATCGATGAATTTTTCCAAAACACAATTCATAATCAGATCATAAACCAATACATATATATCATAACATATATTAATGTAATTGCTCCCATCGAGCCATGTAATATTGCCCCCATTGGACCTTGTAAAATAATTGCTCCATTTGAGCCATATGGTTACCCTCATTGGGTCATGTAATATAATATTGTCCCCGTTGGGCCTTGTAATATAGTTGCTCCCATCGAGCCATAAAGTTACCCACATTGGGTCATGTAATAATTTAATTGCTCACATCGAGCCATATAATATAATTTTCCCCATTGGGCCATATAGCATAATTGCATAATTTTAACATACTTCGCATCATCGATTGAAGATTTAAAACATACATATGATTTTTCAAAATTTGAAACGCATATAATAACAAAGCCCACTTACAGCGATGATCAAAATTTGTCACAACATCGTAATTTTAAAATACATCACATGTTCTATTGCAATTTAAAATCATACTTATAATTTTTCAAAACGAAAGAATGATATTATAGCAAAAACCCACTTACCGCGATTATAGACGCGTTTGAACGATTTAGCGTGCGAAAACACAAGCAATCCTCTTTCCTTACTTGTTGAAAGGTGTTCGAAGTTTTAATCTAAGAAAGGGTGGAATTTTTTTCTCACGAGAATGTAAGGAATTTTGGTAAAATCAAGGCTAGCATAACGACTCACAATTCTTAATTAAATAGGCTGCAGCTATTAAGGAATATTCTAAATAAACAATCATATCATATCTTCTTATTTTTGTAAACTAAATTTTATAGATTGATTAGGTGATATTGGTGCTTGGGGACTTGTAGTTTGCCTTTTATTGTTCACCAAAGTTTATCTCTTAAATCTTTTAAATTAAAAAGATTATCTATCCTATTATTATAATCTAGCTAATATTCTATTATTATTTCCTAAATATAAATAATAGACTCATTATTATCTTCAATAAAATATTCAATTATCTACAAATATTATTTAATTATTGGTTTAAACAAGTGTTTTACAATCTATAATATTGATATAATATAATTCGATATTATCTCAAATATAATTCAATATTATCTCAACACTAAGTTATTGATTTAAAACTCTACAAGATTAAATCATAAAAACTAAATATTATCTTTTAAATTATTATAATATTTCTCAATATTATCTCTTATTTTTTAATATTATCTATACTCAATATTTGACTTGATTAAACAAATTGAGTTGTTGGCTTGGTTTAAATAACTCTAATTATAGATTGACAAAAACTCTAATTGTTTAAATAGTTAGTCATTGGTTTAGATACAATTCTACAAGATTAAATCAAATTGGATTTATCTCTTCAAGTGTTTAATTGGCTAATAATTTGATCATATCAATTATTATTATCTTTATTAGTATTCTTAATTATCTACTGATAGGCGTAGATTTTGAGTGATTTTAACTGTGATTTCTTCCCATTTTTCTGTACTTTTTCCTGGATGATATTATGCTTTTTGGTGTTTATTCATGTGTTTCAGGAAATTTGATCAGAAGTGGAAGAAATGAGCTAATGAGAAGATAACGGGCGAAATCGAGGCGTAAAAGACAAGAAAATTAAGAAGGTGGATTTTTCAGATCTCGATCGATCGAGATTTATTCTCGATCGATCGAGCCAGCCAGTAGCAAGACTCAGAATTTTCGAAGGCCCGATTGATCGGTGGAAATTCCCGATCGATCGAGCGAGGCAGTAGCTTCAGCAACAATTTTTGAGAAATCTCGATCGATCGGTGGAAATTCCCGATCGATCGAGCGAGGCAGTAAGTTCCAAAAGCTGGCGTGAACAGTGCACCGATCGATCGGTGAAATTCTCGATCGATCGAGACGCGAGATCTGAAGATTTTATTTTCCTAATTTATCGAGATTTTTTGAGGGCTTTTTTAAGGGGACTCTCTTCCACAGAATTAAAGACGAATTTTGATAGAATATATCAGACTTTTTAGGTCAAGAGCAGCCGCCCTAGCCGCCGCCCAACGCCGGAAGAAGGAGATCCAATCTCCGTTCTTCGTCCAAAGTCGAGCCTATCCGTTCCGGAGTGCAAGGAAGGAACAAGAGAAGAAATCACGGTGCAACGCACGGATTCATCCATCGTTTATCGTATTTCTAAACTTAATTTATTTGATTTTCAATTTTCATTTGTTGTTTTTAAGGTCGAGAGACAAGGAAACTCATCTGTTATTGATTTGAATTAAAATTGGTTTATATTATTGAAGTTTTAGTTCGTTGTGTTTGATATTATTGATTCATTGATATTTGCGCGCATTGATATTTATTGTTCCTAAATTAATTGCATGTGTAGATCAGAGTCTAGCTAGCTTTGATTGAATTTGAGGGTTACAGCCGA
Organism: Haberlea rhodopensis; assembly: GCA_907163345.1. Taxonomy (NCBI): domain Eukaryota; kingdom Viridiplantae; phylum Streptophyta; class Magnoliopsida; order Lamiales; family Gesneriaceae; genus Haberlea; species Haberlea rhodopensis. The sequence goes on along the minus strand of CAJQUN010000003.1, from coordinate 28,675,035 downwards.
GATCGAGAGATAACGCTGTAACACGCTCCATTAATTTATGATGTATGTTACGATTGAGATCGAGAGATGATATCGCATACGTGAGAACTTGAAATCGAAAGATTTAGAGTTAATAGGTTTTGATAATTTAAGCAACTTTGAATTAGTAAATAGGTGCACGAGAGTGACTTGTTCTAATTTATTGTTAGTTTCGTTACAGCTCGAGAGAGTGTATCAAATAATCATGAAAACCTTTCACCTTTAAAATCAATTGGTTAATAAGGTGAGAATTCCATTGAATCATTAGAGATAACATAATTGAACGACGAACTTGGTAATTTTCTCGAGTCACTTACCTTTGCATTTCCGGAACCATTCTAGTCATTATTTCTCGTTTAATTTTGTTCTTTAGTTTAATTTAGTGGTAGTTTATCAAACTCCTTTAATCGTAGGCTATATATAATTTGATTGATCTTATTTGGTACTTATACGTTAGTCCCTGTGGATTCGACAACCTGTACTTAATTTTCACTATACTAAAACTTGACACCGTGCACTTGCGGTAGAATCGCTTCACACTAATCTTTGAAAAATAATTGTTAAAAATAAAGCGGTCAAGTTTTTGGCGCCGTTGCCGGGGACTAATCTGTATAATATCATACGAGATTAGTTAATTGTAATTTAGCCAATTTTATTATTGCGTTTTTGTTTTCTTTTTCTTTTTGTTATTTTCGAAAAAAAAAAAAAAAAAATTATTTAAGTATGTTATTTGTTTTTCTTGCGAGGTACTTGTGATGCTTCATCAACAAGTCTTCACAAGATTTGCCCAACAATTTTCAGAGCCGTTTTATTCGGCGTGGGAGAGATTCAATGAACTGGCAGACACATTCAGGTATCACAACTTTTCGAACTGTACTCTTCTGCAACATTTCTTCAAAGGTTTGGATGCACAGACACGAGGATGGGTATTCAGAGGAGCACTGGTGACTGGGAGTCCCCTGGTTGATAGAGATGAGGACAGTGTATTACACCTGTTCAATGATATGGCGGACTTCGATTACCACTGGCATTGTGATCCTTCCTTGCAAGGTTGGAGTCACCAATACCCACCAGAGCCCCACAACCTACTGATACACACCACACCTTTGAGTGTCACGGCGAGAAGAAGGATAGTTTTGTAGAAGGAACGGCTCAATCAGAGAATATGTTATTTAGACTCATGGCATCAACTGAGCAACGTTTAGAGAACCAGACCAATTATATACGTCATCTAGAGCAGCAATTTGCAATTCTAGTGGAAACCATCTCAATGAGCTGCCAAGAGGAGGAGACGAGATCTACCAATCAGGCCCGGTTACATGATGATGATCACTCAACCAATCAAGTTTGGGGGAGTGATCCGACTCATGGGGAAGAATCAAGGTTAGTTGAGCCTATGGAAGTGATTGAGCCTACAGTGGAAAAGGCATCTGAGGAGATCCTATGGGACAACGAGCCAAGAGTGAAGTTGGATGATGAGATTTTCGAGAAATTTGATATCCACCCATCGATGAAGGCATGTTATGGGCCATATGTGGATACGTATTCCTCATCGATGCCACCAACTTCACCGCACTACGCCATCCATGAGATGAAGCCAATTCAAGAATCATTCTCCCATGCTCACTATGTCATGAAGAAAGTTGTTGGAGCAACGAGCTTACACCGTTACACTCTTGCCAAGCTTGAGGGCATACTATATGAAGACCCATTGGTAGTATCATACGATACTTACTATGGGCGGCAACCGCTCTTTGATGGTTGCTTCTGATGGTCAAGCCGACGACTAGAAATCAGCGCTTCTTGGGAGGCAACCCAAGCGTATCCTTTTGCATTTAGCTTTGTTTTATTTTCAATTTTGCATTTAGTTAGTTTTTCTCTCTTGTCGATTTTTTTTTTTCTAGCATCCTTCTTTTGCGAGGTACTCAAGTGGAGCGATGAACCCCTACAGCATTGGAGCTTTCAAAAGCCAAACTTCCTCAATCCTCATGCAAGCGTCTTGATCAGGGGAGTTTACTTTGTCCCTTTTGATTCTTTTAAACATTGAGGACAATGTTTCAGTTAAGTTTGGGGGAGTGGTTTTGCGTGTTTAACTTGTTTTATCCACATGTTGTGTGTTTAATTGTCAATTGAATCATCCTTGAGCATTACCAACAAAAATTTTTTTTTTTTTATTGATTGAGTTATTCTTGAGAATTATTGAGTTGGATTTGCAACGGTAATACATGATGAAATTAATCCTCATCTAGATAGGAGTCATGAAAATGTTTAACTTGTTTGTATATATCCTTTGTTAACTATATGTCAAAACTGAGGAATAATTTGAGCACTTATTGAGTCATGATTGAGTGAAGTATATATTGATTAAATTGAAAATTTGTGTTAACTATGATGAGTCTTGAGTATCTTAGAGAACTTTACAGTTTAGTTGAAAGCACTTTGAGGCGAAATTTATAATTAGGAACTAGACTTGGAGATGATTTAGGCGATCTTTGGACCGTTTGAGCATTTCAAGCCTACCTGTTATATATTATTCCTTAGTGTCCCCTTTTGAGCCTTATTGAAAAAAGAATGGTATATGCATTGCATATGATTAGACCCCCATTCGACATTCTTGGCAACTCATTATACCCACCTTGGTTTGAGCCTAAAAGAAAATTTTTACCTACCCCTAGGAGAGTATAATGAATCTCATTCATTGCACAGAATTGTATATGCAAATGAGTTCAAAAGGAACAAAAGAATGAGCAAAGAAAAAGAAAAGATGTAGAGAAAAGCCTTGAAAAGAAAAATTCAAAATAAGACCCAAAGTGGCCAAGGCTAAAAAAAAAAAAAAGTTGAAGAGAAGCTCAAGAAAGAGTTGAACTGATTTTATTATACTCTCTTCTTTGAATCCCTCCTACCTTTTCTTTGAAGCCGACACCAAAAGGCCTAACGTTATAAGCTTTTAAGACCTTTTGATCCAAGTCTAGGGAACAATTACATTAGTGGAGAAGTGCTGGATAGCAAACTTGTAGAGTATTTCAAAGTAATCTTGACTAGGAGTTAATATGGCACATGTTGATTTTAAAGATATATATGTAACTCATGTTTGACAATAGCACACATGCACGTTCCGATGTTGCGATGTATTGTTTAGCTTAGGAGAAAATGCTTCGTGTTAAATGTTGATTGACTTCTATTACTGTGTAAGTAGGATTTCTGAGCTGTTACATATGTTGCAAAGATAATTCATGCTTAGTATCGAGTTTAACTTTTCTTTTTGAGTTTATTGCTTGCTCGAGGACGATCAAGTCCAAGTTTGGGGGAGTTGATAGGCGTAGATTTTGAGTGATTTTAACTGTGATTTCTTCCCATTTTTCTGTACTTTTTCCTGGATGATATTATGCTTTTTGGTGTTTATTCATGTGTTTCAGGAAATTTGATCAGAAGTGGAAGAAATGAGCTAATGAGAAGATAACGGGCGAAATCGAGGCGTAAAAGACAAGAAAATTAAGAAGGTGGATTTTTCAGATCTCGATCGATCGAGATTTATTCTCGATCGATCGAGCCAGCCAGTAGCAAGACTCAGAATTTTCGAAGGCCCGATCGATCGGTGGAAATTCCCGATCGATCGAGCGAGGCAGTAGCTTCAGCAACAATTTTTGAGAAATCTCGATCGATCGGTGGAAATTCCCGATCGATCGAGCGAGGCAGTAAGTTCCAAAAGCTGGCGTGAACAGTGCACCGATCGATCGGTGAAATTCTCGATCGATCGAGACGCGAGATCTGAAGATTTTATTTTCCTAATTTATCGAGATTTTTTGAGGGCTTTTTTAAGGGGACTCTCTTCCACAGAATTAAAGACGAATTTTGATAGAATATATCAGACTTTTTAGGTCAAGAGCAGCCGCCCTAGCCGCCGCCCAACGCCGGAAGAAGGAGATCCAATCTCCGTTCTTCGTCCAAAGTCGAGCCTATCCGTTCCGGAGTGCAAGGAAGGAACAAGAGAAGAAATCACGGTGCAACGCACGGATTCATCCATCGTTTATCGTATTCTAAACTTAATTTATTTGATTTTCAATTTTCATTTGTTGTTTTTAAGGTCGAGAGACAAGAAAACTCATCTGTTATTGATTTGAATTAAAATTGGTTTATATTATTGAAGTTTTAGTTCGTTGTGTTTGATATTATTGATTCATTGATATTTGCGCGCATTGATATTTATTGTTCCTAAATTAATTGCATGTGTAGATCAGAGTCTAGCTAGCTTTGATTGAATTTGAGGGTTACAGCCGAGATCGAGAGATAACGCTGTAACACGCTCCATTAATTTATGATGTATGTTACGATTGAGATCGAGAGATGATATCGCATACGTGAGAACTTGAAATCGAAAGATTTAGAGTTAATAGGTTTTGATAATTTAAGCAACTTTGAATTAGTAAATAGGTGCACGAGAGTGACTTGTTCTAATTTATTGTTAGTTTCGTTACAGCTCGAGAGAGTGTATCGAATAATCATGAAAACCTTTCACCTTTAAAATCAATTGGTTAATAAGGTGAGAATTCCATTGAATCATTAGAGATAACATAATTGAACGACGAACTTGGTAATTTTCTCGAGTCACTTACCTTTGCATTTCCGGAACCATTCTAGTCATTATTTCTCGTTTAATTTTGTTCTTTAGTTTAATTTAGTGGTAGTTTATCAAACTCCTTTAATCGTAGGCTAAATATAATTTGATTGATCTTATTTGGTACTTATACGTTAGTCCCTGTGGATTCGACAACCTGTACTTAATTTTCACTATACTAAAACTTGACACCGTGCACTTGCGGTAGAATCGCTTCACACTAATCTTTGAAAAATAATTGTTTAAAAATAAAGCGGTCATCTACACACTTTTAATTGTTTTCAAAGTCTACAAGATTGAATAGTATAAACACAATATTATCTATAATATAAAGTCTAGATTATCTTAATATTAAGTTAGTTGTTTTTGACTAAATTCCGGGTAACTGAACAGATCAAAACACCGTGTAGTTGAGTTGACCAAAACTCTAGTTATTTGACTTGGTTGGAAAAATCGGGTTCTCACATTCCTCCCTCCTTATTGGAAGTTTCGTCCTCGAAATTTGAGCGAGTTTAACCTTAGAAAGGATAAGGGTATTTATGGCTTGAGTGCTAGTTTCTCGACAATCTCTTGTGTTAAGATCGATTTCGGGGGTGGGTTGCTATTCCACAATCGAGTTCAACCAACTTGAGCTTCAATATCTCGTGTTCTTGAAATAATTGCACCGAGAGATTATATCAAGTTCGGTTACAAAATCGAGCGGAAGACACTCGACATAACCCGCTCTAAAATCGATTAATCATTTGAAAGGCATTTTAAAGATATGTAAGAAAGTATGTAAAAAAGTAAGGTAAATAAATGCAGTAAAGTAAATAACACAAGCATTTGTTTCTGGAAGTTCGAAGCACAACGCTTCTACGTTTTCCTTTTTCCATCTCATGGAAGGATACACTAGAAGATTTGGTTTACATTTTACAGCATACAACCTACTTAGGCTAATACCACACAGATAGCCTAAACTTCTAGCACACACAAGTTCATGTTCTTTAACGTCTCACATGTAAAGACCTCACCCAGTTGTGATGAATCACCAACTGTTACAATGGTATTCACTCTTCTATTTTAGCTCACAAATACAATGAATAGAGTGAATACAAAGGCACAAATGATCTCCTAACAGATCTGATACAGCAAGGTAAGAGGTGACAAAGGTTTGGAGAGTGTTCTTCATTTAGCAGCTTTAGTCTTTGAAGTTCCCCAATTGAATCCCAAGTGGGTTTGCTTTGAAAGGATTGGATTGATCTTCAATCAGCTGTTATTGAGCTTCCAAATCATGTATATATAGCCCAAGTAATGATATATACGTTAGACACAAGAATATGCCCGTTGAAAAAGTTTCTGCATCATTCCCTAGCTTGCAAAGGTCATATTCTGGTTTCTGGGCTATTTGTATTTCGGATCGGACTAGTCTGGTCTGCTGGTCTGGTCTGCTGGTCTGGTCTGTAGGTCTGGTCACCAGGTCTGGTCAGCTGGTCTGGTGGACAGACCAGTCTTGGCATTTTCAGTCTTGGTCCAGCTTGATATATTCAAGCCTTTTCTTTGCAATTCATCAAGCTCTTAATTATGTCTATGAACTGCACACTTGATGAAATATGTTAGCAACACAATAACAAATTTTGTTAACATCAAAACCAAGATTATTCGGGTTTCCAAAACCCAACATCTTGGATATGAATGCGTGACACCATCATCAATCAATGGATATGCCGGTAAGTTGTTTAGTAAAATGGTACCTGCCGCGACGTTGTTCACGTCCGCTGCTTCCTCTTGTGTTATGGCATAGACCCGATCATTTGGCTTGTTCTCCCTTGGCTTGTTTGGAGGGCTGTCATTACTTGAAACTGTACCATTCACCTCGGGTTCAGGACGTTCTCCAATCCTATGTTCAAACTTCTCACATCGGAAGCACGCTCCTTTTTTTCTAAGGCATTCCCCAGTATGTGCAAAGCCACAAGTCGAACAGTTTGGAATCTCTGGTAGGTTGGGGCAGATATGGGTCCATTTTGATGATCATTGGATGTAATAACCCTTTTGAATTCTGTCCATTGACACCGTGTTGGCTAGTGGGAAGTCGTTTGCGCTAAAAATCATCTTCACGATGTTTTATATCAGCCTCAGCTCTGATGGCTGCTCCCATTAGGTCTCCAAAGCTTGCGGTTTCATAGATTGCAAGGGCAGATTGAATACGACTGCTCAATCCATTCCTGAAGCGATGTACTTTCAGGGTCTCATCGGCCATAATAGTTGGTGCATAAGTTCCTAGAGAATTGAACTTTGAGGTATATTCAACCTCTGACATGTCAGGCATCTGTGTCAAGTGCTCGAATTCATTCAGCTTTTGGATCTGTACGGCTGTTGGAAAATATTATCTTAGGAAAGCTTCTCGGAACCTTTTCTAGGTGATTGGTCACGTTTTTGTCATCGATGGTGACATTGTTTTCCCACCATTTACTTGCTTTGTCAACAAGAATGATGTTGTGACTTCAACCTTGAGGTTTTGAGGCACTTCAAGCTGTCTGTGGTGATTTTTTGTCTCTTTATGCCAATTCTCGTTTCGGGATCTGGGTTGCCATCAAAGGTCGGAGCCCTGTTCTTGCGAAGGGACTCATAATGATACTCGATCCCTTGTGGAGGTTGGGCTGGCTGAGGTTGTGGCTGGTTGATAGCACGTTTACCCAAGCCTTGTAGTGTTGTAGCCACAATGGTGGCAATCACCATTAAGTCCTCGCGGCTTAAGCCTACTCTCGGTGATGGTGGTGGTGGGTTCTGATTCCCATCAGTTATCCCCCATTGTTGTTAGGTTGGGTTGCATAGTGGGGGTTGCGGTTGTTTCGAATAAGTTGTTCAGCCATGTCCTTTAAATTGTATAGATCTAAGGTCCTTGTGTAATAGTAAAATTGATAAAAAAACATATCGAAGACACATTAAAAGGGAAGTAACGACTTTTATTTATAAATGGAAATGTTTATAATGGAATCAACTAAGTTAAATGAGATTATTAAATACCACAAAATATATATTTATTTTTATTTTCTTTTTTTTGTTTACATTGCACCATAATGAACTAATCCACTATGTCTCCACTTCCTAAATCGTCTTTCACATTTTCCACCTCTAAAGGATCTTCTTCAGGATCTTCATCTTCCATCAGGAAATTGATCATAGATTGCTTGTAGGCGACTTCCTGTGCCAATTCATTCTTCTCATTCGTGAGAGTTTGGATTCGGGTCCACATGTACTCACGAAACTCATTGAACTCTTGCTCGAAACCTTCCAATTGCTGGTACTTGTTATCGTGGACTCTTACAAGTGTTTTTTGTCCTCGAGTGCTTTAGTAAGTCGCTCTTCGGAACAACGATGGTAGTAGTATGTCATCGTTTGGGCTTGGCTACGAAACTCGTCCTTATCTCGCCTCTCCTTATCTAAGGACGCCTTAAGCTCATCCATCTCATGCTCCAGATTACGGATTCTATCGGCTATTGCGCGGGTCGTCATTACCTAAACCCAAGTGAAAAGAGATTTAGCTTATATACATTTAATTAGTAATAGTCGAAAAAGATCAATTCATATAAAATTTATTATCATCGGTTGAAGCGAGTGCGCTTGCGATTGAGAAAATCCATAATTTGCATTCAGAAATTCTCTGACATATTGGATCACCCAAGACACGTACTGCTTATGGCTGGAAGGAATTAAGTTTTCATACGTCGCTGATGGAGGAATTCGAAGGTTAAAATTCGGAAACTAGGGTTCTAATTAAGCGTGAGTTTGATTTCAAATTCGTAATCGTATGTTGTTCTTGATTCGAAATTGATAGAGGGGTTTGATTGAGCACTGTATGTGGGTTAGTACTCCAGATTTGATTTGAAAAATATGTTCCAAAGGTTGAAAAAATTGGGGATTGAAGATTCAGGCGTTTTAGGGTTCTAAGCCACGATTTCGCTCTGGATTCTTGTCATCGTCCAGTGACTGAAATTTGAAATTGATAAAGGGCTTTTGATCGACATGTTCAGAGGATCAGTATATCAATTTTAATTGCAAAACGATGCAGATATGGTCTGGAAATCAGGGAATGGAGTTTCGTGGGTTCTAGGGTTCTTGAGGAGCACTAGTTCGATTGGAAATTACTCATCGTCCATTGATTGTGAGTGGCGGCGGATAGAGGGCTTTTACTCCAGAGGTTATGCTCGTCGTATCTAAATACCGGATTGGTCGAACGGCGTTGGGTGGTGGCGGATCGGAAAAGAAACATGGACGTGAAAGGTCCAGGAATTTCGAACAAGAAATTGATCGGCCAAACGTTGTCCGATCGACCTGAAATTTAGGCAGTGTCTTCGTCTTCGAGAGGCGAATCTAGAGGTGGGTCGGCCGTCGCGTTTGGTGGAGGAAGACGGCGGCAGCGGATGGGCAGACGATAAAGGTAATGATTTTTGATTTTTTTTCTTTAATTTAAAACAAAATAATCGTCACTCACTTGATTAATCAGATTGGTAATCTTCTGATTATCGTAATTAGTGATGTTCGACTTTTCCCAACTGATTTTCTCTTCACTTGGTCTGTTATACTATGTTTTATAATCTAGTGTTATATCTCAAGTAGAAGTCTTTTCCCAGCGGGATTATGGAACCTGGTTCGGTCTGATACCACTTAAATGTCACGCCCCGAGATCGGGGTCAACAACACCGGCATTGATTTCCAAATACCATCTTGAAATCAATAAGCCTCGTAATATCAAATCAATAAAACCAGTCTATTCATCCACAAAAATAATCGTCTTTACAACTGAATTTAAATTGCATCACTAAACTCCTAAAATGTCTTAAATAAAAACAACCAAAGTCTAAATAAATAAAACATCAACGTCTTTAACTCCTAGAAACACCATGGATCACCAACCCCAAAATTGGTGTTGTTCTTCAGCCTCGACTGCTTCCTCGTTATTATCTGGGGATGTAGAGTAAGGGGTGAGTGTTTTGTTAAACACTCAGCAAGTGGGGGCCAATCGATGTGATAATAATACTTTTTTCATAATTTTTCCAAAACACAATTCATAATCAGATCATAAACCAATACATATATATCATAACATATATTAATGTAATTGCTCCCATCGAGCCATGTAATATTGCCCCCATTGGATCTTGTAAAATAAATGCTCCCTTTGAGCCGTATGATTACCCTCATTGGGTCATGTAATATAATATTGTCCCCATTGGACCTTGTAATATAGTTGCTCCCGTCGAGCCATAAAGTTACCCACATTGGGTCATGTAATAATTTAATTGCTCACATCGAGCCATATAATATAATTTCCCCCATTGTACCATATAACATAATTGCATAATTTTAACATACTCTGGAATTTGGACAGAGGGGTCGTCGTGAGTTGGCGACCCGGTTGAGTGGTCTGCCGACGCCATGAAGGTGAAGGCGCCGGCACGACTGAGTGAGTGGCAGCGGTTTGCAACAACTATTAGGTTTAGGGTTAGAGAGGAGAGTTTACCAAATTTAGCCAAATTTTAAGTTTAAGCTTACGAGGAGTATAACGAGGATGAGCTTACTTTCCAGATTAAAATTTTAAAATTACTCATCTCCAATTATAAATCGTGCTCAATTTTTATTTAATAAAACATATCATAAAATATATTTTAGTAAATTTGTAGCTCACAAATAACTATATCATCTATTCATTTTCCAAGATCTTTAAAATTATTAATTTTTTTTTATCTTTATCTATATTTTTTGAATTTTTAAATAATCAAACTACTCTTAAGATAAAAATTATTATAAAAAATCATAAATTTAAAAATAACAGCTATTATTATATCTATATTGTTTATATAAAATCATTTAACAAAAAAAATTAATGTATATGCATGCAAAGGGTACTAATTATTGTTTAAGGTTTAGGTTTAGGATTATTTTGTGAAAAGATAAATATAATTATTAATTAAGATTAATAAGGATCAAACTTATAAATAAAAGATTAGAGATGACAATGGGGCGGGTCTAGACCCGGACTCGTTTCAACCGGGTTTGAAAGCAGGGCGGGGTAGGTCCTAGGATTGACCGAACTCGTCCCATACCCGCTATATATTTAAATTTTTTTTAAAAAAAATTAATATTGAATATACATTTAACTTCTTTGATTGAACAATAAAGTGTCATTATTTAATTTTATATCAAAACTCATGTGTTCATGTTAAAGAAGTTGGACATTTTGAAGGGAATTTTGAGAGCAAATTAATAAATAACTGCTAGATTAAAGATAGTTTTACAATACTTATTATAAATATTTACTAGAGGAAAACATGAAATTCAATCACAAAACTCAATTTTTGTGTTTCAAAATTGATTTCTAGCTAATTTTTTTTATTTAAAAAATTTGGTCCCAGGGATGGGCGGGTAGACCGCGCCGGGTTCGCGGATCTAAGTGGGGCTGGTCTGAGTTTTATGTGTAGTGGAGCGGGTATTGAGATTGGTAAAATCCACATCGTTGTCATCCATATAAAAGATAAATGGTTTAACGAGGGAAATAACCATGAAATTTTTTTTTTGGCTGACCACGCACTAATATGGCTAAATAGTTAATACAATTTTGAGGTTGGATTAAAGAACGAAATTTCTGAAAACTTAAACTACATTTTAATTTACATTTGAGGGTTTGAAAACTCAATCAATTTTTTTTATAATTTACATGGTGTTGGAGCACAACTTCTTTTGAACTTATATTCAAGTCAAAATTAAGAAAAAAAAAAAGAAATAACAACAAAACTGATACCCTGCGAAAGAAAGACGGTCGTATTCAACTATCCACTGAACTTAACCTTGGAGGTATAATTGTAAGGTTGACATTCACCCTCATAAGGTCGACCTACCGACCTCCATTGGTCAAGACATGCGCCTCAATAGCAAGGTGTATTGCCGACCTCCCGACCTCATTTGGTAAAGACATCCACCTCAAGGGCCAGGTGTATTGCCGACCTCTCGACCTCCCTTGGTCAAGACATCAACCTCAAGGGCCAGGTGTATTGTCGACCTCCTGACCTCATTTGGTCAATGTCAGAGCTTCACGAGCTCATCCGACCTACACATACAAAAAGACTTTACGAATCTCAGCATAGCTTTACGAGCTATGTCCAAGTTACGAGCTTCACGAGCTCATCGGACTCGACATACAAAAAGACTTTACGAGTATCAGCATAGCTTTACGAGCTATGTCCAAGGTCCGAGCTTCACGAGCTCATCCGACCTCCTCAGAGAAAAAGACTTTACGAGTCTCAGCATAGCTTTACGAGCTATGTTCAAGGTCCGAGCTTCGCGAGCTCATCCGACCTCCACATACAAAAAGACTTTACGAGTCTCAGCATAGCTTTACGAGCTATGTTCAAGGTTCGAGCTTTACGAGCTCATCCAACCTCCTCATACAAAAAGACTTTACGAGTCTCAGCATAGCTTTACGAGCTATGTTCTAGGTCCAAGATTCACGAGCTCATCCGACCTCCTCAGAGAAAAAAACTTTACGAGTCTCAGCAGAGGTTTACAAGCTATGTCCAAGATCCGAGTGTTACGACCTCCAACCTACGTCCTCTTAACAAAAGGATTATATAATATTAAGAAAATGGTTTAAGTTCAAAAGTGAGCGACCGAGTTCCTACCAACTTACAAAGCCAGTCCGATCTACATCAGCTTATATTATGAAAATTTTATAAGTTCAAAAGCGAGCGATCGAGCTCCTATCACTTTACAAAGCCAGCGTCCGACCTCCATCATCTTATATTATGAAAAATTTATAAGTTCAATAGCGAGCGCCTACCAACTTACAAAGCTAGCGTCCAAGCTCCATCAGCTTATATTATAAAAATTTTATAAGTTCAAAAGCGAGCTCTTGAGCTCCATCAACAAGTGTTATTGAAAATTTTTACAAGCATAAAGACAAGTGTACAAACACTAAATTCCCTTGGAGCTTATATTATTATGAATACTTATACGAGTTTCTGACCACAGGTGTCAACTCGACTTGAAGGGAGGGGTTGTGATACCCTGCGGAAGAAAGACGATCGTATTCAACTATCCACTGAACTTAACCTTGGAGGTATAATTGTAAGGTTGACATTCACCCTCATAAGGTCGACCTACAGACCTCCCTTGGTCAAGACATGCGCCTCAATAGCAAGGTGTATTGCCGACCTCCCGACCTCATTTGGTAAAGACATCCGCCTCAAGGACCAGGTGTATCGCCGACCTCTCGACCTCCCTTGGTCAAGACATCCGCCTCAAGGGCCAGGTGTATTGTCGACCTCCTGACCTCATTTGGTCAAGACATCCGCCTAAAGGACCAGGTGTATTGCCGACCTCCCTACCTCCCTTGGTCAAGACATGCGCCTCAAGGACAAGGTGTATTGCCGACCTCCCGACCTCATTTGTGTCAAGGCATCCGCCTCAAGGGAAATGTGTATTGCCGACCTCCCGACCTCACGTGGTCAAGACATCCACCTCAAGGGCAATGTGCATTGACGACCTCCCGACCTCACTTGGACAAGACATCTGCCTCAAGGGCAAGGTGCAATACCGACCACCCGATCTCACGAGGTCAAAGCACCCGCCCCAGCTCTAACTATGTGACCAATTTCCCCGATCTCCCGAGTTCTGGGTAACCTCATTTTTAACTGGAGCTCATCCAACTAGTCATTGAGCCAAATTCTCCTAAATGCCGACCTAATGATGTAAAAGCACATGCCTTGACTCCAAGTATATGATCTGTTCACCGACCTCTCAACCTAATGAGGCCAGAATAACTTCAAGACCTCTTATCTCTATGAGTGCTTTGACTGGGTCTAAGCCTTTTGACCAAGTCCAGGTTGAACTGACACGTCCAGAGATTTCAGGGAACGATGCAAATCATGGTCCTAACAGTCAGCCGACGTGTTCCAAGATTTCGGTAGTCATGTAGAACATGGCCTTACTGGTCCAAGCTACACAACCGGGAGGTTAACACCTATAAGTAGCAAGCTAAGTCAGGATTTCAGGTATGCATTTTTCTATATACAATTACATACATCAGTCACTCCTTTACATATTTTCTCCCGATCTCTTATCACCTGACTTGAGCGTCAGAGGGGACCCGACGAAAAAATCTTCCGACACCCTTCTTTCTAACACTTGTTTTTGATCCTAGCAGGTCATCACAGAAATTACTTTTCCATTCGGTTCGTTGAAGAAGATAGAAAGAGATGTGTACTGATCTCTTATTGATACTAATAGTTCATCACTATTTTCAGGAGTATCAAAATCAAAAACCAAACTTATTATTATTACTTTTTGGCTAAAAGGTGTTTGTCGTTGGTCATAGTTTCATTACCCGCCAGTGGCTGATTGCGATGTCTGCGGACTGTTCTAAAATGGGAACAAAATATCCCTTCATTTCTACTTCAACTATATTTGAATCTCCTTCACAAATTTTCGACGACTATATCTTCAATGGCGATGTTCTCACATTCTGTTTCGACCAACCCTTTTTCCCTATGCATGTCCACAGCTCAGTCTTCTGGAAAATTGAGGCGAAGAACTTCACCTTCACTTGCTTCTTTAATCCCTTCGTCTGCATCGGGTTCTCAAGAATCACCATCGGCCATGAGAACAGACAATTTTCCTGTATCCGCAAAAGGGTCGCCTCCAAAATCTCCATTTGTTGAGCCCTCGAAGTCGCCTGACGTGATGCATCATCCAAGTAGAAGTCCGGTCTTGCGAATTTTACTGTCTACAGAGTCTATTATTGAAAAGGTAATGGAATTTTCTTTAGTTCCCGCATGAAATTTTGCTTTGGCGTTATGTAGTTAGGTTCGTTGTGATGTTTGATGATTTTTTTATATGTGTTCTAGTGTGAGAATTAGCTTCAGTTGTGGGATAACATACCTTAGCTGAGACGGATACAAGGAGCTATTTAATGTTTCTTGGGATAAAAATCCATGTTTTCATTAAATACTTCAAAAATATATAGTATATTCGGCCATTCCGCTTCATGAGTTCCGTCCTGGCACGTATGACTCCATTTGGAGTGTGTTTGAATCATTTTTAGCATAACCTGATAGGTGTGAATTCAATTCACAAAGATTTGACCCAATATTGGGCAAAGGAAATTATTCTTTGAAGTCAGTTTATGGTATACTTGCCTTGACTATAGTTATATAGGAACAGAATTTCTGTGGCATTTTTCTAATGCTGGAAAATATAACCGCATAAAAAGGCAGAAGCCTATTTCCTAATTATTGAAGTATATAATCTCAGATTTCGAATTTTTGCAGCACAATAGTTGCTTACCTGCGTCTGCTCCTCCATGCTAGTTGAATTTGTGGTTGAGTTTGTTTTTCAAATCTTTCCTAAAATACACTACAAGGATTCTGGAGTATAAGTTGAACCGAAAAACGATGATTAGAGAAGATTAATATTTCTTTTTTTAATCATGGAATCAAGGGAGTAGATAATAAAATTCTGTGGATGTAACATGAGTCATTGCCCAATCTTGGAAATCATGATACTGTTATTTGGTAAAGAAGTTATTCTGCTTATATGTTTATATTATGATTGTCTTGATGCTTAATGTGAATTGAGAAATCTTGCTATCGGGTTTATTCTAGATTAGGGTTGGTTGCGTCATTGTCAAACTTGGACCACATAATATTCATGGATTAAAATTGGAAAAGCCTGGAGTTTTACATTCGATTGAATCTGAGAAGACCATGGGGATGAAAGAGTGTTTTTTTTTTCACTTCTAGTTTGTACACGGTGAAGAGGAACACAACATCAATTAATTGACCAAATATTTGCAAAATTATTGTTCTTGTAATAACTAAAGATTTTTTCATCCTAAAGTTCTTAAACCCCAAGTTGTCTTATGTGCCTGTGAAATGGTATTTACATTGTATGTCATCATGATTTGTCGAGTTCCTTAATATTTTGTGCCATCAACTAATGCCCAATCATAAGTACCATTGCACAATATTCATGAGGTTGAATGCAATAAAAATGTGAATGTGAAAAAGAGTATCAGAATGCAATCGCTCATTTGTGAATGTCATTCCTGTTTTGAATGGGCAGTAAGAAAAGGGATTATGCATATTTTAATACAACTTGATAAACATCAAGCCACTTCAATCAATAAAACTTTTTTCTCTACTAATCCAGTAAAAGAGTTTTATTTTCTCAACTTATCCAGAATTGCTTCATGTCAGCACTAGATATATAGATTTAGAATGAATACTTCAAGAATACAGATTGGGCTATATTTGTTGCATTAATAAGCATGTATTGTTTGTAATCAAATAGCTGGATTGCAATTTGTATTCAATTTTGCAAGTTTCCAATGATCATTTTCTGGGATGCTGAATTTTTATTTTTTTCAAAGAATGTGTTGATTTTTCCTATCTGTGCAGGCCATATTTGACTTTCGTTTTTTGGCACTTCTGGCTGTTGGGGGTTCTCTAGCAGGTTCTTTGTTGTGCTTTCTCAATGTAATTCTCTTTCTGGAATCTTTTAAATTATTCTTTTTCAAATTATTAGCTGAAACAGCAGGACGGTAATGTCTTTCCTTGAATTTGAAAAATATTTTTATTTTATTTTAAATGCTTTTTGATGATTTAGTAAGAGTTGGTCTAGTTATAAACTTCTATGAAATGATGCTCAGCATTGAAGTTCTTTTCAACTATCCCTGCTTGATTTACGTAGTTGAATGGAGTTGGAACATTATTACACTATGTCGAAGCAGTATATTGTTGATTGCAAATAATAGAAGGTGATTATCAAAATAAATTACCCATAAATGCAAGATACTGCGAACAGAAGACTTGAGAAGTTTAACATAAGGTGTCACAATGGATAATACGCATGTGGTGTTAAATGATTAAAGATGGTGTTCAGGAAATATGGTTTGCTAACCACCTTTCGTGATAATTCTACCTTATCTTGATTGGATTTCTCATGTTTTCCACGTTTAACCCTAGGAAAGTTGATACTTTATTGTTCATTTTTCTAAGTCCTAAAGTTTTTCTGGTTAACTACATTTCTCAACGATTTCAAGGTCTTAATTAGTGACTCATAGTCTACAATGGATGACATAAATTGAGTCGTCTTGACATTGAAACAAATCTTTAAAAAGTAACTAAACAAATTTTGTTCTTCGAATATTCTCTGATATTTGTTTGATCTTCTTTTATTCTAAGGTCGCAGGTTGTGGGCTAGTGCATCAACTACAATAATTTCTTAAATGGACTTCTGTTTTCTTTATCTATTTATTCATGTGAATCATATTTGGGAAGAAAGAAGAAAGAATATATCCCTCTCCACTCTAAATGCAAGAGATGTTTATCTATGATAATATGGCTAATTGCTCCATATGAGTAAATAGCAGGGATTCACTGAAGATTTAGAAGTTTTGAAAATTTTTACCTTAAGAGAAATCTATTTTTATGGTGGTGTTTGTTTTATATTATATAATGATTATTTGGGTTGAAGAAACATCTGTCAAGTTTGTGCATGTTTATTTTGCTAAGTTGGAGTTAACAGTATTAAGCAGGCCTTACGAAACATGGGTTTTGATGTTTAGTATTGCTGATGTACAATTTTTCACTGCTCACCTCAAGTTAAAATGTTTCTGTATCCTCTCAATGATACAGCTATAACCAGTGGAACTCAGAAGAGGATTCAAGGAAACCACGAAAACTTGAAGATTGTGTTGTTTACAGTTGAACTAATAAAACTTGTAATTGAAAGCTAGTTGTAGTAGAGTTAGTTGCGGTTATTAGTTGCAACTGTGACTGAATAATATACATGAGGGGCAACACAAATTGTATAAATACAGGGCTACAGACTTTGTACAATTTTTCAAGCAATCAATGACAAATTTCTCTTCTCTAGAATTCTATCCGCAATTGCATCTCTGAATTTCCTGATTACAGATTGGACGATCGAAATCACGAGGAAAAATTTGCACGCGATAATTGAATTTGAAGGACTCTCAACGAGACCATCAATGTTAACAAGGCTGATTGAGGTAGCCCGCCTCCAGAATTTGTACGAGAGAGAGAGGAGAAATTTGTTATTGATTGCTTGAAAATTTGTACAAAGTCTGTAGCCCTGTATTTATACAATTTGTGTTTCCCCTCATGTATCATATTCAGTCACATTTACAACTAATAACCGCACTAACTCTACTACAACTAGCTTTCAGTTACAAGTTATTTAGTTCAACTCTAAACAACACAATCTTCAAGTCTTCGTGGTTTCCTTCGAATCCTCTTCTGAGTTCCACTGGTTTTGATGTTTAATATTGCTGATGTACAATTTTTCACAGCTCACTTCAAGTTTCTGTATCCTCTCCACCTGCTTATATAACTTCTAAATCAACATCTTTTAGATCTGTTGCTACTATTTTTATTATTTCTAAATCATTGCAATACATTTCAAATTCTCAATTCATTGAAGTAATTTGAAATCCATTTCTCAATTCAATTCTTTCAATTCCAATGCTATCTTATACTTTGGGGAAAAGTGATGCAATTTCCTACTGTCCCGTGAGATTCACCTCTGACTTTTAACCCTAAGCATTGCAACCGTTGGGATTTTAAATTCATCACATTTTCATGCATTCTTATCTACATTGCGACGATGATCTCTTGAGGCTGACATATAATTTTTACTAGGGCTGTGTTTATATATTTGATGCCTATAAAGTATATTGGACGAGCTGTGTCAAAGGTGTCCATACAGGCAAAATGGTTCTACGATTAGTTGAAGCTATTGGTGAGTTTCTAGAAATTTTAGCTATTTTCACACTGATTGATGTAAATGATATTTGACCACTTCAACCTCCTCTTGCTGCACGTTTGAACTAATTCTAGCATCTTTTTCCTGTTGGGTAACAATAATTGCCCTGCTAAGAAACTGATCTGATCAAAACATAATGCTTAGCCTTCTGCACGATATAAAAAATTTGTGTTCCACAAAGTCTATTAGCTATAACTTTTTTGGTAAAGCGGTAACGCTCGATTTTACATTTGATATAAGAGTTAAGATCACATGTTTAATTCCCATAAGTTGCAAAATAATGCAATTATTGGAGGGAGATTTTTGGGATCAAGAGTTTCCATGATAGAAAAGTGATCGGAACGTAGTGCTTAGGCTGCTGAACTGTTCAAAAGTCTGTTACATCTTTTGGTAAAGCGAAAAATGTTAGATACTACAATTTCTTCATCCATCGAGGAGTAGATTTATAATAGTCAGAGTATTGGAGATACCATTGTTTCTGGTACTGAAGTTCCTATAAAAATGGGATTCAGGCATTAACTTGTGATTTATGTTCACAAATTTTATATGCCCTTTTCAGCCTTCTTTTTATAAACTTTATTATTATGTATCATAGATGTGAGCTGTCAAAAGCGCAAGGTAAACTAAGGTTTGTAATTACCGCAGAGTATAGGCGTAAAGAGCATGATGATGTTGGCCCAGATGCGGCAACATGATATAGAAAATAGCAAAAATGAAGAATAAAATGGACACTAGAATTTACGTGGAAAACCCCTAAAAATTATTAGGGTAAAAACCACGGCCAAGATGAAAAGATTCTACTATAATATTATGTGGGTTACAACCTCTCTCTATCTTTCAAAGAGACCAACACTCTCAATATAGGAGAAAACTATCTCACAAATATTATAGAATACACACTCAAATGTAGAGATATGAGAGAACACTCTGAAATGGAATAAATGAAATGAAATCAGAAGAGCTCTATTTATAGGGTTGAAGATGTGCATTAAATGCACATCTCCCAACTGCCATCTCCCCAACTCCCACCTACCAACCACCCACATTAATTGTGGGTGGACAAAGTCAACATTTCTCCACTTGGAGATTTGATTGAGAATCAAGCACATCTCCACACCCTTCAATCTTGCCTTACCCTGCTGCTTACGTTTTTGCTAGGCCACTTGAGGATTCACACCACTCAAACTTATCTGCACTAACCGGCTTCGTCAGAAAACCAGCTATGTTATCTTTCGTATGGATTTTCTGCATATCCACACTTCCATCTTCCACTACTTCACGAACTAAGTGAAATTGAAAGCCAATGTGTTTAGTTCTGGAATGAAAGGCTGGATTCCTTGCAATCTGCAAGGCACTTTGACTATCACAAAATAGAGGAATTTTCTCTTGTTTATGTCCAATCTCCTCCAGTAACCTTTCAATCCATATCTCTCCTTGCAAGCTTGAGTAGCTGCCATATATTCTGCCTCCGTTGTAGATAACGCCACAACTGTTTGCAGTTTTGAAACCCAGCTTACTACTCCTCCTGCAAGTGTAAACACATATCCAGTAGTAGATTTTCTTTTATCTGGATCACCTGCATAATCTGAATTCACATAGCCCCTGAGTGTAAAATCTGATCCTACATAACATAATGCAGCATTCGAGGTACCCTTAATGTATCTAAGGATCCTCTTAACCGTACTCCAATGCTCTCTTCCACGATTCGCCATGTACCGACTAACTGCTCCCACTGCTTGTGCAATGTTTGGTCTTGTACAGATCATAGCGAACATTAAACTTCCCACCGCTGATGCATATGGTACTCGAGACATCTCAATCCTCTCTGCTTCACTGCTATGACTCATCTCGGAGGATAACTTAAAGTTAACAGGAAGAGGGGTAGAAATTGGCTTACAATCTTGCATGTTGAAGTGTTGCAAGATTTTCTTCAAGTAGTTTTTCTGGGAAAGCCAAATCTTTCTGTTACTTCTGTCTCGGTGAACTTGCATCCCTAGAATCTTGTTTGCCGGTCCCAAGTCCTTCATATCAAATTCTCTAGCCAATTGTGTCTTCAATTCTTGGACTCGATCATTGTTGGGGCCTGCGACCAACATGTCGTCCACGTACAACAACAAAATGATATAATCATCATTCCCAGATCTCTTGTAATATGCACAAGGATCTGCATTAAGTCTGTTGTACCCAAGGCTCATGATATAGGAATCAAATATCTCGTACCAACACCTCGGCGCCTGTTTTAGACCGTACAGAGATTTGTTCAACCTGCAAACCAAGTTCTCTTTGCCTATTTCAGCAAAACCTTCTGGTTGGAGCATATAAATTTCTTCTTCAAGATCTCCATGAAGAAAAGCCATTTTTACATCTAGCTGTTCTAGATGTATGTCAAACACCGCACACAAAGCCAAAACTACCCTGACTGTAGTAAGTCGGACCACAGGAGAAAATATCTCATTGAAGTCGATACCTTCCTTCTGAGCATATCCTTTCACCACCAATCTTGCACGATATCTTTCCACTTGGTTGTTACCATCACGTTTGATCTTATAGACCCATTTGTTACCGATGGCTTTTCGTCCTCGTGGTAGTGAAACAAGATCCCATGTTTTATTCCGGTCCAAGGCCTCCAATTCTTCCTGCATAGCTTGCATCCACATGGATATATCCGAACTTTGAGTAGCCTCCTGGAAACTCGATGGCTCACCATCCTCTGTCAGTAAGCAATATGCAATATTGCTCTCAGTAACATAATCTGAAAGCCAAACCGATGGTCTCCTCTCGCGAGTAGACTGCCGAACTTTGAGAAACCTCTGACTCATCTGGTTCTTGTTCATCGTGCTCTGGTAATACCTCAGAAGAAACTTGACCTTCTTCTGTCTTATTGTCCACCTGAATTGTAGTAGTATCTGAATTCAGTGTGCCTTTGTCTCCCTTCACTTTATCTTTCTGGAAGATAACATCCTTGCCGGTAATAAGTTTGTGGGCAGTGGTTCCCACAAGTGATACCCCTTAACACCATCAGCATAGCCCAAGAAGATGCACTTTCTGGATTTAGAATCCAACTTCGATCTTTCTTGTTCGTTGTATAGAACATACACCGGACTTCCAAATGTATGTAATCAAGAATAATCCGCTGGCTTGCCTGTCCACACCTCCATCAGAGTCTTCAGATCAATCGCCACTGATGGAGAACGATTGATAATATAACTGGCGGTCTTGACTGCTTCTGCCCAAAATGACTTGGCTAGACCCGCAGTCTTCAGCATAGCCCTTGTTCTATCCAACAAGGTTCTATTCATCCGCTCCGCCACTCCATTCTGTTGAGTAGTGTAAGCCGTTGTGAATTGTCTTTTGATGCCCTCTTATTGACAGAATGCAGCAAATTCCTCACTTGTATATTCTCCTCCATTGTCAGTCCTCAAACACTTGATCTTCTTTTCAGAGTCAAGTTCAACCCGCGCTTTGAACACTTTGAAGACTGGAAAAAATCTGATTTCTTCTTGATAGGATACACCCAGCATCTTCTAGAGAAATCATCAATGAACGAGATAAAATATCTCGCTCCTCCTAGAGATACAACCGGTGCTTGCCAAACATCAGAATGAATCAGCTCCAGAATACCGTTGCTTTTGGCAGTAGATGTGCCAAACTTTAGTCTATGTTGTTTACTGGTAACACAATGCTCACAAAAGGGTAGAGACACTTTTGTAAGCCTTGGCAGCAGCTTCCGTTCCGAGAGAACCTTCAACCCTCGTTCTGACATATGCACGAGCTTCCTATGCCATAACACTGTTAATTCTTCTCCCGAACTAGTCGATGCAACAACTAGTTCTGCCTCTATGTGTGTTTTCCCCAGAAGTACATACATATTCTTTTAAGCCTTTTCTGCCTTCAATACCACAAGCGCGCCTTTGACAATCTTCATGATCCCATTTTCGATACGGGTCTTGTACCCGATATCGTCCAATTGTCCCAAAGACAAAAGATTCTTTGTCAGACCCTTCACATGTCGTACCTCCTGTATGGTGTGAATAGTACCATCAAACATTTTAATTTTGATGGTTCCCACTCCATCGATTTCCAAGGCATGATCATTTCCCATGAATACAGATCATCCTGAGACTGGTTCATATTGGTCGAACCATTCTCTCCGCAACAGTTGCTGCTTCGCTGAATAGTATTTATCCACCGTCTGAGGTACTGACAACATTTCCTTGAGAATCTTTATCGACACTCTTCTTACTTGTACAATCTTTCTTGAAGTGCCCTTTACCACCACATTTATAGCAGTAAAAATTATTCTTCTTACTTCTGGATTTGGATCTACCATACTTGTGGCTCCCAGTGAAGTCACGCTCCCTCGATCTTCCTCTCATCATCGGCAAAGCCTCTGCATGCTTCGAACTTGCCAACCTGTCTTCCTTGTTCTTGCGCCGACTTTCCTCTTCAAGAACCGCGGCTGCAACATTATTGAAGACTAACATATCATTAGTGATATTGTTGGTCAGATTGATGATGAGTTGATCGTATGAATCCGGTAGGCTTTGAAGTAGAAGCTCCGCACGTTCAACTTCCTCTATTTTATGCCCCAAAGTAGTGAGTTGGACAAATAGAGTATTCAGTGTATTGATATGGTCGGTCACTGATGAGGATTCCGACATCCGAAGAGTATAAAGCCTTCTCTTTAAGAAAATCTTGTTGTGTAGTGACTTGGCCTCGTACAGGTTTGTCAGAGTATCCCAAATATCTTTTGCATTTGTTATTTCGGCGATACTTGACAATACCCCATCGGCTAGAGCCAAATGCAAATTGTCAATAGTATTACCGTTCATCTCATTCCACTTTTCATCGTCCATGCCCTCCTTCGGCCTATCTCCAATAGCCGCCAAGCAACGATCTTTTTGTAGAACTGCTTGCATCTTCATTTTCCACAACATGAAATTACTTTGAATTTTTCAATCTCGAATCGTGCCGCCATTCCGACAACAATAAAATTGCCTCAATAAAAAAATATCTCAAAAAACTTTTCTGATGTGGAAGATCAGTCAAGGCTGCAACCACAGAGCATACTTAGAATTTTTAAGATTTTTACAACGAGGCTCTGATACCACTTGTTGGCCCAGATGCGGCAACATGAGATAGAAAATAGCGAAAATAAAGAATAAAATGGACACCAGAATTTACGTGGAAAACCCCTAAAAATTATTAGGGTAAAAACCACGGGCAAGATGAAAAGATTCCACTATAATATTTTGTGGGTTACAACCTCTCTCTATCTTTCAAAGAGTACAACACTCTCAATATAGGAGAAAACTACCTCACAAAAATTATAGAATACACACTCAAATGTAGAGATATGAGAGAACACTCTGAAATGGAGTGAATGAAATGAAATCAGAAGAGCTCTATTTATTTATAGGGTTGAAGATGTGCATTAAATGCACATCTCCCAACTGTCATCTCCCCAACTCCCACCTACCAACCATCCACATTAATTGTGGGTGGACAAAGTCAACAGATGAGACGCATCCTTTATTTTCTAGAAACTAATCCAGTATGTACTTTACAAACTGTTAACCGACAATAAACAAGTGCTCATTAGTTTACAAGCAAAAATGTGTCTATATCTTGAATTTCATCTAGGATTTACTCCTCAAAGTTTAATGTGCGCTTAGAAGGCATGTTGAGCCTTTAAAGCAAACCAAGGCTGAGTTTTTATGGTTAAGGTGTGCACTTCTTTGAACGGCTGCGGCTTAGCTTGTTTTGAGGCACAAGGATGAAGGGGACCTCGCTAAAACTTGAGCCTCTGTGCAAGTTTTGTGGGCTTTTAATGACTATATTATCTAGGTTATTGCATTTTTGTCTATTTTCTGGTTAATTTTTGAGTTTCTTCTTAGTCCAGATGTATATCTTGCTGGGACTGTCATGTTAATATTTGGCATGGGCTTGTATGGATTGTTTATCTCAAATGTGTCTGCTGATGTACCGCCATCACTCGATCGTTCACTCAAGGGGTCTTCTTTGTTTGGCATGTTTGCTTTGAAGGTATTCTGCTTATAACTGACAACTCTCTGCATAAATAAATCTACTTTATGCATAAACCTTCATAAATGGAAGTCTAATTACAATCTAGTTTTTGTTAATTGCACTCTCCTTTCTTTTTCATTTTACAAAATACCTAAAATATCATTTAATGATACCTCACGATCTCCAAGCTAAACATATCAAACCAGTGTTTTGATTTCTATCACGTAACTTAAATAGTATGCTTGCTGGTATTATTGTGGAACCTTTGTGTACTTAAACACCTCATTCAACCATTGAAACAATTTTCTTTCTGCATTTTGAACAATTCATGCGCATCATCATCTCTGTGAACAGTATGATTCGTACAGATGATCATGGTTTGTGTTTAGATTGAAGTATTTTGTTATCGTTCTTAATGGAGGATTTATCTCTATTTGCAGGAGAGACCAAAGTGGATGAAAATTAGTTCACTCGACGAATTGAAGACTAAAGTGGGGCATGTAATTGTGATGATTCTTCTTGTAAAAATGTTTGAGAGGAGCAAAATGGTGACTATAACAACTGGGGTGGACTTATTGAGCTACTCTGTATGTATATTCTTGTCTTCTGCTTCTTTATACATTCTTCACAATCTGCACAAGTCAGACTCTGAATAGAAGTAGATCAATACACATTCTTAAATGATACGTAAAAAACAGGTCAATTGTAATCTTCGAGTTTATAAATCATAATATATTGTCATCAAATTACATATTCTACTGTTTACTTGCTTTCTTTATACTGCAAGGATTCTCTATGAAGTTGTTGCTTTCCCCATACAAGGATGTCCTACTGTTTATTTGCTCACTTTATACACGACCCCAATCATTCTAAGTCCCAGTGGTCCAAAATCATTTGACACATGTCTACATCTTCTTTTCAATGGAACCCACGTAGCTAAATAATTTTGGGTCATCGGATACAGAGTCAAGTCTAGAGACAGGGCTGTGCCCTGGTGGTAACAAGAACTAATAATCCCTGAAGACGATATAAATTTGAACCGAGATTTCAACAGATAAGAACAAGTGAGAGAATGAATCAGTAAATAGAATGACTAAAATAGATTCAGTAATTGAGATAACGGTTAAAAATGAGCAGGTGGATGCTTGATATGGTAAAAGTTGGTTTTTTTTTTGGGGGGTTGTTGGCCCCCCTGGTCCGCCCCTGAATATACATGTTTTTTCAAAGAATTAATATCAGTTTTCCAATTGGATTTGATCTGAGATTATATTTCATCATGTAAATAAAAATTTATTATCCGAAAATAATATGTTTTTCTAGTTATATAAAATAAAAAAACAAAATAAGGGGAAGAAGTTTACTGAAATATAGAGTTATGAATTGAGCTGAACCCATATCTAATAAATAAAATAAGAAAAGAGTTAATTTCTGGAGGAATTTGGAAGCTGTGTCCCTCCTAGAAAGTGCATGATAAGGGAAAGTGCCCTAGCCGGTTGGTAACTTGGTACTTGATGTCCTGCCCCTCGTACACTAGCAAACGTTACGTTGCCTTCGTACACTTGTGTATATCCTCCAACCTATTTAACAAATATATACAATAAAAGAAAATTATTTTAATTTCTAATAAAATATTTTCTCCGCATAATAAAATTTTCATAGTTGCTGGTAATAACACCTCGACTATATATTCGTAAGGTAGAGATTTCTAAAACGATTGTTGGATCATCCTGGTGTTTATGAGATTGTTTGATGTTGTCCTTAAGGACAATGTCATTGGAGAGAGCATCAAACAAATCGTGTTTATATTTAGTATTTTCTTGAGTTATAGTCGGAATAATTACCATCAATATTCATTTTTTTGGTTTCGTTTTCTCCGATTAATAATAGAATAGAGTAAATTATACTATTTACAACCATTGAAACATACAATACTTATATGCATGTACAATTTAGTCAATAACTGGATTTATTGAAATAAATTGAATTTTTAAAACAGGATTTTAGAGTTTAGAATTGATATAAATTATTAAAATTTTCCGATGGTTTATTAATAATATTTTCAACCTTTGATTTATTTAATTTTGTCAATAACATATAGAAGCTAAAATATTTAAACCTCAAACTTAATGTGCAAATGAACTAACCTCTCCAGCCAGATACCAAGGATGCCACCTAGTTTTGACAGCAAGTTTCATCTCCTTGATAGAATTTAATGTTGAAGTCACAGGTATCCTTCCATCTGTATCCCCACTGTATTTTACATCAAAACA
This sequence comes from Haberlea rhodopensis, assembly GCA_907163345.1. Taxonomy (NCBI): domain Eukaryota; kingdom Viridiplantae; phylum Streptophyta; class Magnoliopsida; order Lamiales; family Gesneriaceae; genus Haberlea; species Haberlea rhodopensis. The sequence continues at coordinate 28,648,284 of CAJQUN010000003.1, read as the reverse complement.
AAATTAGTTTGGAATTTTGGATTACATATATTTTCAATAAAAAAGTTTTTTTTTTTTTTTTTAAAAAAACTTACATTTTTTCTCAGAATAATAATGCTTTGGATGGAGAAATAGTTTTTAAAAATTCGAAGAAATTTCCAAAATACTGATAAGGAAAATTTTCCAAAAATAATGTAAATTGGCCTAGATAAAGTTCTGATCCTCTAAATTAGTCAAAATTTGATCTTAATGTAGTAAATTATTTTTTCCACTTTTAATTATTTTCCTCGTCAAAGTGCTAACATCTGGACATTGTTGATATGTGATGTGTCATGTCCACCGCCGGATCTAAGTAGAGGCAAGGGGGCAAGTGACACCCTTGCTTGGGAAAAAAATTTACCTTAAAAGTTTTAGTTTCAAAAATTACATTTTAGCAATCAAAAATTATATTTTTCCCCTACTTAAATTCTTTTTGATCACCTAAAATTTTTTTTGCCCTACATTTTTTTTAAAAGTTTTTTGCCCTTCTTCCGATCTTTTTTGCGTCCGGCCCTGGTCATGTCAACATTCCCGAGAAAAATAAAATTAAAAAAATAATTTATTATATTAAGATCAAATTTTGATCAATTAGAAGATCAAAAGTCTATATGATCCAACTTTATAGAATGATTTTGGGAAAATCTATTATAGTTTAGAAAAATTGTTTTAATTTATCAATTTAGCAAAGAAAAAAACTAGGATTAATCGTGTTCATTTTTTTATGTATGCATAACGTGTGTGCATCGATTACTAGTCTTATTGCTAAAACGATAAAGCAAACTAAAAAGAGTTAGTATTAGAATACCTAAATATCCAAACTCGAACGCCATTCGACATAAACTCTTCGAGCAGAGGAATGATCGTTGAAGGGCTATCTAGCCATTTCTTGAGGACGTCGCTGCAATTTAAATTTCGAATAATATAAATCTTTTCTAAATTAAATTTCAAAGGAATTATAATGACAAGTCCTTACAACAATTAATAATAATAATATAAAAATAAATAAATATTATGGGGGATTAATTAAAACCTGCATGGTTCCCAATCGTAATTAAGTTTTGTAACATTGGCATGGAGAGCCTGCTGAACCTCAGGGCGATTAAGGTATGCATGTACATAATACTCACTGCATGGATCAATACTCATTCCCTGCATAATTAATCATTTTTGAATTTGTAAGAATACCTTATTCTCTATAATAAATAATAATAATGGGAAATCTATGAAAAAAAATGCTTAAATTTAATAAGAACTAAATTTGAATCAATATTTTGTTAGTCAAAAGTTGGGTGGCCCACAAAACAAATTAGTGTAAAGAAAAAGGTTGGTTGGCCAACTTTTTTTCTTTGAGAGCACCGAAGAAAATTGTGGCATGGCGTGAAGAATTTTAACGCGTAAAGTTTGGCCAAAAATTGCGTGAAAGTTTTTTGGAAATAATGCGTGAAAAACATCTATAAATAGATGTGTGAAAACAAAATTACAATACAGAGTGTAATTAGAGCAAAAATACTAGTGTGAGAAATTTAGTGCATTATTTTCTGAGTGTTTTCCAGATTGGTGTTGTTAGTGTTTTGTAAACACTTGTATATTTTCTTCAGTAAAAGATCTGCAGCAGCCCCGTGGACATATGCTTATTTTTGCCAAATCACGCAAATCTTGTTTTGTTTTTATTCAGCATTTATTTTTGCTCCCACCTGTCTGACATGAGAAAATATGGCGTTGTTTTCTTAACAACTGGTATCAGAGCCAGATTGTTAAGTTTGTCACTTTTTTGGGGAGTTACTATTCACATGAATAGTGAAATTCGTGAATAGTAGAATTTTGACAGCGACACCAAATTTGTCCATAACGATGTTTTTCAATAACACGGGGATTCTCAAAACATGTCAAAACAGCAATCCGGTGGGAGTCAGATTCGAGTGGAGTAATGGCGGCAGATGAAGGAAAAATAATATTGAAAAGTTCAATGGTTCGGACTTTGACTTTTGGAAAATACAAATAGAAGACTATATGTACCAAAAAGACCTTTATCAACATCTATCAGGTGTGAAGTCAGGGCATAAAAGATGAAGATTGGGCTCTTCTAGACAGAAAAGCCCTCGGAGTTATCCTACTGACGTTGTCACTCAACATTGCTTTCAACATAGCAAAAGAAAAGATCACGGTGGGTCTTATGGCGGCTCTTTCAAGCATGTACGAGAAGCCATCAGCTTCATACGAAGTCCATTTAATGAGGCGATTGCTCAATTTACGGATGGTAGAAGGCAGATCAGTAGCTCAACGCCTCCATGAACTCAACACAGTCACAACCTAGTTGAGTTTAGTTAAAATTGATTTTGATGATGAAGTACGAGCATTGATACTTTTGTCTTCCTTACCGGAAAGCTGGAACTCTATTGTCACAGCTATGAGTAGCTCATCGGGAAGTAATTAGTTGAAATTTAACGATGTTGGTGATCTGGTTCTCAGTGAAGATATTAGATAGAGTGAATCATCAACCTCTTCAGTATTACATACAGAGTCAAGAGGTAGAAAATCAAATAAAGGAGTGTCAAACAAAAGGACAGGAGGTCCAAATCTAGAAATCTCCCCAATTCTCAGAACTCAAAGACTATCAAGTGTTGGAAATATGGGTAGCCCGGTCATTTTAAAAATCAGTGCAAAAATGCATTGGAATTAGGAGACGAAGGCAGAAGCAAACGTTGCTTCTGAAGATGATGCATTAATATGCTCTTTAGAGAACAAGGAAAAGTCTTGGGTGTTAGACTCCGGAGCATCATTCCATGCTACTTCGCAAGGAGAACTCTTCGAGAAATATATCCCTGGAAACCTTGTAAAGTATACCTTGGTAATGAACAATCTTGTGAGATTGTTGGCAAATGTATCATAAAGATTAAGTTGAACGGGTCTGTATGGGAACTGAAGGATGTCAGGCATATTACCGATCTGATAAAGAACTTAATCTCAGTTGGCCAGTGAAGGTTATACAACAGTCTTTCACGGCGATATTTGGAAGATCTCATAGGTTCAATGATAATTGCTCGAGGCAATAAGAGTTGTACTCTTTACAAGACAACAGGAGCACGTTGTTCAATTGCAGTTGCAGCAGACACATAAAGTCCTACTCTGTTGCACCAGGGACTTGGCCACAGAAATGAAACAGGAATGAAGGTTATGCACTCAAAGGGTAAACTACCGAGTCTTCAGTCAATTGAAATTGACAGGTGTGGATGATGTATTTTTGGAAAGCAGAAAAGAGTTAGATTTCAGACAAGTACCAGAACCCCAAAGAAGGAGAAACTTGAACAAGTTCACTCTGATGTTTGGGGATCAACGACTGTCTCATCCATTAGTGGAAAACACTATTTTGTGACTTTCATTGATGATCACTCCAGAACAATATGAGTTTACTCTCTGAAACATAAGTCAGAAGTATTTGAGGCATTCAAGATTTGGAAAGCGATGGTTGAAAATGAGACAGGGTTGAAGATAAAGAAGCTCAGAACCGAAAATGGTTGTGAATATGAAGACACCAGATTCAAGAAGTTCTGCAATGAGCACGAGATCAGAATGGAGAGAATCGTGCCAGGTACGCCTCAACACAATGATGTAGCTGAGCGTATGAACCGGACGATGACAGAACGAGCCAGAAGTATGCAGGTACAATCAGGCCTGCCGAAGCAGTTCTGGGCAGAAGCAGTCAACATAACAGCTTACTTGATTAACCGAGGTCCATCGGTACCATTGGAGGTATAGAGCGGAAAAGAGGTAAACCTCACATATCTCTCATATCTTAAAGTTTTGGCTGTATAGCATATGTGCATGTCACTGACGCACACAGAAATAAACTTGATCCAAAATCACATAAATGCACTTTCATTGGTTATGGTGAAGTTGAGTTTGGCTATAGCTTTTGGGATAATGAAAACAAGAAGATAGTCCGCAACATATATGTAATCTTCAACGAACGAGTGATGTATAAGGACAGGCATAACACAGTTATCAACGACTCAGAATAGAGTGAGCCAATGTAGATGATGTCTCAGAAAGTCATGTGGAACAGATAGTTGAGATTCATCGGTTGAGGGAATCGATTGATCAAGACAGGGAGCAGCAGTCTGATACATCACAGTCTCCTGCTCTAGTTCTTGAATTGAGAAGGAGTTCTCGGCCTCATGTACCTAATAGAAGGTATATGAACTATCAGTTGTTAACTGATGCAGGTGAACCTGAATGCTACGAGGAAGCATGTCAGACCAAAGATGCCAACAAGTGGGAGCTTGCCATGAAAGACGAGATGTAGTGTTTGATGTCCAGTCAGACATGGGAACTTGTTGGGTTACATATGGACAAGAAGGCACTTCACAACAAATGGATATATCGGGTGAAGGAGGAGCACAATGGTTCCAAGAGATACAAAGCCCGACTTATCGTCAAAGGATTCCAGCAAAAAGAAGGAGTTGACTACTTTGTAATTTTTGCTCCAATTTTGAAGCTCAATACTATTAGGACTGTATTGTGTATTATTGACATTGAAAACCTCCATTATGAGCAATTGGATGTGAAGAATTGTTTCTTCACGGAGACATTGATAAAGAGATTTATATGTTTCAACCAGAAGGTTTCGCAGAGAAAGGGATGGAGAATAAGGTGTGCAAATTGAAAAAGAGCTTGTAAGCTTGTACGGCCTAAAACAAGCTCCAAGTCAGTGGTACTTGAAGTTTGATGGCTTTATGCACAAGGAAGGTTTCCAGAAGTGCAACGCCGACCATTGTTACCAATTCAAGAAATATAAGTCCAGTTATATCATTTTGCTCCTTTGTGTCGATGATATGTTAGTAGTTGGTTCTGATATGGACGAGATAAAATTGAAACGTCAGTTGTCAAAATAATTTGACATGAAGGACTTGGGTCCAGTAAGAAAGATATTTGGAATGAAAATCATAAGAGATAAGCAAAACAGAATTTTGCAGTTATCTCAGGCGGAGTACACCAATCGTGTTTTCTAGAGTTTCAACATGGGCGACGCCATCAGTTAGCACACTTTTGGCTAGTCATTTTCGCCTATGCAAGTACCAGTGCCCTCAGAGGGACGAAGAAAAAGAATCCATGCCTAAAGTTCTTTACGCTTCAGCTAATGGGAGTTTGATGTACGCGATGGTCTATACAAGGCCCGACATTGGCCATGCAGTGGGAGTTGTCAGCAGGTTTATGTCAAATCCAGGAAATGCTCATTGGGAAGCAGTTAAGTAGATTTTGAAATATCTACGAGGCACTGCAAAGAAGTGTTTGTACTTTGGAATATGAGAACTAAAAGTACGAGGTTACGTAGATGCAGACTATGGAGGCGATGTTGATCATCGAAGAAGCACCACATGTTATATATCCATTGTTGGAACTACAGTTGTTAGTTGGATGTCGCTGATACAAAAGATTGTAGCTTTATCCACTATAGAGGCTGAGTATGTTTCAGTAACAGAAGCCAGTAAAGAGTGGATATGGCTTCAATGTTTGTCAACAGAGCTGAGAGTCAACCAGAAGAAGAATGTTTTGTATAGTGATAGTTAAAGTGCGATACATCTGGCAAAGAACTCATCATTTCATTCTAGAACAAAACACACTGGTCTTCGTTATCACTTTATCAGGTCTCTGCTTGAAGATAATGTACTAACATTAGAGAATATCCAAAGAAGTAAAATCCAGCAGCTATGTTAACGAAGGTGGTGACCATTGATAAACAGAAGTGGTGCTGAACTTCAGTTGGCTTGCTAGATTAACATATCAGAAAAGGCTGCTGCATTGATCGATGCTTGAAGACAGATTGAGATCAGTCTTCAAGTGAGAGATTGTTAGTCAAAAGTAGGGTGGCCCACAAGAAAATTAATGTAAAGAAAAAGGTTGGTCGGCCAACTTTTTTTCTTTGAGAGCACCGAAGAAAATTGTGGCAACGCGTGAAGAATTTTAACGCGTAAAGATTTGGCCAAAAACCTCGTGAAGTTTTTTTTTGGAAATAACACTTGAAGAATCTCTATAAATAGAGGTGTGATTCATTCAGCAAAATATACCCAAAACTTGTAGAGAGTGAGTTGAAAACAAAATTTATAACATATAGTGCAATCAGAGTAAAAATACTAGTAAGAGAAAATTAGTGCATAATTTTCTGAGTGTTTTTCGCATTAGGTGTTGTTAGTATTTTGTAAACGCTTGTTTATTTTCTTCAGTAAAATATTTGCAGCAGCCCCGTGGATATATGCTTATTTTTACCGAACCATGTAAACATTATGTGGTTTTTATTTCTTATTTATTTTTACTCCCATATATCTGATAATAGAAAATATGTCGTTATTTTCCTAACATATTTGATAAGTACTAGCTACTCGTTATATGCTATCTGTATTCGAGCATCAATTGAATCCACAAACTTAATCGCTGAAGGCTGTTTGGATTGTATTGGAAGGTAAATTTTATATATATATATATATATATATATTTGAAAATTTCGCACAAATTTCAATCTCTATATATAATACGAAATACGATAAAAATTAATAAATGTACCATCCATGGCCTTGAAACTATACGTAGGCATGTGTAGTAAGAGAGTGTTTTGGATTGCATTTGAAAAATGTTTATCTACTTTTCAGATAATAAAATATATTTTGAGTGTTTGATTTCCTTGACTTTGCTATTACTTTTATCAAAAAAATATATGTAAAAGCATAAACAATTCATAAGATGCTTCAGACAGCTTTAAGTTTAGCGGTGACAAATTTGTAATAAATTTAAGTTAATTAAATTTTTTTTTTTAATATCAAACACTCAATGTTTTGCTTAAAAACAACTTTTTCCATCTTTAAACAATAACATCATAGAAGTGTTTTAAATAAACAATCCAAAACATACCATAAGTAGAGATGCGTATAGACATACCGATGTTTTCTTAGGCTTTTGGGTGATGCTTGTATTAGAGCATAAGGGAGCATAAATATTGTAAATGTCAATCTTGGCAACATTGTCATCGGCTTCTTCGAGTGCTTGGCTGCATTTTTTTGATTCGACATCGGAAGAGTTGGGGGAAAAGTCGCAATACTTCAGGATGTCATTAAAAGTTTGATCCGAAATTAGGGAGTGACTCGCGAAAAATTCATACATCCCTTTCGAGTCAGTCTCGCTGTTGATCACAGCATTTCCAATCTGTACTTGTCGAAGAAAAATATGAGCATTACGTTGCATTCAGTGATGGAGTTACATTCGATACAGGCAGGGAAAGACACAGCATTTTGGTCATCCGGTTGGTCAAAATTTAGTTCTAATGTACTAAAATACATAAATAACAAAACACATAAATATATAAATAAATAAATAAAAATATAATATAATGATGAGCAGGGGTGGAGCCATGATTCACAATTACCTAGGATTAATAGGGGTAGATAGGGTTAAAGAACTATCACGATTTAGATGGTTTGGCTAAATAACTAAGTTTCAAAAAGTAACACTAATTTTTTTTAAAAAAAATTGTATGTTGCTGGAGCCCACTCTAGCCCAGAGAGTGGCTCAACCCATGATGACGAGAAATTACAAGTTATAGTCATGTATGATGAAGATGGTCGAAAAAAAATTTTGCTTTCCCAAAAATAATATAGAAATGTAAATTTAATTGAATAAAAGTATGTTGACACACTTACCATTATTCCTTTGAGATTGATAATATTATTGATTTCCTTGTGATTATGATATAGAATGGTATGTGCCAACTGGGGTACGTAATGTCCAGCATAACTCTCTCCGGCTATATAGAAATCCCGATTTTTGTACTCTGGAAATCTTTCGAGCCAATTCAATAAAAATGCGTAATTGTCAGCGGCTGTTCTACTATCTCCTCCGGTTACAATGTCAGCCGTCGTGTTTGAATATGAGAAGCCAACGCCGGCGGGAGATTCCAAGAACAACACATTTGCAGCTACAGGAATAATTAAATATAATTCAATAATAATATTTTTGTTTTAAAAGTTGGATAGTGAAACTGTATAAAGTACCATAATTCCATGCAAAATTATTTTTGTAGAGTGTTTTGCCGTCGCTATGAACTCTAAATGGTCCTAGCTCTTGCATTGCTCCATAGGCAAGAGAGGAGCATCCAGGCCCTGTCACACAATAAATTCAAAATCTATAAAATATTACATATTAATTAATCAATTCTGACAGATTATTTGTTATGATTATTTTATTAGATAAAATAAACTAGCATCATAATTAATCCCATGTGACACAATTATAGTTTAATTTCATCGAGGGGATCAGTATACGTTAGCAAATATTTTTTTTACAAATCAATTTGGGGAAAATTGAGATTTAATTATTTAGAAATAGGGGGTTGTTACAACACAATGGCCCTAAACCTTACCACAATGGTAAAATTATTATCATATGACCTGGAGGTCACGAATTGGAGAGGGGAAGGCTGTGTATATCGTGCGGGGTTTGCCACTTATAGGTTGTTATAAATTGGAGTCGTGGAAACAATCTCTTGCATTACAGGAGAAGATCCCGTTATGGATTGTTACGAGAGGCACATGTATTTAAATATATGACTGGAAAAAGCCAATTGATATGAGCCAAAGAATGGGTTTCAATAACCGTGTCACATTGATGCCTTTTTTCTTGGAAGAAAGTAAGTACATTTTGACCGATTCAAAATTTCATTTAAAAAAAACAATAAAAAAATTGTTAAAATATGTGTAAAACAAGATTTTTTTACTCAAATGATGTAATTAAAAAAAAGTAAATCAATCCCATCTAGAGGCATCGAAACAACATCAATTTGTGGTATAATAACATTTTTCGTCCCTATTATCAAAACTGTTTTGGTCCCTATTCCCTGTAATATGCTAAAAGGTCCATTAATTATAAATTTAAATGGTGTATTTAAATGATGTAATTAATGACTTTTGACGACTTTTAATGATTTTTTTTTAAATGATAGACTTTTGTGGATTTGATAAATTTCTATTGACTTTTATAGAGTTTTACAGAGTTATAAAAATATTTTCATAGACTTCATTCTATACTTTTATTGACTTTTAATGACTTTTTAAATGATATACATTTGTGGAGATATATTTATATTGACTTTTATTGTATTATACATAGTTATAAAAAAAATTATAAATTCTTGTAATTTTTTTTATACAATTCTATTACAAAATTTTAAACTTTCAAAGAATTTTGTAGATTTTGTAAATTATAATTAAAAAAATACTAATCAATTAAATATTAATATTTTTCTTAAAAACTCAATGCGCCGTAAATATTTTAATGGAATATTTGAAATATATTTCACATAATTAATTTAATAATGTAAAAATTCATTTTACTGGAGTAAAGAAATAGTTATATGAGTTACATGAGTATTTTTCAATTAAAAGTTTATTCAAATCTGTAGGATGAAAGGAGGAAATTTTTTTACTCTTAGAGTTGTACCTTGAGCTTCAATGTTTGTACTTAAAAGAATTTCATAGAGTCATTAAAAGTCTACTGATATTTGGATACCTCTAGACTTTTATAGAGTTTTTAGAAGTCATTTGAATATCACATTACTTTTAAAAACTCTATCAAAATCTATTTTGAATTGAGCTTCAATGTTTGTACTTAAAAGAATTTCATAGAGTCATTAAAAGTCTACTGATATTTGGATACCTCTAGACTTTTATAGAGTTTTTAGAAGTCATTTGAATATCACATTACTTTTAAAAACTCTATCAAAATCTATTTTGAATACAGGTAGACTTACATATTACATAAATTTATATTGAATACCAGTAGACTTTTATAAAGTATATAAAAATCTAGATTGAATACATATAGACTTTTAAAATCCACAAAAGTCATTAAAAATTTAGATTGAATACACCCTTTATATATTTTTGGTCCCAAACATCAGTTCATTGTCCAAAACTAACGGAAAATGGCACTTAAAAATTGACTAAATTACTTTTGACCAAATAGGAACAAAAAATTATAATCACACTGGTTTGGTTAAATGAATTTCTGAAAATTCAAACTTTTTTTTTGTAATTCACATGTGGCTGAATCCCACATTAGAATTTAGGATATCCCCGCCTATGATCAAAATGATTTAAATTTGGGTTTTTGACAGATTACCCTCTATGGTTTCCCAAATAGACGGATTACCCCTCTATGGTTTGAAAATATGCATTTTACCCCACTGTGATTTGTGAAATATGCAATTTACCTCCATGTGATTTACAAAATAAACAGCATACCCTTATGTGTAGAGTGTATTTCACACATATTCACAAATTATAAGGGGTAAAATGTCTATTTCACAAATCACAGGGGGTAAATCCCTATTTTCAAACAACAGGGGTAAACTGCTCATTTTGTAAACCATAAGGGGTAAAATACATATTTTCAAACCACATTGGGTAATTTACCTATTTGGCAAACTACAAGGGAATTATTTACCACTAGCTCTTTAATTTTGTCATCAGTCGATCAACAAATTCATGCATAGGATCAAATTGCATATACTACTTATTGTAGAACCAAAGAAATCATAATACACTAACATGACATTTCAATTAAAAAAGAGTGTACTTAAAATATCATGTAATGTAGTCAAAAAGTTATGGAACTTTAGTTGGGATATTTCCATTGAAACTAAACATGATACCTCTGAAAAAGAATTAGTGCCAACCTGTGACAATAAAGCTAAAAGGGGAAAATCACTGTGAATTCCACATAAAATAACATGTATAGAAAACCAAATAACCTAAATCTCACCTAACACAACTAAATTTTGTTAAAAAAAAAAACTAAAAAAGTAGAACTATACTTTTTTCAAAAAAAAAAAAAAACAATACCTCCATTAAGCCATAGTAGAAGAGGCAATGGCTTATCTGAATTCGGAGCTTCTGCAAAGTAATAGAAAAAAGCTCGACCAGCGGTTCGATTCACCGTGACATGACCGCCGTATTGGTTGAACTTAACATGGGGCTGTCCGGGCAATCTCTCGATCCTATCATTTTCTTTCATCCCTTCTTGTGAATAAACTTTTGCTTCATGAAAATGGTGGCTTGCATTGAAATGGCTTCTGTCTATGCTTGGATTGTTCCTCAGGTTAAGCTCTTTAGCAATTGAAAGAGATTCAGTTGGCTTATGTAAAAGAAAAGTGAAGAAAAGAATGAGAAATTCTTTGGTTTCCATTGTTTTGCTGCACAAAATATTGGAAGATTTATGTATATGTGTTTGTGTATATATAGAGTTGTTTAGTGGGAGAAAAATGTGTTAAAATATATTCAAATTCTACAACAAACTAGCAGATATGTAGAGATTGGAGGACGGGGATTTTGCGTTTGGACAGAAAAGACCCTCCTCGGCTTGCAATTATTTCATTTGCAATTCTGCTACTTCAGGTGTTTAATTAAACATATGGTATTTGTCGAAATGTTCTTGGCTACTCCGTAAGTAGATCCAAATATCAAATATTTGACATATTTTTAATGTTGGATGTGAATATATCACATGTAAGGTTGGATCCACAAACCATATTTGTCCAGGGGCTAGGTGGCAAAAATATAAACATAAAAAATGAAGGTTAAAAAAAATTTAAGGGATCAAAATATAATTTTAGAGAACAAAATACAATTTTATTTAAAAGAAAAATTTAAGGTAATACATTTTTTTGGGAGGCAGCTGCACCCCTCCCGCCACATATGTTTGTCCCTTGTCGTATCCTATATGTAGAAATAGTATTTCGACTTTAAATATTTTTTTTTCATTTTTACAATCTAAACTAAATTGAAGAAAAACAATTACATAGAAACGTATATATTATAAAAAAATAAAATTAAACTAAAATGACAGATTATTAAAAACAATTTTTAATATTTACTTTTTTTAAAATAGAAGTGGAAGTTTCAAGTAATGTGTTAATTTAGGTAAAGCAAAACAGCTTCACCAAACACAACAAATATGGTTTCTCTAGAGATCCTCCCATAATTAATAGTAATAGATTAATAACTGAAAAAATTTGCACTAAGTCCAAATTTTGACTATTTAAAGTACCAAAGTTCAAAGGAGACGATTTTGGTTAATTTTTTGTTAAAATATAAAAAGCATTTTGTTTGAATATTTAAAAGTGCCAAAATCAATTATGCTAAACATCTATTTCTTAGACTCTTAGGTAGTGTTTGAGGTGGGTGGTAAGTTAGAATTAGTCTTGACATAATTTTAGTCCCATGTTCTTTTTTATTTTAAGAAAATATTATCCCATCATTTTTATCATAATTTAATCTCAATTAATAGCAAAATGACATATATATTATTTCTCATCTGTTTTATTATTTTAAAATTTAAAGTTCCCGCCAAAAATTTCAATTTACATCATATAACTTAATACCACAAATATTATTATATTATTATTATTATCATTTTATTATAATTATTATTTATTATTAGTAGTATTATATATATATATATTATTACTATTATTATATATTATATACTATACTTATTATTATTATTATTATACATATTTATTATTATTAGTATTATTTTATCTTATTACTATATATTAATATTTTTTTTTATTATTATTATATTAGTATCGTTAATTATTGTTATTATATCGATTATTATTATTATTATATAATAATATACATATTATTATATAATAATAATATGTATTATTATTTTATTATATATGTATATTAATATAATTAGTTTATTATTAAATTATATATATATATATCTATTATAATTTTATAATTTTTATTATTACTATAATTATATTTTATTATTATTTTTATCTTATAATAATAATAATAATTATTATTATTATTATTATTATATAATTATTATATATATGTTTACTATATAATAATTGTAATTATATTATTATTATTATATATTATTAATAATCTTACTATATAAATATGATAGATATATTTATTATTATATTATTATTATTATACTTTTATTATTTAACAATAATAATATATAATTGTTATATTTTTTATAATATTAATATTATAATTTATTTTATTGTTATTTTATTATTATTCTTATTATTATATTTAACATAATAATAATACTAATGATATAATTATAATTATAATAATAAATAAATAATTATTATTATTATATTATATATATATATGATATATTATTATTATTATTACTATTATTTATATATAATAATAATGAACGTATTTTAGTCATTATACCAATTCATACAATTAACCAACAATCTTATCATCAAACCAAACACTATATAACTTACAACATTATATTATTTAAACCATCTCATAATTTTAATCGTTATCATTGTTCTTATCCTTACCTTATCACCCATTCCAAACGGTACATTAGTAATATAGTATTGATTCAAAACTTCATATGTTATATGCATAAATAATATTCTATATATATGTATATATATGATATGCATGTCCATGTGTGTGTATATATAGTCGAAATTTGATATTGGTGTAGTAATTTTGCTTCTTTTGGCTTTTAATCTCTTTCATCGGATAGCTGACCTGACGTACAAAATTGCTGACTTGACCATAGGGTATTGCTAACCAAGGGTCATAAATGACCCTAGACCATCCCGAAAGCGGGCCAATTAGTAGGGTCAACGGTTCGACGGGTCGGACTCGTAACCAGCCCACCTATATAAACGAACCGGTTAAGAGTCATAATTTTCTAACCCGTGAACTGTTGGGTAACCGGCGATTCACGTGTTTATTTTAAATAATTTTTTGTACATTTTTAAAGTTAAAATATATGTTATGGTGTAGATTTGAACGCATGACCTCTAACTTGAATAATCAGCTTCAACCACTAAGTTACAAGAACTATATTGATCTAAATTTGTTTATGTATATATAATCGAATTTTTTTGAATCATCGAACCGACGGTTCTGAACCGTCTAACCAGCAATTCTAATCTACCATCTCGACACCGAAATTTGTTTATGAGTCCGGTTATATGTCATCACTTCGCTGAATTACGATTAAAAAAAACCAAAAAAACACACCAAAATTTGACTATTTAGATGATCTTATCCGATAACAGACAAACTTACATGATCAATATGGTTATTTTTCACACATATATGGATCACGTAAAGAACATTAGCATGTTAAGATGCAAAACAAGACGGAAATCCACATCATAGCCGCCTAGATTATATGTTAAAATTTTGTCATGTCTCTATTTTTTATATACTAACCATAGTTCTTTTTAATATTATTTAAAAATGTGAATTACATTATATACTAATGTAAATAAATAAGAAATGTCATAATTGTGGAAAATAGAAATGATACCACTCCACCATAAGAAGAGAGGAGTCTTTTACTAGTATTTTTAAGCATGTGGACAAAAATATCTCTATATTATTTTAATAAAAGATACATAAAAAATAACTTAAATTTATGACTAATTTAGCAATTCTCACTCATTATTCCTAACTTCTCTCTCTCTCTCTCTCTCTCTCTCTCTCTCTCTCTATCTCTATCTCTCAATTAATATTTTCTATATTTTATTTAAATTTAATCTTACTATTATCAGATGCATTTATTTAAGTTAACTATATTATTAATTATTCAGTTTTTTATTTTTAATAAAAAAAATTAAATATGATAATTAATTTCACGCGACAAATGTACCAATTATCTAATAACTATTGATTTTCAAAAATAATGTAGCCCATTGAATATATAACTTGCCATTTAGTGGGTTGCTTATCAGTTTTTTAGATAAAAAAATAGAACTTGAGTGTTTTATTTCATTACTTCTCTAAAAATAAGCAGAAAAAACAGAAGCTGAGAAGTAGATCACGTCATGTTTTTGACTACTTTAAGTTGTTTGGTGGCAATTTTGTAATTAATTGAAGTTTATTAAGCTGTTTTTTTATTTTAATAGCAAATACTCAATGTTTTTGTTTAAAAGCAACATTTTTCAACTTTAAGTAAAAGTAACATAGAAGTAATTTGAATAAGTAATACACGAATAGATGATGTTCATAATAAATATTTATTTAAAAGAAAATCGAAATATGAAATTGTTTGTGGTAGCTGGCACTTTCCATTGAATTCGTTTTCATTGTATGTAATTTTGTTATGATTTGGAGAGATTCTCTCTAACTAATAATTATCCGTGTCATCTAATTGTCTCATCTACATGTGTTCACATACACTCTCAATATTAATTATTACTTAATAAATTATGCAACATTAATATCTTTTTTTAGTTATATTAGTACTGATGTGATAGGATGAATAACTCTCATCGGGTAAAATCCCATACAAGTACCGAACAAAAAATACCCCAAACAAAGAATTCCAAACACAAGTTGCCCAAACATTGTCAATACATGCTCGGCTTATTGGTCAAACAATACAGGAAGTTCCGGACATAACTGACAATCAACAAATGTGGACGAACGTGCATTGATGATGCACGGATTTCTCTGATACATCTTGAGCCAATAACGCCACGATCAGAGGCAGATCATATCTCGGATTTGGCACACATTAACCGTCATATTAAGCACTGTAAATACGAGACCAAAGCCACATTTCAGGAGGTTGAACTCTCGGACGAAAAATAAACCGAAGAGAACAATATTACATAATTTTGTTTGGTCTTTCAAATTTGTTTTTATTTCATTGTTCAAATATTGTGTCAAAGTCTTATAAAATTATCAACGTTCATAGTGAAAGATTTATACTGGACTAGATCCCGTGGTTTTTTCCTTCATTTTGCGGGGTTTTCACGTAAAAAATTATGGTGTCTCCTGTTTATTTTTTATTGGACTTACTTCACCAAATAAAGAAAAATAATGGATCAGTTCAAGTATTATGATTTATTACATAGATAATATAGTATTGTTTTCGAAAGTGGAAATTGAGTATTATATCATAAATAAAATGAGAAATATATTTTTAAAAAATTACAATTTTAATATAGTATTAAGTGACACCCTTATTATAATCCCAAATAGTATACATGTTTGCATCATTGGTTAACATTGTTGATCATAAGGTTATTATCATACCTAAAGTTTTATGGAAAATATTATTGACAACAATAATTGTTGTTGTCAGAGCAATTTTCATAAATCTTAGATGAAAATAATTGTTGTTGTCAGAGCAATTTTCATAAAGTTAACATGAGAATTGTCCTGACAACAACATTAGTTGCTCTAACAATATCATAACACAAAATTTTATTTTCGAGTGGAAGCAATAATCACGGTCATATCCATTTTTTCCAAAAATTGTTGAACATCATCTTAAATGAAACAGATAAAATTTACAAAATAGGAAATGAAACTGAATAAGTAAAAAAGTCGATTGAGGCAAAAAATATAAATGTATGAACCAATAAGAATAAATTATGCCATTACTGTTTAACTAGGTCATGTCTTTTCCCTTATAAAGAATACCTATTAAGCCGATTGGTATTGAAACTACTAATAAATGACTCTAAGAGTAGGAGTCTTGAGAATATCACCGTGAGGAAATTCTTGTATAGCCAGAGTTCTCTCATACATCAACACATATAAATATGTATCAATATATATATATATATATATGTATAGGTCTGTATGTGTGTTGTTGTATGGTGGGATCCGGTCCATACAAAAAATTCTCTATCATCATGTTATTTCCAAAGTAACTTTTATCTGTTGATCGATGGTCTTTCCACTTGGCACCCTCGGCTCATTAAGACCGACTTTAATCCATATTCAACCGATGGGTCTTGTGGTTAAGCTCCCTTGTGTCTTTCCTTCCGATCGGCTCGTGGAATATATTTAGGTACGAGCTTTGGATTGTTTAGGCCAGCCAAATTTTCTAAATTCGAACCAACATTTAAATATGGTGAATGCATGGGTCCGTGAATGAGAAGAAGTTTTTAATCATAGTTAGCAGTAGTTGGTGAGTGCTCAATTTTCGTCTATTTAGTGTTGGAATGGGAATGTAAGAAACTGTGACAAATTAATGGCTAATTCAGTTGCACGTAATAATGTCGACGTTTAGCTAAATTAGGAATGCTGGTCAGTGGTCTCTTTCAGCTATCGAAACAAGAAAATTGCACCTATATATTTATGTTGTCAGATTAAGTATCGATCAAATTTATTATCATATTAATTTGTTTTTTTAAATGTTTCTTATTCGATTGTTGATATTAATAAATATTATTTGTTCTTTTTTATTGTTTACTCATGTATAATATAAAGATGAATACTCATAAAATTTGGTTACATATGTGGGGGATTTTATATATATATATATATATATATATATATATATATATATATATATATATATATATATATATGTGTGTGTGTGTGTGTGTGTCATAGGATAAATCAGTTTCTTCGAAAAAATCTCATACAAGCGCTGAGCAAGAGATATTCCGAGCAAAGAGCCACGAACACAAATTACCCGAAGAACATCGATACCTGCTCGGCATACTGGTCAAAGGGTAGCGGAAGACCCGTACATAACTAACAAATTAACCGGCGTAAACAAACGTGTAATAATGGAACGTGGATTTCTCGGACACGTTTTGATCCAATAATACCACGATCGGAGGAGATCATGTTCCGGATTTATCGCGTGCCAACCACCGGGATCAACACTATAAATGCACAACGTTAGTCTCATTGCAGGGGATTGAACTTTATAGGAAAGAAAAGACTCTGAAGAGAGCTTATTGTAGTCTGTTCGGTCTTTCATTCTTATGCTATTTTCGAAAGTTCTTATTTTGTGTATAAGTCCTGTAAATCAAAATAAATTTATAGTGAAGATTTATACTGTAATATGTCCCGTGGTTTTTTTTCGATTTGGATGTTGTACACGTAAAAATTATGGTGTCTTTCATTTATATTTCGCAGCACCTAATTCTATAGAATAAGAAAAATATCGAATCACATCATTGACACCTTCTGTGGGAAAATCAAGCTAAGACGTTGAATAAGAAGAAATTTTCATAGATTAAGGAAGGAGAGACTATGGTGCTTGAAACCCAACTATCTAAATTAAATTGAGTCTAATGTGATAGTTAAGGGGGTAATTATGATTGAGTTATAATAACTGAATTAAATAATGGTTGAGAAGATTTATGAAAATTAGGAAAGTAACTATTGGTATGTATTGGGAAGAAATTATTGAAGTTGAACAATAATTATGAAATCGACTAAGAGTGGAGATGATTATGTAAAATGATTTAAAATATTAATGAGTTTGGAATAGGGAACTATTTATGAACGTTGATAGATAGTTATTGAATTGGGGTGAAATTATAATGTGGGTTGAAGTGTAGGGACTGGATTACAATAAATGATAACTATATCATGTTGGGATATGCCCTAAGACATGTCATTAGATGATTGTTTATGACATACAATGTATTATGATTTTATAAATGGCAAATCATTATTATATATTATTCGAATATCTGTGCAATATGAATTGATATATAAGTTAATGTCCTTAGAATAATATTGTATTAATTGTATTATTCTTAAAGATTGTCCCTAGTCAAGTATTATCATAAATAAGGATAATGATAATACATTGAGACTAGTATGTTTTGATTGATGAATTGTTCATGGATATAAGATATCAAATCAACACATGGGTACATGTTAGAGAACAATGTACTGGACAGACCCACCATGAGAATGCTACATGGATAGTTATATGAGTGTCACAAGCAATTCTCATAGTGATAATAATGTATGTAATCCTTACGACTTGAGATCATCAGAGATCCCAACATAAGGAGTTATGTATCTTGATATTGTCAAACGTTACCTGTAACATGGTAAACTATAAAGGCAACTATTGGATACACTACGAATTATGTAGAGGGATGTTGATTGATCAAGATATGATTTGTCCCTCCTATATAACAGGAGAAGTGTTTGGGCCCTTGATCAAGTAAGACTAAAATGCATGGCCGTGCTCGAATGAGTCGATATGTGATATCGAGATTATTCGTTTATTATAGTTCTACTTGGGGATCAAGAAATAGAGATTGAATATACGAGTGTGACTATTCCATGACTCGTGTTCAATCTAAACACATGGACAAAGGGATTAGTTACATGGTTAATATTATCACAAGTTCTAAGGTTATGTCGAGTCAAAGACATTCTTGTAATATGGGTAGCCTTGATGTGTTGCTAGATACCGCTCATTGCTTGTGACGTAAAATGAGATTTTATGTCACTGCCAACATTATAAGATCCTATCGGGTCGCACAAAAGATTAAATCGATAAATGGAATTAAATTCATGGGATGAATTAAATAATTAAGAAGAGTCTTAATTAAATGATTATAAGGATTTAATTAAATCATGGGTTTGGGCCCATGAGACTTTAAGAAAGTCTTGAACCTTAATTAAATCTTATAATATAAATACAAGGTTATGATTAATTGTTAAACACACAATTCATAAAATAACCTAGCCACCATACCAAGAGCTCTCGGCCGCCGCCTCCTTCCTCCTCCATCTTCACGGCCGACGTGAATAGTGGTGATCGGAAAGGCCGCCGTTTAATCGGTTTTGAACCGTGAGTTTGGTTTTGGTTCAAGAATAAGTCTAGCAACTTGTTCTTGAACGTCCCTTGTTCGATTTGATCGTGTGGACACCGTAGAGACAAAGGTGCAAACTTTTGTTTGTGACTCGTGGTGCTACAACGAGGATTCTGCTATCAAACACGCTACGAGGGTGAGACTCTTATTATCTATAATCCGATATGACCACTTTGTATAGATCCCGGTTCTAGTAATCCAAATTTTAATTCCGTTGCGTTGTATGCTTGTTGGATTACTTACAGTGGTATCAGAGCCGTGTACAAAGCTCATATCGGATTTATGTGGTTAATTGTTTAATCATATTTAGATTTGTATTGCATGCTAATAAAACTGTATATAATCATATATGATATGAGTAAATCGAGTTTGTGTAATTATCGTAAAATTATATTTGATATAATTGAAGTTTATTGTATACGATACATGAAGGCGCAAAATCGAGCCCATAGCATGAGATGATTCGGCCACCACCATCACAAATGACACACGGCTGCCACATGAGGGCTAGGGTTTTCAAACCCTTGGCTCGAGATGGTTTAGCCGTTGTGGCTAATAATTGTGCATGGAAGTGTCGAAACAATGCTAAGGTTTTAGAACTTTTGGCTCGATTAGATGGTTGGCGGCTTCCTCCACATGAGAGCTAAGTTTTTTTTCTAACCCCTTGGCTCGAGATGGTCGAGCCGCCACCGTCATAATTCGTGCATGGTTGGACCGTGGCACGTGGCTAAGATTTTCGAACCATGTGGCTTGATAGACATCAAAACGGCGCAAGTCATGGCTAGGGTTTTTGAACCCTAGCGGCGCCGCATGGTTACACGGCTTTGGACCGTGACTTGGGCTAGGGTTTCGAACCCTAGACCCATGCATGGTCCAGCCGTGTGGTTAGATGGTTCGGACTCATTTGGTTCATGGTTTGAGTCGCATTTAGTTTCGTGGCATGTGATGTCCCGAGCATACGATAATTTCATAAAATTTATTTTACAGTTTTATTGGGATTAAATTTTAAAATGTTTAAAATTTAATTCATTAATTGTTATTGCATGTTATATGTGTTGTTTGAGCATGGTGCATGGTTATAGCCCTTTAACCTATTAGATAGGATTTGTGAATGTTTGTATTTAAATACGGCCTGCGTGCCGTGCCTTCTCTATTTTTCTAAATGTTATCCCTCCCCTATGCTCCCCCTCGAATGTAACACGAGGAATTCTCTAAATCATGTAATTGTTATATAGTTTAGTTAGAATTTCTTTGATGGAGATCAACGAAGATGGAAAAAGGTGCAGGGATGAGGAGGCCATTCACAAAAGGGAGCCAAAGAGGTGCTTGGAGAAGTTACCTTAGGTTGACCTTTAGGATTTTCTCATTGGCTTGAGAAAATCATTAGATGGGGCTATAACCATGTCACGTTTACTTTATGTTGATGTATGAGATGTATGTTTACTGTTTTATTTAATATTGATGCTTATATATATATGTAGATATGTATATATTCATATATGTACCGGACATATTTTCAATATTAATAAATCATGAGATCAATAAATCCCTCTATAATATTAAGTTTAAGATGCCTTCCAATTAAAAATACTCGTCAAGACTTCGATTGAACATGTGTGGGTTTGCCAAAGCAAAGCACCGTGACAATCTTAGTAAGGCGCGAAAGGATAAATGTGATATCCATATTATTTTAAAAATTGGGTTCGACTTAACTAGCGTTATCTCAATAGGATTGGGAACCTAGAGGCATGGGGTTGGATAATAATTCATTAGATGAATTTGAACAAAGCGTTGTTCGTCCAATCATCCAAGAATTACATATGATGTAATTGACAAAGTGTTGTCTACCTAAATAACCGAGTCTTGGGCGATTAGCCAAAGCTAACTCAAGATTAAGTGAAATATGGATCTTGGCCCACTAAAGTTTTCGAGGGTTGATAATTTTAAACAAAATAGTGGGAGTGTCATTTAATATAAGACCATATTAAATGATTAAAATCATAAACTTATTTTGCATATTTATATTATAGATATCCATGGCAACTAACAACGTCACAAGCACATTATCATTGCGATCGGTCCTTGAGAAGGACAAACTTAATGGGATATCCTAGACTGGTATAGGAATTTGAGGATTGTCCTCAAGCAAGAAAAGAAGCAATATGTCCTAGAGGAACCCTTACCTGCTGAGGAACCTCCCTTGACGGCTGCTAAAGCCGATAAAGATGCTTACAAGAAGCATCAAAATGACGCACTTGATGTTGGGTGCCTTATGCTTGCCACCATGAACTCTGAGCTTCAGAAGCAACATGAGGAAATGGAGGCGTTCGATATGATCGAGCATCTAAAGCAACTGTACCAACAACAAGCAAGACAAGAGAGGTATGACTTCTCTAAAGCGTTGTTCCAGTGTAGAATGGTAGAAGGAAGTCTAGTTGGAACTCATGTACTCAAGATGATTGGGTATATTGAGAATCTGGAGAAGCTGGGTTTTCCTTTGGACCAAGAGTTGGCCACTGACGTGATCTTGCAATCGTTGCCTGAAAGCTTCAGTCAATTTGTCTTGAATTACAATATGATTGAAATTGAAAAGACTCTACCACAGTTACTTGGCATGCTTAGAACTTTTGAAGCAAATAGCAAGAAGTGTAAGCCTACAAATGTTCTTATTGTGAATAAAAGCAAATTAAAGACTAAAGCTAAGAGCTTCAAGAAGAACAAGAAGGTCATTGTTAAGTCTAAGCCACATGCTTCTGCACTAAAGCCAAAGGGAGGAGTGGCAAAGGTAGGGAACTGTTTCCATTGCGGTGAGACCGGTCATTGGAAAAGGAACTGCAAAGTATATCTGGAAGATCTTAAGAAGACAAAGGGAAGTGTGACTTCTAATTCAGGTATTTTTGTTATAGAAGTCAATTTATCTACTTCTTCATCTTGGGTATTAGATACTGGATGTGGATCTCACATTTGTGTAAATGTACAGGATCTCAAAAGGAGTAGGACGTTGGCGAAAGGCGAAGTTGATCTCCGAGTTGGAAATGGAGCAAGAGTTGTTGCATTAGCTATAAGAGATTACCATTTATCTTCGCCTTCTGGTTTATCATTGATTTTGAAAGACTGTTATTTTGTGCCGTCTATTACCAAAAACATTATTTCTATTTTTGTTTGGACAAGTGTGGATTTTCATTTATGATAAAGGACAACTGTTGTTCTATTTATTCAAATGATAATTTTTATGCAAGTGCACAAATGATTGATGGTCTTTATATATTAAATCTAGATATGCCTGTCTATAACATAAATACTAAAAGGATTAAGAATAATGATTCTAATCCAACTTATCTCTGGCATTGTCGCTTGTGCCATATAAACGAGAATCGCATATCAAAACTTCATAAGGATGGAGTATTGGATTCATTTGATTTTGAAACATGTGAATCTTGTTTAATGGGAAAGATGACTAAAGCCCCATTCAAGGGACATGTTGAAAGGGGGACTAATACATAGTGATGTATGTGGACCAATAAACACACATGCTAGAGGTGGTTTTCAATACTTCGTTACATTTACTGACGACTTCAGTAGCTATGGGTATGTGTACCTGATGAAACATAAGCATGAAACCTTTGAAAAGTTCAAAGATTTCAAGAATGAAGTACAAAACCAACTTGGCAAAAGTATCAAAATCCTTCGATCAGATCGAGGAGGTGAATACTTAAGCCAAGAGTTTCATGACTATCTAAAGGAGTGTGGGATAGTCCCACAACTCACTCCCCCTATACTCCACAATGGAATGGCGTATCCGAGAGGAGAAATCGAACCTTGTTGGACATGGTTAGATCAATGATGAGTCATGCAGATCTTCCGATATCCTTTTGGGGACATGCTTTAGAAACAACGATATTTATACTGAACCGTGTTCCATCTAAATCAGTGGAAAAGACACCATATGAGATATGGACTGGGAAGCGTCCTAGTATGTCTTTTATGAAGATTTGGGGTTGTGAGGCTTTCGTGAGACGTCACGTCTCTAACAAACTTGGACCCAAAGCTGATAAGTGTTTATTTGTGGGGTATCCTAAGGAAACGAAAGGATACTATTTCTATTATCCCACCAAGAACAAAGTGGTTGTTGCTCGGACTGGTGTCTTTCTTGAAAGAGAATTTATTTCTAGAAAAATCAGTGGGAGACAAATAGAACTTAGTGAAGTTCAACCACAAGAAAACATTGAACATGATATTGAGATGGAAAAGGAGCAGTCACCACAAGCTGTTGTGGATGAAGTGTCTGCTCAAGAGACACAAGCCCAGCGTAGGTCTGTAAGAGAACACCGGGAGCCACAGAGATATGGATTTCTTGTGACTCAACAAGGTGACTTACTACTTATTGATGAGGATGAGCCGTTATCTTATCAAGAAGCTATAATGGGCACTGATTCTTAGAAATGGCAAGAATCCATGAAATCTGAAATGGAATCCATGTATGCAAACCAAGTATAGACTTTGGTTGACCCACCTGAAGGGGTGAGACCCATAAGGTGCAAACGGATTTTCAAGAAGAAGACCGACATGGATGGTAATGTACAAACCTATAAAGGTCGGCTGGTAGCTAAAGGTTTCAAACAAATTCATGGTATTGACTATGATGAAACTTTTTCACCAGTTGCCATGGTTAAATCCATTAGGATCTTACTTGCAATAGCTGCATTTCATGATTATGAAATCTGGCAGATGGATGTCAAAACAACTTTCCTTAATGGAAATCTGCTTGAGGATGTGTACATGACACAGCCCGAGGGTTTTGTCGATCCAAAGGATGCTGGAAAGATATGCAAGCTACAACGATCCATTTATGGATTGAAGCAAGCTTCTCGGAGTTGGAATCTTCGTTTTGATGATGCAGTCAAAGAGTTTGGTTTCATCAAAAACGTAGATGAACCTTGTGTCTACAAGAAGGTCAGTGGGAGCATAATTATCTTCCTAATATTGTATGTAGATGACATACTTCTAATTGGGAATGATATCCCTGCCTTACAATCTGTAAAGATTTGGCTAGGGAATTGTTTTTCTATGAAAGACTTGGGTGAAGCCACCTATGTATTAGGAATCAAGATCTATAGAGATAGATCAAGAAGATTACTTGGCCTAAGTTAAAGTACATACATAGACAAAGTGCTAAAACGGTTTAGCATGCAAGAATCTAAGAAAGGATTCGTGCCTATGACATATGGAATACATCTCTCGAAGGATCAGTGTACTTCAACACCAGATGAGAGACAACGCATGAGTAAGATTCCATATGCATCAGCTATTGGATATATCATGTATGCCATGATATGTACTCGTCCCGATGTTTCGTATGCTTTGAGCATGACGAGCAGATATCAAGTTGATCCAGGTGAATGTCACTGGATTGCAGTCAAGAACATCCTGAAGTACTTAAGAAGAACTAATGATACATTCTTGATTTATGGAGGTGAGAAAGAGCTCAATGTAATTGGTTACACTGATGCAAGTTTCCAAACCGACAAAGATGATTTTCGATTGCAATCAGGATATGTGTATTGCCTAAATTGAGGTGCTGTGAGCTGGAAGAGTTCAAAGCAAGAGACAGTAGCCGATTCTACAACGGAAGCTGAGTACATTGCTGCCTCAGATGCAGCAAAGGAAGCTGTTTGGATCAGGAAGTTCATTTCTGAACTTGGAGTGGTGCCTAGAACTCTATTGTGACAACAATGGAGCGATCACATTGGCTAAGGAACCTAGATCTCACCAAAGATCCAAGCACATACTTCGGCGCTTTCATTTCATTCGAGAAATCGTTGAAAGGGGAGATGTTAAAATATGCAAAGTACCAACAGATGATAACGAATCTGACCCATTGACGAAGCCACTGTCACAGCAGAAGCATGATCGTCATACTAGATCTCTAGGCATTAGGTATATGTCTGATTGGTCTTAGTGCAAGTGGGAGATTTGTTGGGATATGCCCTAAGACATGTCATTAGATGACTGTTTATGACATACAATGTATTATGATTTTATAAATGGCAAATCATTATTATATATTATTCGAAAATCTGTGCAATATGAATTGATATATAAGTTAATGTCCTTAGAATAATATTGTGTTATTCTTAAAAATTGTCCCTAGTCAAGTATTATCATAAATAAGGATAATGATAATACATTGAGACTAGTATGTTTTGATTGATGAATTGTTCATGGATATAAGATATCAAATCAACACATGGGTACATGTTAGAGAACAATGTACTGGACAGACCCACCATGAGAATGCTACATGGATAGTTATATGAGTGTCATAAGCAATTCTCATAGTGATAATAATGTATGTAATCCTTACGACTTGAGATCATCAGAGATCCCAACATAAGGAGTTATGTATCTTGATATTGTCAAACGTTACCTGTAACAGGGTAAACTATAAAGGCAACTATTGGATACACTACGAATTATGTAGAGGGATGTTGATTGATCAAGATATGATTTGTCCCTCCTATATAACAGGAGAAGTGTTTGGGCCCTTGATCAAGTAAGACTAAAATGCATGGCCGTGCTCGAATGAGTCGATATGTGATATCGAACTTATTCGTTTATTATAGTTCTACTTGAGGATCAAGAAATAGAGATTGAATATACGAGTGTGACTATTCCATGGCTTGTGTTCAATCTAACACATGGACAAAGGGATTAAGTTACATGGTTAATATTATCACAAGTTCTAAGGTTATGTCGAGTCAAAGACATTCTTGTAATTTGGGTAGCCTTGATGTGTTGCTAGATACCGCTCATTGCTTGTGACGTAAAATGAGATTTTATGTCACTGCCAACATTATAAGATCCTATCTGGTCGCACAAAAGATTAAATCGATAAATGAAATTAAATTCATGGGATGAATTAAATAATTAAGAAGAGTCTTAATTAAATGATTATAAGGATTTAATTAAATCATGGGTTTAGGCCCATGAGACTTTAAGAAAGTCTTGAACCTTAATTAAATCTTATAATATAAATACAAGGTTATGATTAATTGTTAAACACACAATTCATAAACTAACCTAGCCACCATACCAAGAGCTCTCGGCTGCCGCCTCCTTCCTCATCCATCTTCACGACCGACGTGAATAGTGGTGATCGGAAAGGCCGTTGTTTAATCGGTTTTGAACCTTGAGTTTGGTTTTGGTTCAAGAATAAGTCTAGCAACTTGTTCTTGAACGTCCCTTGTTCGATTTGATCGTGTGGATACCGTAGAGACAAAGGTGCAAACTTTTGTTTGTGACTCGTGGTGCTACAACGAGGATTCTGCTATCACACACGCTACGAGGGTGAGACTCTTATTATCTATAATCCGATATGACCACTTTGTATAGATCCCGGTTCTAGTAATCCAAATTTTAATTCCGCTGCGTTGTATGCTTGTTGGATTACTTACATATCATCCATCTTGCCTACACACACAATCACACACTAAGTCCTTCTCTCTTTTCTTCCCATTTTGATCGATCCTTTCCAGTCTTCTCTCAAGGAAGTTTTGAGTTTCATTTATTACTCAAGGTTAGTTTTATGAATAAAGATTATGATATCGTTAACTAATTAATTTGTTGCTACCTTTTTAATTTCAAATTATGTGTTTAGTTGGGTGAAGTTTGAGGGTTAAGATTTTATGTTGATAGAATGAAGGATTATGGTGTTTTGGTGTACTATAGTTGAATTATTGAAGGATTTTGAATTGGAGATTGTGATTTTTATTGATGTTTGAGAAAATGGGGAAGTGTTGAGGTAACAAAAATGGTGTTTTTTCAAAGTTCAGGGCCTATCGATCGATCGGTAGCTGTGTAGCGATCGATCGGTAGAAGGTCGTAGCAAAATATGTAAATTTTAGCATTGAGCGGTCGATCGGAAGAGCTTCCCAATCGATCTGTAACTCTTCCCGATCGATCGGTGCAAGGCCATAGCTTAAAGTTGAAATGTTGAGATTTATTGATCGATCGACACCTCCTACCGATCGTTCGTTAGCCTGAAAATATTGAAAATGCTTTATTATTGTTTGACCCATATGTGAGTAATTGGTTGTTTACTACATGAATTTGGAGCACATGATTGAACTTAAGTATCATGCTAAGAAATAGAGCTTTAGAAATTATTAAAAATTCTATGAACTGGTTAATTCTTGTAGAACCTTAGAATGAATGTCCTTATTTGATCAAGTTAAGTGATAACTTAAATGAATAAAGAATAAATGAGATGGTCTCGAGTAGTAGTTGGAGCATGATAAATCATCACTGATTGTGATAGGAATCATAACAAATTTACGTGATATACTGAGTTTGTTGAGGATAATTGATGAGATATTAATATTGAATTGATGTTCAATATAGATATGATACAAGCCTCCAGTCTCGAGGATGTCTAAATCTTGTTGCCAATTTTAAGGTACATGGTAGACCCGACCAAGGGTCATCATCGACCCTGAACCGGCCCCAAATCGGCCCGTGGTCAATGGTTCGAAGGGTCGGACCCGTAATCGGCTCGTCTACAGAAGGGCCGGTTAAGGGTCATAATTTTGCTAACCCGTGAGCCGTCGGTTAACAGGTGGTTCAAGGGTTTATTTTAATTTTTTTATATTTTTAAATTTAAAATATATATGATGTTGATTTGAACTCATGACCTCCACCTTGAATAATTAGCTTCAACCACTAAGCTATAAGAGCCTTGTCGATCTAAATATAGTGTTATAATTTATATACATTAACCAAAAAAATATATCTTACAGGATAATGTTTTTTGAACCGTCTAACCGGCGGTTTGAACCGTGGTCGGGTCTAGTACGTAGTGACGTACGAGCATGTATGCTATGAGATAATTTACTGATTATGCACTTATGAAATGTCGATCTATGAAAATGCTACGTAAGCACACAGAATTGAATTATGTATTTGATTTAAATAATATAGTGGTTGTGGTTGAGTTTGAATTATGTGTTTGGTTTAAATAATATGGTAGTTATGATTGAGTAAAAATAATATAAATATAGTGGGTTCAAAGTTCCACTATATAATCACAGTGAGTCAAAGTGCCACTGTTAAAGTATAATCACAGTGGGGTCAAAATGTCACTGTTGTAATTTAAAAGCGGGGTCAATGTGCAGCTGGTAGTGGGGTCAAAGTGCCGCTGTTATAGTATAACCACAGTGGGGTCAAAGTGTCACTGTTGTAATTTAGAAGCGGGATCAAAGTGCAGCTGGCAGTAGGGTCAAAGTGCCACTGTTATAGTATAATCACAGTGGGGTCAAAGTGTCACTATTGTAATTTAGAAGCGAGGTCAAAGTGTCGCTGACAGTGTGGTCAAAGTTTGTTGTAGTATAATCGCAGTGGGTTCAAAGTGCCACTGTTGAAATTTAGAAGCGGGGACAAAGTACCTCCATCATTATAGTATAGTTGTTATAATTAAGCGGGGACAAAGTGCCATTATTTGTGGAATGTCATTACTTTTATAAAGCACCGTGGTTAATGACTATATTTTGAATGAATAGTGTCAAATTTATCGTATTGATAAACATTACGTTTGGAATATAGAGAATGAACTTGATATTATGGAATTGTGTAAGATTGAAACAGGAACAACAAGTGAAGGCTATACATGTTTGGAAGAAATACAGAGAGTACATCTTATAGATACTCAATAGTATTAATTTACTGCTTTACGGATTATATATTGATATGACCTTGATTATTGTCTGAGAATATGTTCACCCTGTGTGGTTAGGTTGTATCTATTGAAACAAGTAAGCAGGTACGACGTCATTATAGGAAATAAACTCCGGATCCTTGGGGTCAGAATTATTTCAGAGTATGGTGCGAGTACTGGTGTTGACAGATAAAGTATAAGTAATTCGATTTGCATTCATTTATTCGTGGCTCGGTTTGTGAGCAATTGGGGGCATGTATATGGTTTGTATAAATGTCTTAAGTCTCTATTTTCATATGGAGTATGATGAGTGCATTCTAAATTGATGGAATATGGATTATGATTTGAGTATATAATGAATTATATGAATTTATTTTGGTGAACAAGGAGATTAATTGTATGAGGATTTGTGTTTGGGATTTATTTTTCATGGGAAGTCAAGTTAACGGGGAGACTCTGCCCAATTTTTTATAAATTCCACACAGTAATTTTGAAGCATGATAGTGAGAGTTTTAAAGAATGGAGAGTTTTATACACAAATGATGTCATAATTGCATTGTTGTCATCATGGGATGTTGGGGCATTATAGAGACATGGCTAGAAGTAAGAGTATCGGACAAAGTTCAAGGGGGTTCATCCCTGTTACGTGAAGAAGATGAAGATGATGTGGAATCATCCCAGAACGTTCCTCAAGCTAATCCCCAAGCATTTCCTACTATGGGAATGGCATTGGAACAATTGCCTGAGATTATTGCAAAAACTTTAAGGGAGGTCATGAAGCAATTTATGATCCCGCCCCAGCAGGGAAGAACAAGTAAAGAAGAAGATCTGGCTTCTTCAGAAGAACAGGAAGAGGAGACTAAGGAGGTTAATGACCTTTCCAGTGAAATAGGAGAAGGAAGCAACAAAACTCTGAATCATCAGACGGAGGATCTAAAAGATGAGTTACACAGATGCGCAACAAGATGGAGGTGCGCATCTGCTCAGTACGGAGGAGCACACCATCAATGTCTTTACTCAAGGGCTATGAGAAGGAGATCTCTTCAGATCACTAGCAAAAAACCACCTCCGACTACGACGAGTTGTTGGGAAGGGCTTCTAAGTATATCAACTTAGAAGAAGCCCAGAAGATGAAACAGAGGAAAGATGTGAAACCTGGAAATGAGCCAAACCGGAGGGATAAACACATGGAACAGCGAAAAAGAAGTTTCGAGCAATACCTCCCAATGAGACCTCCTCGAGAGGTGGCCCATGAATCAAAGAGGGCCGCAGAGAGGTCGAGGAGGACATTTCCTAGGAGAACCCTTATGATGAGGATATTTTCGAGGACAAGGAGTAAACAGATCTTGGGGAAGGCAAGAACTTGATAATGGGCCAGTTTTCAATAACACCACCCCCCCCCCCCTGAATAATGCAAATCTTGGAAGGGGAGTACCCAAGCCAGTACCATGGGTCAACAGAGGAGAGAGGCAAGAAGAAGATGACGTCCAAGCGGTATATGAACTCGCCCTAGTTAACATTCCAAACCGAGGGACCATACATATGATCTCTGGGGGAGTTTCAAGAGGAGATTCTAACCGAGCAAGAAAGAACTATGCTAAAAAATTGCAGGTTATGTCAATCACATCGGAAAATGCCCCAGCAGGGTTTTCCATTGCCTTCGGATCCAAGGAACTACAAGGGATTCAATTTCCCCATGATGATGCATTAGTTATATCAGCCACAGTAGCCAACTATAACGTGCAAAGAATTTTTATTGATACTGAAA
Organism: Haberlea rhodopensis; assembly: GCA_907163345.1. Classification (NCBI taxonomy): domain Eukaryota; kingdom Viridiplantae; phylum Streptophyta; class Magnoliopsida; order Lamiales; family Gesneriaceae; genus Haberlea; species Haberlea rhodopensis. The sequence goes on along the minus strand of CAJQUN010000003.1, from coordinate 28,617,147 downwards.
GTTCGGCCGACGTACTTTTCTTGAACACGTTGGCCCAAATGGAGCTGAGAACCGTGCCCATGCAAATGGTATATACTTCTTTGCATGGATTTGCTGGAGAAGTCGTGAGTCCGGTGGGGCAAGTTTCATTGTCAGTCACGATGGGAGAAGAACCGAGGACAAAGACAAAGATGATTAAGTTTTCGGTAATGGACGCCCCTTCCTCATACAACAAATTTTGGGCTGACCAGCCCTAAGTGCATTTCAAGCAGTGGCATCCACTTATCATATGACAATGAAATTTCTTGTGGGTGAAGAGGTCGGACAAGTTCGAGGAAATCAGAGTTCCTCGAGGAAGTGTAATGTTTAGTAGCTGAAGTATGAAAAGTTGAAAAAGTAGCTGAAGTATGAAAAGTTGAAAAGGAAGGATGACGAGAACCTCGGAGCACGTGGTAAAAGAAGAAGAGATGAGAATGGGATGGCCAAGGAGAGAATAGCCCCAGTTGAAGAGTTTATTACTATTAAACTGGGTCACCCGACTAAAACAACAAAAGTGGGTTCCCAATTGGAACCAGAGTTGAAGGAAAAAATAATTGAATGTTTGAACATGAATGTGAACGTGTTCGCATGGAGTACCATCGACTTGACTAGAGTACCGCAGGAGGTCTCCGAGCATCACCTCAATGTAGAACCAGATACTCTGGCCATCAAGCAGAAGAGAAGACATTTCGAACCCGAGAAATATGCCATCATTGCTCAGCAGGTGGGTGAGTTGCTGAAAGCTGGTCATATCAGGGAAATCAGTTTCCCAACATGGCTCTCGAATTGAGTTCTTGTGCCAAAGTCAGTAGACAAATGGCGCATGTATGTGGATTTCCGAGATGTGAACAAAGCATGTCCCAAAGATTGATATCCTCTGCCGAGGATTGATCAACTAGTAGACTCGACCACCGGACATGAACTACTATGCCTGATGGATGCATACCAGTGATATCATCAGATCCCTCTGGCTCAAGAAGATCAACCTAAAGTTAGCTTCATCACAGCAGGAGGAACTTTTTGTTAGTATATGTAGATGATGTTCCCATTAAAAGTAAGAGAGCATTGGATTTGGTATGCGATATGGAGGAAGGCATCGACACCTTGAGAAGATTTGGCATGAAATTAAATCCTTGCTAAAAGCACATATGGATTACACAGTGAAAACTTTCTAAGGTACATACTGAAAGGGGTGTTGAAGCCAACCCCGAGAAGATAAGGGTGATTCAAGAGATGAATCCTCCTCGGACCCTGAACGAGGTACAGAGACTAGCAGGTCGAATAGCTGCTTTGAGTAGGTTCATATCCCGATCAGCTGATCGGAGCTTACCATTCTTCAAAGCACTAAGGAAAGGAGCTTGGTTAGAGTCGAATGATCAATGCCAAAAGGCTTTCGAGGACTTGAAGAAGTATCTAGTTGAGCTGCCGTTGATGAACAAACATGAGCATAATGATACCCTCCTCATTTATTTATCTGTGGCCGAAGAGGTCATTAGCTTAGTCTTAGTCAAAGAAAAAGCAGGGCAACAACTATTCGTGTATTATGTAAGCCGAGCATTACAAGGGGCCGAACAAAGATACTCGAGGTTGAAAAATTGGCTTTAGCTCTTATAACCATAGCCAGGAGACTTTGGCCATACTTTTTATCCCACCTGTTGTGGTAGTGACCAGTACTCCACTGGGAAAGTTGTTATCGAAAGTAGAAATCCCTGGAAGAATGGTGAAATGGGCTACCGAACTCAACGAGCTTGATCTTACATATCAGCTCCAAACTACTATCAAAGCTCAAGCCTTATTAGATTTTTTGGTGGAAATGACCCATATGCCCGAGGAAAAAGAATGGAATCTTTATGTGTGTGGATCTGCTACTCAGTTCAGAAGTGGTGTAGGTGTGTTTCTTATTAGTCCCGAAGGGGAGGAGATAAAGGTAGCCATCCAGTTCACTTTTCATTCCTCAAACAATGAAGTTGAAGTCGAGGCTCTCATTTCGGGGATCTTAATAGCACTTGACATAGGGGTTCAGAAGGTAGAAATGTTTATGGACTCTATGCTTGTGGTACAACAAGCGAATGATGTATATAAAGTGAAGGAAGAAAAGATGAAGAGATACGTTGAAACTGCTCGGGAACTGATGAGTAAGTTTCAAGCAGTAAAACTGACACGTCCCCCGAGAAGAGAATAATTGAGCATATGAATTGGCCAAACTGGCTACTTCAATGCATGAGTGAAAAAACAGGAGCGTGCTAGTACAAGAGCTCTTATTCTCCCATATATCTGCCAATAATATAATGAGTCTTGAGCCATGCATCATGGGAGATTAGATAGAATGCATCATTAAATTTTTGAAGAGTAATGACATCCCCTCTGATCTGAAAGAGGCAACTCGGGTCAAGAGAACGGGGAATCGGTTCGTGTTGATAGAAGGAAAATTGTTCAAGAAGGGCTTCTTGGTCCCTTTTTTACATTGTGTGTGATATCCCTGAAATAATTATGCGCTATTGGGCAATTAATTATGTTTATGTGATTAATTCGGTGTAAATTAATTATAGTGGTGAAATGTATAGTTATGCAATGGGCATGACCTGGTAGTACATTTTAGGGGTGCATGTGATGCATGTTGGAAAATTGGGCTTTGGCATGGTTATTTGGGGTGTGTATTAAATATTTTGAAAAATCATGTTTAATGGGAATTTTGGTGCATTTTTTTTAAAATGCTTTTAAAATATCATGTAGGGATATTTTAATACATCATGCTAAATTCATGGACATCAATTCTTTTTATATGGGTTTATACCATTACGTCACCCCTTACTTATCCCATTCCCCACCACACAACCCTATCTCTCTCTCTCTCTCCCCCTTAATCGATAACCCTCTTCTTTCCCCCCAACACTCTTCATTTTTCATCCCAAATCAAGAAAGAAGAGGAGCTTAGGAAAGCTTGTAAGCTTGGATATCTTGCTAGGATTTGAGTTCAAGTGGTAAGGAAACTTTCTTGTTAAGATTTGGGTATGTTTTGATGGGTTTTGAAATGTTGATTTTGGGGAAAGGAAATGGGTTTGTTCTGAATGTTATGTATATTGTTGGTTTGTGGTATTTTATGGATATTAATGTGTTTGATGGTGTATATTGAAGTTTTGGTTAGTGTTGAGTTGTAAAGATTTGAGGTTGTAGGGGGTTGGAAGGAAGGTAGTGAGTGAAATGGTGATTTTCGCACCTACAGGCAGCGGCGATCGATCGGCGTGATTTCGCGATTGATCGCGTGTTTCATGTCTCGGAACAGAATGTCTCAGCGAGCGATCGTGAGATTGGCGCAATCAATCGGCGAGGCAGCGATCGATCAGCACAAGCTCAGCGATCGATCGCAGAGTGGTATTTTTTGGGCGATGAGGTAATAGCATCTCGCGATCGATCGGGGCCCATTAGTGATCGATTGCGAGACGTCAAATATTGTTATATTGGTTATTTTGATGGGATTTTTGGTATCAGACTATTAATTGGCTCCTAATATTGAATTGTGTGATTGTAGAACCTTCCCAGGTGGCAACACAACCTAGGAGATAAAGTCCTACGACATCCCACATTTTGGAACAAAGGTACGAAGTGAGATGCTGGCATCGGACAGTAAAAATGTATTTTGTAAATTGGAATTGTGCATTATGGTTGCATGCGCATATGTGATTATGCATTATGGTTGCATGTATACATTGGATCCATTGGTGCATGTGATTGTAAGTCGATGTTATATTCCAGTGATGAAGAATACTTGCCACCTTCATGGCGTAGCGATGAAGAATACTTACCGTTGTCATACCGTAGCGATGAGAGAATAATTTCCTCTAATATGTCGAAGCGAAGGATAATGCCGCTGTTATATTATAGCTAGGGATATTATTTGCCGCTGGTATTGTTGAAGCGTGGGGTTTATTGTCGTTGTCATGTCAACGGGAGGGGTATTACGCCACTGATATAATAAGACTTGTAAATTGGTTATTGGTATTGATGGAACGGGTGCATGTCATGACATACATTATTGGTATTATAATCTGTTGATTATGAATGTGATACAGGGACAACCAAAGGGAGCTTTTAAGTGCATATAATACAGGAAGTGATTTGTATTTACGGTTATGCATTTTAATATCATAATCTTGTTGATGTGGTTATGCCTTATTATATGCTCATGGTTTTGGGGTTGTTCCTGTAGGAACTTTTTGGCACGAAGGGCTAGGACGAGTTGATGCGGTGAACTTGTGAGGAGAGCTATTGGTATAGAAGGGCATGATTCTTTTTGTATAGTCTCTACTCTAGGAGTAGTGTAAAGCTATAGCATTAACGTTCATTTACTGGGAATGTAATTAATTCTTTTTGGAATGATATTTTGGCACTGTAATCCTAGTAGCTCAAGGCATCAACATGAACTTTATACTCTGAACTATGCATGCTTAGCTCTTCTTATGCCTTTAATCCGCGCTTAAGGTTGTGAGGCCTTACATTGTGCTTCTAACAAGAAGGAGAATATTTGTTGAAAGAAATTCATGAAGGTTGTTGTGGGAACCACCTGGGTGCAAACAAGATATACCAAAAAGCAAATTCGAGCTGGATATTATTGGCCCACCATGAAGAAAGACGCTGAATACATTGTCAGAAAATGCAATAATTGCCATAAGCATGCCAATTTATCACATGTACCAGCGGAAGTCCTTAATAGCAACATCACTTCTTGTCCCTTTGATCGACGGTGAATGGATATTGTGAGACATTTTCCCCCAGCAAGAGGACAAAGGAAGTTTCTTTTAGTTGCGGTTGAATACTTCACCAAGTGGGTGGAAGTCGAGCCCCTTGCCAAGATCACCGAGGACAAAATGATTAAGTTCTTGTGGAAGAAAATAACATGTTTGTTCGGAAAACCTAGGAAATTGGTCTCAGATAATGGATGACGAGTTCAGGGGAAGAGAGTTCAGGATTGGTGCAAGGACATGAAAATTACACAAGTATTCACCTCGGTAATTTACCCTCAATCCAATGGACAAGCTGAGGTGACGAATTCGATTTTATTACATGGGATTAAAATCAGGTTGGAAGGGGCGAGAGGTGCATGGGTTGATGCTAGGGATGTTCGAGCATATTCTATTGTTATTTGAGTTATTTCATCTGGTCTTCTGTTGGTAGATTAAATGCGGGATCGGGATGTTCAATCTGTATTTGAACCTAAAGCATGACTAAGTATTTATGCTAGGGATGTTCGAGTAAGTTCTATTATTGCACGAGATGTTCGAGCATATTCTATTGTGGTTTGAGTTATTTGATCGTGTCCGTTGTTGGCATGTTAAATGCAGCATCAGGATGTTCGATCTGTATTTTAAACTAAAACGTGACTAAGTGTTTGTACTCGGGATGATCGAGCTTGTTCGGAATTTTATCAGTTTATTCATGAGACCAAAAATTGCTTAAGTGTTTGTGCTTGGGATGTTCGAGCACGTTCGATTATTGCTCGGAATGTTCGAGCATATTCTATTGTGGTTCGAGTTATTTGATCTGGTCCGTTGTTGGTAGGTTAAATGCGAGATCGGGATGTTCGACTCGTATTTGAACTAAAACGTGACTAAGTGTTCGTGCTCGGGATGATCGAGCTTGTTCGGAATTTTAGTAGTTTATTAATGGGATTGGGATGTTCAGTCCAAGTCTAAACCTAAAATTGCCTAAGTGTTGGTGCTTGGGATGTTCGAGTACGTTCTATTATTGCTCTGGATGTTCGAGCATATTCTATTGTTCTTTGAGTTATTTGATCAGGTCCGTTGTTGGCAGGTTAAATGCGGGATCGAGATGTTCGACCCATATTTGAAACTAAAGCGTGACTAAGTGTTTGTGCTCGGGATGATCGAGCTTGTTGGTATTTTAGTAGTTTATTAATGGGATTGGGATGTTCAGTCCATGTTTAAACCTAAAATTACCTAAGTGTTGGTGCTCGGGATGTTCGAGTACGTTATATTATTGCTCGGGATGTTCAAGCATATTTTATTGTTGTTTGAGTTATTTGATATTGTTCGTTGTTGGACCTACTCAAACAGGTTGGTCCACCCAACCCATGATCCAAATGGATTGGGCCTATTTTGACTCACCTCCATGGTTTTGAAAAAGGGAAAATTACGGGCCGGTACACTTTCGTGAAACATAATATATCCTAGTCCAGCGAAAAAACATTAGTTGATATAAGTCAATTCTTGGTTGAAATGACAATAATAACCCCATGTGGTCCAGGTGGTCCAAGTGGTCCACGCGGTCCAACCAATCTTTAATAAAATTGCATTCTTAGCCCCTAGAAAATGTTTAAAGAACAAAATATGCCACAATATACTATTTATCATCGTTTTCATCCTACTATTTACCAAACAGAAACATTATATGAACATGAGATCCTTCAGTTTCTGTCATCTCGAGATGAATCCCAAGAGCATACTTTTGCAAAGGACTCACAGTTTATATAACGTTCGTCTAATTATAATTCAAAACCCGATTTGAAGATCATGTTAAAAATAAATAAAAGGCCCAACATGCTTCCGTATTACAATAAAATTTTGACAAACTGAAGTATACCATTTTGACCATAACGGCACCGTGTGAGGTGGGTCGCAATTTCCACCAGTCGAAAACTTACTGCCTCTAGACTGTTTTACGAATGGCTCCTCACCATCCAACCTCAGCACATGGGCGAGGTTAGTCTGCCAGTTATCCGACTCCTTCAGACTGCACAGCGTAGCCTTAATTTGTTTCCTACCTCAGGGCGTAAAGTAGAATCAAGATATAAAAAAGATTTAAAGAAATCTGGGAGATAGCTGGGCAAAAGCCTTATTTTTATTCTGGAATACTTATAACATCTATTACATTAAAACGTCTCCTTTTGGGAGGAGACAGACTTGTTTAGCCTCTCATATAGATGAGGCTTGACTCAAGAACACATAAACTTGAAACAAACAGAACAATATTACAGACACTTAAGAATTTAAAGAAAGAAAAGAAATATTACCAAGCTAAGAAAGCTGAAGATTACAAAGCTTGGAGACTACAATATTTATTTTTCAGAAAACTATGGAGAATTTTCGATGTCCTTAGCTTCCTGAATGCCTTGGTATTTATAGAAGTCTGGAGGTGGATGTGAAATCCGGACTTCAATTCTTGTTTATAATCAGACGTCATTGCATGCGTCTTCTCTCTTGTTTGGTACTTGTGGTCCTTTCGACTTTTGGCCGAATAACGGTCCTACCATTTTGTTTTCTTTTGCAAATGGTAGTGGTCCTCGTCAAAGTCACATGACTCTTGTCTCCCTATGGTCCCTAGAAATTTGGTTTTTGCAGTCCGCGTGGGAATCTTCCACGTTTGCCCGGTCCTGCTTTGTCCTCTTTCTTTTGGTCCCTTTTGACAGGGAATCCTTTCCCGAACAGTGGCTCTTTCTGTTCTGGGCAGCTCGGGCAGATGTAATCTTTCCATCTTCCCACGTGAGCCATGTTGCAGAACTTCCGGCGAGTTTCTTTGGTTGCCGGAATCTTGTTTCCCCATAATATTTGCCTCTTCTTTTCAAAGATGTCCTCGGCAAATTTTGTAGTATGGCTTGTCATGACGTTCAACATGAATGATCTGTTTGCTATTTTTTGGAAAATTTTGAACGGATACTTGACTTTGCCCATCTCAGTGAGACAGACCCATAATCCTCATGCTCTTCTGGTAGTGATATCGTCCTTTGTGAGCGGGAAAACTAGTGTTGTTCCTTCGGGCGGTGGTTTTAATTGATCCATCGCCTTCCAGTTAGGCCTCTGTAACTTTACAAAAAGAAAGCTAGGGTGAAGGCCTTTTCCTGTGATTTCTGGGGATGTAGTTATGAATTCAGCTCCAAAACATCTCCTCGTCCCAGTGTACGATTATTCTGCCATGAGTCATACACTCCTTCATAAATCCAGTCCGGTAATTTTGTGATTTTTGGAAAACTTGGTGCTGTGGTAAAGACTGAGGCTAGGCAGCCAAAATCAAACCACTCACGAACACTTTCTGGTTTGACACCAGGATGGATCCACATTCTTGGGTATTTTCCTAACCAGTCTGCTGTAATTTTTCCAGGAGTTATACCCACTCTTGTACAAAGTTTCTCCCATGATCTTTGATATTCCTGGAAAGGGGAAGTTGGGGAAACAATATTCTCGTTAGTATTAACTTTAGATTTGCCCGCCGATGGCCTAAGATTAATCTCTCCCTCTTAACCCCTGAGGTGCTGGGTTGGCTTGATTCTTTAGATATCCCAGATACCTTGGAATCAATTTTTCCTTCTGTATCTTCGCGGAAAGGATCAATACTAGGACCTGTAGTGGCGGTACTTGATTCCTCCACACCGGTTGATGAGCCTGGCTATCTGAAACACGACTTTAGCTTCACTGCTGAAGCATCCCGTTGGGGGGGAATATAAAGACTGTCCCATAAACAGGTGTGAGCTTCCATGGTAGCCTTCATAGCCTGTTGGACCTTCGTGAGATCCAGTTCCTGTACTTGACCCGCAACCTGAGAATTAATCACCAGGCCGTTGATCTTCTTATCTAGCTCTTCCAGATTTTCTCGGGGGTGCTTTGATCTCGTGATGATGGAATTAGCTTCACTCGCTTCCATCTCTCGTCAAAAAATCTGCAAGAATATTTTTATCAGATTTTATAATGACAATATCATAATCATAATATTGGCATTCAGCTTGCCATCTTAACAGTCTAGCCTTTCTGGTTTTGATTCAATTTTATTTTTTAAAAAGGCTTTGACAGTCGTATTATCTATTTTTAAGATAAATTTCTTTGCAAGTAGGAAAAGTGCCATTTCTTAAAAGCCTTTCGAACAACAAAGAACTCCTTCTCGTTGATGTGTCATCTGATAACTTCGTTGTTATCAAATAGCCCATTGCAATATCTGCATGGCACTTCTCCTTATGATGTAATTTTCATGAGAACTGCAGCCCACCAATGATCACTGGCATCTGTGTATAATACCAGTTCATCATCATCGTTTGGTATTGCAAGCTTTGGTAGTTGCCTGCAAACCTCCTTTAGCTGTTTGACAGCTTGTCTGTGATCTTCATTCCACTCAAACTTAACATCTTTTTTGAGTAGTGGACTGAACACCTTCCTGTGGTTTGCTAGATTGTTGATAAACATCCCGGCAAAATTAACAACTCCTAAAAAACTCTGAAGTTGTTTTAAATCCTTGAGGTCATCCGGATATCGTACTTTTTCAACAATATGATTTTGCAGGATAATTCCAGATTTGTCGATCTCGACTCCAAGGAACTCGATTTGTCTTGTAGCAATCACTGCTTTCTTTTCGGAAAGCACTAATCCTTCCTTGTAACAAACGTCTGAAAAGATTTCCAGATGTTTAAGATGTTCTTTCATGTTTTTTGACGCTATGAGGATGTCGTCAATATAAACGAACATGAAGCTGAAGTAATCCTTGAACAGATTATCCATCTTTCTTTGATATATCTAGGGAGCATTTGCCAATCCCATTGGCATAACATTCCAAATATAATATCCTTGTAGTGTGGAGAATGCTGTGAATTTTCTACTTGCTACATCCATTTTAATCTGGTAAAACCCAGACTTGGGATCGAATTTAGAAAACACTTTGGCATTCTTGATGCTATTTACCAAATGTTCTCTGCTTGGGATAAAATATCCATCGAACTCCAAGATTTCGTTGATCCCTTTATAGTTGATCACCAATCTCGGCTTTCCTTGTTTAATTTCTCCATGATTCCTTACAAGAAATCCTGGGCTGCTGTATGGAGAAATACCTGTTGAGATTAACTTAAGGTAAAGATGCTCCTTAAGTATGATCTGCATATCCTTCTGATCTTCCTGGTTCATGGGGATCAGCCTGTACCTAACAAACTCATTTTCTTTTCCAATTTTCACCTTCAAAGTAGCTCTGAGCTCATTTTTGTTCCACCACGCTAGTGGATCTTCGTTGTAGTTCCTACGAATCTTTCTTTTTTTATCCTCTAAAGTGATTCGCTCTTCGAGAGTAGTTTCAGGTTGTGGAACTTCTTCTCGTAAAGCATTTTTCAGTAGCAACAGGGTTTCTGGAGTTACTTTTTCCTCATCCTGCTCTCTGAAAGACATGATGTTAACCCAGTCAAAAGTTTGAGAATCCTTTTCACTAGGACCTTGTTGTCGGAACTGAAGAATTGCCTCTCCAAATTTCCGCTGATCTTTCATCTTTGGGTGTCGAAGTTTTCCTTCATCACCACGCTTGTTGCAAAAACTAATAGGGAATTTTCTGTGAAACGCCTCCCGTAGTCTCTGCACCATAATCTTATGATCACAAAGGGTTGTGAAAATAAGTCTTCTCGTTTCATTATCTTGAGTGAATGTCTTGAACGTCTGTAGGAAATTGTTTCCTAACAACATATCGGCACCTGTATCATGGAAATATATAGGTGGAGTTTTGACTTTGTACCATGGGATAGCGCCTGCTCCTCCGATAATTATTTTCGCTCCTCGGACTCCTTCATTAAGAATAAGGATCCGTTTGGAAAAGTCTCTTCCGGCAATGGCTGGTAATTTCTCACCAACTTCTTTGGGGAAGATTTCTCGTCTAGCAGTGCGTATTCCAGCTCCTGAGTCAATGTAGGCTGCAAAATATTCTGCCCGGTACTTCTCATATAACATCCCAACGGAGATGTATATTGAGAATGGACTGGTGGTCATCGAATTCGGTATCTCTTTCCGTTGACCGTGAATTCCATTCCATCTTGCAATCTTTCCCAAGGTTTATGTTCCTCGAGAAACTCAATTCATAGAATAAGCTGTTCTGGGATCCGTCCGGCAATTCCTTCAATTATGAGATCAATTTCACCAATTTGAAGGTTTCCTTGAAATTTGCCAACTGTTGGTTGTTGCAAATAATATAGGACATCCCAGGGGAAGATATTGTTCTTCTCGGTGATGTAAAAAACTATCTGCACTTCTCTCCAGCCTTCTGGGCATTTCAATTTTCCTATTGTTTGGAATACATCAGGAACTTTCTGAATTCTGCTTGAGGCTGCCTTCTGTTTTTCCGCTGGATAGTTGCTGATTAACCTATCCTGTTGGAAAGACATCCTTCTTGGCTCGATCATGAGGCTCATGCTTCTGTTCAGAACAGGTTGATCTTGTATCCTCATGTGGATCTCTCCTATTGTCGGAGTATCAATGATGTCCGGCAATACTGCTTTGGCGAAGTCTTCGAAGATTCTGGGGACTTCGATGAATTCCTTTCTCAAAAATACCTCAGAATGACGAGTATTCGAGAGTGCGTATGATACCTTGTAGGTGATCGAGTAAAGCCGATTCCCATCTTTCATCAAATCTTCTCTATTAAAATCTTGATGAAGAGTGAGAACTTTGTTGAAGTCTCGATCTCCTAAATTGTATGCAATCCTCGGATAGATGTTGAAGGCCATCTTTCCTGCATACAGATTTCCTGCCACTGCTCCCAAACAGAATCTTTGAGGTTCGGGATTCTCTTGTCAAAGATCGTCAGGTTGAGGGGCCAATCAATTTCTTCCTTGAATGTTGCTTTGATGATAACTATTATGGCTCCGATATGAATCCATGAGAGTGTATTAGCAACATCTCTTTTGACCTTGTTCTTAATCTCCTGGATTTCTCTGTAGGGGATTAACTGCATCTCAATTTGGTTTCCCGTGAATTCCATTGGGATCGGAAATTCACCTGTTGTCACCCTATGGATAATCTGATGCTTCCTGCTACGAAGACCAATCATATCCATGGCTTTTTCCATTGCTCCAATAGTAAATCAATCATACATTTGAAGCTTTGGCTCTTCTTTCATGATCCTCATAAGGGTTTTATGAGAAACAGTGGTATGCGAGAAAAACCCCCACGGCTCTTCTCTAATCACGTGCTGAAGGAACTCTCATTCACTCTGATTATGAGCTAGATTCACCTCCATCCTCAGAATAGATCTCTTCTTCGTAGATGCTTTCATCTGAGGGAATATCCTCAAATTGATACACCTGCACCAAATCCTGAAAATAGACAGCATCCTCAAATTCCTTGGTATGCTCGAACTCTCTTACTTCCCGGCTTTGGTTTCTGGACAATCTGTAGAGATATGTCATCTTGCTCCGCATGTCCAGCAGTTACAATCTCTGAAACTCTCGTTTGCACGAGTAGGTGTGCGTCTGAAAGTTATCTTCGTTGGTGTTCTGCTAGAACTCGCTTGGTTAGAACCTGTTGACGAGATTCTATTCCTTGTTGGTCCTGATCTTTGCCCTGGTCTGTAGCTTCGGGCTTTCTGCTTTGACCAGAACTTTCTAGGTCTCCATGAAGACTTACTTCTTCTTGAACTACCTCCTCGGGCATATGGATGACTTCTGTGCTTCTTCATCTTTCGCCTTTGTGGGTAGTTCCCAATGATTGTAGGGATATCATTTCCCGTACAACAAAGAGGAGCCATTTTGTTGATTCCTCTGAGCTTCTTGAAATTTTTCTGGAGCTTTGCTTGGTAGCACCAATCCGCCAGTTTTACTTTGAGAAATGACATTCTCCTGGACACCGTCTCGATTGCATGCGGTGTATACTCCTGGATAAGCATTTCTCTCCATGGGCTCGGAATTTTGGCAAAGAACAGCTCTGCTGCATCCTTTTTCGCTATCTTCGACTTCCATCGATACTCTGTAAAGAGTTTGATGTATTCGTCTACATAGCAGATGTCATGTAGTTCCAGGCTAATTAGAGCTTGTCTGTATTTCTTAGCTTTTTCTTCCTCCATTCCTTCGAAGTAGCTTATTCCGATGAAACAGATTTTGAAGAATCTCGCCATCTTGTCCACGATCTCTTTCAGGGACTCTCTGGCTAAAACTTCTTCCTTGGTTCCTGGGTCTCCTAGATCCCAGGCAATCTTGACTGATCCTTCCAGACTCATTTTTAGAAGTAAAATAAATCCTTCTTTGCTTAAGTCAAGTGTTCCCGCTGCTATTCTCATTGCTGAAGCCCGTTCATCAATAAGAATTTCTCTGTTTTTGAAATCTAAAATATATGTTGAGCATAAGTCCATATGGATGGATTGGATCTAGCTGCGATTTCCCGTAGGGCGTCTGTTGAATATCTGGCCTTCGGGAACGGTTCCTTGTTCCGACTGGGGGATCCAAAGTTGCTGAGGTGAAATCTTCCCTGTGAGGCATACTTTGATCACCTTCGGGTGGATTGTGTGACCCGAAACTCTCTTATGGTGGAGGTCTTTGTACAAGCTCTCATGTCTTGAATTCTACGAGATTTAATCCCGCAAATGAATCAGCAAGATCACGTAGATCTTCCAGGTTGATTCTTTCCATTACTTTGTGGGATGTAATGGTTCTCCTCGTAGGACTCCAATCATTTTTTCAGTCTCCGTCAAAGGTCTCCAAACCTCCTCTGCTTTCCCTTTTTGGTGTAAAAGGGGTTCTGTTCCGTAAGATGGTGGCAACCATCCTCCGTTCCTTCTTCCTGTCGGACTTGGCCTTGACTCCAATTCCTTCACTCGGGATTGAACATCTTGAAGGTTTTCAAGAATCTCCTTCTGCTGTTTAATCATAATCTCCATCTGACTCTGAATCTGATGGATCTGGGCAGGGACATGGTATTGAAGGTAACCATAACGCTGCACTGTCTTCTGAATTTCTCTAAGATCTTGGGATATCTTAGAAGAATCTGGCTCGATTTCTCGAAAGGTTGGTTCTCCCATCCTAATCTTCTGGTCCAGACCCTGTTGGATCATTGGTGGCTGGAACCACATCTTCATGTTCAGGATGATCGTCTTCCTGAAGTTTTGCTGACTCGAACTGTAGTTTGAGGTTCACTTGATGAAGCCTCTTAGCCATCCTTTCGAGTTTCTTGTAATGGTTTATACCGGGTGTGTCTAATAAACCTGTTCCTCGTAAAAGTTTCCACTTATGGCTGAAACGTTGAGCTTCTGCCATATGCTTCTGATTTAGTTTTTCCGATTTCTGGAAATACCACCTGTAAGCATGACACTTCGAACATTCGTTCGGGTCCATGAATTTCTTGAATCCTCTCCTCCGTATAGGTTACAAATTAATATTCAAGATATTATCATAGTATTTCCAGAATAAACCTAGGCTCTGATACCAATTTGTGCCAAGGATCGCAAAAAATGGGGACTTGTAAAAAGACGAAGTTAAATGTTGCTTTTTATAAATATACGGATATAAAAGATAATTAAATATTATATATGGACTTCTTTGTAATTTAAACAAAACCCTAAAGGATAGAATGCAATATATCAAACTACTGAGGGGTAAAAGAGCCATCATAAAACACCCAATCGATTTGAAAATTTGAAAATTGGACCTATTTGTTTTCAATTTGGCTTTTTATGCACTAAGATTTTTTTCCCAAGACTGAAGTATATTTTGTATCGCAAAAGTGGACTTCCATGTAATTTTCCCTTTGAAAAACCTCAACCTAGCTCAACCAAGACGTGTTGCGGGTTAGGTGGATCGTCCCCAAAAAATAAAAAGATAAAAAGTATTTTTTAAGTTTTAATAAAGTAAATTTTTTAAATAAATTAGTAATATATTATATTTCAATTAATGAATCGATATTTATTATTCTGTCCAAAAAAAAAAAGACTCAAAATTTATTACAAAGTAATTATTTGATTAACCCATGGGCCAACCCACCAACGCAAACAAACTAAAAATTCTAGGTTTAACCCGACATGCACAACCCATTTTGATGGCTTTATATACAGATACTCGAGTGGAGCAAAAAAACAACACCCCCCAGAAGGGATAATATTTCTTATATTAGGTCTATTTGGAAACCGTGTATAATGAGAGCTTCGAGTTCGCCCGTTAAAAAAATAAAAAAATAGACCATATGTCCAAATTATAATGTAATCGATCTGGCCACCAATAAAGAAATTAAATATTGTTACACGTTTTAATCTCATGTGACGTCATAATTAGACACGGCTAAGGATACTAATGTTTGACCAAACAAATCTACGCGCCAGCAATTTCTAGAAGGAAAAAAAACGCTATGATCGATCCAAGTCACTTCGGTCCTATCACGAAGAAACTTCTTTCACCATCCGTCTCGGATTCAAGACATCGTCCTATATAAAGATCATCACCAAGACCAGAAGCACATACCAAAAAGCCACAATAAAATTCTTCAAAAAAAAAAAAAAAAAGAAGGCCAGAATAAACACAAACACACAAACTCTTGAAAAACGAAATATCAGAAACTTCATGGTAATCCTAGTAGAAAAACTCAAATTCCCATTTGGGATTGAAGTTCATAACAAGAAGTTCAAGCCATCCTCCACCTCTTTACATGAGTTTAACTCCGAAATCTCGAATTTCATGAGCCAATTCTTGTTAAAAGCTCTGCCCTTCACTTGCTTTGACAGGTATTTTGAGCTGATACAAGTAACGAACAATGCTTTTGCCAAGCTAGTGGTAGAAATAGACTATCCAATGTGTGAATGGGGTGCCAAAACCAGGGAGAAATATCTTAGCTACGGCTTGAACTTGCTGGATTTGCTCAATACTATAAGCTCCTCCATTTCTCGTCTCAACCAATCCAAGGTTTCAAATCTTTACGCCCTGAGGCTCGTCGAGAATTCACCTTCTTCAGCGGCACAACACTTGAAGAAAATCCCGAAAACAACGTTTAATCTTGGGAAGGATTTCAAAGAGGAAGGATGGCTGGACGGGATTCAAGAAAAGTCCAATTCTAAGAAGGAAACAACAGTTCTTGAAGCCTTGACAGTGGTCAGGAGAATTGGATTCTTAACACTTGGCCTGGTTCTGTCAAGCTTGTGCAATGATGCTAAACCATACGAGGATGTGAGAAAATTCGTCGGGGGATCGGAAGATTTGTTAGTAAAATGGCTGGATTCGATAGTTAGCCAAGAAATCGCGAAAATGGATGGTGTGATCCAGGAGGTAAATGCTGCAGTTGATCGCCTTTCGGCTGATAAATCTGCGGGAAAATGGAGTAAGGCTGCCTGGGATATGAAGAATCTGCTGGAAATGCTGGAAAACTCGATGCACGGCATTGAAAAGAAATCCAATGACTTGTTTTCTGAAGTCTTGGCAACAAGACACAAATTGCTCGACAAATTTCTTGAAAGACAGAATCGGCAGCTATGAGATAGAATTTTCATTTAAGTTGATTAGTAATGCGAAGTGATTTTAAAGTTTGTGACCCGAATTCTTTTGGATCCAGCTCGAAAAGCTTGCAGAGGGATGCAACTATGCAAGTGATACAACTTTTTTGGGAATATGCGATGGTAGCTGAGATAGGCCCAATCTTTGGTCTCACCTCCGATTTTATTGGATTATCCCCGTTCTGTTGAAGTTTGAACAAGAATTAAGTTTGAACATCCACCAACTTTGAAAAATCCATCAAGTTTGAATTCAAAGATCATGCCAAGTTTGAAGCCTACAATTTGAAAGCAAAATGATGACTAAACTCTTCATTTCACACCATATTTGTTCTTGGTTTCACACCAAGTTTTTGGGCTATAAAATGGCAAGAATTGCTCATTTGTAATCACAACACAATCAAAGTATAGTGAACTTTGAGAGAGAATAAAAAAAAAAGTGTAGAGAGATTTTGAGTTGAGTTGAGCAAGTTTGCTCCTTCTCCGAGAGGTGTGAGTTTGTACTCCTCTTGTAATCCCTTCATATTTGATATGGTGAAGTGTGTGTGCTCTGTGGACGTAGGCGAGTTTTGCCGAACCACGTAAATCTTTGTGTCTCTATTTTTGTGCGTGCGTTGTTTTTCCTGTCCCTTATTGCTCCTGCAACTTCCGCAAGAACATGACAGCAGTCATAGTTCCCTAACAACTGGTATCAGAGCCAGGGTCATTTTGCTGGAGAGAGCTTTGGTGTGGTAGGCGAATACGTATTGACTAAGGAGGTTCTGTCTAGGAAAATCGGTATTTAAGTGGGACCGGTGTGATCCCACCAATTTTCCTGAGAATCTTGAAGCTCTGTCTAGGAAAGATCGAGATTCTCTCTTTCCTGGGAGCTTACTTAGCGTGTACTATTCAAGTACTTCATCAAAGTATCAGGAGCAATGGCCGCAGACGAAGGGAAGCTAAAACTCGAAAAGTTCGATGGTGCAGATTTTGGATTCTGGAAAATGCAAATAGAGGACTATTTGTATCAGAAAAAATTGTATCAACCTCTTGAAGAAAAGAAGCCAGAAACAATGTCAGATGAAGATTGGAAAATCCTCGATAGACAAGCTCTTGGAGTAATCCGCTTGACATTATCCCGCAATGTTGCTTTCAATATTGCAAAAGAAAAGACCACAGCAGGTCTCATGAAGGCTCTCACCAGTATGTACGAAAAGCCGTCAGCCCTGATGAGACGATTGTTCAACTTGCGGATGACGGAAGGCGCATCGGTGGCTCAACATCTCAATGAGCTTAATACAATTACAACTCAACTGAGCTCAGTTGAGATTGGATTTGATGATGAAGTACGAGCATTGATATTTTTGTCTTCTCTACCTGAAAGTTGGAATGCTACGGTCACAACAGTGAGTAGCTCGTCGGGAAGCACTAAATTAAAATTTGACGATGTTCGTGATCTTGTTCTTAGCGAAGAAATCCGAAGGAGAGCTTCAAGTGAGACGTCGTCCTCTTCAGCTTTGTCTATAGAATCAAGAGGAAGAACCAGAGGAAATGGACGCGGCAGATCAAACTACCGAGGAAGATCAAAGGACAGGAGGTCCAAATCTAGGAATCCCCCTAATTCTCAGAACTCAAAGACTATCGAGTGTTGGAAATGCGGGCAACCCGGACATTATAAAAATCAGTGCAAAAATGCACCGAAAAATCAGGAGGCGAAGGCAGAAGCAAACGTTGCTTCTAGAGATGATGCATTAATATGCTCTTTAGAGTGCAAGGAAGAGTCTTGGGGGTTAGACTCCGGAGCATCATTCCATGCTACTTCGCGAAGAGAACTCTTCGAGAAATATGTCCCCGGAAGCCTTGGTAAAGTCTACCTTGGTAATGAACAATCTTGCGAGATTGTTGGCAAAGGTATCATAAAGATTAAGTTGAACGGGTCTGTATGGGAGCTGAAGGATGTCAGGCATATTCCCGATCTGAGAAAGAACTTAATCTCAGTTGGCCAGTTGGCCAGTGAAGGTTATACAACAGTCTTTCACGGTGATACTTGGAAGATCTCAAAAGGTGCAATGATAATTGCTCGAGGCAATAAGAGTGGTACTCTTTACATTACAGGAGGAGCACGCTGTTCAATTGCAGTTGCAGCAAACAAAGAAAGTCCTACTCTGTGGCACCAGAGACTCGGCCACATGAGTGAGAAAGGAATGAAGATTATGCATTCCAAGGGAAAACTACCAGCCCTCCAGTCAATAGAAATTGACATGTGTGAAGATTGCATATATGGCAAACAAAAGAGGGTCAGTTTTCAGACAAGTGGCAGAACACCGAAGAAGGAAAAACTGGAACTCGTTCACTCTAATGTTTGGGGACCAGCCACTATCTCATCCATTGGTGGAAAATATTACTTCGTGATATTTATCGATGATCACTCTCGGAAGGTATGGGTTTACTTTCTAAGGCAGAAGTCTGAAGTATTTGATACTTTCAAAAGATGGAAAGCTATGGTTGAAAATGAGACAAGTCTTAAGATCAAATGTCTCAGAACAGACAATGGTGGTGAAGACACCAGATTCAAGAAATTCTGCTTCGAACATGGGATCCGAATGGAGAGAACCGTGCCAAGTACGCCTCAACACAATGGTGTAACTGAGCGTATGAATCGAACGTTGACTGAAAGAGCCCGAAGTATGCGTATACAGTCAGGTCTACCAAAGCAGTTCTGGGCAGAAGCAATCAATACAGCAGCTTACTTGATCAACCGAGGGCCATCTGTTCCATTAGAGCACATGATACCCGAAGAAGTATGGAGTGGAAAAGAAGTAAAACTCTAACATCTTAAAGTCTTCGGTTGTGCTGCATTTGTACATATCAGTGATCAAAGCAGGAGTAAGCTTGATCCCAAATCCAAGAAATGCACATTCATCGGTTATGGCGATGATGAATTTGGATATCGCATATGGGATGATGAGAGCAAAAAGATAATCCGCAGTAGGGATGTTATCTTCAATGAAAAGGCTATGTACAAAGACATACACACAACGAGCACTCGTGAGTCAATGAGTGATCATGTCTATGTTGAGCAGGATGATGTGCCAGAGAATAGTATGTCACATCATGAAAATCCGATTTTAGATCCGGAGGAACTCGAAACACAGAGCAGTGGAGAGCAGTATGGTGAACCGCAGGTTCAGAGTCCTCCCGCATTGAGAAGATCATCTCGACCTCATATACCAAACAGAAGGTATATGAATTATCTATTGCTTACAGATGGAGGAGAGCCTGAATGCTACGATGAAGCATGTCAGACAGAGGAGCTGGCAAGTGGGAGTTTGCAATGAAAGATGAAATGCAGTCTCTTATCTCCAACAACACTTGGGAGCTAACGAAGCTACCAAAAGGAAAGAAAGCCCTTCACAACAAATGGGTGTATCGTGTGAAGGAAGAAAGTGATGGATCAATAAGATTCAAGGCCCGGTTAGTAGTCAAAGGTTTCCAACAGAAAGAAGGAATTGATTACACCGACATTTTTTCACCAGTAGTGAAGCTAACCACTATTCGGTCGGTGTTGAGCATTGTTGCTGCTCAAGGACTACACCTAAACAACTGGATGTGAAAACTGCTTTTCTCCACGGTGATGTGGATGAAGAGATCTATATGCAACAACCAGAAGGATTCTCAGAGACAGGAAGGGAATCTTGTCTGTAGGCTTCGGAGGAGCTTGTATGGTCTAAAACAAGCCCCTCGGCAATGGTATAAGAAATTCGATGGTTTCATGCAGAGGCAAGGATTCCACAAGTGTAATGCTGACCATTGTTGCTACTACAAGAAGTATGAGTCCCGTTATATCATCTTGCTACTTTATGTCGATGATATGTTGGTAGCAGGACCAGACATGGACGAGATCAAGAAGTTGAAGATGCAACTGTCAAATGAGTTTGACATGAAAGATCTTGGTCCAGCTAAACAGATTCTTGGGATGCGGATCAGCAGAGATAAGCAAAAAGGTACATTGCAGTTATCTCAGGCTGAGTACATCAACCGTGTGTTGAACAGGTTCAACATGAGTGATGCTAAGGAAGTAAGTACGCCCTTGGGCAGTCACTTCAAGTTATCCAAAGATCAGTCTCCGAAGACAGATGAGGAGAGAAACTGCATGGCTCAGGTTCCCTATGCATCAGCCATTGGAAGTCTTATGTATGCCATGGTCTGTACAAGACCAGATATTGGCCATGCAGTGGGAGCTGTTAGCAGATTTATGTCAAATCCTGGAAAGACCCACTGGCAAGCGGTGAAATGGATCATGAGGTATCTACGAGGTACTAAAGATAAATGTTTAGTATTTGGAAAGGGAGAAACAGAAATCCAAGGCTACGTAGATGCAGACTTTGCCGGCGAAATCGATCGTAGAAGAAGTACTACGGGTTATGTATTCACAGTGGGAAGCACAGCAGTTAGTTGGATATCGCAGATACAGAAGATTGTAGCTCTATCAACTACAGAAGCTGAGTATGTAGCTGTGACTGAGGCTAGCAAGGAAATGATATGGTTACAAGGATTGTTAACAGAATTGGGATTCAATCAAGTAAATAATGTACTGTACATTGACAGTCAGAGTGCGATTCATCTAGCGAAAAATTCAGCATTCCATTCAAGAACAAAACACATTGGATTACGTTATCACTTCATCAGATCCTTGTTAGAGGAAGGTGTATTGAAAGTCGAGAAAATCCAGGGCAGTAAGAATCCAGCGGATATGTTAACAAAGGTGTTGGAATCGAAGATGGGGGTGAATGAGATTCCTTGGCTACTTTAGCGTTTTAAAATGAGTTTGCAAAACTAAAAGAGTTTGCGCTTGCGGAAGGCTTAAGTCAATCGATAAATAAAAAGAACACAATAAATAAATGCGTAAAGGAAATAAAGCAATAAAAGAGACAAGGATTTGTTATAGAAGTTCGGCGATGAATCGCCTACGTCTCCTCTTCCCGGTTAGATAACCTCCAACCGAGGTTCCACTAGAATAAACGATCTTGGCCTTGAGGGCTCCAAGTTAGCCACACAACAATACTCTTCCCGAGTATACAAAGCTCTTCACGAGCTACCAACACTCTTCACGAGTCTTCTTGGCCTTAAGGGCTCCAAGGATAGCCACAACACATGCACCAACTTTACTTGTTGATGACTTTACAATTTCCAACTTGCTTTGGTGTTGGAGAACCTTACAATAACTCAACACACACCTTCATGGTGTACCAAAATGAAGAAAACAAGACTCTATCAAAATAAAAGAATTACAAGCTCCAATACAACAACAATGTATGGAGATTGCAAAGCTATTTGAAATTTGAATTGGCAAAGCTTTGATGAAGTTTGTAGGCTTGTTTCTTGTCTTCAAAATGCTCCAAAGCATCCATATTTATAGTGTAGGAGGCCCCTAGGCTCCTACTAGCCGTTGCTAAACATAAGGCTGAAATCACTCCTCGATCGCCTCGGGCGATCTCCATCACCACCCTTTAACTGTCAAATCTGGCCCAGATCGCCTCGGGCGATCTCCCCATCGCCTGGGGCGATCATCAATGATAAGAAAGGCCGTAGGTAAAGTTTTGGATCGCCTCGGGCGTTCCGTACATCGTCTGGGGCGATCGCCCTCAAAAAAATGGCCTAGGAAGCATTCTGGATCGCCTGGGGCGATCGCCCTCAAAAAAATGGCCTAGGAAGCATTCTGGATCGCCTGGGGCGAGCTTGACCATCTCCTGGAGCGATCTGATCGCCAGCGTGCACACCTTACCATCGCTTCAGTCGATGGTGCGCAACATGGCTCGGATCGCCTCAAACTATGGCTCGGGTCGCCTCATACTCTCTCCCAGATTTCAACACTCTCAAACTTTGTACTTTTCGACCATCTTAAGCTCATTTCTGGGAAACGTGGTAAACATGAAAGTTGTAGCCCTTCCTCTTATCTAGGTGTGGACAAAATTGAATTGCATTTCATTAATGTCTGAAGAAGTTATGCCCAAAATTCTACAGTCGCTCAAACCTTGCTACAATCTGCACTTGTTATGACTTCCATGACATTTTGCTCCATGATGAAATCCGAATTGGACTGAGATGTTTGAATATGAAATCTAGCATATTGAGTTGGCTGTCCAACCTCTTTGGATTCACATTGTTCGGAGCATCGAGCCAAGATATATAATCAAAACATTGCACTGCGCTCCAATTGGCTTCTAAACGAATTTGCCCACCAACGGACCATTGGTTTGTGGGTCTTCATCCCATCATAAGAAATTGTTACAACATCATTCCACACATGTTGAACACTTAAATTGGTTGTTCATAGATGTCATTCCTTCTCGTCCAAGCTCAATAGATTCCTTGATAAAAATCACCGCTTGTCCTATGAACTCGCATATGTTATTGTATAACTTGGGTTCTCTTCCATTGGTCTTCCCAACCAATTTATCAATATAACCCTGTACACTAAGTAGACATATTAGTACAACAAATGCAAGTTTTGTTGATCATCAAAACCCATAAATAATTCGGAGATAAATTAAGCATTAAACACAACCATGTGCTTAAGGCTCAACAATCTCCCCCTTTTTTATGATCACAAAACTTGATAAACTTGAATATGTAATATGCATGAAATGTGATTAAACAAGACCCCCCATTAACAATTGCATAGCACATACAAGATTAAACCAAGTAATGCATAAAACAAACAACTCTCCCCCTCAAACCATGCATACAAAAGCTCTCCCCCTCAAACCATGCATGTATAAAGCTTCAAGTTTATCACAAAATTCTCCCCCTTTTTGTGATAATCAAAAAGCACAAAATTCAAATAATCACAAGTATATGTTGACACAAAGTCATATTTTAACACTTTACACATGTTCCTCATCAAGTATGTAATAGCCATAACAAGCATAAGATAAGATCATTTAGAGAAAGACAAACATGTGTTTAAGACAATCAACAATGAATTCTTAATTTTGCAAAGTGTTCATATGTTCTAACAAGAGTTCATGCACCTATGCCAAAAAAGATAATTCTCAAGCATCATTAGATAAGTTTGTTAAAACATATAATAGCACATTTCCACATAGCAAATTCAAATTTGAATACATGGCATGTCAAGTTACTTACTATAAAAAGATAAGCATACATCATGCATTAAACAATTATGCTAAGGGGTTATGCATTTTACTCCAATGAATATTGAGCTTCATAATTTATTGGTCACAATTAATTTGTGCCAATTAAATTTTGAATTGCTCTTTTAACATGTAAAAATAAAGTTTACCCTCGATGACAAGAGGTCGTTCTTGTCATTGGTCCAATGCCTCTTGCTTCTTCTATGGTGGTGAACAAGATAAACTCCTCCTTTGAGTTGATTGGCCCTTCATCCTCCTTCCCATGGGTTCCTACAAAATAAATTTCCAATAGGAGGATCTTTGGTACCCATTTGATTTTTGGGTCCTAGAGGGTTAGCTTCCTTTGGCACCTTTGGAATCCATTTCCACCTTTTGTTAGGTTGGTATTGGATTCTAGCAAATCTACATTTGTTCTTGGTATGATCCTTTTTGCAACAATAGTTACAAGTAGGAGAATCATGCTTAGCATTGGCAAACAAGCTTGAAAATGTTTTTGATTTGCTTGAGAAGCCTAAACCGGCTTTATCAAAGCTACAACGTTGCAAGCCAAGCAATTCATTCATTTTTGAACTACTTTCACTGAATTTGCAAAATGATACCTTTAAAGAATTTAATTCATTTTTCAATGAATTATTTTCTTCATCTTTCTTAGCAATCTCAAGTTTGAGTAATTTGTTACTCATCTTGGATTTGCCAAGAGCATCTATAAGTTCATGGTAGGAATCTAATAATTCATTAAATGAAGGTACCTCATCGTCGCTTTCATCTCCTTCATCTCCAAGAGCCATTAAACAAAGATTTGTGGCTTCTTCTTCATTTGTGGCTTCTTCTTCATCGGAGTCGCTGTCACTCCATGTGGCTATAAACGCCTTCTTCTTCCCTTTGTCCTCATTCTTCTTCCTAGGACATTTGTTAGCATAATGGCCTTTATCTTGACAATTATAACAAGTTACCTCATTTTTGGATTCTTGTTTGGTAGCATTAAAGGTCTTTGACTTGCTATGTTTGTTGAAGAACTTCTTGAACTTCTTTGTGAACAAGATCATCTCTTCATCATCATCGTCTTCTTCATCATCGGAATGGTCTTTCCTTCCAACCAAGGCAATTCCATTTCTTTTGGATCTATCCTCCTCCTTTACTTCTCTCCTTGTTGCAACTTCAAGTTCATGAGTCGCCAATGTGCCATGGAGCTCATCAAGGTCATAGGAGGCATTTTCTCCTTTGTTGGACTCGATGATGGCCGTCCTCTTTGCGTCCCATTCTTTAGGCAAGGCTCTTATTGCTCTCCTCCATATTTGCTTTGGAGGGTACTTCTCTCCAAGTTGAGCAAGCTCGTTGATAATTAGGGTGAGCCTCATAAACATAGAATCCACCTCTTCTCCGGACTCCATCTCAAATGTCTCATATTTGAGTTGTAGAAGATCAATCTTGGTCTCCTTCACTTGATTTGTTCCTTCATGACAAATTTGTAATTTGTCCCATATCTCCTTTGCCGTTGAGCACATCGAGATCCGGTTGTACTCCTTCATATCTAAAGCACAATGTAAAATATTAATAGCTTTAGCATTTTGAGAAATTAAAATCATATCCGCTCTAGTGAAATCGTCCATTTCTTTGGGAGTACTTATTCCCCAACTTCCTTTAAAGAAATATGTGGACCTTTCACTATGATCTTCCAAAGGTCATAATCTACGGATTGGATATATAGAGAAATTCTATTTTTCCAATACCCGTAGTTATCACCCGTGAAGAGTGGAGGTCTATTTGTCGATTGACCTTGAGCAAACTCATTTGCTAGATTAGCCATAAAAAAGATTTGATTTAAAAACAAAAATCAAATGGCTCTGATACCACTTGTTGGAATCGAAGAGGGGGTGAATGAGATTCCTTGGCTACTTTAGCGTTTTAAAATGAGTTTGCAAAACTAAAAGAGTTTGCGCTTGCGGAAGGCTTAAGTCAATCGATAAATAAAAAGAACACAATAAATAAATGCGTAAAGGAAATAAAGCAATAAAAGAGACAAGGATTTGTTATAGAAGTAGATCGCCTACGTCTCCTCTTCCCGGTTAGATAACCTCCAACCGAGGTTCCACTAGAATAAACGATCTTGGCCTTGAGGGCTCCAAGTTAGCCACACAACAATACTCTTCCCGAGTATACAAAGATCTTCACGAGCTACCAACACTCTTCACGAGTCTTCTTGGCCTTAAGGGCTCCAAGGATAGTCACAACACATGCACCATCTTTACTTGTTGATGACTTTACAATTTCCAACTTGCTTTGGTGTTGGAGAACCTTACAATAACTCAACACACACCTTCACGGTGTACCAACATGAAGAAAACAAGACTCTATCAAAATAAAAGAATTACAAGCTCCAATACAACAACAATGTATGGAGATTGCAAAGCTATTTGAAATTTGAATTGGCAAAGCTTTGATGAAGTTTGTAGGCTTGTTTCTTGTCTTCAAAATGCTCCAAAGCATCCATATTTATAGTGTAGGAGGCCCCCTAGGCTCCTACTAGCCGTTGCTAAACATAAGGCTGAAATCACTCCTCGATCGCCTCGGACATCGCCTCGGGCGATCTCCATCGCCACCCTTTAACGGTCAAATCTGGCCCAGATCGCCTCGGGCGATCTCCCCATCGCCTGGGGCGATCATCAATGATAAGCAAGGCCGTAGGTAAAGTTCTGGATCGCCTCGGGCGTTCCGTGCATCGCCTGGGGCGATCGCCCTCAAAAAAATGGCCTAGGAAGCATTCTGGATTGCCTGGGGCGAGCTTGACCATCGCCTGGAGCGATCTGATCGCCAGCGTGCACACCTTGCCATCGCTTCAGTCGATGGTGCGCAACATGGCTCGGATCGCCTCAAACTATGGCTCGGATCGCCTCATACTATCTCCCAGATTTCAACACTCTCAAACTTTGTACTTTTCGACCATCTTAAGCTCGTTTCTAGGAAACGTGGTAAACATGAAAGTTGTAGCCCTTCCTCTTATCTAGGTGTGGACAAAATTGAATTGCATTTCATTAATGTGTGAAGAAGTTATCCCCAAAATGCTACAG
The DNA here is from genome assembly GCA_907163345.1 of Haberlea rhodopensis. Taxonomy (NCBI): domain Eukaryota; kingdom Viridiplantae; phylum Streptophyta; class Magnoliopsida; order Lamiales; family Gesneriaceae; genus Haberlea; species Haberlea rhodopensis. The sequence continues at coordinate 28,590,716 of CAJQUN010000003.1, read as the reverse complement.
TCGCTCAAACCTTGCTACAATCTGCACTTGTTATGACTTCCATGACATTTTGCTCCATGATGCAATCCGAGTTGGACTGAGATGTTTGAATATGAAATCTAGCATATTGAGTTGGATTTCCAACCTCTTTGGATTCACATTGTTCGGAGCATCGAGCCAAGAGATATAATCAAAACATTGCACTGCGCTCCAATTGGATTCTAAACGAATTTGCCCACCAACGGACCATTGGTTTGTGGGTCTTCATCCCATCATAAGAAATTGTTCCAACATCATTCCACACATGTTGAACACTTAAATTGGTTGTTCATAGATGTCATTCCTTCTCGTCCAAGCTCAATAGATTCCTTGATAAAAATCACCGCTTGTCCTATGAACTCGCATATGTTATTGTATAACTTGGGTTCTCTTCCATTGGTCTTCCCAACCAATTTATCAATATAACCCTGTACACTAAGTAGACATATTAGTACAACAAATGCAAGTTTTGTTGATCATCAAAACCCATAAATAATTCGGAGATAAATTAAGCATTAAACACAACCATGTGTTTAAGGTTCAACAAAAGGTTGTCACCATGGACAAACTGAAGTTATGTACAACTTCAGTTGGTCTTCAAGGATGAAGACGAGGTCGAGCACACCACTGATCAAGGTATGAAGACAGATTGTAATCAGCCTTCAAGTGGGAGATTGTTGAAGTTTGAACAAGAATTAAGTTTGAACATCCACAAACTTTGAAAAATCCATCAAGTTAGAATTCCAAGATCATGCCAAGTTTGAAGCCTACAATTTGAAAGCAAAATGATGACTAAACTCTTCATTTCACACCATATTTGTTCTTGGTTTCACACCAAGTTTTTGGGCTATAAAATGGCAAGAATTGCTCATTTGTAATCATAACACAATCAAAGTATAGTGAGCTTTGAGAGAGAATAAAAAAAAAAAAAAAAGTGTGGAGAGATTTTGAGTTGAGTTGAGCAAGTTTGCTCCTTCTCCGAGAGGTGTGAGTTTGTACTCCTCTTGTAATCCCTTCATATTTGATATAGTGAAATGTGTGTGCTCCGTGGACGTAGGCGAGTTTTGCCGAACCACGTAAATCTTTGTGTCTCAATTTTTGTGCGTGCGTTGTTTTTCCTGTCCCTTATTGCTCCTGCAACTTCCGCAAGAACATGACAGCAGTCATAGTTCCCTAACACGTTCTGCATCTAATGGTTGATGGACCACATTAGAGTATTAAATCTAGCATTAGGGCGTTACCATTAGGTTGAACTCCATCCAGTGACATGGATCTTTATTGTTTTCACACATATTTATATGTTGAAAATTAAGGCTTGCGAATTTAATGTAACGCAAGCCTACATTTTTATATTGTACCTCATTTTTTATAGTGTATTTTTTCTTCTCTCTAACCCATGGTTTTTTTACCCATATTGGGTTTTTACGTAAATCTTTGTGTTTCTACTGTACAACGTTGTGCATAAATTTGTCATTATCGAAAATCAAGCGCATATCAATTCAAGTGAGTTCTTGTGTATCATAATGTTAAAAATGTAGTATTCTTGTCATAGGTAATAGTAGTAGCATTGGGCATGTCATTGAATTTTAATCTGCTTGATATTAGTCATCAGTTTCATAACAACATTTACCAAACAAACTCAGAATCTAATAATTCAGTATACATAAAAGCGATTTTTTTTTTATTCTTAACATAATTTACACAGAAACTTGTTCTGAACTGGGGAGCCAGAGGAGGCGAAATCAATTTTCAGTAAATTTAAGGGATGAAATCATAGAAATATATATAGAAATCCATTAGAGATCTTAAAAAGGGGCGATTGCAAGCCCATAAAACTAATCAACTGGAGTTTTATGCCTAAAAAACCATATATGCAAACTACATCAGGACCTAGATTGATTCATGACAACGTCAAATAACAAAATCTGAAGGAAAAAAAGAGGGTAAAGTGATTGTTTCATCGACTCGAACTCATGACCCCAATGTAGGTAACATGACATCAACTTTTCCGTTACGCGGGGCTCGCCCTTGTCAAATTAAAAAATCTAAACCAGAAAATCAAACTCTCTCCTGGTCCTGTAAAGCAAGAAAAGTATAGTCATTGCTTCTTCCTTCGTGTGGAGATTTCCTTTTCCCACAAACCTTAGAAGTTGGAGGCCTACACGAAAAGCAAGAAACATATACTCAGAATGTAGGAAAATACCGACATAAAAGGGCGAAAACTCGGGGAAATTGTAATACCCCAATTGCAGGGAGATGTCTGCTAAGTTTGCATCTCCAGTGCTAGTATTGCAAACCATTTGGGGACCAGAAACACCTTGTCCGAGCTCAAAGTTCCTCTGCGCCATCAGCTGATGCTCTACACGAAGTGGTTGTTGATAACTGGTCGAGGCACATGATCTTTCAAGGTTTTCAATCTATGAATCAATTAAAACAGTACAGAGTACTTAGATATATTTACATCAGTAGCCTAATTTCGTATGGAAAATGAGAGAGCTACACATGCCTTTCTGCGTAAGCTCTCATTCTCCTGCTTGGATTGTTTATCCTGCAAAAAAATAAAAAATAAACAATTTGTTTTACTTTTTCTCCGGACCTGTTAAGGATACAACCAACTCAAAATCAAATGGTGATGAGTGGACTAGCACATGTATCTTATAAAGATCAAACTATAATATAGTTTGTAAAATCTCAACGTGAGAGAACTCTCAACACGTCCCTCACGAAATCAAACACGTAGATTGATAACTTGGATAACGGTGAGCATGCAGTCAGCATAGTCAATCACGTTAAAAACATGATATGTTGGTAATAAGATTATAAAGAGCTATATAACTTGTAAATTGCTAATGTAGGACAACTCTAAACAAGACCCGTATGAGAAATCAGCTGATGCACAAAACAAGAGATTGACATACTTGATTCCTTGATTGTTCAATTTGCTGGACAAATATTGCCTCCTGAAACCGTAGCATTGTCTTCTAAGTTAGCTTAGAACTGTATTGAATAACGAAATGTTTCTACATTCGGTTAGGAAAACTGATTGAAATTCGAATTGAATGCCTAACCTTCCTATCTTTTACGCACAATAGCCCTTCGTTTAGTTGTTGATCGAGTTCTTGCAAATCTTCGCGACTCATGCCCTTGAGATCCCTCCCCAACACTCGCCTGCCAATTAAAAGGGAAGTTAAAATACTGATTTTCGGAACCACAAGAATCTTATTGTTGTAAGGAATCATACTGGTCGTGCTTTTGTTTGAGCTTTTCCATCTCTTCTCTAAGCAGCTCCACCTCCCTCTGTTAAGGGAACCAACGATATTAAATCCGATATATATACTGAATATGTGGGTGGATTAAGAGTCCAAAGATATGTCAAAATTTAAACATCATACCTCTGGATTGTGGTTTACCGGAATACGCTGTTTAGTTCGCCGGCATGTTTTGAATCTTGTCAGTATTCTCGTCATGCTGCGGTCAAGAAAACCGGGATTTTGTTTAAAAAAAGCAAACACTGGTGAGTAACTTTAAGGATATTCTCCAAAATTTTCCCAAGAAAACCAGCATTCAGTAGAGCTTATAGTGTCTTGGTGTGTATTATGCGATTGTTCCTATAATAGCCTATTTAGATATAGATAAGTGGGGTTATGGTCATTTAACCCTACGTGTTTTCTAAACATGTAGATTACACTCATATAGTTTAAAAAATAGATATTTACACTTTTATGGTATTCCTAATAAGCATTTTATTCCATGTGATTTGTGAAAATAGGTAGTTTACCCCCTGTAGTTTGTAAATATGTACAAAACATCCATTTTATATATGCAATGTTTTGCAAACCAAATAGGGGATAAAATGTTTATTTTGAAAACTACATAAAGATAAATTGCATATTTACAAACTATATGCGGGTAAACTGCCTATTTGGGGTACTATATGGGGTAAAATATATATTTACAAACCATATGTGATAATCTACCTATTATCGATATTAAAAGGGGTAAATTGATACTAGCTCAGATAAGTGTTATGCCTGTTATGACATTAACAGACAATTTTATGTTGTTGTCAATACAATTTACATGTTAAATTCATGAAAATTGCTCTGACAACAATATAAAATGCTTTGACAATAGCATTTCTCTAAAGAACATTAATTTTGTTTTTTTTTTCATTTTTTAAAATGCCTTATCCTATATTAGTTTTTGATATTTAAAATTAATATACTATTATGAAAAAAACATAACAAAATAAATAATGAAACAAGAATTAGATTAAAAAAATTACTCCAACATAATTTTATTTTACATAAAAAATTTACTGTACATCAAATCATATTTTGTATTAAATATTATATATGGACGCGTGCCAAAAATCACTAATATATTACACATCATAATACTAATCTTGATCTATTGGCATGTTTTTATTCATTCTTACAAAAAAACCCCAATATAAATAACCAACTTTATTAATTTGATTTTTTCTAATTTTCTTAACTACCTATCCCATCTAATTAAATCAACCATATTAATTTTTAATATTTAAAATTAATAAAATAGTTTTTATTATATATTATGAGAAAACATACCTAAGTAAAACTGAAATAATTTTTTTAAAATAAAATCTAAACCAAAGTAATTAAATGTTATATAAAAATTTATTTTAAATATTATCATATTTAATTGTCTTTGGATAATCGTGCTATCCTACATAGCAGTTTTGTCCAGAAAAAAAGCATATGAAAAATTGGGTGAATCTAATTTTCAACTACTTCAAACATTATAAAAAAGTTGATGGCATTCAAAATTATAACTCATGCCCATTTTGGGTAGTCGAGTTCGAGTCGCGCTTAGCATAAAATATTTGCTTAGCCCCTCTCCCAAACTCTGAATGACTCGATCAATGTATTAACTGGAAAGATTAAAGATTACTACAAGCCATGCAAAGGGAGATTTTTCTCTAATTAATCCACCAACAAAAATTCTCTGAATCAGCAACCACATGAATAAATCCCCAAGAAACAACAGTAACGAATTCCCAGAAGAAAAAAAAAATCAAAAAGAAGATAGTATAGAGAGCGATGCATACATACTTGGAACTGGCATACTCGAACAATTTCCCGGAGTTGGAGTATCCAATAACGGCGACTTCTGCATCGCAGAGAATAGACAACTCACTAGCCTTCTTCATCAAACAAGCGCACCTCTTCTTGAACGCACTTGCACTTGTGTTCTCACTTTCAGTCTTCTTTTTATCCATCTTCCCGTCAATTCTTACCAAGAAACTGAAAGAACGCCTCGAACCAGTTTTACTCTAAAAAATCCCACAAATAATCACTTATCAGGATCCGAAAACAGTCACTCTTCGTACTCTCTGGCCTACTTCTTGAATAATAAGGGTAACACGAGAAGTAAAAAAAAGATGCATGGAGGATATATTCTTGAACGTTGAGACGTATTTATAGGGCTCTTTTTTACCATTCTTTTCGAGTTTCCAAATTAAAGATTTTTTATTAATAATTCAAAAATAATAATATTATAAGATTTTTGATTGGCTAGAATTATTTCTGTTATTAAAAGATATCAACCAATCTCCGTAGATTTGGTAAAATCTTTTTAGAATTCTAATAATAGTAGTATTTAGATAGACAAGTCTTGCTTTTATTGGGGTTCCCAGTTTCCAAATTTTTAGGATTCTAAATAGGGTTCAAATCCTATTTAACAAATAATGTAATACTTCTTGTTACATTCTTTTTTTTTTTTTGAACCAGTAAAAATGATTAAAATGATTACGGGTGGTACTCGAACCCAATTACAAAAAACAAATACAATAAAAATTAAGACATTACAGATTTTTAAGGCATTGGATTGGTTCCTTAAACCAATCACTAAGGGAGAACATAAAAGAAGATTTAAATTTTGCTTTAATCCACCACCAACAATGAATCAGAATCCCTTCCCATAATGATGAAGCATCAACTTCTGAACCATTAAAGATCCTCCTATTTCTTCTGTAAGGCCCTCGTACAATATTATCGGAAATCAGGTTTAGCTTCTCAAAAATTATGTGATTTATTTTATGTTAATCAAATGGTTGAGAATAAACATGAGGAATATTATCTTTGATAACAGCTCGATATCGTAAACATTTTGTAATGTGATGTCCTGATATTTGATAATGAGAATTAAGAGCAATTTGTACATTATTTTGTTAATTAGTTAAAAATTAATTAATGAGAATATAATCTAATTAATGAGAGTGAAAATTGACATTGTACATGTCAATTGACAGTAGGGTCAGAACATGGTGAATGACAAATATATTTTTGGAATATTCAGATTAACACCGAAATTTTATTAAAATGATTTAATAAATATAAATTTTGCATTAAATAAAAAGATTTAATTTTTGTGATTCAAATAAGGACATGAAGTTAGGTGTGGACTGTATATGTAATATACATGCACCAGTACACCGGTGACACCCCGATGTTCATAATTGGTCGTGAATTAATATATATCGGTGTATGATGTAAAACACATAACAAAACATGTAAAAACACACACAGATCGCGGACACATACTAAAACATGCAAAAACACACACTGCTCGCGCTATTCATCGACCACCGTGTACTTATCCGCTCCGTTCGCCGCCGTCCGACCACCTAACGACAATGACCTGAGGTTGGTGGTGCTTTGCCGACGTCCATCCGTCTGGATACCCTATAGGCTTGACAGGCTCGAGCTATTCTGATATGGTTGGACTTTCGTTTATTGATTCAGATATACCCAGTGGATGGGTGTACGATATGATACCGACATGACATGACATTGCATGCATTGCATTGCATTACATTACATCATTTATCACATTTTATAGATACATGTTGTATATTCCATGATCGCTCCATATTGGGCTTTTGCTCACCCCCAAGGGGGGCTGTTGTTGTCTTTGTGTGTGGACAATGGCAGGTGGTACAGGTGACCAGGACACCAGAGAGGGCATGTCTGGTGGAAGCCACACTTGAGAGGTTTATTATTTTGTTTATCCCAGTATTATATGTATATGTTTACCAGGGGTTTAACCCTGTGGTGTGTGAGGAGTTTATGTATTTTAGTTTATTTCACCCAATGTGGATATATGTTTAGTAGTTTGACTGGTGTATGCTGGATATGAACTGGTGATATATATTTTCAGTATATGTTGATTTGGGTTGGTGATATGTTCCTCGTGCAATGAGGTTATGCCGAAATTTTTAGGGCCACATGTTAAGAAATATTAAACAAATCTTCCGATGTTTACGCTATAATTATCATTGTGTGATAATTAATCACATGATTAGGATTTGGCCCTCACATCTTCCATTCCAAATGCTCCAATTCATACATAACCACATCATGATCCAGAACTTCTTCTTCATTCCAAACGGCCTCAATCGTACGAATTGATATAAATGAGCTATTGAATCTCAGCCCCCACAGAGATAACATGCAGCCATCTAAGAATAGCACACCAAACCTATAAGAATAATCACAATGTCAGAAGAGATTATTGTGTTCATCCTCACACATATAGCATAACACACAATCTGTTTGATTCAATTCTATTCCTTTCCTCACCAGATTTGATCGAGTAGCCAATTTGTTTTGAATGAGTTTCCATCCTTGAATTATTACTTTAGTAGGAACCATCAAACACCACAGATAATTGTAGATAAGGCCAGTAGGTTCACTCTCCAAATTAGATTCCAGAATGATTTTGTAAGCAGATTTAGTAATACAGGTTCCTTCCAAATTATGTTTCCAGATCCACCCATCAGCTTCGTTAACGTTGATTTTGATCCTATTAATCAGATTCTGAAGTTCATGATAACAGGATAATTCCCGTGGATACAATTGTCTTCTCCATTTAAGGATCCAAATCCACTCACCATTGTGCCATTGACCAAAATCCTCTAGCTTTCCATCTTTGTTCATAGACAATCCGTAAAGATGTGGGAATCTTAGTTTTAGTTTAATTCCTTCACCCCAAACATCATCCCAAAATACCACTTCTGAACCTCTACCTATCTTTCTACAAATCCCATTTTTAAACCATGCTTCACTTCCTCCGGTTTCCAGTTTTAAGAACTCCTTCCACCATGTGGATTTCTTACTCCAGCCTAGCTGATTCACTTTGTTCTCCTTCTCATTTTCTTGCCATCCATATTTACATTCAATTACTTTGACCCATAATTAGTTTTTATCAGTTCTATATCTCTGGTTCCACCTCCCTAAGAGAGCAATGTTAAAGTGGACAATTCTTCTCACACCCAAACCACCCCTACTTTTCTCCCTACACAAATTTATCCATCTAATACAGGCTATCTTTCTCCCCACCTTCCTTCACCCCCACTCCCCCCCCCCCCACCCGAAAAATTCCTTTGAGGTTTAACAATTCATTGATCACTTTTCTTGGCATTCTGTAGAAAGATAATATATACACTGGTAATGCAGATAGGACTGCGTTAAGAAGAGTTCCACTACCTCCGATCGAAAGATCTTTGTTATCCCACCAAAGCAGTCTTTTTTTTATTATTGATTAATTCTTTCCAAGCTGTAGCCTGCTTTGGGTTAACACCAATAGGTATTCCAAGGTATTTCATAGGTAAAGATCCAGTCCTATGATCGCTTTTATTTTAAACAGTTAATTCCAGTCTAGCGATTTTTTACCGCAAGTGCACGGTGCCAAGTTTTAGTATAGATAGGAAGAATACGGATTGTCGAACCCACAGGGACTAACAAGCAAGTACCAAATAAGATTTCTTTTAACCTACGATAATTAATTAATAATTAAACTAAACTAAATTAAGCTAATATAACCCAACCAAAATAATCAACGATCACGAGAAAAGTCCACAAGAAAGAATTATTAAGATTATGTTCACCTAACCCAACTCTTACAATTCTTTTCTCCATACATCTATAAGGTGACGGGTTTTCCGAATTTATCCAATATACTCTCTCGAGCTATATTAAATCTAACATCAAATTGCAACAAGTAACTCTTGTTCACTTAATTAACAATTTAATATTGAATGCGCTTTATGAAAACACTAACTTTTGATTAAGCAATCCAAAACTATCACTCGTATGTGATTTTATCTCTCGATCTTAATCTTTAACACACGACATGAATTATTATATTGTATTATAATTTTATCTCTCGATCTCAATTATAATAAAATATCATTCAAAGGGGATCAATCCTTCAAAAGCATGAAGAACAATAAAACATGCACATAGAAGATATATGAATTCAATCTCAAAATCAATAGGAAAAACTATGTTATTGATATTTCTCAATCATCAAAAACACAACAAATCCAATTATTCATGTAAAACAATAATAGAAAAGTAAAAGAAAACTCCAAAGTCGACTTCTTCGTGATTCTCGATCATTCCTTCGCTTCTTACTCGATCGTGCTCCTCGATTCTCTTGTTGGCTTGTTCCAATTCCTAGGATGAAGTGGTGATGGTGGATGAAGGTGATATGGAGTATGGAGGAGTGGAGGCTATTCCTAGGTTGTAAAGTCTGATTATGGTTGTGTTTCTCGTGTATAAATATAGAGGGATATGAATCATGGACTTCCTTGTTGGACACAAACTCTATAAGGAAATTATTTTTCAGCAAACTCTTACGGCCGATCGATCGAGATTGACTGCTCGATCGATCGCCAATTTTCTGTGACCGCCGATTGGTCGAGATTTGAACTCGATCGATCGAGCTTATTTTATTTTATTTTTTTATTATCTTTTGTTCTTTTCTTCCTTTCCCGGCTTTGACGCGTTCGCTCGGTTTGGTCCTTTTTCATCATTTTTGGCTCATTTCCTCTACTTTTATGCATTTCAACATTGATTCCTGAAATATAGAAATATATACCAAAAACCGTAAAATAATCCAAGAATCAACACGAAAACCATTAGAAAATCGCATCTAAATAAGTGTAAAAACGACACTTATCAACTCCCCCAAACTTATCACTTAATCGTCCTCGATTAAGCATTAAAATCACAAGGTAGAGTTCATTCTTGATACTTGAAACAATTATTTCATAACTTGCATTATTCTCAGAAATCTCATACATATATACAAAAGTTTGACAATACATGTTTTCTCCTAAATCAAGTAACACATCACAAAATCGGAACGTGTGTGTATGCTAATTTCAATCTCAAATTTCATGCACATAATAAAGATCAAATCATGTTAATCAAGAGATTATCATCAAGCATCACATAGGCCTATTTTCAAACAACTTCTCCACTAATATAATTACTCCCTAGACTTGGATCAAAAGGACTTTTTAAGCTTGTATGGCCTTTGGTGTCGGTTACAAAGAAAAGATATGATAAGCGCAAAGAAGAGAGTATAATCATTTACAGTTCAAATTTTTTCACACACTTCGAGCTCCTCTTCTTTTTCTTGTCTAGCCTTGGCCACTTTGGGTCTTATATACATGCTTTTTTTTTCCAAGGCTTTTTCTTCTCTTTTCTTTTTGTTCTTTTTTCATTCATCGATGTTTTTCAATAAGCTCATTAAGATATAATAATTCAAGTGCATCGAATGATATTAGTTATACTCCCTTAGGGTAAGGATAAATTTTTTCGTTTAAGCTCATATAAGGTATGTATAATGAGTTTGTCAAGAATGTCGAATGGGGTCTTAATTATATGCAGTGCATAAACCATTCTTTTTTTTATATAAAGCTAAAAATGGGACATTAGGGATTGATATAAATCATGATAAGCTTGAAAGGCTCAAACGGTCCAAAGATCGCCTAGATCATTTCCAAGTCAAGTTTGTAACTATAAAATTTCGCCTCAAAGTGTCATCATCAAATAAGTTCTAAGATAAGTCTAAGATGATCAAGACAAATCATCAACTTCACAACAATTATCACAATTCAACATGCAATCCACAAGATCTTGACTCATTGTGCTCAATATATGCCTCATTCTTGATATGCTAACTCAACAAAGGATATTCATGTACAAGTCTAACAATCATTAAAATTCAAGCCTGTATGCATAGTGCGATCAAAGTCATCATTGAATAGTCACTACTATAATTCATTCTTTTCTCAAGTTTGAACTCATAAAAAAAAATTTAACTCAAAATACTAGGATGATTAAAGTGTCAATTAAGCACACAACATGTGGATAAAACAAATAAAACATACAAGTCACTCCCCCAAACTTAAATGAAACATTGTCCTCAATGTTTAAAAGAATCAAAGGGAAAACGTAAACTCCCCTGATCAAGACGCTTGCATGAGGGTTGAGGAAGATTTGCTTTTGAAAATTCCACTGTTGTAGGGGTTCATTGCTCCAACTGAGTACCTAGCAAGAGAAGAATGCAAATGGTAAAATATTCGACTCGAGAGATAAACAAAACTAAAAACAAAAACTCAAAATCAAATAACAAAACTAAATAACAAAAGGATACGCTTGGGTTGCCTCCCAAGAAGAGCTGATTTCTAGTCTTCGGCTTGACCATCAAATAGCGGATGCCGCCCATAGTAAGTATCATATGATACCACTAATGGGTCTTCATTCAGTATGCCCTCAAGCTTGGCAAGATTATAACTGTGTAAACTCGTTGCTCCAACAACTTTCTTCATGAAATAGTAGGCATGGGAGAATGATTCTCGACTAGGCTTTATATCTTGGAGGATGTAGTACGGTGAAGTTGGCATTGATGGAAAATACGGATCCAATGGCATAGAACATGTCTCCATCAATGGGCTCAAATCGGAATCTTCGAAAGTCTCTTCCTTCTCCAACATCACTCGACTCATCTTCACATGGGAACTCCTCGGATAACATCTCTAAAGTAGGCTCAAGTTCCCTTGACTTTTCCACATGAGTAGGATCACTCCCCCAAACTTGGTTGGTTGAGTGTTCATCATCATATAACCAAACTCGATTCGTCGCCTCTTGATTTGTAGCCCTCATCTCTTCCTCTTGGCAGCTAGTTGAAATTGTTTCCATGATGACCACCATTTGCTGCTCCAGGTGACGCATAGAGTTGGTTTGGCACACCAAACTGTTCTCAGTTGATGCCATGAATCTTACTAAGGTATCTTCTAACTGAGTCGTGACGTTTGCAGAACTATCTCTCCTCTCTTCGTGATGTTCAAATAGTTGTGGCGTATCAATAGAGTAGTCAGGCTCCGGTGGGTATTGGTGACTCCAACCTTGTAGTGAAGGATCACAGTGCCAGTGATAATCGAAGTCCGACATATCATTGAACAGTGCAACACACTATCCTCATCTCTATCAACCAGGGACTCCTAGTCACCAGTGATCCGCTCAATACCTATTCTCGTGTCTGTGCATCTAACCCTTTGAAGAAATATTGCAGGAGAATATAGTTCGAAAAGTTGTGATATCGGAATGTGTTGGCCAATTCATTGAATCTCTCCCAAACAGCGTAGAACGGCTCGCAACGTGGTTGGGCAAATTTGTAAAGGCTTGTTGATGTAGCATCTCTAAGTACCTCACAATACAAACAAAACAAAAACAAAATAAAATAATATATATAAATTTTTTTTTCCGAAAGAAGTAAACAAAAATGGTTAAATTACAGTCAAAGAACCTAGTATGATATTACTAAAGTTAGTCACCGGTAACGGCGCCAAAAACTTGATCGCTTTTATTTTAAACAATTAATTCCAGTCTAGCGATTTTTTACCGCAAGTGCTCGGTGTCAAGTTTTAGTATAGATAGGAAGAATACGGATTGTCGAACACACATGGACTAACAAGCAAGTACCAAATAAGATTTCTTTTAACTAATTTAACCTACGATATTTAATTAATAATTAAACTAAACTAAATTAAGCTACTATAATCCAACCAAAATAATCAACGATCACGAGAAAAGTCCACAAGAAAGAATTATCAAGACTATGATTCACCTAACCCAACTCTTACATTTCTTTTCTCCATACATCTCTAAGGTGACGGGTTTTCCGAATTTATCTAATATACTCTCTCGAGCTATATTAAATCTAACATCAAATTGACTCTCGTTCCTTAACTAACAATTTAATATTGAATGCGCTTTATGAAAACCACTAACTTTTGATTAAGCAATCCAAAGCTATCACTTGTATGTGATTTTATCTCTCGATCTTAATCTTTAACACACGACATGAATTATTATATTGTATTATAATTTTATCTCTCGATCTCAATTATAAAATATCATTCAAAGGGGATCAATCCTTCAAAAGCATGAAGAACAATAAAACATGCACATAGAAGATATATGAATTCAATCTCAAAATCAATAGGAAAAACTATGTTATTGATATTTCTCAATCATCAAAAACACAACAAATCCAATTATTCATGTAAAATAATAATAGAAAAGTAAGAGAAAACTCCAAAGTCGACTTCTTCGTTGATTCTCGATCATTCCTTCGCTTCTTTCTCGATCGTGCTCCTCGATTCTCTTGTTGGCTTGTTCCAATTCCTAGGATGAAGTGATGATGGTGGATGAAGGTGATATGGAGTATGGAGGAGTGGAGGCTATTCCTAGGTTGTAAAGTCTGATTATGGTTGTGTTTCTCGTGTATAAATATAGAGGGATATGAATCATAGACTCCTTGTTGGACACAAACTCTATAAGAAAATTATTTTTCAGCAAACTCTTACGGCCTGCTCGATCGATCGCCAATTTTCTGTGACCGCCGATCGATCGAGATTTGAGTCTTGATCGATCGAGCTTATTTTATTTTCTTTATTTTCTTTTGTTCTTTTCTTCCTTCCCCGGCTTTGACGTGTTCACTCAGTTTGGTCTTTTTTCATCATTTTTGGCTCATTTCCTCTACTTTTATGCATTTCAACATCGATTCCTGAAATAAAGAAATAAATAACAAAAAACGTAAAATATTCCAAGAATCAACACGAAAACCATTAGAAAATCGCATCTAAATAAGTGTAAAAACGACATTTATCATCCTACAGTTCAAGACACTTGCAGCCGCATCAATCCAATTATCGTCCACATTAATCCCCATAATTTGAGTCTTGGAGAAGTTAACTTTGAGCCCAAATATGATTTAAAAGATTCTCAACACTTCCTTTATCATCTCAATGTTTTGCCAAGAGGCCTCCCCCATTAAAATTGTGTCATCAGCAAATTGCATGTGAGATATCTTGATCTTCTCTTTTCTGACCAGAATAGGTTTAAATAATTCTAATTCAGTAGCTTTCCCCATCATTCCACTCAATCCTCCACCAATCAGTAGAAACAAAAATGGTGATAATGGATCCCCTTGACGAATGCCTTTACCATCGCTAAATTCACCAGCTGGACTTCCATGGACAAGGACAGAAGCTTTAGCAGTAGATATGCATTCCATTATCCAACCACGCCACTTGGGGTCAAAATTCATGCTTTCCATCATTTCATCCATAAAGCTCCAAACCACTGAATCATATGCCTTCTCGAAATCTACTTTGAGGAAAAAACATTCCTTCTTTTTCTTCTTCATCTCATCTATTGTTTCATTTAATATCAGAATGTTGTCCAAGATCTGTCTTTTGCCCACAAAAGCCGACTGGTTTTGGGATATTATCCTGTCCATGACCTTGCATAGCCTATTAGCCAAGAGTTTAGCTATAACTTTGTACATACATCCAAAGAGATATAGGTCGAAACTCTTCTATCCTTGTTGGGTTCCCCACTTTTGGGATTAGAGTTATAAAGTATGGATTTGAACCTGTAACCAATTTTCCATTCAAGAAAATTTCCTTCACAAACCGTTCGAAATCCTTTTCCAAGATTGGCCAACATTTCTGTAAGAAATTGAAATTAAAGCCATCAGGCACTGGACTTCTAGAACCCCCATAATCCCATACTGCATGCTTGATTTCTTCAATGCTTATTTCAGCCGTTAGTTTCAAGTTGTCTTCATGACTGACTTGTAAGAATTGGATTCCTCTAATTCTTGGTTTCTACCACTTAACAGAAGAAAAATTAATTTTGAAATAGTTGTGAATCCCCTCTTCAATTCAATAGGAGAAGTAATCCATTGGTTATTTACGAATAAACATGTGATCTCATTGCTCTTAGATCGTTTGTTAATCCATCGATGGAAATATTTAGAATTCGCATCTCCTTCATTTAACCATCGAATTCTTGACCTATGGAATAATATGATATCTTTCATATTTTCTGCTAACCATAATACCTCCATTTCCATTCTTCTAGATTTAACTTCATCTTCTGTTAAATTTACTTGTTCGCTTTTCATATCCAATTGCAAGATCTTTCTTTACTTATCTCAATTTTCTTATTCAAATCTCCAAAAGTATCAATATTCCATTTTTGCAAGACCTTCATATTCTTGTTACATTCCTTAATTAAGAGTCATGTGAGTTTTGGTCCAATTTATGAATGTCAGTTCTCAAAATTTTCATGTTATAAGTATCAATAAATAATTTAACAAATCTCCATGAAGATTTCCAACCATTCCATAAATTTTCAAAAAACTTTTACTAAATTTATTAAATCTAATATATTTTTTAAAGATTAATCTACCAAACAAATCACATTTCTACAAGGACATATAAAATTTGATCAAAACATTAAGGAACAAATATTTGGAAATTTTTAAAAAAACAACACATGAAATATTTAAACATATAAAATAAATAAATACTTGAAAAAAACATTTGAAAATATAAAGATATAATGAAAATAAATACCATAAATCTATAACAGTAGTAATTAGTTGAATCACACTAGAATAATGAATGAATAGATTGTTGCAACAAAATAAAAAATATAATTAAACATGTGTCTTCTAAGCTAATAATATAATATAATAAATAAATAACATGATCCTCTATGTGTTATTTTTCATTTTCTGAATGAGTTTTGGTCTTCATCTTCTTCGGTTGACATTATTCAAATTAAAAATCCAGAATTTTGACACTGCATGTATGCACATCGTAAAAATAAATATGTGAGATATTAATTTCTAAGGTAATAAATCAATTACCTGAAAAGATCATACCAAATTTGTACCAGTTATACTCCAATTAGAAGAGCAAACCTGAGGATTCTATTCTTTGAAACAAGAATGTAGCATTATAATACCAACATGATTCAAACAAAAAAGTAACTAACTTTATACATTATTTAATAAATATTACATGCTCAATACTTTTATCAAAGTCATTCGTAAAAGACGTATTACTTACAAAAGTTCATTTGCTAAGATTTGACTTTCTCCTTCTTTTGGCATTTTTCAAAGCACACTTTGGTCGTTTTCCAGATTATACTCTTGGATATTCTTTGACTTAAAACCCTTTCTCTGTGATTTCACTATAATGATTCCTCAAACATTGTTTTTCCATACTTTCTTTGAGACAGACAATTTGCTTAGGCGCTCCTCTACTTTCAAATTTGCATCAACTTCCTCGATTACCTTAAGAATAAAGCCTCTTGCGAGTTTATATGTCTCCTCTGTCAATGCAGCATATGTGACCAGTTGATTATGCAATCGACATAGCTCTTTGTAACGCATCACAATGTTTTCCTTTTCATCTTCTTCTTTTATATTATCCAAAGATTTTTCCACTTTTTTGGAAGGTTGTGCAGAAGCTTCACCAGTCCATTTTTTTTTGTCTTTTTCATCCACCTTTTATTAATAAAACTCAGGAATCCTCACAATATTTTTAAAAGTAAATACTTTGAGGACATGCGAACATAAATTCCAGCAAAATCAAACTTTTTGCAACTACAAGAAACCTTATCGTTGGAAGAATCATATGTAACAGTATGTTGGTACTGTTTATTGAAAGGTGTGACCTTATACTGAGACATGGTTTCTGATTCACAAATTCTAACTTTGAATAGTGTGCCTTGCTCAACTCAGTCTGAAACATTTGAAAAGTTTCATGTGTGTAAACACTTACTGCATGCTTAAGGATTTCAACCTGAAAAGAAAGAACTGGAGTACTATGATTTGTCCGCAAATCAGCTTTCAACTCTTCGTAGCGACGATCATCAATCAATCTTCAAAATTTGAAAAAGCTATAACAAATTATGCTTATAACTAACATATTTTTTCAGAACACTATTCATGCTCTCGCTACGCTGAGTGATAATCATATTTGCACAAAATGTTTGTCTTCCATACGCAAGAGATCATTTTTCCTTAATTTTAAACATTATTTCCAACCATTGGTTATTTAAAAGATTATACTTGTTCAATAGTTCCTGCCACGCTGTTAAAAAGTCCTCCTCATCTTATAAATCATATATGCAAGAACTAAAATCTTTCGCAAATTCTTTAAAACTTGAAAAAAACATAAGTAAGATGGATGGATGGATTTTGATAAATGTGCCAAATACACAGGCGATGATACGTGTCAGGCCATCTTTCTGCGAAAGCTTTTGTCATGGCTGCATCTTGATCAGTGAGAATAGTTTTATCTTTACATTCATAGTTTTAGGAAATGTATCGAAAGAGCAACATAAAAGTTTGAGCAGTTTCATCATATAACAATGCAGCACCAAAGATAATGGTTTGCTTGTGATGACTAAAACCAACAAAAAGTGCAAATGGTCTACCTTCTTTAATTTTCCTATATGTTGTATTTATACATACAACATCCCAAAATGTACATAATTAGCAATCATTTGCCCATCTGCCCAAAATATATTAGTTATCAGATCACCACTATCAACTTGAATAGCATAAAAAATTTGGATCATTAGATTGCATGTGCTGTAAATATTCAAGTACCCCTCTCGTATCTCCTATTTTAATATCCATTGTTCAATGTGAACGCAAATAAAATCTGTAATCTTCAATAATAAACCCAATATTTTCACGTCCACCAACTTGACTGGCCATGTAATTCAAACTTGCTTTAGGTGGCCCCGATTTGTCGATGTTAAATATTTGTAGCTTGTCCAGTAGTTATTTTTCTTTGGATCCAATTATGTGGGATTTATTTGAACTAACCAACTTATGCCCACTATGAGCAGTATTAAAGCTAACAATTTTAAATTTACCAGTCTCACGAGCACTAACTTTCATTTCTGCACAGCAACCAGTTCTTGTTTCAGGGCAATGAGATTTGATGCATACATCTCGTTTATCATTATCTCTTTGACCTTGACATGAACAACTAAATGTTCTATTAAGAATATTTCCATTGTTATCCTTGTGGCATACACGTCTTCTAACACTAAAATCGACCACTTTTGCATAATCATTGTAAAAGTTATACTCTGCCTCTTCACTCTCAAATTCCATATCAATTTGAGGAATTCTTGAATTTAAAATATTGGTATGACAATCATTATTTAATTCTTCACAAACTTGTACATATATATCTTCCTTATCCTCATAAAGATCATCTAATATGTTAGTTTCTTGTTCAAAATCCAATCTACGAGATATAAGATTGTCTTTTAAGATATTACTTTTCTCCATTGCCTGCAAAGTTTAATCTCTAATAAAAAACATATAAAACATATAGAAAAAAATGATTTTCTAAATTTTTGCCTCTTGTTTTGACCAATCAAGAATAGCTCACATAATTTTCAATCATGTAATTTAATTGTGCTATCATTGAAATTGCATATACATATTATCTTCAAATCAAAAAACGAGAAATAATAAAAAGTAGATATATAAATATTTTATATGCACTTCATAAAAGAATGGAAGCATTACCATACCTTAGTCTCCAGAGATAATATTTTTCTTGTTCTTTTTTCTTTTGGAAAAGAAGAAAAGATGTATGTTTTGTTTTATTTTTTTTATTTCAAGTTTTGATCAAATTTTTATATATCCTTGTAGAAGTGTGCTTTGTTTGGTAGATTAATCTTTATAAAATATTTTAGATTTAATAAATTTAGTTAAAGTTTTTGAAAATTCATGGAATTGTTGGAAATCTTATGGAGGTTTGTTAAATTATTTATTGATACTTATAACATGAAAATTTTGAGAACAAACATTCATAAATTGGACCAAAATCCACATGTCTCTTAATTAAGGAATGTAACAAGAAGTGTTATATTATTTGTTACAGAGGATTTGAACCCGTTGTTTACAGGTCTCGATCTTGAGACAATTCCAAAGATGGGAGATGGGTGCCATCTGGGTTATGCTCGTGACCCCGCTATTTTAATTTTATAATTAGGACTCATAGTCTCCTATTCTGTTTTATTTTTTATTTTATTATAAGACAAAAGTGCCCCTCGATAATTTTGTCAAGGCGATAATATTTTTATGATTTAATTAAATACATTTCTATCTTGATAATAAATTCTAGTTAATGTAAATTTTAAACATTTAGCGACTAGAAACATAAATATGAAAGTTAATGTTTTATTCCTAAAAATTATTATCAATTTTTACTTTTTTTATTACACCGACGCTTGAAATTTGTTTTCGTATTAGAAGATTTTTTTATATTATTAAAAAACATAAGTTAATTTTTTTCCGATTACGTTTCTTACTTAGAAGTTCTTTACGTTTATGGGCAAATTATAAAAATGCCCCTACTAGATAATGGTCTTTGAAATATTAGTTTCCAAACATTTGGAGATAAATAAATATAGTCTCGTATAAATTATGTTTTTGATCAAAAGTAGTGTTGAGACTACTTTTCCTTTAAAAAATGGAACGGTTTGTTTTGGGCCTAAATACACATATCCAGCAAATTGTTTTTTCTGCCCTTCATTCCATTTTTTATGAAAAATGATTTTCTTCAAAAACTAATTTACGTGGGATTGTATTTATTTAGTTTTAAAAATTTGGACTATTATTGCAAATAACACTATTTAAGGGGACTATTTTTGTTAGTTAGCCACTTTTTATTTTTAATATCACTTATTTTGCATCATTTGAGTACATGCATTTGTAAATGAATTTTAAACTTAATAGGACATATTATAAACAAATAATTAAAAACAAATACTAAATACAATAGCTTCTTTTGGTTCAATTTTTTTTAATGAAATGTGTTTATTGCTAGCTTAATCATATTTTTAATTAAATGAAATGCCGATATTGGCATTTTATATTACCATGGTCCCAAGTTTCCAAATTTAGGACTTTCTGATTCAATTGGTACAAAATTTATGATCATCACATCAATATCTATCTATATTACACCAAGAAGTTTTTTTTTTTTTTTTTTTAACAAAGTTCTTGTCATGAAATCACAAAAACATACGACCACTGAAATTTTTTTTTATTGGACCAATTGAAAATGGTAATGCCAAGGACATTTATAAAACTTATATACAATATATCTCTATGTTCACAGACGAACCTATAATTTGTATTAATTCGTATCATGTGTAACTAGGACCAAATTATATAAGTTTAATACAAATTTTAACTGTATACGTTTAATAGTACGGATATCTCATATGTTTCAATTCATACCAATTTTATGTATACTTAGTACCGAAATTGTATAGGTTTCACACCAACTTCACGTGTAATAAGTACCGAATATAGTATATGTTTCATACAAATTTCATTCATAATTAGTACCAAAATTATATAGGTTTCATACCAATTTTGTGCATACTTAGTACCGAAATTGTATATGTTTCATATCAACTTCACGTGTAATAAGTTTTGAATATAGTATATGTTCCATATCAACTTCACGTGTAACTAGTACCAAAATTGTATATGTTTTATATCAACTTCACGTGTAATAAGTACCAAAATTGTATATGTTTCATACCAAC
The DNA here is from genome assembly GCA_907163345.1 of Haberlea rhodopensis. Lineage (NCBI taxonomy): Eukaryota > Viridiplantae > Streptophyta > Magnoliopsida > Lamiales > Gesneriaceae > Haberlea > Haberlea rhodopensis. The sequence continues at coordinate 28,569,912 of CAJQUN010000003.1, read as the reverse complement.
TTCATGTGTAATAAGTACCGAAAATAGTATAGATTTCATACCAATTTCATGTGTAACTTGTACCAACATTGTATATGTTTCATATCAATTTCATGTGTAACTAGTGTAAGGATCCCACGTCCTAATCATGTGATTAGTGCATTTATCATTAGCATTAGTGTATGCATTTATAACATTAGGGAATTTTCACTTTCTTCCTCGTAACTATAGCATAACCTCTATAAAAATTTTGCTATAATTCCCTTGTAACCCAAATCTAGGCATGAATAAAATTCACTTCATACTGCACTATGCATATTCTCAATTCATTATGCAATCTACTCTCAATTAAATTGCATGTCATACTCAAATGAAAGGAGAAACATCAATATACTTATACAATCCATATACACATATCAACATACTCACAGGTGAGCATTAACAATTAAATGCGTATCTACTTGTATAAGATACATTACTTTATACCGATGCTGGTACCTCACTCCCAGAAGCGTCCTCACGCACCAACCTGAACTCGTTTTCCTCAAATCCATGTCGCACATGTCCACCTGTTTCAACACAAATTGACCCCCACACGGGGTGAGCATTAACAATTAAATACGTATCTACTTGTATAAGATACATTACTTTATACCGATGCTGGTACCTCACTCCCAGAAGCGTCCTCGCGCACCAACCTGAACTCGTTTTCCTCAAATCCATGTCGCACATGTCCACCTGTTTCAACACAAATTGACCCCCACACGAGGTGAGCATACCACCAAAATAATCTCAATATCATCGTATATACAATTAATAATTTACAGAACATCATGCTGTAATTTAAACAAATACTCACTGAGTATACCACATCATGTGACAAGTCCCAAGATGTTCCTGTTCTCATGATATCTAGAATCATTAACTCCAAAATCATTTAAATCATCAACAATGATTTATTGTATTCGCATTCATAATCATTATTTCTCTTGAAATGAGCAATTTTATCAGCACAATAATTGCTGCAATCATTCATATTTCAATTATCAACTAATCACACAATCTCATCATATTACATTCTCCTCATCTCACATCGCCCACTTAATAGTGGCGGCCCATCACCCGCTCAATAACGGCGGCATCATAATCCATAACCAACACACACTCAATAACGACAATACAATAGTTCATCATGCACCATAATATCATGTAATGATTCTATCGTAATTCATCTCGTACAATAATATTTAGAATTCTAACATGAATTCTCAATTAATTGATTTGATCACATAACCAATTTTCATAATTTTATGAATCATAATTCATTACTAATGATACACATACATGCTAGTATGTCACTACGTACCTTAAAGTCGACAACGTGATTTAATTATCCTTGCTCTCTGGAGGTTCATGAAGTATCTATATTGAATGTCAATTTGACCGCTTTATTTTTAAACAAAAGATATTTCAAAGTGTAGTGTGAAGCGATTCTACCGCAAGTGCACGGTTGTCAAGTTTTAGTATAGTGAAAATTAAGTACAGGTTGTCGAATCCACAGGGACTAACATAGAAGTACCAAATAAGATTAATAAGATTATATTTAGCCTACGATTAACAAAGTGTGATTATCTAAAGCAAACTTAAACTAAGAAATGAAACTTAAACAAGAAACAATAAAATGAATGGTTCCGGATATGCAAAGGTAAGTTGCTCAAGAAATTTATCAAGCTCTTCGTTCAACTGTGTTATCTTTAATGATTCATTTGAATAAGCAAATTATCAACCAATTGATTTTAAGGGTGAAAGGTTTTCGCTATTATTCAATACACTCTCTCGAGCTGTAAAGAAACTAACAATAAATAGAATAAGTCACTCTCGTGCACCTATTTACTAATTCAAAATTGCATAAATTATCAAAACCTTGTAACTCTAAATCTTTCGATTCCAAGTTCTCACGTATGCGATATCATCTCTCGATCTCAATCATAACATACTTCATGAATTAAAAGAGCGTGTTACAACGTTATCTCTCGATCTCGGTTATAACTCTCAGAATCAATCAAAGTTAGCTAGGCTTTGATCTTAACAATCTATTAAATCATGAACAATAGACATCAATACACTCAAACACAATTGAATCAATATATCAAACACAATGATACTAAATCTCAATAAAATAAACTAGAATTGTTTCAAATCAAATACAAAAGAAGTTTAATCGTCTCTCGACCTCAAAAACATCAATTGAAAATTAATATGAAATAGATTAAAGTCTAGAAATACGACAAACGGCGGAATGAATCCGTGCGTAGCACCGAAATCTCTTCTCTTGCTCCTTCCTTGCACTCCGGAATTGATTGGCTTTAGTTCGGACGAAGAACCGGAAGAACGGATCTCCTTGGCGGCGGCTGGACGCGGCTAGGGCTCTTCTTTGGTTCAGAAATTTCGTCTGATATGCTCTCCCTTTGGAATGAATCAACTCCCGCTTAAAACCCCCCACAATCACGATAAAAAAGGAAAATAAAATCTTCAGGATTTCGCGTCTCGATCGATCGAGATTTGCTACCGATCGATCGGTGCACTGTTCATGCCAGCTTTTGAAACTCACTGTCTCGCTCGATCGATCGAGATTTTCCACCGATCGATCGAGACTTTAATAAAATTTGCTCTTGAGTCACTGCCTCGCTCGATCGATCGAAAATTTGTACCGATCGATCGAGACTTGAAATTCTTTGATGCTCAACTCTCTGCCTGGCTCGATCGATCGAGAGTAAATCTCGATCGATCGAGATTCCGAAAATCTCATTTCCTCAATTTTAGTTCTTTCTCGCCTCGATTTCGCCCGTTATCTTCATATTGGCTCATTTCTTCCACTTCCGATCTATTTTCCTGAAACAAACGAATAAACACCAAAAAGCATAATATCATCCAGGAAAAAATACGGAAAGTAGGAAGAAATTACAGTTAAAAACACTCAAAATCTAAGCCTATCAACTCCCCCAAACTTAGACTTGATCGTCCTCGAGCAAGCAATAAGCTCAAAAAGAAAAGTTAAACTCGATACTAAGCATGAATCATCTTTACAACATACGTAAAATCTCAGAAATCCTACTTACACATCAATAAAAGTCATTCAACACTTAACAAGAAGCAATTCCTCCTAAGTTAAACAATACATCGCAACATCGGAACGTGCGTGTGTGCTATTGTCAAACATGAGTTACATATATATCTTTAAGATCAACATGTGACATATCAACTCCTAGTCAAGACTACTTTGAATTACTCTACAAATTTACTATCCAGCACTTCTCCACTAATGTAACTATTCCCTAGACTTGGATCAAAAGGTCTTAAAAGCTTATAACGTTAGGCCTTTTGGTGTCGGCTTCAAAGAAAATGTAGGATGAATTCAAAGAAGAGAGTATAATAAAATCAGTTCAACTATTTTCTCACATAATCATTGAGCTTCTCTTCACATTTTCTAGCCTTGGCCACTTTGGGTCTTATTTAAATTTTCTTTTCAAGGCTTTTTCTCTACATCTTTTCTTTTTTTCTTTGCTCATTCTTTTGTTCATTTCATTTTTTCACAATGAACTTATCAACATATAACAATTTAATGCAATGAATGAGATCCATTATACTCCCCTAGGGTTGGGTAAAAATTTTCTTTTAGGCTCAATCCAAGGTAGGTATAATGAGGTTGTCAAGAATGTTGAATGGGGGTCTAATCATATGCAATGCATATACCATTCTTTTTCAATAAGGCTCAAAAGGGGACACTAAGGAATAATGTGTACCAGGTAGGCTTGAAAGGCACAAACGGTCCAAAGATCGCCTAAATCATCTCCAAGTCTAGTTCCTAATTATAAATTTCGCCTCAAAGTGCTTTCAACTAAACTGTAGAGTTATCTAAGATACTCAAGACTCATCATAGTTAACACAAATTTTCAATTTAAACAATACATACTTCACTCAATCATGACTCAATAAGTGCTCAAATTATTCCTCAGTTTTGACATATAGTTAACAAAGGATATATACAAACAAGTTAAACATTTCCATGACTCCTATCTAGATGAGGATTAATTTCATCATGTATTACCGTTGCAATTCCAACTCATCAATTCTCAAGAATAACTCAATCAATAAAAAAAAATTTTGTTGGTAATGCTCAAGGATGAATCAGTCTCAACATCATGCAGTCATGCTAGGAAAAGAAACAAGACAAGTAGCAGAATGTGCAAAAGAAAATACACGAATTCATTCCCAGACAAACTCAAAACAAACAAACTAACAAAATCACATCAAAACAAGAAATCAAAAACAAAACTCAAGGAAGGAAAAACGGAAGTTCTTAATTTATAGTCCCAAGCTGGACTGTCACCTCCTCATCTTCTCAATTTGATGGCTCCTTTGGATTCTTTACAGAATCACTTGGGAGCGTACCTTGCGTTCCCCCCGAAATCAATGTGGCCAACTGCCCTATCTGCACCTCCAAATTCTTGATTGATGCATCTGGGTTTTGCATCATTACCTCTGTCGATGAAATCAGCTTTGCCATCAGTTCCTCCATACTCGGCTTTTGCGTGAACCCGGCCTGCGGTTGTGGGTTCAGCACATTCTCCTGGTTCGACCATCTTAGGTTTCCTCCATGGTTGGTTGTAATTCGAGTAGGAATTATGGGGCGGCCTGTTACCTACAAAATTCACAGCCTCAACAGATTGGTTAAACTGGTTACCTGCCTGACACTCGATGCTAGGATGACCGCCTCCACACAGCTCACAGAAGATCGCTTGAGCTTGCATCGCTGCTGCTCCCATGCTGTCTATCTTCCGGTTCATGGCTTCTAATTGAGCCGAAAGAGCAGTGATCTCGTCCACTTGATGGACTCCCATTGGTTTCTGTGGCGTGCTCCTCTCGGATTGCCATTGGTAGCTGTTGCACGCCATTTCCTCCAACAAGTTATATGCCTCTTCCGGCGTCTTCCTCATTATTGATCCCCCAGATGCTGCATCAATCATTGAACGGTTAGAAGAAAATAAACCGTTATAGAAAGTTTGTACCTGCAACCAAATGGGTAGACCATGGTGTGGGCATCTCCTCAACAATTCCTTAAAACGATCCCACGCTTCATATAAAGTCTCGGGGTCAAACTGCCCAAAAGTCGTGATATCGTTCCGCATCTTCGCCGTCTTGGAAGGGGGAAAGTACTTTGACAAAAACGCCTTTGTCATCCCCTCCCATGTTGTTATAGAACCTGCAGGTAAGGAATTCAACCATGACTTAGCTTTGTCTCGTAATGAAAAGGGGAAAAGTCTTAACCTGATGGCGTCGTCAGAGACGCCATTATGTTTGAATGTGTCACAAATCTCCAAAAAGTTGGAGATGTGATTATTCGGATCATTCGTAGCTGCTCCCCCAAACATAACCGAGTGCTGAATCATTTGTATGATTGCCGGCTTGATCTCAAAATTGTTCGCTTGAATCGTCGGCCTCGTAATACTGGACAACGATCCATGAAATGCCGGTTGCGCAAAGTCCATCATTGATCTAGGGTTCTGTGCTTCGTTATTATCAGCCATCGCTCGAGCTTCTCGTAATCGCCTAAGTAAAGTTCTTTCTATCTCCGGATCGAAAGGCTCGAGAATGGGTTCCTCTCTTCTGAGCATGCACTAGAGAAACGATTCCTGTACAAAATAGACAAAAGGAGACAACAAAATACACAAAGTTATTCACAAAGATCAACAAAAGAAAACAGAAAAGAAAAACAAAAACGCAATAATAAAAGAATTGGCTAAATTACAATTAACTAATCTCGTATGATATTATACAGATTAGTCCCCGGCAACGGCGCCAAAAACTTGACCGCTTTATTTTTAAACAAAAGATATTTCAAAGTGTAGTGTGAAGCGATTCTACCGCAAGTGCACGGTTGTCAAGTTTTAGTATAGTGAAAATTAAGTACAGGTTGTCGAATCCACAGGGACTAACGTATAAGTACCAAATAAGATTAATAAGATTATATTTAGCCTACGATTAACAAAGTGTGATTATCTAAAGAAAACTTAAACTAAGAAATGAAACTTAAACAAGAAACAATAAAATGAATGGTTCCGGATATGCAAAGGTAAGTTGCTCAAGAAATTTATCAAGCTCTTCGTTCAACTGTGTTATCTTTAATGATTCATTTGAATAAGCAAATTATCAACCAATTGATTTTAAGGGTGAAAGGTTTTCGCTATTATTCAATACACTCTCTCGAGCTGTAAAGAAACTAACAATAAATTAGAATAAGTCACTCTCGTGCACCTATTTACTAATTCAAAGTTGCATAAATTATCAAAACCTTATAACTCTAAATCTTTCGATTCCAAGTTCTCACGTATGCGATAGCATCTCTCGATCTCAATCATAACATACTTCATGAATTAAAAGAGCGTGTTACAACGTTATCTCTCGATCTCGGTTATAACTCTCAGAATCAATCAAAGTTAGCTAGGCTTTGATCTTAACAATCGATTAAATCATGAACAATAGACATCAATACACTCAAACACAATTGAATCAATATATCAAACACAATGATACTAAATCTCAATAAAGTAAACTAGAATTGTTTCAAATCAAATACAAAAGAAGTTTAATCGTCTCTCGACCTCAAAAACATCAATTGAAAATTAATATGAAATAGATTAAAGTCTAGAAATACGATAAACGGCGGAATGAATCCGTGCGTAGCACCGAAATCTCTTCTCTTGCTCCTTCCTTGCACTCCGGAATTGATTGGCTTTAGTTCGGACGAAGAACCGGAAGAACGGATCTCCTTGGCGGCGGCTGGGCGGCGGCTAGGGCTCTTCTTTGGTTCAGAAATTTCGTCTGATATGCTCTCCCTTTGGAATGAATCAACTCCCGCTTAAAACCCCCCACAATCACGATAAAAAAGGAAAATAAAATCTTCAGGATTTAGCGTCTCGGTCGATCGAGATTTGCTACCGATCGATCGGTGCACTGTTCATGCCAGCTTTTGAAACTCACTGTCTCGCTCGATCGATCGAGATTTTCCACCGATCGATCGAGACTTAATAAAATTTGGTCTGGAGTCACTGCCTCGCTCGATCGATCGAAAATTTGTACCGATCGATCGAGACTTGAAATTCTTTGATGCTCAACTCTCTGCCTGGCTCGATCGATCGAGAGTAAATCTCGATCGATCGAGATTCCGAAAATCTCATTTCCTCAATTTTAGTTCTTTCTCACCTCGATTTCGCCCGTTATCTTCATATTTGCTCATTTCTTCCACTTCCGATCTATTTTCCTGAAACAAACGAATAAACACCAAAAAGCATAATATCATCCAGGAAAAAATACGGAAAGTAGGAAGAAATTACAGTTAAAAACACTCAAAATCTAAGCCTATCACAATTCAATATTACTCAAGCAATACTTCCAACAACGTCATCATTTACCTACTAAATGCGCCATGCATCATATCGTGACCAGTCACAATTACTGAACCCTGTATACTACGCAAGGCATCCCAATTTATTTTATGTTCATTGAGTTATCAATTAACCCGATCGAGTAGTACATCTTACTAAAGTTCAACTCATGCCACTTCATTTTAATGTGGAATATTTTCATTGGAATGTTGAAATCATCATGAAAATCTAACATAAATATTGCATTTCCAAAATCCCAAAACTTTAACAATTTTTTTTTAAAATAATAACGAGCCGCGATCGATCACCGGTCATCTCGTGATCGATCGCGAGAACTCACTGCCAAACTTTGCTCTTCCGCGATCAATCGCTGAGACCCCACACTCGATCACCAGACCCCCGCGATCGATTGGTCGCTTCGGGCGATCGAGACCAATCGATCGCCCCAACTGTTTATCGCCTTCCAAAATTCCCCATTACGTCGTGATCGATCAGCGCATGATCCGCGATTGATCGCGACCTGCGATTTTTCAAATTTTTTTTACTTCAATAGCGTTTTTCGAGCCCAAATTCAAATTCAACACCCCCAACACCCACAATACTTTAAAAACTCCATTATAACTCATAAAAACACCCAATATAACACAACAGCAAAATCTCCCAAAACCCAAAATTTCAAACCCAACTCTACACATTACCAAACTCTACAAAATTACTATCAAAACGCAGATAAAAGAGAGGGGAAGAAGATTACCCAACTATCTTCGAGAGATTTCGTTCCAAAATTGACCCTTCTTGATTTTCTCTATGGGAGAAAGAGAGGAAGAGGGGGAAAGGTGGCAGAGAGATGGGGGAGGAGAGAGGCGGTGAAGTGGAGAATGGTTACCGAGTCCACTTGGTATATATAGTACCAAGGCTCCAAAAGTCCGAGTTTCAAATACTCGCACCAAAACTCTTTAATAATCATGTGTGTTCAATAATTATCTCTCACTCACTCAATTGTATCACAAACCTCAATCCAAAACTCCACAGACTCCAGATCCCACTACCAACACTATTCCAAGGTTTAACACGCCAATAAGAATAAAATCTCAAATCCACACTCCAACAATTCCAACAGCGGATAATAATCCCGTAAAACCTCAATTCGGTAACTATCATCATTACCACAATTAATTTCCGGATATCACAACTAGTACCAAAATTGTAAAGATTTCATACCAATTTCATTTATAATAAATACCGAATAATATATTGGTATTTGTACCAATTTCATTCGTAATTAGAACCAAAATTATATAAGTTTCATACCAATTTTATGCATAGTTAGTACCAAAATTGTATAGGTTTCATACCAACTTCATGTATAACTGGTACCAAAATTGTATGTGTTTCAGGCCAACTTCACGTGTAATAAGTACGAAAAATAATATATGTTTCATACCAACTTCATGTGTAACTTGTACCAAAATGTATAGTTTTCATACCAATTTCATGTGTAACTAGTACTAGAATTGTAAAGATTTATACCAATTTTATATGTAATATGTACCAAAAATAGTATAGGTTTCGTACCAATTTTATTCGTAACTAGTACCAAAATTATATAAGTTTCATACCAATTTTATGTATACTTAGTACCGAAATTGTATAGGTTTCATACCAACTTCACATGCAATAATTATCGAATATAGTATAGGTTTCATACCAATTTCATGTGTAACTAGTACCAAAATTGTATTGGTTTCATACCAACTTCATGTGTAACTAGTATCAAAATTGTATATGTTTCATACTAACTTCACGTGTAATAAGTACAGAAAATAGTATAGGTTTCATATCAATTTCTTGTGTAAGTTGTACCAAAATTGTATAGATTTCATACCGATTTCATGTGTAACTTGTACCAAAATTATATAGGTTTCATACCTTCTGTAATGATTTTTCAAAATTAAAAGATTAAATTTTTAATAGAGGAGTATCATAGTCATTTTACATAATATAGGGAGTTAGAACAAAATTTAAGTTGCAGTAGGGTGTTTGAATTAAGTTTTTCTGACACGGGGACCGGATCCATTTGTAACTTTGAGTGTGGGGTTTTTACTCAATTTACCCATAATATAATATAATATAGATAAATAATATAAATAGAATAGACGTATAGCATCTGTTTAAAATAATGCTAAAGTATATATAAATTACACTTCTCTAGACAATAATGCTTAAAACATATAATATAAGTAATAGATATATAAGTCATATTAAATTTATGCAAAGATATAATAATTAATAATTAATAGCACAAGATCTTCGCAATTAATATATAGCATAAAATCAGCGCAAGTCTTTATTTGAATAATTTATTAACATCAGATAATTCAACCGTATTTATAATTAAACTAGTTGAGGCCCGTCGTGCACTGCACGACGGGTAACTCTCGGCTAAAATAAATACTTACATTATATAAATGCAATTATATTAGTTAATTACATGATTTTGATTTACGAACAATAGTGGGAAAAAATAAATGAGAAAATTAATTTGTATTATATGAAAAATTCATCTACAATGTAGCAGAAAATATATGTAAATATTAAAAGCAAGCAATATATACTTGCATAGAAGACGTGCAAACAGTTATATATACTGATGATTTGTGACTTTCCTACGTGCTACATAAGCTTATAATTTTGATTGTCATTTTTTTTACAAAAAATTAGGCAGAGTCTCCCCATAAATTGGAATATCCAGGGAAAAAAACCATAAACATCCCAATATATATCCTTAATACATAAAAATCAAAAGCCATGAGTAATTAGTCACTATAATTAAATTAGAATTAGCTATAACATCCCATGAAGTCCATATATTATATTCCAAATACAATGATTCAAGATTAGAGTATTTCTTGTCACGACGAAGGCAGCCAAATCAAATCAAATGTGAAGTCAAATTCCGATAGATTTGAAGTTGAAATGGTAAAATCGAGCTTACAGTCTTCATGAAGGTAGGCAATTCGTCGAGCTGAACCAATGGCAATCTTCACAAGTGTACGCAATCCATAACTTGCCTACCTTGGCCTGAAAGGTGTAACAAAAGCATAAGTACATATTTGGCCAAAATCCCTTTACTTCAACACTGCACAATAAAATTTACCGTGAAGATGGAAGTAGAGAGTATCATTTGCATTATAAACATGGGGAAACAACATAAACTAACAGTTATATATACTGACGATTTGTTACTATCCTATGTGCTACATAAGCTTATAATTTTGATTGTGTAGTGTTTTTTTAAAAAAATTGGGCAGAGTCTCCCCATAAATTGGAATATCCGGGGAAAAAAAACATAAACATCTCAATATATATCCTTAATATATAAAAATCAAAAGCCATGAGTAATTAGTCACTATAATTAAATTAGAATTAGATATAACATCCCATGAAGTCCATATCTTATACTCCAAATACAATGATTCAATATTTGATAGGTGGCAAATAAAGGACCATAATCTTGATTAGAGTATTTCTTGTCACGACGAAGGCATCTAAATCAAATCAAATGTGAAGTCAAATTCCGATAGATTTGAAGTTGAAATGGTAAAATCGAGGATATATAGCTTACAGTCTTCATGAAGGTAAGCAATTACTCGAGCTGAACCAATGACAATCTTCACAAGTGTACGCCAATCCGTAACTTGCCTACCTTGGCCTGAGAGGTGTAAGCCGTGTAACAAAAGCATAAGTACATATTTGGCCAAAATCCCCTTACTTCAACACTGAACAATAAAATTGACCGTTAAGATGGAAGTAGAGAGTATCATTTGCATTATAAACATGGGGAAACTACATAAACTAACAGTTATATATACTGGTGATTTGTTAATGTCCTATGTGCTACATAAGCTGATAATTTTGATTATGTCGTGTTTTTTACAAAACATTGGGCAGATTCTCCCCATAAATTGGAATATCCGGGGAAAAAACCATAAACATCTCAATATATATCCTTAATACATAAAAATCAAAAGCCATGAGTAATTAGTCACTGTAATTAAATTAGAATTAGATATAACATCCCATGAAATCCATATCTTATACTTCAAATACAATGATTCAAGATTTGATAGGTGGTAAAAGATCCAAACCACCCCCCCTCCCCCACACACACACCAAACGTGTCTGATGCAAGTATATTTTAATATACCTGAATCTTGGATGCTGTTTCAGAGTCAAGAAAGCATTTTACAGTACTCCAAAGCAATCTAAAGCCAGGTCCAGCATTTATGATAACGATTTGAGAAAGGGTCTGCATATTGTAGGCAGTAATGATAAGCTTTCCATCATGGAACATAACTAAACATAGAAACGTGTATCAGAACATGTTAGCATTACTTTGGGATAATTGTCATCGTAAATCTTGCGGAGCTGCGTAAGGATATTTTGCACAGGCCTTGTAAAACTCCACAAGCTCTGAACAGCAAAACAAACAGTACCAAGCCAAATTATCATGATTTTTTTTTTCAAAATAATAGAAATTGAAAAGCACAAGTGGTAGGAAGAGAAGTACTTACCAAGCCTTCAACGTCAAGAAGCACCAAATTTCTGTCAATGTGTCTGTTTGCAGCGATAGAGCAAGCAAGAAACCTGAGCCTAAGAGTTTTCTCATAGTCCAGGAATTGGTATTTGACATATCGATCTAAAGTGGTGACTTGCATTAATATTTCCAGATCAAGCATTCCCAATCTTTCAATATAGATTGGTCTTCCTTCCTTGTCTACACCGTGATAACCCTGAGGGTAATATTTCTGAACTTCAGTCAATTCCTTAAAGTCAAAATCCTGTAGATGATACAATAAGTTACAAGAATTACAAAATATTTCAGAAGGCCGACGAGAATGTATTAACAAATTACCAATATTTTCATGAACAATGAATTTTCGAGAAGATTCTAAAAACAAAATAGATGCTCTGTTCTTATGATCAACCTTATATTTTTTAAGTAAATTTGTATAGGTTTGCCAACAACTTACAGTAGCTTCCTTCAACTAATTTAACATGTTACCCCTGGCTTTGTCGGTACACTTTAACTTGAGGAATCCTTAAGTCAAAGAAACTTCTCACTTGTTTAAAAATATTTAAAAAATAAAAACCTTCTTTCTTCTCTACTGGAATTATTTCTAGATACTTTATTTTAATTCATCAAAGCTATACTCTCAAACCGAAACCAGTACATATTGTTGTCGGTAATTGGACTACTATAAAATCAGATGATCGTTGTCAAGGACAGATCATCTGTATCCTCGACATGAAACACCTTAAAATGAATGCAAAATTTGGATGAATGGCATATCAAGAAAATGTATCAGGATGAAAACTGTGAAGAGTATAGTTAAAGTAACCTTCATTGCAGTGTTAACACCAAAAATTTTCCTCCAATCAAACATCTCAGTCAAAGAGTTTTGTTCCTCCATTGATACTCTTTCTGGTGTTCACAATCTGATAAGCATGAAGTATTAACAATATTGGCCCAAAATTCCAGCCAATCTACAGCAATTCTGACGTTGATGAAACCGTACACAACTTTCCGGATGAAAAGTTTTTAGATGCCATAGGTAGTTGGATAGTCAGGATTATTGAGGTCACACCCCAATAACATCACTTTTAAAACAAGTTTGATGCATTTGTTGAATATCGGTGGGAACGTAAAGATACATCAATTCCAGAAACTTAGCACCACTTATAATCAAATACAGAACATTGAATTTTGAAGTACAACATCTAGCCATTCACGTAAGCAACCCCTGAAGTACTGAATAAGTACAAAACAGCTCAAATTGTAGAATACAAATCGAAACTGCTGATGAATACAAAGCTGCTTTCACACACACGAATTCAAAACTGAATCCTCAAGAAGTAAGTTCAATCTTAAACCTTAAAATTCAATCACCACGGAATCTGTACGCGAAATAACAGGATGTCGAACTAAAAAATATACAGCAAAACACACACACACACAAAAGATTAATATATTAAAATACAAATCATCATCAAACAAAAGAAACAAAATCAGGAACGCAGTTGTGGTAGTAAAAGAATTCAAAAGCAATATACCGAGTAACAGGAACCGTCGTACTCACAAGGTGCAGCGAATTGTTTAGAAGTATGGTTTTTGTAATTGAATGGAACGAAGAAGGCAGCGCTTCAAATATAACCATCATAATGTTGTAAACACCAATCGCATATACAGAACGAGAAATTACGAAATTCAAAGTTAAAATCGAAGCATTGAACCTTCGAAAGTACAGGTGTAGTGCCTCCGTCCAGCCCGACGCGACGCCGCCGGCGCTCAGGTGGCTGTGTTCCTTGCGGTTTTTCTTGAATCTAATCGTCATTTGCAGCGGCGGTGGAGGAAGAGACGTAAGATCGAAAGGAAATGAAGAAAGAATTGGGAGAAAAGAGAATGGCACGTTTGTTCAGATCGTAATTTTCCGCGAAGAAGATGAAATAGAGGTGAAGTTTTGGGGTTGAAGAGAAGAGAGGAAGTGAGCTACAAAAATCAATTGTGAAATTTCATTCAGTGGCAATCTCGTAAATAAGCTGGAGAATCCAATCCAAATCACCGACAACTTTAGCGCTCTTATATATTGTTAACAAAGATTGCTGCCAGCAAAGCTAAAAATTAAATTCGACTAGTCAGCCATATTCGAGATCGACAAGCAAACTTCGAACAGGGGCGTAGCTAAAAATTTTGTATTGGGGGGCTGGAAAGTGTAGGTGATGCGGGGTCGAAGGGGCGGTAGCCCCCTTGTAGGGGTTCGGGGGCAGAGCCTCCGAAAGAAATTTTTGGAGATCCATTGCCAATGACTCATTCGGCCCTTTCATTTCCTACTGTGAAAAATAAAAAAAATGGGTTCACTAAACTTCTTATTGGAACTCTATGTTAATATATACAATTATCTTTTATTTTGAATTTTTTTAAATAAATATATTTTGGACAAATAAGTAAATTCAAAACTATTTTAAGGAGAATGAGATTTAAACTCTCAACGTCAAAGCAATGGATTCTGGCAAATAATTTTATAGTTTTTAAAAATTCAAATATTTTTTGGGAAATCTTACCTTGAAGTTGAAGAAATCTTACTTGACTGACTGATTATTGGATTGATGATGGCGAGCCGATGAAGATGAGTGAAGGACCGATGATGAAGCCGTGAAGGATGATGAGTGAAGTGTAAATATGCCCTTGTAAGGTTTTAAAAGCCACTCAGAAAATAAAAAAAGTTGGGTTTGTCTGTATTATTAACCCCAATTTTTTGAATACATAAAAAAAAAATTTGAATGCATATTTTTTCAACTTCAAGGTAAGATTTCCCAAAAAATATTTGAAATGGTACGACTTGCACTTTATCAGAGGATAAAACAAATTCCATCTAGCCTTTAACAACATATTTTTGTCAAAGATAAAAGAATGTAAGATGTTTGTACAAATCACCAACAACTTTACAATCAGACGCTGAAATCGAAATGTTAACATCGAAACAAACAATATAAATAGAGTTGTGATAAATTGATACAAGGATGCTTCAATAGACCAATTTTTTGTGATATTCATACTCTTCAGCTCACTTTACATAAAGCATTTTTGCACTAATAGTGATGATCTTCGTATTCATTAGACCTATATCTCATTAGGATTTTCAAGAAGTTTTTATAGGTGTTATAGTTGTGAGACAACTAAAGTATGTTCGTACAAAGTAACTGTATAAATCTAGAGCATACATTCCATTAAATGAATAATGTGAGACAAATTTATTAAACCTTCGAACTTCCATAAAATCTGTATGTTCTTAAAGCTCTCAGTTTACTTCAATATTTTACCTTCCATAGAGCTAGCTGTTTACCAGGATCAGCATACTATTTTTCATACTTTGTTTATATTATTCTGCTTTGAGGTGTCAAACTGGGCCAGGAAACCCGACCCGCGAGTTGGGCCAGCATTTTTTAGGCTCGCCGGATGGGGGCCTATAAGAGTTGGCCCAAATAGGCCTCGGGTTTTGGCAGGTTGACCAGCGAGCCAGGTCCTTTTTTAAAAATGATTATTCCTTTTTAGTCTCAATTCATAAATATGAACTCAATATTACATTGAAGAATCTGATCTGCTATATATTTTTTACTTGTCGTGCTTGAAATTGCAATCTGTAGTTCAAAATTGAGTAAAATATCGATTTTCTAGTCAAGTATTTTTAGTAGCATGGTTAATGTCTAAATAAATCCTGAAGTAAATTCAAGTATTCTTCTGGCATTATTTACATGCTCGGCAAGTTTAGTTTGAATTCTTTTTTAAAGTTTTTTTCTTTTAATTTTCGACGGGCTAGGTTTGGGTTGGGTGGGGGTTCACCCAACCCACCTGGAAGCGGCCATACGGGCAAGGCCCGTTTCCCATTGGTTGGGCGGGTCAATCCATTGGGGTCGGGATGACCCATTTTGATAGCTCTAAGCTCATTCACAATATCCGATTTTCAATCATTAACAAGATTGAAAAACACCGGTACAATCATATACAAATTCAAAAACTGAAGTATTTATTCAACCCTTTATAAACATTTTGCCGATCCTAACAAATTTTCTTTGTTCAAATATTTTATTTATTTTTTAAACATCACGTGGTTGTATTTAATTGGTTAATTTTCTTATTTTTAATACATTAATAAATAATTTAATTAATTCTTATATATTTGTTGGTGCTATAAATTAGTTTTAACAAAAAGATTAATTAAGTTAATAATAAATTGTTTCCACACGGTACAGGGAAAGATACGATTCCGACAGAGGTGCCCGACAAATCAGTAAATGAATCAACATCCGACACCATTCTTCCTGTTTGAGCAGTTTCTGTATATGCGAAGTGATCTTGCTAGTTATTCACTCTCGTGAATGGAGCCAGAAGCCATATTTGATGAAGCCACCAGTAGCAACAGCATTCCTTTGCTTCCGAGGATAACCACAGATGTCAACGGCGGCGGCCGGCGGAGCAGTTCTGCTTCCACGACCGATGTTCTTTTATTCAGCACCTTCGTAGCCGTTTTGGGTTCCTATGTTTTTGGTTCTGCCGTACGTTTTCACTGAATGGATGACCCTGTTTTACAATACACTGTCCTTTTTGCCTTCTTGACAATTGGTTTTCTAGGCATACTAAAGAGTGGGCTATGACTATTTAATAGAATTTGAATTTTTTTTACGCTTCAGCCTGCTGGTAATGGCCCTTTTTCTAAGAATAGTAAACTTGACTGGAATTTTGTGTTATCAATTTGCAGGTGGGATTTTCATCCCCGGCGCAGTCTGGAATTCTTAAGGATCTTCGCCTATCATTGGCGGAGGTAAAATCAGTTTTGAAATTGCGTTGTTGATTCGAGAGACATGGATTTTAGTTGTATTAATAAAATTTCACAATCCTAGTTCTGTTTCTCATGTTTTATCCTAGGAGGCTAGAAACTAGTAGACAAAGTTGCCCAAGTTGTTAAAACTGAACTCATTTTGTTCTGTCTAGAATTGAGCAATATACAGTGCCGGTACTTGCTGATTGGTCAGTGCCTTGCAAGAGGATGTATTCTGATTTTTCGTTTTTAGTTGAAACAACATACATAAATGTGGAAAGAGTAAAAAATCTAATGTAACAGTTGTAAATGCACCAATAATTTGTTTATTGATGAAGTATTCCTATATTGAAAACATAATTCTATGGTCTAGCGTATGTAGATTCCATTTTCGTGTGTTTTACGATTTCACAACAATGCCAAGTGATTGTCTCCTTTATATTGAAAAAAGAAGCACGGGAATAAAAGAAAGAAACTGATCTCACTTGCTCACATTTGCATAAGATTCTGGTCTTGATAACTTCTGTATTTTCCCAAGGTTAGCTAGAGACGTCTCAACTAAGTTTTAGTTTACGAGAAAACATTAGAACGAGTTTGGCCTTTATTAGGGGAGTCCAATAATTTAGGGACATGATGTGGCTTATCTGTTGTGTGGTCCAAGATTGGTGGCTTGCTGTCTTGTTAATGCCCTTGAAGTTGGTAATGAACTCATTTTACAGCAAATTTGGAATTACTTGGCTCTCTAAACATGAAAAGATCCAATTTTAAGAATTTTAAATCTTCTTGAAACGTTGGCAGCTTAGACCTTAGAAATAGCATTGATTTATGTTTCACTTTTTCTTTTTGTGGAGCTACACTTATTCTAAAACATCTTAGAAGCGTATCCTTTTGTTATGAGGTTGTTGACAACATGAATGCTCTGGTTTATCCACTATCTTCGTATTTCAACTTTGTAAATCATATCTTCTAATGTTGAATACAATCGATGAAGCAGAATAGTAAGTTGTGCTCTGCTGTGCTAAAATGACTATTCAACGCCAATGAGTGTCAACTGGTGAACAAAGTTAATTTAAGACATTATTTCAAACACGAAAGATTTTAAAGTTGGCAAAAATAAGTTCATTTCCGATGACGCTTTAACAGAAATATTTTCAATTCGTATTTTTGGCAACATTTATAACTTTAGGTTGATATTTTATCCACACCATTCATTTAGATTCTCCTTTGCAGTATTCATTGTTTGGCTCATTATCAACCGTTGGAGCAATGGTTGGTGCAGTAGTTAGTGGGAAGGTAGCAGATCTCTCTGGGAGAAGAGGAGTAAGCTCTAGGAGTATTACAAAATTTCAGCTATGTCAATATTTTGTTTCTCTGGATCATAAAAAACTACTTAAATAGTACAGGCCATGGGCATTGCAGAGTTGTTTAATATTTCTGGATGGCTTGCAATAGTCTTTTCAAAGGTATTTGCTCATTATTTTCTCATGTTTTATTCTTGATAAGTTGGAAAGATCCAATTTACATTCTAGTACGAATGTATCGGTTGGAAGAAAAACTTCATCAGAGTTGGGAAGCAAAGGGAGAGGAAATATACATGCAATAACTTCGTGTAAAGGCTAATAAAGTCATCTCCATAAGCAAGTGCAAACTTTTTGAGGAGAGTTTATATCATGCTTTAATTCTCGTCTGAATACATACTGTAGAAAATAAATAATCTGAGAGTTGAAAATACTCTTTATTAATTGAATAATAAAAGAGTTACAATGACTATCTATTTATAGGTGAATATAAAGATTAATAGAAGTAAACTACCTGATTTATCTCTATCTAAATCAAATCAAATCTCTAGATAATATTATCCTACCAAACTTATAATATTATCCTACCAAGTTTAAACACAAAAATTTAAATACTAAATCTTTATCTAATTATTCAACACTCCCCCTCAAGCTGAGTCATATATGTTTATCATGCTCAGCTTGGAACTCAGGTCTTCAAATTTAGGATAATGAAGATCCTTTGTCAAGATGTTATCAACATTTGTTTGAGACTTCCTTCTCTTTCTCAGAATCATGCTCTTTTTTCTTGGAATCTGCGTCTGCTCCTTTTCTTGGAGTCTGCGTCTGCTCCTCTTTTCAGAGTCTGCGTCTGCTAATCTACGTCTCCTCCTCTTTTCAGAGTCTGCGTCTGCTAATCTACGTCTCCTGCTCTTTTGGGAGTCTACGTCTGCTAGTCTACGTCTCCTCCTCTTTTTGGAGTTTGCGTCTGCTAGTCTACGTCTCCTCCTTTATTTTGGGAGTCTGCGTCTGTTCCTCTTTTGAGAGACTGAGTCTTCAACAATAGATTTGATATTATCTACTCCCCCTCAAGCTTGGCTATAGATGTTTATGAGACCAAGCTTGCTGATGAGATGTAGGCACATAAGAATCTTCACAACTGCCCGGCGTAATATCAGATGTGTCGACGGTTCTTCCGCCGGCTTGCGGTTGCAGGTCGCCGGATTCCAAGCATTGCAGGTCCTTGTTCGACGCCAAATCTTTACTTTCGTCTTCCATAAACTGCCCCTCCCCATTTTCTGGTCCCAAGCTGGGGTTTCACTCAGAGAAGTTGAGAACTAGAAGGTTCATGGCGAGAAGCTTCAGGAATTTGGGTGGTGATTTGATTCCAGTGGCTCCTCTTCATCTCGAGTCCCATGTAGGTCAGCTTTTGACCCAAATTCTACAAACACATCTACATCTTCTTCAGGTAACTGTTGATCAGCAGCTCGATAAAAACACTGGAAGATATCGCATACTGCTTGATCGTGCAAAGATTTGTGGAGAATGATATTTCAATGAACCCCAAAATGACTACTTCATATCCTGGTGGAAGATTGGATAGTTTGCCAGATCAAGAAGGAAAGCTGGAAT
Organism: Haberlea rhodopensis; assembly: GCA_907163345.1. Taxonomy (NCBI): domain Eukaryota; kingdom Viridiplantae; phylum Streptophyta; class Magnoliopsida; order Lamiales; family Gesneriaceae; genus Haberlea; species Haberlea rhodopensis. Next base: position 28,550,202 of record CAJQUN010000003.1, on the reverse strand, counting down.
CTGTGCACTCTCCAGAGGCATTTGAGATGATACTTAGCCACCTGGCTCTTGTTCTTGGGGAGCGCGTTGTTGAATCAACTCGAGCGATCTATGAACACCCTTCCTGAAGGTTTTGGTGAAGATCTGATAAATTCCGAACAGCCCGCATCAGAAAAGCAACTATGGGATCCCGATTCACTAATACGTATCTATCCTGATGATGGTGATGGGGAACACGTCATAGATTCTAGCACCGAAGACAAGTCATACAAGTTGAGATCTTATGTGATGTATTTGGACGGGAAAAGACAACATTGAACGCATGATGAGTTTACTATTGTAGGCCTAGCCGGCGGCGGCTGAGTTGAGATAGCAACAACTCGCCGACGGCTAGGGTTTGATAAGCTTTAACCTTACTTTTATCAACCTAAAGCTCTGATACCATGTAGAAAATAAATAATCTGAGAGTTGAAAATACTTTTTATTAATTGAATAATAAAAGAGTTACAATGACTATCTATTTATAGGTGAATATAAAGATTAATAGAAGTAAACTACCTGATTTATCTCTATCTAAATCAAATCAAATCTCTAGATAATATTATCCTACCAAACTTATAATATTATCCTACCAAGTTTAAACACAAAGATTTAAATACTAAATCTTTATCTAATTATTCAACACATACACATGCACAATTTCTATTGATTGTTGTTTTGGAGGGCAGTGTTTTGCATGAGATAAGTAACCAGTTGAAAAGCTTGTATGAATACATGTAGGCTCAAGTAGTTTTTTGATGCGGTTTATTGTTGCTGATTCTTGCTTTGCAACAGAATGCTTGGTGGCTTGACATTGGGAGGCTGTCAACAGGATTTGGAATCGGAATTATTTCTTATGTGGTACATATAGTTTCACACTCCCAAATTCCTTTCCATGATTTACAATTTGAAGGTTTTTAGAGTTTTTATCATGTTAGGTACCTGTATATATAGCAGAAATAACACCAAAGAATCTCCGCGGAGCATTTACAGCAGTGAACCAGGTAAAATGGAAATCTGCTTCGTACTTTCAAGTAAAAATGTGATTTTGTAACTGCATAGATTCGTGTGCTTCTGATTCTTCAGTTGATGATATGTTGTGGTTCCTCCATAATGTTCCTAGTTGGTAATGTCCTAACATGGCGTATCTTGGCTTTGACGGGTAATTTTCTTTCCTCGTTAACTTTCTTTGATATATGTGCAAGTCAGTTGAAGTGATCAGGCTGCATTTTAGGAACTATTCCGTGTGTAATACAGCTTGTGGGCCTCCTCTTCATTCCAGAGTCTCCTAGATGGCTGGTAAGCTCAGACGGAATATTGTTGAAGTTTGTTAAACAGGAATGATCCCAGAATAAATTTGTTAAGTTGTGTTCGAATTTTTCCAGGCTAAGAATGGTCAGTGGGTTGGCAGTGAATCATCTTTGGTGCACTTACGCGGGAAGAGAGCTAACATTCTTGAGGAAGCTTCTGAAATCAGAGTAACATTTTTACTTGTTACGCTTGAAGGATGCTTTTTAAGTTTTCCAGCTTCTTGTTCTTTTTCTGACATACATTGGATGTATTTGTGTACTCGTAGAACTATACACTAACTGTAGAACAACTCGAGGACTCTAGCATAATGGACTTGTTCCAAAGAAAATATGCCCATTCGCTTACCGTAAGGTTCTATCTATTTCTGCAGTGGGATTAATGATCAGTTTTGTACTTACACTGTCCAAGGATGTATTTCATATTCACAGATCGGGGTTGGCCTGATGGTGTTACAACAATTCGGAGGCATCAACGCAATAACATACTATGCAAGTCCTATATTTGCGTCAGCTGGTAAATAACATTTTCTCAGAGATGAGTAGAAAGAATAGTTCTGATCATTGGATTATCACAGGTTTTTCAGAAAGAGTGGGCACAACAGCTATGGTTATCATTAAGGTTTCTATGTTCTATATTTCGTATTTTATTGTTGTATTTTATTTGTCCCTGTTAGATGACGTGTTTAGGACTACTGAAGAAAAGTCAGAAACATAGTGTAGTTAATTATGTCAAAGTCTCTATTTACCCGTAATTGATCAATGTGTTGTGGTGTTTGTCTTTTGTTATTATTTATTATTGAAACATGGTAGGACTATGATGTAGTAGGTTAATGGCTTTAAATTGAAGTGTTCTCATGTCAATTAATGTATTCAGATTTACATCAATTCATCAACTTAGCATTTCATCGAAGGAATCTAGCCTCTCTTCTTTTCATCTTCATTACTGCAGCAACTCTTTTAAAGAAACAAAAGTTTATTCTTCACTCAAATATAACTGCAGTCCCATGTCATATACACTTCCCTTTTGCAGGTTCCAATGACTGTTTTAGGAGTCCTATTGATGGATAAGTCGGGAAGACGTCCACTGCTTTTGGTAACATCACTATATCTCGCCCCTTACCTTCGTTAGCTTTTATGAACATCTTCTGAAAGGTTTTCTGCTGCAGATTTCAGCTGCAGGAACGTGCTTGGGTTGTTTCTTGATTGGGTTATCATTCTTATTACAGGTTATATCTTGTACCAATATGTTTCATGCGATACGTTGATTCTGAATATGTGATGTATATTATCTTTCAAATTTCAGAACCTTAAACTATGGGAATCCAGTCCCTTTCTATCTCTTGGTGGAGTCTTGGTAATCCATAATAACTCGTAACTCGAAAATACTAAGAGTCTTGGCAATATCCTTTTAGAAAATTCTGATTTCATCAGCTCCAATGAACAAGACTTGAGCGGATAATCTTTTCATCAGATTTTTACGGGATCTTTCTCTTTAGGCATGGGAGGCATTCCTTGGGTTATAATGTCAGAGGTGCAGCAGCACTATATCAGGAACTTAACCTTATATGTGTATATTAGAAATAGTTCAAATCTCACCGATATGTCAACATTTCATCATTATTTCAGATCTTTCCTATAAATGTGAAAGGTGTAGCTGGAAGCCTGGTGGCAGTGGTAAGCTGGTTTGGTTCTTGGATTATAACATATTCATTCAACTTTCTTGCGCAGTGGAGCTTTGCAGGTGATATGCTGCTCCCTCTCGTTTTTGTTTCCGATTTCTGACCAGTTCAGTAATGTGAGCTGCAAACTTTCAACTAACACGGTGATCCCATTTCATCCTCTCCAGGCACATTTTTCATTTTTTCAGCCATTTGTGGATTTACTATCATCTTCATCATAAAGCTTGTTCCTGAAACGAAGGGACTTACATTGGAAGAAATACAGGCATCCTTGGTATCATTTGGTTTAGTAAAATAGCCACTTCTTTATGTACACTGCAAAACTCATTAGAACTTGCACATGGACAGCGAAGAAATGTATGACCACTGGTTTGGTGGTTTTGGAAATTTATTTGGAAAACAAAATTTACCCATGCAAGAAAAGAACTGGTTGCTGTGGTAACGTGTCAAGTTTAATATATTCTAGGAATTACATGAACCGATCTCTATTTTGAGCACAAACACACATTAATGAAGTTCCCAGTGCTGCTTGAGTTTTGAAAAATTTCTTATTTACTTTATTATCATTTTATTACATCGGGAGGAGGGGTGGGTTCAAACCCATGTTAGTTACTTTATTACAAACTAGTGTTTTATCAATTCTTTATAAATTCCTAAAGGTGGTATGATAATATCTACTGTTTTTTTTCTTTTTGCTGGGTAGTAATGTTGCATTAGGGCCAAAGTTTACAAAGTTCCAAGTAGATCAAGCCTACTTGACCAAACCAAAAAAAATTAATACATGGCAAAAACCAGGGAGGATAAAAAATGAACATATCCCACGCATGGAAGAAATATTAACACTTCCAAAAGCAATTGTTTGATGCGATCATTTAGCTAGGTTATGAGCTGCAGAGTTGGCATCTTTAGGTATATTAACAATAATTCAAGCTGGATTGGCCTACAGGAGTTTCTATATAGTAACAACTTCCGGTAGGACAGTCCAACTAGGAACAGGATCAAGCTTAAGGAGTTGCTGAATTGTTTCCTCCGAATCACACTCGAAAATAATTTTTTGAAGGAGAGTGAGTGTGCACCCTTCATAGCAAAGATCAGAGCTTTAGCTTCCGCTGCCAGTACATCGGAGCCCAGGTTTGAGATGTTTTTACCTTTACAACAGCTCCCAAATGGTCACGCATTAACCAGGCCGCCACCGATTTACCTGTGCAAAAAGAAGAGAGTTCATATTAAGCCAACCAGAATCAGGTGGAGACCACGCTTTATGTGGAGTGATCTTAGGTTTAAAAATATCTAGTTTTTTAGTAAAACGTATTGTTCTTGTTTGAACACAATACAATGTCAGTGGAGCTAAAAGACAACAGCCTACTGGTAAATCAAGCTAGTGTAGAATCTATCTGTTCGAGTCAAAAATGAACAAACGAACTCCATTAATTTGCATCCATAATCCGAAACAATGTCCAATGCGATGAACATTGAAAACCGCCGCCGATGTGTACCACCACGTGTGCTTTACTAAAAAAAAAAAGAAAAGAACAACCATCGGAAAGCAAGTTTTAAAGGAGTTTCACATTTGACTCGAATAATGTTCGGCAGTTCACAGTACTCCGAGAACTCTCACTATTTTCAAAAGAAATCTGAAGGAAAATAGAAGAAACAGATTATCCTTCTTTGCGACAACACGAGCTGAACTCAAACATTTGTCCAGAAACCAAGAAAAAAGGAATTCTGCATAACAACAGTATCAAATATATTATGTAAACCCCTTGTCAAACATCAGTCGGACTTCTGCCTCTCTTTCTTGAAAAGGCAACGGAACAATGACAGCAACCAATACCAAATCGAGAAAAGCCAATTTTCGATTCTGGTTTGGGATCTGGGCGTGGTCCAAATAATCCCTTGTAGAGCTCCTTCTGTTTCTGATAAACAGCTTTGTCATCTTCTGCTAGCAAACGCAACTCTTTTGTTATTGCTTTGTCTTCAGGGGAAAATTTTTGGGCCTTCATGAAGTCTTCACGAGCAGCAGCTGTCTGCCCAAGTTCCGCTCTAGCCTTGCCACGTCGGAACAATGCTTTGACATTGTTCTCATCCTCCGCCAACACCTAGCAGCAAAATGTTTCAAGTCTTATTTTTACCTGGCAGGCTTCGGGATTATGGTAGTGATAGCAGTAAAACAAACAAAAATTAATGCAAAATGACAGAATAAGGGCAGATAACACCATGTTGACCCAGAAATTCAAAGTTCCATTCTGTTATACATTCACATGATCAAGAACAAAAGAAAAATTCAAGTGATAAAGCATTAAAGCTTGTGAATTTTCAGATACAAAACGCAATTCTTCTGAACATCGTGTGCAAAATCAAGTTTGTACTTTCTATAATTGAAGTCACCTAATTTTTCTCCTATAAACACTTTTTATCCTGGATATTTTTAGAACAGCCTGATATTGCATCAAGTATCTGAAACCATCTCTGATTTCCTTTTCAAATACTTGGATTGTACTCAATATTTGGAAAAAATGTAATAGAAACTTGTAATGTCCGACCTACATTAGGATCAAAGGCTGAAGCCAATACAGATATACTTATGTTTCCTCCGAAAGAGACAAGGTCCTAGGTGGCGTATTTCACTGCTCAGGGGACTATTTACTTTTTGAAGTCGGATTAAAGGTTCGACAACATTTGATGATGAGAGAGTTGAAAGAAAACAAACAGTCAAAACAGTCCATAGTGAATGAATTTTCAGAAAGTATCTACGTACAATACCACATTGGGCAATGGCTTCATCATAGCGCTTGAGCTTTATCAAGCAGGCTGCCAAATTGAGGTGGCAAGGATTTTTACTGCCAAAGCCATATCACGGTACTTCCCAAACAACTGGAACATGAAGTCATCTCCCATGTATGCTATGGCCTAGAGCGCACAAAAAAAAAATACTTACAGAATGTCAATTTTAAAAAAAAAAAAACCAACAAAGCAAAGTAGTCAATAGGAGTAATTTTGCAACCATTTCATACTGTTGCATTGCCTCCTCCAATTTATCCTCTTTGAAAAACTCATTCCCATCCATCTTTCTTCGATCTGCTGTACCAATTCTCTCTTCTACTGTCATGTCACTGCGGGCCTTTCCCTGTGTGAAGATCCATCATGGAGATATTCAATATTTGGAAATCAAAAGTAATCCACAAAAACTTCAAGCACGGATTCAGAATATATATAAGACACGCACTTCTTTGGTCTCATCGAAACCAATTAATTCAACTTCATACACAATATTTGCCATTGGTGGAACATTTGGAAAAGAAAAGTTCCCTTCTTTTCCATATCCTAGTTCCCAACCAACATTAAGCAATGAACGTTCTCCAGATTTCATGCTAGAAACTCCAATCGCTAACCCAGCCATTTCTTTTTTCTCTGTAGGAAAAGATCAGAAGACAAATATTACACATTTTTCCAGAAACTTATATCATATCATTTTTCACTATATATTCATGGAAAATAGATTCATTTTTAAGTTTCATAGTGGCTTTTTGCAATATAAGGATGAAATCCTTCAGAAGAACTGTCATCTGAGTAGCCATCTTCCATTGAATTAAGAAGTTCAGCAAACTCGCCAAGAAAGAGACAGGTTTCTATACTCTTGTAGCATAAATAGATGGTAAAGGATATTTGTGAGTTTTCATAAAAGGATCCAAATATATGAGTGCATGTACAGATAACAACTATAGCTAGCAACTTCTCAAAAACCAACACATTTTAATTTAAAATTTTTGCAACTCCTTATGCATTACCTTTGCCTAGGATAAGCTCAATGGGTTGCTGTTCTTGCCATGTATCTTCAAACTTGTGTTGGGTGCTTTCAGTCCATGCCCTGTAGTGCACTGCCAAAAATTTGAGGTTAGTGAGTGGGCATACCTCAAATTTGAGGTTAGTGTGCAAATTTGAGGTTAGTGCGCATACTTCTTCCCCCTTAAAAGAAAAATGACAATATTTCAAACACAGAAGCATATCATCCTAAACTGTCACTTTGTTAGAAATGAACCAAGTAGTCGAACTCTAAATGAAAGTTCACGATAACATGACATCATCAGCAGCAGGATCAAAGAGTTTTATTTGACAGTACATTGAAAATTTGAAATTGAAAAAGTTTTAGGAAACATCCGAACAAAGATTACGGCACTCGTAAGTCCATCAACAATTTTCATGGACAACTCACAGGCACAAGGTAGTCAGATTCGACCAGTGTACAGTTTCATTATTTGCCTTCATGAGTGTACACCCATTCCTTACAGAAATCAAGGCAAAGATCTATGCGCATACAATGAGGAATAAAATCATATAAAAAGACTTCGATCAGTAAAAGTTTCCAAACAATAAGCAAAATTGTATAAATAAGAATCTGGTTCATAACTATTTGTCGTCCATTGACTTAAAATTTTCACCATATACAGAATTATAACATCTAGGAGAATCAGATTGAGGTAGTGGATCGCTCTTGAAATTATTTAAGTACTCGAAACTCATACCTTCCCACATCTACGCTACCTTTCCCAAATCCCAACTGTAGAAAATTATTGTGTTTCCCGGGTTCATGGCGTGGTACTCTTTTTCCAAACCTCTCATGAGTAGTTTGAGAATTTTTTAAAAATGTTACAAATGTTCTTCCAGATAGATAACAATTAGTCGGACACGAATTTTGTTACACAGTGTCATGGTCATCTCATCCCCAACTCAATATTTGGCTGAATGTCTAGTTCACGGGATGATAACGTGCATGTATACATAGGAACTTCATTATTTAACATCATCTATCTAAACTGAAGAGACATATATGCTAACTCATCATTTAATAAATCATGAAAAGCATTTAAGAGGTCAATAAAATCTGATCAATGGTCTTACTCTTACCGAAGCATGTTGAATATTTAGATGGCTTCTGACCATGGCCTTCCTTTATAATTTGCTTTGTCACTTTCTCATGGAGAACTTCCACAGCAGAAGTAACCTTAGGGAAGCCACTGTCATCTTGGGGAAGTTCTCCATGCACAACTGAGTCACCTTCAGCAACAATTTCATCATCACCATCTCGATCTGCAAATGATGCATGTTTTATTCATCTCAAAATATTCACATTTTAAAACATCTCAAATATTCACATTTTAAAATAAAAATAAACGTTTTATAATTGATCTGCAGACAGGAAATACTTCACATAGCTAGAGAAATACTGCCCTCGTGATTCAAGTGCTGCAAGGGGTCACTCTAGGAGTAAAGATAACGTGAATGTCAATAAACACTCTATTTTGCTAAATTGGCCGAATGGCTGAATGCATTTCTCCTTTGTATCACTATCTATTTACAGTGATAGTACATCATATAATCTGCCTTAATTACATTTACTTTTATATCTAAAGAGGCATAATAAACACTCTATTTTGCTAAATTGGCCGAATGTCTGAATGCTTTTCTCCTTTGTATCATTATCTATTTATAGTGATAGTACATCATATAATCTGTCTTAATTACATATAATTTCCTATCTAAAGAGGCACTATATTAGGAAATACAAGATTATTTCCATTATTACGATCTTTCCTTCTAACATAATATTTCCTTGTAACACTGAATACATATTATCAAAGTAACAGTAGTATGAGGCTCAAACATATGACTTTCAACAATCAAACACCTTAGAAAAGATCAGTAAATCTACACACGTGAATTCTATTTTTGCAGCTAATTTTACGTTTTCAGGGAATTTTGAAAAGTTGAAACATATTCCATTTGGGGCAGAGGAGATGCATGCCCTGCTCACTGCTCAGCCAGAGCTATTTATGGATTACGGGAACAGCTCTTCAAGACTTCAACACATGGTCATACATATAGTAACTGTCCAATTTTTAATTCGTGCACCTCATAAAATATTTTGGAAAATGACACCCTATCACGCACCTCACGATTGTGGACATCCAATAGAAGTATTGACAAAAGTACTTTAATTTTCAAAAACACCAGATTTTCTAAACCAACTTTGACATGTAAAAGCCAGAACATGGTAACTACCTGGTGATGGCTCAAGCTCCTTCTCCAATTCCACCATTATTTATATCTTAAAGAGATTACTGTATCCGCTATCTACTCCTTTCAATCTGCAACTTTTACAATGCAAAATCCATAAAAAGAAACTAAAGAACATAAAATTTGACCGAAGACAGATCCTATGATACTAAATAATAGTTACTCCAGTCAAATGGTCTGTAGAGCAACAAAATCACAAATAACAGAAATGAATCAACGCAGCAAACTTCACTTCTCTGGTCCAGCAGTTAAATAAAGGCAAAAATGGTGTTTAATTAAGAAATCTCTATTAAAGAGGGCAGCAGTAGCACGATTACCGTAATTAGCTCAATCTTCTCCAGATACACAAAATGCCTGATCTTTTCACCTCTGAATGCGTGAAAATGTGTTGTCTTTAAGTGATCGAAGAAGATCCTGGAGAGAGAATGAAGGTGCTTTGTCTGATCAAATATTTGCAAGTTCAAACGGTTTCCGGGTTGAGGAAGTTGCTATTCCATGGGTAGTCAACTGTGACTCACGCCATCATCAACCAAACTCAGTTTCGTTAGATTCCCAATTCAAGTATACCCGACCGGGCCCGACCGGGGGAGACGTTTGGAAATCCATATATCTTATCTTTACGATAAGTCCTATATCAAATACTTCTAAACTGCACTCTCTATCTTAAATTTATTTTAGTTTGCAATATCCTACTATGCATGAATATGGATACGGATATGATTGCACGAGATTTTTGAAAAAAGGTTAATTTTTTAATTTTTTAAATATATACATAAATAATATTTAGGAAAAATTATACAAAACATCATATAGTTTTCTCCAACGTCAACTTTTATGAATTTTAACACTTTGCAATCTTTTGACTCGATTTTGTACTTTTTTAATCTAAAATTCACCATCACACTACATCATCGCAATGCATCCTCAAAATCAGAGCCCCTTAAGTTAGCTGTTGTAATATTTAAAAAAAAAAATATTTCGGGTACCGAAAATTCTTAGGTTGTTTGATTTTGGAAAATAAATTTTTGACACTCAAAATATTAATTTTGTTTTTTAAAAAAATTGCAATAGATAGTTTATTTACATTAAGTTTAAAAATGTAAGACGATGATGAAGTGTCGATTAATTTAGCTAAAAAAATATTACGTCAACATGATGTAAAATGTTATAATTCATAATAGTTGAGGATATAAACACAATTTTTCAAACAACTGTCAATTGAAATTTAGATCAAGTTACAATATCTTCGTGTAATTTTACCAAAATATTATTTATGTATATATATAAAAAAAAAATTTGTCATATATATGCACATCGCTTCCTAGCAATTTTGAAAATCCCTTGCAATTATTGAAAGTTGAGTATAAACCGTAATTTTTCAACGAATGGTTGCAACGTGAAATGTAGACCAAAGTATAAGATATTAAATGTAATTTCCTTAAAAATCTATAAAAAATCAAGTTTCAAACATATAATCAGCAATAAACATATTAAAAATCAAAATTACAAAGTTGGTGTATCTTGACCGTGTCGGATATGGTCTCAGACGTATCTTTGCCGTATCCAGACTCCGGATACTCCATATGGCTTATCCGATACTCCTGAGTCAGAAGTGTCTTGGGCGTATCCAGCACGTATCCGAGATTAAAAATCAACTTTTAATTCCAGATAAGCCACGTGATATATTCGATACGTATCAGGGGCGTATCCATGTTTACCCGTATCCCAAAAGTGTCTGATTCTTGACCGTGAATTTTTTGGAGTATCCGTCCACAATATCTAATGCCATCAAAATTACCCTTATTTTTCTGCATATGTTTACACATTACCTTATTCCCCAAATTTCTCTATTAACCCATTTTCATGCCATGGCTGCTGGTTTGTAGTTGCTCGTTCCTAGTTTTGGCTATTATATATTTTTTTATTAGAGCTTTTTGACTTATTCAATTGATCATGATTCTACAAAAATATAAAAGAAATGGAGTTTTCGGGTGTCACCAACCAAATTCTAATATAAATCATTCATCAAATTATGAGTGTCACCCATCAAATTCGAGGTGTTCAACTTGCTATGTTTTTGTCCAGATGTTTGACAAATGTCTTTCTCGAAGAACATATACACATTTGTGTACTGTGAGCTTGAAGCTTCTTTCTTTTTTAATGCTTTGAGATGATTGGTTTGGCTTGTTCACATTGATTGTGTGTGGCCTGCCGAGAGTTCTCTGTGACGTGGTGAGCGTACCACAATATAGGTAATGTGGTATCATATCCCTGTGTTAATGATATCATATGCTAGTTTATATAGTATTACAATGTAAGGAAAACAATACCATACAGTATGTGTTAATGATATCACATGCTAGTTTATGCAATATTACAATGTAAGGAAAACAATACGTGTAGTACAAAATTCATGTGTAGACAGTACAACATACATCTTTCTTAAATGATAGGTTTATGATGTGTTTGATATGAGTGATTAAGTGTGATTGTTGACACTTATCATGTTGTATTCATTGTTTGGTTCGTTTTTTAATAAACCATCATAATTATGCGGATACATGATAAAGTGGTATTAAGGCTTGATTAATTAATCCACCTACCACCATGCGTTTAACAATCCATGTGTACAGTATGCATGATAATGTATGGAAATACCAATAAAGCACTTTATTTCATTTGTATGGTTTAAATAAATGTTGTAATATCTTTTTATTTATACATATCCTTTTTGATTAAATGTAATAGTTTATTAATAATTAAAGTAATTAAGTAAATTTAATTTATTTTAATCTAATTAGATAATTAATTTAGATAAATATAAATTAAATATTTAAATAAATTTTTGAATTGAATATTTAAATAAATTGCATTACTTAAATTCAATGTTTAATATGTAAATATATTGAGGTTGTTTGATTCACCAATATTTTAAATTTAATATATTGCTGTTTAATTGGTTATTTTTTATTCACCAAAGTGAACTAAATATTTAAATAAAATGAATTTTCAAAAAAATATTTTTATAGAATATAAGAATTATTGTAAATAAACAACTTGGAATATTATAATGAATAAGTGAAACCGCATTCAATGATATTTTGGTCATTTTAATACATACTTTACATTTGTATCATGTTTAATCAACTATATAAAACACATTATTAATTTTCACGTCTGTCTTACTAATCATAGACATAAAAAAAAAAAAGATTCTCAATGAGCTACAATATTCACATCTACATACATACACTTTGGAAATACGATGGTAAATGATATTCTCTGAAACTAAAATTCCAAGTGTTCTCATATTTTCACGTTCGGCTATTAAATAATCATATTTGTGATCTTATAAAACTTGATGTATTGGGTGTTGGGAATTTGACCTCCAAATTCACCCTTCATGATCTGCACCTTTTATGAAAAAATAAAACAAAAGGAAAATTATAACAACACAAGAATTTAACGTTGAAAACTTCCAAATTAGTAGAAAAACTAGGACCGAAAAGAAAATATACTATGTGGAAAATTATTACAACCACACAGTTTCTCTCATAATCCCAAAAGCACCAACAAAGTTTTCTTACTAGCCATACTTTATAAACCACATCTCTCATCTTTACAAGAAAGACACCGAATAAAATCTTTTATGATGTAGAAGAACAATCACAGCTGCAACCACATAGCATATTAAGAATTTTACAAGATTCTAAAAGCTAAAAGTTGTAGAGAAGATATTGACTGGTGCACATAAACCAAAGGCCTCAAGTCTAATTTTATAGTAAGAGGGTTGGTTGATTTATCCTCCCATTTCGATGCGGGATAAGAAAAAGCCAAACCCATCAATCTCCATATTGTAGATTTGTTGTCCCACAACACTGCACCTCGATAAAGATCTACATAGCTTCTGTTACCGACACTGCAATACAGTCATAACTCTCAATGTAGAGAATTACCATGCTCCACCATAAAAAAACATACTCACTCAAAATAAACCATTCCAAGCATATCAATTCAGTTCATGTCGAAAAATAATCTTGCTAAAAAATTATAATGCAACTCCCACGATTTGGCTCTCCTAGAAGTTAATCAGACATCGACATGAATTTCCACCACACAGCCTGTATCAATGCCAATTCAATGCCCATGTGCAAAATTGTGGACCCACTAATATTTTACATCATCTATCATGGCAGCTTGGGGACAACGGCATGCCACAAGGATGTCCATATCCTTTTTAGATGACACCATGGAAGAAGACAATGTTAGCTTCATTATCAGTATCTCCATTTACTTACCATTAGTAATTTGTCGAACCAACTCCAGCTTTTGTACATTTTTTATTGATGTGCCCAGGTTGTCCACATCCCCAACATGATTTATTCACCGAGTTCTTCTTATTCCAATTATGAGTAACCATTGCAAAATTTTCATGTGAACCGTTACCATTACCCTCACCAAGTTCCATCTCTTCAGAAAGAAGCTTACTAGTAACCTCTGAGAAAATGATTTTTTTCCTTTCCATGAATTAATATCGACTTCATGTGCTCATACGAACGTGGAAGAGACCAGATGAGTATCAAGGTATGATCATCATCATCACTTTTAACTCAAGTAGATTTAAGCTCTGAAACATTGCCATTGAGAACACTTAAACGATCTGAAATAGTAGTATCATCATTCATTCGCAAATATGAAACTGTTCTTTCAGATACACCCGATTAAGACCCACTTTGTCTGATACAACTCTTCGAGCTTTTTCCAGAGTTCCTTTTGCCGTCGACATTCCATGCACATTTGCTATAACATTTTTGGCCAGGCACATACACTTGCTGCTCTCAAATCCAGATCCTCTCAATCTTCATTGCTCGTTCCAATTTTGCCCGTTGCACTAGTCGTTTCACCAGTCGAACTAATATCACTGCTGCTTTCGGGAAATATTCTTCCATTTAATGTCTTGTGTAAACAAGATTGAATCAACACATCCACGACTTGCACAAAAAGTTGATTTTTACATCAAATTTCTCCACATCAAGTCTGGCTGCATTTGAAACTCTGAGTCATGACATTGTCTTGTAATACTTTGATGAATTTTACAGTAGACAAGAATAGTATATACTAAGTAAGCTCCCAGGAAATAGAGGATCTCGATCTTTCCTAGGCAGAACTTCAAGATTCATAGGAAAATTGGTGTGGTCACACTGGTCCACTTAAATACCGATTTTCCTAGACAGAACTTTCTTAATCAATACGTATTCGTCTACCACACCAAAGCTCCACTACAACAAAAGGACCCAGGCTCTGATACCACTTGTTGGGAAAAGAAAAAAAAAGAGAAATAATGACACAACGATTTAATGTGGAAAACTTCCAAATCAGGAGAAAAACCACCAGGACAAGAGAAGAAAATACACAATTTGAAAAATTATTACAACTACACAATTTTTCTTATCACCCAAAAGGCACTCACAAAGCTTTCCCACTAATGCTTGAAGGAGTCCTATTAAAACCAAAGAATATAGGTCTGTCTGCCAACCACACCTGCTTGTGGAAGCAGACTTCCTAGGGATTAGAGACAAAGGGCTAAAGAGAGAGAGCCAAAAGGGGATTTTCGTGTATAATCCTGCATAATCTCGAATGTTCTCAGTTCCGTTACGTAGACCAAATAATAGAATGCAAGCATTCATGGAGACATAGAACATCATATAAATTATCATGCTTGCATATTTATCATTCGAGTCTCCAACAATTATTCCAATAATTACATATCCGATTTGACATAAGGACGAATATGCAAGCATACATTTCATGCTTGTTTGAGTAATAACAATGATATTTCCCAATATCATGCTAAGAATAGCTAGGATTTCAAGAAGAATATGACATTCGTTTGATGAGAAATAAAAAGGAATATCAAAAATTCGAGCGGCTAAAGCTGAAGCAGCTACTTTCGAAGTAACAGAAAGAAAAGCAATGACTGGAGTGGGAGAGTCAGAGTGGAAAAGATGATCCTCACTTCTTTCTCTCATCCAAAACGCCACACTTTATAACTTACACATCTCCTATTTACAAGCAAAGACACCCAATAAAATCTTTTCTGATGTGGAAGATCAGTCACAGCTGCAACCGCAGATCATATTAAGAATTTTACAAGATTCTAAAACAAGAGAGAAATTATCTATTATCTAAAGCTAAAAATTACTAGAGAATATATTGACTGATGCACTTAACCAATGGCCTCATACCTTCATTTATAATAAAATGGTCGGTTGATTTCTCCTCCCATTTCGATTTCGATGTGGGATAAGAAAAGGCCAAACCCATCATTAGGTATATTATTAGGTATATTTTATGGCTGTTGAAAATCTTTTATTTATTTTTGGAGGTTTTAGCCGGAGAAAGAAAAGGAAAATACTTACAAAATATTTGTGTTTGAGTTGAGAGTATATAGCTTCGGTTCAGCGAATAGAAAACTGTAGAAATACATGACACTACTTATGATGGCTTTACCAAAACTGTAAGATTATACAGGTGAAGGTGGCAAGTCTAATAATAGCCAAAACCCAACGCAACTGTCTGAATCTAAGTCATCTTGAACAGCAAGAAAATGTAAGCCCCCACAGGCCTTTTTTGCTGCTTCCCAAGCTTCAGCTTCACGTGTAGTGACTGGTGTTTTCTTGTATGACGCATAAACATACCGAGTTGAAATTCCGACCGATAGGATTATACTAGCACGAGCCGTGTCTACATCGATCGAACATACTTCTAAACCATTCATCCATGCTGCAACAAATGCATGTAAACATCAACACGACTCTTGAAAATTAACATGAAGCTAAGAAAAATCTCGACATAGCATTGTAACCTGCTAATGGTTTAGCTCGGGAAGATCCAACAGCAAGTCCTGGAACTAATGTCTTGTCGCCAACTTCAATCCCAAGAAGATCCAAATCTAAACCTGCACCAAAGGCAAATCTTGTTTGGAGAGATGCCACCTCTTCTGCAACAGCTGAGAATACAAGACTAGATTAATGTTGTAATGGTAACCAATAAATGCAAAACGGAGAATCATTTTCCTCAATAAGAATGTTTTTGATACCTGAAAAAGGTAGCTGGACAAAAGCCCATTTTTCTCCATACAGATTCTCTGGAAGTTGTACAGGGAAAGGATTATCAAGTGAAAGTATTGGCTTTAACCCTTTCTGAAAACCAGGATGGCGCGTATACACGGTTTCGTAGCGTTCTTCAAGCCACAGAACCAGAGATAAACACTGAACCGAACAGATTAATTTGTACAAAATTAATGAAATGCAAGATTTTAGAACTTTCAACACTTCAAAATACATTAAAAAGCATCATATTTTTCCTTCATTGTTCTCAGAAAAAAGAACTGGATAGGACTGAAAAATACCAACTTCCTCGAGATCAAACATTATATTACACCCACCCGTTTGCTTGGAATCGGTTTTACACCAAGCTCGTTGCAAGCTCTTGTTATAATGGTCTGCATCTGTGACCTATAAATTCAAGAAAACAAACAATCAATTTCCACAAATCATTTGAATAACTGAATCCAATCCAAGAAAATAAAGAATCACAAAACAAGCCACGCAATCAAGAATAAAAATGAAAAAGAAAAACAAACACTAACAACTACCTGAAAAACCGAATTTTCTCAGGTAAAGGCACACCCAGATCATCACATATTGCAACTAAAGCATTCTTAAGAGTGACACTATTGATGGCATTGTTGGGAAAGTACTTAGTGTACTGAAGGGCAAGCGATTCGTCGCCAACTACAAGCTCCCAAATCTTTTTTCCCCTTATATCAAGAATCGGCCTAGAGCAGAAATCCACCTGCCACTCCTTGATGCTCCTCGGATCAGTTCCGGGGTCGAAATAACACAATTCTGCAATTGGGTCATCCTCATTTTCTTCTTCAGAATCACCATCAACAAGAGTTTTCCCGCTTTCGGTTTGCAAAGGGTTGGAGGAAACTGAGCTTTCAGAGACTGAAAAACAAGGTGGAAAATGGAGATTCTTGAAGATTTTTTGGTGGGGCTGTTTCTTTGTGCAGAGATGATAAGATGAGGTTTTGGTAAAGGGATTGAGAGTGTTAAAGGGGTGTTTGATTCTTGTGGGATGGAAGCTTAAACTAGCCATCTTTACTTTGTATGGGGAGATCGAGGGGATAAGGAAAAGGTAGGATCTCTGGAAGAGCTGTTGGATTAGTTATCCACCACTCACAGTATAACTAGGAAAGAATTGGAGAACAGACATCTTCAAAATTGTTCTTAAACGACTTCCTCGAAATATATATATATATATATATATTATAGTTTTTGTTGACACCACGTAGCTAGAAATTTTACATAGGGGGCTGAAGGCGAAGATGTTGCGAGGGTTTAGGGCAAAGCCCCCGAAAGAAATTTTTGGAGATCCATTAATGTGGCACATTTGGTCCATTCATTTATATTAGGGCTCGAAATAAAAAATGAGTTAATCAAATGTGAAATATACCCATTTATGTATCATCTTGAAAGCAAATTTATCTATTTTAACCAATCATAATATTCTTGATGACCATTAAAAATATATAAAAAGTTATTATAGAATAGAGCTTGACGTATAAGTTTCAAGAAAGCTATTGGACTTCACTTACTTGCTGAAGATGAGCGAGGCAGAGCCGTAGATAAGAAATGACGCTTTCAAAGACGAGAAATAAAGAACAATTGAGTGGAGCAAGATGCAAAAGACCGAAGAACTGAATTTTTTTTACACAGAGTGCAAGAGTTTTTACAAGAAAAACATTCAAATTAATATATACAAGTGAGCTTAAGTTTAAATAGAACACTTTTTCCAAGAAAATTTTATTTTTTTAATTTTTATTTATTAAAAATCATGTTTATCTACATACAAGGCGTGGTGTTAGGTATCAGTATGTTGATCATTTTTTTCTTAATTTGACCAAAAATAACATTTCAAATGACTGACTTTCACAAACTTTTTTTAAAAAAAACGAACATGCTACTATAATTGAATGGGAAAAAATAACCAAAGAACTGACTAATATTTTTTTTAAAAAAAATGATGTTCATCTTACTATAAACTGGAAAAAAATATAACATTTAAAGTTGCTAAATGTTGAAGTAGATAAAATAATTTTAGGATGTATGTACTGAAATATATATCAACTCTATTTCAAAAATATATGTAAGAAATATTATACATCGTATATTGAATATATATATATATATAATGCAAAGTATTAAATTATAAAATATGTTAGCAATGCTAAACAATCTATAAATGATAATAAAAATTACATTTTTCGTAATATCCGTAATATTATTAATAATAATAATAATAATAGTTAAAAATACTTATTTAGTTGGGTTGATCAACATGATAAGGTTGCATTTACTTAATCAACTGAATAAGTTCAGGCCAAACCTTCGCATCAACAACCGATTAAGGTATATTTTTTCCTAGTCGATTCAGATCAAACCCACACATCAACAAAAAAAAATTTATTTAACAAAAAAAATTTCTAACAACAATTTTTTTTATTTAACAAATACATTAGAAAAAGAAAATTTATTTAACAAATTAGAATATTAATGAATAGTAAAACATTGGACTCTTATTATTATTATTATATATATATTACTATTATATATATATATATATTATTATTATTATTATTATTAATATATATATATATATATATATAATAGTAATATATAATAATAATAATATATGGGGAAACTCAAAAAAAAATCCATATTGTCAAACTTAATTTTGAAATCAGTCTCCATGTCAGAAAAAATTAATTCAAACTCCCTACTGCAACTTAAAATTTTGTTCTAACTCCCTATGACTATAATACCCCTCTACTAAAAGTCAAACATTTAATTTTGAGAAATCATTATAGTCTGTACAAAACCTATACAATTTTGTTACACGTTACACATAAAATGGGTATGAAATCTATACAATTTTGGTACAAGTTATACATGAAATTGGTATGAAACATATACTATTTTCGGTATTTATTACACGTGAAGTTAGTATGAAACCAATACAATTTTGGTACTAGTTACACATGAAATTGGTATAAAACATATACTATATTCGGTACTTATTACACTTAAAGTTGGTATGAAACCTATACAATTTCGGTACTAAATATAAATAAAACTGGTATGAAACCTATACAATTTTGGTACTAATTACGAATAAAATTGGTACGAAACTTATACTATTTTCGGTACTTGTTACATATGAAATTGGTATTAAATCTTTACAATTTTGGTACTAGTTACACATGAAATTGGTAGGAAACCTATACAATTTTGGTACAAGTTACAGATGAAATTGGTACGAAACCTATACTTTTTCAGTACTTATTACATATAAAGTTGGTATGAAACAGATACAATTTTGGTACTTATTACACTTGAATTTGGTATGAAACATATACAATTTTGGTACTAGTTATACGTGAAGTTGGTATGAAACATATACTATATTCGAAACTTATTACACATAAAGTTTGTATGAAATGTATACAATTTCGGTACCAACTATGCATAAAATTGGTATGAAACCCATATAATTTTGGTACTAATTACGAATAAAATTGGTACGAAACCTATTCTATTTTCGGTACTTATTACAAATGAAATTGGTATGAAATCTTTACAATTTTGGTACTAATTACACATGAAATTGATATGAAATATATACAATTTTGGTACAGTTATAGATGAAATTGGTATGTGACCTATACTTTTTCGGTACTTATTACACATGAAGTTTGTATGAAACATATACAATTTTGGTACTCATTACACTTGAAGTTGGTATGAAACATATAAAATTTTGGTACTAGTTACACGTGAAGTTGGTATGAAACCTATATTATATTCGAAACTTATTACACGTAAAGTTGGTATGAAACCTATACATTTAGGTACTAAGTATACATAAAATTGGTATGAAATCTATATAAATTTGGTAATTGTTACACGTGAAGTTGGTATGAAACCTATACTATATTCGAAACTTATTACACGTAAAATTAGTATGAAACCTATACAATTTTGGTACTCAGTATACATTAAATTGGTACGAAACCTATGTAATTTTGGTACTAATTATGAATGAAATTGGTACGAAACTTATACTATTTTCGGTACTTAATACTGTTAGTTCCGGATTTTAAAGATGACAAAACAAATCAGAACGGATCGATAGAAATCAGACTGACCAGATCAATTGCTCAAAACAGATCAAGCTGATATGGTATATTGCAAAATCAGAAAGGATCGATGAACATCAGCCTGACCAGATCGAAGCTTCAGAACAGCTCAACTATTATCAGATCAGAGCAGACAAGGTTGTATAAGCTTCGCTCTTCAGTCCGAATCATTAACGGCTATTTATTGAAGCATTTAATGTTGCAATTAATGCTGAAAAAGACCAAGGACTGAAGATTACCATAAAAGGTAAGAAGACAAAGAAGAGCTCATCTGACAGTCGCCGAAAGCATGAACCAGAATGGCAAGTGCCCAAAAGAATAAGACTGTAGCTTACTCAGAGTTTGAGCAGAGTCAAAAGTTGCACATAAAGGGAAATAATGTCGTTGGTACATGCAACTATATAAGGATGCAACAGAAGAGCTCAAGAGAGAGCCTGATCAATCAAAAAACGCAAAAAGAAAACAAAACAGCACAAGCTTACAAGCTCAGACATCCTCGAGCCGAAAGTTTTCATAAGCACAAGCATATTGTAATATTTGATCATCTTAGGATCATTGTGTGCATAGACTAAATTAGTCTATCTTTTGTAAGATAGAGAAGTGAGAATCAATTGTAACTGTCAGACAGAGTGTGTCTGAACAGATCGAGAGACTAGGAGTTTCAGTCTGGTAGTAAGGTAAATCCAGCTGAATCAGGTTTGTACAACAGGATTGTATAAATCAAAGTCTTCTAGTGGAATCCTTCCTTAATTAGAAGAAGGGGAGACGTAGAAGGATTACACCACCTTCGAACTTCCAGAAACATATTCTGTCTTTTATCATTCTGCACTCGTTATACTATTCAAGCCATCGAGCCGTTCTTACTAGTCTAAGAACAGACCGTTCCGCACTAAAATTTTCAGTGGTCTGTTCTGCAGATAAGCTGATTAAGAAATAGATTTCTTTCACTAATCCGAAAGAAATCACAAAGGATTATTTTTATTAGGAGTGTTCATTCACCCCCCTCTAAACACTCCGGACCGATCCTAACAAGTGGTATCAGAACAGGTCGTCTTAATCATCACAAAGATACTTGAGCTGATGGCATCATTTAACAAGATTCCTATGTTCTCAAAAGAAGACTATGATGATTGGAGAATCAGAATGCAAGCTCATCTGGCAGCACATGATGACGATATGTGGTTCGTCATTGATAAGTGTGATTTTTACACTTAATTTGATATATGATTAGGGGCGTTTTTATAGTGATTCATGGAAAATATTACGCGTTTTGGTATATAATTGTATATTTCAGGAATCCGGGTCCAAATGCTAAAAGATGATGAGAAATGCATAAATGTGACAAGAATTCAAATTGGGTTTCAAGAGTTGAAAAATCGTGCACCGGGATAGAATACATGCTGCACCCTAACGCCACTTATGCAACACGATTTTATTAAAGATTTTACATGTCACATGCATGATAAGGAAGGGAGTGAAGAGAAGATTGTATATGAGCATTAGTAGGGAATAAAATATTCTCTAATATTTTACCAAGGGATTAACCAATTAAAAGGGAGATATTTACGTAGAGATTGGGGGGAGGAGGCAGACTTCAATAAGGAAAAGATACGTAAAGATAAGGGAGCAGCGAGATTCATGCGGCATAGGAGATTTAAAACGTGAGACGTGCAGAACAAAAGGAAAGGAGAAAAGAGTTTACGGGATTCGGGGGGCTCACGTACGTGAAAGAAAAACCTTCAGAAGATAATAACAGATTGTGGAAAGACGAAGAAGAAGGAGCAGTAGAGACAAAAAAAGAGAGAAGAGGAGACCCCAGATCTGAAAAAACAGATAGAGAAGAGAGGAGTTACGTGAGGCAACGGACGTGAAGAAGCAGCAACGATCAAGACGTGGAGCAGAGGAGATTAACGAGAAGAAAGGGAGAGCACTTCACGCACAGAAGAGATTGGAGGAGAAGATAGTTACGTGAAAAAGAGAAGGGAGGATATTCAGGACGTGAGAACAGAAAAAGAGCAACAGAAACGGAGAAGCACAGTTACGTGAGTGAGCAGGATCTATCAGATTATTGGGGACGTGAGAAGAAAAGAGAAGAGAGTGACGACAGGAGATAGCCGAAGAACTCACGTACAGTGGAGAGCAGCAGAAACAGAAAGAGAGAAAACGTGAACTGGTTGGATAGCAAACGCACGTAACTTGGCTTCTGAAAAAGATAGAACAGCCGATAATTCTCCAAAGTCTCAGTCGAACGCACGTAATTTTGCTTCTGGACGCATTCCACGGATTCATTCGGGAAGAACATTGCACAGCAACGAAACTCACGTACAGAACAGAGCACAACATTGAGAGACTGATATACAGAGTCGACGACGCGATTCAACATCGCTAGTTTATGCGTATTTCTAAACTTTGTTTGTTTCTATTTGATTTTCTTATGCTTTTGATGTTGCAAAACATGATATTGCATTTGATATTGAATATGTTGCTAGGCTAAGTTTGTTGTCAAGACTTAGGGGATCCTATGTTATGAACCCATGATTTAAATTGATTGTTTTTTATTGATTCTTATTATCTAAGTGTATAGATCATTGTTCTACATGCTTTTAAGGGTTTGGCCATCCTTGAATGATAATAAATTACAATTGAGATCGAGAGATAAAATTGGAATTCGATATAGTGATTTATGCCGTGGATTTCAGACTGAGATCGAGAGATGAAGTCAAATACACGTGTGATAGCTATAGATATCTAGTAATCGAAGGCTAGAAGTTTTCAAAGATCGATTTACAATATTAATTGTTCAATAAGGGTACGAGAGTGGCTTATTGTTACGTTAGTATTAGATTTGTTATAGCCGGACCAATGTATAGCAAGTGAATTAGGAAAACTCGTCACCTTAGATTGTTTGAATTAATTCTTAACTAATAGGCGAATTGTGGGGGATTACATAGGTGAACCGAAAGTCTTGATAATTGTCTATATTGATTTCATTCTCATTCTCTATCGTTTGTTTGGATTTATTATTGAATTAATTAGTTACATTAGTTAATTAGTTATAACCAATTTTCGTAGGCTAAATATAGTTAAACTAGTGGAGTTTGGTAATTATTTACTAGTCCTCGTGGGATCGACAATCCGTACTTTTTATATCATTATACTAAAACTTGACACCGTGCACTTGCGGTAGAATCGCTACACTGAGAAATAACTGTTTAAAATAATAGCGATCAGTCATCACTGATGGACCAATGAAAATTCTGAAAGTCAATACAGCAGCCTCCATTACTGGTGGTGAACCCCAAATGGTCGAGAAGGACAGATCCCTCTGGACGAATGAAGAAAGAAAGAAAGCAAATCTAGACAACGTTGCCAAAGATATCTTGTTCAAGACGTTGGACAAAAAAATGTTCAGTAAAATCAAAATGTGCTCTACTGCTAAAGAAATTTGGGAGAAGATAGCACAACTATGCGAAGGGAACGACCAGACTAAGGAAAACAAGCTGACTGTTGCTCTTCAAAGATTTGAGAGCATAAAAATGAAGATTGGAGAAACTCTAAACGAGTTTGAAGAAAGAGTTACTTGTATTATCAATGAACTAAATGGTCTGGGCAAGGAATACTCTAGAGAGATTGCTCTGAAAGTAATGAGAGCTCTGTCAAAAGAATGGGATGTAAAGACCATTGCAATGAGGGAGTCTAAAGATCTGAACAAAGTTGAACTTCATGATCTGTTTGCAGATCTTAAGACATATGAGTTCGAACTAATCACCAGAGGTGAAGCAGAGCCATTCATCTCTCAACCAAACAAAGCACTGGCAGCCATTCCAAACCAGACCACCCCCACAACAGATCGATCTATCGAACAGATAAGTAATGATGCTATGTCACTGTTTATCAAGAAATTTGGTAAATTCATGTC
Organism: Haberlea rhodopensis; assembly: GCA_907163345.1. NCBI lineage: Eukaryota > Viridiplantae > Streptophyta > Magnoliopsida > Lamiales > Gesneriaceae > Haberlea > Haberlea rhodopensis. The sequence continues at coordinate 28,525,938 of CAJQUN010000003.1, read as the reverse complement.
TAAGAATAAAAAGGAATTTTAAACCTTCTCATCACTATAAATCGAGAAAATACGATGTTGTTAATGATCAGGCTTGCTACAATTGTGGTAAGACCGGACACTTTATTGCAGATTGCACCAGACCGAAGAAAGAAGAACGTAAAAAAAGCATCGTTATGACAAGAAAAAGAAGCACTACAAAGATCGTAAAAGTCATCATGGGAAGTCTCAAAAGGTCCTAGTAGCAGAGAAAGAAAACAGCAAGTGGGCTCAGACTGACTCAGATTCAGAAAGCTCCGAATATTCTTCCAGCGAAAGCGAAGAAGATATTCAATGTCTAATGGCAGACAAAGAAATGAGTCAAACAGACGAGGTATTCGATCTTGACTCAAATGAATTCACACGTGAAGAGCTTATGTCCGCACTGCAAGACATGGCTAATGATTATAGAATTTTAGCTGAATCATTTGAGAAAACTAAAGCTAAAGCCAATGATCAAATAGATGAGCACATCAAACCAAGCTGCTCTGAGCTAGGTGAGTGCAATAATCTACAGATCGAGCTGAATAAGCTGAAAATCTCTTACGATCAGCTTCATGAAGAAAATAAGAGAATTAGCACACAAAATGCTAAGCTTTCTCATATCTTCAAAACATGGACAAAATCAAGAGCATCACTGGAAGAACTGCAAGAGGTACAAAGAAATGTCGGTGATGTCACCGGCATAGGCTTTGATATCAAAGACTGCACCAAAGATGAATCTGAACTGTTGCTGGTAAAGAACAAAATCAAACAAATGACATTTGTTAGATCCAGCACAGTATATGAAACTGAAGCGCCTACAATTCAAATGGGAGTCGCCTTCGGGGATCAAGGTTTGAGAAGAGGAATTGGGTACGTTAACCAAGCCGAAGAAAAGGCACCAGCAAGCTTTGTGTCTTTCAGACCAAATCTAAAGGTACAAGATCTAAGGCAAGGAAGACCATCCAACTACTATAACTCAAAACCAGTTCAACGAAGATATAGATTACCTCATAAGAATCAAATGTTTCCATATCGCACACATTATCACATACAACATCAAAACAGATCAGCTCACATCACACCAAACACACACAAGCCATTAAAGATGATACAGGTGTGGGTTCCCAAAGGGCTAATCCGTTCTGGACCCAAGTAGGATTGTGTGCCAACAGTAATTATGTTTGATGACAGGTACCGAAGAATCTAGTATCAGACTGGTACTTAGACAGTGGGTGTTCTCGTCACATGACAGGAAACGTCGAGTTGCTGTCTGAAGTCACAGAATGTACTTGACCCAAGATCATCTTCGGGGATAACTCAAAGGGTAAGACTGTGGGCAAGGGTAAGATTGTCCATGATAATATTACTATCAATGATGTTCTGTTAGTTGAAAATTTATGCTATAATCTGATCAGTATAAGTCAACTATGTGATAATGGTTATGCTGTAGAATTTCACAAACACACTTGCACTGTTAAATCGTCAGATGGTATGACCATACTTGTAGGAATCAGAAATGGAAATACATATAAGATTAACTGGAATTTTGCTCAACCTGATAATCCTACTTGCTTCATCCCGAATAATGATAATAAACACTGGCTATGGCATGAACGCTTGAATCATCTCAACTTTAAGACTATTTCTAGCCTGTGTAAATATGATTTAGTTGTCGGTCTGCCCAAGATCGATTTTGCTAAGGATAAGATCTGCGAAGCTTGCCAAATGGGCAAACAGATCAGATCATCCTTCAAAAACAAGAATGCCAAATTCTCCTCACGCTGCTTAGAACTATTACATATGGACTTGTTTGGTCCTATACCAATAACAAGTTTAGGGGGAATGCGGTATACTCTTGTTGTTATTGATGATTACTCACGTTTTACATGGACTATATTCTTGAGCAGTAAAGATCAGACCGGTCCGAAGTTGATCAAGCTGCTGAAACGCACTCAGAATGAGAAATCATCAAGCATAGATAGGATTCGAAGTGACAAAGGCACTGAATTCTCAAATCAGAATCTTGAATCCTTTCTAGAAGATCAAGGAATTAAGCATGAATTCTCAGCTGCTCGAACCCCTCAACAAAATGGAGTTGCAGAACGAAGGAACAGAACGCTTAAAGAGGCAGCAAGGACAATGCTTGCAGATTCTTGAATTTCACAAAAGTTCTGGGTAGAAGCTGTAAATACTGCTTGCTACACTCAAAATCGGTCTATGATTAACAAGAAGTTGAATCTTACTCCATATGAAATATGGACTGGTAACAGACCGTCTATCTCTCACTTTCATGTATTTGGATGCAAATGCTTCGTTCACAATAATGGTAAGAATCACCTTACAGCATTCGAAGCTAAGTCAGATAATGGGATATTCTTAGGATATTCATCCAATAGTAAAGCTTTTCGCATCTTCAATAATCGCACTTTAACTGTAGAAGAATCAGTTCATGTAGTGTTTGATGAATCTTTATGTATTGAGGGTAACAAGGAATCAATTCAAAATCAGATGGAAAATATCCATCTCGAAGCTAACAGTGATGATGAGATTGTAGCTAATAGGTCAAGAGACAATCCACCGAAACCTGAAGTACCAGATAGACCGGATCAAGGCAATGAAGCTCCTCCAGCTCGAGCCGATCAAGAGGACCTAAACTCTAATGTTAAGGCAGATGCTGATAATGTTGCTACTACTCATCCTTCTGGACTAGATAATCCGGAATTGAGCTATCGATGGACAAAGAGGCATCCACCTGATCTAGTAATTGGAAGTCCTTCTGCACCTATAAGAACCAGAGGACAGATGATGGATGAATTCACTCATGCCGCTTTTATATCTAATCTGGAACCGAAAAAGATTGATGAAGCTTTGACTGATTACAACTGGATTATAGCCATGCAAGAAGAGCTTAATCAATTTGAACAAAATCAAGTCTGGAATCTAACCCCCAGGCCAAGTGGTCTGCCTGTTATTGGAACCAGATGGGTTTTCAGAAACAAGCTAGACGCAGATGGAGTTGTGGTCAGAAACAAGGCCAGACTGGTGGCGCAAGGATTCCGACAAGAAGAAGGAATTGACTTCGATGAATCTTTTGCACCAGTCGCCAGACTTGAAGCAATCCGAATCTTTCTTGCTTATGCTGCTTTTAAAGACTTCAAAGTATATCAAATGGACGTTAAGAGTGCTTTTCTTAATGGTAAGCTTCAGGAGGAAGTCTACACTGAGCAACCTACTGGATTTCAGAACCACTCATTTCCAGATCATGTATATCTACTGAATAAAGCAGTATATGGACTGAAACAAGCTCCAAGAGCCTGGTATGACACTCTGTCTCAATTTCTGCTGGACCACGATTTTCAGATCAGCTCAGTGGATAAAACTTTATTTAAATTTATTAAGGGGGAACATACCTTATTAGTTCAAATCTATGTTGACAATATCATTTTTGGGTCAACTAACCCCAAATTATGAGAGAAATTCTCTAAGTTAATGCAGGGACAGTTTGAGATGAGTATGATGGGAGAACTTTCATTCTTTCTGGGTCTCCAAGTCAAACAGCTCAGCAATGACATTTTCATAAATCAGACCAAGTATACCAAAGAGCTTCTAAAAAGTGAGCCGGCTTGATATAATGTTCTCAGTCTGCATGTGCGCTAGATTTCAGTCAGATCCAAAGCAATCACACTTTATTGCTGCTAAACGAATTCTTAAATACTTAAAAGGATCTCAGAACGTTGGTCTTTGGTACTCCAAAGAGTCAAATTTCAATTTAGTTGGATATTCAGACGCTGACTATGCTGAGTGTAAGATTGATTGCAAAAGCACCAGTGGAACATGTCAATTCTTAGGGGAAAGATTGATATCATGGTTTAGCAAGAAGCAAACATCAATCGCCACATCTACAGCTGAGGCAGAATATCTTGCCGCTGGAAGCTGTTGCGCTCAAATGCTCTGGATTCAACATCAACTCAGAGACTATGGCATTCAAGCTGTTGAATCTCCGATATTTTGTGACAACACCAGTGCAATCGCTATAACGTATAATCCAGTTTTGCACTATCGAACAAAGCATATTGATATCAAACATCATTTTATTCGAGATCATGTTGGCAAAAAGGAAATTCGGATCGAGCATATTTCAACAGACCAGCAAGCATCAGATATCTTCACCAAACCACTTCCTGAGGCTAAGTTTAATTATTTCCGTCAAATTCTTGGTTTAATAGACTTATCTTGATATTTTAGACATATCTTTCTTTTCGCTTTTAAAGATTATATGCTGGCACAGGTCGATAATACAATGATCAGAAAGACACAGACCGGTCCGAACTTTCAGACCGATCTATGCCAAATCTGATGTTATCCCATGATCTGTCTGGTCAACAAATCTTTAAATAAAGTAATTATTTAAAACAGCCCGGACTGATTGCAATTTTAACCGCCTTATCTCTCTATCATCCTGTCCGTTTATTTTGAATTATTTAAGTATCAGTCATCGAGATACAGACACGTGTCTTCTCTCTCCTATTTAGCGGGCTGAACACTTCACTTTCTTTTCACTTTTTACAAATTACTGCTGTCTGTTTTCTAACTCTCAAATATTTTTCAATTTCTCCGTATTCTTCATTACGCACAAATGGCTACTATCACTCACAATTCTCTATCTGTTGAGTTCAATGAAATCTACAGGGATGAAGATCCAGAAATGGTCTTCATGTTCAAATCCTTGGAGTCTTCTGGATTAAGGAACTTTCTGGAATGCGGAACGGTGGTTTACGAGTCGGAGATTCGAGAATTGTTTGCCAATGCTGTGTCTCAGAAGACGTTCATCTCCACCACCGTCAAGGGTAAATCATTTGACATTTCTCAGTCGACGCTGTCAAAAACCTTTGGTCTTCCCAACACCGGATTTACGGAGTTTGGCCACATCCCTCAGGCCACTATCACTAATCTTCAGGGGAAGGTATCCATTTTTGGCCACCGACTGCAGCCCTCATTCAAGAAGAAGGAAATGCTCTTTCATTTCCAAGTTCTATGCGAGATTGTTGGCAAGCCACTCTTGGGCAAAGCCGGAAGCTATGACGCCGTCACTGTCGAGAAATTCCGGGCCATGGCTGCTATTCACTCCGGCCAGAAGATGAACTGGTCCGCAATCTTGTATGGAGTTTTGCTTGAAACGGTCATCGCATCCAAACAGGCTGTATGCTTTGCAGTTCCCCTCAGCAAGCTTTTGGAGACTTTGAATATCGAGCTGGGGAAGCCGTCTGCCTTGAGCCCTTCTAAAATTTTCAACTCAACCCCAAGGGTTTGGCACTACTAAAGTCCAAAAGTGCTCCACCTACTTCTTTCGATCTGGTGGCTGTCAAAATTGAACAAGAAGAAGAACAGGCTGCTAGAAAAACCCGAGTCAAGCGCAAACTGACTATCCAGACTGACTCAGAGGAAACTCAGTCTGCTCCTTCATCTCCAGCCAAGCCCCCTCCTAAGAAGCCAAGAACCCAGATCACCAAGCCCATCAAAACCTTACCTCTCAAAACCTTACCTATATTGCCCTCCACAAAAGCCACCCCTGCACCCCAAACTACAACTAAACCTTGAACAGCTCCAACCACCTCGGCCTTGGTCACCTTGATCCGGTCCGAAACACGCCAATCTGCTATGACTTCACTTATACCAATTGCCGCAAAAGTTGATCATGGCTTGTCGTCATCTGATCACTCTCCAAGCCTTTCATCTGATGAAGCTCCATCTCTGGCCAAGTCCCTTCAACACCTTTCGGATAACTGTCTATCTCTCTCTCAACGAGTCATAGAAGTTCATCAAAGTCAGAGGACTACATTCTTGGATTTTGAATCTTTCAAAGAGAAGATGACAGCCAACATTAGCAGCATTCAGCGCGGACTGAATGATCTATTCTCTCAGCAAGCTACATATAAAAACAGTCTGAGAAAAGAACAGATCGAGCTGGCCACTGAAGTTCGAGCCTCCGTCGCCAAGTCCCTTCTTGCTCAAGACACTCGTCTTGATGCTATCAGCGCTCAGCTCGCCCAGATTGTCGATTTTCTTCAAGAGATTGCTGCTGACAAAAAGGGGGAAAAGAGAAAGGACTTCAAGCCACCTCAGTCTTCATCAAAGAAGTAGCGGTCTAAATATAAGTGAGACTTGACTATAATTGTATATAAGATTTTTGCTCAATAAAAATCAAAGTTCTTAGTTAAGTCATCGTTCATTTATTTTGAACTAAATGGCTTAATCAATCCGAACTTCAACTTAACCGTGTTCATTTATTTTGAACAAGAAGAAGTAATTGATCTGCAAGTATACGCTTCAGAGTTCTTAAAAGACTGAATAAAAAGATTTAGAAGCTAGGTTTTGTCATCATCAAAAAGGGGGAATTTGTTAGTTCCGGATTTTAAAGATGACAAAACAAATCAGAACGGATCGATAGAAATCAGACTGACCAGATCAATTGCTCAAAACAGATCAAGCTGACATGGTATATTGCAAAATCAGAACGGATCGATGAACATCAGCCTGACCAGATCGAAGCTTCAGAACAGCTCAACTATTATCAGATCAGAGCAGACAAGGTTGTATAAGCTTCGCTCTTCAGTCCGAATCATTAACGGCTATTTATTGAAGTATTTAATGTTGCAATTAATGCTGAAAAAGACAAAGGACTGAAGATTACCATAAAAGGTAAGAAGACAAAGAAGAGCTCATCTGACAGTTGCCGAAAGCATGAACCAGAATGGCAAGTGCCCAAAAGAATAAGACTGTAGCTTACTCAGAGTTTGAGCAGAGTCAAAAGTTGCACATAAAGGGAAATAATGTCGTTGGTACATGCAACTATATAAGGGTGCAACAGAAGAGCTCAAGAGAGAGCCTGATCAATCAAAAAACGCAAAAAGAAAACAAAACAGCACAAGCTTACAAGCTCAGACATCCTCGAGCCGAAGGTTTTCATAAGCACAAGCATATTGTAATATTTGATCATCTTATGATCATTGTGTGCATAGACTAAATTAGTCTATCTTTTGTAAGATAGAGAAGTGAGAATCAATTGTAACTGTCAGACAGAGTGTGTCTGAACAGATCGAGAGACTAGGAGTTTCAGTCTGGTAGTAAGGTAAATCCAGCTGAATCGGGTTTGTACAACAGGATTGTATAAATCAAAGTCTTCTAGTGGAATCCTTCCTTAATTGGAAGAAGGGGAGACGTAGAAGGATTACACCACCTTCGAACTTCCAGAAACATATTCTGCCTTTTATCATTCTGCACTCGTTATATTATTCAAGTCATCGAGCCGTTCTTACTAGTCTAAGAACAGACCGTTCCACACTAAAATTTTCAGTGGTCTGTTCTGCATATAAGCTGATTAAGAAATATATTTCTTTCACTAATCCGAAAGAAATCACAAAGGATTATTTTTATTAGGAGTGTTCATTCACCCTCCTCTAAACACTCCGTACCGATCCTAACAAATACATATTAAATTAGTATGAAATTTTTACAAGTCTGGTACTAATTATACATGAAATTGATATGAAAACTATATAATTTTGGTACAAGTTACACGTGAAATTGGTATGAAACTGATAATAGTTTCGGTACTTATTACACATGAAGTTGGTATGAAACATATACAATTTTGGTAGTTATTACACTTGAATTTGGTATGAAACATATACAATTTTGGTACTAGTTACACATGAAGTTTGTACGAAACCTATAATATATTCGGTTCTTATTACACGTGAAGTTGGTGTGAAACCTATACAATTTTTGTACTATGTATACATAAAATTGGTATGAATTATGGAACCTATATAATATCCGTACTATTAAATCTATGCAATTGAAATTTGTATTAAACTTATGTAATTTGGTCCTAGTTACACATGATACGAATTAATACAAATTCTATGCTCGTCTGTGAGCATAGAGATATGTTATATATAAGTTTTATAAATATCCTTGGCATTTCGCCTTTCAATTGGGCATTGCATGCAATGAGTTTAAAGTAAAGGTGCTTGATGAATCGAATTAAGTGGAGAATTAATTAAATAGTCAAAATAAACTAACAAGATGATGAATATTTAAGTGGAGAAAATTAATGAAAACGGATTCTAGAGATTCGACTTCACCCAACTATAACTATGTTGTGTTCTTCAGTTTATTAGCCAAAAAATCATATGTTATTCTATTGCCTCTTCCGAGTGTTAAGTAGAAATAAAGCACGATTTGACATAATCCATTATAATACACTAATCATATTCTCGATTCATCGTGCACGTTTACTCTTAAACCCATTGCATGCAATGTCCAATTGAAAAGAGTAATGTCAATGACATTTATACAACTCATATACACATATCTCATGTGTAACTAGTATAGGTTTTAGACCAACTTCGCATGTAATAAGTACTGAAAATAGTATATGTTTCATAAAAATTTCATGTGTAACTAGTACCATAACAAACAAATATTGTTTGTAAAGTTTGAAATTGATGTTATTTGAAATTGATATTTTTGTTTGTTCGATATAGAATATTAACATTAATAGTAGATTCTATAGAAATGTTGTTATTGTTTTTTTAATTTGATATTGTTTGTTTATCCGATATATACATTGAACATCAATATTGATGTGTAATTAGTACCGAAATTGTATACGTTGAATACCAATTTCATGTACAACTAGTACCAAAATTGTATAAATTTAATATTAATTTCATGAGTAACTAGTACCAAAATTGTATAGATTTAATACCAATTTCATGTGTAACAATACCAATAGATGATGTATGTTTAATACCAATTTTATATGTAACTAATACCAAAATTGTATGGTTTTAATATCAATTTCATATGTAATTGGTACCGAAATTGTATAGATTTCATACAACTTCACGCGTGATAAGTACCAAATATAGTATATATTTTATACCAATTTCATGTGTAACTAGTACGAAAATTGTATATATTTCATACCAACTTCATGTGTAACTAGTACCAAAATTGTATTCTTTCATACTAACTTCACGTGTAATAAGTACCGAAACTAATATAGGTTTAATACCAATTTCACGTGTAACCTGTACCAAAATTTTATAGATATCGTTCCAATTTCTTGTGTAATTAATATAAAATTATAAAAATTCCATACTAATTTAATGTATTAAATACCAAAAATAGTACAGGTTTCATACCAATTTTATGTATACTAAGTACCGAAATTGTATAGGTTTCATAATAGCTTTACGTGTAATAAGTTTCGAATATAGTATATGTTTCATACCAACTTCACGTGTAACTAGTACCAAATTTATATAGATTTCATGCCAATTTTATGTATACTTAGTACCGAAATTGTATAGGTTTCAAACTAACTTTACGTGTAATAAGTTTCGAATATAGTATAGGTTTCATACCAACTTCACGTGTAACTAGTACCAAAATTGTATATGTTTTATACCAACTTCAAGTGTGATAAGTACCAAAATTGTATATGTTTTATACCACTTCAAGTGTAATAAGTACCTAAAAAGTATAGGTTTCATACGAATTTCATGTATAACTGTACCAAAATTGTATATGTGTCATATCAATTTCATGTGTAATTAGTACCAAAATTGTAAAGATGTCATACCAATTTCATTTGTAATAAGTACCGAAAATAGAATAGGTTTCGTATCAATTTTATTCGTAATTAGTACCAAAATTATATGGGTTTCATACCAATTTTGTGCATAGTTGGTACCGAAATTGTATATGTTTCATACCAACTTTACGTGTAATAAGTTTCGAATATAGTATATGTTTCATACCAACTTCACGTATAACTAGTACCAAAATTGTATATGTTTCATACCAAGTTCAAGTGTAATAAGTACCAAAATTGTATATGTTTCATACCAACTTCATGTGTAATAAGTACCAAAAAAGTATATGTTTCGTACCAATTTCATATGTAACTTGTACCAAAATTATATAGGTTTCATACAAATTTCATGTGTAACTAATACCAAAATTATAAAGATTTCATACCAATTTCATATGTAATAAGTACTGAAAATAGACTAAGTTTTGTACCAATTTTATTCGTAATTAGTACCAAATTTGTATATGTTACATACAAATTTTATGTAAATTTAGTACCGAAATTGTATAGATTTCATACCACATTCACATGTAATAAGTACCGAATGTAGTATAAGTTTTATACCAATTTCATGTGTAACTTGTACCAAAATTGTATTGGTTTCATACAAACTTCATGTGTAACTAGTACCAAAATTGTATATGTTTCATACCAACTTCACGTGTAATAAGTACCTAAAATAATATATGTTTCATACCAATTTCATTTTTAACTTGTACCAAAATTGTATAAATTTCATATCGATTTTATGTGTAATGTGTACCAAAATTGTATAGGTTTCGTACTAACTGTAATGATTTCTCAAATTAAAAGTTTTAACTTTTAGTAGAGGGGTATTATAGTCATTTTACTAAAATAGGAAGTTAGAACAAAGTTTTAAGTTGCAGTAGGGAGTTTGAATTAATTTTTCTGACATAGGGACTGATTCCATAATTAAGTATGATAATGGGGATTTTTTTTGAGTTTTCCCATAATACATATATATATATATATATATATATATATATATATATAATTCCGAAACATATAATTTTCTGACAACGTATGATGCACGGATACTCCTGAAAATGACTAGGAGCATTGTCGGACACTTTTAATACACTGACATCCCTAGAACATGTATCGAATATGCCACGTGGCGTATTCTTAATTTAAAAATAAAATTAAATCGGTACCCGTGTCGGGCACAGTCGAATGTTGTGTCCGACACGTAGATGGACTTTTAGAGGTTAATTGTACAATTTAAAAAGTTTTTGACTAAAATGAAATTTGGACATGTTTGTTAAACTTTATGTTAATTGAACTAATATATATTTGTTGCTAGTATAGGTGTCACTATGATGGTTTTAGTGATATGTATTTATTTATATGCTTCTTGAATTGCTAAGAAGATATTCGGCGTAATATTTTATTTGGACGTGGTTGTTGAACTTTATGAATTGAAGTACTATGCATTTGGTGTTAGTCTGTGTGATACAATGATGATTCTAGTGGCACATATTTATTTATACGCTTCTTTAATTTAGTAAGAATATTTTGTTGCTTTTACATGGTTTTAGAATTTAAAAAATGTAAATTTTAATATTTTGTAATATAATAGATACAATATGTATTAAAATATAAAACTGTGTTGTATCCTGGAAGGTTAGAAAATTCTTGTCATCGTGTCAATGTCCATGCTGTTGTACAAAAATTCTCTCAAAGTGTATCTTAGGAAAAAATAACAATGGCTTCAAAACAAGTTTTATGTCGAAGCGAGATTTGTAATCTCCGTCCTTAAGACAATATTGCCCCGCTATGGTACTTACGGTTTGCTATGGCAATTTATCTCCCAAGATACAACGACTATGACTTGTGATAGCAACACTCCAAATCACAAGTCCTCATACCACAAAGGTTCAAAGCACTCAATTTGATGAACAACAAATGCTCTCAAATTTCACTAAAAATATAATGTTGATTTCCAAAATCTATTATTAAAACAAGTGGGGTTATGTTGTTTATATAGTAGACCAAAAATCAAGTCCAAATGACACCATTTGGAGGCAATATTTGGCCAAAAATCACACCCCAAACGTGAATGGACATACCATTTCACAAAACAAATACAGTGCTCGATCGATCGAGCTACTGTTCACAATACCAAAAAAATTTCTAGTCCGCTCGATCGATCGAGCTACTGTGCTCGATCGATCGAGCATGTTTAAAAAAAAACTTTTCAACTTTAATAATTTTCCAACAATCCCCCATGTATGCAATTGAGTGCTTTGACGAACTATAATGGCATCTGGAGAGATAGCTTGAGGCTTTGAATCTTCCGTAGTAGTATTCAATCGGATTTGCTTGACTTAGTCTTGAACTATTTAGTCGTTGGTGTAAACCAAGACAATTGAACCCACACCATAACAATTCTAACCTCCGTATTGGTTTCTTACGGTTGTGTCCGTTTCGGCCATGGACCACGCTTGGTTTCATAAGTGCTTTCCATTCTTTGAAGCGGCCACACTTTGCACTTACGTAGGTGATCTCCTAGAAGAGTATCCCGTTATACTCCAACATATTCTAATATGTCTTAGGAATCATTAAAGGCCTTTTGCCTATCCTCGTACCCTTTTTGCAGGCTACACCCCTTATCATAGTAATGGGTCAGAGATTAATTCTCCAAGGTGTTTATACAATCTTGTAGTTTGGTTGTCCCTTTTGAACCTAGATCTTGGGATCTCCAGTCACATAGGTTGGGTATCCACCACAAGATTTTGATTATAGGGTTTTAATCTCATTCCCCTTGATAAACAATATACTTGATCTCTAGGCAAACCTTTCGTGAGCGGATCCCCAATATTTTCTTTTGACTTCACGTAGTCAATGAACATAATGCCATTTGAGATTAACTGTTTAATAGTATTGTGTCTACGACGTATATGTCTAGACTTACCATTATACATGCTACTCTGTGCCCTTCCAATAGCAGATTGGCTATCGCAATGTATTTCAATTGCAGACACAGGTTTTTCCCAACAAGGAATTTCTTCCAAGAAACTTCTAAGCCATTCAGCTTCTTCTCCCGCTTTATCCAAAGCTATGAATTTAGATTCCATAGTGTATCTAGCAATACAGGTTTGCTTGGTAGATTTCCATGACACTGCAACCCCTCCAATGGTAAAAACATAACCACTTGTCGACTTGGAGTCTTGAGTGTCCAATATCCAATTTGCATCACTGTATCCTTCCAATACAGCAGGATATCTTATATAGTACAATCCATAGTTTATGATGTATCTTAAATATTTAAGTACCCTCGTCAATGCCTTCCAATGGTCATTGTTTGGATTGCTCGTGAATCTACTTAGTTTGCCAACCGCATATGCAATATCAGGACGTGTACAGTTCATGAGATACATGAGACTGCCAATCATCCTTGAGTATTCTAATTGTATGACAGGGTCTCCTTTGTTTTTAACCAAATGTAGATTCAGGTCATATGGTGTTTTTACAGACGAAGTATCATTCGCGAGAAATTTATCGAGTATTTTCTCAACATAATGAGACTGTGACAACACTCGTCCTTCGGATGTCTTGGAGATTTTAATTCCAAGTATCACATCAGCTTCACCCATATCTTTCATTTCAAAATGTTTTATTAACATTTTCTTTGTTCCATTGATGATTTCTAAGTTGCTTACCACTATGAGCATATCATCAACATACAAACATACTATTACATATGCCTTAGGCGTGTTTTTCATGTAAACGCATTTGTCACACTCGTTAATTTTGACAACATAGTTTTGTCAAATTTTTCATGCCATTGTTTTGGCGCTTGCTTAAGCCCATACAATGACTTAACGAGTCTACACACATTTTTCTCTTGTCCGGGAACAACAAACCCCTCAGGTTGTTTCATATAAATTTCCTCCTCAAGTTCCCCATTGAGGAATGCCGTTTTTACATCCATTTGATGTATCTCTAAATTGTTTAGAGCAGCGATAGCAATGATCACTCTAATGGACGTAATTATTGTGACTGGTGAATATGTAAAGTAATCAAGGCCTTCTTTTTGTCTATATCCCTTTGCCAGAGTCTCGCCTTGTACTTATCAATTGAACCATCGGACTTATATTTTCTTTTAAAAATCAATTTGCATTCTAATGGTTTACTTCCAGTTGGAAGGTCTACCAATTCCCACGTGTGGTTTTGCTTTATGGATTCTATCTCGCCATTAATAGCCTCTTTCCAAATAGGAGCATCAGGGTTAGATAAGGCGTCACTAACCGATCTTGGTTCATTGTCCAACATATATGTCATGAAGTCAGGACCATAAGTCTTAGCCACTTTCGTTCTCTTGCTACGTCGTGGTTCTACTTCCTCAATAGAGTCACGGTTAGCATCTTCATACACCATTTTCTTAGGGCTAATTTCCTTGTTAGTTTTGTAAGGAAATACTTCTTAAAAAAATACCACATTTCTTGATTCCATGATGGTACCTTCATGCACATCACTTATTTCAGATTTATGTACTAAAATCGATATGCACTACTATTGTTAGTATAACCAATAAATACACAATCTATTGTTTTAGGCCCGATTTTCACTTGCTTTGGTTTTGGTACTTCTACCTTAGCCAAGCACCCCCACACTTTCAAGTATTTGTAGGAAGGCTTGTGACCTTTCCATAACTCATAAGGAGTTTCATCCTTACTTTTGTGTGGTATTTTGTTTAGAATGTAGTTGGCCGACAGGATTGCTTCGCCTCACAAGTTTTGTGGTAATCCAGAACTTATCAAAATAGCATTCATCATCTCTTTTAGAGTACGATTTTTACGTTCGACAATACCATTTGATTGTGGTGAATAGGGGGCAGTGATTTGGTGAATAATGCCACCCTCTATCGCTTCGAACATTCTTTATCTTTTTGCTAAGTTGATTTTCAACTTCATTCTTGTATTGTTTGAATACTACCAAGGCCTTGTTTTTTATTCTTAGCAAATAGACGTCACAATACCAAAAAAATTTCTGATCCGCTCGATCGATCGAGCTACTGTGCTCGATCGATAGAGCATGTTAAAAAAAACTTTTCAACTTTAATTCATTTTTCCAACACATGCTTCCTAGCTGACAACAACTAACAATGTTATACTTTCTTTATTTTGAAGATTATACTTTTGTTTTTATAAAAGTAATAAATTTTAAAAAATTAGATTCTTTTTAAAATTGTTCTTAAATATAGGACTTTCTTAAAAGCAATTTACATGGACTTCGAAATGTGTAGGTTGTGAGATTTAGGAGCAGAACAATTTGGAGATTACTGCAATGAAATCCTGCTTTCTAAGATATTAACACCAATGTCGTTGCAATTTGAAGCTGACTCGATGAGTGTCGCCAAGCTGGATTCTATACCATTGAAGGCCTTGAGCAAGTCTTTGCTACTTTTCCTGAAAAAATTCCTAAATTTCTCCATTCAATGCCATTGAGTTGTGGTTTTAGTGGGCTAGGGAATGAGTTTTAAACAAGTTTCTTTTTGAATTACCTTAGATATAATAAGGCCTACTACTACACGTACCCAATTAAGAAACTTAAAAAGAAAGTTGTTTGAAAAATACAACAATAATAGATAAATTGTAAACAATAATGTTAGAATTTTCAAATTGGAAAATCAGAGTTATTACATGCACTAGACCCGTCAAAACGAGATGTACCCACCGGGTTGGCCCAACCTGACCTCTACATAGGCTGATTGGGCCAGAAGTATCAGTCTGAAGGCAAAAGGGCTAGACCATTTAAATTGCGGGTTGAGCTTATTTGGATCGGGTTGGCCTATCTGATAATCAATTAATTAATTTACAATAAAATTTATATTAATTAATTAAAATTTTATTTAATAATCTTAACTCATTAGACCTAATTGACACGCCTAACCCGCAATCCGTCTCGATGTTGCCTCGGGTTGGGGTTTTTTCCAACCCATTTGGATTACTACAATTCTTGAATTTTGTATATTCTATATATATTTTTGAAAAGATTACTGAATCTTTCCTACCAAACAACCATCAATTATAAAATTTCCCCATATCATAATAATGTACTCAGGACGTGCATGGAACCAAGCGGGTTTTAGCATCGGTAATAACATTTCAGATAATCAATATAATTGAATGGGATCCAGGGGTGTAGTTATGAATTTTTCATTAGGGAGGCTGGAGATGAAGACGTTGAGTGGGTCAAGGGAGGCAGCCCCCTTGCGGGAGTTTGGGGCGGAGCTCCGAAAGAAATTTTTGGAGATTCATTGACCGTGACCCATTCAATCCACTTCATTCTTATTTGGGGGGGTTTTTGAAGATTCATTGCCCGTGGCCCATTCGTTCGTATACTCATTAGCTATTATTTAGTAATATCTTTTTCCACATCCATTAATTTTACTCACCACTTTATTCTCAATCTTTTATATCAATACTTCATAATTCATTTAATAAAAATTTCAAATTAATATATACAATAAGTCTAAGCTTAGATATAAAAATTTTACAAGAAAAATTCTTTTTTAAAGAAATATTTTTTTACAAAAAATGATATATATCTACATGTTTAAAAAAATAAGCTTAAAATGAGAAAATTGGATAGATAAGTATGAAATTATTTTGACCAAAATAATTTTAAAAATAAATATTTTTTGGGCAATTAAATAAGTCCAAAAATATTATGTAATGAGAAATCCAAAAAAATTATGAAATGAGTTGACTGACATTCGAACTCATGACCCTCTTTCCAATTTCATAGGCGTATGTACTACCTGCGCGACGCTTCTTCAATAATTTAACCTAAACATATATATATAATAATAATAATAATAATTTTGGGCAGACAGCACATAATGTAGATCCACCCCTTAGGATCCTCAAATTCAAATATGTGGGCGCAAAATGCTATCCTGCTTTATTGTTACGTAGCAATAGAAGCCTGCTTATGTTGTTTCGATGGCGCTCTTTCCGGAACTGGTATATATAATATACTAAAAATGTAGGCACATGACGCCCACCCCAACCCATACTGTAGATCCGCCCATTGGGATCGATGAATTTGACATCTTCATTCCCTGATTATTAAGAGATTCGAAGCATATAAAAATATATTTTGAGCTAGGAGTTTATTATGTGATGTGTTGAAATAGAAACTTAATTATAATTACGTTGATCATCATCATTAAATTACTAAGATTTAAGATTCAAATTTTTAGAAAAAAACTAAAAAATAAAATTTAAAATAAAGATTAATTGGTGTTGAATTCTTTGCACTAGTTGTTAGGATTGATAAAATAGCCAATTAATAATTTTTAATAAATTATATTTATACATGCTAATAACTAAATTATAAATCAACATTATTTTATGTTGGGTTTTAGGAACCCGAATAATCTTGATTTTGATGTTAACAAAACCTGTTATGTGTTGCTAACATATTTCATCAAGTGTGCAGTTCATAGAGCATAATTAAGAGCTTGATGAATTACAAAGAAGTAGCTTGAAAATATCAAGCTGGACCAAGACTGAAATCTTGGCAGAGCGGATTGTTTCGATCATATCTCATAGCTCGGATATCGAAATGGCTTGCTTCCAAAGAGGTTGAACAGCCAACTCAAAATACTAAAAGTCATATTTCACAACAGATCGACTAGTTCGAATGTTATCAAGGAGAAAAGACGCCTGCAAGATCGAGCTGTACCGCGAAGAAACAGCAAGCTGTTACAGCAAGCAACTGTCAGTATGTTGGGCATAACTCTTAACTCGCTTATCGGAATGAGACGATTCAGTACGGGTTGGAAAGCTAAGAAGAATACCTACAAGTCATCTTCAGGAGTAGAGAGCTGAATCGGAGTTTAAGAAGGCCAAAAGACGTCTGCAAAATGATGTTCTTGCTGCTGAAACATGGAATGTTTCAGCATGCGCATGGTCTGGTATATCGAGCATCCCGATCTATAACCCCCGGTTAAATGACAATTCTATTTGGATATAGGCGGAATAAAATGTCAAACACATTTAGAAGAACAATATGCTCGGTTATGGGGAAACGTAATGAAATGACAGCAAAACCCAAAAAAAAAATTTAAAAACATTTTAAAAATGAAGTTACAGCACGGGATAAACACGCTAGAGTTATACCATGTTGACGTTAATACTAAATCCAAGCAGATCGAGATCGTTAGTTCTCGGCATACCTCAGCGTTAGCGAAGGTAGGGTAGACGAACGCTTTCTGGGAGTCGGTGGTCAGGTTTCTACGGAGGAGAGGAAAGGAAGCGCTGATCGCATTCTCCCTGCCATTGCTAGCTTTAATTTCTTTTTTTCTCCATCTTGCATGGGTGCATATACTCACACACACACATATATATGTTATGTATCTATATTTTTACGTGTGTGAGTTCATACATCGAGGCCCACACTCGACAAGAATTTCCCGATAAGCTTTGACATTTCAAAGAATCTCGATCATTAACTGTAACATTACTTGACGGTTCCAGTTAACTGTAACATTACTTGACGGTTCCGGTTACAGTAACCCAATCACGGCTACGGTTACAATTCAACCCATTTTAAAAATTAAAAAAATTAAAAACATCGCTAAAAATGAAAATAAAATTATATATATGGTAAGGGGATGATTATGTTTTTTTGTTGATGATCATGAAGAAAATCGAATTTCAAATAACCAAAATATGCATGATACAATTTTTATTTTATTTTATTTTTGAACATAATATAAACTCTATTAAAACGAGTCCCGCAAGACAAAAGTAAGATATACAAGGTAATACCGCCCAGAAGCAAGCCTAAAAAGTTGATCAACTGCAATCTGCATGCATGCATACAGTGAAGTAATAACTGATAACCTAATATAGTGACGCCTGGATGCAAACAGCTTGCTTAAGGGCCAGACCAACGGACAAAGCATGGGCTACTCCAATCATTGCCCTACACGACAATGTCCTCCGCCAATGGATATGAACAAGCCAGCAATGCTACGGCACAAACATCCAGCCAATGTCTCGAATATCTGAATAAACAGACAAATAGGGAAGAGAGATATAACTGATAAATGTCAAATAATGGCATAGACTCTCTTCACCAAAGCCAACATCAAGTCCCAACAACTGTGGGATACCATATAACTGCAAGTCATCGCCGACGGGTCCAAAACCAGCATGAAAGCAAAACCATACAGCCAAAACCAGATCTCCAAAAATGTTGCACAACGGCCAAAAAACAGTAGAGGCCAGATACACCAGTCGGGACAGGCTCTCAGACAAAATCAATACGAATGAAAACAAGATTCAACAGAGCGGCAACAACACCGACAATATAGAACACCCTTTATACCACAAAAAGCTACAAGGCATCAGGAGGGTAGAGCGACAATTATTAACGCCCACTCAGGGATGTAGTCAATTAAATGAGCCAACAAGAAAACAGGTGTAGTAGTAGTATATATTATATGAGCAAATAGCAATATGAAAAAAAGGAGATAGCTTACGGAATACCAAATCTATGAAAAAGAACGCTCGTGAATCTCCCATGGCTCCAGCGTTCTAGCCTATGATGCACGGACACTGACACGTCGGACACGATACGACATGGGCACGGCTCTGGGGTCCTCGCTACTTAATCCGTTATGCATCCAATCATTATACGAGTAAGGATTAAGTAATAACACATACTGATTAAAAGTTTCACTATGTCAGTTATTACAAAATTTACAACAAAACCTGACATAATATACATCACATGTACAGATGGACAACCTAAATAAGTTCAACTCCTAATCAGTGGTTCAGCTCACAGCAGAAGTTGACTCACAATCCTGTCCTCCCACGTCTGCGAATCTCTACAGAAACAATCACACAACATGAGTATTTATATATAACCATCTCAGTTCTATATCAATAAGAAAACATAGTACGATAAATCACCATCGTAAAATCTCAACTGTGATTGTTATGTATCATGCATCACAAAATGCAAATATGTCATGACATGTCTCATCCATCATCCTGTTATAACGGGACATATATGATATGCCTCTCAGCTCAATATGTCAGTGACTCAGCCTTGACGTCCCATATTAGCAGCACATATCATATTTCCGTCCTCACACGTTATAACAACCAAAGCATAAGCTCAACAAGAGCATACTTCTCATGCCAAAGCATATGCTCAACAGTAGCATACCTCTCATAGCATCAACTTCAACAACATGAATGTATACCAACATGGATGTATACCAATATGATTTCAACAACCATATAGCTCAATCTCAACATATAAGCAACATCACATAATCAAACTCAATACTCGTACGTCAACACGTACATGTCGTGCGATACAAAATATATAAGTTCAGGCGTCAATAGTTATCCGCATCTTTGTCTTGTCCCCTGTGATGATGCTACATGAATACCAACAATGCATCATGTCAAAATAAGCTTCAATATCAAATTCCACAAAAATATACATTTTTCAAAAGTTAAACACTAGCGATAGATCGCCATTTTTCCTGATCGATCGCCAACATTTTCTGTTTCATCGCGATCGATCGCCACTTTCTCGCGATCGATCGCCAAAATATTCTGTTCACTCGCGATCGATTGCCATGTTTCACCTATCGATCGCCAAGCCATTTCACCACCTTATAATTTTACTCTGCTTCGGCGATCGATCGCCATAGAGCTCGCGATCGATCGTCAATGTCTGAAAATTTCAGAACATGACAATTTTCAAGCTTATCACTATGGTTCATCTTCTCCACTTCACAACATATCATTAAAACTTAATAAATTCATACCCTAACATCATATGAACATGTATCTTTAACTACACAACTTATTTCATGGCATGTAATTCATATTTCTTCTTGTTTCAACATAACATGCTTCAATTATACATAAACTAGCATAAACAAGGTAATACACCAACTAGCACCATAAAATTATTGAAGTCCTACTATCATTACCAAATTCTTCACTTACAATCAATCAATACAAGTTGTCCAAGCTATTACCAAGTAAAGAGCATACAAGAGAGATGAAGAACGGTTTGTAGAGATTTCTATGTGTTTTTAGGTGTAGTGTGAGTTTGTCATCTGAAAATGGCTTTAAATAGTGTCCAATAATCCATCAATTGCATAGGAAATTCACATCAAATTCAACTAAATTCAGATATCATTAGTGTCCATCTATATATGAATCATTCTTACACATATTATGACCATTGCAAACAATATAGGTACCAACACTTCAAATGAATTTGATATCTTTGTTCTTTCAATACTTGTCATACTCGGTCCAACCCGAACTCGAGTCCACAATATGTAATAATTAATTCATAATTACGCAATCATCATATTAAACATGCCTAAGTCATATCAAGGAATTACAAGTCTCCCCTACTAATTGAATTTCATCCTCCAAATTGACTATACATAATATGATTGCAATAACACAAACATGTACCCAACTACATGTTTAACACACTAAAAAGTGCAGTAACATGAATGCTCACCAGTAGTATAAGCAATTATATAAAAACATACCAGATAATAAATCAGGATACTGATGCATCATATGCTGCTCTGTCTCCCATGTTGCTTCCTCGACACCCCGTCTGTCCCATTGCACCTTTACCATTAGAATTACTTTACTTCACAATTTTCGCTCTACTCTATCCAAGATCTTAATTGGTCGTTCCTCATATGACACGTCTGTATCCAACTGTACATCAGACGGACATGACTTGGATCTGGTTCATATTTCCTCAACAGCGAAACATGAAATACATCGTGGATACCACTCAATGATGGCGGTAGTGCCAATCTATATGCCAACTATCAATAAAATTAAACACCTCATATGGACCAACATATCGTGGTGAAACTTTCCACACATACCAAATCGTACCACACCTCTAAATGGTGATATTTTAAAGAATATTCTGTCACCAACTTGAAATTCAAGTGGTCTACATCGCTTACTCGCATTAGCGGCTTGTCTATCCTGAGCAGCTTTTAATTTCAATCTGATCAGCTTCATTTTCTCTTCCATTTCACATATCATATCCGGTCCATTGATAGAAGACTGATCAACGTCATCCCAATACAATGGTTGTAAGGCCCCCAATACCTTAACTCGCTCTTAGTGCATTATCACAAATATTAGTGCATACATTCATGTCATTAGGAAATTTTTACACATGCTTCCATAACATTGACATACCATCTATAAAATTTTGACATCAAATCACTTAATGTTAAATCCCCAATACAGCTCAACTAGCCACGTATGCACTGTACAATGCACCAATTCCATATTCTCAATTCATCATGCAATTCCCTTAATTAATTGCATGCAACACATAAATGAAAAGAGAAAAGTTCATAACCTTTATACAACCCATATACACATCCGGATGCTCACAGGCGAGTATTGAATAAATGAATGTGTATCTAATGTATAAAGCATACTACTCAATACCAACATTGGTACCTCAGCCCTGTAAGCATTCCCAATCGACATCCCGAACTCAACTCCAAAACTGGTGTTGTGCATGTTCACCCGTCCCAACAGAAACAGTCCCCACACTTGGTGAGCATACCAATAACAACAATATCGCAATTCATAATTTACAGAATATAAAGCTGTAAATTTAAAAGATACTCTCGGTATAGTATTGTTATCATATGAGATCCCCCGTGTTGTTCCTGTTCCCACAATAACCAAAATCATAAACTCCCAAAATCAGTTAATCTTTACACTGATTAACTATGTCCAATCTCAAGATACCAGTTTCATAATCAATATGATTAAATCATTACTCTAATGATTACATATAACACATGTATCTAAACAATAATTTCACAGTTCTCTCACATGGCATTACATCGCTCACTCAACAGCGGCGGTATTCTAACTTCTCGCACGCTCAACATTGGCGGCATCAAAACCGATGTTCGCTCAACAACGACAACATCCTAACCATTGCTCGGTCCATAGCGGCACCACATAACTCACAATGCATATCAATTCATGGCAATGAAGTATATTATTCATTCTACAATGACAACAATATATAGCATTATGCACATACGTTAGACGTACCTTATGATCCAATAGCAAGAGCCAATCCTTGCCTTTGTCCCGAGAGCCCGTGAATTATTTTCTAAACACAGTTGATAACTCACAATTAATTTCGTGCACAAACACTTACACAAGTATGTATACAACCTCCAAATACATCATCAAATCATAATGATTAACCATTTAATATCTCGGGCGAAGCACGCATCAATTCCACAACAAACCAATTTTTTTCACAATACATGGTCTCTCGATCAATCGGCCAAGGGTGCTCGATCGATCGAGAGCCCCAAAAAATTTATGCCAAATTTTGTTCTCGCGCTATCGATCGGCGAAGCTACCCGATCGACCACCCGACGCTCGCGATCGATCGGTAGCTTTGCTCGATCGAACGCCCGCATTGTACATCATCGTCAAATTTTACCCATTACGCGCGATCGATCGGCGCCCCCTTGCCGATCGATCGACGAACTCTGTAACATCCCAAAAATGGCTTTTTCCAAGCTAAAACCCCCAGAATAACAATCTCAACACCCAATACACCATAAATATTCAACCAAGACACCATAATTACTCCTTAAACACAACAATCCAAAAATCTCTAAATTTCAAAAACTCAAACCCAACTCTAAACATGCACATACTCTACAATACCACAATCAAAACGAAGATAAATGCGAGGGGAAGAAAATAGCCAAATTATCTTCGAGAAACCTCGCTCCGAGATCGAGCCTTGCTCGATTTTGCTCCTAGAGAAAAAGGGAAAGGGGAAGGAAGAGGGAAATGTGAGGGGGAGAGAGAAACGAAATATTGAACACCGAGTCCACTTGGTATATACAGTACCAAGGCTTCAAAAACCCGAGTCTCACTTACTCGCACTCTGACTCATTATAAATCATATGTGTTCAATAAACATCTCCCCACTCACTATTTTCATTACTAACCTCAATCCAAAGTTCCACAGACTCCAGATCTCATTACTAACACAATTCCAAGGTTTATCACCTTAATGAGAATAAATATCAACCCTTGGGCCCAACGATCCCGATACCGGATTAAAATCCCTGGGAGTCTCAACACCGTAATTATCTCATAATTACTACACTTAAAATCCATTAAGGATTATAATAACTCTTGGATCAACACAATTAATTTCCAAATATCACAATGGCGATCTACAGCGTCGCCCATACAATGTTTCAAACGGTGCCATCTGTATACTAGTTTGATAATTATTATTGTACGAGAATTCAACTAATGACAACGACTCTTGCCAAGAGTTATCAAACTCCAATATACATGCACGTAACATATCATCAAGTGTTTGTATCGTACGCTCTGTCTGTCCATTTGTCTGAGAATGATACATTGTACTCAATCATACTTTAGTCCCCATTGCTAACTGTAGTTCTTCCCAAAAATGAGAAGCAAACATCGGATCTCGGTCCGATACAATTGAAACTGTATTCCATGTAGTCTTACTACATTTTGAATATATAACTGAGTCATCTTTAAGTAGGTAAGCGTCATACTATACGGTATGAAGTGAGCTACTTTTGTCAGTCTGTCCACTACCACCCAAATAACATCATAGCCAGAAGAAGTCTTTGGCAAATGGATCACAAAATCCATCGTAATATGTTCCAATTTCCATTGAAGAATCTCTAAACTCATCAATTCATCTATTGGTCTCTGTCTCTCTACTTTAACCTGTTGATAAACAAGACATCTCTTCACAAACTCAAGTACATCATGTTTCATGTGTTTCCACCAGATATGTGTACGTAAATCTATGTACATTTTCTTTCCTCCAGGATGTATACAATATCTACTACAATGTGCACATTGTAGTAGTTCTTGGCGTAGTCCCAAAGAAGCAGACACTAAGGATATATTTTTCCTTGACTTATCATCAATTTTCAGTGTTGTACTTCATCGTCAGTAGTTTGTGCCCTTATGATCTTCTCAAGATATCGGGTTCAACCAACAGTGTTGATACCCTTACTGGCATTGTCACTGCATCAAACTCATAACCCAATGTGCAACAAGAAGTCATCAACGCTGATAAATGAATCATATCATTGGCATTATATTGTACCCTTCAACTTAAGGCATCAGTTGTCAGATTAGCTTTTCCGATGATATTCGATCTCACAATCATAATCTTTCAAGAGATCCATTCATCGCCTTTGTTTCATATTCAACTCTGTCCGAGTGAACAAAAACTTCAAACTTTTATGATCAGTGTATATGGTAAAGGACGTACCGTATAAATAGTGTCGCCATATGTTCAACAAAAAGACTATGATCGTGCACTGGATATTTCATTTCATGTGGCTTCAGTTGTCTTGATGCATATGCCACAATATGTTTATCCTGCATCAATACACAACCTAAACCAAGTAATGATGCATCAGTATAAAGAGCAAACCTATCATGCTCTGATGGAATAATCAACATCGGAGCAGTGGTCAACCAATGTTTCAATTCCTGAAAGCGATGCTCACACGCATCTGACCATCTGAAAGGTACTCCCTTATGTGTCTGTTGTGTTAATGGTTTGACAATCTTTGAAAAGCCTTCAACAAAACGTCTGTAGTATCCTGCCAAACCCAAGAAACTACGAATCTCTGGCACAGAAGTAGGTGCTGACCAATTATATTGCTTCTATCTTTTTCGGATCTACTGATATACCATTATTGGAGATCACATTTCCTAAAACTACAACACTATTCAACCAAAACTCACACTTGCTAAGTTTGGCATATAAGTGATGTCTTCTCAAAAGTTCCAATACCATATGCAAATGTTGGACATGCTATGCTTCACTCCGAGAATAAATCAGTATATCATCGATAAATACAATGACAAATTGATCAAGGTATTCCTGAAAAACTCGATTCATCAAACTCATAAAGACAGCTGTAACATTCGTCACACCAAATGGCATAACTAGGAACTCATAATGTCCATAGCGAGTTCTGAATGATGTCTTCTGTACATCTCCTTCCCTCACGCGTATTTGATGATAACCAGATCGCAAATCAATCTTAGAATAGATCATTGATCTCTGTAACTGATCAAACAAATCATCAATACGGGGAAAATGATATTTATTCTTAATCGTTACATTGTTCAACTGTCGATAGTCAATGCACAGTCGCATCAACTCTCTTTTTTCTTAACAAACAATATCGGAGCACCCCAAGGCGATACACTCGGACGTATGTATCCCTTGTCAAGTAAATTTTGCAACTGAGTTTTCAACT
Source organism: Haberlea rhodopensis (assembly GCA_907163345.1). Taxonomy (NCBI): domain Eukaryota; kingdom Viridiplantae; phylum Streptophyta; class Magnoliopsida; order Lamiales; family Gesneriaceae; genus Haberlea; species Haberlea rhodopensis. Next base: position 28,499,887 of record CAJQUN010000003.1, on the reverse strand, counting down.
CTCTCAGTTCAGTTGGTGCCATATGATATGGTGCTCGTGAAATTGCAGAAGTACCAGGTAGCAATTCAATGCCAAATTTCACCTCACGACTTGGTGGAAATCCAGGAATTTCATCTGGAAATGCATCTCCGTATTCTGCAACCACTGATATATCCTCTACGGGAAAAATACATTTTTCGTCCTCTAACTTTCACTTAGTTGCATTATACGTCCCTCTCGTTTCAACTTTGTAATTTCGGTCCTCTATGTTTCTTGTGACTGCAATTTTGATCCTTTATATTTATCACATGCAATTTTGGTCCTTTAATTATCAGATCCGTAAATTTCACCCTTAATGTTTTATCACTCTGCAATTTTAGTCCTTTATGTTTATTATTCTCAATTTTAGTCCTCTAGTGAAATTAATATTAAAAAATTCCTTGCAATTTAAACAATCTAATCATGCTACAACCTGATTCATGATCCATTAAAAAATTCCTTCCAATTTAAACTTGATTTAGATTTCCTTCCCTTCTGTCACCGATTGTGTATGATTTGTTAACTTATACAAACACGTCAATCCAATTTATTTTGTGAACAAAAATTTGTTTTGTAAAAATTATAAAATTAATTTTTTGGATGCATGATTGTTGAACCCTCTGAAGTTTATCATTTTTTCTTATCACTCTCAAATTGTTCTCCATTCGCTATACTTATGTGAATGCAAAAATTAGTAGCCAATTAGTAACCAACATCATATTCTGGCCACAAAAACATCATAATTTAGTCATATTGCCAGCAGCATATAAATGCACATAATATCCAAAATAGTAAGAAATGGCTAACCAACAGTTTTCTTGGACACAAAATCAACTAACTAAGGTCTAGTCAATATAGAAAATGCATAATATCCAAATCACTATTCCTTTTAATGCAACAGTAGCTTCTCAATTCTTCTTGACATTAGAGCATTTCATCTTTCTCAAGTTCGACGATGTGATAAACTCCTTACCACCCTTCATAATACTGTGGAAACTTGATTCAGAAGGACGAGATTGAGCATCCATCTGCCATAGAGATTGTTGATATGGTGTTGGTCCATGCTGAAACTGCCTCTGAATTGGTGCCTCATACAATTCATACTCTTCCTCAAGTGATGATTGGAAAGGAGTATACACTCGAGGATGTAGTGGAGGCTGCAATGGTTTCTTTGCTTGAAAATGTAATGGTGTTTGTGAGCATTGATCAATAATAACCTAAGAGTGAAGTTGTTTTAAAATCCACGAAAGCGCATTTTATTTTAATCGAACAATGGAACTCATTCCCACTTAAACCCAAAATCGTTGGTTTAGAGTAAACGCAGCCAATTTTTTTTTCTTTTCAAAATCATAGTTCAAGAAAGTTCAATATTGAGAAATTGACATGAAGATAAATATGTGAGCGCGGTACCTTTTCAAAACGATTGCAAGGAATTTTTTAATATTAATTTCACTAGAGGACTAAAATTGAGGATAATAAACATAAAGGACTAAAATTGCAGAGTGATAAAACATTAAGGATGAAATTTACGGATCTGATAATTAAAGGACCACAATTGCATGTGATAAATATAAAGGACCAAAATTGCAGACACAAGAAACATAAAGGACCGAAATTACAAAGTTGAAACGAGAGGGACGTATAATGCAACTAAGTGAAAGTTAGAGGACGAAAAATGCATTTTTCCCTATCCTCTACGTTTCTTTCCACTTTCTTTTCAGCTAGATCAATATCGTAAATCAAATAGCCCATGTGCCCATGTTTTAAAAACCGTGACATTCGAATCACAGATATCAAAGGAATCTTTGTACGAGATCCCTGTCCATAGAAGATCCATTGGTTTCCAGTGTCAGACTGAAATCGAACCGTCTTCTGACAACAATTCACAACTGTTTGATATTTACTCAACACATCAATACCCATAATATAGTCAAAATCAGTCATATCTAACACAATCAATCTGCCTGTATTCCATATTCATCGAACTGGATAGAACAATCATACACGCTCTGACAAGTCATCAAATAGTTCCCATAGGTGTCGAGACGTACAAAGGCATCAACAGTTGAGACTAGCATATATGATACCGCTCAATAAATGATTGTGCAATAAATGAATGTGATGCACCAGTATCAGTCAATAACAAAGCCGGATAAGTAAATAAACAACACTTACCCGCTATCACATCATCAGGAGCTGACTCTGCTTGCTCCTTGTTCAGTGCATAAACCTGAACTTGGGGTGGCCTTGCTCTCTGTCCCCCACCAGTCAGAGGTACAAACTGTGGTCTTTGTTGCACTGTACTCTCTGACACATTCCTCTGGCCGCCAGGACACATGATACACGATTGTCCTCCATCTTGAGGACAATCGTATATCATGTGTCCTGGCCTACCACATCCATAACAAACTGGACCATCAATATGTGGGCAATCTCGCCTATAGTGTAGTCCACCACAATTAAAGCATCGTAAACCTCGACTACTGCTACTGCCTTGGGACTGTCCTTTGACAACTCGTTCGCCCCCTTTCCGAGTATCAAATTTCCTACCACCAACTCTCGAGGAAGATGCACCATGGTGATGATTTACACTGATCCCCTCTAGGTCTCATGCTGTCTGGTGTAGGTTTCTGAACTTGTCCTACATCCTTGTATGCCCCAATGCCAATCTCAGCCATTTCAGCCCGCGTCAGCACCTCCTCAAATGAAGTAGGGTTATTAGAAATAACACTATCAAACAATTTAGGCCGTAAGCCTTTTACAAACTGTTTGATCTCTGCCTTAGTGTTTGCAGCAATATGCGGTAAATAACACAACAATGAAGAATATTGCAAAGCACAATCAGATACATTCATTGTTCCCTGTTTCAGATTATTGAACTCGTCTTCTTTCAACTGCTTGCAGCAACAGAGAAATAATGATCCAAAAAGCAGGTTCGAAACACATCCCAGTCCAAAGTCTGCCCCTGAGCTCGCAATTCAAGCAATGTCGCTTTCCACCACATCATTGCTTTCTTTGCCAACTGAAACTCAGCCAACCGCATCCAGGCTGATTTGGCACACGGTGCTGACACAAAGGTCTGTTCAATACGTTCTAGAAGCCTGTTCCCCATATTCAGTACCCTCAAAGTGAGGTGGCTGATAACTCAAAAATTGAGTCAGTGTCAACTCTCCAGGTAACAACACCTGTTCTACTGGCCATTGGCCTACTGGTGGTGGTGGCACAGGCGCCAAACCAACACTAGCATTGCCACTCATGGCATCCCCAATGTCATCTTGAGGTAATCAGTCTGACATTAATGCACAACAGGGGTTAACAACAACATTCAAATGTATAAAGCATGTCAATATAACAACATATCACAGTTATCAACATGCTTTCAAGTGATTAGGCAACTCCCTAAGTCACTTCCTCTACCATTGTTCACCCAGTTCTCGAACCACTGCTCTGATATCAATAATGTGGGGTCCTCGCTACTTAATCTGTTATGTATCCAATCATTATACATTTGTGAGTAAGGATTAAGTAATAACACACACTGATTAAAAGTTTTACTATGTCAGTTATTATAACATTTACAACAAAACCTGACATAATATACATCACATGTACAGATGAACAACCTAAATAAGTTCAACTCCTAATCAGTTGTTCAGCTCACAGCAGAAGTCGACTCACAAGCCCGTCCTCCCACGTTTATGAGTACCTACAGAAATAATCACACAACATGAGTATTGATATATAACCATCTCAGTTCTATATCAATAAGAAAACATAGTAGGATAAATCACGATCGTAAAATCTCAAATCTGATTGTTCTGTATCATGCATCACAAAATACAAATATGTCATGACATGTCTCATCCATCATCTTGGTATAACGGGACATATATGATATGCCTCTCAGCTCAATATGTCAGTGACTCAACCTTGACGTCTCATATTAGCAGCATATATCATATTTCCGTCCTCGCGCGTTATAACGGCCAAAGTATATGCTCAACAAGAGCATACCTCTCATGCCAAAGCATATGCTCAACAGTAGCATATCTCTCATGGCATCAACCTCAACAACATGAATGTATACCAACATGGATGTATACCAATATGATTCCAATAATCATATAGTTCAATCTCAATATATATAAGCAACATCACATAATCAAACTTAATACTCGTACGTCAACACTAACCTTTCGTGCGATACAAAATATATAAGTTCAGGCGTCAATAGTTAACCGTATCTTTGTCCTGTCCCATGTGATGATGCTACATGAATACCAACCATGTATCATGTCAAAATAAGCTCCAATATCAAATTCCACAAAAATATACATTTTTAAAAAGTTAAACCCTAGCGATAGATCGTCATTTTTCCTGATCGATCGCCAACATTTTCTGTTTCATCGCGATCGGTCGCCACTATTGTAAGGACCCCCGTGCCCTTAACCCGTAATTAGTGCATTAAGCCATACCATGAGTGCATATATTCATACCATCAGGGGAAAAACCCTATGCAAGTGCAACACCGTATGCTACCCAGAAAATTTCTTGCATTCAATTCCCAATATTCAAATTCCCCCTACCATTATTATTCACATAACATGCACCCACATAATACACTAATATGCTCTTAGTTCATTTAGCAATTTCCATAATTAATTGCATGCAACCATAATGAACAGAAAGAGGCCATAGCCCATTTACACATCCCATATACACGTAAGGTGTACTCAATGAATAAACGTGTATTTGATGCATAAAACACTATACCGGATACCGCTACTGGTACTTCTATCCTGGAAGCACCTTCCAAGCACAACTCGATCTCAACACTGGATCTGAGCGTCCATCCAGCCAGCTCTGGTACCTCGATCCTGGAAGTACCTCTAACCAAAAGCCCGAGCTCGACTCCAAAGCCGCTACACCTGTGTTACCTGCCCCAACAGAGACAGCCCCCACACGGGGTGAGCATACCAATACCACCAATCACAAAATAATAGTATTGCAATTCATAATTTACAGAATGTAAATGCCATAATTTAAATGATACTCCCTGGATGGCAATACCCTCATCCGGGATCCCCCTGTATTGTCCCTGTTCTCAAAATAACCAAACTCATCAAATTCCCAAAGCCAGTTAATCGTCACATAGATTAACTAATACCGTTCTATTATACCAGTTCCATGATCAAAGGGATAAGAACATAATGTAAAAGACTATAGATATCGCATATATCTAACCAACAATTCCATGTTCTTATTTCATTGCTCGCTCCACAATAGCGGCATACTAAACCTCGCGCACGCTCAACAATAGCGGCGTCATAACCGATGGTGCTCAACGGCGACAACACCCAATCGTTGCTCGCTCTAAAGCGGCACCCTATGATTTCCAATGTATGTCTATTTATCACAGTTACCATATACCATGCATATCATTATCCATTTGAAGTAAATATAATGCACCATGCATTTCAATACTTACCACATGCCAGATATTGCAATGTCCATATAATACCATTACCATACACCATGTATTCCAATGCCCATTTAATACCATTATCACAAACCATGCATATTACAGTTGCAATACTATAATAGGTTATGCTCGTACGTCCCACGTACCTTAAGTCTCCGTAGTCCAAGCCAAACCTTGCTTGAGTTCCACGCCTCTAGAAATTTGTGCTAAAACACATAACAATTCACAATCAAGAATAAGCATGTGACCACGTGCCCAAGCACGTTCATAGCTCCCAAACATATCGTCAATCCATGACGATTACCAAAATAAAAGCTCCCCGGCTAAGCATGCGTAATACCCAAAATAAACCATTTTACAAGTTTAAAAGATTGCCAAGAATTCAACCGGGAATTCCTTTTAATTTAATTTGGCTCCAAACAACCCATTTTTAAAAGCAAAGCATTCCCATTGGAATGTAGACATTGCCCCGGAAACGGCCCCTTTAAACCTCGGTTCCAAAATCCCGACATTTTCCCAAAATTCCAAAAAACACATTTTCTCGGGTGGCGATCGATCGCCGCATTTACCGCGATCGATCGCCACACTCCAGTGGCCATCCAGTGCACTCTCGCGATCGATCGCCCATCCTCGCGATCGATCGCCAACCCGCTCGCGATCGATCGCCGAGCCTCGCGATCGATCGCCATCACTGTTCATCGTCTACAAAATTTGGATTGCTCGTCGCGATCGATCGCCCCACCTTGGCGATCGATCGCCACCTGCGATTTTTCCGAAAAATCGAGCTTCCATGGTGTTTTTCACACCCCAACTCAAAACCAACACCCCCAACCTCCTAAACACCACTCAAACACGAGTTAAGCTCCATAAAAACACTTAAAACCAACATTTTGATTTTAACCCAAAAATTTCCAAAACCCATAGCCAACTAAAACCCCAACCAAAAGCTACCAAACTACTATCAAATCGAAGCCAAGGACGAGGGGAAGATGAATACCTGATTATCTTCGAGGAACCGGCCTCCGATCCAAGCCACCCGCGATTTCTCTTCCAAGGGAGAAAGGGGGAAAGGGTTTGGGGCGATGGAGAGAGAGAGAGAGAGGGAGAGAAATGGATTCCAATGACGGAATCCCAAGTCTGACTGGTATATATAGCAAAAATGCTCCGAAATACCAACACTCCCACAAATACATCATAACTCATTAAAAATCATCTGTTTACAAAAATTCCCTCTCCAACACCAAGTCCCCAGACTGGCCCAAACATAAAGCACCCTGGACACCAAGTCCCATTAAAACCCAATTCATAGGTTTTCCACCGAAATGAGAATACAATCTCAACCTTTGGATCCAGCGATCCCAAATGCCCGATTAAGCAATCCCAGGGGATGCCAAACTGCAATTACTTCCTAATTGCCACAATTAAAAATCCATCAAGGATTATTACCATACCGGGATTAACACCATTAATCTCCGGACATCACAATTATCCCCTACTAATAAAATTTCGTCCCCGAAATTGCACCGGTGTACTCCACGTAACACCAGGACTACACAAACAAAACAAAGCCAAGACCCCGATTCTGAACCACCTTAGAATCGAATTAACAACTGCGAGAATACCAGTCTCGCACTAAGACCTAAAATAGAGCAACCGCCAAAACCAATACAACCCGAAAGATAACAACATACCTCGACGTGAATCGTCCCAGAAGTCAGTCCACCATGACTGAAACTCAACCAAACCTTCATTAATCTCGACATAGATATCTCTCCATGATATCTCCATTACTTGTCCACGATGCTTAACACGCATCGTTATGATGAGGACTACTAGCATACGACAGTATACTCACAGAAAATCCGGTTCCGCTTCCCAGCCCATCTCCTCCAAAGGAGTAGTTGCACCACTTGCAACCCGGACCGGGTTACCCACGGTCACTGATCCACACAAAACACATCACCGAGGATGTTTACACCGGTGTGTTCCAAGAAATCATATCTTGGTCCCGACACACCCTCAAGACTCCACAAAGTCTCAAGTTCCACAGAGGTCACGCAAAACAATCACTTGCATCCCCGCCACGCGTGTCAACCACGACACCAAACAAATCCGAGTCCTGGCCACCCCTTGTCTATCCTGGGATTTTACAATCCTAAAACAGGGAGGCTATCGAATTAACCAGCAAGAACTACCATGGTTTCAAAACACAACAATCCCTCCTCCGGGGAAGTCAAACAACCCTCACGATCATTCATCAGAATGCATCGTGCCAGCGAGATTACCGATCTCGAGGTCCCACAATCTCACACCGGAGATTCACCAAACCAAGCATACAACTCGACGTTCAACAATGAACAAAATAACATTGGCATTCGTATACACTCACGGCATACATGCCCAAACACCAATCACAACATGCATACACAATGCAATAGACTCGGGTATCTCCAATCACACCCAAATCCCAAAACCAACTGTCAAACCCCGATTATTCTCGCCCCACGGAGAATGATGGTTGACAAACCAAAACCAAAGGGTGTGATTTCAACATCACCACCACACGAACCAAAATAACGAATCTCCCCAAAAGATTCAACCGGTAGGAATCACAATACCGTCTTCCTCTCAAGGAAGAAGTCATGAATCCATGATCCTCCAATCCTCGAATTACCGTTCGGAAAACCTGGTATATTAATACCAAAACATATCCCGGAACCCAGAAATATACAATTGGTTAGAGTAGTGCATCAATACTACCATTACCCGATCCAAAATCCGTATACGCCATGTATACTCATCCCAACGATGCTCTGTACTAATACCATAGTACTCCACAATCGAGCATCTCCCGAAGACGTCTCCTCAAACGTCTCACCGAGGTAAGAAATCCATTACCCGGTCCAACACCAGTAATACGTACCATGACTGATTTACAATCAGTCCACGACCGATGCAAGCTGTCTCCAAGACAGTACAATCCAAATCTCTCCAAGAGATAAGGTCAAAAATAGTAGTGCCACCTCACTAACCATATCTCACAAACCATTGTGACTCCCATTGCATGCCATATGCAAGGATGCTCAACTAGAGCTAACCACGACTTGTTGACACTCACGTTGGTAATACCAACAAACTTGAGCTGTCCCAGCACAAGTCCCTCAAAACAATGACGTATAACGTCCCCGTGAGGTATTCCCTACCTCAAACACCATGCCACATAGAGACTACAAGAGTCTACCATAACCCTCATCGTATCACCATACGATTCACCAAACTCGAATCCAACGAGCATTATAATAGCTACCACAAGCACACTAAAGCACTGCAACAATACCTGGCTAGTGATTCGCTGGTCCCATAGGCTTATACCAACCTATTAACGCGACACACATTCCATCCCGGTATACCATACCGCCCAAACCATTAGAGTTGTGGGTCATTGCCCAACATATCTCTAAAACACCCAAGCACACTGGACAACCCGGCGTCCACGCTCAATTATCATGCAATCCTAATCCATTAGGACTTCTTCCACGCCCTTAGGGTGGGTGTAACCATGTTTACTCCTCATCACAATAACAAGCGAGTAGTTTCCTCAATGACTACTCTTACCACCATTCACTTGGCCTTAGCCATCCCAGCGAGCATACCCAAGGGTATCATTGCTCGTCAATAATATACCTCCATAATACGATGCGTACTCTCACCGGTACAATGCATCAATGATCCATCGAGCAAACCTGCTCGGCAAAAGGTCTCGTCAACTAAATACCCAGACCCTACCATGTGCCCACCATCGGCACTCAAACCATACAACCATATACATAAACATGAATGTATAAATCACCAAAATGACGCCAAGCGTCCACATAGTTATCCCAAATAACATCGTCGAACATATGACGGTACCTGTCGATACACGACATCCATAATCTCATCGTCAAACACATGACGGTAAATAATAATACACCATAATCACCATACTGATAACAAAAGTAATATGCCATACCTCATCGCTATCGAGATAGCGGAATACCTGTATCCATCGTCCACCAGCGGTACATAAGCAGCACCCATCGCTCGTAGGCGGCATAATCCAGTGCTACACACATAGCGGTATAATCCATCGCTATCGAATCAGCGGCATGATCCCTCGCCATGGAGTCAGCGGCATAAAATGTCGCTATAGATATCCGGCGGTATAAACCATCGCCAATAGAATACCCGGCGTAACCGTCGCCAATAAAATACCCGGCGTAACCATCGCCAACAAAATACCCGACGTAACCATCGCCAATAAAATACCCGGCGTAACCATCGCCAATAAAATACCCGGCGTAACCATCGCCAATAAAATACCCGGCGTAACCATCGCCAATAAAATACCCGGCGTAACCATCGCCAATAAAATACCCGGCGGAACCATCGCCAATAAAATACCCGGCGGAACCATCGCCAATAAAATACCCGGCGTAACCATCGCCAATAAAATACCCGGCGTAACCATCGCCAATAAAATACCCGGATAATCGCGGACTCAAGAGGTACTCACACTCATGTAGTACTTTGTTCCCGATCACATCGCTACGTCATGACAACGGCATCATCGCTTCGACGTGACAGCGGCATGTATCATCGCTTCGACACGACAGTGGCATCATCGTTTCGACATGACGGTGGTACCATCGCTTCGACGTGACAGCGGCATTTACCATCGCTTCGACACGACAGCGGCATTTACCATCATTCCGGCATGACAGCGGAAATACCCTTCGCTTCGACGTATTAGCGGCATAATATCCCTCGCAATAATAATATGACAGCGGCATTTTCCTTCGCTTCGACATATTTGCGGCAAATATTCTTCATCGCTATAATACGACAGCGGCAAGTATTCATATCGTTACGCCATGCATGCAACCGTAATGCATAACCCGTATTCCAATAATTGTTTCGGCACGACAGCGGCATCATCGCTTCGACGTGACAGCGGCATTTACCATCGCTTCGACACGACAGCGGCATCATCGCTTCGACGTGCATGCAACCGTAATGCATAATCCGTATTCCCATAAACATCGCCATGAGTGTATTTTAATGCACCTCGCTCCAACATGTAGCGGCAAAGCATTAAAATCATCACTCCGATGTATACCTATGCAACCGTAATGCATAGTCCATGTCTCATAAGACCCTGCAACCACCATGGTTAGCAACACATATGCCAATGATGAACACATATCATAAACGCACATAAGCAATCATGCATAAGTATGTGCTTCTCATTCCCAATAACATGTTCCTAGGCCCTCAACAGCCCCAAAGAGCTAACCACTGCTCTGATACCACTAATGTAAGGACCCCCGTGCCCTTAACCCGTAATTAGTGCATTAAGCCATACCATGAGTGCATATATTCATACCATCAGGGGAAAAACCCTATGCAAGTGCAACACCGTATGCTACCCAGAAAATTTCTTGCATTCAATTCCCAATATTCAAATTCCCCCTACCATTATTATTCACATAACATGCACCCACATAATACACTAATATGCTCTTAGTTCATTTAGCAATTTCCATAATTAATTGCATGCAACCATAATGAACAGAAAGAGGCCATAGCCCATTTACACATCCCATATACACGTAAGGTGTACTCAATGAATAAACGTGTATTTGATGCATAAAACACTATACCGGATACCGCTACTGGTACTTCTATCCTGGAAGCACCTTCCAAGCACAACTCGATCTCAACACTGGATCTGAGCGTCCATCCAGCCAGCTCTGGTACCTCGATCCTGGAAGTACCTCTAACCAAAAGCCCGAGCTCGACTCCAAAGCCGCTACACCTGTGTTACCTGCCCCAACAGAGACAGCCCCCACACGGGGTGAGCATACCAATACCACCAATCACAAAATAATAGTATTGCAATTCATAATTTACAGAATGTAAATGCCATAATTTAAATGATACTCCCTGGATGGCAATACCCTCATCCGGGATCCCCCTGTATTGTCCCTGTTCTCAAAATAACCAAACTCATCAAATTCCCAAAGCCAGTTAATCGTCACATAGATTAACTAATACCGTTCTATTATACCAGTTCCATGATCAAAGGGATAAGAACATAATGTAAAAGACTATAGATATCGCATATATCTAACCAACAATTCCATGTTCTTATTTCATTGCTCGCTCCACAATAGCGGCATACTAAACCTCGCGCACGCTCAACAATAGCGGCGTCATAACCGATGGTGCTCAACGGCGACAACACCCAATCGTTGCTCGCTCTAAAGCGGCACCCTATGATTTCCAATGTATGTCTATTTATCACAGTTACCATATACCATGCATATCATTATCCATTTGAAGTAAATATAATGCACCATGCATTTCAATACTTACCACATGCCAGATATTGCAATGTCCATATAATACCATTACCATACACCATGTATTCCAATGCCCATTTAATACCATTATCACAAACCATGCATATTACAGTTGCAATACTATAATAGGTTATGCTCGTACGTCCCACGTACCTTAAGTCTCCGTAGTCCAAGCCAAACCTTGCTTGAGTTCCACGCCTCTAGAAATTTGTGCTAAAACACATAACAATTCACAATCAAGAATAAGCATGTGACCACGTGCCCAAGCACGTTCATAGCTCCCAAACATATCGTCAATCCATGACGATTACCAAAATAAAAGCTCCCCGGCTAAGCATGCGTAATACCCAAAATAAACCATTTTACAAGTTTAAAAGATTGCCAAGAATTCAACCGGGAATTCCTTTTAATTTAATTTGGCTCCAAACAACCCATTTTTAAAAGCAAAGCATTCCCATTGGAATGTAGACATTGCCCCGGAAACGGCCCCTTTAAACCTCGGTTCCAAAATCCCGACATTTTCCCAAAATTCCAAAAAACACATTTTCTCGGGTGGCGATCGATCGCCGCATTTACCGCGATCGATCGCCACACTCCAGTGGCCATCCAGTGCACTCTCGCGATCGATCGCCCATCCTCGCGATCGATCGCCAACCCGCTCGCGATCGATCGCCGAGCCTCGCGATCGATCGCCATCACTGTTCATCGTCTACAAAATTTGGATTGCTCGTCGCGATCGATCGCCCCACCTTGGCGATCGATCGCCACCTGCGATTTTTCCGAAAAATCGAGCTTCCATGGTGTTTTTCACACCCCAACTCAAAACCAACACCCCCAACCTCCTAAACACCACTCAAACACGAGTTAAGCTCCATAAAAACACTTAAAACCAACATTTTGATTTTAACCCAAAAATTTCCAAAACCCATAGCCAACTAAAACCCCAACCAAAAGCTACCAAACTACTATCAAATCGAAGCCAAGGACGAGGGGAAGATGAATACCTGATTATCTTCGAGGAACCGGCCTCCGATCCAAGCCACCCGCGATTTCTCTTCCAAGGGAGAAAGGGGGAAAGGGTTTGGGGCGATGGAGAGAGAGAGAGAGAGGGAGAGAAATGGATTCCAATGACGGAATCCCAAGTCTGACTGGTATATATAGCAAAAATGCTCCGAAATACCAACACTCCCACAAATACATCATAACTCATTAAAAATCATCTGTTTACAAAAATTCCCTCTCCAACACCAAGTCCCCAGACTGGCCCAAACATAAAGCACCCTGGACACCAAGTCCCATTAAAACCCAATTCATAGGTTTTCCACCGAAATGAGAATACAATCTCAACCTTTGGATCCAGCGATCCCAAATGCCCGATTAAGCAATCCCAGGGGATGCCAAACTGCAATTACTTCCTAATTGCCACAATTAAAAATCCATCAAGGATTATTACCATACCGGGATTAACACCATTAATCTCCGGACATCACAACTATCTCACGATCGATCGTCAAAATATTCTGTTCACTCGCGATCGATCGCAATGTTTCACCGATAGATCGCCAAGCCATTTCACAGCCTTATAATTTTACTCTGTTTCGGCGATGGATCGCCATAGGGCTCGCGATCTATCGCCGATGTCTGAAAATTTCAGAACATGGCGATTTTCAAGCTTATCACTATGGTTCATCTTCTCCACTTCACAACATATCATTTAAACATAACATGCTTCAATTATACATAAACTAGCATAAACAAGGTAATACACCAACTAGCACCATAAAATTATTGAAGTCCTACTATCATTACCAAATTCTTCACTTACAATCAATCAATACAAGTTGTCCAAGCTATTACCAAGTAAAGAGCATACAAGAGAGGTGAAGAACGGTTTGTAGAGATTTCTATGTGTTTTTAGGTGTAGTGTGAGTTTATCATCTGAAAATGGCTTTAAATAGTGTCCAATAATCCATCAATTGTATAGGAAATTCACATCAAATTCAACTAACTTCAGATATCATTAGTGTCCATCAATATATGAATCATTCTTACACATACTATGACCATTTCAAACACTATAGATACCAACACTTCAAATGAATTTGATATCTTTGTTCTTTCAATACTTGTCATACTCGGTCCAACCCGAACCCGAGTCCATATTATGTAATAATTAAATTCATAATTACTCAGTCATCATATTATACATGCCTAAGTCATATCAAGGCATTACAACGACGACACGAGTTTTTCAAAATTTATAGGATACGACACGGCTAGGATACACATATATATTTTTATAGATATTATACATGTACTATATTAAAACAATGTTAAAATTCACATTTTTTAAATTCTAAAACCATGTAACAACAACAAAAATATTCTTACTAAATTCAAGAGCGTATAAATAAATGCATGTCACTGAAATCATCATAATATCACATATACTAGCATCAAATGCATATTACTTCAATTAACATAAAGTTTAGCAAGCACACCCAAAATAAATATTTCACCAAATATATTCTTACCAAATTTGAGAAACGCATAAATAAATGAATGTCACTAAAATCATTATAGTATCACTGATACAAGCACCAATGCATAATACTTCAATTACCATGAAGTTTAACAAACATATTCAAATTTTATTTTAGTCAAAAACTGAGTATAATTAACCTAAAAAAATATCATTTCCTAGTCGGACACGTCCCTCGGAAGAGGGAAAAGGGAAAAGCTCCATATACACAGAAACGATGCCGCAACCGAACGATAACCTAGGCGACAACTAGAATAATCTGGTGCTGAGGGAAGACAATCCTTGTCAAAGCCAAAGAAGGAAATCGGAGAAAGCTTCTCCACGAAGAAAGTGATGAAAATGTGAGCTCTCATTCAATTTATTTTATTATTAATATATATAAGTTGTAACATCAAATATTCATGACAAAGATCTCACATAGGTCACAAGTTTAATTCTTGATAGGGCAATCTATTTCTAATTAAACAATAAAAAAATAAAGCCTTGTGAAATCGCGGGTCACAGTTTTATTAGGTTTGAACCGTGGCCGGCCCGGCTACAGACATGCATGTCACTATTTGGAACTGTCGGATAGGGTCAACGGATCGATTATCCGTTGACATGGTTATGGTTCCTGGACGTGACATAAAATGTTGACACAATTCAATAAACGGTGCATATCAAAACATTGAGTACAACTGTACACGTTTATTATAATCAAACAAGTTAACGAACTCAAACCATGGTATAAACGAATCGAACATGTTCACGAACTTTTGAAGCCAGCTCAATAATTATCGAAATTCTCGAATTCGGCTCGAATTCGAACATGTTCGAACTTTTTTCGAACCAAACTCGAGCCCAAATTACTTTGTTCGATAGTTCGCGAGCCGCTCGCGAACTTTAATATTTTATTAATATAATATAATTATATATTAAATAAATATATATCGAACCTTTCAGGTATTTATTTTCAAGCAATAATTCGAATAGCTCGCGAACATGTTCGAACATTTCGAGCCGAACTCAAACTCAAATCCATTGTTTCAAATCAATTTGATTGTTTGGATGGATTTATATTGTGTGAAATTCAAATCCACAATTTTCTTCATTTATATAGATGTAATGATAAATGTGATGGATTTAAAATACATCAATGATGGGTGTCATTTCAAATCTATTGTTCAAATTCCTCCCCAAATCAAACACATTCCTCTAAATCAAATCCATCAGTTCAAAAATCTGAGGAAAATTCAAACATAAAATATCTCATCTTTAAATTTTGAATGGAGCTTTGAGCCTGCTAAAAAAGTTTGAACACTAGTTCAAATATGAAAAAAATCTATAGTATCAAATCGATTCAATTTGTTACCTCCCGGAGTAAATTGGGTACACACGACAATTTCACGAGGATAAAAAACATAAAATGTAATCGAGCTCGAGTTTAATTTAAAACTCAAAATTTTAATATTTTTTACTCAAATTCACTTCGAATCAAGGCTCGAGTTTCGAGCTATGCTAGAACAAATATATAATTATAAATTAATATATAATTATATTATATTAATAAAATATTAAAGCTCGTGACCAGCTCAAGAACTATCTAACAAAATAAATTGGGTTCGTGCTCAGGCTCACATGTTCGAGTTCCAACTTGAATTCGATAATTTCGACATGAATAAAATATGTTTTGAGCCAGCTCGAAATCTCACGAGCCGATTCGATTCGTTTTCAACCCTAAGCACACTTCATGTCTTCTAATCCTCCATTCTTTTACTTTTCACATATTTTCACATAGATATAGATCAGGTAAAGAAAATAAGTTGTTAAAAAATATCGCTTGGGTTGATTCCATCTCGTATTCACAGAGTAAAAACTAGCCATGAATAGTTTCAATGCTACATAGATAACTGAATTGTATCGCATGTTACCCCTTCAAGGATCCAGATCACCTCAAAGCTTCACTGAATAGAGCAAAAATATGGAAAATTATCCCCCTCCATTTGCGTCATCTCCGAGGCGAGCGTGGCCATGTATCCCATGACACCAGGTGCAGCCTTTATCTCAATAACCGAGGAAAACATAGTACGAAATAAAGCCAGTTCAAACTATATCCTGAGGTTCAAAACTGCACTCGTTGCATTGGACGCCCGTCAAATATAATTTGACAAACTAAGCAGTGCCAGAACTTCCATTTGTCTTAGGTTCTGGTCGAACATATGTGAGGCTACGGGTAGTCGAAGGCGGAACAATACTGTTAGAGGCCTGATTTGAGGTTTCAGACAAGGTGGCCCCTCTCTTCCACTGAAAACTCCTAGCAACGGGTTTACTAGGTATACGAGACCTGTATAAAGTGGGTATACCTCTAGCAAAAGGGCCTCTGCTAAATCTTGGAACAGTAAATGGGGATGCTCGAGCAACTCGAGGCCATGTAGTAAGAGAGGCAGCTTCAGGTTGAACAACAGAGCTTTTCCTCAAAACCTGTGCCCAAATCAGAATTTATACTGGTCAGATTCATTAAAAACAAATGCTTAATGGGAAAAAGAAGAAAATAGACCATCAGCACATGTACGGAAGTTATTGAGTTTAACAGATGAATTTTATAATCCAGTTTTTTGAAAATGTTGCAAAACATATTTTGCGTCAGTCTTGCATTTGGAATAAACTTTTTTAATTAAACTTCTATAAAAGGTTAGATATTCTTGTCTTTCACAATCTGGATTCAACGTAATATTTCAATTTTAAATCATCTCACTTTCAGTTAGATAACACCCCATTGTTAGAGATGGTATGAAATCAAGAACTGGCTGGTGAGGATTGCCTGAGGTTGCTAAGACAATCTTTCTTAATTTTCCGTACCTTAGCTGATCACCGTTCATAGAGTTGAGCAAAATTTCGGTATCTGACTTAATGCAGTCGTGCTACCAGGTTTGGGTTTCTTTTCTTGATTTTGAATCTCCAATTTCAACTAAACAATTTAGGAAAATGATTGATCTATAGATGAACAAAATAAAGCTCCATACTGACAGCCTATGGTTCTGATTTTTTCCTTATTATCCTTCTCTATATACTAAGAGAGCAGTTTAGGGAATCCAAATCTGATACTACTGAATTTTAGAAAGAAACGATACAAAGGTAATTTCGGACATCACCTCTTAAAATTACGTTTTGATCTCAAAATATAGCGCACTTCCAACCAATTAAAACATCTTCAGGCAACAAATAAGATTTCAGCTTCAGCAAGTTTCTATATTTTTTTCTGCTAGGAGGAGGGAACAGGATTTTCACGAGAAAAAACAAAAAACAAAACCAAAAGAAAAACAAAAGAAAAGCCCAAAATCAACCAAGAAATAGGTAACCAAACAAACCTGTGACAATATACAAGAGTAATAAACAAGCAATCCATCATGCAGTCACAGAACTCAAAAAGGACGGACATTCATCGACTAAATAATTCACGGTAGCATCCTTCAATCACGTACCTTGAGAAACCGAGACATAAAAGAGGTACCATCCAAAGACAGAGCATGCTCAGCCGCTTCTTTTCTCATGAATTCTATATAAGCTGATCTGAATAAGCAATACACTTCAGAATCCTCTATAAAAAAATGTAAAAATGTTAATAAATGGAAATGATGCATCCAAGAAACCTTACCCTTTTGGTTGCCCAGTGGTATGATCAGTTAAAATAATTACTTTCAGGACTTCTCCAAACTTGTTGAAGTGTCGTGAAAGACTATCCTTGGTGGCAGCAAAATGAACCTAATGCAGGGAAGAATATGTCAATGACAAAGAAAGGTAATAAAATGACAGAACACAGCGTCCTTACAAATCAGAATTTTTAGAATCAAGATTCAAACGATTACATTGCTAAGAAAAATGGTTCGAGAATCAGCATCTTCTGAAGGCCCACCAGTAGAATATAATTCTGCATACATATGTTCAGATAAAAGAAATGATCAATAATGTGGGATCCAAAAAATCTAATTATTTTAGTGGTGGCAAGGAGAATCAGGTGCACATCTTGATCTAAATTTTGAATATCAAACCAGGACTACAACACATAATATGGAAGAAACCAACAGTTTTAACAAGTAGAAAATGATGCATATGCATATGCTCCCACATCTGTTTTGAAATTAAAGATGTACTAAGATGGGGAAAAAGAAGGCTTACCAATTGGTGTCGGAGCCGTTTGTAGTGCATGTTTAGGATCCATACCTGGTTGTGCCTACAGAAGAGCAAGCAAGAAGACATAGGTGAACAAATGCGTAGCGACTACAAAACAGCCCATTATGATATATAAGCAAAAGGACACGAACACATAAAACATTATCACTCGGATATCTTACGTGTCCATTGAAACCTACTAAGGAGTTGTTCTGCTTTCTCATCCACACTTCAGATTTAGCAACCAAAGCATCAGTATCTACGAATTCTTCAAGATCATGCATCTTAGACCCCTCACTAGCCTCCGGATATTGTGGAGGTTTCAAGGTGTTCGTGTTTGCAGATGAAGCAATCTTGAAAGATTTACTAGGCATACCAACAAGACGATCTTGATGTGGCCTACGTGCTCTTCCATCAGAATTATTAGCTGCACCATACTGAAACTGTAAGGAGTTCTCTGCCAATTTTCCTCTGGATAAGCCTGACATATTAGTGACTCTTTGACCCATCACATCATCATCATAATCATCATAACCTACACCAAAATCCAAAGCCACAACAGGGTCATCATCACAGGATGAAGTACTCCCATCTTGCTGCACCATGCCATCGTTCTGTGGATTATAAGTAGAATGAAAATCCACCCTTTCATTAACAATATCTCTGAATTCTTCTTGATTGTTAATGTTTGAAGCAATTGTAGGATGACCCAGCCTATCAAACACATTACATGAAGATCTATCTTTGTTCAGATCTTTCACATCTTTCACGGCATCTGTTACAGCCTTAATAGCCGCTGACATGTCAGCACGCAATCCAGACACTTGCCTAATTCTCCGAGGATGTTCTTTCAGGGAATCATCCTCTGTCGAAGTGGAAATAACAGAGCGTAAACGTTTCAGGGAAGGTTCTGGCGTTGAATTTGGGGGCCTAGAAGTACCAACAGCTTCTCGTACTGCAAACTGCAACAACCTTTTCGGGCCACTGATGGATTCTTGAGAAATTTTCCTCTGCCAAAGTCGAACAAGTGAGAAAAATGAAAATAAACAAGGGAAAGCAAATCTTTTGGCATATTGAGCAAGGAATATTAGCAAGAACTACTGCTACATGAAGCATGAAAAGAAAAGGAATGAATAGCAGCCATTGGTTGAACATTTTATAGGTCAAAGACAATTTCAATAAAGGAAAAAAATGTCAGAGCCCATGTAGAAGTGTTCTATCCAAGCATTACAAAAAAGGCAGAACGTGACTATTGAAAATGTCAAAAATGGCAAACCCAGCGCACGAAACTCCCTCTATGCGCGGGGTCCGACAGTAAAAGATACAAAAGTACCATAAACAATAGCTATGGAAGTTATATTGCTATGCATAAAGAATCTTGAATGAATCCAGTTCATCCATAGGAAAAACAGCTATTGCGGTGAAGATGGGTACCAAAGCACTTTATTACCAAAAACTCAGACCAACCAATTCACAGGTACAGGGGAAGAAACATTATCATGGATCCATGAAGTAGCATAACATGAAAAAGAGAATTCATACACTAATACAGCAATTTCAGGTACCCTAATATTAAATTAAGACAATACATTGTCCGCTCTAGGTTGGTTTCTCACTTCTATCGGCATAGTATTTTTCCAGAAAATTTAGAAAGCGAAAGAAGAAAAGGGCAACATATTTGCAAAGGTGTCATTATAATATGTTTTCAGATTTGATGTATTTGATGCTGATGACATCCAAAGTTTCAAAAAACATAATAGGAACTGTGCCCCTCTGCTTCTAAATGATTAAATCTTACTAGGCTCCTGCATGCAGTGAATCACAAACTATGAAGGGTAAAATAAATTACTCAAGGAGCTATTTTTTGTTTTAATTCACTCTTTTATAATTCTTAATATCTTTACCTAGACTTGACTTTGCAGTTAATCAAATTAGGATGAGTAAAAAGATATACCATCCAATTAACGCTCGATCGGCTAGCCTATGCACTGGAGTGTTGATTAAAACTAAATTAATCCATTCAAGCTTCACATAACTAACGTTATAATATTTAAATAATAATAAAAAACAAAAAAAATTGAGGGCACCATGCAACTCCTTAAATTCTTCATATTTGATTAATAATCTCTTTACAATGAAGTGATTCCTGCGGCTTTTTTACTCTGCTTGAAATATTGTTTTATCAAATTTAAAAAACTTATGCTAGCCTCTATGGGAAACAAAATAGATGATAAAGGAGTTTTTTAAAAAACAACTAAGCTTTTAATCCCAATGAATTGAGATAGACTACATGAACAACAGAGAGAATCAAGTCGGGTCGACACGTGCGTCAGTCTTATCCAAAAGATTCTATCGGTCAGAATATCTTCTTTGATCCCCTTAATCCAAGTCTTTGCGTATAACTTTGAGCCATATCTTCTTTAGTCGTCCTCAAGCTCTCGTGGAATAACCGAAATCAATGGGCTCCACTCGGCGCACATGTGCATTGTTGGGCCTACGTTGTACGTGATCAAACCAACGTATGCAACTTTCTTGTATCTTCTCTTCTATACAAGTTACCCCTACTTCAGCTCGAATATTTTCGTTCCTCATTTTATCTCTTATGGCCTTACCGCACATCCAACGAAGCATATGCATCTCTGACATACTCATCTTTTGTACGTGATTCCTT
Source organism: Haberlea rhodopensis (assembly GCA_907163345.1). Taxonomy (NCBI): domain Eukaryota; kingdom Viridiplantae; phylum Streptophyta; class Magnoliopsida; order Lamiales; family Gesneriaceae; genus Haberlea; species Haberlea rhodopensis. The sequence continues at coordinate 28,478,621 of CAJQUN010000003.1, read as the reverse complement.
TTGGGTGCCTAGCATTCCGTTCCATATAACATTGCAGATCTAATGACTGTTATATAAAACTTTCCCTTAGAAACCCGGTGGCGCTTCTTCATTTCAACCAGCCCGCTTGAATCTTGTGATTAACATTACTGTCAATATCTTCACCCTTTTGGTTAACAGAACTTAGGTATCGAAACTTGGTGCTCATCGATACTTCATGACCATCGGGTGCTACAACATTGGGATCCCGAAAGGTACGACTACAAAATTTGCACTCTATATTCTGTTTTAGACCTACTTAATCTAAAACCCTTTGATTCCAATATCTCTCTCCATAACTCCAATTTGACATTTACCTCTGCCTTGGTCTCGACGATTAACAAAACATCATCAGCGAAAAGCATGGTCCAAGGTAATTCAGTCTATATGTCTTTTATTATCTCATCCATCACTAGGGCGATCAGCGAAAAGCATGGTCCAAGGTAATTCAGTCTATATGTCTTTTATTATCTCATCCATTACTAGGGCGAACATGAAATGACTCAACGCAGACCATTGGTGCAATCCAATAGTGATCGAGAACTCGCTTGTTACCCCACTGCACATTCTTACATTAGATGCTACATCGTCGTACATTTAAACAACATGAGGTTTATTTTATCGTTGCCAATTGGTCAATTTTCAAATAGTTAAGTACAAATGATCTCTTTCAACCTATTGCACATTTTATATACGCAGCCATACAAAACATAATGCTGCCACATGAGGCATCCTTTTTCACCCTGCCTCCCCGTATTAATCAAAATCCCATGTCATTCATATGGAGTCAACTGATTCATAATCCCTACTTCCTATTTCAAATCTTGATGAATGAATAAAAAGCTCAGCACAAAACAGAAAATAATAAGTCATGTCATCTCACTGTCAGGAATCAACATATTGTTTAACAGTTAAACAATATCAACAGGCCATACAATACAAATCACCAGAATATTCCAAAACATGCGCTTTACGCTGATTCTGTGCAGATCACTACAAACTTTGCCAAAGAACCAAGAAAACAAAGATACAAACAAGAAGAAACAGAACTGAAAACTTGGAGAGTATACATTCTTTTCTATATATTGACATCAAGAAATATGCATTTATGGGCTTCCAAAAGGATACATCTCTATAAAATCCTTCCCACAATGCTCCATTATTAATAGTCGATCTAAACAAACCATCACATGAGCACAGTGATAGAATGAAGAACTTAGCAAATTATCATGGACAAATCTAAGGCATTCATGGATACTAGTCAATTGGTAAAGTGAAACTAGATCAAACCCAACTATATGGAAGAAAAAAAATCCAAGAATTTTCAACTTAAAAATGCAAATCGAAAAGGCTCCAAGCAGCATGGAATTCGGAGGGGAGTAAATCACCTTTCTTGGACGTTGTTCCTCAGTTTGTCTTCTTTTCTTCTGTGAAATTGGCCTAGGTGAACGAGATAGTTTAGTTCGATCAACTCTGGGATGAGGGTCATCCTTGGAATTCACATTCTCAGCCAAAGAGCTTCTAGGAAGGGGGACTACATTTTCATCCTCGTCCCTAACTGAACCTTTCCCTTCCCTGTTGTAAAATTTTCCAGATGTTTCATCAGAAGTTCTTTTCTCAGCTTCAGATGAAGTATGCTGCAACTCAGTTTTCCCAGTTTGTTTCCCTGCTGAGGACTTCAAATTAGGGGCTCGATCTGGATGAAGTGCCAAGGGTTGCACATATAGACTTAAATGAGATCCTAAATGATCCCAGAGCCTGAGTAAAACAATAATATTGATCAGAGGGAATGGTAAAATGTTCACTTCCAAGAAAAACATTTAGCAGGCAAAAATAATCTTACCAGGATATAAAAGTGTCACTGTCATCTCCCAGAAAGACATTTAACTCACCCTTTGCTTCATCTTTCCGCCTACCATTTTTTAGCAAGACTATAACATAGTCCTATAGCCAAATAACAAAAGATCAACGACAAGTGGAAACAATTTGGTAGATTAGCATAATAATACACAATACATGAGATTTAATAAAAAACAAATGAACATCAATTTTTTACATAGTAAAGTTAGGCACATGACCTGCTTATGCAAAACCAATTTTCAGAAAATGACACTGGATCTGGCAAAAATATACTCAAAGCCAAGGAAACTAAAAGTGATTTGGCTTTATTAAATTTAGATAAGAAAAAAGGGATTCATGAAAGAAAAGAGCGCTTAGGAGTAAACCAAATAGAAACTATCTCAACAAAAACCAATTCTTAAGGTATTTAACCATCAAAGCATGGGGAATGTGGGAAAGCTGGAATATAGACATATATATCATTATTGTGACAAAATTAATTAAAAAAAGAAATGGCTAAGCTTAATAGCTCTACCGAAGGCATTAAGTTGGTCCACCACAAACATTACAAAAATAAATGAGAAAACAATTAATATACATGGCCACAAGTATCAAAGTTGAAAGATCAAGATTGAACAGATCATGAAGACATAAGAACTCACACACTTGGGAGACACTGAGACAGCAGTACAACAACAACAACAACAACTAAGCCTTTAATCCCAATGAATTGGGGTAAACTACATGAACAATAGAGAGAATCAAGTCGGGTCGAACATGCGTCAGTCTTATCCAAACGCTTCTATCGGTCAGCATATTTTCTGTAATCCCCTTGCACTCCAAGTCTTTGTATATAACTTCGAGCCATGCCTTCTTCGGTCATCCTCTCGCTCTCGTGAACTGACCGAAATCCATGGACTCTACTCGACGCACAGGTGCACTGCTGGGCTTACGTCGAACATGACCAAACCAACATAATCGGTTTTCTTGCATCTTCTCTTCTATACAAGCTACATTTACTTCAGCTCGAATATCTTCGTTCCTTATTTTATCTCTTTTGGTCTTACCGCACATCCAACGAAGCATACACATCTCAACCAAACTCATCTTTTGGATGTGATTCCTCTTGGGTGCCCAGCATTCCGTCTCATACAACATTGCGGTCTAACGGCGGTTCTGTAAAACTTTCCCTTCAATTTCAGCGGGATATACGATCGCATAGAACTCCGGTGGCGTTTCTCAATTTCAACCAGCCAGCCTGAATCATGTGGTTAACATCGCTGTCAATCTCTCCATCCTTTTGGATAACTGAACCTGGGTATCGAAACTTGCTGCTCATCGATACCTCTTGACCACCGAGTGCTACAACACCGGAATCCCGAAAGGAACGACCACTGAATCAACACTCCATATTCCGTTTTAGACCTGCTTAATCTAAAACCCTTTGATTTCAATGTCTTTATCCATAACTCCAATTTGGCATTTACACATCCCATTGTCTGATCGATTAACACAACATCGTTGGTAAATAGTATGTTCCAAGGTAATTCAGTATATCTTTTGTTATCTCATCCATCACTAGGGCGAACAGGAAAGGACTCAACGCATACCCTTGATGCAATCCAATGGTGATCGAGAACTCACTTGTCACCCCACTGCACGTTCTCACATTGGATGTTACTCCGTCGTACATGTCATTGATTATATTGACATACTTGATGTGAAACTTTTTCTTCATCAAAGGCTACCATAATATCTCCCTTGGTAGTTTATCGTAGGCCTTCTCCAAGTCTATAAAGATCATATGCAGATCTGTACTCCTCTAATGATAGCGCTCGACAAGTTCACGAAGTAAATGGGTAGCTTCAGTAGTTGACCGTCTTGGCATGAATTGGTTCTCCGATATCTTAACCTTCCTCCTTAAACGACATTCACTTATCCTCTCCCAAAACTTCATTGTGTGACACATGAGTTTTATACCCCGATAGTTGGTGCAACTCTGAATGTCACCCTTGTTTTTATAGATAGGAATGAGAGTACTCTTTCTCTATTTTTTGGAATTTTGTTACTCCTCCAAATCTTGTTAAATAGACCTGTTAGCCACTTTATCCTCGTTGGTCCTAAACATCTCTATATTTCAATAGGGATTCCATCAAGACCAACTGCTCTTCGTGCTTTCATTTTGTTCAAAGCTTCTTTAACCTCATATTCTCTAATTCTGCGAGTAAACTCACGTTTACATAATGTTGATGGATGTTAAGATCACCTAAATCTTGGCTAAAGCCACCGTTGAACAAGCTGGTAAAATAATTTTTTCATCTTGTTTTGATGTCTTCATCTCTGACCAAGACTTTATGGTTCTCATCTTTTATGCATTTCACTGTACATAAGTCTCTTGTCTTCCTCTCCCTCGTTCGGGCAATCCTGTAGATATCTTTTTCCGCCTCTTTACTATCAAATTTATCGTACACTTCTTTGTAAACTTTAGCTCTAGCATCTCGAACCGTTGTCTTGGCTTCTTTTTTGGCAAGCTTATACTTTCGAAAGTTGCCCTATTGTTGTTCTTCTTCAGCTCTCTGTAAGCATCCCTCTTGATTCGGATAGCCTTCTTTACGTCTTCATTTCACCATGATGTGTCCTTACCAGGTGGAGCATATCATTTTGACTCACCAAGGAGCTCTTTAGCTATCATCTTAATGCCACGAGCCATTTTGTTCCAGGTGGTATCATGATCTTCTCTTGGGGTCCAATTAACTTCCTCGCCTACCTTCTCTACAAAAGCTCCAAAGTTACCTTCTTTTAACCGCCACCACTTAATTCTAGGTTCTAAACTATGCTTAATTCTAGTAGCCATATTCTTAATCCTAACATCTACAACTAAAAGTCGGTGTTGGGTGACTACACTCTTTCCTGGAATTACCTTACAGTCCAAGCATTTAACTCTATTGCACTAGACCCACTTCTAAAAGTAACTAGATGAGAGGACCTCTTCTTGAACAAGGTATTCGCTAGGACTAAGTCATATGACATGACAAATCCAAAAGTGAATTACCTACGGCGTTCCTGTCCCCAATGTCATAGCCTCCATGAACACTCTCATAACCATCCTGATCAGAACCTACATGCACACTAAGGGGTATTCCTTGCACCACATCGTCTAGATCTTCCCAAAATTTGCGTTTAATAGCCTCCTCTAGACCAATTTGGGATGCATAGGCACTAATGATATTAAAAATATCATTGCCTAAAACTAGCTTAATTAATATTAACATATCTACATTCCTCCTAACTTCAACTACATACTCGAGTAGTTTATTTTCTACGATTACACTACCCCATTACGATTTTTATCCTTACCTATGTACCAAAGTTTATAGCCCCAATGAGCTATAGTTCTGGCTTTCTCACCTACCCATTTGGTCTCCTGCATACACATAATACTAATTTTTCTTCTATTCAGAGTCTCTACTAACTCTGTTAATCTACTGGTAAGGGAACCTACATTCCAAGAGGCTAAAGAATCCTATGGTCGTGGTTTCGAGCTAACTTCTTTACCCCCACTCGCTCGAGGTGAGGGAACCTTGCTCATTTGACACCACACCCAGGCGTCGATGTGGCGCGTCGCTTCTAGGCGACGACCTAGCATCCCTTGCCCATTTATCACTACACCCGGGGTCCGGTGCAGCGCGTCGCTGTGTAGGGAACGCCCCAACACAATTCATCTTATAGTTCATGTCATTGAGATGTGACTAATTTATCCGGCTGGCTGTCACAGGCCTACCACCACCCTCCTCCTTTACCCTGGCTTGGGACAGGCAGTGATACATATCATCAGTCATCCATATCACAAGTGATGCATATCACTGGCGGAGTTTTGTGAGACAGCAGTAAAATCATTAAAAGCGTAATAGATTTAAAACATCTGTTTCCAAGTCAGATCAGCACATCTGCAACACATTAATTAGATCATAGATTTATAAACTAAACATGCAAACATTCTAAATTTCACTCCATCTAGAAACCTGCTTCGAATTTAGAACGATAGTGCATGTCAGGACCTCTTCCTACTATCAAAAGATGGGACGCAAAAAGCGAAACTCATCTGACTGAGCCTCGCCATTTTTGCTCATCTAAGCAATAAGATGGGGAAAAAAAGGAAATCAGAAGGAACATGTGAGCACTAAAAACCGCAACTACAAAGAAAATGATGCACATTTATGCAGTTCTTGGTTATTTATGTGTTAAGTTCCCATAAACTTATAAGAAAGTATGTAATATATAAATCCCAAGTCATTCTTAAGAAATTAACCAACTGCAATTGTCCACCAACCAACAACTGATTTCACCAAATAATTTAAAGAACAGGAGGTGTGACACGATGCAACAATGGAAATATAAATGAATTCTTGATAAGAAAATGAATCGACGAAAGTAACAAAAATTCAATAATTATATCATCTCAAACTAATGTCATATGCATTGTTGCACAACTGGTCTTCAACTCGATTCACAACATGGTGGTTTTATTTTCGTTTTTCTTGTATAGCACATCGTATTCCTTGAATGTTGTAATGTTGAATGTTGTAATGAAATGACTACCTTTAGCAAAGAAGCGTTTTCATTGCTGTTAATATAATTTAAACAACCACATGTTACTATATCGATCAAGTACCAAAAGAAATTCTTACACCAAAACCTCACATAGCTACTTGAGTTGGAAACCTTCATGTTCTGGCAGCAACATCAAATGCAGATTACCCTGCAGGTCCCCCATCCACCACCCCCCACCACCACCCAATTCCCAAATACCGAGCCTCTCAGTATTCAGAGAAGGTGGTTCCAAATTTCAAATAAGATAGCCTCGACTTCAATAAATTAAAATGTGACTAAACTTCGATTGACTAGGAAATCTATACAAACAACTGAAAATTATGGATTCACATAATTGATAACGGCAATCGACACAAAGTTAAACGAGCACATAACATGGAAAATATTGTAACAACTGAAGTAAACTCTGTGTGTACCAGTTTGTTGCATGGACTAAATTTGTAGTGCATAGACTGAAAACCAGTTTATTTATGCCAGCCAATATCGCAAGAAGCCCAAGAAAATAACCTAAACCCCAAAAGACCAAGCTATTAGGAGGAGGGTATCTCAAACTCAGAATCACTTCATAATTGTATAAGGAAACAATGTGGGATCGTAGCATTGCCCCTTTTGAGAGCCGAAGTCCAAGGAGGCCTAGACAGATTCAATCATCTGTTTCTATTTGACACAGGCATCATAAATTAGCCTATAATGTGAGTACAAACCACATCATTAGCAATGACAAAATACAGCTCTTTTCCTGATAGACCCTTCCAAACCTATTCTCAATCAAAGTATCAATATTAGGTCATTAACTTAATAAAAAAGTCAAACGTAAAGCAGTAGCCTATTGTATGGGTGGCCTCTCAAACTTACTTATGAGTCACACTCCAATTGACTGGGAAGCCAACTTGGGATCGCAACAATTTATGAGGTGCCACACTCCACATTGTTCTATAGAACATTTTAACTCATCAATAGAACAGCTCTTCCAAATAAGCTATCATTACATGACCCGAAGACTGATGAATCAATATTCTTCCAAACACAAAGCAAGAAATCTCAACAATGAACCACACATGGTTACTTACAGGTTTAAAAAAGCAAAACAAGAAAAGAGAGATCATCAGCAAAGAAGGTGACCCAAAGATTAAAAAAAGTAACAGAAGCTATATCATACCACGAGAGTGTCGTCAGTGTAGTCACCCATAAACTCCTTGAGCTTCTCCTTGACTCTCTCTCGAAGCCGTGCAACTCCGTCGTCTGAGAATTCACCCCCAAATGTCCGTTCATCTCCCGCCATTAATCCACTCTAAAACAAACCCAATAGCGTATCCATAAAACCCTAATTACAAACGTCAACAGCTTGATTCAGTGTCCAGCAAGCCCAAACGCCCCGTCCAAAAGACGACATATTTATACATTTACATTAAATTTTGTGTTAATTTATTTATTTGCTACTTTATATTCTTTCACGTCTGTAAATGTATATGATCACAAATTATTTTATGTATTTCATATGGTAAACAAATATTTTTTTATTGTAGGTAATGATTGTATTATATGTATTATATGTTGTTAAAAATTGTTGGGTGCCTTGTTCGTTATTTATTCCATAAGTATCTAGCTGGCGTCGTTGTTTGTAGTGGATGGAAAATCTGTATATTACAATATTTTTGTATATTATCACGATGCTTACGAAATACAAGCAATCTTCTCCCAAGATATAACGATTATTTGCTTGTGATAGTAGCACTACAATCACAAGTCCCACAACCACAAATGTTGCAAACGTCTCTTCTTTATGAACAAGATATGAATGTGATGTAAAATAATATTAGTTTTGCCTTCTCTCACAATATATTATGTTTAATTCTTGCACAAAGTATACTAAAATGAATGAGGATATGTTTTATTTATACTTGTCCAATAGACACCACAAAAGGACACCATTTGGAAGTGTTTTATGTGAAGTTGCACCCAAACGCGAAGGGATACACCCTTTCACGAAAAACCGTCATCCATGCATAATGGGGGGCGCTAGATCGCCTCCCTTGTTGATCCAGGCAGTCATTTCATGCCCCGATTTTCGTTTGTTTTGTCGAGTATTCGACTTTTCCTTGTGTCCATCTTGCTAAATTTATAGTCGTTAAACCTTGCTTAATATTAATTCATTAAGACATGATTTTACCTTGCTTAATTTCAATTCATTAAGCCTCAAAATTTCCAACACCCCACATGAATAAAATTAATGCATGTATGCTCATGATGTCAAAAGAGAGTTCACACGAATAATTATTGCATTAGGAGAGGTTGTTTTTGGCTTTGAACCTTCCTTAGCATATACTATCGGATTTAATAGGCCACGAAGTGAATGATGTATTGAACTTCTTGGCGTTTCGTATAAACCCAGACAATAGTATCTACACAATAATTTCTCTACATTTGCTTTGGTTTTCCAGGTGTGTCTGTTTTGACCATGGAACACATCTTGGTTTATAGTGTTTAATCAATGCGGCTTATCCTCACACTTACATATGTGACCTCCTGTAATGCCTCGATATGAATCATATATGCTTACTATGATTATTGCATAATTTTGTGATAATTACGACATGATGTGGACTCGAGCTCGGGTTGAGCCAAGTATGAAGAATTATATGAAGTGTGGTACTATGACAAAATAAAAATGATAGGCATATTTGATATGGAAATATGTAGAGTTAGTGTAAACACATGTTTGATTTTATTGATTATGCAATTGATATATGAAGTTATGATATGAGTTCTACATAGTGTAGTAATAACTCTACATGAAAGACATTGATTTGATGCATAAGAGAACACGTGGGATGCTTTTGGCATAACTTAGTAGTAAATATAAATAAGAGGATTCAGATTTATAACTCATAGTGCACCAAATTTCACACACAAAATTCCCTACAAACTCTCCTCAAGCTCTTGCATCTTTCCTTGGTTTTGGCTTGGATAATCAGCTTGAAACTTGTAGCACTTGGAGTTCAATCTATTTGGAAAGAAATTTAATGTTTCTAAGCTTGTACATATGGTGACATATGAGTTTCTATACATAAAGTTAAAAATCAAGTTGAATTGATTTAGATGGAATTTAAAGAACGTGAACTTGGATTTCATGATACAAATGTGCATAACATGTTGTAATAGAACTTTTATGCAAGTTGGGAGGTGTGATAGAAAGCATGAAGGTAGAACCATGAGGATAAACTTGAAAATCGGCCATAGTATGGAATTTTTGTTATCGACCGATCGATCAGTAGATGTACCGATCGATCGCTAAAACAGGGGAAGTGTAAGGCGGTTCATGTAGCGATCGCTCACTGAATGCGACCGATCGAACGCTCGAATGCCGTAGCTTTTGTATGAAATTCAGATTTAATATCGATCGCTCACTAGCTTTGTACCGATCGGTCGCTAGGGTGAGTGTTCGATCGCTAGGATTGACCGATCGATCACAAGACCCAGATTATGAAAATGTTGTATTTTCTTAGTAATGGTTTCATAGCATGATTGATGATATTATACATTGTTGGTATTTATGTAGCATCATCACATGAGACGGGACAACGAGGCGGTTAAACATTGACGCTTGATTTCTATCTTTTGTGTCGTACAACATGTATGTGTTGATGTACGAGTATTGATATTATTGTGATGATGATATTGAGGTTGGTTTATATGATTGATGATATCATATGTGTATACATTCATGATGATATACATGCATGTTGTTGATGTTGAGAGTGATGCCACGATAGGTATGCTATTGTTGAGCATATGCTTTGGCATGAGAAGTATACTCATGTTAAGTATATGCTTGGACTGTTATAATGTGTGAGGACGGAAATATGGTTTGTGCTGCTAATATGAATATGTGAGGAGGTTCCACTGACATATTGAGCTGAGATATGCAAATCATATTTGTCCCGTTATAACAGGGTGATAGATAAGACATGTCATGACATATTTGCACTTGATGATGCATGATACAGAACAATCACAGTTGATGGTTTTACAATAGTGCTTTATCGTTTTATGTTGCTTATTGATATAGCACTGAGATAATTGTTCATCTATACTCATATTGTGTAATTGTTTCTGTATGGACTCATAGATGTGGGGGGATGAGAGTGTGAGTTGAATTCCGCTGCAAGCTGAGCCACTGCATAGAGTTGTACTTTTTGTTAGGTTGTTTTGCATGTACATGTGGTGTAAATTATGTACGAATTTTGTAACTATTGTAACAACCTGCTTAGTAATACTCAAAATCGGTGTATGATTTACTTAATTCCTACTCACATATGTATATCATTTGATACATAACGAATTAAGTAACGAGGACCCCACATTAGTGGTATCAGAGCAGTAGGTTCGAGAACGGGGTGAATAAGGGTAGAGGAAGTGTATTAGGGAGTTGCCTAATCACTTGCATGTTGAGAGTATTGATATGATGTTATACTGATATGCTTTATATATTTGTCTGTTGATTGTTAACCCTGAATTTACAGTAATGGCAGACAGAGTACCTCGCGATGACGTGGGATGCCATGAGTGGCAATGCTAGTGTTGGGTTGGCGCATGTGCCACCACCATCAGTAAGGCAAGGGCCAGTGGAACATGTACTGTTACCTGGGGAATTGACACTGACCCAGTTTCTGAGTTACCAGCCACCTCTCTTTGAGGGTACTGAATCAGGGGAACAGGCGGAGGAATGGTTGGAACGTGTTGAACAAATTTTTGTGTCTGCTCCAGTGTGCAAAGTTTGCATGGTTGAGATTGGCTGAGTTTCAGTTAGCCAAGAAAGCAATGATGTGGTGGAAAGCAACATTGATTGAATTAAGAGCTCAGGGACAGACTGTTGATTGGGATGTGTTTAGACATCGCTTTTGGAGCATTATTTCTATGTTGCTGCAAGGCAGATGAAAGAAGATGAGTTTACTAATCTGAAACAGGGAACCATGACAGTATCTGATTAAGCTTTACAGTATTCTTCATTGTTAAGGTATGTACCGTATATCGCTGCAAATACAAAGGCAAAGATCAGACAGTTTGTGAAATGTTTAAGGCCTGAGTTGTTTGATAGGGTGATTTCTAATAACCCTACTTCGTTTGAGGAAGCATTGACTAGAGCTGATATGGCTGAGATTGGAGTTGGAGTTTATAAGGATTAGGACCATCCCAAAAACCTACATCATATAGCATGAGACCCAGAGGGGAGCTGTTTAAATCATCACGAGGAGGTGCCTCATCCTCGAGATTTGGTGGTAGGTGATTTGATACACGAAAAGGGGGCGAACGATGTGCCAAGGGACAGTCCCAAGGCAGTAGTAGTAGTAGTAGCAATGGTCGAGGTTTGCAATGTTTTAAGTGTGGAGGACCACATTTTAAACGAGATTGCCCACAACTTGCTAGTCCAGTTTGTTTTCGATGTGGGAGGGCCGGACACATGATACGAGAGTGTCCTCAAGTTGGAGGACAAACATTTAGAGGAAATATGTCAGAGAGTACAGTGCAACAGAGACCACATATTCCACCACGGACTGGTGGGGACAGAGAGCAGGATCGCCTCAGGCTCAGGTGTATGCATTGAACAAGGAGCAAGCAGAGACAGCTCCTGATGATGTGATAGCGGGTAAGTGTAGTTTATTTACTTATCCAGCTTTTGTGTTGATTGATACTGGTGCATCACATTCATTTATTGCACACGCTTTTGTTGACCGGTATCAAATATGCTCGTCTCCAATGTTTATGCCCCTGTATGTCTCGACACCCATGGGAACCACTGTGATGACTTGTCAGAGTGTGTCTGATTGTACTATTCAGTTTGATACTGATTATGGAATACATGCCAATTTGATTGTGTTAGATATGACGGATTTTGACTGTATTCTTGGTATTGATGTGTTGAGTAGATATCAAACTGTTGTAGATTATTGTCAGAAGATAGTGCGGTTTCAGTCTGATACTGGAAACCAATGGCTCTTCTATGGACAAGGATCGCGTGCAAAGTTCCTTTGATATCGGCTATTCGAATGTCGCGTTTGTTAGAACGTGGACATATGTAATATTTGATTTACGCTCTTGATGTAGCGGAAAAGAAAGTGGAAAGAAGAGTAGAGGATATACCAGTGGTTGCAGAGTATGCATATGTATTTCCAGATGAGATTCCTGGACTTCCACCAAGTCGAGAGGTGGAATTTGGCATTGAATTGGTACCTGGTACCTCTACGATCTCACGAGCACCATATTGTATGGCACCAACTGAACTGAGAGAGTTGAAAACTCAGTTGCAAGATTTATTGGACAAGGGATACATACCTCCTAGTGTATCGCATTGGGGTGCTCCTGTATTGTTTGTTAAGAAGAAAGATGGGTCGATGCGAGTGCTCCTGTATTGTTTGTTAATAAGAAAGATGGGTCGATGCGACAGTGCATTGACTGTAGACAGTTGAACAAGGTAACCATAAAGAATAAATATCCTCTTCCTCGTATTGATGATTTGTTTGATCAGTTACAGGGATCAATGATCTATTATAAGATTGATTTGAGATCTGGTTATCATCAAATACGTGTGAGGGAAGGAGATGTGCAAAAAGACAGCATTCCGAACTCGCTATGGACATTATGTGTTTCTAGTAATGCCCTTTGGTGTAACGAATGCTCCAGCTGTTTTCATGAGTTTGATGAATCGAGTTTTTCAGGAATACCTTGATCAATTTGTCATTGTATTTATCGATGATATACTGATCTATTCTCGGAGTGAATAGAGCATGTCCAACATTTGCATCTGGTGTTACAACTATTAAGAACACATCACTTATACGACAAACTCAGTAAGTGTGAGTTTTGGTTGAACATTGTAGGATTTTTTGGGACATGTGATTTCCAAAGATGGTATATCAGTTGATCCGAGAAAGATAGAAGCGGTGTTGAATTGGTCAGCACCTACTTCTGTGCCAGAGATTCGTAGTTTCTTGGGTTTAGCAGGCTATTACAGACGGTTTGTTGAAGGCTTTTCAACAATTGTCAAACCATTAACACAGCTGACACAGAAGGGAGTACTATTTAGATGGTCAGAGGCATGTGAACATAGCTTTCAGGAATTAAAACATCGGTTAACTACCGCTCCGATGTTGATTATTCCATCAGAGCATGATAGGTTTGCTCTTTATACTGATGCATCATTACTTGGTTTAGGTTGTGTATTGATGCAGGATAAACATGTAGTGGCTTATGCATCAAGACAACTGAAACCGCATGAAATGAAATATCCAGTGCATGATTTGGAGTTGGCAGCCATAGTCTTTGCGTTGAAGATATGGCGACACTATTTATATGGTATGTCGCTTACTATATATACTGATCATAAAAGTTTGAAGTTTTTATTCACTCAGACAGAGTTGAATATGCGGCAAAGGAGATGGATGGATCTCTTAAAAGATTATGATTGTGAGATCGAATATCATCCCTGAAAGGCCAATCTAACAGCGGATGCCTTAAGTCGAAAGGTACAAAATACTGCTACTGATATGATTCATTTGTCAGCCTTGATGACTTCTTGTTGTACATTGGACTCTGAGTTTGATGCAGTGACAGTGCCATTAAGGGTATCAACATTGTTGGTTGAACCCGATATCTTTGAGAAGATCAGAACGGCACAAACTACTGATGATGAAGTACAACACTGGAAAGAAAAGATACGTCAAGGACAAACATCTCGGTTTGTGATAGCAAATGATGGAAGTTTAAAATATAGAAAATGTTGGGTAGTACCTGCTTCTTTAGGACTACGCCAAGAAATACTACAACGTGCTCATTGTAGTCGATACAGTATACATCCTGGAGGAAAGAAAATATACAAAGATTTGCGTACCCAATTCTGGTGGAAACGCATGAAACATGATGTATTTGACTTTGTGAAACGTTGTTTGATCTGTCAACAAGTAAAAGCACAAAGACAAAGACCAGGAGATGAATTGATGTGTTTAGAGATACCTCAATGGAAATGGGAACATATTACAATGGATTTTGTGACCCATTTGCCAAGAACATCTTCTGGTTGTAATGCGATTTGGGTGATTGTTAATAGACTGGCGAAAGTAGCTCACTTCATACCATACAATATGACATTTACCTACTTAAGGATGGCTCAGTTATACATTCAAAATGTAGTGAGACTACATGTATATCAGTTTCAATATATCGGACCGAGATCCAAGATTTGCTTCTCATTTTTGGGAAGGATTACAGTCAACGATGGGGACTGAAGTATGACTGTAGAGCGTATCATCTTCAAATAGATGGACAGACATAGCGTACAATATAGACACTTGAGGATACGTTGCGGGCATGTGTATTGGAGTTTGATAACTCTTGGCAAGAGTCGTTACCATTAGTGGAATTTCATACAATAACAGTTATCAAACTAGTATACAGATGGCACCGTTTGAGGCACTGTATGGACGACGATGTAGATCGCCATTGTATTGGGATGATGTTGATCAATCTTCACTAAATGGACCAGATATATCCGTAAGGAATGAAGCATCTTCGCTATGTAGGTAAGGTGGATTCGATTATCATGTGATAAATACGCACTAATACTTTGAATTATATAAAGTCTTAACGTGTGATCGAGTTAAGAATTCCAAGTAATCAGTGGAAAATGTGTACTGAGGTGTTGGGATTATGAGAAAAATAGTACAAATGAGATGTATGATGCCTTAAGAAAGTAGTATAACCTTATTTGTTTAAAGTGAAAGATTTCATATTTAAATGGCAATTCTATGAACTAACTGTATAGTTGCTTAGAGTGATATCGATTGCCTTGTCATTGTAACAATGCCCATTTTATTGAGTTGTGAATCGAGAATATTGAATTGAAGTTGAGAAATATATATACTATATCGATTGGATTGTAAATGAGCTAATACTGAGTGATGACTTTGTTCAGATATTTCATGAGCATACAGACGTCGAGTGGGGCATAATCACGTTGTTGACTATAAGGTACGTAGTGACGTACGAGCATGTATAATATGGATTATTTCATATTCCAGTATTCATGTATTGTTGAATTGTGATGACTGAATATAAGGAAATGAATATGTGGATTGAGTTTGATATATGTGGTATGGTAGACACGTAAATGTACGTGGTCCGGATATGGAGTTGGGTATGGATGCCTTTGGCATGATCGATATGAGAAATGGTTGATTTTGATATTAACTGATAGGCAGAGTTGCCTTCTATATGAGATTCGTTATGATTGAGCATAAATGATGAATTGTGATTTTATTGAATTTATTGCATTGTGTTTTGATAACGATATTGAACTTGATGTTTATGAAAGTGTATAAGATTGAAACAGGAACAGTTCGTGAAAGCTATTGGTAGCGCTTATCGTGTACGCCCAAATTAACCATTCTCCAGTTAATAACAAAAGTTTGTAGTAGCGGAAGTAGGGATCGATCCCACAGGGAAGGTAAATTTATTTCGTGCCAAAAATGAATAGTAACAAGGGAGTTTTAGGATGAATGATTACTACTAAGCAAATTCTATAATTAAACTAATTAACGAGATTAACTAAGATGATTTAAACTTATGAGAGCGAAGCGATTCTTGGTTTCCAGGTAACCGTACTTTTGGAAAATTATCTTTTAGTCATCAAATCAAAACATTCGAATTCTTTCAATTATCTATCGATTGGAAATTCAATTCCTACTCATCTTATTCGTAGTCAAAGAGAAAACTGCATTCAATTCAACCCTTACCAAATCTCTAATCACCACTACAGCCGTTAATGATTAAATCCATGGTAGTTTTCAAAACTAATGAGTTCGACAAATCTAATCAATAAAAACTACAGCCGTTAAAATTGATTACTCAACCGTTTCTCCTAAGAAGTCAATAACACCTACAGCCGGTTAATTATTGATCTTAGTTGTTTCTTAACAAACTATCGATTATGCAATTGAATATTAGGTGATCGGTCTAATACACAAACACAACAATCATGGAATTCGAAATTTGAGAAACAAATTGAAATCGAAATCTAATTCAACAATCAAACCAAATTCTCATAAAATATTTAAATCCAAAAGTAGGTATCCCTTCAACCAAGAATCAAAGGGTTTTAGCCTAGCATAATTAAATCTAAAGACAACAAAAATTCGATGGAAAACATTAAATAAATAAAGGAAAAGAAATTACTAATATAAATCACGATTCCGGCTTGTCGATTCCGGTTCCGTTCTTCGTTGTTCTTAAAGAAAACTTGAAAGAAAATTAATCTAAAATCTCCAAATATTCTAAGAGTATGAAAAACTATCAAAAACTCAATAAATCTCGAGTTATGGGGGTTGGTGGCTGATAAAATAGGTTACAATCTTTTAAACATGGTAAAAGACCTAATTTCCTAATTTTCGAACTCTTCGGCGATCGATCGCCTTGAATGTGGCGATCGATCGCGGCATTATTTTTTTCGGAAAAACCCTTGAGGCGATCGATCGCCACTTTATCACGATCGATCGCTGAGCTCCAGTAGACTTTGGCGATCGATCGCCAATTCTTCGCGATCGATCGCTGGTTCGTGAATTTTGTTGATTAAGTTTATGTCCATAGGCGATCGATCTCCTCTTCGTGGCAATTGATCTCCTCCTTCAAAATTACATTTTTGCCCTTTTCTTGATCAACTTTTAGTCCTTGTCATGTCCATGTCTCTTCTTGGTCTTTACACATCGTTTTTAGCTCGTTTTCTTCGATTGTACCTACAATTACACAAATATACGATTAGGTAGCATACATATCAAATTATCTATCAAAACCTACCAAATCGTAGACAATTAAGCACTCAAGATGTGTCTATTTCTAGTCACATCAGCTATACTGGTTCGGAATTGTACAGGGAGAATATTTTATGGGTTTTGAATAATTTAAATTGTATTACAGTTTCGTATATTCATGTATGAATGATTATTGAGTTGGAGTATGCTCCCTGTGTGGAGGCTGTTACTGTTGAAACATGTATAACAGGTACGACGTTGTCTCGGGAAGAAAACTTGAACCCATGGAAAATAGTGCTCGCAGGAATATGGTACAAGTATCGGTTGATGGTACATATCAATTACGAATTGAGAATTGATTCATTGATTTTTTGCTCGTATGTGAGCACCTGGATGAGTGTATATGGACTGTATAATAGTGTTGAAGTCCTTTTTTATATAGTTGATTGTCGTGCATGTTATTTTGAGGAGCATGTGCTATACAACTTTAGTGATGATGGGAATTCATATCTTGCTAGTATTGTGACTTCCTTGGCTGGGAAATGTTATCTTTAGATTATGGTATTTTTATATTGAGGGTGGTTATAGTTGTGTATTTTCTGGGGTAGTCCAATTTATGGGGAGACTCTGCCCAAATTTTTATAAAAGTCATGGGGAATATGCGAAGCATGTAATGATTCTTTTAAAGAATGAAAATTTTCACATGCATACGACGTCATAAATGCTTAAATGTCATCTTTAGGAGTTGGGGTCTTACACACGGGGAGCTCGATCAATATATTATTCAAAAGAGACACTAGACCAGATGCAGATAGATGGGTTTCATTTTGATCCCATCAGGACATTACTCTATGGATTTACCGGACATGCTATCAAACCTTTGGGCCAAATCACCCTCCCTATGTCAATGGGAGAAGGTTCCATGTGGGTTACTAAAATGATAAACTTCACGGTTGTTGATGCCCCTTCTTCCTACAATGGCATAATTGGCCGACCCGCCATGAAAGATTTTTGATCTCTTCTACCTTCCATCAGAAATTAAAGTTCTCAGCTAGAACTGCGGTTGGAGTATTGCAAGGAGATTAGAAGGCGACACGTAATTGTTATATGAATGAAGTGAGGAAAAAGCAAAAGGGCTAGGTTCCTTGTCAGCATTGTTGCAGGAGGTAAGCCACCAGAGCAAATTATGGAAAGACTCCTACAAAGTTGAGAAGTCGAGTTCGGGCGCCAGTATCTAGAAGACATGGGAGAGAAGAAATTAGAGAGACCACGAAATGTTTATCGTCCCCAAAAGTATTACGTTTAATTTATGCTTTGTAATGCAATAAATTTTTATTGCTTTTGAATTTTCAATAGATGAAGTTTTCTCAAAATATTATCTGGTCCGAGCTCTACACCGACATCCTCAGACAAAATGACTTCACGAGTCTCAGCATAACTTTACTAGTTATGTCCAACGTACGAACTTTACGAACTCTATGCCGACCTCATCAGAAAAAGAATTTACGAGTCTTAGCATAACTTTACGAGTTATGTCCAAGGTCCGACCTCTGTGCCAACCTCCTCAAAAAAAGACTTTACAAGTCTCAGCATAGCTTTACAAGATCCGAGCTTTACAAGCTCTATGACGACTTCATCAGAAAAAGACTTTACGAGTCTCAGCATAGTTTTGCAAGTTATGTCCAAGGTCCGAGCTTTACGAGCTCTATGCCAACCTCCTAAGAAAAAGACTTTAAAAATCTTAGCATAGCTTTACGAGTTATGTCCAAGGTCCGAGCTTTACGAGCTCTAATCCGACCTCTCAGAACAAAAGATCAGCTTATATTATGAGAATTCTATAAGTTCAAAAGCGAGCGTCTGAGCTCCCATCAACTTATCTTAGCGAGCGTCCGATCTCCATCAGCTTATACTATAAGAATTCTATAAGTTCAAAAGCAAGCGTCCGAGCTCCCATCAACTTATATTAGCGAGCGTCCGAGCTCCATCAACTTATATTATGAGAATTCTATAAGTTCAAAAGCGAGCGTCCATGCTCCTATCAACTTATATTAGGGAGCGTACGATCTCCATTTGCTTATATTATGCGAATTTTGTAAGTTAAAAAGCGAGCGTACGAGCTCCATCAGTATATATTATGAGAATAATATAAGTTCAAAAGCGAGCGTCTAGCTCCCATCAACTTATATTAGCGAGATTCTGAGCTTCATAAGCTTATATTATGAAAATTATATAAGTTCAAAAGCGAGCGTCAGAGCTCCCATCAACTTATACTAGCGAGCATCCGAGCTCCATTAGCTTTATATTATGAAGATTCTATAAGTTCAAAAGCGAGCATCCGTGCTCCAGCCATCTTATATTCTACAAGCATAAAAGCTAGCGTCCGAGCTCTATCGGCTTTTATATGAAAATTTTATAAGTTCAAAAGCGAGTATCCGAGCTCCGTCCATCTTGTATTCTGCAAGCATAAAAGCCAGCATCCGAGCTCCGACTATATTTTATTATTGAAAAATATGTTATTTTTGGACTGAGTACCAGATTTCGACTTAGCTTATATTTATTCAAAATGCGTACAAATTATATCCGAGCTCCTGAGGTCTCACATCATTTCCATATTTGTAATTTTAAGTTGAAATTTGAGCTCTACGAGTTCACCAGACCTCCTCAGACAAAATTACTACGAGTAGCAACATAACCTTATGGGTTATATCCAAGGTCCGAGCTTTACGAGTCTCAGCCTAGCCTTACGGGTTACGGCCGACCTGGTCCTCAATATCCGATCTGCATAAGTTCCAACCAACCTCCATCGATTAAAATACTTTACGAGTCTTAGCCTTGCCTTAAGGGTTACGGCTGACCTGGTCCTCAGTATCCAAGCTTCACGAGCTCCAACCGACCTCCGTCGATTAAAAGGTTTTACTAGTCTTAACCTAGCCTTACGGGTTACGACAGACATGATCCTCAGTATCTGAGCTTCACAATCTCTAACCGACCTCCGTCGGTTTAAAGGCTTTACGAATCTTAATATAACCTTACAGATTATGGCAGACCTGGTCCTCAACATCCTAGCTCCAACAGATTTAATTAAATTATATCATTGCAAATATATACAAGTTAAATGAGCTTCACAACCTCTCCCTGCCTTGTTAAAACAATTTACAAGTGTTTATATGAGATTCCCGAGCTCCCCCAGCCTTGTTCAAAAGTTTGCATGAGTTTTCAGAGCTCAATGACTTCGTGCCGACCTCATCTCGGGCGAGCTCCACGAGCTCATGACGACCTCATTAAGACAATAATTTTACAAAGATTAAATCATGTTCTTGTCGAGCTCCATGAGTTCGCGCAGACTTCATTTGGGCTGAGCTCCACGAGCTAGTGCCTACCTCATTCAGAAAATATTTTTAGAAAGATTAAAACATGTTCTGGCTAAGCTCCATGAGCTCGTGCCAACCTCGTTCAATAAATCTTATTACAAAGATTAAATCATGTTCTGGCCGAGCTCCACGAGCTCGTGCAGACCTCATTCAGACAATCTTTTTACAGGATTAAAGCATGTTGTAAGACCCCAACGTCCCAACACGTCAATAATGCAATTATGACGTCATTTGTGTATGTAAAAATTTTCATTCTTTAAAAGAATCATTACATGCTTCGCATATTCCCCATGACTTTTATAAAAATTTGGGCAAAGTCTCCCCATAAATTGGACTATCGTAAAAAAAAACAACAACTATAAACACCCTCAATATAAAAACACCATAATCTAAAGATAAAAGTTCCCAGCCAGGGAAGTCACAATACTAGCAAGATATGAATTCCCGTCATCACTAAAGTCGTATAGCACTTGCTCCTCAAAATAACATTCACATCAATCAGCTATATAAAAAGAGGACTTCAACACTATTATACAGTCCATATACACGCATGCAGGTGCTCACATACGAGCAACAAATCAATTCAATGCGTAATTGATATGTACCATCAACCGATACTTATACCATAATCCTGCGAGCACCATTTTCCATGGGTTCAAGCTTTCTTCCCGATACAACGTTGTACCTGTTATACCCGATTCAACAGAAACAGCCCCCACACAGGGTGAGCATACTCCAACTCAATAATCATTCACACATGAATATACGAAACTGTAATACAACAATTTAAATTATTCAATACCCATAAAATATACTCCCTGTACAATTCCGAACCAGTATAGCTTTCACGAACTGTTCCTGTTTCAATCTTATACACTTTCATAAACATCAAGTTCAGTATCGTTATTCAAAACATGATACTCATCAATGCAATAAATTCAATAAAATCACAATTCATCATTTATGCTCAATCATAACGAATCTCATATAGAAGGCAACTCTGCCTATCAGTTAATCCCATTCTCAACCATTTTTCATATCGATCATGCCAAAGGCATCCATACCCAACTCCATACCCGGACCACGTACATTTACATGTCCACCATACCACATATATCAAACTCAATTCACATATTCATTTCCTTATATTCAGTCACCACAATTCAACAATATATGAATACTGTAATATGAAATAATTCATCTTATACCTGCTCGTACGTCACTACGTACCTTATAATATGTGTTACCGTCAAGTCACCCTCCTTGTTGTCCGAGAGCTCAAGAAGGCTCTACATGAACTTAAAGGTATAAGGGTTATCTCAATATTTGATGCACAAAATCTCATATTAATTCATTCATAAAGTTACATCCATAATATCACATAATCCAACCACCCAACAACAAAACTCAATTTAGCCATTAACATGTTCCAAACATCCAAACCAACACCGAAGTGATTCAAACCAAGACATGAAAGAAAGGATCCATATAGATAAGAGATTCTACCATTTAAATCCAATTCCCTTAATCCCAACATAAATTCATTTATTTGTTTTTCAACTTTAACAAATTAAAGATGCATTTGATTCCAAAATTCTTGATTTAGAACTCACTACTAAGGTTAGTAACTCAATAAAGTGACATAAGTCAATAATACATGCTATGCTATCCATTCAAGCATAAACATCACCATAAACTCTATTCCATGTTATAACACATACTAGCATCTATCTAACCCATTTATTTACACACTACACATGCTTCCAAATGTAACACATCTCATATCATAGCCCAACACCCACCAAAATATTACAATGGCTAAAAGCATAGAAGTTAGTTCTTTTCACCCCAACTAACAAGGCTTAGACCCACACTGAATCACATTTAAGCATATTACAAGCACATTCCATGCATGATTTTTAAACTTCATATTTTAACCCACAATGATACTAGTCAATGCATAAGTCAACAATTCCCTTCTAACAATTAATAGCATTCCTCATGCTCTCCAATTCCCAATTACAATATTCGTACTCGAATTATAATCACTTAACCGCCTTAACCTGCTATACCAATACAAGTTATCATTCTTCATTTACAATGCTTCATCTAGCCACATACATGTATATACTTAACACATTTACACTTCAATACATGTAGGAATACATAATTACTTGCATCAACACCATCTACACACACAATTACACGCTGGACACACACATACGTAGAAACACACTCACGCACACACTGCTGCACACACACGCACACACAACTGCACACACTCGAACACACATCCGCACACGCTCTTTAGATGGACAAGAACAACACAAAACATTATCAATAAGCCCAAAAATCGAACCACATAACAAACCCTTCCAATAAGGCTAGCAAAAATCGAACCAGTTCTTCATAAAACAACCATGGAAAGAGTGATTAGGGTAAGAGAGAAGTTACCCCTTCATTGTCTACGCAAAACCGAGCTTCAGTGGAGGGAACGAATCGTGACTTGGGCAAGGGTTTGGGGACGGCGTGAAGAAAGGGGGTGGGGAAAATGAGGAAGCCAGTTTTTGAGTGTGTGTTAGAAGGTGGAGTGTGTGTTTTATTTTTTTGTATCTCATCCCTTGCTTTAAGTTAACTTTATACTTATACACTTACCTCTAATTAAAATCCTTACTACATTTACCAAAAGATTTAAAATGCTTCTTAAAGTTTACTCAATGTACAAATTCCTCCCGAAATTATTTATTTCGAATTTCGGATTAAAATACATTCTCGAGAATTTGAGAATCTCTTTGAATTTAATTAATACTATAAGCTCAACCAAGATTTATTTATCTGACCCAGGCCCAAAATATGATGCCAAATAATTTAAACCCTTAAATATATTTTAAATACCACAACTATATCAAATGAATAATTATCAAATATTCCGAGCATCACACATGTTCTGGATGAGCTCCACGAGCTCATGCCGACCTCATTCAAACAATCTTTCTACAAGATTAAATAATGTTCTGGCTGAGTTCCATGAGTTCATGCTAACCTAATAGCAGCCGAGCTCTGCTTGTTCATGCCAACCTCAGATCATATTGTGACCGAGTTCACTGAGCTCTTATCATGAGACCAATTAAGATGCTCTAGTCAGCCAATATAAGATCATCTTAGGACCTCCCATCTCTAGGAAAGCATTGACTGATTCCAAGTCTCTAAAATTACGGTCTACACATTGACTGAGTCCAAGCTCAAACCTACGTCCCACGAGCTCCGCTATCATTACAAATTGAAGTTCAAATTCGTTTTTTCCCCGCCTTGAATTCTCCCAAATCAGCTAAGCTTACAGACCAAATTGCCAATACGAGCTTCCAATCAAAGAGTTCAGCTCGACTTGAAGGGGAATTGTGATACCCTGTGGGAAAAAGACATTATCATATCATATTACATATGGTGGACCTCCCGACCTCAAGGGGTCAGAGCATTCATCTCAGCACTAAGTATATGCTCGACGACCTCACGAGCACCTGCCCAGCTCCAAGTATGTGACCAATTCACTGAGTGTGATGACCGACCTACCGATCTCATTCTAGATTTATTCCTAGCTCGGGGTAATTCAGGCCTCCCAGCTCTGGGAATATGTTGACCGAGTTTAAGCCTTTTGACCAAGTCCAAGATTGAACTGATGCCATTCACTAGCTGTTACGATTTGAATTTCGAACTCCATGTATTCCCTATTGGGGTTTCCTTGCTCGACAAAACATATGTGTTTCTGATCACAGGTGTCAACTGGACTTGAAAGGGGGGGTGGTGATACCCTCCGGGAGAATTATATTAGCCTATCATATTACATATGACCGAATTCCCAACCTCAAGGGGTCAAAACATTCACCTCCGCGCTAAGTATATAGTCGACCTCATGAGGGCAAAGCACCTGCCCCAGCTCTAAGTATGTGACAAATTTCCCGATCTTCCGAGTTCTTGGTAACCTCATTTTTAACTGGAGCCCATTCGGCTAGTCATTGAGCCAAATTCACCGACCTGTCGACCTGGTGCATGAAAACCAATAGCCTTAGCACTATAAGGATAACCGACCTCCCCGTCTTTCGAGCTACCGATCTCCTCACCATATTATCTTCGGGATGGTCTCACCTACAAGGTCACAAGACCCAATTTTCCGAGCTCTCATCCTGCTAATACGTTTACTGTCTAAGCCTTTTGACCAAGTCCAAGTTGGCCGATGTGTTCTGAGATTTCAGGGGTCATGTGATCTTGGCCTTACTGATCCAGCCGACGTGTTCTGAGATTTCAGGGGTCGTGTAGATCATGACATTACTGCTCCAAATTGCACACCCATGACCAATAAAGCTAATTCAGGATTTCAAGGTGGCATTACATCCATATACACATACACATACACACAACAGTTACTCCATTACAGGTTTTATCCATATCTCTTATCACCTGACTTGAGCGTCGGAGGAGACACGCAGGAAAAATCTTCCGACACCCTTCTAACATTTGTTTATGATCCTAGTCGATCATTCCAAGATTTAGCTTTTCTTATTTGGCTCGTTGGAAGACAAAGAGGGGTATACCAACATCTTATTGATACCTAGAGCTCGTCCCTATTTTTGTGAGTATCATACATGGTAATATAATTACATACTATAAGGAGTTTAAATATAAATATATAACCATATTATATTCAAATTTTTAACAAAGTTAAATTAAAACAAAGTATGTATATATATATTGGTTGATAAATTATGAATAAAAAATATAGGTATATTTAAGTTACGAACAAATTGAGATTAATTCGGAAAAAGGCTCATAATTTGAATTTTTTAAAAAAATTTGTGATGACAAATTAAAGAATGATTTTATGAAATAAATATTTGAATGCATTCAGTTTTTGAATAGAATTTTTTTAATATATTTTTATAATAAAAAATCAGTATTTAGGAAATTCATCAAAATTATATTCCCGCTTTGAGACAGCTTCTCTGAGACGCACTTCCAAGCAGCAGCCATTCCGTTACGACTTCTCCCATTCCTCGGCGATCACCGGTAACCAGATCCATCGCCCTCTCTGTATATATAATCGGCTGATGGATTCTTATTATGCCAAATTTGAGTTTGAAAGTTGCAGATGTTTAGTTTCATTTTGTCCGTACTTTGACAAGTTGCAATTTGTTGCGCTGAGCTTAATTTTGATCCAATTACGTAAAATCTTCAATTTCAGGGATATATTGTCAAGTTTTTGGGGTTGATTTATTGTTATGTTGTTATTTATACCTGTGGTGGTAGTAATATTCTTCTGCTGGCTATGGTATTTGTACCAATTTCCTTGCGTGATTGTTGAACTTAATTGAAAGTTGTGTTCGTATATGTGATTCTATAAGTCATTTCAGATCTGAAAGCATAGATTTCCTTGTCGGCAAAATGCCACAATGTGCTGAAAAAAAGAGATGAGAGTATGAATTTTGTTGGTGTGCCTTATTTAAGGTGGTATAATATGAGTAAATAGAAAATCATCAAAATTTAATGAAGTTGGTACATTTGCATAAATTGATATTTCCTGGGATGATATAGCTGTTAGTTGCTCACGTGAATTTTTTGGAGACCTCCTAGACATGTGTCATTTGGGTTGCACTTGTTCAGTATTGGTCTAGTGAATATGTTAAACATCATTGGAAATCTTAGTGAATGCGGGACATAATTACCCTTATTTTGGATCCCATTGATGTTGATATTTATAATTTTGTTGAATAGGTAGCTAAGTTGGTGTATGTGGATAACATCTGCCATTGACAAACTTTTATAAAGTAGTAACAAAAGCGTTGAGTGATTTAAATAGAAGCTTTTAGTTTTCCGAAATGGTTGATAAGGGCATAAATACTGTATAGGCTGTATTCTCTAGTAAATCTTCGTTGTTGGAAAGCTACATCCAAGTTTTCAGTTGTAATATAGTTTAAAATCGATCAATAATTGCGAATTTCTCATCTTCAATTACTTCCATTTGTTACTGCATCATCGGTATCAGTATCAATATTCTGCTAATACAGAAATTCAATTCATTTTCAGTTGATATCTCCAAGCTGGCAGAAAAAATGTGATGAGGCAAAGGAAGCTGCTGAAGATGCATAACAAGAGAAGGAAAATGATTTAGTGTTTCATACCAAAAATCTTAGGTCCGAAAAGTGTCAGGGTTTGGGGGAAAACCAATTTCTGAAGTTAGTCAACTCAAATATTTGAACATGAAAGCCAGTTATCTGATCGTTCCAAGGAACTGCAGAAAGAGTTGAAACAAAAAAATTTGGAAGTAAATGAGGGGAGAATACACAAAAACTTTCAGAATCTCCTTGAATCGAAGGTACAGAGTTATGAAAGTACTAACAAAAGAGCTGAAAGAAAGAGAGACCATGCTTCTGAAAAGGCAGAAAACTCTGGAGCTCAAAATTGAGGAATTGAAACTAGAGTTGATGAGAAAGTCCATGGAAGTCGATGAACTAATGGAGTTACAGAACAAACTTCTTCAAATATATCAGTCAAAAGCATCTTCAATTGTTCAGAAAGAAATGCAATTGAAGCTGTGTGAAGAGAAGTCTAATGTACTTAGTATCAAACTAGAAGATACGGAGAAAAAAGTCAGTGATCTGCTTCTAACAGTCGGGAAAAAGAACGAAGAGGTAGATAAGGGGAAGGAATTGCAAGGAAATCTGCTCAGAAAAATTGAATTTCAAGCCTTGGAAATAATGAATAATGATCAATTGTTGAGGAAGTATGAGAAGGATAATGGACTTCTTGCCGCAGAAGTCCAGAATATGTCCACTCGTGAAGATGAGCTCCAGAAAGAACTTCAGAACAAAATTAATGAAATGGAGGATGGAACCGAGGCACAAAAGCAGTTACTCCAACAAAGAGATGCATTCGACTTGGAAAGGATCAAGAGAGGGCAAGAATTAGATGAATCTGAGAAGGAAAGGAAAAAAGTTCTGGATAAGAAAAATGTTTTGGAGGAGAAAGTTTATAAGCTTCAAGAATGTCTCTGTGCAATAACTAAAGAGTCTTCTGAAGGGATGGAGTTGCATGGAAAGTTGCTAAAGAAAATTGAAGTGAAAAATTCTGAGCTACTGACCGAAAAGAGAAAACGAAGGGATGCTATTGCTGCATATAAGAGGCTCAAATCTGAAAACAACTTTCTTCGGAAAAAACATCACCTGACTCCAGAAAACATGTTTACTTGCGACAAAGAGAAAGATGAAAATGAGATAGTCGGACATGATCAAATTCCATTAGCTTCACCCGGTAAGCTCCTGGTCTTTTCTGGGTGTGCAAGATTTTTCTTCAGCAATGCTAACTGCACGTACCAGTTTTTGTCCTTTTCATGTCATCTGGTTTGTCATCCCGCTGATATTAGGAATGTATTTGTACATGCCAGAAGTATATCTTGGTTATCATCCTGCTAAGATTGGCCTGTAGTTGATCTAAGAATGGAGACTTCATCGGTTTCCATCCTAATATCATATTGCATGTAGTCAATTTATATGAATCTATGTTTTATGATCCTACATAATTTTCAGCGCAAATTTTCATTTCGGAATGTGGTTTCGTGTTTTAAAAAAGGAAAAATGTAAAATAAAAACTGTACCTGTCTCCATTGATATTTCTTTCTTATTAGGCATTGAGAATAATGCTTAAGATCTTTTGATATTGTCAATGAAGTAACAGATCAAGAGGGCGGGAAGGACATCTTAGAAGACAACAAAGGAGTTGTAATTCTACCCAAATCAAGTCCAGTCTCACCATCTACGTCAAGTATCCTCATTGCCGCAAAATTCCCAACTAGCATAAAATCTTGCCCAGCCAGTGGTTGCGAAACGTATCGTTTCTCATTGGAGGGATACAAGGTCCCATCAGAGCCGTTTGGGGTCTGATCCCCATGATGATTTCCTTAATACTCCTCTGGAGAAAGTGCTGGGAAACTTGGGGAAGGTTGTAGAGAAGGAGAATCACTGAGCTTCCCAAGCCATGTTCCATGAACACAAACTTTGTAAACTCGGATGACGAAACACAGGATATGAATATCGATAGTGGACCACGAAAGCAACAAATGCCACCACCAAATGCTGTAACTTCAGTTTTTAAGTACGTAAAGCCAGTAAGAAGGAAATCTGACAGGGAAAGTCTGAAGGGTGTTGAATGCAAGCAATGCAAGAAATTCTACGATGCTGTTCTTCCCGAAGCAGGCAAAAACCATGATGTAAATAGGCAAAGTGTACGCTGTGAGCATCATGATGGGGTTTCTAGGCATCGATATAGGTATGCACCTCCTTCCACTCCTGATGGATTTTGGAATATTGGATTTGAGTCTGAAACTTGAATTCTTGTGCTTTGTTGCTTTCAAATTGATAACAACACACTGTAATCAAATGCAATTCTTACATTTTTTATCAAGATTCCATGAAGGCAAGTTACCATAATTTTCTTCCACATGCTGTCCCCAATTTTTGTAGACTACCCCAATCCATAAAGGCTTAGTTGTGCTGTCCCAGTCAGTATGAACTAAAGACACCGTTGAATGTGGTTCCAGTGGTGCTAGAATTGAGTTAAAACTGAATTAATTGAAGGGCACGTAAGCTACTATCAAGCTTTAAAAAGTTTGAGGCTTTGACAATTATTAATTTTTTGTTCAAGTTTTATAAACTACCATCAAAATGGATAATGTATGAAAAAACACAAGATATAATAATTTGATAATTTTATGACTTCAAATCTTACCCACTACTTACTAGTCCATAACTCCTAAAAATATGGGAAATATGCTAGTATTGGAAATGACTAATTCAATCTGGAACTATAGGCAATTAACGTATTTAAATGACCTTAAACTGATAAAATAGAAAGATTAAATAACATAATCTTGGGTCCAATTTGGCACGCGTCAGTCGGTTGGGCCTCTGGCCTGCTCTAAAAGTGCTAGGCCCGTATCAATTCTCCCATTCTCGAATTCGGCCTTGTCCTCAAGGCCATGGGTGAATAAAATTGTTGCGATGTCTGAAGCGGGATACAGTTGGTTGCATCAGGATTGTTGAGATTATGGTGGTTCAAAATCAATGGTACCCAGTCCATCCAAAATGCATCTTCGAGAGACGCCCCACTCCATTTGACCAAAGCTTGGTCGATCAGAACCCCTTTTCTCCAATTTTGCACCTGTCAAGAATGCTCTCCGGGGTATGACAATGCTTCCATCTGCATCCCATGGTGGGAGTGACGTGACTGTGGAAAAAGGAGTCCCTTTAAATGAACGGACCAGAGAGACATGGAAGACGAGATGGACCCGTGAGGATTTCGGAAGATCCAGTTCATAAGCCACCTTGCCAACACGTCGATTGAACTTCAGCTAATTCCGTCTGGACTAACCGCAAGGATCCAACCAACTTTGCATTGTCGGAATTGGTCGGAACTGGAGTTGGTTTGGGTGACATGAATGTGCTGGATGAGAGCACCAAATTGTTACGGTTGAAGTAGATTTGAATTCCTATTTGATAGTGGGAATTCAGACACTCGTCAGATTGATTAAAGGAAGAAAAGTGACAATTTGGAACCTGTTAAAAAAAATTTAGTGTGTTGTTGCGCCTTAATATATATATATATATATATATATATATATATATATATATATATATATATATATATATATATATATACTTACTGATTAAATAAAGTTAAAATACCTAACACCCATCATATTTGACAAATTTACATCATGTTTATATTATTTACAGTGCAATTCAAATATTTTATTCTATTGCTCTACAAATATAGATTCTCCAAAAAAAAATATTTTAGAGAATGAAAAATGAAAATGAATTATTAATATTTGGTCATAAGAATGAATGAATTCGAAAAATGAAGTCCAATATTACATATGTGTTTCAACATATTTTGTAATACTATGAATTTATTAAAAATGACTTATATTATCTCCGGAGAATTAAGAATGTCTAACATTTAAGTTCACGACTTAGTAAAACTTAGTACTTGACTTAATAAAACTTAGTCGTAAAGCGTCGTACACGCACTGAAATGTGTCATATCACAACCAGAGCGTCGATATGTGACTTCATAAAATTTAGTGCGTCTTAAAACGTCGTACAAGCACTCAATGCGTCAGTTTGATACCGGAGCGCCAATACATAAAGGGGGCTAGTAGGATTATGTGACTTAATTTGGAACAATATTTTCTTGTCTTTCATTCATAGTCATCGTCCATTATATACAACTACATGATCAGCGTATAACTACCTACTATTAGTAACAGTCCATGACTCCTAAAAATATTGAAAATGCTGTTACGGGAAATGATTAATTCAATATGGAATTATAAGCAATTAACATAATTTAAATGACATTAAACGAAAAAAGTAGAAAGATTGAGTGTTTTCAAAATCATACCGAACATGAAACTAGTGTACTTACTGATTATAGGTTTGATCGATTCGATCGGTTGAACCACTTGTTCTATCGATAATGACGTCAGCATTTGTAATATATATTTTAATTTTTGTAAAATATATATGCATGCCTTTACTATAGTTTCAAATTGTTCACGATAAAAAAATATCAGTACACCAACATAAATGTCAAACTTCAAAAATCAAATCAAACCAAATGTCCACTATAACAAAAGAAAAAAACATTTCAAAAAACAACAACAATGCCAAAAAAAAAAAAAAACAATGTAGAAAAAAAATTTAAAAAATTATGAAATGATTCACATCTTTATAATTTACTAAGCATGTTTATATATAATACAAGACACATTTATGAAACTATATGGATTTGACATATATAAAATGTTATTTTGTAATTATTTCAATGATAATAAAGGGTAAATTGTAATACCCAT
This sequence comes from Haberlea rhodopensis, assembly GCA_907163345.1. Classification (NCBI taxonomy): domain Eukaryota; kingdom Viridiplantae; phylum Streptophyta; class Magnoliopsida; order Lamiales; family Gesneriaceae; genus Haberlea; species Haberlea rhodopensis. The sequence continues at coordinate 28,447,077 of CAJQUN010000003.1, read as the reverse complement.
GTCCCATATTGGTTGTGGATGAAAAATTTAATGTGGTTTATAAAGGCTTACAAATATTATAGCAACTTGGGTTAACCATTTTCGTAAAGCGAGGACGGATACGAAGTAGTTGCTATAAGAGCCCATTGTGCAGTCGCGTTTGCGCGGGCCTGGGCCCGGGGCGTGACAGAATGGTATCAGAGCCGGTCACCGGCAGGAAACACCAAGGACATAAGTGCTATGCGGGGCAAAGTACTACGTGCGTGGGAGCCACATCTTGAACCTAAAAGGACAAAGTGCTACACGACGGGGGCCACCTCTTGAACCTGCGGGGCAAAGTGCCACGTGCGTGGGAGCCATCTCTTGAAACTGCGGGGCAAAGTGCTACATGACGGGAGCCACCTCTTGAACCTGTAGGAGCCACCTCTAGATTCCCGGTGCCGGTGGATCGATGAGTTAGGTCGCGACGAGGACGCCGCGCTCTGAAGTAGGGGTGATTGTAATACCCATGTCCCACATTGGTTGTTGATGAAAAATTTAATGTGGTTTATAAAGGCTTACAATGGACTATTATAGCAACTTGGGTTAACCATTTTCGTAAAGCGAGGACGGATACGAAGTAGTTGCTATAAGAGCCCATTGTGCAGTCGCGTTTGCGCGGGTCTGGGCCCGGGGCGTGACATAAACTACCCATAAATCCCTAAACCCAAACTTTCTTTAACTAACTCATATTATCCATTATTCTATATTATAACTCTCCAACCATACTTTCATCTTCATCATGGATCCCTACTCCACAATACTTTACAAAGTTACCCTTATAAGTCGAAAAGGATTAATTGCATTATACTCCCTGAAGTTTTAATCTATTTTCAAAATTACCCAAAAGTTACCATTTTCCTCATAAACTTGTCCTTTACGATCTGACTTTCAAGAATTAGTATCAGAGCCTAGGTTTATTCTGGAAATACTATAATAATATCTTGAATATTAATTTGTAACATATACGGAAGAGACGATTCAAGATAATATGCCCCCGAACGTATGTTCGAAGTGTAATTTTTACAGTAATTTTTACAGGTGGCACTTCCAGAAATTGGAAGCACTTAATCAAAAGCATATGGCAGAAGCTCGACGCTTCAACCATAAGTGGAAACAATTACGAGGAACATGTTTATGCACACCAGGCATAAATCATTGCAAGAAATTGAAAAGGATGGCTAAGAGGCTTCATCAAGTGAACCTCAAACTATAGTTCCAGTTAGCCGAACTTCAGGAAGACGATCATCATGAACACGAGAACGTTGTTCCAGACCCCAATGATCCGACAGGGTCTGGACCAGATGATTAGGATGGGAGAACCAACCTTTCGAGAAATCGAGCCAAATTCCTCTAAGATATCTTAAGATCTTAGAGAAATCCAGAGGACAATGCAACGTTATGGCTACCTTCAATATCATGTCTCTGCACATATCCATCAGATTCAGAGTCAGATGGAGATTATGATTAAACATCATGAGGAGATTCTTGAAAACCTTCGAGATGTTCAAACCGAGTTAAGGAATTGGAGTCAAGGCCAAGTCCGACAGGAAGAAGGAACGGCGGATGGTTGCCACCATCCTACGGAACAGAACCCCTTTTACACCAGAAAGGGAAAGCAGAGGAGGTCCGCAGACCATTGTCAGAGACTGGAAAAATGATTGCAGTCCTACTAGGAGAGCCATTACATCCCACAAAATAATAGAAAGAATCAACTTGGAAGATCTACGAGAACTTGCTGATTCATTTGCAGGATTAAATCTCATAGAATTCAAGACATGAGAGCTTGTACAAAGACCTCCACCACAAGAGAATTTCGGGTCATACAATCCACCCGAAGGTGATCAAAGTATGCCGCACAGGGAAGATTTTTCTTCAGCATCTTTAGACCCCCCAGTTGGAACAAGGAACCATTCCCGAAGGCGAGATATACATCAGATGCCCTACGGGAAATCAGCAGCTAGATCCAATCCATCCATATGGACTCATGCTCAACATGGATATCTTGGATTTCAAAAACAGAGAAGTTCTTATTGATGAATGGGCTTCAACAATGAGAATAGCAGCAGGAGCACTTGACTTAAGCAAAGAAGGATTCATTTTACTTCTAAAAATGAGTCTGGAAGGGTCAGTCAAGATTGCCTGCGATATGGGAGACCTAGGTACCAAGGAAGAAGTTTTAGCCGGAGAGTACCTGAAAGAAATCGTGGACAAGATGGCAAAATTCTTTAACTGTTTCATTGGAGTAAGTTACTTCGAAGGAATGGAGGAAGAGAAGTCTAAGAAATATAGACAAGCTCTAATTAGCCTGGAAGATAGCAGAAAAAGATGCGGCATAGTTGTTATTTGCCAAAATTCCGAGCCCATGGGGAGAAATGCTTATCCAGGAATATACACCTCATGCAATCGAGTCGGTGTCCAGGAGAATGTCATTTCTTAAAGTTAAGATTGCGGAGTGGTGCTACCAAGCAAAGCTCCAAAAGAATTTCAAGAAGCTCAGAGGAATCAACAAAATAGCTCGTCTTTGCTGTACAGGGAATGATATCCCGACAATTTTTGGAAACTATCCCCAGAGGCGAAAGATGAAAAAACCCAGAAATCGTCCATATGCCCGAGGAAGTAGTTCAAGAAGAAGTAGGTCTTCATGGAGACCTAAAAAGGTCTAGTCAAAACAAAAAGCCCGAAACTACAGATGGGACAAAGATCAGGACCAACAAGGAGTAGAATCTCGTCGACAGGTTCTAATCAAGCTAGTTATAGCAGGACACCAATGAAAAGAACTTTCAGGCGCACACCTACTCGTGCAAATGAGAGTTTAGAGATTGTAACTGCTGGACATGAGGAGCAAGAGGACATATCTCTACAGAGTGTCCGGAAAACCAAAGCCGTGGAGTAAGACAGTTCGAGCATACCAAAGAATTTGAGGATGTTGTCTATTTCCAGGATTTGGTACTGGTGTATCAATTTGAAGATATTCCCTCAGATGTGAGCATCTACGAAGAAGAAATCTATTCTGATGATGGAGGTGAATCCATCTCAGAATCAGTGTGAAGGAGAGTTCCTTCAACATGTGATCAGGGAAGAGCCGTCAGGATTTTTCTCTCATACCACGGTTTCTCATAAAACTCTTATGAGGATCATGAAGGAGGAACCAAAGCTTCAGATGTATGATGGAATTGGAGAAATGGAAAAAGCCATGGATATGATAGGTCTTCGAAGCAGGAAGCATCAGATTATCCATAGGGTAACAACAGGTGAATTTGCTATCCCAATGGAATTCATGGGAAACCAAATCGAGATGCAATTAATCCTCTATAGAGAAATCCAGGAGATTAGGAACAAGGTCAAAAGAGAAGTTGCTAACACACTCTCATGGATTCATATTGGAGCAATTAGAGTAATCATCAAGGCAACTTTCAAGGAAGGAATTGATTCGCCATTCAATCTGGCAATCTTCGACAAGAGAATCCCGAACTTCAAAGATTCTTGTTTGGGAGCATTTGCAAAAAATTTGTATGCGGGAAAGATGGCTTTCAACATCTATCCTAAATTGCATACAATTTGGGAGATCGAGATTTCAACAAGGTTCTAACTATTCATCAAGATATGATGAAAGAAGGGAACAGACTTTACTCGATCACCTACAAGGTATCAAACGCACTCACGAATACCCATCATTCCGAGGTATTCTTGACAAAGGAATTCATCGAAGTCCCCAGAATCTTCGAAGACTTCGCCAAAGCAGTATTGCTTGACATTATTGATACTCCGACAATAGGGAAGATCGACATGAGGATACAAGATCAACATGTTCTGAACAGAAGCAGGACCTTATGATCGAGCCAAGAAGGATGTCTTTCCAACAGGATAGGTTATTCAGCAACTATCCGGGGGAACAACAGAAAGCAGTCTCGAGCAGAATTCCGAAACTCCCTGGTATTCAAAACAACAGGAAAGCTGAAATGCCCAGAAGGCTGGAGAGAAGTGCAGATAATTTTCGACATCACCAAGAAGAAAATATCTTTCCCTGCGATGTCCTATATTATTTGCAACAACCTACAGTTTGCAAATTTCAAGGAAACCTTCAAATTGGTGAAATTGATCTCACAATTGAAGGAACTGCCGGAAGAATCCCAGAACAGCTTGTTCTAGGCATTGAATTTCTCGAGGAACATAAACCTTGGGAAAGATTGCAAGATGGAATGAATTCAAGGTCGACGGAAAAAGATATCGAATTCGATGACCACCAGTCCATTTTCAATATACATATCCGTCGGGATGTTATATGAGAAGTACCGGGCAGAATATTTTGCAGCCTACATCGATTCAGGAGCTGTAATATGTACTGTCAGGGGCGATATCTTTCCCAAAGAAGTTGGTGAGAAATTACCAGCCATTGCCGGAAGAGACTTTTCCAAGCGGATTCTTATTCTTAATGAAGGAATCCAAGGAGCGGAAACCATTATCGGCGGAGCAGGCGATACCCCATGGTACAAAGTCAAAACTCCTCCTATTTCCATGATACAGGCGCATATATGCTGCTAGGAAACAATTTCCTACAGACATTCGAGCGATTCACTCAGGAGAACGAGACAAGACGCCTTATTTTCACAACCCTTTGTGATCATAAGATTATTGTGCAAAGACTACGAGAGGCGTTCCACAGAAAATTCCCTATTAGTTTTCGCAGCAAGCGTGGTGATGAAGGAAAACTTCGACACCCTAAGATGAAGGATCATCAGAGATTTGGTGAAGCGATTATTCAATTTAGGCAACAAGGGATTGGTCAAAAGAGAAAAATATCTTTTGATGGTATAAATGTAATGTCATTTAAAGAACAAAATGAAGATAGGGATGAATATGAATAATAAGTCAATCCTGACATCTTCCTGTTACTAAAAAATGCATTACATGAGGAAACCATGCAACCTGATGCTACCCTCGAAGAGCAGATTACTCTAGAGGAAGTGAAAATGAAGATTCAGAGAAACTACAATGAAGATCCTCTAGCATGGTGGGATAGAAACGAGCTTACAACTTCTTTGAAGGTGAAATCTGGAAGAGAATATGAGTTCGTAAGGTACAAACCGATCCCCATGAACCAAGAAGATCAGAAATATATGCAGATAATACTTAAGGAACATTTGGACCTTAAGTTAATATAAGCAGGAGTTTGTCTATACAGCAGTCCGGGATTTCTAGTACGGAATCATGGAGAAATTAAAAGAGGAAGACCAAGATTGGTAATCAACTACATGGGAATCAACGAGATCTTGGAATTCGATGGATATTATATCCCAAGCAGAGAACATTTGGTAAACAGCATAAAAAACGCCAATTCAACTGTAAACTACCAGATTAAGATGGAGGAAGCAAGCAAGAAATTCACAACATTCTCCACACCACAAGGACACTATATCTGGAATGTCATGACAATGTGATTGGCAAATGCTCCTCAGAATATCAAAGGAAGATGGACAATCTTTAGTTCAGCTTCATGTTCATGTACATTGACGATATCCTCATCGCGTCAAGAAACATGAAAGAACATCTTAAACATTTGGAAATCTTCTCAGATGTTTGTTACAAGGAAGGTTTAGTGCTCTACGAAAGGAAGACAGTAATTGCCGTAAGATAAATCGAGTTTCTTGGAATTGAGATTGATGAATCAGGAATCATCTTGCAAAACCACATTGTTGAAAAGGTGCAATGATATCCTAATGATCTCAAAGATGTAAAATAGCTTCAGAGTTTTCTGGGAGTTGTTAATTTTGCTGGAATGTTTATCAACAATCTAGCAAACCACATGAAGGTGTTCAGTCCACTACTCAAGAAAGATGTTTAGTTTGAATGGAATGAAGACCACAGACAAGCTGTCAAACAGCTTAAAGATGTTTGCAGGCAACTACCAAAGCTTGCAATACCAAACAAAGAGGATGAACTGGTGTTATATACAGATGCAAGTGATCATTGGTGGGCTGCTAGTACTTATGAAAGCCACACTAGATGGGGAAGTGCCATGCAGATATTGCAGCGGTCTATTTGACAGCAGCGAAGTCATTAGATGGCACATCAACGAGAAAGAATTTGAAAGGCTTTTAAGAGATGCCCACTTTTCCTACTAGCAAAGAAATTTATCTTGAAAATAGATAATACGAGTGTCAAGGCCTTTTTAAAAAATAAAATTGAATCAAAACCAGAAAATGCTAGACTTATAAGATGGCAAGCTGAATGCCAATATTATGATTATGATCTTGTCATTGTGAAATATGATAAAATATTCTTGCAGATGTTTTGACGAGAGATGGAAGCGAGTGAAGCTAATTCCATCATAACGAGATCAAAGCACCTCCGAGAAAATCTGGAGGAGCTGGACAAGAAGATCAACAGCCTGGTGATCAATTCCCAGGTTGCGGGTCAAGTACAGGAACTGGATCTCACGAAGGCCAACAGGATATGAAGGCTATCATGAAGGCTCACACCTGTTTATGGGACAGTCTTTATATTCCTCTCCGACGGGATGCTTCAGCGGTGAAGCTAAAGTCGTGTTTCAGAGAGCCGGGCTCATCAACCGGTGTGGAGGATTCAAGTACCGCCACTACGAGTCCTAGTATTGATCTTTTTGGGGAAGATACAGAAGGAAAATTGATTCCCAGGTATCTAGGATATCTGAAGAATCAAGCCAACCCAGCACCTCAGGGGTTAAAGAGGAAGAGATTAATCTTAGGATATCGGCGGGCAAATCTAAGGTTAATACTAACGAGAATAAAGTTTCCCCAACTCCCCCTTTGCAGGAATATCAGAGAAATTGGGAAAAATTTGTACAAGAGTGGGTATAATTCTTGGAAAAAGTACAGCAGACTGGTCAGGAAACTACCCAAGAATGTGGATGCATCCTGGTGTCAAACTAGAAAGTGTTCGTGAGTGGTTTGATTTTGGTTGCCTAGCCTCAGTCTTTACCACAACACCAAGTTTTTTCGGAAATCACAAAATTACCGGATTGGATCTATGAAGGAGTGTATGACTCATGGCAAAATAATCATACACTTGGACGAGGAGATGTTCTGGAGCTAAAATTCATAACTGCAGCCCCAGAAATAACAGGAAAAAGGCCTTCACCCTAGTTTTCATTTTGTGAAGTTACGAAGGCCTAACTGGAAGGCGATTGATCAAATAAAATCACCGCCTGAAGGAACAACACTAGTTTCCCGCTCACAGAAGATGACATTACTACCAGAAGAGCTTGGGGATTATGGGTGTGTCTCACTGATATGGACACTCAAGTATCCGTTCAAAATTTTCCAGAAAACAACAAACAGATCATTCATGGTTAACTCCATGACAAGCCATACTACAAAATTTGCCGATGACATCTTTGAAAAGAAGAGGCAAATATTATGGGACAACAAGATTCCGGCAACCAAAGAAACTAGCCGAAAATTCTGCAACATGGCTCATGTGGGAAGATGGCAGGACTACATCTACCCGAGATGCCTCGAGCAGAAAGAGCCACTGTTCGGGAAAGGATTTCCTGTCAAAAGGGACCAGAAGAAAGATGACAAAGCAGGACCAGACAAACGTGGAAGATTCCCACGCGGACTGCAAAAACCAAATTTCTAGGGACCACAGGGAGACAAGAGTCATGCGACTCTGACGAGGACCACTACCATTATAAAAAGAGAACAAAATGGTAGGACAGCCTCTTCGGCTGAAAGTCGAAGGGACCACAAAACAAGAAAGAAGACGCATGCAATGACGTCTGATGATAAACAAGATTTGAAGTCCGGATTTCATATCCACCTCCAGACTTCTATAAATACCAAGGCATTCAAGAAGCTAAGGACATAAAAAATTCTCCATAGTTTTCTGAAAATAAAAATTGTAGTCTCCAAGCTTTGTAATTCTTCATCTTTCATAGCTTGATAATATTTCCTTTCTTTCTTTTTTTTTTGTAATCGTCTGTAATATTGTTCTGTTTGGTTTTAGTTTATGTGTTCTTAAGTCAAGCCTCATCACTCATCTTTCTGAGAGGCTAAACAAGTCTGTCTCCTCCCAAAAGGAGACGTTTTAATGTAATAGATATTATAAGTATTTTCAGAATAAAATAAAGGCTGTTGCCCTTCTATCTCCCAGATTTCTTTAAATCTTTCTTATATCTTGATTATACCTTACGCCCTAAGATAGGAAACGAATTAGGGCTGTGATGTGCAGTTTCTGAAGGAGTCAGATAACTGGCAGACTAACCTCGCCTGAGAGCTGATGTTGGATGGTGAGGAGCCATTCGTAAAACAGTCTGGAGGCAGTAAGTTTTCGACTGGTGGCTTTGCAACCCACCTCACCCGGTGCCGTCATGATCAAAATGGTATATTTCACTTTGTTAAAATTTTATTGTAATACAGAAGCATGATGGGCCTGTTATATAATTTTATATATTAGGGGCTTAAATTTATCATGAACCGTGAGTCCTTTGCAAAAGTATGCTCTTGGGTCTTCTCAAGATGACAGAAACTGAAGGATCTCATTTTCATATAATACTATTAAGACACATGCTTTTACGTATCCCTTATTAGGAGTTGTTTATTGGAAAAATGAGATTTTGGGTGTTTTTGTAAAAATCCTAAAAATATTAGGGAGCTTTATGCAATTAAAATAAAGGCTTTTATGTCTTTTAAGATGGGTAGCTAGTTGGAATAAAGAAAAGAAGTATGGTAGGGAGTTAGAATAAAGAATCTTTGATATATGGAGGAATGATAAAGTTATTTTTGGAGGTAGGGATTTTAAGTGAGTTTACCCATAATAAATGATATTTACTATATCTTAGTTTTAAAAATATGATTATAATTTTAATAAAATTAAAAAAAATAAAAAAAGAAATCGAAGGAACCGGCCTGTTCAACTGCCGACCCGGTTCACTAGTTGAACCGATTTTTTACCGGTTTAATTCGGTTCCCACTGAGCTTTTAGCATGTCGATTTTAGAGGGTCAATCACACCAGACCAAATACCGATTACCTGTTAAACCGATTGAACCAATCGGTCCGATTCAATTTTCAAAACACTGGAAAGATTAAATAACATAATCTTGGGCACAATTGGCATGCGTCTCAATCGATTGGGTGGCTGGGCCTGCTCTGAAAGTGCTTGTGTCTTCTATGAAAGCGTGGGCCCGTATCAATATATTTCGATATGTTTTTTGAAATATGTTTTTCTCCATTTTTTATTTCCTAAATGAATATTATTTAGGATTTATTATTTTCATAATAACCAAAATAATTTAATTTATAAATTAAATATCTTTAATTTAAAATACATTTGTGTGATCAAAATAAGATATTCCAAACATCATACATGATTTAATATCTAAAAAATATCTTTTTTACAAAATATAACTAAATTTCCATCTCATTTCCTCATTTTAACTAAATAATATAAATAAATTTACATGTTTTTAAAAACAATAACAAATTCGTTTGTACCTTATATCTGCTCGATATCAAAATTATCACATAATTATTTCGTTTTGACGGTTATTCGTTTGACTCCCAGCAATAATGGCTCCGGATGACTCCACTAATGGCGGACGATGGGAAGCAAAGTTCTGTAATTTGTTCCGCTTCTTCGTCATTATGGTGCACATCATCAAAGTCGCCAAAAAAATCATATTCTTCGTGTACTTGTGGATTGTGGATTGTGGAATTGAGTGAGCACCACCACGACTACCATGATCACTACTAGTAGAAAAAAGATATCATAATAATATTGGAATAATTTATAAACTAAATAATGATGATACTATAATAACAAAGTGGTAATAAAATTATGATAATTGTAATATATTGAGAAAGTTTAGAGAATTGTATGCAATTTTAGAAAATTGGATGAGAGAACGAGAGAATAGTTTGAGTGATATTTGGTTTATAATGAATTTGCATTATTGTGTTTAAAAAAAAGGGTTTTAAAACTAAACTGTGCCCAACGACTATAATAGACGTAGGCCAAAAATTTTTATTTTTTTATTTTAAAAAACCAGAGTTGGTTCCGGTTCTTGTTCTTATTCAGAACCAGAACCACCGGATTGGAACTTGTAACCGGTCCAATCTGTTTTTAAAGTGGATCGGACTGGCCCATGCCGTTAACCATATTGACAGATCGGTCTTGTTTATTTCCTTTTTTGTCGTCGTTATTTGTAAATTGAAGCGTGAAATTTGGTCTAGCTACAGTTTTAAGTGGTTCATGCTCGACTTGCGAATTTTTCGTGTAGTTCTTGTAAGGATTCTACGGATTGAAGATTTATTTTATTGTAACTTTCTACCGAGGTATCTTTTTGTGCTGCTTGTTTTTCTATCTTTTTCCCCTTTTACTTGTTTGTGATCAAAATGGAAGTGGATCGTTGCCGTTTAAATGAAGGGGCTGTATCTTTGTATTTTGCATCTGCAGAATTTGGGTCTTCCCACCATCGAAGCTGTTATGTTTGAGTTGTAATATATAACATATGATTCTCCTTGCTGTAGAATAAATATCGAGATAGTACGAAAAATGGCATCGATCAATTTTTTTTATTATTTATGGTATGTTTTTTTTAAAAAAATTTCAAATGATTTTCAAACACGTACAAAAATAAAGTCAAACCAATGTTTTTTTTTAAATAATCACCAGAAATATTTGGTATCCTAATTAAGTTGACGTACATTTAAATAAGAAGTTGGACTTTTGGCCTTGTCAAATGTAGATAATATTATGTTGGATTGACAATTTTCAAATTCGGCTTAGTGTATAGTTTTTGGTAAATTTCTATGAAAGAGGGGATGTATTTTTTTCTAGTATGCTCGCTTTGCATATTATTGGAGTATAATAATTATCTCTGTTTGGAGAACGATCGAAGCGTAGCGCTTGGGTTGCTCTACTGTTTAAATATTAGAGTTGCACCGTAACACTAGTTATAGCTTTTGGTAAAACGGCAAACCCTTGATCCTACATATATGTATAAAAATGTAAAATAAAACAATTATTAAAAATAATATTTGCAATCTATGTTGTTAAAAAAAAGATTTACGTACAATGTTTTTGCAGCAAAATTTAATTTCTACTAAAAGAGAGACTCTTTGTATTTGAATTAATATTATTTGTTGTTGATAAATATTCAGGTATTGATGCCAAATTTTTATTATTATTTTACTTGAATTTGAATTGTTTTTGAAAAATTGTATTCGGAATTTTTGTTTTATAAATAAAAGCTAATGTCTCAGAGTATCTTGATTTTCGAATTTATTCTACATAATCTATTTTAAAAAGGTTTGAGGTCAGCATTAAACTTTATATATACTAGCTTTTTTCGCACGCGATTTGTGTATATGTATAAAAGTTATTTTTTGTGTTAAATAATATTTTATTATTCTTAAATTTATGGCTTATATATATATATATATATATATATATATATATGAGTGATATGATTATTTAAAATTTAAAAAGTCTAGATAAAGATAAATAAATATTTCAGTAATTTTAAATTTTTTGAAAAGTTGATAAGATATAAGGGTGTTCATTCGGTTCGGTTTTGTCAAAATTTTGGTTCATAATTTTTTGTTTTGCAATTTCAAAATCGAAAATCGAACAGAAACGTTTTGGTTCGGCTTCGGTTTTTACCGGAAATTTCAGTTCGGTTTCGGTAAGAACCAAAATTTTAATTTTAATGTTTTTGTGGAATTGGATACAATTTTACCTTAAAAAAACTGCACTTTGCCTTTTGCCTCATATTAAATTATATTTTGACCCCAAAATTTTTTTTGGCCAAAAAATTATGTTTTAAAACATTTTTGCCCACCTTCTCAGAATTTCTGTGTCCGCCACTGATAGCGGTGGTTCCAAATTTGCTTCCAAGAATCAGGATTGCTCTTGCATGAACGAGAGTTCTTTGAAGCCATAAATCTGTCGAGCCCTTAACTGACAAACCTGAGGAGGCTGATCGACTTGCGAAAAGGATGGCTGAGTTGATAGGGAAGAATTCATAGTTCTCTAATACAGACGCGGAGACGAAGCCATCAATCTGTGAAGCCCTGAATTACGCAGAAGAATAGCAATAAAGTTAAAAAGCAAAGTTTTGCAAGTCTTTGTCTGTGTGTGTAAGTACTTTGAACTCAAATTTATATAATGCTTCGATTAACATAACATGAAGCATTAAAGCTGGTATTTCATCAGATTATGATTCGGGCTGAAATGTTCTTGGATACCATATGGGCATGGTCGATCCAACCATTCAACAGGTGGTATATTTCAATGTTGAATGAGAATATACACGTATTTACCCCATTAAGCACTATCTCATGGGAACAGATCATTCGAGTGATATATACTGCAAGTGGAATAAGTGATGTCTTTCTGGTGAATTGAATCAAATCATAGAACTTTGGGCAAGCATTCTTCTACTTACCATTGTTGAAATCGTTCATCTTCTATGCATTATTTTTTGTACAAAAAAAACTATAAATTGTTTTTTTTTAAATTTCGGTTTTCGGTTCAATTAAGCGAACCTTGAAATCGAAATTTTTCGGTTTGGTTCGGTTTCTACCGAATTCGTTCGGTTCAGTTTGATCGGTTAATCGAACCAATAAACACCCAATATGATATGGTAGTTATAGACAAGTGACAAAATTAATAAAATATATTTTAGTAAATTTGTCACTTGTCTATATAAATATATATTTGATAAAAAAAATCATAAAAACATATTTTAGTAAATTGTCACTTATTTATATATATATATATATATATATATATATATATATATATAATCGTTTAAAATTTCAAAAGTCTGGATAATGATAAAAAAATATTTCAGTAATTTTAATTTTTTTGAAAAGTTGATAAGATATGGTAGTTATTAACAAGTGACAAATTTACTAAAATATGTTTTTATGATTTTTTTATCAAATAAATGTAATTTGAGATTACTTTTTTTAGTACTTCAAAAATTAGACTATGATATCAAAGTTAATTACTCTAGACCCCTCAATTTTAATAATATATATACACTGTATTATAAGGATTTTTACCATAATACTAATTAACTATGTCATATCAAAATTTCTTTTCAAAATACCCTTTTCCACTGTGATGCCCAATAAATTGCAATTAATTATTTGTTTAAGTAGGGTAAATTACGAGGTAATTTCCTGGTGTTCAATTATTGGGCATTGTACGAAGGGACTAGAATTCGATTAAATAATTCCAAGTGTTTTTGTGGTGCAAGAAAAATGCATGATTTAATTTGAGAAATAAGTGGTCTTTTTTTTAGTTTTGTTGAGATTTTGGCATGTTTTTGGGTTCGAAATTTAGGCATAAATTTTGCATGTTTTGGGTTGATTTCTTGTTGATTTGGAGGCTTGATTGTGGCTGATTATTGGCTTTAAAAATCTGTCATATTGGTTTGATTTTGGGGCTGCTTGTGTTCGATTTTTGGGGCTGGTATGGGGCGATTTTTCTGCTATTATGGGCTATTTTGGGGCTTGAGAAATATGCTTGCATGATGTTTGATGATTTGCTACAATGGTGTTAAAGAATTGGTCACGAACCTTGCTTATTGTGTAGCAAAATGTGCTCTTGTGTGATTCTAAGCTTATGGTGTCCTAGTTGGGTTTACACCATGACAATGAGGAACTTAACAGCAAAATGTTGATGCATGTGCGTGTGTGCATGACTGTATGTATAGGTGATGGTTGTATGTGTGTTAAAATGTGCACTAGTGAATGCATAAGTGTGATATATACATGTATGCATGTGTTCTAATATGTGTTAAGGTGTATAGTGATGAATATACATGATTTTGTATTCCATAGCATATATTGGTGATTGATCCTTTAATTGAGTGATTGATGCTTATTCTGAATTGTGGAATTCTCAGAACCACCTCAGACTTTCGGGAAAAAAGGAAGATAACTCGAATAGAAATCTCAGTGATAAGGTATATAGTGGCGTACAAGCTTATATAAATGTATATTGTGCATTTGTGGACAAATTGAATGTTGTTATTTGATAAGGTCGCCGCTAGAAAGCGAGTGATGTGTGATTATTCTATTGGGTCGTCGTGGGAGCGAGCGATGCATGATTATTGTATTGGTTCGCTGTGGGTACGAGCGATGTATTATTATTGTGTTTTGGTCACCATGGGTATGAGCGGCATATTATATTATGTTTGGGTAGCAATGACGTATTATTATTGTGTTTGGGTCGCCGTGAGTACGAGCGACGTAATATTATTGTGTTTGGGACGTCGTGTGAGCGTACGATGTATTACTATGATATATGGGTCGCCGCTGGAGTGTGCGACTTGTTAATATGATATATGGGTCGACACTGGAGCGTGTGATGTGTTAATATGATATATGGGTCGCCGCTGGAGCGTGCGATGTGTTAATATGATATATGAGCGTGCGATATGTTAATAAGATATATGGACCGCCGCTGGAGCATGCAATGTATTAATATGATATATGGGTCGCCGTTGAAGCGTGCTTTGATAATGTGATATGTGGATCATATAACGATCTAATATTGTGATTATTATGGGATTGATAAGTGTGGATTGTGAGGACAGGAACGGTTTCGAGAGATCTCATATTATATTGATATATCTTGGAGTATCTCGTTAACTGACAGTAATATATTCTTATGGTTTAAGAAATGTGAATCGTAGATGACATGAATGATGTATTGTGAATGTAATGGATTACAATGGTAATGCAATAATTAAATAATTATTATTGTGGATCTTATACTTGTGCATTGTGAAACAGGAGCAGTGAAACAATCTCTATCATTTGATAAGCAAAAAGGAAGTATCTCATTTGGATACCATAGTACCTTTGACACACACACACACACACACACACACATATATATATATATATATATATATATATATTTATTGTGTGTAATCCTGTTAGTGTACTCACCTTGTGTGGGGGGTTGTTTCCATGGAAACCAACTTGGCATGTCTAGCTTTTGGGAGCATGCGGAGGTAGAGTTAATGCGTTTAGAAGGGTAAAACAATTCATTTGAGCTAGACGACATAATTAGAATGATTTTTGAGATATTGTTGTTATTATTTTGGTGATTGTATCACTTGTTTTGGATTGTAAAGTTGTCTATTCTTTGAGGCATGAGTATTAGCTAAACTTTTCATCTTTTGACCGATTTTATTTTTGGACTAGTATTGGATATTTGTGATCTTATTTGAGGATATTTATAATGTTGTTGTTTTTATAGTCCAATTTATAAAGAGATTCTACCGAAATTTTTATAAAATCAACATCACCATTTTAGAGTCATATCGTTAGTATATTATTAATTTTTATTTACCGTAAGCAGGGTCTGAGACCCACTATACCAATTTTTTCAAAAGAAAATAAGTATAACTAAATTAAAATTCAAATATTAACTTTGAACAAAAAAATTGTAATATCATTATATTTCATACCAAAATTTGCTACATATAAAATTTAGGGATAATACCTGATATAGCCCATCTTGTTTGCGCACATTTCCGATTTAGTCCCTTTTGTTTGCACTGACCCGATTTAGTCCTTCTAGTTTTCTAATTTGTCCCAAATCAGTCCTAACAGTTAAATGCACCGTTAAAACTAACGGAAAGGACTGAATCGGATCACTTAAAACTTCAGGGACTGAATCGGGAATTGATGCAAATATTAGGGACTGACTCGGGTCATTAAAAAGATTGTGTGACTTAATTCTTTCAATTTTTAATTATTATAGCAATTAATATGGATATTTTATTTATAATTTTGGCAATTTTTTGTAAAATTATTTTAAATGATATAATATATTAAATTTTTCATAAAATCATTTTTCCACTCAAACAAACAAAAGAAAAATCAATATCATATTAATATACAAATATATTTCGATGACTAGTTTATTTATTAAATAAGATATATTTTTGATTTCATTAAATTATGTCTATCAGATGTGTCATCAATTTATAAAAAAATTATTTCATGTTTGATAAATTAAATAAATTTTGTGATAAATTAAATAATTTTTGTTATAAATTAATGCATTGTTTTAATTATTTAAATTACGGTATGATATATTAAATTCTACATTTTTTACAAGATGATTTAAATAATTATAAAAAATGTCATCAATTTATAAAAAAATTATTTAATTTATCAAATAAGTATTTAATTTAACAAAAAGAAAATAATTTTTAATAAATTGATGACACATCTGATAGACATAATTTAATGAAATCAAAAATATATCTTGTTTAATAAGTAAACTAATCATCAAAATATATTTTGTATATCAATATGCTATTTATTTTTCTTTTGTTTTGTTTGAGTGAAAAATGATTTTATGTAGCATTTAATATAAAATATCATTATTTAAATATAATAATTTTACAAAAAATTACCAAAATTATAAATAAAGTATCTATAATAATTAATTTAATAATTTAAAGAATTAAGTCACCTAATTTTTTTAAATGACCCGACTCAGTCCCTAATGTTTCATTAATTCCCGATTCAGTCCCTGATGTTTTAAGTGACCCGATTCAGTTCTTTCCGTTAGTTTTAACGGTGCATTTTACGGTTAGGACTGAATTGGGACAAAATTAGAAAACTAGAAGGACTAAATCGGGTCAGTGCAAACAAGATGGACTAAATCGGGAATGTTTGCAAACAAGATGGACCATTTCATGTATTATCCCTAAAATTTAATATATGATGTACTTGTATAAAATTAAGATAAGATTGGGAATGTGTGCAAACAAGAGGGACTAAATCGGGAATGTGTGCAAACAAGAGGGACCATTTCATGTATTATCCCTAAAATTTAATATATGATGTACTTGTATAAAATTAAGATAAGATTGGGGTCATTTATGAAGGTATAGATTTGAAATAATATATATAATTATAATATGCACTGTCTTGATAAGTGTGAGTGGATATAGTCTTTTAAGTTTGCCTTGATGTCGGCATTATGTTCCACTTTGTTTTATTTGTCAAACTGATAGAATGGATTGTGAACAAGTTCATTACTTGGGATCACTAATGTGCACAAATTAGAGTTCAATAAGAATGTTAGAGCAAGATTACCAGATCGATTCCATTATCGTTTAATCTAAGCCAAGAGGTTAATGCTCATAGGGAAGTAGTTCTCTTTGAAATTTTTATAAACAGTATCCCGAATTATCGATATTTTAACATTTATATTATTTTGGTATGGACCACCAACACATCGTTTAGATAACGAGTTTGATTAATGAATTACCATGATCAAACTTGAGTTTTTTTTTTTAAAAAAATGATCTTCATTTGTGAAAAATGTGTGGTACTAAGCTTATGCTGTTTTTTCTTTTAATAGATAGATATCTTTTTTTCTTTAATTTCAAGTTTTGTCAAGATCATTCACTCATTTTTTCCTTAATTTTAATCAAAACCCTTCGGATTTGTCCATGCATCCTCTTTTTTTTTTTTTTTTTAATCATAAGGGTGAGAAATTTTTGTTATCAACAAGTCTTAAGATCGAGATCAAGTTCGAAAATTGGGATCAATGTGTCAACTAGGCTACATGCCCATGGCATATCCATGCATCCTATTTTAGCAGTGTTTCAGTATGTTATGATATATGGCATATGCGAACATGCATACACACATACATAAAGGAATTTTAAAATAAAGGGTGGACCATTGCCTCCGAATGCCCTCGTTGACTATGTTTTGGAACTTTTGTCAAGATTGACTATATTATTATTTTTATTTCCCTTTTAATTAGCGATGAGCATACATTTTTCTATGATTACTATATTTTATTAAATTTATAATTATAATTCAAAGATAAAATGTACGTGGTTAAATTTTTTTGACAAAATTGAGTCAAACCTTGTTGAGGTATAACAATTGCCATTGTTGTGTGATAGATCGAAATGTTGTATTTGTGATGCCGTACAGTTTAAAAGATTTGAGTTGCACCATTGCCATCATCTATAGCTTTTGGTAAAGCGACAAACGATTAATTCTACAATTGGTATAAAAGACAAGGTCACGTGTTCGATTCTCATGAGTTGCAACGAGTGCAATTATTGTACAACAATTGTCATTGCTATGTGATAGATCGAAACACGATGATTGTGCTGATGTACGGTTTAAAAGTTTTAGTTGTACAGTTGTCAACAACTATAACTTTTGGTAAAACGGCAGTGTTTGATCCTACAAACCTTGAGCTATATAAGAAAACTATTAAAAAAGTAAATGGGAATTTTGCTTTATGTATGCCCTAGCTTCTAAGTTCTACCCCACCCTATCCTTAACTCCACTCAATGGTGTAATATGTTAGCCATGACACAAAAACAAAATTCCGAAATTGGTTCTATAATATAAAATTATTGTAGACTTTAGTCAAAATATGATTTTAGTATAACAAATTTGATCTTTTTGGATATTTAGTCCATTTTTGCCGTAATATTGATGTCACACAAGAAAAATCAGACTATTGTACAAAAATTTAATTTATTACACTAAAATCAAATTTTGATAAATTAATGACCCTAAACCTTATCTAGGCTAAATTAACAAGATAATTTTTGGAATTTCCCATAAAAATTGCATGAAAAAGGTTGTCAAATTTGGGGAAAACGAATTGAAAAATTAGAATATAAATATGTAAATATAGATATAGATATAGGAAAAAGACAAAAGGAGAGAGATTAATTGAATTTGTAATGTCAAATAAAAAAGATTTTGCTTAATGGCTAATGCCCTCTGTCCAAGGTAGCAAGTCATTTTCCAATTTATGACTTTGGGAACAACGTATTAAACCCTATACTACATGCATTTGATCAATCAATTAATTTTTTTTTGGGGATTTTGAATTTGTAACTATTATGAGAAAAAAAGTATACATCTTACAATAGAGACTACATACAAGGTACTTGAACTTAAACAAAAGTGTATCGATCTCCTCCTAGTTGAGAAATCGAACAAACTTGAGACAGTCATTGTCATTGTTTTTTGAAAAAAATATGGTTTGAGACATAAAATATATAGTTCAAATCGACCAATTTACTTGTTCATTACTTCGATTTCAAAATATAATCTTCCGACGCTTACAATCTATGATAATCAAACTTGTGATATTTGCTGGGACCAATTAAATATGGACTCGAGCGTTCACAATCCCAAAAAAGTATTTTACAAGATATTTTTACAAAATATGCAAAATATTACCTTTTTTTATTAGGCAGAGGACAAACATTTTTTTCGTCATATAGGAGTAACTCGGACTTGATACCGAGTCATTCCCAAACGAAAAAGAGCTGTTTTATCAATTAGGTTAAGACAACAGCTCCAAAATTGTACCTATTAGTACTTTATTATTTGAAAAACGTACGTATAATTTTTATTTTTTTTCCGTTTGGAGATGATTTTTTTTTCTTAACTGATAATTTCTATGTTCCTCTACCACAAGTCCCATTTCAAACCTAACCTCAAATATATTTAGCCGTCGGCAAATTAAATGTGAAATTATTACTTCACTTATCATATGAGTCAAGACTTTTCTACGCATATATGCTTCAATGGTTTGGATTATGTTGGAGTGCAAAAATTAGTTTTACTTGGAGTGGGATCGAAGAAAGACGCTTGAACTGTCTTAGAGTTTAAGAGATTTGAGTTGCATAGTTATTAGCAGCTATAATTTTATATAAACCGTCCATCGTTTGATTATACAATTTGTATAAGAGCCAATGTAGTATTTGATTCTCATGGATCGTGATGAGTGTAACTATTCGAAGTAAGCTTGTTAAAGTGTAATAATTTCCCTCTTCGGATAACGATCGAAGGATGATGTTTGGGCTGTTGTATAGCTTAAAATATTTAAGTTATATCATTAGTATCAACTATAACTTTTGGTACAACGAGTGATTGTTTTAATTAACGTTTGCCATGGCAACCTTCCTTCATGTTTTTCGGGAATTTGGGAAAACATTTTGAAATGGATATTCTTTATGTTTTATGACATATAATTTAAATTATAATATAAAAATATAACTGTAAAATGATATAAATTCGTAAAACATATATAAACTTGCAAACAATTGCATCAAATTTGGAATTTAATCGTTTATGTCTGTACGATTTTCTGAATATCTATCACCAAGCCTCCTCCATAATTTTATGAAATCAGAAAAATATTATATTATATTTGACTTTTTTCATGGTACAAATATATACATGCTTTAATACAAATTAATTAACAAGTGAATGAAGTTTAGCCACGACTACAGACAGTTATTTTATTAAAATTATATTAATAAAAGGTATAAAAGCCAAAGTCAAGTACCTCTATAAACTTAAAATACTACGGAATCACATGATTATTTTATTAAAGTTGCAATTGAAGAAATCTCAGACAATAAATATTATTATTAATAAGCAACAAATTCTGTCCTAAATTTGAGTGCGACCAACACTAGATTCGAGCAGTTCATAGCTGTAAGCTGCTGGTGTCTTCATTATTTTAACTATATATTAAAAGAAAAAAAGTTTATTGTTGGAGGTGTCAGCCAAAAAAAAACCTAAAAAAAGTGCACGAATTTCCAACTATATATAAGATTTTAGAAGAGGTCGGGCCAGTAAATATAAAATATATTAAATTTTACATTTATAGCTTCAAATTAGCTTTTATCATTCAATAATCAGTCATTTTATTCCTTTAATTTTTTATAATCTTGCTTTTAAAAAATTCTGTTAGTTCAAATAATATATTAAAATTATAGTTAAGAAGTTCAAATTTTAATACAAATTTGCAAACTATATTTGAATTTTAGGAAAATCATCTCAGCATCTAAGGGTAAGAAAAATATACTATTAAATTCTTTTTAACATTAAATTTTTTTTGGGGAAATGTTATTGTCTACGGATATACTTTGAACAAATTTTATCCAACAGATCAAAAATTACGTCCAAGCTCACTAGCTTATATAAATAATAAAAAAAATAAGATTTATTATTAATCAAGTCACATTAAGTTGTAGACATGGAGTCGAGGCCCATGGATTAAAACAAAAAAAGATTTTATAAAATAATTAAGGGAAAATTTCGGATCAGTACCAGTTCGGCAAAATACACTAAATTATTATCAACACTTTCTTATTCATGCATATGAAAGAACGCTTCAAACACCGAAAATATGGCGATGAAATATGAAATCATCCGGAAATGAAAAAGCGGCGCGACGAATGTTCCTCCTCCTTCACGTCATCCCTGGGAGCAGATAACTCATGCTAGAAAGCCTCTGTTGTGAATATTGAAGAATGTAAACTTTTTTGATCATATTGATTGAATAATGTAAATGGGCGTATGCTTGTTGTGAAGATTAAAGAATGTCAATGGATGTATGATTGTCGCAAAAACATCTTCTTCTTCTACTTCTCTTTATGGATTTTTGTGTTTTTTTATGGATTTTTGTGTTACAATTATTATTGAATTGTTATTCAATTATTGTGTATATCATATGTTTGTCAAAATGTCACTTAACTTAAACTTACTGTTTAAGTGGATGTTTAAGTATTGCTTTAGTAAATTTGGAGTGTCTAAAATATTATGATTTTAGATATAGACACATAGATAAAGTTGAACAAGAAAATACTTTATAATATTAACAAAAAATAAGTGTTTTGGGTGGCACATGAATTATGAAGATATATTACAGTGTACCGATAGACTCAGCGGTGCATGTAATTCACATGCACCGACTTACTAAAATCTTGTAAATATTCTGCTTGGGTTGATTGGGAGCAGCAGTAGGTCGTGGAATTGAAATTGGCAAAAAATTCTTCAATGAGAAAAAATTTTCTTTTTATAGATTATGAATGTAAAACTCAAAATTATAGTGTATTTGAGATGTTCCATGACTATATTTCTGGTTCAATACATTATGCATCTATCGGTGCATGTAATTCAGATGCACCAACTTTCTAAAATCTTGAAAATATTCTGCTTCGGTTGGTGGGAGGAGCAGTAGCTCGAGGAATTGAAATTGGCAAAAAATTCTTCAATGAGAAATTATTAATTTTTTTGTGTGTAGATTTTGAATATGAAACTCAAAATTAAAGTGTATTTGAGATGTCGCATGACTATGTTTTTGGTTAAATACAGTATGAATCTATCGATGCGTGTAATTTATATGGACTGATAGACTCGGCAGTGCATGTAATTCACATGCACCAATTTACTAAAATCTTGAAATATTTTGCTTGGGTTGGTTGCGAGGAGCAGTAGCTCGAAAATTGGCAAAAAATTCTTCAATGTGAAATGATTTCTTCTGTATATTTTAAATGTGAAACTCAAAATTAAAGTCTATCTGAGATGTCAAATGATTATGTTTTCTAGTTAAATACAGTACGAGTCTATTGATGCATGTAATTTACATGCACCAATAGGTTCATTGGTGCATGTAATTCACATGCACCGACTTACTAAAATCTTGAAAAATATTCTACTTGGGTTGGTTGGGATGAGCAGTAGCTCAGTGAAATGAAATTGGCAAAAAATTCTTCAATGAGAAATGATTTCTTTTGTAGATTTTGAATATGAAACTCAAAATTAAATTGTATCTGAGATATTTCATGTCTAGATTAAGCAAGATGGACACAAAGAAAGTCGAATACTCGATAAAAGGCAAAACGAGCAAAACGGACGTGAAAAATCTGCCGGGGAAAAATCCGGGCAGCCCAAGCGGCTCCCGAGCGCTGCCCACTTTTTTGGGCAATGGGCTGGGCGCTCGAGCGCCCGCGAGAGCCCGGCATTGTGCCCGGAAAAGTTTGTTGGTGGTTTTTTCGTGAACATGCGAGTTCCTTCGCTTTCGGGTTTGACTTTTCATGATTAAACTCCTCCGAACAGTGTCCTTTGTGGTGTCGTTTGGCCATATAACATATCCTTACTCATTTTAACATACAATTGTGCATGAATTCAACACAATTATTGAGAGAAAATGCAAGATCATGTTCATTTGGCATCACATTCATATCTTGTTCTTGAAGAAGAGAGTTTGCAACATTTGTGGTTTGTGAGACTTGTGATTTGCAGTGCTACTATCACAAGTAAAGAGTCGTTGTATATTGGATGAATCTTCTTGCTTACGTAATTAGTGGTGCATGTAAATTACATGCACCACATTACTCACATGCACCGTAGGACTCTAGATATGCATGGACATTACATCACCTATAGACTCATAAGGTGCATGCAAATTACATGCACCATTAAACTCGTGTATATTATTTTTATTTTTCTATACTGCAAAGTGAGTATTTTGCCTTTGAATTTAGTGGGTTTCTTTCTTGTCAATTGAAAGTATATTATATTCACATGCATCACATAAGAAAAAGTTGTTTCGGCTCAATCCACAAAAAAAGTGTTTTCACCTAGTGGTGCATGTACACCAGCCCAAAAATGGTTTTTTCATGCTAGAACCCCCAGAATAACAATCCCAACACCCAATACACCCCAACAAAAACACCACAAATACTCCTTAAACACAACAACCCAAAAATCTTTAAAAACCAAAAACTCAATCCCATTCACATACTCAACCATATACCATAAAAAAGACTACCAAAACAAAGATAAAAGCGAGAGGAAGAATATTACCCAATTATCTTCAAGAAATCTCGCTCCGAAATCGAACCTTGATCAATTATTCTCCATGGAAGAATCATGAAGTAGAGAGTGAAGAATGGTGGAACACCGAGTCCGTTTGGTATATATATAGTACTAAGGCTCCAAAAACCCGAGTCTCAAATACTAGCACCCTGGCTCATTAAAAATCACGCGTGTTCAATAATTAACTCACACTCACTCAAATACATCACAAACCTCAATTCAAAGCTCTCCAGACTCCAGATCCCACTACTAACACAATTCCAAGGTTTATCGCCTCAATGAGAATAAATCTCAACCATTGGGTTCAACAACCCCGATACCGGATAAAAATCATCGGGAGTCTTAATACAGTAATTATCTTATAATTACCACAAATAATCACTCAGGGATTAACGCGATTATTTCTGGATACCACATTGTAGATGGTACCTGCGCGCTTTGTTGAATAAAATAGTCAGATTATTCAAAAAAAGCAAGTATGGAGGTTCTCACACTTGCCTTTTGAGTGAACTGTCGATCGATCATGCAAATTTGGACAAAAATATGATTGCTAGCTTGTTAGTGAGAAATTGTTCGGCATGATCCAGCTTACGAAATAAAGTATGTAATTCAAACAGTTAAAGATGAATATGGATATGAGATCTCATATGCAAAAGGATTGTTTAGTTTGCGACGTGCTATTGAGAATGTGTATGGAACATAGAGCTCACTGAAGAAATTGCCTTACTATATGGAAGCTTTGCAAAAATGGAATCTCGGCACAGTCGTTGAGTGGGTTCACCTTGACAATGCCAGACCAAGAGAAAAGACTTTGATTACGTGTTCTAGGTCTTCCATCCATGTGTAGAATGATTTCAACATCCGCAGGGTAATAAAGTGTGGATGTAACACATCTGTATACGAAATATCAACATAAGATGTTGATTGCCATGTCAATGGATGCTAATAATCAAGTCTTACATTTGGCATTTGCAAATGTTTATGAAGAAAACTTTGTGTCATGGAGATGGTTTTTGGAGATGACTCGTTCATACCACTCACTATAGCCAACCACTATAGCACAATATCGTGGTCTGTCCACACATAAATCACGTGTCAGCTCCCATTTATGTATATACGCAAATGGTGTGCACTCCAATCCTTATTGATACTACCCCTTCCGTCAACTGAATGTAATTTATCATCTCGTAATCGTTGATCTGTGGGGATGTCTTGTAGCATTCCAAATTGAAGAAGAACCCTATCAGGAAGGTGCATTATTATCATAACAAATTAATGGGCTGTCATATGTCCATAATTGGTGGCTCAAATGTTCAGTATACTCATCAGGGTATGACTGTCAATTAAACTACAAATACAAAATTGCATAAAATAATATAAACAACATTATTTATTTTTTTCACAACCACAATAACTAATATATTGTTTACCTGAGTTGATGATTGCTCATCAAGAATGTCCCTAATGATGCGTACCGAATGCCTCCCTGTTCCATAAACCTTAAATGACATGCCCATATGTAGAATCACTATTGCAAAATCTATAAATATTTTGAAACATATGAATTAACACAAAATATAATTATATTATTACATTGCACCATATGGAGCAGCAGGTAACATATTCTCCTCATCGATAATGACTGGGCCAACGTCGAATCTAGGCCCACCCATTTGAGGAGTTAAACATGATATTCCTGACTATGCCCAAATCTAAATATTGTCATGAATTATATTAGTTATGTATGACAAGAAAAATATTTCAAAAATATTCCTGACTATGCCCACCCATCACTTTTTTTCCTCTCATTGATGAAGTGCATAACTCACGTTACAAATATGTTAACACGACACTACCCCAACTATAAATGTCAACATAATCAATATCCTCTAACTTCTGTAAAAAAAATTTTTTACTGTGTCGTCGGAGGAATCACGGCACAAAATTCCACCTAACATCAATAATACACAAGCCCGAGTATATCTGACTACATCTTCTGCCGTACTATGCTCATTAAGAGCATTATTCACCAAATGATGCTTTATTGCATATAGGTACAACTTTGCACCTTTAAAGTGTGCTGTATCTGGTGTAAATCCCAAAAGCATATGTCAATATTCTTGCCACTCAAGTATACTACTATCGTAATCAACACCAGATAATACGATACCATCTACTGGCAATGCCCATATCACTGCAATGTCTTGCAGTGTGATGGTTGCCTTTCCAAATCTGAAGTGGAAAGTATGTGTTTCACGGTGCCATCTCTCAACTAAAGCCGTGATGAGGTGAAAGTCAATTGCAATTTTACCTGACCTATAAACATCATAAAAACAAATACTGTCCAACAGACTCAAAACACGCGTATCGAGGGGACAAAGATCTCAAAAATATTTATCAGGGTTTCTGCCTCGAAGTGCAGTATCAATATCACCTGTCCAAACTTTCTCAGATCGATGAGATGATTGCAATGATAGAAGATGACGTCAATCAGACGTGGTGCTCTTTGTAAATCCATCATGAAATATTACACAACAAATATCAACATAACAAAAATATAAGCATGGCCACCACTACCTGCCACCAGCCACTGCCGCCCCACCGTCAGCCGCCGCGCTGCCTGCCGGAAAGCGACGACCACCTCCCGACTCCCCCAACGACCACCAGACGTCGGTCTTAACCCAGCTTGACCGTAAATCGTCCGGCGGTCTCCGCCACTCATCTCCAAACTATAACTATATTTTCAAATAACAACTACCAAACAACAAAATCAAACACAAACAACAGAATAATGTAAATTATACAACTTTCAAAAAATTATATTACGGAAAAAAAAAACATTACTTCAGCATGAAGAATGATAAACAACTAAGCTCAACAAATTGCAAACCACAACAACTTTGGAAATTTGGCAAAAAAAGTGGAAGGATTTTGAAAAATTTTGGGGAAAATTTTCGTATGTAAGAAGAGGAGGAGAGAAAGAAATGAAAAAGAAGAAAAATGAAGAGAAGTGCCAGCGAATTAATGCATTATTGAAGGCGTCATCTGAGATAATTTTTTTTAGAAAAATATCTTAAGGCACCATCTTAGATGGCGCCTCCAATAATTTTTTTTCCAGAACAGAAGACGCCATCGAAAGTGGCGACTTCAATTGAAGTCGCCACATCAAGATGGTGTTTTAGATTAGTTTAAAAACATTTTAAAAAAGATCGATTATTTTATTAAATTAATATTTTTTCCGATTAATTTGTTAAAAACCCCTAAATATAGTACTAATGTAATACCGTAATGTTATCATCTCAATAGTTTAAATTTAATTAATAGCAAGTGGTAAATTTAAATAATATAATTTGATTTAGTATACAATAGCATGGATGCTTTTCTATTCAAACTTATATAGATTTAATGTTATTAAATTATGTCGATTTTTTTACACTTGAGAAAAAGCAGTATTTTTATGAAATAAAATAATTTTATTGTGAAAATAATATAATTTTATTATTATTTTTAAAAGTACACCTATATAAAACGTCATCAATGCATTTGCGAAAAGGATAAACCCAAACCCAAAGAGCAAGCAGTGCGAGGCAATGGAGTCAAACAGAGATTATTACAAGTTAGAGCAAATCTGAATCATTTTTACCTTTTCTGGTGGTGATTGGGTTTCTGTAGAAATAGCAAGAAACAGCCTTTCTCACTGTAGATTCTTGCAGGAATTTAATACGCCGCCCCCTTGAATTCTGCCATGTTTCTTCTTTCTGTTTCGAGAAATTAGCTGATATAAAGATAAGAAAAAGGTTTCCATTTTGATGCTTCAGTACTCCACCTAGAGCCTCGAATCCAAGAATTCAATCTCTTTCCCTCTCAAACTACCCGATCTTGAAGCCGTCATTAACGTTGACCTGGTACTTCTGCACTTGTTTATTCAAAATATAAACCCAAAGAAACATGAGTAGAAACCGCAGTAGTAGCAGCTTTCTTTTTCCGAACAACAACAGCGATATTAAGAATATTTCAGCCGAGGGGGAATTCTTGAGGAGTAAAGAATTGATGGGGTCAGATTTGTTTGGGAATCAGCAAAATCAAGAGCAGTGTTGTGGGTTAGCGAGGTATAGAACTGCTCCGGGTTCGTTTCTTGCAACACTTCTGGAATCCACTACGGATAATAGCAGCAGTACTGGTGATGATTCTGAAGCTCTCTTTTCTGCTTTCATGGATAACGGACACCTTGATCTGAACCAGATGCAGTGCTCTATGAAGCAGGAAATTGGCGGGGAAACGGGGTATGTGGGTTCTTATTCTGTGGGGATGGAGAGTCAAGTTCATAAGATGAATAATAATGGCTCAAATCTTGCCAGGCAAACCAGTTCTCCTGCCGGATTTTTCTCTGGTAGGTTTGTTTATTCATTTTCTTTCTGTTTTTGTTTTCTCTAACGTTGTTTCTCGTGCTGGGATTTTGGACTACTTTTCGCTCAAATTACTTGTTTTGTTGGAATGTTCTTTTATAATTTTCCTGCAAAATTTTACTCTGAATCTTAGGGTATACAATGAACTCCTACAAGAAAATTTAGAACTTGGAGAGTGACCTGGTTAACCTTGGCTCCAACACCAATATGTTCAATGTTTAAAATGTCTAGTAGAAGTATTACACAGTAGATTACTGGACCAAGAAACTCAAGATGGCTGCTTCAAGCAGACAGAAGTTTGGTGGGAATTTGTAAGCGAGATTGTCAGTCAAATGGAAAAGTTCTTAAATTTCATGTATATTCTTTGTAAAAATTGTTTGGTATCAAATTGCCCTGTGTATTAGTTCAAATTATTAAAAAACAGTCGTACTATTTGTGTTCTGAGAATGGTTACAACATGCGTTTTCACCTCAGGATTTGGTTCGATGGGAGGGGTCGGAAACTACAGAATCCAAAATCATGCGGAACCCAATTCATCCGTAGGTGTGAACAATCAAATCAATTTTTCATCTCCCCCATCTTCAACCACAAGATTCATGCCCACCATACCCGAAAACTGCAATGAGAGCATCGTCACGAGTAGCTCCGAGAACAAACGATCGATACACGGTACTCGTGTTATTGACAGCAGAAAATATGAGCCATGGAACGATTCTTCCTTCAATGGCTTGAAAAAAACTCGGGATGGCGATTCAAAGATGTTTTCTGGTTTCAATGGATTGGAAAATCAGGTGGAACTTTTGTTACTTTCCCTTTTCTTGCTGTTTGTTTTTGTGAGTTTACTGTATTTTCTGATTGCCATTTTTTAATCAGAATGAAGAAACTAGGAATAAGCCTCCAGGTTTAGTTCACCATTTGAGCTTGCCAAATACAACTTCTACTAAAATGGCTGAAATGCAAAAGTTCTTACACTTTCAACAAGACACTGTCCCTTGTCAAATCCGGGCCAAACGAGGTTTTGCCACTCATCCGAGAAGTATAGCCGAAAGGGTAAGAAATTGCTTAACATAGGATTGAACTCTTTTTGTTGTACCAAAGTATATCGATATTGTTCAAATCTTTGTAACATACACACCCAAGCTTTTGTTGTTGGTCGCACTAAAAGATATATTCAAATAATAACGATGCACCTTAAATATTTTAGCATAGAAACCAAATAATATATTTCGATCATCAGACAGACAACATGAGCATTTGTTTCTCTCTGACGACATATATATCATCAAAGTAACATAAAGATTAGACGTAAACTCGTCAAGATTTTGATGGAATCTGGTTTTGTAGATGAGACGGACCAGAATAAGTGAAAAAATGAAGAGGCTGCAAGATCTTTTCCCAAATATGGACAAGGTACTTATTAAATTTCGTAGTCCCGTTTGTTGGAAAATACACTTGCAAAACCTGGTCATGTGGACCTATTTTATGTTTTGACATCTTGTGAAAATTTAGTAGTGACAACCACAGCCAGGTTCTGCTTATGTATAGCAGATGTGGACATCCGTACTGTATGAACAAATCTGCTTATGTAGTCTCTAGAATTCTTATAATACTATTTTATGTTAAACTCGAGTATTCGATCAAATTATGTACTGGTCGAAATTAAATTTACAGAAATTCAATTATATTGATTCCTTGTAGCTAATGACAATTTACCATTTGTGGTTTGTAAATATGTATTTTACTGAGCTGTAAATATGCATTTTACCCCTCCTGTGTTTTTCAAAATAGGAACTTTACCCCTCGGTTTGCAAAACATAACATACACGGAGAGTGTGTTTTGTAACTATTCACAAACTACCGGGGGTAAACTGTTTATTTTCACACATCACCGGGGTGAAAGGCCTATTTTTCAAATCACATGGGGTCAACTGCATATTTTCAAACCACATGTGTGTAATCTATCTATTTGAAAATTCACATGGGGTTCGTTGCTAATAAGCTGATTTCTTTGTTCAGATTTTTTTGGGGGTAATTTTTTATAATGTTTATTTATTCATTGGCAGCAAACAAATACATCTGATATGCTAGACCTGGCAGCTGAGTACATTAAAGACTTACAAAAACAAGTCAAGGTAAGAAAACCAACGAACCCCTTTCAATGAAATGTCACCATTTCACATGAAATTTCTCATCAATATTATCTTTTACTTTATCCGTTATCGTGTAGACACTCACGGATAAGAGGGCGAGGTGCATTTGCGCACGGGGTAGTTAAGCGACGAAAACCGGAATAGTCATCCCTTTTGATAAGAACTGCATAAATAATACAAGCGCCACTAGACAAGAATGTGACGATGATGCCGATTCGTGGTTACGAGACGAGCCCTCATTGCTAAAATGTTCCGAAGTAGCGAGCATATCTCGTGCCTATATATTTAGCAAGTTAACCTGTGGAATCTGTAAGACTTATCTGCTATTTGGAGACTTGTATTGGTTCGCATATGTATTTTGTGATTGTGTATGATATAATAGTTTTAATGTTGTTTCAGTTTCTATCAAATGATATTTGGCAACCAAGTGGCTTTCTAAGGCCTTCTTTATCCCTACAATTATAACCGAATTTCAAAAGTGGGTCCCACTACCATTAATAACTTTTGCAATTACTTCATTCAGCAATTTCAAATTATCTTTATCCCCGCTATTAATTTCAATTTCAATTAATGGGACCCACTCAATATATTATTATATTTATTCACATTTTAATATATTTTAAGTTCATTCTTGGTTGAAAATGACATCAATAACCTCATGTGGTTTAAGTGGTCTGCGCGGTCCAACCAACTTTTAATTTAATTGCATCCTTACCCCTTGAAACTTGTTTTAAGATCAAATATACATTTGTATACTATTCATTATCTTATTCATCATATTATTTTAAATAGTAGCATTTTATAAACATGAGATTCACCAGTTTCTGTCATCTTGAGAAGAACTCAAAAGCATAATTTTGAAAATGACACATGGTTCATCTTTAAATCATTCTTAACACAATTCAAACCCTTATTTAAAGAACATGTTAAAAATAAATAACAGGCTCATCATGCTTACGTATTACAATAAAATTTTAACAAACTGATATATACCATTTTGACCGTAACGGTACTGGGTGAGATGAGTTGCAAAGCCACTAGTCAGAAAATGACTGCCCCTAGGCTGTTTTACGAATGACTCCTCACCATCCAACTTCTAACCCCTCGGGTGACGTTAGTCTACAAGTTATCCGCAGAAACCGCACATCACAGCCCTAATTCGTTTCCTACATTAGGGCGTAAGGTATAACCAGATATAAAAAAGAGTTAAAGAAATCTGGGAGGTAGATGGGCAAAAGCCTTCGTTTTATTCTGGAAATACTTATAATATTTATTACATTAACACATCTCCTCCTGAGAGAAGATTAACTTATTTAGCCTCTAATATAATGAGGTTGGACTCGAAACTCATATACAACTGAATTGAAAAATTGCAATATTACAAAGAAAGAATGAAATTATTACCAAATTATGAAAGTTGATAAGATTACAGCTTATTTATTTGTGAGAAAACTATGGAGAATTTCTGATGTCATTAGCTTCCTCGATGCCTGGCTTTGTATATGCATGAATACGGACTTCAAATGCGGACTCCAAACTCTAGTTGATTCTTAAGTGCGCCCGTGAGTGCGCTTTTATCTCGTGGTCTGGCATCTTTTGTTTGAGTGTGACAACTTTTCTCATGAGTGATTCATTATTTTGTCTGAGTGGGTTTAATGGCACGGATTTTTCCTTTGTTTGGGAATCTTTACATTATTGGCTTTTGTGGTCTCCGAGCTTTAGGAAAATGTGCCCTCTTGTCAGCAGGTCTCTTGTCTTTTCCTGCTTCCTGTCGATCAGGCTTAGGCCGGAACACCCTTTCCCGAACTCTAGCTCTTTCTGTTCTGGGCACGCCTGGCAAACCGGATCTTTCCATCGGCCAATGTGTGCCATGTTGCAGAACTTCCAATAAGTTTCTTTACTAGCCGGAATCTTGTTTTCCCAAAGAATTCTCTCTTTGTTTCGAAGAGTTCTTCAGCAAATCCTGTAGTAGTTCCTGTCATAGAATTCGGCAAGAATGTTTCAATGGCTGAATTTTGGAAGAACTTGAATGAAAATTTAACTTTGTCCATCTCGGTTAGACAGACACAAAGTCCCCATGCCCGTCTAGTTGAAGCTTTGTTTTCTGTTATTGCTCCAACTAATACTAGTGCGTCCTCTGGTAACGAAGTCTTGATATTTTTCAAGGCGTTACTGTGGTCGTTTGAGCTTGATGAAATGAAAAGCTTCCATGAAGCCTTTGTTTGCTGGTTCAGGAGCTGCACTGATAAAATATAACTTTAGTACTTCTCCTCTGGTCAAGTGTGGGTTACTCGACCATGTCTCGTGGACAACTCATCTAATTCATTTGGATAGTTTGGAAATTTCAGAGAAAGCCGTGCAACAGTAGAAACCGAAGCAAGAGCTCTGAAATTATACCATTCCTGTACATTGTTTGGATGGCTGTCTGTTTCATCCAAACCCTTGGGTATTTTTCGGAGATATCAACAATTTTTTTTTGGGTTGATACTCTGTCTGGTTATCAGTTTCTCCCAAGTGAGCTGGTAATCCTGCATAGGAGAAGAAACTAAATCATTGTTAATTTGAACCTAGAAGTGCTTGTCTGTGGCCTAAGGGTGCTTAACGGATCGGACCGATCCGAAACAGGCCGGTTCCGGATCCGTTAAGCACGGAACCGGTCCGATCCGTTAAGGAACATGATCGGACCCGGTTCCGGTTCCAACAGGTTCCGGGTCGATCCGGTCCGGTCCGCTTTGTTTTTTGAATATTTTTTTTTAAATTTTTTTTAAAAAAAAAATTTTAATTTTTTTTAATGTTGTAAATGTTTCCCCAATATTTATCACAAATTCAATATATTTCTTCTTCATTTCATAATATAGATGCATACAAATAATTGTAAAGAGATGGCAATTGAAAAATCTAAATAAAAAAATATTGCTGTTTAGCACTCTTCATAATTGATAAGTATTGTTTTTGCGTTCTCTTCTTCTTGCTCGTCATAATGATTTACGAATTCGTCAACCGCCCCATCTCTTCTATTCTTACATTCTGCTTCAAACCAATCTTTAAGTAACGTGAGCATGCATAACGAATCAGCAGATAGACTACTTCTGTATTCTCCAATAATTTCGGCCACATGTTGAGAATGCAGATTCAGAAGCGACGCTTGAAGCTTGCACCGCATACACGTCTCTAGCCATTTTGGCTAAGATAGGGAATTGTGCCACATTTGACTTCCACCATTGTAACACGTCGAAGTTGTCTTCCGTTACAAATTGATAATTCAGATAAATTTGCAACCCAGTCGAAGTGCTAGTAGAAGGTCCTTTTCCCTTAAGTTTTTCCTGCCCAGCATCCTAAGCAAATTGATGCCCCCACCTTTAGTTTGAGCTTGGGATTGTTCTTCAGCAGGCCTTTGTTGCGATGATTCACTTGCATGTTGATTATAATACAATTGAAACATATTTTGGAGAGATTGCATTGTAGACGTTTTTTGATCGTCAACAACCTTCCCCAAAAATTTAGCATAATATTCAAAAACTATCTCAATTGAAGATAAACATTGACTAGGATCTAGCAATGTTGCGATGCAGTGCACGTGTGGGATTTGTTCCCAATATTTTATAAATTTAGTTTCCATTGCACTAACAAAAGTATGCAAGTCATAGTCATCTCTAAATTCTATAAACTTATCAAACATATTAAATACTAAAGGAAGAAAATAAACGGAAGTTGGATAAGTAATACTTGCTGCTTGCTGCTGTAGTGGCTCCGGATGACTCCACTTGTTGTCTCTCTTGGGCTTGGGCAGCAGGAGGTTCGACAGGTTGTTCGGGTTGTTGCGGTTCGACATTCATAGAGGAACCACCAACATTGAGGTCATCAAAAAAATCATAACTTTCATTTAACTCAGGTATTGGTACAGGCAAATTCATTGCCGAAGATGAACTCCGTGATAGACGACCCGGGACGAGACCCCGACTGCGACCCCGGCTACGACCAGCGCCGCTGCTAGATGAATATGCCATTATTATATAAGTAAATTGTAGATAACACAATTGAGAGGAAAATATGAGATTGAAGTATAGACTTGTGAGAAGAATGAAAAAACTTCACACATATTTATAGATTTTTTTTAAAAAAAAAACAAAATTAATAAATAAATAAATGAACGTTGGCAACGGCTATAAAGCCGTTGCCATGCTGACCAAAAGACACATTTTATTATTATTATTTTTTAAAAAAATTAACCGATTTCGATTCCGGAATCGGTTCCAAACCGGTAGCACCGGAACCGACGGTGCTATCGGTTTGGAACCTGGGAACCGCCCCGGACCGGTTTGAAACCGGTTCCGGGGTTCATCGGAACCGGTTAGTCCGGTTCCGATTTTGGACCGGACTAACCGGTCCGATTCCGGGCTGGGTCCGGATTGACCCGGCCCGTTAAGCACCCCTACTGTGGCCTATGGTTCAACTCTCCCTCTTTTACCTCAGAGGTGCTGGGTTGACTTGAAGGTTCAGATTGTGATGACATCTGACCCTCAACATTCGCTACAGCTTGTACATCATCAAGAAATGCATCATCTGCAGCATCTGTGACAGGGGTATGTGAATCCCTTGCCTCCGCGTTAGATGAGCCCCGTTCTCTAAACACTTCTTTTTGCACTGTTGTAGATGCGGCCTGGAGGATAGGCTCTTTAAAGACTTCGAACAAGCGTTCTTGGCCGTGAAGGAAAACTCGTATATGATCGGAAACT
This sequence comes from Haberlea rhodopensis, assembly GCA_907163345.1. NCBI lineage: Eukaryota > Viridiplantae > Streptophyta > Magnoliopsida > Lamiales > Gesneriaceae > Haberlea > Haberlea rhodopensis. Next base: position 28,412,081 of record CAJQUN010000003.1, on the reverse strand, counting down.
AGGTCCCGATCTGCCTGTTGTAGTCGTCATGTGATCTCAACATTGAGAAAAAGAGTCCCAAAATCTCGTTCATGGATCTCCAGGTTTTCCCTGAGATGCCTAACTCATTTGAGGGTATCACTAACAATGTGTCCCTCCATATCGTGTCAAGAAATCTGCAAGAACATTTTTTTAGATTTCATAATGACAATATCATAATCATAATATTGGCATTCGGCTTGCCATCTTAAAAGTCCAGCCTTTTTTGGTTTTGATTCAATTTTATTTTTCAGAAAAGACTTAACACTAGTATTATCTATTTTCAAGATAAATTTTTTTGCAAGTAAAAATAGTGTCCATTTTTTAAAAGTCTTTCGAAATGCAAAGAACTCATTTTCGTTGATGTGCCATCTGATAACTTCACTGCTGTCAAATAGACTGATGCAATATCTGCATGTCACTTCTCCATCTGGTGTGGCCTTCATAAGAACTGCAGCCCACCAATGATCACAGGCATCTGTGTATAATACAAGTATAATATCTGCATGTCACTTCTCAATCTGATGTGGCCTTCATAAGAACTGCAGCCCACCAATGATCACTGGCATCTGTGTATAATACAAATTCATCCTTGTCATTTGGAATTGCAAGCTTTGTTAGTTGCCTACAAACTTCTTTAAGCTGTTTGACAGCTTGTTGTGATCTTCATTTCACTCGAACTTAACATTTTTTTTGAGTAGAGGACTGAACACATTCCTTTGGCTTGCTAGGTTGTTGATGAACATCCCAGCAAAATTAACAACTCATATGAAACTCTGAAGTTGCTTTAAATACTTGAGGTAATCTGGATATCCTTGCACTTTCTCAACAATATGATTCTGCAAGATGATTACAGATTCGTCGATCTCAATTCCAATGAACTCGACCTGTCTTGTGGCAATCACTGTCTTCCTTTCGGAGGGCACTAATCCTTCCTTGTAACAAACATCTGAAAAGATTTCCAAATGTTTAAGATGCTCTTTCGTGTTTCTTGACGCAATGAGGATGTCGTCAATATACACGAACATGAAGCTGAAATAATCCTGGAATAGATTATACATCTTCTTTTGATATATCTGGGGAGCATTTGGCAATCCCATTGTCATAACATTCTAGATATAGTGTCCTTAAGGTCTGGAGAATGTTGTGAACTTTCTGCTAGCTTACTCCATCTTAATCTGGTAGAACCCAGACTTGCAATCGAACTTAGAAAACACTTTGGCATTCTTGATGCCTCTGCTTGGGATAAAATATTCATCAAACTCAAAGATTTAGTCGATCCCTTTATAGTTGATAACTAATCTTGGCTTTCATCGTTTAACTTCTCCATGATTCCGAACAAGAAATCACGAACTGCTATATGGAGAAACACCTGCTGAGATTAACTTAAGGTCAAGATGTTCCTTAAATATTATCTGCATGTCCATCCGATCTTCCATATTCATGGGGATTGGTTTGAATCTGATGAACTCGTTTTCTTTTCCGGCTTTCACCTTCAAAGTAGCTTTGAGCTCATTCTTGTTCCACAATGCCAGGGGTTCCTCGTTGTAGGTCATCTGAATCTTCATTTTCAAATTGTGATATCCCCGAAATGATTATGTGATTTTAATCATTTATTTATATTATGATGATTTAGTGTTAATTCATGGGGTTGAATTAATATTGTTGAGGAGTTACATTTCGGGGTGCATGCGACATATGTTGGGATTTTGGGGTTGTGACATGATTATTTGGGGTGTGTGTTATTTGTTTTGGTAAAGCATGTTTAAATGGGAGCTTGAAGTATTTTATTGAGAATACTATAAATATCATGTGAGGATATTTTAATACATCGTGCTAAATACCGGGACCAAAACATAACACATCACATAACCCACCACCCAACCACCCCCCTTGACCCATACCCTGCTGCCAGCTGCTCACCCATACCACTTGCCCCATCTCCCACTCCACCTTTCCATGTCTGAAACCCCTCCAATTCTCTCCCAAAAATCGTCCAGCAGCTGCTAAGGAAGTTAGGGTGGAGATCTTCCATTTTCACTGCTTGGAAAGCTTGTAAAAATCGGAGCAAAAGAGGGTGAGAAACCATGTTCTGGGTTTGAATTTAAGTTGTTTAAGTTCATACTTTTGTTGGTGTAAAAAATGGCATGTTAGCTTAGGTTTCTTAACACCTTCGATTTAAATGCTTACATGGTGTTATTATGAAGCTTCCAGTATTTTTTCTTGAGCATGTTACATGTTTTATGTGGAAGATATAAGCATGTAAAGTATAGTGTTCGAAAATCTGGGTAATGGGTGTACCCTGTTTTTCTGGAAAATATGGGATGTGAGTGAATTTGTGAAGGTGTTATCATGCATGTTAGCTAGGTTTTTGGTAAACCTTTGGTTTGAGTACATACATGGTAGTTTTGTGAAGCCCCTGGCATTTTCATTCGAGCAAAATTCATGACTTATGTGGTAGATTTAATTGCTTGAAAGTGGGTACTCAAAAATCTGGGCAGGAAGACAATGCCCTGTTTTTCAGAAAAGTTAGTTGAGTACTGATGTTAATGGGTGATTTTAATGCATGTGGGTTTGTGTTTGGGGTATATATTTTATATGAATACACTCAGGGTAGTGTATTGTAACTACTAGCATGTTTGTTTGGGCATGTTGTATGTCTTACATGATAGATCGAAGAGTATGAAAATCAGTGTTAGAGAATTCTGGAAATCGCGCAAAGGAACAGAGTTGGCGATCGATCGCCAAGGAGGCGAGATCGATCGCGACGTCCCAGTGGGTTTTGGCGATCGATCGCCAATAAAGGGGCGATCGATCACGGATTGCATAATTTTGGTATGCAAGACAGTAGCATCTCGCGATCGATCGGGGCTAAGGGGCGATCGATCGCGAGATGACATTTTAGGGTAAATGTGATTTTTATTTGAGTTTTGATTTCCGGATTATTATGAGGTGCCTAATATTGTGTTGTGTGGTTATGTAGAACCCTCACAGGTGCCAGCACAGCCGAGGAGATAAAGTCGGTTGACTCCTCTATCTTTTGGAAAGGTACGTAAGCGACGTACGGGCATCCCAACGGTAACATGTATTTTATGTTTGTCTTTTTGACACATGATGAATGCAATGTGATGCATTAATAGTTTGATACATGTTATTATGCATTGTGATTGCATATTGTGATGTGGAATAAAAGAGGTGTATTCCACGAGCCAGGGGTGATCACAGTGAAGGTTTTAATGCTTACGCTTTACCGCTAAATATGTGGAGCGGGAGGGGGGAGGCTCGCTTGCACATGGAGGCGGAGTATACCATACTAAGCGAGGATGAGATACCGCTTGTATGAAGAAGCGAGGATGAGATACCGCTTGTTTTGAGATTATGAAGCGAAGAAGCATTAAAATAACTGATGATGTCTGACTCAAGAAAAAGAGATGATATGTCATGACATTTATTTATGAAACCATATGTTCATATAATGAGTTGTTTATGAATTATGGTACATGGTACAGGGACAACCAAGAGGCGTTGTAAATGCGATGAAAATACAGGAAGTGTTTGTATTTATGATTTATGCATTTACGCCTTACGTATTCATATTGTGTTGTATATGAATAGCTATGTGCTCATGTTTTGGGGGTTATCTTTGTAGGTGCTTTTGCTAAGGAGAACTAGGGTCGGGGCTGATACTTTGAGCTGTAAGGAGTGCTACTACAATAGCAGGACAGAGTTCTTTTGCGTAGTCTCTACAAGTAGTAGAGTAGAACTATAGTGTCACTCCCATTGTTTTGAGAAATGTAACTATTGTCTGTTGAAAATTTTATGGGTGCACGTGACCCTTAAGCTCAAGATGTCAACACGATTAAATACATTGATATTGCATGATTAGTTCTCATAATTGCACCTTACATTATGTTTAAGTATCGGGGTCTCACACACATCCTCTAGAGTGATTTGCTCTTCGATGGTAGTTTCACGTTGTGAAACTTCATCTTGTAATGCATTCTTCAGTAACAACAGGGTTTATGGAGTAACCTATTCCTAATCATGTTCTTTGAAAGACATAGTATTAACCCAGTCAAAAGTTTGAGAATCCTTTTCGCTACGACCTTGTTGTCGAAATTGAATGATTGCTTCAACAAATTTCCGCTGATCCATCATCTTTGGGTGTCAAAGTTTTCCTTCATCACCACACTTGCTGCGAAAACTAATGAGGAATTTTCTATGAAACGCCTCCCTTAGTCGCTGGACAATAATATTATGATGACAAAGGGTTGTGAAAATAAGCCTCATTGTCTCGTTCTCCTGTGTATACGACTTGAATGTCTGTAGGAAATTGTTTCCTAGCAGCATACCAGCTCATTTATCATGAAAATAAATAGGATGAGTCTTGACTTTGTACCAGGGGGTACCGCCTGCTCATCCAATTATTATTTCCGCCACCTGGGCTCCTTCATTAAGAATAAGAATCCGCATGGAAAAGTCTCGTCCGGCAATGGCTGCTAATTTCTCACCAACTTCTTTAGGGAAGATGTCTCTTTTGGTCGTGCATATCCGGCTCCTGAATCAATATTTGCTACGAAATATTCTGCACGATATTTCTCGTATAACATTCCGACTGAGATGTATATTGAGAATGAACTGGTGATCATCGGATTATATATCTTTTTCCGTCCACCGTGAATTCCATTCCATCCTGTAATCTTTCCCAAGGTTTGTGTTCATCAAGAAACTCAATCCCAAGAATAAGCTGTTCTGGGATCATACCTACAGTCCCAGCAACTGTTCTTCTCAGTAATGTCGAAGATTATCTGAACTTCTCTCCAGCCTTCTGGGCATTTCAGCATTCCTGTTGTTTTGAATACATCAGGGATTTTCTGAATCCTGCTCGAGACGGATTTCCATTTTTCCCCGAGATAGTTGCTGATCAACCTATCCCGTTGGAAATAAATCATTCTTGGCTCGATCATAAGGCTCATGCTTCTGTTCAGAACAGGCTGATCTTGTATCCTCATGTTGATCTCTCCAATCGTCGGAGTATTAATAATATCCGGCAATACTGCTTTTGCAAAATCATCTCAATTTGGTTTCCCGTGAATTCCATCGGGATCGCAAATTCACATGTTGTCACCTTATTGATAATCGGATGCTTCATGCTTCAAAAACTAATCATATCCATGGCTTTTTCCATTTTTCCAATTGTAAATCCATCATATATCTGAAGTTTTGGCTCTTCCTTCATGATCATCATAAGAGTTTTATGAGAAACAGTGCTATAAGAGAAAAATCATGTCGGCCCTTCTGATCATGTGTTGAAGGAACTCTCATTCACTCTGATTCTGAACTGGATTCACCTCCATTATCAGAATAGATATCTTCTTCGTAGATGCTTTCGTCTGAGGGGATATCCTCAAATTGATACACCTGCACCAAATCCTGGAAATAAACGCATCATCTAACTCCTTGGTATACTCGAACTATCTTACTCCTCGGTTTTGGTTCTCTGGACAATCTGTAGAGATATGTCCTCTTGTTCTGCATGTCCAACAGTTACAATCTTTGAAACTCTCATTCGCACGAGTATGAGTGCGTCTAAAAGTTCTCTTCGTTGGTGTTCTGCTAGAACCCGTGGACGAGGTTCTACTCCTTGTTGGTCCTGATCTTTGCACTGGTCTGTAACTTCGGGTGTTTGCTTTGACCATAACTTTCTAGGACTCCATGAAGACCTACTTCTTTTCGAACTACTTCCTCGGGCATAATGATGATTTCTGTGTTTTTTCATCTTCCACCTTTGGGGATAGTTTCCAATGATTGTAGGAATATCATTCCATGACCAGCAGAGAGAAGTTTTGTTGATTCTTCTTAGCTTCTTGTGATTCTTTTGGAGTTTTGCTTGATAGCACGCAAGCTTCATTTTAAGAAATGACATTCTTTATTTCTTGCGGTGTATATTCACGGATAAGCTTTTCTCTCCATGGACTAGATATTTTGGTAAAGAGCAGATCGGCTACATCTTTTCTGTCATATTTGCCTTCCATCTATACTCTGTGTAGAGTTTGATGTCGTCGTCTACATAACAGATATCATGTAGTTTCAGGCTATATAGAGATTGTCTATATTTTTTCGCCTTCTCTTGCTTCATTCCTTCGAATTAATCAACTCCAATAAAACAGATTTTAAAAAAATCAGCCACTTTGTCCACAATTTCTTTCAAGGACTCTCCGGCTAGAACTTCTTCCTTGATACCTAGGTCTGAGAGTTCCCATGCAATTTTTGCTGATCGTTCTAGACCCATATTAATGAGTAATTTGAATCCTTCTTTGCTTAGATTAAGCGTTCCTGTTTCGATTCTCATTGTTGAAGCCCTTTCATCAATAAGAACTTCTCGATTTGTAAAATCCAAGATATCCATGTTGAGCAAAAGTCTGTATGGATGTCTCGGATCTAACTGAGATTTCCCGAGGCGTTTGATGCATGTCTGACTGCGCGAGCGACTCCTTGTTCCAACTGGGGGATCTAAAGTTGCTCCATAAGTAAAATCTTCTTGATGGGGCATTCTTTGATCTCCATCGAGTGATGGATTGTGTGACCTCAACTTTCTGGTGGTGGAAGTTGAGGAATTCTGCCAACTTGATTGTTTTTAAGTCTACGAGATCTAATTCAATATGCGATTAGACCGCAAGTGCACAATTGTCAAATTTTAGTATAGTTCTAAGAAGTAGGGATGTCGTACACGTATGGACTAATAGTATTACCAAACTCAACCAGTTTAATTATAATTAGCCTACGATAGTTGGTTGATAATTATGCAATAGTAAAATAACAAAATAAATCAAAACTCACAATTAACAAGCGCACTAAATCGAAGAATTCATTAGAGATGAACTATCAAAACATTGGTTCACCTATGCAATCCCCTACAATTATCTCATTAGCATTGATTGATTTTCCATATGATTCCAATGTGACAAGTTCTCCAGAATTATCTAATATACTCTCTTGAGTTATATTAAACCTAATATTAAATTGCAGTAAGTAACTGTCGTTCACTTATTTAACAAATAAATATCACAAAAGCTTTATGAAAACTTCTAGCTTTCGATTACTAGTTATCCATGTTTATCACACACGTATTTGACTTCATCTCTCGATCTCAGTCTGAAATACATGACATAATTTACTAGGTCATATTATGACATCATCTCTCGATCTCAATTATAACACACCCACCTCAATTTTTATGGTGATCAATCCATGAAATATAAAGTATGCACAAAGATCATATTGTTTCAATCAAAATAACTAATAATTAAATCATAGGTTCATACATAGGATCCCCAAGTCTTGATAAAAGAAAACTAGCCTATAATCATCTTCATAGAAAGATGAATATATAAATATTCAAAACAAAATAACATCAAAAACTATAAATCAGATAAGCTAAATGTTCATAAATACTAATAGACGCGAGGAATTGATTCCGGGCGTTGTTCGTCTTCCTTCTCTTGGTTGAATTTTTGTTTGGCGGTTTGAAGATGGTGGTGAGGTGAATTCTAGGGTGAATTATGAGCCAAAAGTCTCTTAGAGTCGGCCACTTTGTGTCTTATATAGTGGAGAAGAATTTAGGAAGATTCCTTGTAGGACTCAAACTCTAAAAGGATTTTTTTTCCAGATTTTCTCGGTTACCGATCGATCGCTAGGATGTACCGATCGCTATTTCCATGAATTAAACCCTTTAAGTTATGACAAGCAACCGATAGATCGTACATGTGTAACAATCAATCGATAGATTCTTAAAAGTTTATTCAACTTTCTGCCTCTCTAGCGATCGATCGCATATATTTTAGCGATCGATCGCTGCCTTGAAATCTTCAAAAGTTGAGTTTTTGCTGCTTCTTCGATAGGTTCGCTCATTTGAGTCCTTTTTCATCACTTTAAGCATAAATTCTCCACTTTCATATAATCCGACCTTGATTCCTGAAATAGACAAGACAACACAGAAGCGCATAATATCGTCCAGGAATCAACATAAACATTATTAAAAATCATAGAAATATAAGTGTAAAAATCACACTTATCAACTCCCCCAAACTTATCACTTGATCGTCCTCGAGCAAGAATGAGATTTAAAATATAGAGTTAATCCTTAACACTTTAAAAGAATTAACTAGCAACTCAAATGTATAGCGCAGAAACCTCACTTACACACAAACTATATTGCACCGATACTCCAAAAAAATTCACGGTCAAGTATCGGATACTTCTGGGATACGGATACGCGTGGATACGGCACCGATACGTATATGCCACGTGGCGTATCTGGGGACAAAAATTAAGTTTTTATTTCGGATACGTTTAGGATACGGTCAAGATACGCCACTGACCGTATCCGACACGCTTAGATACGTGAACTTTTGGAATTTTTTTAAAAAATAGGGTTCAAACTGTAATTAAAATTAAATTATTTAACTTAATCCCTATTTCCTAACCACCTTAATGTGTTTAATGTCGATCATATGCTTGAAATTTTTAGATGTCCTGGATTAATATTTTACCATTTGTCGTGAAGTTGGTGAGTTTGCAACTATATTCTGATTTCTAATGTGTTTAATGTTGATTATATGCTTGAAACTTGATTTCTTACAAATATTATTAATTATATATTTATATATATATATAAATAATTAAAAAAATTTGTCGTATCCAGACGTATCGTATCCTACAAATTTCAAAAATCCCATGCAATCGTACCCGTATCTGCGTATCCATGTATCCGCGTATCCGTATCCGTGCAACATAGCACACAAACAAGAGTCAATCCAAAAATTAACAAGACGTGTTTTCTCCTAGGTTAAGCAATACATCACAAAATTGGAACGTGTGTGTGTGCTACTGTCAATATTAAGTTTCATGGATATCTTCAAGATCAAACCATGTTAAACAACTCAATGTCAAGATTGCCATCAAGCACCCCATATGCCTATTTTTCAAGCACTTCTCCACTAATGTAATTAATCCCTAGACTTGGATCAAAAGGTTTTTTCAAGTTTATAATGTTAGGCCTTTGGTGTCGGTTTCAAAGAAAATGTATGTATACGCAAGGAAGAGAGTATAATATGTATATTCATTTTAGCACATTTCACTTTCGTTTTCTTCATAACTTATGATCATGGGCTGTGTTAGATTTACTGAATATAGTCAATGGCAGATCTCCACATGGTTCATCATCACAATAATATGCTATTACTTCACTATGCCATTCTTTTTTCTATTGTTTCAATAGGCATTGAATTTTTTTCTTGTAATAGCTCAAAACATAGTATGTGCAAGAAATTCATTATACTCCCTTAGGGTGAGGATACAAATTCTTTTTAGGCTCATAAAATGGTAGGTATAATGAGATTATCAACAAAAGTCAAATGATGGCTAATTTTCATTCTTATTCAATCAAGCTTAAAGTTGGACACTAGGGAGTGATATAGACAAGGTAGGCTTGAAAGGCTCAAACGTTCCAAAAAGCGCCTAAATCATATCCAAGTCAAGTTTATAATTATAAAATTTCTCCTCAAAGTGCCCTCATCAAAAGGTTCTAGGGTGACTTTAAGGTTCTCAAGACAAATCATTAAGTCCACAAAATCATGACTCAAAGTGCTACAAAGACTCCTCAACTTTGACATACTAACTCAATACAGGATAGTCACATACAAGTCAAAAAATTTCAAGACTCAAGCTGATATGTAAAGCAAGATTGGTTTCATCATGTATAACCGTTGCAAATCTAATTCGATTATTTCCCAATTTAGAACTCATGTTCCATAAAAAAAAAAGTAGGTGCTCAAGGAAAACACAAGTGATAGTTTCACTAGATAGCCAGCAAAAATCATATCAAAAGACAGTCAACAACACACAACAGATAGCATTAGAAAGTAAACACCCCCAAACTTAACATGTGCATTGCCCTTAATGTACATCGACAATAAAAAATAATGGCAAAACACATACCTCAGCGACGATCATCAGTAATCATCACCCTTATCCTCATGCTCCGGTGGGGGCACTGGTGGGTGTGGCTGGTATGGTGGGAACGACTGTAATGGTGGGCATTGAAGCGGTTGTGGAAACTGAATGGCTGGGAAGCCTTGTGTCATTGCATTGTTCCACTCGTATTGGTAGTGCAGGAACTCCTCCTATCGTAGACGCATAGCCCGTACCTCGTGGTGGATCGAGTCTAGAGTAACAGGGGAAGACTCAGGCGCAACAGAAGATGTAGTCAGCTGAGATGCATTCCGACTGCCTGAAGGTCTGGCACGTGCTCTCCTTGGTGCGGTGACGGCGGTGGCAGGATCATGAATCACGATAGCAGACATCGGAGGTAAAATCTCCTCATCGTCATCCCAAGCAACTCCTTGCCGGTGACATAACTCAGTGATAATGGCAGGACATGGCATGCCGGATATAGGTGAGCCGAGGATGGCACTCCGGATAAACAACTCCACACGCCGCCCTAAGTCAATAGATTCACTGGCAACAGCGCAAAAAACTTGATCGCACTTTTCTTTAACACAAAATAATTACCAATTTAATTCAATTTGCGATTAGACCGCAACTACACGGTTGTCAAGTTTTAGTATCGTTTTAAGAAGTAGGGATGTCGTACCTACATGGACTAGTAGTAGTTACCAAACTCACTCAATTTAATTATATTTAGCATACGATAGTTGGTTAACGATTATGCAATAATAAAATAACGAAATAAATCAAATCTCACAATCAACAAGCGAACTAAAACGAAGAATTCAATAAAAATGAACTATCAAGACATTGGTTCACCTTTGCAATCCCCTACAATTAAGCATCGAATGATTTTCCATATGATTCCAAGGTGACAAGTTCTCCGGGATTATCTAATATACTCTCTAGCTATATTAAACCTAATATTAAATTACAGTAAGTAACTCTTGTTCACTTCTTTAACAAATCAATATCGCAAAACACTTTATGACAACTTCTAGCTTTCGATTACTAGATATATATGGCTATCACACACGTAAATGACTTCATCTCTCGATCTCAGTCTGAAATCCATGGCATAATTTACAAGATCATATTATAACATCATCTCTCAATCTCAATTATAACACCCACTTCAATTCAATGGTGATCAATCCATGAAAAGCATTAAAATTATAAACTATGCACAAAGATCATATGGTTTCAATCAAAATAACTAATAATTAAATCATAGGTTCATACATAGGATCCCCAAGTCTTGATAAAAGAGAACTAGCCTATAATCAACTTCATAGAAAGATGATTATATAAATATTCAAAACAAAATAACATCAAAAACTATAAATCAAATAAGTTAAAGGTTCAGAAATACTAATAGACGCGAGGAATTGATTCCGAGTGTTGATCGTCTTCCGTCTCTTGGTTGAATCTTTGCTTAGCGGCTTGAAGATGGTGGAGAGGTGAATTCTAGGGTGAATTATGAGACAAAATTCCCTTATGGTCGGCCATTTTGTGTCTTATATAGTGGAGAAGAATTTAGGAAGATTTCTTGTAGTGCTATAACTCTAAAAGGTTGGATCACTAGGATGTACCAATCGATCTGTATTTTCATGAATTAAACCCTTTAAGTTACGGAAAGCGACCGATCGATCGGTACATGTGTACCAATCGATCGATAGATTCTTAAAAATGTATTCAACTTTGTGCCTCTCTAGCGATCGATCGCATATATGTTAGCGATCAATAGCTGTCTTGAAATCTTCAAATGTTGAGTTTTTCGCCGCTTCTTCGATTGGTTCGCTAATTTGAGTCCTTTTTCATCATTTTAAGTATAAATTCTCCGCTTTCATATAATCCGACCTTGATTCCTAAAATAGACAAAGACAACACAAAAGCGCATAATATCGTCCAGGAATCAACATAAACAGTATTAAAAATCCTAGAAATATAAGTGTAAAAATCACACTTATCAGTTGGTTCTCCCATCCTAATCATCTGGTCCAGACCCTATTGGATCATTGGGGTCTGGAATAACATCCTCATGTTCAAGATGACCGTCTTTCTGAAATTCGGCTAACTGAAACTTTAGTTTGAGGTTGACTTGATAAAGTCTCTTACCCATCCTCTCCGAGTTTCTTGTAATGGTTTATGCCAGTTAGGCATAATCATGTTCCTCGTAATAATTTCCACTTATGGTTGAAGCATTGAGCTTCCGTCATATGCTTTTGATTTAATTCTTCCAATTTTTGGAAGTACCGCCTGTATGAGTGACAACTCGAACATTCGTTTGGATCCATATTCTTATGTATTGTCTCCCTCCATTTGGGATGATATTAATATTCAAAATATTATTTTAATATTTCCAGAATAAAACTAAGCTCTGATACCATTTTGTGCCAATGATCCAAAAATAAAGGACTCGTAAAAGGAGTTTAAAATGCATCTTTTTATAAATTTAATATTACACAGAGGCCTATTTGTTATCAAAATAAAATTCAAAGGAGTTCCAATTTACTAAATCATCGAGGGGTATAAGAGTCAAAATAAAACACCAGATTGGTTTGAAATTTTGAAATTGGAATAAAAGATTTTGAAAATTTGATTTTTCTGTACTATTGTATTTCCCAAAACTTAAGTGAATTATGTTTCCCGAAAGTGTACCTCCTTGCAATTCTCCTTATATTTTATTCATATTTATAATAAATATTTAAATATTTATATAATAATAATATTTATATTATTTATATTTTAATTATAAATATTTTAATGATATATAATAGTTATATAATAATAATATTTATATAATATTTATTTTAATTTTAAATACAATATTTATATTCTATACTATTTATAATAATTATAATTATAATATTTAATAAATCAATTTGAAATTTATTAAAAAAACAAAAAAAAAAGGAAATTGCACTTACAATGCCACATGACATTGCAAGTACAGTTAAATTTGCAATCTTGCAAATTAGCAATTGTCCCCCTTATCCATGCAATTGAGGTTGTAATTGGTTGACAATTTGTAAACCCCTTAAAGATGCCCTAATGGTTAAAGTGCAACAGTTTTATGGGCAATTCCGTAATTTCCATATCTTCTCTCTCCAATAATTCATGAACATATAACTCGTCAGATCCTAACTTTGTAATTCTCAAATAAATTTGAATGTTTGAATATGATTTTTTTCCTTCAATGTAACAGTGCAACGTTACATTTTCTGAAACTTGGAAAACGTAATTTATTCATCCTTAATTCACCTCTAGCTAGGGGTGGCATTTTTATTCAGCCATTGGGTACTCGACCGACCCGACCCAACCCGACTGAATCGGGTATTTTTAAAAAAATTCGAGTTTGGGTTTAACCCGAACCTGAAATTATGTAAGCGCCTTGGTGTCGTGTATTTTTTTAATACCCGAATTTAAGTCGGGCAACCTGACTACATACTATATATTTATATTCCAGCCTTTTATTCCTCTTTGTTTTACCCGAGGCTCATCTTCCTCTCACTCACTCTCTTGCTTCGAGAATCCAAGCCTTCCACTTTCTTTATATCCCTTTCACGCAAATATTTTTGCACTTCTAAGCCTTCAATCAAAATTCCAGATAGCAAGTCACATGATTTCAAACAATCAAAGCTCTACAAAAACATTTGACGAGCGACTTTGCAGATGGGTGCAAAGAGCATAAACAGATAGCGAATTTGGGAATTTTCAGGCATCTATTTCAAAAATCAGGTGAGCTTTTTCATTTCTTGATGAATCCATGGTGGTACTATGGGCACCATAAGAGACCGTTGCCGCAGGAGGCCGCCGCCATAGGCGGCTTATGGCATCGCCGTTTGTCTGCAATTTTATTTAAGATGTTGGAAAATTTGCTCTATTTTCAGGTACCCGTATACATGGTACCCAAAATACCCGAAATATTTCAGGTACCTGATATTTTGGGTCAGATTCGGGTAGTCAAAATGACTACCCGACTGGTCGGGTACCTGACCAGACAAACCTGAACAGGACAATACCCGACCCCATGCCCACCCTTAACTCTAGCTTCTTTTTGTAACTCATTGATGTTTAAGAAAAGCAATGATTGTTTGGTGTTACATCCATAAGAAAACAAATTTGCCCATTGTTATCACGGCGTATTTCAGATTTTTTTCAGTCTAATTCATTGAGCAATCATGATGATCATTTTTTTCCGAAATTCTTTCATCTAATTCGTTGAGCGACGGCATTTTCATCATTTTTTGTTATTAATTTTGAATTAATTGGGCACTTGAATTCTAATCGTGTAGGTTATGGATTTCCAGATTTTGTAGATCGATCTTTAAATATTCAATTTTACTGCAATTCGCATTTCTTCAAATTTCTGCGATTTTTATCGATCTAACTGTGATAGAGATCATATTCATGATTCTGTTGAAATTTAGAGAGGATTTTGAATGTTAATTCCAGTTTTGAATTCGGTGCTGTAATACTTTTTATATCTGCTAAGTGGTGATATTTTAATGATGATGAATTTTGTTTCAAGTACTCAATCGATGGGCACCCTAACTGTTGTTTGAACAATGAAATTAATATGAGAAACATGTTTGTTTTGTGTAAGAAAATCAACCTTTGTTTGTTGACGGTGCATGTTGTTGATTGTCATGTTGCATCGTTGACGTCTTTGGGTGAAAGTGGTAGAAGTGCACATCTTGTGTCTAACATTGCACGTGAGATACATGCTCTGCTAGACTCAAGTGGTGCATGTGATATAACTTTCTGGAGAAACTCCAGTGGTGTACGTAAAATACGTACAATGCTATAGTTTATTGATGCACATACCGATAGACTCAGGTGCTGCATGTATATCTACAGAACAAATTCATCGATAGACTCAGGTGTCTCTAATTAAAACCTAGATACATGCACTAATGTTTTCAACTTGTTCATGCGGTGTAAGGGCAACATAGTAAGATTTTAATAAGTCGGTGCATGTAATATACATACACGGCATGAGTCTATCGAAGCATGTATATTAAATGCACCAATAGACTCAGTCGTTGCACGAGGGTGGAGTGCACTGCTGTCTCTAACCAAAAATCTAGATACATGTACCGATGATTTCAACTTGTTCATGCTGCATACATGCATCATACTAAAATTTTGAAAAGTCAGTGCATGTAATATGCATGCACTGTCTGAGTCTATCTGTGCATGTACATTACATGCACTGATAGAGACGGGTAGTGTCTCTAACCAAAAGAATAGATATATCCACCAATGGTTTTAACTTGTTTATACGGTGCAAGTGCAGCATTTGACTCTAGTGGTGAACGCTAAACACCCGAATACCAGATTTTGAAGTACGTTTTTTCTCTCGCTTCTTCCTTGCTTGTTGAACGTTTTCGATGAAATGATGGAGAAATCACAGGAATCTTTGAACGTTTTCGATGAAATGGTGGAGAAATAACCGGAAACTTTGAACCTTTTTCAGCAATGAAGATTGGGAAATGAAGAATACGAACATGCGCGATGAAGAAACGAAGAAGAACATATGTGATGAAGCACAAACGCGATGGGTAATTTGATAATTTTGACCTAAAATAATATTAATTAAAGCTAAATATGTTGGTATACTGTGCCGAAAAAACTTTTGCCTTATATATATTTGTATCTAGTTTTCGAATTTTGTAAAAATATAGATTTAGCCCAAAACTGGGATCTCCTTGATTTCTTGCCGGGGCAAGCAATTTAATGATGCTAACTACATCCGGACTCTATTAATCCATGTTAAATTAGTTTTTTGTCAGTATAACGCAATATTAATATCCATGGAAATACAACTATCTCACCTCGTTTTCAATGCACAGTAAAGATGCTTTGCAATTATGTTCTTAATTAATCATCTAAAAATTCAATTTTGTGATTGAATACTTTACCATTTTGAAGTATTCTAAGTGGACTTGGATCAAAGCTCAGAATCCTCAATTTATTTTGCTTTTCAGTTAGTCATTGATTTTTATGCATAACTGATTGTTTGTGGGCACTTTTTATTGAATAGATGATTTTTGTAATGTAATTTGCTGTGAAATAGAGTATTCTGGCTTGTAGGTTCATTAAAATTTATCGTGATTATTAAGTTAGTTGTTGTTGGCTTTAGTTGTACCATTGAGTCGTGAGCTTCTTGTAAGATTTTGTTTTGATTTGGCCAAATTCGTCTTGTACATCGATTTCGTTTAGTAAAATATTTTGCTGTTAAAAAAATGTTATAAGCCGCAGACAATCGAAGCAGTTGAAAAAATGTGTGATAACATAAATTCGAAAATGGCTAAGCTAAATTTCTCACAATCCCAAATCTATGAATAAATTGCTAACAAAAATTATTGTATATTGAAAGTTTTAGTTAATATAGTTCCAAATTGCACAGTTAAGTAGTTAAATGCTTACTTAATAATTTTAAATTCAACGAAATTATAAATATCCACTGTATGAAAACATTTGTCAGAGTTAACAAAAAAATCATGATATATTTTCGGACCAAATCTACGTTTTTTTTTTCCACAGGGTTTGGTTGCCCATACGTGCATGGCCTCAATGTAACCCAAATCTACATAATCTTCGTAATATTGGATCTAGCCTAAAGATAAAGCTCTTGGGATAGCAATAATACGCAAATAATTTTTTTCAAGATCTCTAGAAAAAATATCAAATAAATACGAAAACGAAAACAAAACAAATTTATATTAACGGTGTGTTTGTAATTGCTTATTCACAATACTTTTATGTTGCTTTTGCTTAAATTTGAAAAAAAAGTTATTTTTAAGAAAAATCATTGAGTGGTTTTGATTAAAATAAAAAAAAAGCTAATGAGTTTCAAATTATTATAAAATTGCCACCACACAAATTAAAGCAGTGAAAAAATCTCATGACTTGCTTTTCTGCACCTGCTTTTACCTAATTATTTTTAGAGAATCAATAGCAGAAACAATGAAATTAAACACTCAAAATCTGTTTTAGATAAGCAAATTTGAAAAACAATCGTAAAAATCTACTAAGTTTTACAGAATGTTATATGCCTGGAAGTTAAAGCATCCAAAAATTTATTTTGTATCATCATATGTTTACCAAATTAATTATCTTACACTTCGTGTGTGCTTGCAAAAACTTTCAAAACTGTTTATCTGTATTTCAAATCAGAAGATGGTTTTTGTTGCTTTAACTGATGTGATGTCAATTTTATAATAAAGTGAAGTTTATTAAGCTTTTTTATTTATTTTAGTAGTAATCACTCGATGCTTTTGCTTAAAAGTAATATTTTTTAACTTTAATCAAAGCAATATAGAAGTGTTTTGAATAAACAATTACGAACGTACACTTAATAGCCTAACCATCAACAAAAATTTATCAAATAATTAGCCCCTTTGCATGTAAAAGTACTGGTAAGATCATCGTAGGGATAGCTATACGAAGTTGGGCAAGCTTTCTTGAAAATCTCCGAATAATTCGTGGGCTTGCAAATCTGAGGATTGTTGTGCTCTCCCGAACAGCAATACTTCGCCTCATTAAACGCCAAACACGCGCTTTTACACTTCACCACTCCGCCGCCCTCGGCGGAGTCCCTGACAGACAATTCTTCCGGGCAAACTTTATTCAAGTCTGACTCACAGATTACGGAGCTGCAGTTACCAGACCCGTTGACAGGGACGATTGAAATGGGAACATTGAATCCGTCTACCAGGCTGACGTCGTAGAAATCCACTGGGCTATCAAGAGTGAATTCGGCCAGGGAAGCTGGTGGCGTGCCTCCGGGGCCTCCGCATTCAAGGATGCCGCCGCAGTCACCGGTGGTGCAGTGTCCCCGTCCCGACGGATCGAAAACGCAGGCGCTTCTTGGCCAGATGCGGCCGGACCATCCTGTGGGTGCTTCGATGTCGATGCTTTGGTTTTGTTGGAGCTGGAGGCCGCCGTTTTTTAGCAAGGGCTTCCCGGAGCCGGCTTGGATTCCGGGCCATATTCTCTCTTTGCATCTGTTCTGCAACGTGAAAATCGCAGCGTTTGCTCCTGTATTGTATGAAAATATACAATTAGTTCAACCTGTCTTGAAAATATAAAAATTTGCTTCAAAAAAACAAATAAAATCGTATGTTCTTCTTACACATTATAAATCTATGATGCTGTTTATTCCCAAAAAACACATACTCTAAATATATAAAATATACATCAAAATTTGAAAATTGAGTAGGGATCGTAAAATTCTTGCATGTATATGCACCAGGCTCACACCTGTGGTGCATGCAAGAATTTCCAAGAGGGATCATATATAAAAAATTTAACCAAACAGACATCAATCATATCGTAAAATATTACATGAATTAAGATTTTGTAAAAATACGAAGAATATAAGATAATATAGTATGAATTCGAACACGAAATCTCAATTTGCATCAAACTAAATTCTAAGGTAGATTTTATCCAAACCTGTGAACAAGTGGAAGGCGATTACAAGGATGGAAAAATGCCATGGTTCCATGATAAATACAATTTTTAAAAAATATTTATGTTGTGATTTGATAAATTATAGTGAATTGAGAAGATCTTATTGAAAAGATGAACAAGTTGTGAAAATAAGGATATGTAAAGATGGGTATTTATAGAAACAGAGAATATTTTAAATTTTAATGCAATATTATAGAGTTAATGATTGTGATTGAGTTAATATAAAATGATTTTTAAATTTATTATAAATGGAAATTGTTGTTGTGGTATGTTTGCGCAGAAGAAACAGTCCAACTATATATTCATGCTTGAGAAATTAGGGAAAAACCTTTGAGATTTAAATGGAGTTCAAGGAATACATATATTATCTTATATGATTCTAAATATAATGATTTTTTTTTTATCTCAAATTAAAATTTTATAAAATAATTTGGAGGAGCTAGTACATCTTGGTGACTCATAGATAAACAAATTATTGATGTTGGTTGAGTCTACTGCTTTCATACCGATTGTTAGAATCGATTCTGGGGGTGACCAGTCCACCAGTTGACTCCATTCAATTGAGCTGCAATAACTCATGCCCTTAAAATATTTGCATCGATATATAAGATCGAGTTTGGTCCAAGCACCAAGCGAAAATAACTTAAACTAACCTGTTCTGAACTGATCAAACAAAGTAATAAAATCATATGTAAAGTTATGCAAACTTAAAATAAATATGCACACAAATTTATTTATGGAAGTTCGAAGGCCCAATCCTTCTACATCTTTCATTATTTCACTACATGGAAGGGTTCCACTAGAAGACTTTGATTAATACAACTCATTATTCTAATCCACTCTTTACGGCTACAACTCCTAGCATCTCAACTTAATATCTCTCTCCAACAGTCTAACTCATCTCAGCACTAATACTGTTCAGACACAAGTATGACAGCAACATAAATCACTCTTGTACAGAGAAAGCTCACTACACGAGTATATTGGTTGTTTGTGACGCACCGTTGATCCTATAAATGATCAGATATTCTATTCAATGATTTTACCTTAGCTCCCCTTCAGGGGTCGACACTCTAAGATGTTTTTACAATGAGTTGTGAGTTAGATCGTCCCTGTTTTTTTCTTCTCTTCTAAATGTTCGAGTGTACATTTATAGCTTCATCTTGATTTAGAGGCAAGCACATAAATATATCCGTTAGAGAGTCCTTGTACAATTCCAACTTCTCTGTACTTTCTTGTGACTTATCCAAAATTCATATTTGACTAGTAGGCTATCTGCAGCATTGCTATTGAGGACTTCACTGGTCTTCTCTTGTTCAGTTGAGTTGAACACTCCACTTGTCTATTCTATTTAGCATGTTTCACTTAGCTGGTCTTTGTGCGTATCATTTAAGTTGAATACTAAACTGATTTATTCTATTCAACGAGGTTGGTTGATTTCGACTCTTCTGATCAGTTAACTAATTTTTCCTTTGTAGCTCTAGAAGAAATTTGTCGCCATGACGTAGATTGGTTTTGTCATAAATACAACTGAAGTATCAACGACTACGTACTCTGAACTATATCTCCAGAAGATCTTTTGTGTTAGTTATCACTCTCGTAAATCGAAGTACAAATTGCAGAAGTCGTTGCTTCCAAATGTATACTAATGATGTATTTATAATTCCTTATTCAGAGCACATTTATATTGTTTTTGTTAGAAAAATAGTAGCAGAAGCAATTAATCAAACACCAAAAATCTGTTTTCTTGGTCCGAAAAGCATATAAGCATTTATGAGAACATACACTAAGTTGCAACCTAGTCAAGGAGCATTAAATGCATAATGTAATGGTTTAGGAAAGTTGCCCGTTATCATTTAATAGTAGACAAAAACATTATGCGACAAGGACAAAGCTAAAGAGTTGCAGAATACTATATCCTTATTTCGAGGAACAAGAATGTTGAAAAGACAAGTATTTAAACATTCTTTGAACATGTGATTGAAATCTTACATGCATTTACAAATTTCAGAGCACTACTGAGATGCTCGTAGACAAGTACCACTGAATTGATGCACTCGAACTTTTACAATCATTTATGCTTTATGTTTTACTCTATTCTTTTGTATTTGAACATTCATTGAAGAGTGAAATGTTGTGAACATTCATTTTTTTTTATCTAAACAGATTGTGAGTTTGAAGTTATAAGCCAGAAGTTTCAACGTGGAAGCAATCCAGTTAAATTGGGGTTGTATAAGCTGTTGTAAAATTCAAAGTTTTCTAGTGGAATCCTTTCATGAAAGGAAGAAGGAGAGACTTTGAAGGAATTCTTCCGAACTTTGAGAAACAAATCTTGACTCTTTGCTTTGTTTCAATTCAAAATTCATTTTAAAGTAGTCTCTGAAGCCGAGCTGATCGAGTATTCGATTTCACCTACTAACCGCTGAAGTCCAACTCAAGCTGCTTCAAAATTCAAAATTTGATGTTGTGTTTATTCACTCCTTCTAAAGTGTTTAACTTCATAAAAAGTATATTCCAGTATATATTGAAAACACAAAATTATTTACACAAAATTATGATTCATCTATATATTATTCATATCCTAATGATTATTTGAATGTTGGGAGGTTTCGATGGGAAACTTCGACGACCCTCTAACGTATTTTTTCCTTAAATAATTATATTTTGGTATGATTTTATTGATGAATCCATTTTTATATAATCGTCATTCAAAAATTGAGAATGATGAATGACTGTAAATCTTTTGTTATCTAGAAATACCGTAATTTGTAGTCACTTTAAGGAATTTCGTGATGAATTAGACAATGACTATAAATCTTACTAAATGTATCCCATAAAGTGAAAACTTATTATGAGAAAAATTATTTGAACAAATGTCCAATTCAGTTTTACTAAAATATTTTAAATGTGGTGCGCAATTAAAAGGTTGGAAAAATAATTCTCATCACAATATATAGTCCATGTTGGAATATTTCGGTTTTTGGTGATGACAAAAGATTCAACATCGAATGACCCGTTAAAAGTTGCTCCCAGCAAAATATAGTATTTAACAAAGTTCACTCTGCCAGCCAACTTCGTGAATTCAGCAGACTTCGATGCCTAAGCTAACTTCTCAGACCACAAAGTTCACAAACATTCGACATTTCAAAGAGCAAATTATCAGAAGAGTGATTATATTCGTGTTCATCTGATTTATATCTGATTAAATTTTGAGGAAGTTTTCTAGGAGTTTTAGTTGTGAGACAACTAAATGGGACTTGTACACAATGTGTGTATAAATAAAATTCTTCTAGAGTATACCTTCCATTCGAAGGGGGGACGTAGAAGAATTCAACCTTCGAACTTCCATAAAAATCCACGTGTACTCTTTTTTCTGTCAGTTTACTTCATTTCTATATTACCAAAGAGATAATGTTTTCATTAGATCAGCAGACTGTTTTCCGCACTTTACTGTCAAGTAGTATGATTATAGTTCATATTGAGAATCCGATTTTCAGTCCCTAACAAGATTGAAAATCACCAGCACAAACAATATAAAATCGAAAAAGCCGAAGTATTTATTCAACTCTCATTTTAAACACTTAGTACTTTACCGATCCTAACAGTCCATCTTACATTATTTTTAAATAAATTCATCTGCATGTATAAAAAGTCAGCAATTTTATCCCTCAATCATAATATAGATAAGCCATAATTCATCACATTGATTTCGAATTAACGTTCCATAAGTGTAGGAATTCTACCTAATTATTGATAATGGAACTCAAAATTTTAGATTCATTTGCGCAAAATTTAAATAATATCTTTTAGTTGGCAAAACATAATCTTTCTATTATTTCAAAAGTTTTTTTAACAAAGTAAATATTTTTATTGATAAAACTGCATCATCTTAAAAAATTTCTGTCGGATAAATATCGGCCTTTCCCACACAACATGAGATTCCCCCTGATTTTTTAAAACATAAGTGGATCTCACATAAAATACATATAATTTTGCCTATATAATAATGAAAAATGTTATTACTAAATTACTCTGACAATATTATAATACTATATATTATATATTTGGTGTGTTCTTCCCGTTCTTCTATAGACTAAATCCCAATAATTGTAGCTCAAAATCTTGGAGTGAAAAAAATCTAACCACCAAAATTACCAAATTGCATTACCATATTTTTTGGAATATATTGAATATTTGTTCTTAATCATGTGCCATGTTCTACTACTAAAATACATATTTAGGTTATAATAATTCCAATTATGTATAGAGTACAAATATTTAAAATTAACGACAAATTATATCATATATATTTGTGCTGTATAAATGGAGCAGAATTCTTCTCATATGTAGTATCAAGAGTTTTAAATTTTATAAAAGTTATAACTAGTGATAATGATGTAATTAAAATCTTTTCAACCATGAAACAACTCAAACTACATGTTTCAATCGCTTTTATAATATGAAGAATTATTTATTTCCAACTAAATGTTGGGCCTAATAAATAATAATAGGGGAAAGTTCATGCTGGTATCCAACGGTAAAACTTTATTCATCCTAGTCCAAAAAAAAATTGCAATCATTTAAGTCCACTTTAGGTTAAAATGACAAAGTGCCATTAATAAGAAAAGACGACAATCTCAGAAATTTTCTATCTCTTCCTTTCAGCACTTCGTTCGAGCTCTTGCTTTTACCATTATGATTCAAATCTCCTCGTAAATCTCTCTCGCCAGTTACGATTTCTTACAGTTGGTTTTTCTCTCCATCTCTTCGATTTTCGGTTCCATCACTTCGTTCCAGATTTTTTTTTCAATTCTGGTATGTGTGTGTGTGTTTGTTTGTGTGTGTATGTGTGTAAGTGTATATATACTGTTTGTTGCCTTTTGAGATTTTTTAGTTATGATTCATTGGTGTACTTGCTTCTTTGCTCATTTTCTGAATTTACAGCCTGAAACTTGCAACGAAGAAGATGACTCAGCGAAAAATTAATTGGTGCACGAAAATTATAAAAAGTAACTGGTGCATGAAAATTATAAAAAAAAAACTGGTGCACGAAAATTATTAACAGTAACTGGTGCACGAAAGATTGAAAATCAGTAACTGATGCGCGAAAATTAAAATCAGGCTCGAAAATTAAAACCAGTCACTGATGCACGAAACATAGAAAAAATATGTGATGCACGAACCATAATCGCAGGTGGGTGATGCACGAACCATACAATTAAGTAAGTGATGCACGAACCATTTAATTTTGTGCACCAGTTCTTTATTCCGTGCACCAGTTTGTTTTTTGCAAATTTTGTGCATCAGTTAATTAACACAAAGTTCATGCACCAGTGTTGTATTTTTGTGCACCGGTGTTATATTTTCGTGCACCAGTTACTTTTTATAATTTTTGTGCACCAGTTACTTTTTACAATTTTCGTGCATCAGTTACTTTTTATGATTTTCATGCACCAAGGTAATATTTTCGTGCACCAGTTACTTTTTAATAATTTTCGTGCACCAGTTACTTTTTATGATTTTCGTACATCAGTTACTTTTTATGATTTCCGTACACCAAGGTTATATTTTCATACACCAGTTACTTTTTATTACTTTCGTGCACCATTTACTTTTTATAATTTTTGTGCACAAGTTACTTTATAATTGTACACCAATTACTTTTTCTCTGGGTCATCTTCTTCATTGCAATATCTTGCTGTCAAGCTGTAAATTTTGGAAATGAGCAAACAAGCACAGGCACCAATGCATACCTTACTTCTTCATCCATATGCATCAGTGAAAGCCATGAGAGAGTTTTTTTTTAAAAAGAAAGAATACCAACAGACTTTCGCTATCTATAATTTAGCACTGTATTAAAATTTATAATTCACATTCGCATACATTATACACACACACGATGGAATGTGCAGAGTAGATCCGAAAATTATATGTGCAGAGTAGTCCAAGGTCTTCTTCGGTTCAAAAAGATTTCAAATGCTACGAACAATTTAGATGCTTCGATTCAAACATATTTCACGTGCATAACATTTTAGCAAATAATTTTTAGGTCGGGCAACGAGATGAGGCGATAAGATGATGAAGAAGAGTTCATCTGAAATTAGATTTAGATTTTTTTTTATAACTTAAGGGTATTTTGGGAACTAAAAAAAGACTTTTGCGAACCAACTCTTTAAAAAGTGGACTTATGTGAATATAATTATCTTCTATGTGTATTTTTTTGTAAATATTATTTTTTGCCAAACTTATTTGAATTAACTTTCTGAAAACAGCACCAATATGCAATTTCCCCAAAATAATACAATTTCTTTTGTTATCCTGTTTTACCTTAGCCGATTAATCTTGCTTGTCTAAAATTAACTTTGTTGTAATTGCTGATTTGGCTATTTGTAAAACCTGTTTTATGCTAAACAATAAATAAATAAATAACAAAAAGGTCTTACGCAAGCAACTCCGTTTTATGGTTCAAGATATGTCAAACGGTATATAATTCGATTTGTTAAAATCATATTTCCTACTATAAATATTATGATCAATTTGTTATCAACCAATTATATTATATTGAGTGAAGTTTTAAGATTTATTTTGGTATGCATTGTAAGGACCTAAGAACAATCAAACTAAAGAAAAAATCCCTACAGTGAAACATAATTGTTGAATCAGCCATTATGTCAGACAAACATAATTCAAACCCCTACTGCAACTCATTTGTTTATAACTCCATATCTTAATAAAATTACTACGATACCCCTCTATTAAAATTTGAACAATTAATTTTGAGAAATCATTATAGTAGGTATGTAACCTATATAATTTTGGTACAAGTTAAACATGAAATTGATATGAAATCTATAAAATTTTGATACATGTTACATATGAAATTGGTATGAAACATATATTATTTTCGGTACTTATTTTTTAAACGCATACAGACTACGCGTTTCACAATACTTTTCTAACACTTTTTTTTTTTTACTGTACTTTTTTAATTAATTTTAAATTTACATTATTTTATTAATTTAGCCTTTTTGCTAATTCCGCTGTGTGGTTTTCTAAGGACTTTCCCCGACACGACACCTATCAAAGAAGGAAGCCACGATGGTTCTAATCATATCGAATAAGCACGACCCTTAAAAAAGGTCTGGACTTTCATTGTTGTCAATAAAGTAAGAGGAGAAATAGACGACTAAGCCCTGTCTATTAAGGTCGTTTGGGAATTGTAAATCGCAAAGAAGACAGGAACAGAACAATAGGAAAATTGAAATATCAAGTTGATAGCATTTTTCTCATACCTGATTTAAACTTTTCTCTAAGGCTTCTATTTTGATTTTTCACTCAGGGAACTTGTCAAATATGGAGGCTTTGATTCCCAATAATATGCAGAATTCAGAAACAAATTTTCCTAGACAAAAGTGTAAGAAGCATTACAATACAGAAAAAAAAAACTTGTGCTTTCATTGATGCAAGAGCTTGTTTGTTGATGGTCTAGATGCACAAGTACTTTTACAAATGAACACAACACTACATACATTAGCCATAATTCTGAAACATGGTTCAAGAAAAAAGAAAGATACTTCTCAATATATATATATATATATATATATATGGTGACAAGAATTACAGCCAGTTCCTTTGTTCCTGGCTCCTAACAATGAAAGCTCCAGCTTCCGCCGATGTTCCATCTTCCCCCAACGGGCAGGCTTCCCAGAACCCATCCCTCCAGTTTGTAAGATACGCTTCAGGAATATGCTTAACTTTCCAGGATTCGTTGCTGTTAATACTAAACTCGCTTGGCATTTCAAAAAATTCAAGAACTTTCATATTCATAAGGCGCTCGATCCCGACAGGGATGCTCTCCAGCAGCTTGCATCGCTGGATTAAAAGTTTTTCGAGAAGAGGCGAGGCACCCTCTTCAAACATCACCAATCTCACTGCTTCTAACTTGTCAAGTCCGAGCAGTTTCAACTTCTGAAACTTGCCTGCCTTAAAACACAATATCTGTCCAGTATAGGCCTCAAGAAACTCAATATGGACAAGATTAGGCAAGTCTTGAAGGTACTGAAGCGGATCATCCCTTAATCGACTCCATCTCATGTATATTTTAACCAAGCTACTAAGAGATTGAATCCAATGTGGGAACTGTTGCATACGCCCGTTCAAGTACAATCGTTGAAGGAAGGGTGGCGGTGAAGAGACAAGTTGAAGATCGAGAATGTCTCCTTCCACCGCTCTTAGACCTAACGAAGTAATCTTGCCAAGACTTTCAATCATTGCGCATAAAACAGCACTATCTATGGCTCTTAACTCCGTAAGACTAATCCTCCTAAGTTCGGTCATTGATGCTATCTCTTTAAGTACACGGCCTCCATGATGTGCTTCTATAAATCCGAGCTTTTGCAGCGATTTTAAACGCCCTATTCCTTTCAACGCTTTGAAAGCATTGACGTAGTTATAAGGCATATACGAACCGTGAACATGATGGTAAACTAAAAGTTGGCGAAGATGTTGAAGCTTTAGAATCCCAGTTGGCAACTTGGTTATTTGAGTCCCTTTAAGATCCAACACCTCTAGCTTCCGAAGATTCTTGACCAACCCTGGTAGCTTTTTTATCCTACAATCTCTCAAGCATAGACACTTCAAATGAAACAGTTCAAAAATCTTTTCGGGACATGTCTCAAAAGGAATACCCCTCAAGTCCAAAACTTTCAGCATTTTACATTTTTCGATCAACTGCAAGATTCTTGAAACGGAAACACTATCCAGTACACCAAATGACTGAAGAGAACATAGTCGGGAACCATACCTCTCAACTCCATTATTGTGGAATAAGCCGTGGACTGATAAACGCCGAACCTTTTTAGGCCACGAAATGTTTTCTGAAGAGGAAAGAGTCATTAAGTTCTGCTCACTCGATTTTTGAACTATGAGCTCCCGGTATAAGTCGTGAATGCAGCTCGCTTTCACACTTCCATCATCATTTGTCACCATGGGACGAATCAAGCTTCGATTGATGAGCTCATTGAGGTATCCTTCAGCAACTTCTTCAAGGGTTCGTCCCTCTTTTTGCTTCACTAATCCTTCAGCTATCCAAAGTCGGACAAGGGTGTTGTGCTCGATCAAATGATCCTCTGGATACTTGCTCAAATACATAAAGCATGGTTTGAGATAGTAAGGGAGATGGTCAAAGCTTAGTAACAAAATCTTTTTGAGACTTCCGAGCCGATCATTGCCTTCTAGTTCAGAACCAATGCCATTCATAAGAATCTTCCATTGATCAACATTAGTCACCTTCTTTATCGACAGCACCCCACCAATTGCAACAATTGCAAGTGGCAAACCCCCACATCTTCTCAAGATATTCTTGCAAATGTCAACCAAATGTGCAGGGCAAGAATTCCCCTTAAACACCTTCTGGCGGAAAAGAATCCATGAATCCTTTTCCGATAAGGGATTCAATTCATACACATAATCATCATTCTCGACAGCATCCCTAGAACGTGTCGTGATTATGACACGACTCCCTTGATTTTCATCAGGCAACACAAGTTTCATCCCTTCCCAGGCCTCTGCGCTCCAAACATCATCGAAAACAACTAAGAATTTCCTCTGCCGCAAGAAATCCTTGATCATGGCTTTCAGCCTATTGCTAGTCATGGTGCCCAATTCTAGAGGAACAGGCAGCTTCACTTGTTCATACAATTGCTGAATCATATCTTTCAAAAGCTCCTCCATTTTAAAAGATTCAGAAAACGTAATCCACGCGTGACTGTGGAAATGTTTCTTCACAACACCATCATCAAACACTTTCTTGACAAGAGTTGTCTTCCCCAAACCGCCCATCCCCACCACAGATACCACTTTAAGCCTCAAAACCCCCTCCTCCAAAACCCGAGGAATGACCTCATTTTTCCGGTCATCAATGCCCACAAGCTCCCCTTCTTCCAAAAGAAGTGCATCACCTCGACGATCAATTCCACTAGAGGTGCTTCCTCCTCCAACACTCTCCGGCATACTTAATATCCGATTCGGAACACTCTTAAAGTACCCATATCTCTGGTTCCTCTCCGCTACTTCCTTCATCCGGGTTTTGATTCCCTGGATCTCTGAAGCGATTTGGTAACGGGTTTTCAGTTTTTGGACACAAGAAATCAGATTTCCAGGGAAACGGTCCTTGCTATCGTGAATCTGGAGCATGAAATTATCTATGACATCTTCCATATAATGTGCAACAACTCGTACCTGCTTCACCCAAACATCCAGCTCTGGATCACTGCTACCTGCAGAATCAGCATTTCTGAGGAAAGCAATCACGCTTTCCAGTTCATCCCTCACATACTCAACATCTCTTCTTGCCCCTACTACCATATTCACTTTTTCCTCCAAAAAATTTGTTACCTTCTCAAGAACAAAGCCAAGGCACTCTGCCATATCTCTCTTTCTTCCAAATTCCCAGAAAAAAAAAAAGGATTGTTTTCAATTGCTTGAGAAATCTGAAACTTGATTTTAATCCATTAGAGGGTTTATGATGATCAACTTGATAACTTGCACTAAATATATATATAACATATTCCGATGTTTGGTCTAGTTCTAGAAGTCATTACATAAGATAGTTTAATCATACCAATTGTCAACGAGTAGTATTTATTTTTAAAATATATTATTCATTGAAGCATTCATATTGTTGGGTTTTATGGCCCATTACCACACCACATGTCTGTTGGGCTTTGGCCCTTCTCCTTTTTTACCCCCCCATAACCGAGCCCCATTCCCTAACCAGCCTCCTTCCCCTTTGCAGCCATCATCTTCGGTGCCCTAGCTCCAGAATGTTCCTGCTCGCCTCTTCAGCTGGTCCGTCCCTTCGGAAATTGCACCCATCTCTTCATCTCCATCTTGCCTTTATGTATGGTATGGTTTATGATGAGTTTGTCAACCCTGAAACCCGAAAATACTCTGTGGATTTTCGCCTACCCCTTTCCCCTTCGTTTTCTGTTCCGGCGGTGGCTTTGTGCTCCGGCCGTGAGGTGGTTTTCGTTGCTTGCCGTGAGAAAGCTTTGTGCTTTGTTGCTGTTGCAGCGGCTGTGCGTTGGCTGTGTTTGGGCAGCGCTCGGGCAGTGAGAACTTCGGGCAGTGCTCGGCCGTGTATTTCGGGCAGCGGTCACGGGCAGTGTGTGTCTCCATCTGTTGGATACGATACCTTGGTTCCCCGGTGACGACGTGGATTGGATACCCAGCTCGACCTGAGCCCTAATCCTTAATCTTGTTTGCATTCCAGTTTATGTTTTATATATTGGAATTGTATACTTTGATTTGGTTTGTTTCTTGATTGCAGGTTGTAGATCGAGATTGACAGCGGGACGTAAACATTACAGTGGTATCAGAGTGTTCCGTGCCTGGTGGAGTGTTCGGGCAGAAGTTGGGCAGCGGCAGAAGTCTTCGGGCAGTGGGCAGAAGTCTTCGGGCAGTGGGCAGAGGACTTCGAGCAGCGGCAGAGGACTTCGGGCAGTGAGCAGAGGTCGTCGGGCAGGTGCTGTAGGCTTCGGGCAGACCTCGGGCAACGACTGGAGTGCTCGGTGGTTTCGGGCAGAGCTTGGCAGAGCCTCGGGCAGCAGCTGTTGGCTTCGGGCAGCGGGCAGGAGTGCTCGGGCAGCTACTGGAATCTCGGGCAGATTCCGGGCAGGCGCTTCGGTGCTTCGGGCAGCGTGGTTTTCGTCACCCCAGAGCTTTGTCTCTGGATTGTAAGTGATTTTTCAACCCTTAATCATTTTACTATCGTGTTTCTAGGTGTAATTGTGTCCCTTTACCCGTAAGAAAAAATCCGATCTGAAGCCCCATGCTCGTACACCGTTGAGTGTATTGTGATCTTGTGGGTGATAGCGTTTTTTTCTTTCCCATAGCTTGTTTAATTCTTTCATTGTGTTTTGTGTGCCTTTGTGGTCCTTGCTTCTGCTGTGTGGTTATAGAAATTGTGTGTGCCTCTCTGCGTATTTGTGATGGCTTCAATTTCTGGATATAACCTTGAACCGTTTAATGGAAAATCTGATTTTTCTATATGGCAACAAAAGATGAAAGGAATTTTAATACAACAAAAGGTATTTAAAGATATTGATGGTAACTGGGCTGAGAATATTACTACTGTTAAGAAACTTGAAGATGACGAATATGCTTATTCTTCTATTATCTTGAACTTGTCTGACTCTGTGCTCAGGAAGTGTGGTAAACTTTCATCTGCTAAAGAACTTTGGGAAAAATTAGAAGAGATGTTTACTGAGAAATCTTTGCCTAGTAAACTTTTCTTGTTGGAAAAATTTTTCAGATTCAAGCTAGACTTGAACAAAGATGTAGATGAGAACTTAGATGTGTTTACTAAGTTAATTCAAGATATTAAGTTGACAGGAGATAAGAACATAGACGACTATTCACCTATTGTCCTTCTAAATGCTATTCCTGAAAATTATAGTGATGTAAAATCCGCCATTAAGTACGGTAAAGATTCTATTACATTGGATACTGTAATGAACTGCTTGAAAAGCAAGGAATTAGATTTAAAAGTTAACAAAGGTAATAGGCATTCCTCTGGTGAAGTTATGCACGTTCGTGGTAGATCACAACATAGGCATAATAATAATAACCAATATCAAAAGGGTGATAAAAGAGGAAAGAGTAAGGCTAGATCGAAATCTAGGTCTAGTAAGAGAAAATGCTACAATTGTGGGGATCCTAACCATTTCATAAAAGATTGCCCTAAAAAGAAGAACCAGAATAAAATTGGAAATCAGACTGGTGAACAAGCGAACATTGCTTCTACCTCTGGGGAAAACATGGGGGATATTTTTATGGTGACTGAATTATGTGATTCTGTGAACTCTGTGCTTTCATTACCTGTGTGTGAAAATGAATGGCTTGTAGATTCAGGTTGCACTTATCACATGACACCACTTAAAAATTTGTTTTCTAGCTACAGAGAAATTGAGCATGCTTCTGTTTCTATGGCCAATGAGAAATTGTGTAAAGTTTCTGGTATTGGTGATGTTTGTCTGAAATTTGAATCTGGTTATTCTGTGACTTTGAAAGATGTTAGGCATGTTCCTGCTTTGTGCAATAACTTGATGTCCTGTGCAGCTTTAGAGTCTGATGGTTATGAGGGTAAATGGGGAAATGGTTGCATGAAAATTATGCGGGGGTCTTTGGTAGCATTTAAGGCTGAGAATAGGAGGAATTTATATGTTTGCAAAACTGTCTGTGATAAAATCTGTGCTAATTCTGTGTCAGATGATTTAACTGATTTATGGCATAAAAGGTTAGGTCACATGAGTGCTAAAGGATTAGAGATTTTACACAAGGATGGTTGTTTTGGTAAGGATAAATTGTCTTGTATGACTTTTTGTGATTCCTGTGTGTTAGGCAAACAACAAAGAGTTAAATTCCCTATCTCCCCTTCCCCTAATGTGACTAAGTGTTCTGATATACTTGAATACCTGCATGCTGATGTTTGGGGACCTTCACCTGTCCCAACTCAAGGTGGTAATAGGTATTTTTTGTCTATCATTGATGACTACTCTAGAAAAGTGTGGATTTTTCTAATGAAAAATAAATCTGATGTTTTTGATAAGTTTAAAAACTGGAAGATTTTAATTGAAAACCAAACTGGAAAAAATATTAAACGACTTAGGACTGATAATGGAATGGAATTTTGCAATATTTTGCTTGATGACTTGTGCTGTGAATCTGGGATTCTGAGACACAAGACTGTGCCCTATACTCCCCAGCAAAATGGTGTTGCTGAGAGAATGAATAGAACTTTACTCGAGAGAGTTAGAAGTATGCTTGCATCTTCTGGACTCTCAAAGAAGTTCTGGGGCGAAGCTGTCGTTACAGCTTCTTATTTGATAAATAGATCCCCTTCCGTGCCTTTAAATGGTAAGTGTCCTGAAAGTGTTTTTTCTGGTAAGCAATTAGATTTTTCAAATCTAAAAGTGTTTGGTTGTTCTGCTTTTGTGCATAGGAAAGGAGACAAACTTGAACCTAGGTCAGTTAAGTGCGTCTTTCTTGGTTATCCTGAGGGTGTAAAAGGATATAGGCTGTGGTTAAGATGTGAACCTGGTTTTAAAACTATTATAAGTAGGGATGTCATTTTTAATGAATCTGAAATGCCTTGCTTGCTTCCATCTTTGCCTGAACCTGACTGTGTGTCTGAGTCTACACCGAGCAAGGTGGAGTCTTTGCCTATTGTTACCCCTGTTATTGAAAACGATGTGCTCCCTAATATGAATCATGAGAACTTGCCTGTTAATGAACCTGATTTGCATGAAAATGTTGACGAACATGTGCATAATGAATTGGTTGCTGATGAACATGAAGATCTGCATGATTATATGTTGACTAGGGATAGAGTTAGGAGAAATGTGAAACAACCTGCTAGGTTTAATGATTTTCACCTCACATCGCATGTTTTCAATATGTTTGAGTCTATAGATAATTGTGAGCCTAAGACCTATAATGAAGCTTTGAAATCTAAAAATGCTGTGCATTGGCTTAGTGCCATGAAAGATGAAATGCATTCTTTAGTTGTGAATCATACGTGGACTCTTGTACCTAAACCTGTTAATTGCTCTTTGGTAGATTGCAAATGGTTATTTAAGGTAAAGAATGAAGTTGATTCTGTTAGATATAAAGCTAGGCTAGTTGCAAAAGGTTTTACTCAAAGAGAGGGTATTGACTATACCGAAATCTTTGCTCCTGTTGTTAAGTTTACTACTGTGAGAATTTTGTTATCACTTGTTGCTCACTTTGATTGGGAACTTAAACAGATGGATGTTAAAACCGCTTTTTTTGCATGGTGACTTAGATGAAAAGATTTTCATGAAACAACCTGATGGTTTTGTTGACTCAAAGAACCCTAATCATGTTTGTTTGCTTAATAAATCTTTGTATGGCCTAAAGCAGTCACCTAGGCAATGAAATAAGAAGTTCGATGAATGCATGCTTACCTTAAAATTTAAAAGAAGCTCTTTTGATCATTGCTTGTATTTTAAGGATAAAATGCCAGTGCCTGTTTTCTTGTTGATTTATGTGGATGACATGTTGATTGCTAGTCCTTGTCTGAAATCCATAGAGCATATTAAGAACTGTCTAAGTGATAAATTTGATATGAAGTTCTTAGGAGATGCTAGTAGAATCCTAGGCATGGACATTGTTAGAGATAGGAAGGTATCTACTCTCTGGTTGAAGCAAACTTCTTATGTAGAGAAAATTTTAAAGAAATTTTCCATGTTTGATGCAAAACCTGTTAACGTACCCTTAGCTGCTCATTTTGTGCTAAGTAAAGATCAAAGTCCCAAAACTGATGCTGACTTTGATGTCATGAAAAATGTACCGTATTCAAATGCTATTGGGTCTATAATGTATTTGATGGTTAGCACTAGACCTGACATTGCTTATGCTGTTAGTTGCTTAAGTAGATATATGTCTAATCCTGGTGTGGTACATTGGAATGCTGTTAAGTGGTTGTTGCGTTATTTGAAAAACTCTATGCATTATGGCTTATGTTTTTCTAAATATGCTGATGGTGTTAAGTTGAATGGTTATGTGGATTCTAATTATGCGAATGATAAAGACAATAGAAAATCTACTACTTCTTATGTGTTTACTTTGTGTGGATCATGTATAAGTTGGAAATCGCAGCTACAACATATCGTTGCCTTGTCGACAACGGAGTCTGAGTATGTTGCTGTGACAGAAGCTTTGAAGGAAGCTGTCTGGCTGAAAGGTTTGATTTCTGAACTTAGCTTGCTTGAAGGTAAGGTAGAGGTATTTTCTGACTCTCAGTCTGGTATTCAATTGTGTAAGAATCCTATTTCTCATGACCGCACTAAGCATATTGATGTTAGATTTCATTACATTAGGGATGTAGTGGCTAAAGGATTAGTTAATCTTGAAAAGATTCCTTCTGAATATAATCCTGCTGATATGGGAACTAAGTGTTTACCTATTTCTAAGTTACAATCATGTCTTAAAATTTTGAATTTTGATACAGGTGATTGATTACTAGGTGTTAACTACTTTGATTAGTATAACTGCTGTGTGCGTGTTATATGATTGTTACCCTGGTTATTGACTTTAACCTCTTTGTGTTGGTTATTGTCTGTGTTCTTTGTCTGTGCTGTGTGCTATGACAAGAACTTGGTCCACACAATGCTTTGTGTGTTGTGGGGACCCTTTGGGCGATGATGAGTCATCTATTGGGTTATCCTTACGTCGAGGTGGAGCCGGTATTGTGCCAAGGTGGAGATTTGTTGGGTTTTATGGCCCATTACCACACGACATGTCTGTTGGGCTTTGGCCCTTCTCCTTTTTTACCCCCCCATAACCGAGCCCCATTCCCTAACCAGCCTCCTTCCCCTTTGCAGCCATCATCTTCGGTGCCCTAGCTCCAGAATGTTCCTGCTCGCCTCTTCAGCTGGTCCGTCCCTTCGGAAATTGCACCCATCTCTTCATCTCCCTCTTGCCTTTATGTATGGTATGGTTTATGATGAGTTTGTCAACCCTGAAACCCGAAAATACTCTGTGGATTTTCGCCTACCCCTTTCCCCTTCGTTTTCTGTTCCGGCGGTGGCTTTGTGCTCCGGCCGTGAGGTGGTTTCCGTTGCTTGCCGTGAGAAAGCTTTGTGCTTTGTTGCTGTTGCAGCGGCTGTGCGTTGGCTGTGTTTGGGCAGCGCTCGGGCAGTGAGAACTTCGGGCAGTGCTCGGCCGTGTATTTCGGGCAGCGGTCACGGGCAGTGTGTGTCTCCATCTGTTGGATACGATACCTTGGTTCCCCGGTGACGACGTGGATTGGATACCCAGCTCGACCTGAGCCCTAATCCTTAATCTTGTTTGCATTCCAGTTTATGTTTTATATATTGGAATTATATACTTTGATTTGGTTTGTTTCTTGATTGCAGGTTGTAGATCGAGATTGACAGCGGGACGTAAACATTACACATATATTGACTGTGTCAACGAAACTAGTACATTAAAGCTATCAAGAATGATCGACGATAAATGAAAGTAATTGGATTATAATAAAAATATCCAACAACTAATATTGATTGTATGAAGCATATTAGGAGTCCGGATTACACGGGAAATACTGTCACTACCCTCTTTTTTTTCTTTTTTTTTTGATAATCTACCCACTACCAGATGTCATTATCCTTCTCTGTATTCTTCCGATTATATAATCCCACTCCTCACATGGTACGAAGCTGCAAGTCAGACCATTATTTACGATTTATTCTATGCTATCCAATGGGGTAGTGCCCAATAAGATACATCCAACCATTCATTGAGAATATTTCTAATGAATAATTGGATGTACCTCATGGGGCATTACCCCATTGGATAACATAGAATATTTCATTATTTACCAACCTAAAATATTCCTTTTTTCTCTCCCTCTCTCACACATAACTACACACTAAAAGAGGCTCAACCTTGTCAAAATAAAACCATTTTTAATGCATATTTCATTTTAATTTGGATCCTTATAGGGAGCGCCACTTGAAAGAATATGAACTAATTTGTAAAAATACCACAATACCCACTAGGATCATGATTCGCAATCCTCATTCGGATATGTGCATGGAATGGATACTCGCCGTCAAGTGCGGTTTATTTTGCTAACCAACCTCAAAAACTTCATGTTCCGTGTGAATTAACTAAAAATTTCCAAAGGACAACTAGATTTCTGTTGCATTGAGAATTGATAAGACTCATGTCGCAAAATTTCTGGAAGCAAAGGATCCTATTTACATTCATAAAGCAATCTGAAAGACAAGCCTGTGAAACATGTTGTTATCCAGTAGAGCAGAAAATTCTGTGCGTGCTATAAAAAAAGTTTGGCAAAGCTAAAAGCAACCAAGAGATATGGACAAAAGGATCTGTACTATTCACATTCAAAGTTCTAGACAATCACAAAGCAATTTTTGAAAGACCTACCTTAAATTAATTTCTATCATAAATTTTTTTCTAAATTTTAATATTTTTAAAATATCATTATTGCATTTACATAATTATTTTAGGTGAATATGTGTGTATGTAATATTACTTTAACTATAGTATGATATTACCATTGAGTAAGAAGCCATTACTAATATATACCAATAGAATTCCAAGTTGTAATATTCTAAAAGATCTATAATATGTTGTTTAATCTTAATTTATTTATTTATAAATACTGTTTTATAAAAATAAAAATAAAAAGTAGAAGAGAAAATACCCATTTCACCCCTCCATTGAAAAAGAAAAAGAAAAAAAAATTTGGTCATCAAGTTTAAGCATTAAATTTTCTTCCATATGTACCTAAATTAATTTTGGCCTCTCTTATTTACGTTATATATAAAAAAAATTATGTTATATAAAAAAAAGTTTTTCGTCCATATGTACCTAAATTAATTTTGGCCTCTCTTATTTACGTTATATAAAAAAAAAAATTATGATAGAAATTCTTGATCTCAAATATTAATTACTAATTAAAGATTTGTAATTGGAATCATGTTAAATAACTAAAATAAACTAGTGTTAAACATAGAAACTTTTCATAGAAAATTTACAAGTTGTAACAACTAAATATATTAAGGGTGTCAAATGGGTCGTGCCGTGTCAACGCATTTCCACAATAAGCATGGCCCGACACGGCCCATAGGCAAAGCCCCTATGTGCAGTGCATGGCACGCCCCATTTCAATTTTTTTTTTTTTTGGCTTTACTGATCGATTGGTACAATAGTGAGCCGATCAATTAGTAAAGCACCATTTTTGGCAGCGATCGTTCGTCACATAACTGTCGATCGATGTCTACACTAAAATAATGCATTGTCGGCCCACGGCCATCACCCTGTGGTTCGGCACGACCAATGTTACGGGTTGTGCCTGTTACGTCACGACGCTATAGCAAATGGGTCGTGTCGTACTGCTCCATGATGTGTTGTGTTGCCGTGCCTCATGCTTTCCGCTCCGTTTGGGATCTCTAAAATATACTTATATTCTTTACATGTAATCCTTTTTTACAAAATTATTTTAAATAAATCACTGTAATTTTTTATTATATATAGTCTAGACTCCTTTTAGACTTTTCGTGGACTCAAATTAATCCGAAATCGGGTTGAATTTGGATTCATTACCAAGAAAGTTCTCCCGGTACATGTTTTCTCCGTTCAAAATATTCAAACTCGAAATCTTAAAAGTTTATTATGTTTTAATTAATTGTATTTAGTCACAAAGAGCAGTCAACAACTTGGTTGGTTGGCCAACCAAGAAAGTGAGAGTTAATCTATATTCTATATAAATAGTGTTTTTATATTTATATATACTTATTATCTGACTGATTTTTTTTTTTTTACATAATTCTTTATTAAAGAACTATTGTTTTCGTGACCCAATGCATTGCTTTTTGGAAGTTACCAAGAGGCAGCCACTAAATTCAATTAGCAATACTAAATTCTAGGAAAGTCATGCAAGTCAAATAAGTATTAAAAAATAAATTCGAGCTGTAAAATTATATATTAGATGAATATTTTTTTCTGAAGGGATGGAGAGAGAGGCTAATTTTAAAAAAAAAAATGGTTAATATTTTTTTTTTACATATTATTTATCTAAGAACTATTGTTTTCGTGACCCAATGCATTGCTTCTTGGAAGTTACCAAGAGGCAGCCACTAAATTCAATTAGCAATACTAAATTCTAGGAAAGTCATGCAAGTCAAATAATTATTAAAAAATAAATTCGAGCTGTAAAATTATATATTATATTCTATTTGGTGTCGAGTTGAGTTCGTAAAAGAGTTAAATAAAGATTTTTAAAAAAAATCTAACATGGGTTGTACAATAAAATATAGCAATCTGAAAGGAATCAGTTGGTATAATTGTCGGCAACCAATTGCCAAACATAGTCATTGCATGCTTCATTTCGATCTATGATTTATCATTTATGGACGTTGATAAGATCCAACAAGTTTCCAATTCCAAAACAAAACTTGTTGGAATTGGATTGGATCCTTTTGATTCTAAAACATGTATACTATTCAGAGTGTTCTCACATATATATGTTCGAGTGTGTATTTCTATAATATTTATTAGGTAGTTTTCTGATATATTGAGAATGTTGTTCTCTTTAAAAGCTAGCGAGAGGTTGTAACCCACAAAATGTTATAGTGAAATCTTTTCATCTTGTCCGTGGTGTTTATCCTAATAATGTTTATGGATTTTCCACGTAAGTTCTATTGTCCATTTTATTCTTCATTTTCGGTATTTTTCTATCTGATGATGCCTCACTTGGAGCCAACAATTGGTATCAGAGCCTCGTTGTAAAAATCTTAAAAATTTATGAGTATGCTCCGTGGTTGCAGCTTTGACAGATCTTCCACATTAGAAAATATTTTTTGAGATAATTTTTTTGAGGCAATTTTATTGTTGTCAGAATGGTGGCGCGGTTCGAGATTGAAAAATTCAACGAAAGCAATTTCATGTGGTGGAAAATGAAAATGCAAGCAGTTTTACGAAAAGATCGGTGCTTGGCGGCTATTGGAGATAGACCCACAGAGGGCATGGACGATGAAAAGTGGAGAGAGATGAATAGTAATGCTATTGCCAATCTACATTTGGATCTAGCATATGGGTTATTGTCAAGTATCGCTGAAATAACAAATGCAAAAGATATTTGAGATACTTTGACAAACTTGTACAAGGTCGTCACTAAACAACAAGATTTTCCCAAAGAGAAGGGTTTATACTCTTCGGATGGCGGAATCCTCATCGGCGACCAATCATATCAATACACTTAATACTCTATTTGCCCAACTCACTACTTTGGGGCATAAAATAGAGGAAGTTGAACGTGCGGAGCTTCTGCTTCAAAGTCTACCAGATTCATACGATCAACTCATCATCAATCTGACCAACAATAGCCACTGATATGTTAGTCTTCAACAATGTTACAGTCGCGGTTCTTGAAGAAGAAAGTAGGCGCAAGAACATGGAAGACAGGTTGGCAAGTTTGAAGCATGCAGAGACTTTGCCTATGATGAGAGGAAGATCGATGGAGCGTGACTCCAATGGGAGCCACAAGTATGGTAGATCCAAATCAATTAGTAAAAAGAAAAATTTTATACCTCAGGCGGTGGTGAAATATTGTTCAGTAGCAACAACTGCTACGAAAGGCAGATACATATTTTATGAGACATGGATAATGGACTCAGGATCGACATGGTACATGATGTCTTGAAGAGAATGGTTTGATCAATATGAACTAGTCTCGGAAGGATCCGTTTTAATGGGAAATGATCATGCCTTGAAAATTGCTAGGGTTGGAACCATCAAAATAAAAAAAAATATTGATGGTACTATTCGCATCATACAGGATGTACGACATGTGAAGGGTCTGACAAAGAATATATTATTTTTGGGACAATTAGATGATCTCGGGTGTGCAAGACCCATATCAAAAATGGTATTATGAAGATCGTGAAAGGCGCGCTTGTGGTAATGAAGGCGGACAAGGATGCTAAAAAATGTATGTATTTTTGGGTAAAACACACAAGAAGACGAAACTAGCTACTGCATCGACTAGTTGAGAAGAAGAATTAACAGTGTTATGGCATAAGAAGCTCGGGCATATGTCAGAAAGAGGATTGAAAGTTCTCTCTGAACGGAAGCTGTTGTTGGGGCTTACAAAAGTGACTCTACCCTTTTGTGAGCATTGTGTTACCAGTAATTAGCACAGACTAAATTTTGGCACATCTACTGCCAAGAGCAGCGGTACATTGGAGCTGATTCATTCTGATGTTTGGTAAGCATCAGTTGTATCACTAGGAGAAGAGAGATACTTTGTCTAGTTCATTGATGATTATTCTAGGAGATGTTGTGTGTATCCAATCAAGAAGAAATCAGATGTTTTTCCAGTCTTCAAGGTGTTCAAAGCGCGGGTTGAACTTGACTCGCAGAAGAAGATCAAGTTTATGAGGACTAACAATGGTGGAGAATACACCAGTAATGAAAATGAAGCATATTGTCAACAAGAGGGCATAAAAGGCAATTCACGACGACTTACACATATTACAAATGGAGTGCGGAGAAGTTGAACAGAACCTTGTTGGACAGAACAAGAGTCATGCTGAAGACTGCTGGTCTAGCCAATTGCTCTCCGTCGGTAGCAATTTAACTGAAAACTCCGATGGAGTTGTGGACAGGCAAGCCAGCGGATTATTCTCGGTTATATACATTTGGAAGTCTGGTGTACGTTCTATACAATGAACAAGAAAGATCGAAGTTGGATTCTAAATCGAGAAAGTGTATCTTCTTGGGCTATGCTGATGGTATGAAGGGGTATCGTTTGTGGATCCTGCTGCCCACAAACTTATTATCAGCAGAGATTTAACTTCGAAGAAGATAAAGTGGAAGGTGACAAAGGCACACTAAATTCAGATACTACTACAATCAGGTGGAAAATGAGACAGATGAATATAAAGTTTCTTCTAAGATATATCCAGAGCACGAGGAACAAGAACCAATTGAGTCAGAGGTTCCAAAGTTTGGCAGTCTACTAGCGAAAGGAGACCACCGGTTGGTTTTCAGATTATATTACTAAAAGCAATATTGCATACTGTTTATTAATGGGGGATAGTGAGCCATTGAGTTTCCAAGAGGCTACACAAAGATCGGATGTATCCTTATGGATGACAGCAATGCAGGAAGAATTGAAAGCCTTGGACAGAAATAAAACTTGGGATCTTGTTACACTTCCACGAGGACGGGAAGCCATTGGTAAATTATGGGTCTATAAGATCAAGCGTGATTGTAACAACCAAGTGGAACGATATCGTGCAAGATTGGTTGTGAAAGGATATGCTCAGAAAGAAGGTATTGATTCAAATGCTCATATGCTACATATGTTATAGAGGATCGGATTTTACACTTAGAGGCTATGTAGATTCAGACTATGCAGGTGATCCGGATAAAAGAAAATCTACTGCTGGTTATGTTTTTACACTTGCAGGGGGTGCAGTAAGCTGGGTTTCAAAAGTGCAAACGGTTATGACGTTATCTACAACATATGCAGAATATATGGCAGCTACTCAAGATTGCAAGGAGACGATATGTATTCAAATGTTACTGGAGGAGATTGGACAAAAACAAGAGAAAGTTCGTTTGTTGACAGTCAGAGTACCTTGCACATTGCAAGGGATCCAGCATTTCATTCCAGGATAAAACACATTGAGGTACAATTTCACTTTGTACGAGAAGTGGTAGAAGAATGAAGTGGATACGCAGAAAATCCATACAGAGGATAAGCTAGCTGATATTTTGACAAAACCAGTTAATACTGAGAAGTTCGGGTGATGTAGATCCTCAAGTGGCTTAGCAGAAACGTAAGTAGCAGGGACTGACAAAATTGAAAGGATGTGTGGAGATGCGCTTGATTCTCAATCAAATCTCTAAGTGGGAAAAATGTCGGCAACCAATTGTCAAACATCATCATTGCATGCATCATCAAACATTAAATGAGGGCAGTGGGCAGCAATTGGTTGAGCAACATGAGAAATTCAACGAAAACGCGTACACTACGCGTTTTCAACCCTATAAATAAAGCTCCCTAGTTTCATTTCATGTATCTCATTTCAAAGTGTTCTCTCATATATACATATATATATATATATATATATATATACATTTGAGTATGTATTTCTATAATATTTGTGAGGTACTTTTATCATATATTGATAGTGGTGTTCTCTTTAAAAGGTCGTGAGGTATTGTAACCCATAAAATATTATAGTTGAATCTTTTCATCTTGCCCGTGGTTTTTACCATAATAATTTTTATGGGTTTTCCATGTAAGATATGGTGTGCATTGTATTCTTCATTTTCGGTATTCTTCTATCTTATGATGTCGCACCTAGGACCAACAATAATAAAATCCAAAAATTAATTACAATAATTCATTAATCACTTTTATGAGAGGATTAATTGTGTAAAGTGGCATAAATCTACTTTTTTTGTTCCGTCCTGTATTATGATGAAAACTAAAGGTCTGTTACGAAACCATCTAATTCTGAGGGTCATACCATGCAACATCGGGAGAAGATTTTCCAGGTATAGCTTCATCCATTGGATAGGGAAAAAAACAGGATCGTCTTGAGGCGGGAGCTACGATGGACGGACACTTCATTCGGTGCAGTCGGATATTTAGAGGACACCGACACGCCTCGCACATGACTGAGACACGTGTTGGACACACAATGTGTCGTGCCCTTAATATTTTTTTAAAAGAATGTCGGACACAGCCGAAGGACGTGTCCTACATGGAAAATATTGGTGTTGGTTAATCTAAAATTGTTTGACTATAATGAAATTTCTAAAGTATTAAAATCAAAACAAAATCTAATCTAAAACTTAGAGCCATCATTTTTTCTATATTCAGTTTTTCAAATCTTAAAATCACAATTGTTCTCGACAATTATAAACCACAAATTTCACATCTGGTAAGTGTTCGCCCGTTCAATTTTATGATTTTGGATGCTAAGTTCTAGGGTTTTTGTTAAGATTGTGTAGATTTTTTTTAATTGGGGTCTTATTATGGTAATATGCATTTGGTGTTACTTGAGTGATAATATGATGATTTCAGAGACATTCATTTATTTATAAACTTCTTGAATTTGGTAAGAATATTTCTTTTACTTTTATATATTTTTAGAAGTATTAATTTAATTATTTTGTACTATGGTACATGTATAATATATAAAAATATAATAAAATACAAGAGTGTCTTAGTAGTGTCATATTCTGAAAATCTTTAAAATTCATGTTGCCGTATCAGTGTCCGTGCATCAAAAGATATGACATGTAGATCTTGTCCCTATGTAGTATAGTCATAGTAGTGGTGCTTAACGAAGTAGATCGGTTCGAAATCGAACCGAAATCGAGCGAACCTGTTCAGAACCAGTTAGCTACAAGTCCAGAGTGGTTCTAACATTCCGGAACCGGTAGCTTACCGATTCCAGATCTATAGACTCCAGTTTCGGATTGAAACTGGAACCGGTTAGTTTTTTCATAAAAAAAAAAAAAAAATTTGTTGGCCAAGCATCGTTGATGTCTATCAGCTGAGTATATGCATATTGATTGGGTAATAATTCATTATTATTAATAATCTCATTTACAATATATAAGACTCTTAGAGATATACACGATAAGAAACAAATATTCTAAATAAGGAAATACAATAATCAACTCCTAAATATCAACATAATCAATATAATTTTAAACAATATTCTTGTGTATCTTCCAACAATGCCTGAGGTAGGGGTGGGCGTGAGTCGGGTTTTATCGGATTCGGATAGTTATAGTCGGGTACACGATCTATCGGTATGAAAGATACTCGGGTACCCGAATAATATCGGGTATTATTCAGGTACCCGATAAATATCTTTTTAAAAAAACAAAATATTAAATATAACATTGTATAAGCGTCTAGTGATGAAGTTGATATGCAAATTTAGTAGTTTTATAATAAAAATATCTTGACCAACTTCGTCATTATGTAACAAAAAAAATATAAGATGTAAATACAACTGTAAAATTCTTCAAATTAGACACGAATTTCTTGTAGAGGAAAAATGTTATCAAGTTTCACAATGCACCGACTTTATCAAGATTCTCACAAAGTGCGAAAACTGCAATACAATAAATTGAAATAAAACAAACAAATAATAAAAAAACAAAATATTAAACTGAGAGGCTATATGACCAAAAATTTTAATGTCCAAAAATTATAGTCTACATCTCGAACAGCATGACATATTTGTAGTAGCATCAAATATTAATCATTATCGAACGATTCCCGACTTTAGAAAGAAAGAAAAAGACTAAACTTGGTCTTTGGCAAAGAGATTAACACAGAATGAATACTGCTGATATCAACCCTGGTGGAGACTGGAGAGCATGAGTCGTCATACTAAGTTACCAACTCTATGTTATATTAGGGTTAACTAATATAGTAATTAAAAATCACCATAATAAAAATGACGGGACCCGATACCTGATCGGGTAGGAAAACTCCTACCCTAACCCGACCTGCCAACAATGATATTTGGCGTCGGGTATCACCCGAACCCGAGTTTCTAAAAAATTGCCCGACCATTATCGCGCTTGTCGAGTATCGGGTACCCGCAACCGAATGTCCATCCCTAGTCTGAGGCACCATCTTTTTCTTTTTGGGTGAATGGCTGGTGTT
Source organism: Haberlea rhodopensis (assembly GCA_907163345.1). NCBI lineage: Eukaryota > Viridiplantae > Streptophyta > Magnoliopsida > Lamiales > Gesneriaceae > Haberlea > Haberlea rhodopensis. Next base: position 28,367,311 of record CAJQUN010000003.1, on the reverse strand, counting down.
GGGGTCAACCCCAAAAAATCTATTGGGAATGTGTGCCTCATAATATGGGGCCCACATCCCCCATCCAATGAAAATGTAGTTTTTGGGGTTTACTATCTAGCCATGCCTTCCCTTTATTTTTGTTTGTATGTCAGTGGTCTCGTGACCCTGAAAATGCTTATATGCACCGGGTCTGATAATACACCAATATACATACAAATATTTTTATATGTATGTATATATTTGTATGTGTGCGTATGTCAGACCCGATGCACCCAAAAAATTCCCCTCGTGACCCCCTTTAGACCCGACCACAGTTCAGAACCGTTGGTTAGACGGTTTAGAATTACCTGTTCGACGGTTCAAAAAACTTCGACCTTTAACCTTAACCTTCATTGACGATTCCAGTTACGGTCCATGAACTGCCGGTTACGGTTAACCAACGGTTACAGTTACGGTTTAACCCTTATTTTTTAAAAAATTAAAATGTTATTAAAATTTTAAAAAAAAATGTAAAAAGTATTTGAATGTGTTTTCCTCCATGGATTAATCATAAATAACGTGAAATAAATTCAAGGTCAAATAATCAAAATCTGTAAGATATATTTGTTTGATTAACATATATAAATTATAACATTCTAATTAGATCAACAAGACTTTTATAGCTTAGTGGTTGAAGCTAATTATTCAAGTTGGAGGTTATGAAATCAAATCTACACCATAACATATTAAATTTGAAAATGTTAAAAAAATGAGAATAAGCCATTGAACCGACGGTTCACATGTTAGAAAATTATGACCCTTAATCCTATATATGGGTCATTACGGGCCCGACCCGTATTAACCTCAACGGTCCGATCCAGGGTCATCTATAACCCTTGGTCGAGTCTACCCCTTCGTTTGAGTTGTCCATTAACATCGACTTTTCCTTTTCTTCCTCGAAATTCTGCAAGTTTTATGCTTTTGTAGTGTATGGCCCATGCATTCGCGGTGATTTAGCCAATTAGCTTCGGGAGTCAGCAGGAACCACGACATGTTTGGCCCACGCATCCGTGTTCGTTTGTCTTTTGGGAAATGAACGTAAATGGACCATACTTGGACTGAGATGAAACTCTAAGAGATTTTTGTGATTTGTGTTTGTAAAAACATAAATCATAATAAAATAAAATAATATAAAAGATCTAGAGAAAACTGGACCTATAGATAGTCACATTACAAGATGTCGTCCTAACATAATGATTGTCTCTCTACGTACAGGTTTAAGAGTTGATCAAACTCCAAGATAAAACCATATATCTCACAGTAGCGTCTATTTTCCAGGACCAATTGTGGTCTGCAGATTCCTTTTTTTTTTTAAAGCTACTTTGTTGGATTTGATTGGAGGTTATCATGCCCTAGAAAAGCTTGTTCAAGAAAATCTTCACCCAACTTTATAAAAATCTTTTACTCAATAACCCCTCCTCATCGCACTGTAAAAAAAAAATTGAATAGGTTTTAAGTCACGCATCCCATTTACTGAATCTGAGAATGTGTGTGCTTATTCTTGGTAATGTTGTGAAATGGAGTTCATTTTTTTTTTTTTTTGCCACTATTGCTTATTAAAGGTGCAAAAGAGAGATATGGGGGTGTGTGTATAAGGTAGAAAACTTGAGAAACATACAAGTTGTTTTTAGAATTATAGATATATTCAATATTTCATCAAACGAAGCCTTTTATCTGTAAATAGAGGATGGAATAGAAATTGACTTAGCCAACTGAACAATCAAGTTCTTGAGGAGTTCCCAGATATGAGTCGTGATATCAGCCATGATTTTGGGTGATCTTTTACCACTGATAATGGCTCCTATCATATGGTGTGACAACGTTGGGGCTACTTAGCTTGCCATCAATCCTGTTTTTCATGCTCGCATGAAGCATGTTGAGTTGGGTTATCACTTTGTTTGTGCGAGTTGACTGTCGCTAGCAAGACCCTTCAGGTTCGCTTCATCTGGTTCAAGGATCAATTGGCCAACGCCCTAAGTAAGCCACTAGATTCTCCTCGGTTTTCATGGTTACGTGACAAGCTTGGTGTCGTTCCTCGCCCATCAGCTTGAGGGGGCATGTTGAGGAGTTCCCCAATATATTGTGATCTCGGCGGTTGATTTTGGGTGATCTTTTATAGCTAATTTAAGCAATTGTTTCCTATATGTGGTCATTACTATATTTAGCAGATTGTATAAATATATATTGTCTATGTATTACCATTTGTCCCATTGTATGAGTTTCATATTATTTGTTTATCTCTACACAAGTTATCACTCAAAAATGACTACGACACAGGTTTGGTAGCTAGGTTAAGTATTATTATTATTTTCCTCTCTTCTAACTCTAATTTTCTAATGGGAAGAAGCCCAATGACTTGCAAGAATGAGTCGAAAAACAAATACTTTTTTTTATTTAATAACGTACTAACATTTACGTCTGATTAACCGCTACCAGGTAAATCGAGGGGAAAACAAATACTTTGGACCCATTAACTAGAGCCTAAAACTAGTTGCTTGAAATGATCGATCATAACCTAAAATTGCAACTAATTAATTAATTGACAAGGGATAAAATTGTCAGCCAGCATTTGCAGGGTCTGTGGATGTATGCAAAACCATAACCGCACCCCCAAAATTTTTTAGTTTTTTTCTATAGATTTTTTTTTAAAAATAATATATTCTATTCTGAAAAAAAAAAATTTCGTCCCCATAACTTATAATCATGATCCGCTTATGCATACCACAATGGAGATTTTACGAGAAACAATATCTGCAGAGAACCATGCACTAAAGGAGCAAGACAATGATGAAGCAGCAGAGCGACGGAGGTGTACTTTGTCAGCGCCAGTCCCTCCCATCCCGTCCCACCTTTTCCACCTCCACCACCGCTACCGCCTACTGCTGCCACCACACATCACGATGGCTGTGAATATTGCAACCACAAGAGGAATTTCCGATTCATCCTGTTACTCTCCCTGCCCATCAAGAAATTAGAAATGCTACGAAATTAAAACACAACTCAACTGAGTTTGAAGTGGACAGTTAAGAAGATGGCTTATCTACAAGCTTATTTAAACAGTCAAAATATTTCATAACCACTGCGTATGTATTTATTTAGAAAAAGAAACAAGATCAAGTGGTATCAATGAGTTGTCCTTATCCTATAGCTCATATATAAGCGGGATTTATTTGATCTCGTATTAAGCGACGAGTCAGTATGGTAACAAAATAGGCAAAAAAACCTCTTTTTTTACCCTCCGTTTTTTACTGTGAATTTTAAGTAATAGTTTTCACAATCTTTGCCAAGTCAGTGTGACAGTGTTCTCCTTATTTAGCTTAGCTGGTGTAAAACCAGTCTTTGAGGGCTTATTCTTGTGTGTCTCTGTTGGTTATTTAAACAAACCATGGAACAATGGATTGAGATTGCATACGAAACTTTAAACAAACAAAAGAACAAACTTACCAGGCTCTACCAATTCAAAAGAAACTTTTTTTAAAAATAAAAAAGTTGATGAAAGGGATATTGAGGAATTTGTTTTGAAGTTGTATTCTATTGAATTGATTAAAAAATGTATTGTTTGAATATATTCTTCTCACATTTTTATATAAATGCCTTTTATAGCCAAACACACACTACAGTTTAAAATATCATCATACATTACATTTAATAAACTACTACAATTCAAAGACACAATACACGCATGCATTTTTATTCTTCAACAAGTGTGGCTATTAGGTAAACGATTTTTTTCTTCAACTTATGGAAGAAATCAATCGCTTGTAGAATAACTCAATCAACTCAACTTATCAAATCGTATTTGTGTAATCTTGTAAATTGCAAGGATCTGGTATTTATTGGTGTAGATCCGGGAGTTACGTCATATATTAACTCCACTAAAATCTGAAGCAAATCTCAAAATATGCAAAAACATATTCTGCGTATTCCAGCAAGGAAGAAGACCAATTTCAAAGCTTTCTTCAACCCAAATTCGTTCAAACACATTACAGTAAGTGAGTGTTTTTGTATACTATTGTTCTTTCGTATTAAAATGATATATGTTGTAAATTTCAATCGAAGACATGTCATACTTTAAAATTATGAGTTCATATATTCTGTGATAAATTTATGATTTGAAGCACTATAGATTTTGAAATCCAATCGGTGACTCAATAATGTGACATCAACGTCACATATCAACAATTTTACTGTTGTGTTAATGCTCACCTTTAATGGTACATCGTTCTATGGTGGATTAATTTTCGTATAGGAAAAATATATACTTTTAAGTCACGACATCAAAATATATTTGACATAGAAAGGATTTGTAAGTTAATAACCCCACTATACATCCAACCTATGTTGCACCGATAATCCAAAAAATTCCACGGTCAAGTATCGGATATTTCTGGGATACGGATACGCGGGGATACGACACCGATACGTATCGGATACGCCATGTGGCGTATCTGGGGACAAAAATTAAGTTTTTATTTCGGATACGTTTCGGATACGGTCAAGATACGCCTCTGACTGTATCCGACAAGGCTTGGATACGGGAACTTTGGAATTTTTTAAAAAATAGGGTTGAAACTGTAATTAAAATTAAATTAGTTAGCTTAATCCCTATTTCCTAACCACCTTAATGTGTTTAATGTCGATTATATGCTTGAAATTTTTAGATGTCCTGAATTAATATTTTATCATTTGTCGTGAATTTGGTGAGTTTGCAACTTTATTCTGATGTCTAACGTGTTTAATGTTGATTATATGCTTGAAACTCGATTTCTTACAAATATTATTAATTATATATTTATATATATATAAATTAATTAATAAAATTTGTCGTATCCAGACGTTTCGTATCCTACAAATTTCAAAAATCCCGTGCAATCATACCCGTATCTGCGTATCCACGTATCCGCGTATCCGTATCCGTGCAACATAGCATCCAACGACTACCATTAGTACAAACATATAAAAAATGGAATAATGATAATTGGATCTCACGATATGTTGGTCAAAGCCTCTTTGTTCTTTTATCATTTTCTCGGATCATGCATTGAGGAATGTGACTCTAGACGGAGGGAACGAGGTATTTTTTTGAGGAGTTCTCCAATTTTTATGAATGTTTTCTTTGAGACCGCTCCATAAAGCAAGCAACAATATAGGGATTGTGATTAGTAACCTTTTATAGCTCCGACCCCATAGGATAGATTGAACTCAACCGATTTCAACATAGTAAGTTCAATGTTAATACTCTATTGTCCTAAGGTATATCCAAGAGTGTGAATTTATACTTACATGTTGTGTTTATATTTTTTTAATGGACCCCACACATGAACAAAATGTCCACCATTACCCTTAAAGAGTAGCATTGAATTTTTCCACGCTATGGTAATCTTACTATATTATAATGTATAAGCCCCCTATACTAATTACTTTGGTTTGTCAAATTTGAATTTACCAAACTACCCCCTCCAATGGTTTGTTGTGATTCTTTGTTGCATCTTTTGAATTGTAATATTAACCAATGTATATGTCTCATTTATTTCATTACACGTATCAATTCAAATGCATTATATATTACGTTACACACACAACGTGTGTACATCGTCTGCTAGTAGGTAGTTAATTTTCAAAAGGACTAGAAAATTGGTGACATAGGAAGTTAATTTGGGAAACGGGGAATTGGGAGTTAATTTATTAATTTTATTGCCCTTTCACTGCCTTATCAATTAATATGTGCTAAAGACTTTATGCTTTCGGTTTGCTAAAGGAGTGAGGATCTGTATGGAACTTTATACTTGGCTTTGCCAATCTAATCTCGAAATTTCCTTATGAGGTAAAATTTGAGAAAAAAAATGATTATTTGAGACAAAATGTTCTTAGTTTGCTATTGAATTCGTTTCGAATACGATATAATCGTATTACACATGTTTTTTATTTTCTTATTGATGATGTAATTAGAGGCGGAGGCAATGTGGGTGTACAAGAGGGCCATGCACCCGCAAGAAAAAAAGTTCATGTTTTTTTTTAACCACCTAACATACAATCCAACTCGAGTTCAGTCTAGAAACTTGCAAAAGTATAGGTTATGGTTCAGGCGTATAAGGTCGAGTCAGAAGGGTTAATTTCACAGTTTTTTTAGCAAACCCTGAGTTTCCCATTACTATTTATTCTAAAATTTTCTTAATACACGTATTTAATTTTCATTAAAACTACAATTTAGAATAGCTAAATAATATCTGAAGAAACAAAATATATCATCAATAACATATTGTTCTCCAAATGTTGAAACAGATTTACACTGAAAACTTAAAATTTCGGCAAAATCAAGAAAAACACCACACAGATCCTGATTTAGATCACTAGTTCTAAGCTCTCTCACCCCTGATTCTCCTAGCAAGTTGGATATCCTTGGGCATGATAGTCACTCTCTTGGCATGGATAGCACACAAATTGGTGTCCTCAAAAAGCCCAACAAGATAGGCTTCCGCCGCCTCCTGCAGCGCCGCCACGGCGGAGCTCTGGAACCTCAGGTCAGTCTTGAAGTCCTGAGCAATTTCTCTCACCAGCCTCTGGAATGGGAGTTTGCGTATGAGGAGCTCAGTGGACTTCTGGTACTTGCGGATTTCACGAAGGGCGACGGTTCCAGGGCGGAAGCGGTGGGGCTTCTTGACGCCGCCGGTGGCGGGTGCAGATTTCCTGGCGGCTTTGGTGGCAAGCTGCTTTCTTGGGGCTTTTCCGCCGGTGGACTTTCGAGCAGTCTGCTTCGTACGAGCCATTGGAATGGTATTGGTAGACTGATCACTAATCTCTGTGGAAATTGGAATATGCGAATGGAAATTGCAGTGAGTTGGTTGTGGGATATTGATGTGCTTATATAAAGCGGGGGGTGGAAATTTTTTGGGACTGTTTGAATTTGGGTTAGAGAAGACCGTTGATTGGGTTTTGGTGCAACGGTTGAGATTGAAGAAGCGAAAGGGGTTCTCGCTCATGATCCTTGTGACGGTTTATGCAACCAATTAGATATTGCCACGTCACTTCTGCGAGTTTTGTGTGCCCATGCTCCTTTGATTTGCATTTAGGAATTTAAGAATTTCATTTAATTTGGACTTGAAATTAAGAATTCCAATTAATTTGGATTTGAAATAACTTTAATATTTAAAAATTTGAGACGATGGATTAAAAAGCTGTGGATTTACAATTTGATTGAATATGCATTAGAGATTTAAAATCCAAATCCACTAAAAAATTTCATACAAATGTTGCCAAAAGCTATTAAAAGTTATTAAATCGTATTTTCTTTATAATTAAAGTAAGGAAATATGCACCATGAGCTAAGTGAGTCTCGCTATTATGAAATCGTCGTTCCACGACGACAAACGAAAGCTGTTATATCCATTACGGAACGGCCGTTCAGGCCTACGAATAATGCATGAAAAGGACCAATAAAAGGCATAATATGGGTTATATGTGGTAAAACAGACGGTTGGCATCCACGCAACTCAGATCAAATCTGAGAATAGTTAAATAAAGCACAGACTTGGTCTTCTTGCCGACACTCTAAAAAGGAGGTTGAATATACAAGCAAAACAAAGACAATATCTATATATGTGTTGGTGAAGATCGGAAATGATGAATGGAAAGGTGGGTGGTTTGTTATGTGTGTGGCGGAAAAAGAGTTTTTCTATTACCAATCAGTGGATCGATAATGAGATTTTGGCAGTTAAGGGGTGTTGGGGGCCGAAACAGACTAATTGTGTGATTGTTAATGTCTACTCTCCTCGCGACTTCAGTGGGAAAAATCAGCTATGGGAAGGTATTAAGAGGAGAATTTGTGCTAATAGTGGGTCAAGGTGGTGTGTGATTGGGGATTTTAATGATATCCGGTCTGGTCTGTAGTTGAGAGAAGAGGTAGATCAAAGATTGAATATTCTGCTGAGATAGATGGTTCAATGATTTTATAAGCAGTTCATGCCTAACAGATCTACCACTGCTTAGAAGAAAGTTCACTTGGTATCGTGTTAATGGTTCTTTCATTAGCCGGTTGGACCGAGCACTTTTATCAGTTGCTTGGTTAGAGGAGTTGCCGGATTTGGTGCAAGTGGCTTTGGACCAATCTTTTTCGGACCATTGTCCGATCTTATTAAAAAGTCAAGTGCATGATTGGGGTGCGAAGCCACTCCATGTGCTTGATTGCTAGGGAGAAAGTTGAATCATTCTCTAGTTTTGTTAAATCAGAATGGAACAACATCCATATCCTTGGATGTGGTTCATTTGTGTTGAAGGAGAAGTTGAAAAAGCTTAGGTACAACTTGAAAATTCTGGAATAACAATCAGCTTAGGATTTTGGATGAAAACATTGTGTTAGCAAAATCAGGAGATTAATTCGTTGGACCTAAAATTAGAAATGTCAGATTTGGAAGAATGGGAAATTATAACGCGCAGAGGCATGGTTGGATCTTAATAGAAAGTGCAACATGAAAGAATCATTATTATTCCATAAATCTAGAGCGAAATTATTAAAGGAAGGGGATGTGACTTCCAGGTATTTCCACTACTGTATAAATCGCAACAGGAAATGCATTGAGATTAAAGGCCTCTACTTAATTGTTGATGTTAGGGTATCATTTATGGCTAGGAAGCTTGTGGCCTAGGCTAGTGTGTGTATGCATGTATTAGTTCGAAGTTCCATGTATTCGTGTATTTATCATATTTTTTTAATTTTAGTAATCATGAGATTTTTCGGTTGTTGCTATTATCAAAGATTGCCCTTGAGGACAATATCAAAAGAAGTAGAGTTGGTGAAGTCTGTAAATATCCAAGGTATTGTGTATATATACCATTTTTCGATTTCGGTTAATTCGGTTGGGTTGTCCGAATTAACCGAATGCTCACCCCTATCTGTATGAAACTTTATACTTCGCTGAATCTCTACATTTCCTTCCTGAGGTAAAAGTTGAGAAACAAGATGATTATTTGCAAAAAAATATTCTTACTTTGCTACTGCATTCATTTCGAATATGATCTAATCTTACTATACACTTGTTTTATTTCCTTTAGTGATGATGCAATTAGGGGCGTAGCTAGACATGACCGCGGTTTGCCAAAAATCGTGGCCCGCCCCAACCCGTAGTCGGGTCAACGGGCTGATTATCCGTTGACCCAATTCAACGGGTCCGAACCGTAGCCGGCCCGTACAATTCAAAAGTAATCGGCATGGAGAACCGGCTGTTCCACTTTTTTTTTTTTTTTTTAAAACTAAAATGTGTTGATGAAAATTCGAACTCTTGACATCTATCATCCATAAACAACTTCTTACCACTAAGCTATTACCTCAATTGTTTTATTTTGCATAATATAATTATATATACTAACAGACAATATATATATTATATGTTTAATCCTTTAATATAATAATAACTATTTTATATTGACAAATTTAAATAAAAATTATCTAGAAAAGCATGTTATGCTCTTAAATAAATATTATAAAATAGAAACAAATCTATAACAAAGTAAATACAACATAAAATGTTGGATAAATTGATAAGAACTAAAGAAATAGTGGTTGCAAAATAAAATACTATAATAATGAAGTAAATTATTACAAACAAATATATTATATACCTTTTAATTCTTCTACTAGCACTTATGTTCATTATTTGATTTACATTATATATATAACAATTAAATATGTATACCTTAATTTCCCATAATATGATTTACAATAGAAACTCCATAATGTAATATTTGATTAATTAATAAAATCTTTTAATAATTTGCTTATACTGATTTAGGAACAACATATTGAATTGATAATTCATTAACTTTATATTATATAAATTCATAACTTCTAACCTAATATATTTATGATTAATCAATGAAATCATCATAAAATAACTTTATCTGACATTTGTTTCTTATTTAAAATGATAGTTACAAAGCTCGTTACTGACTCTTTTTAACATAACCAAAACTTATGTTGTTTTCTTATAGATAAATAACAAATAATCCAATGTTATACTCGTCAATTTTATATGTAATTAGTACCATAATTTTAAATATTTCATATCAGTGTCATTTGTAATTAGTATCATAGTTGTATATGTTCCCTACAAATTTCATATGTAATTAGTACCATAATTGTAAATGTTTCATATCAATATCATTTGTAATTAGTACCAAATTTGTATATATTTCATACCAATTTCATATGTAATTAGTATCATTTTGTAAATGTTTCATACAAATATCTTTTGTAATTAGTACCAAAGTTGTATATGTTTCATACTAATTTCTTATGTAATTAGTATCATAATTGTAAATATTTCATATCAATCTATTTTGTAATTAATATCAAAGTTGTATATGTTTCATACCAATTTTATATGTAACTAATACCATAATTGTAAATAGTTCATACCAATATCATGTGTAATTAGTACAAAAATTGTAAATGTTTCATACCAAGTTCATATGTAGTAAGTACCAAACTTGTGTATGTTTAATACCAAATTCAATTTTAATTTTATTTTTGTTTAAAGTTTTTGTTAATCATTTTTGAAATAAAATTTTAATTTCAAATATTTTATAAAATGTAAGGGTCGAACTGTAACTGTAACCGAAGATTAACCGCGACACGAGCAGTAACCGACGGTTCATGAACTTTAACTAGAACTATCTATGAAGGTTCAGGTTAAGAATCAAGCTTTTATCAATCGTCTAATCGGTGGTTCCGAACCGTCAATCGGCGGTTCACGAACTGTGATCATGTCTAGACAGAGGCAATGTGGGTAAATGGGAGGGCCCCACACCTAAAAAAAATTAACTTTTTTACTTTTTGACGCTATTTTTTTTTAAAAAAAAGTTCATTCCTGAAATTTTTTTGGCCGGCTCCACTTCTATTTTTTTTTATCAGTAAATAAAATTTTATAACAAACCATAAAATTCGAACAAATATACAAAAGCTAAAAAGCAAACTAAAGCTATAAAAGCATATGAAATCCTACTACATTCTATTCTAGGAATCAAAAACATAAGCAGCGAATGACATGTACCTGTACCATTCTTGAGCATCAAATCTGTGGTGACCATCGTCCCTTCAAATAGCCTAGTGTTTCTCGATTGCCAGATCAGAATTACAAATAATTATATCACATCTGGTGTTACACCACGAGCATGAAAATAGAGAACTCTAGAAAATAAGGATACGTCTTCTTGAGCTTCATTCTGAATTTATGACGTGACATAAAAGTTGATTTTATGTAGTATTATGTTATTATTTAAATAAAATAATTTTACAAAAAAATGTTAACATTAGAAATAAAGTATTCGTTTAATTATTATAATAATTAAAAATTTAAAGAATTAAGTTACCCAATAAGTATATGATTCAGTTCTTAATGTTTGTGTCAATTCCTGATTTAGTCCCTGAAATTTTTAATGACCCGATTCAGTCCATCCCCATTTGTTTTAACGATATATTTAACGTTTAGGACTGATTTGGGACAAAATAGAAAACTAAAGGGACTAAATCAGGGTCAATGCAAATAATAGTGACTGAATCAGGAATCGAGTCCAAACAAGAGGGACCATATCATGTATTATCCCTAAATATATGCATGTGTATGTATAAATATATGGGTAGGATGGATTAATAGTGATTTATAAAACAATAAATGGCAAGTCGAATGTTAAATGCTTATATCCCCTTCCGGGACACGGGTCCGAATCCGGGCAATGTCCTAACTTGGTTTTTAAAAAAAAGAAATCAGTTTTTTTTTTGGTTCTGACAAAAGATTCGGTAGGTTAAATTTGTTCAGAAAAGAACAGTCGATTCGATTTTGTAAAATATTATTGAAGACCGAATTACCGAAATTTTATATTTTATTGGTGAGATATATTCATTGTGATATGTAAAACCAAAAAAGTACACCCTGATTGCGTAACTATAGTTTTCAATATTTTTCAAAAACAGAAATATTTATTTTCTAACCAATGTACCCGTTCCACCACCCTACAGGTTGGGGCTGGATGGACCGATTGATTTTATTATTGTAACATCCAAGTCTTCGGTTGAACACTTCATTATTGCACATGAAGACTCATTCCAAATCCATTCAACAAGCACCAAATGTCATTAGTCAAACTTGGAGAGTGCCTAGAAATCCAAATTCAGTTAACAATTACCCAAAAATCATTAGCCGCCGTGAGCTCTTGACTCAACTGATATCAAGGTGCTTCAGATTAAGCATGAATCTCGGTTTTCAGAGCTCAAATCCCCTCCTCTCGAAAAAATCATTAAGTTAAATTTGGAAGCTAACCTATCAAGGCCTCTATCTATTACGGGATTTTTTTAATGCTACCACAATTGGGCATCATAACCCTACACGTGGAATATTTTATTTGGAGAGCTGAATTGTTTATTCTACCTCTCCTTGTCATGTAGAATATATTCAATGCAATTTCACAGGATGGATTATCCAGCAACAATGTAACATCTATTAGGAAGCAACATGGAACCATCTCAACCACTTACGTGGCTAACGAAAGTATGATGCAACCCAACCAATTAAAACCATTTCCTTGCCTATCAAACAAGGCCACAAAATTAATTTCATTATAAATACCAATACATGGACCCATTCATCCTCCATCCAAAGAAATAGAAAAAGCACACTGAATATAGTATTAAAACCGATTCCTAAAAATTTAACTTCAATCATGGGTTTTCTTCCGAACTTTGTATGTTGTTTTACATCTTCACCTTCACGTGTATCGGATGCGAACACGAAGAACACCAGTTCATCGTGTTCCAAGAAGTCCAAGAGTGACAAGAAACCGGCAAGAGCTCCGATTCCACTTTCTTACTTCCCATTGAACTCCATAATCTCACGTTTGTAATCGTGGTTCCACTGTCAACTTAAATGTTGATGTTGGGGTATCATTTATGGCTAGGAGCTTGTGGCCTAGGCTCTGTATTAGTTCAAAGTTCCATGTATTCGTGTATTTATCATATTTTTTTAATTTTAGTAATCATGAGATTTTTCGGTTTGTTGCTACTATCAAAGATTGCCCTTGAGGACAATATAAAAAAACCTGGAGTTGGTGAAGTCTGTAAATATCCAAGGTATTGTGTGTATATACCAATTTTTAATGCTATATTGATGTACTAGTTGAAATACAAAGAAAAATAAAGTTAATTTTCTCATATTTTTTAAAGTATTTAATGCAAACAAATTTTCTTTCTGTAATGCCCCCAAAAAATTCATATAAATTATAATTGATAATTATGAGGTAATTGATAATTATGAGGTAAGCGTGATGCGTACTTGTTATTAAAAGAAATTAAAATATATTAGCGGTGCGTCAAGGTAGAGAATTTAATGAATTTGAGTGTATATTGAGATTAAGTTCGAAATATGTAACGATAATAGGAATAATTAAGCACCAGTTAATTTTATGAAATTAAGTTATAAATAAAGTTCGACGATAAATATTGTGCCCCAAACAATTTATTTATAGTAATGCACTTTAGTATTTTGGGCATAATTTTTTAATATGATATCGAAATTAGGATGATTCAAAAGACCGCATGAAGATAAAAGAAATATAACATATATATAAATATGTACGAGTATAAATTATGACTTTTGCTTTTGAGAATTCAAAATTGAACTTAGAAAATGAAAAAAGAAAAACGACTATTCTATTTGTTATATATCAAGATTTGAATATAGTTTGGGTAATCTTTGCATAAGTCAAATGTATATTCAGAATCATCGAGGTAAGTGCTACAGTTTAACATTAATATTTTATTGTTGATAGTTTTTGTTTAGCTAATTTATATAGAGTTAGTTAAAAATGGTGTATTTATTGATTTTATTAAATATTGAACATATCATTATATTTAGTTTGAGTCGAAATGACTAAATGATTGAGTTTTGAATTTTCGAATAATTAGCGGCTGTTTGGAAAATTAATTCTAAATGAATTATTGTTGCGTTTTATATGTACCGATCTCTTTAAATTCAGTTGAAAACTAATAAAGGTTCATAATTTCTATGAATTTATTCTGAAGGCTATTGAAAATGTGATTGGAGGATGTAATTAAATGATGATGCTATTGTAATGAGCTGGATAACGAGTTATTAAAATAATATAGATACTTCATGAGCCTCGAAATGTTAGGAATAACCTAATCCTAATTATCGACTCTAAGGTACGTATTGAGGTACAAGCATGTGAGCAATTGGAAAGACTGAGTTTGAGATTGATGTTTACGACATGGTAGATATGAGAAACTGTTGAGGTTTGTTGTGGTTGACAGATATGTTGACCTTTGATATGTTGTGAGTTACGAAAGGGAAAGAAGTGACGTATCATTGAATTATCAATTTATCTCGGTGATGACATAATATCGATAATGAACTTAGTGATTGTGAAATTGTGAAACATAAACACTCCGAGAAAGTTTTTTTTTTTGGTACGATATTCATAGAGTTAAAGAAACTTTCGTCAAAAAAAAAAAAGATATAATGAAGTTACCAGAATTTAACACACTGATAAACAGTGGCCGGGATCAAAACCAATTATTCAAAAAAAAAAAAAACTACACACCGAAAAATATGAAAAAATCCAAGTGCAAGTCCTAACATTGTACTCCTCAATAAGCTTGCCACTATACGAATCAATTCCTTGAAAAATGACATTATTTCTAAGTTTCCAAATACTCTAAATGATGCAATGTCACAAATCGTTCCAGGTTTTACAACGCCTTTGCGAATGGTTTCGGACCTTGGTGTTGGATCAAATGACAAACAATTTGCTTCGACCCCATAGGATAGATTGCTCAACTAATTTCAACATAGTAAGCTCAATGCTAATGCTCTATTGTCCTAAAAGTACATCCAAGAGTGTGAATTTATACTTACATTTGGTGTTTATATTTTTTTAATGGAGCCCCAAATACATGAACGAATGTCCACCATTACCCTTTAGAGTGGCATTGAATATTTCCATGCTAGGGAAATAGGTAGTTAATTTTCAAAAGGACTGGAAAATCGGTGACATGGGAAGCTAATTTGGGTAACGGGGAAATGGGAGTTAATTTATTACTTTTATTTCCATTTCCACGCCTTATCAATTAATATGTGCTAAAGGAGTGAGGATATGTATGGAACTTTATGCTTTCGGTTTGCTAAAGGATCTGTATGTAGGGGTGAACAGAATCTTCGATTTAACTGAAATAACCGACCGAACCGAATAAATTTGGAAATTTGGTTCGGTTAATTCGGAAGTTTCGGTTTTATTTTTTTAAAATATAGGTTAAATCGGTCCGGTTATCGGTTTTGATTTTAAAAATATCGGTTAACCGATTTAACCGATCTAATATATTTTTATTATTTTTTATATTTTTAAAATCAGTTTTTAATTTATTTTTATAATTTTTTTACATTTTTCAAAAATATCTGTTAATTCGGTTACCGACCGAATTAACCTACATTTTATCGGTTCGGTTTGTTCGGTTTCTTAAAAAAGTTCGGTTTGTTCGGTTTTGTAAAAAAAAAAATCGACTTTTTCGATTTCGGTTAATTCGGTTCGGTTGTCCGAATTAACCGAATGATCACCCCTATCTGTATGGAACTTTATACTTGGCTGAATATCTACATTTCCTTCTGAGGTAAAAGTTGAGAAACAAGATGATTATTAGCAAAAAAATATTATTAGTTTGCTACTGCATTCGTTTCGAATATGATCTAATCATACTATACACTTGTTTTTATTTCCTTTAGTGATGATGCAATTAGGGGCGCAGCTAGATATGATCGCGGTTTGCCAAAAATCGCGGCCCCGCCCCTAGACTCGTAATCGGGTCAACGGGCCTGATTATCCGTTGACCCAATTCAACAGGTCTGAACCGTAGCTGGCCCGTACAATTCAAAAGTAATCGGCGTGGAGAACCGGCTGTTCCACTTTTTTTTTTATTATTTAAAACTAAAATGTGTTGATGAAAATTCGAACTCTTGACATCTATCATCCATAAACAAGCTTCTTACCACTAAGCTATTACCTCAATTGTTTTATTTTACATGATATAATTATATATACTAACAGACAATATATATATTATATGTTTAATCCTTTAATGTAATAATAACTATTATATATTGACAAATTTAATAAAATTATCTAGAAAGCATGTTATGCTCTTAAATAAATATTATAAAATAGACACAAATCTATAACAAAGTAAATACAACAGAAAATGTTGAATAAATTCATAAGAACTAAAGAAATAGTGGTTGTAAAATAAAATACTATAATAATGAAGTAAATTATTACAAACAAATATATTATATACCTTTTAATTATTCTACTAGCACTTTATGTTCATTATTTGATTTACATTATATATATATAACAATTAAATATGTATACCTTAATTTCCCATAATATGACTACAATAGAAACTCCATAATGTAATATTTGATTAATTAATAAAATCTTTTAATAATTTGCTTATATTGATTTAGGAACAACATATTGAATTGATAATTCATTAACTTTATATTATATAAATTCATAACTTCTAACCTAATATAATTATGATTAATCAACTGAAATCATCATAAAATAACTTTATCAGACATTTGTTTCTTATTTAAAATGATAGTTACAAAGTTCGTTACTGACTCTTTTTAACATAACCAAAACTTATGTTGTTTTCTTATAGATAATAACAAATAATCCAATGTTATACTCGTCAATTTTATATGTAATTAGTACCATAATTTTAAATATTTCATATCAGTGTCATTTGTAATTAGTATCATAGTTGTATATGTTCCCTACAAATTTCATATGTAATTAGTACCATAATTGTAAATGTTTTATATCAATATCATTTGTAATTAGTACCAAAATTGTATATATTTCATATCCAATTTCATATGTAATTAGTATCATAATTGTAAATGTTTCATACAATATCTTTTGTAATTAGTATCAAAGTTGTATATGTTTCATACTAATTTCTTATGTAATTAGTATTCATAATTGTAAATATTTCATAATCAATCTATTTTGTAATTAATATCAAAGTTGTATATGTTTCATACCAATTTTATATCTAATTAATACCATAATTGTAAATATTTCATACCAATATCATGTGTAATTAGTACGAAAATTGTAAATGTTTCATACCAAGTTCATATGTAGTAAGTACCAAACTTGTGTATGTTTCATACCAAATTCAATTTTAATTTTATTTTTGTTTAAAGTTTATGTTAATCATTTTTGAATTTTTGAAATAAAATTTTAATTTCAAATATTTTATAAAATGTAAGGGTCGAACTGTAACTGTAACCGAAGATTAACAGCAACACGAGCAGTAACCGACTGGTTCACGAACCGTAACTAGAACTATCTACGAAGGTTCAGGTAAGGATCAAGCTTTTATCAATCGTCTAACCGGTAGGTTCCGAACCTTCAATCGACGATTCACGAACTGTGGGCATATCTAGACAGAGGCAATGTGGGTAAATGGGAGGGCCCCGCACCTAAAAAAATTAATTTTTTACTTTTTGACCCTATTTTTTTTTTAAAAAAGTTCATTCCTGAAAATTTTTTTGGCTGGCTCCGCTTCTTTTTTTTTTTTTATACAGTAAATAAAATTTTATAACAAACCATAAAATTCGAACAAATATACAAAAGCTAAAAAGCAAACTAAAGCTATAAAAGCATATGAAATCCTACTACATTCTATTCTAGGAATCAAAAGCATAAGCAACGAAGGACATGTACCTGTACCTTCTTGAGCATCAAATCTGTGGTGACCATCGTCCCTTCAAATAGCCCGAGTGTTTCTCGATTGCCAGATCAGATAGACTGTCGAACCCAGGGCCAAGGTTTCGAACAGTTGCCTGGCGGCTGCGTCCCGCATACTGTTTCTTGAACCACTTGATAGCACAGTGTAAAGTGGTCATCTGACGTCTCATCTGTAACCAGTCTCGTACCATGTTCCATAGGGCCAAACTGTATTCACATCGGAAAAACAGGTGATCATGTGTGTCAGTCCCATTAGAACACAGTCTACATGATTTGTCTTCAACGTAGCACGACCTATCCGATGTTAGTAGTTTCTCAAGGATACCCAACCATAAAGTACAAGCATGCTTAGGTAGGATGTCCTGTCTCCAAACAATTGTGGCCCATACAACCGTAGATGATGGTGGGACAAGATTTTATGTATTTCAATTTTATTTTTAATCAATCATCAATTAAAGCTGGAATTAAAGATTATATTGATGAATTAGAATTCTATAAATTCAAAGATTTGAAGCAATGTACTTCAATAACTTGAGCTTATTAAAGGATTTCTTTTGAGTTTACGGATTTTGTACCTATATTCTTTATTAAAAATGCTGTAAATTTAGGAGCATATAACAATATCGATTAAATCAATTCACTTTGCGTGTTCAAATCTTTGAATTTTTAAAATATCAATTATCACAGTTCGATTTCGTAAAACAAGTTTGTTGGTTCGGTTTTGTAAATTTGGGAGCATATAAATATAATGTTAATATACATAATCTTTTAAAAAAAAACCAAAAATCTTGTGTACAATTAAAATCCTAAAATTTTAGGGAATAAAAAAATAATTTTTAAAAACTTTAACTTAATCTGAGTATGCATCATTCTCCGACATTTCTTTTTATAAAAATAAAAGTAGTTTATCATCAATTTAATATTTTGTATTATCATCAATACAATTTTTTTTATAAAAAAATCCTAAACATTCTATAAATAATTAGTTTAGAAACTATTTTAAGAACATTAACAATAATTAGAAATAATTATATCACATCTGGTGTTACACCACGAGCATGAAAATAGAGAACTCTAGAAAATAAGGATACGTCTTCTTGAGCTTCATTCTGAATTTATGACGTGACATAAAAGTTGATTTTATGTAGAATTAAGATATTATGTTATTATTTAAACAAAATAATTTTACAAAAATTGCTAAAATTTGAAATAAAGTATCCATATTAATTATTATAATAATTAAAAATTTAAAGAATTAAGTCATCCAATCTTTTTCAGTGACATAATTCAGTCTCTAATATTTGCGTCAATTTCTGATTTAGTCTCTGAAGTTTTTAATTACCAGATTCAATCCCTCACCATTTGTTTTAACAATGTATTTAACGTTTAGTACTGATTTGGGACAAAATAGAAAACTAAAGGGACTAAATCTAGTCAGTGCAAATAATATGGACTAAATCAGGAACGAGTGCAAATAAGAGGGACCATATCATGTATTATCTTTAAATATATGCATGTGTATGTATGAATATATGGGTAGGATGGATTTATAGTGATTTATAAAACAATAAATTGCAAGCCGATGGTTTTAGCTAAATGGTAAATACTCATATCCTCATCTGAGACATGGGTCCGAGTTCAAGCAGTGTCCTAGCTTGTTTTTTTTTTTAAAGTTTCGGTTTGTTTGGTTCTGACAAAAGATTTGGTTGGTTAAATTTTTTTCGGAAAAAAAAAACGGTCGTTTCAATTTTTCAAAATACAGTTCAAGATCGAATTAACCGAAATTTATATATTTTATAGGTAAGATATATTTATTGCGATATGTAAAACCAAAAACATCACACCCTGATTGCGCAACTATAGTTTTCAATATTTTCAAAAAAGAAATATTTATTTTCTAAACCAATGTACCCGTTCCACCACCCTACGGGTTGGGTTTGGGTGGACCGATTCATTTTATTATTGTAACATCCAAGTCTTCGACTGAACACTTCATTATTGCACATGGTGACTCATTCCAAATCCATTCAACAAGCACCAAATGTCATTAGTCAAACTTGGAGAGTGCCTAGAAATCCAAATTCAGTTAACAATTACCCAAAAATCATTAGCCGCCATGAGCTCTTGACTCAACTAATATCAAGGTGCTTCAGATTAAGCATGAATCTCGGTTTTCAGAGCTCAAATCCCCTCCTCTCAAAAAAATCATTAAGTTAAATTTGGAAGCTAAAACGTAATATTTTATTTGGAGATCTGAATTGTTTATCCTACCTCTCCTTGTCATGTAGAATATATTCTATGCAATTTCACAGGATGGATTATCCAGCAACAATCTAACATCTATTAGGAAGCAACATGGAACCATCTCAACCACTTACGTGGCTTACAAAAGTATGATGCAACCCAACCAATTAAAACCATTTCCTTGCTTATCAAACAAGGCCACAAAATTAGTTTCATTATAAATACCAATACATGGACCCATTCATCCTCCATCCAAAGAAATAGAAAAAGCACACTGAATATAGTATTAAAACCGATTCCTAAAAATTTAACTTCAATCATGGGTTTTCTTCCGAACTTTGTATGTTGTTTTACATCTTCACCTTCACGTGTATCGGATGCGAACACGAAGAACACCAGTTCATCGTGTTCCAAGAAGTCCAAGAGTGACAAGAAACCGGCAAGAGCTCCGATTCCACTTTCTTACTTCCCATTGAACTCCATAATCTCACGTTTGTAATCGTGGTTCCACTGGCCTAGGCTCTGTATTAGTTCAAAGTTCCATGTATTCGTGTATTTATCATATTTTTTTAATTTTAGTAATCATGAGATTTTTCGGTTCGCGTTGCTATTATCAAAGATTGCCCTTGAGGACAATATCAAAAGAATTATTCGCTATACAACTCACAATCAATTACGTGCGTATAATAACCTACTCAAGCACATATTCAACCTCCATATACATCACCCTATCATGATGATTACACACATAAAAGATTCGGGTAAAGCATATGTCGAAATCACAACACAAAATAATTTTCCAAAAATCAGGCATCGGCGATCGATCGCCTCCCAAATATAGACATAAGCGATCGATCGCCCTCTCAATGCAATTGGCTACTGCCACTGGGCGATCGATCGCTAAGTTTCAAGCGATCGATCGCTCCACTGTTCATTATCTTCACAATTTTACCAACGACGCGTCGATCGATCGCCTCAGCCCTAGGGATCGATCGCTCCGTCCTGTTTCAGCCAAAAATGGCGTTTTTCGAGCAAAACTTTCAAATCAACAAACCCAACACCCCCTAATCCATAAATCATTAACAAGAACACCATAAATACTCCTTAAAAACAACAACTCAAAAATCTTTAAAAGCTAAAAACTCATAGCCAACTCTAAACATGCTCAAACTTTACAGCACTACAATAAAACGAAGGTAAACGCGAGGGAAGAAGATTATCAAATTTGTTAGGAAAACATTTCTAAGTTTTGGTGGTGACAAACATCAACTGGATGAACACCTACCGGATGTTGAAGACTTACCGGGTGATAAAGACCAACCGGATGACAAACATCAACTGGACGAACACCTACCGGATGTTGAAGACCTACCGGGTGATAAAGACCAACCGGGTGATAAAGACCAACCGGATGACAAACATCAACTGGATGAACACCTACCGGATGTTGAAGACCTACCGGGTGTCAAAGACCAACTGGATAGACATCAACTGAACAGACATCTACCGGATGAACATCAACTGGATGGCTACAAACTGGACAAACATCTACTGGATGGCTACCAACTGGATAGACATCAACTGGACAGACATCTACCGGATGAACATCAACTGGATGGCTACCAACTGGATATACATCAACTGGACAGACACCTACCGGATAAACATAAACTGGATAGACATCTACTGGTCTTAAGAGGATGAACGATCAGTTGAACAAAGAAGACCAGCATAAGTCTAACCAACCAGTAAGAGCACTAAGCAACAAGACAAAAGAAAGTACAAACATTCTCTGACAAAGGTACAACAGAGCGGCGCACACTGCTATATCTCCGCCACCATTAGCGTCAGAATAAAAGAGCCGTTGATCAACAAAATAGGAAAGAAGACAATCTGAATTTGGAAAGCTGATGTCTTCCTAATAAAGAAAAGCTACCGTTGGACCACCAATCCTATAAAT
The DNA here is from genome assembly GCA_907163345.1 of Haberlea rhodopensis. Classification (NCBI taxonomy): domain Eukaryota; kingdom Viridiplantae; phylum Streptophyta; class Magnoliopsida; order Lamiales; family Gesneriaceae; genus Haberlea; species Haberlea rhodopensis. Next base: position 28,345,266 of record CAJQUN010000003.1, on the reverse strand, counting down.
ATGTCCAAGCAAAGAATGAAGAGTTTAGCTGAGCGATTTATTAAATCAAAAGAAACACTTCAAAGCAAACAGAAAATCAACTTACTGATATTCTAAAAGTTCAGCACAAGATCAGACAAGCAGTGCAACTGAATCTGTGACAGATTATTTCCAATTGAAGTCTGCTGCTCAAGAACACTCGAAGCTAAAAGTTTATTTTGTAAAGAGTGTTATAGAATCTTTTGTAACCAATTTAAGAAGTTGTGATTGCTAGGAGTTTATGCCAAGTTGTGTGAGTGCCTAAGAAGGTTGTATACTGTAAAGTGTAAACCAAGTCTTCTAGTGAATCCTTCCTGCAAAGGAAGAAGGGGAGACGTAGAAGCGGTGTGCTTCGAACTTCCAGAAACAATTCTTGTGTCATTTACTTATCGTATATTTACTACTCAGTTTTATTCCTCACAAGTCCAGCATACGTCTTCCGCACTAAAATCAAGTGTCTGCTAACTTGCCTTATATTGAGAAGCTACTGTAACACTTAACAGTTTACAGTTAAGTCGAGAATAATCGAAATTGAATCTAGTGTTTATTCAACCCCCCTTCTAAACACTACCCCGATCCTAACAAGTGGTATCAGAGCTTATGTCTTCTCAATCTTGAGAAATTACCAAAAACTGATGTCATCATTCAACAAGATTCCAATGTTCAAGAAAGATGAATATGATGATTGGATAATTCGTATGCAAGCACATCTAAATGCCCAAGACGATGACATGTGGTTCGTCATCACTGATGGACCAATGAAAATTTTGAAAGTCAACACATCAACTGAAATTTCTGGTGGTGAGCCTCAGATGGTCGAGAATGATTGATCCTTCTGGACAAATGAAGAAAAGAAAAAGGCAAATCTTGACATGTGGCTAAAGATATATTATTCAAAACTCTGGACAAAAATATGTTCAACAAGATCAAGATGTGTCCCACTGCAAAGGACATCTGGGAAAAGATTGCTCAGCTGTGTGAAGGAAATGATCAAACCAAGGAAAACAAGCTCACTGTTGCCTTACAGAAATTTGAAAACATCAAAATGATGTCTGGAGAAACTCTCAGCGAATACGATGAGAGAGTAACCGGAATCATAAATGAACTCAACAGCCTTGGTAAAGATCTATCAAATAGGGAAGTCACTCTAAAAGTCATGAGAGGTCTCCCAAGAGAATGGGATGTAAAGACGATTGCTATGAGAGAATCAAAAGATCTAAACAAGATAGACCTACACGACTTATTTGCTGACTTAAAAGCTTATGAGTTCGAACTAGGTATTCGGATTGAAGATGAACCCAGCACCAGTCAACCAACAAAAGCTCTTACTGCATCTGAAGCTCCACCTGTCACAACAGAGATGACTTCTGAAAAATATGCAACGATGCAATGGTGCTATTTGTAAAGAAATTTGGAAAGTTTATGAAGAAAAATCAAAAGACTTATCAATCCTACCCAAGAAGACAAAGCTTCAAGAATAGATCAGATGAAGATGAACGCGTATGCTTTAATTGTCTCAAGCCAGGACATTTTATTGCTGACTGTCCTAAACCGAAGAAGGATGATCAAAAGAAAGGACCAAAAGAATATAGAAAGTCTAAAGAGAATAGAAGATCATCCAGAAGAGACAGAGAACAGAAAGTACTGGTGGCGGAAGAAAACAAGAACAAATGGGCTGACTCAGAATCAGAAACTTCTTCCAGCTCATCCAGTGACAGTGAAGATGAAGAAGTTCATTGTCTAATGGCCAACGACGACTGTGAGGTAAATGATCCTAATCTTTCTAAATTTACACATATTGAGCTCACAAATGCATTACAGGACATGATAAATGAGTATCAGATGTTGTACGAATCCTTCGAGAACTACAAGACTGAACAACAAGTCCCAACAAAACAGCAGAACAACGAATGTGATTGTGAACAATCCACTGAGTTGAAAAGCTTGAGGGATAAAGTAAGTCAGCTCGAAAAAGAAAGGGATGAAGCAACATGTGCATACCAGAAACTCAGTAAGCTGGTTCGCACATGGAATGCATGTACTGCCAGAAAAGATGAAATGCTTGAGTCGATAAGACTTGCCGGTGATCTTACCGGTATAGGCTACTCTAACAATGATAGTAATTCATCCTGCATCAAATCTCAAGTGTGTCTAGAAAGAAACAAGATTCAAACAATGAATTTTGTTAAATCAAGCACAATATATGATCCCATTGAACTGGTTAAAGAACCTGTTAAAGCAACACTCATTAAGGAACAGGCATCACACCGAGGTATTGGTTATGTTGAACCAATCAAGAAAGCTAAACCGGGGCAAAAGTTCAGAAATGAACTTAAACCCACTGGTCGAGCAGCTAGAGAGGTTAAACCCAACTGGTACTACAACTGTATGCCCATCCAGAAGAGGTATATGCCAAATAATAGGAACTACAAACCAAGAGCACATGCATACACTCATTATCACACTACACAGTCAAGACCATCACCATAATTTATGAATGCACACACATTTCAGAACACACACCGACCTAAGCCACTCAGGTCATACAAGTGTGGGTTCCGAAAGGACTAATCCTGCCCGGACCCAAGTAGGATTGGGTACCAATCATTTTATCGCTTTAATTGCAGAAAACTAGAATGCATCAAGTTCGGAGCTCAGAGTGATTTCTGGACAGCGGATGCTCTAGACATATGACAGGAAATGCGAGCTTATTGTCTGAACTGGTGGACTCCACCGGACCCACAATAACTTTTGGAGACAACACGAAAGGTAGAACCGTGGGTAAGGGTAAGATTATCTACGGTAACATTATTATTAAAGATATTCTGTTGGTTGAAAATCTATGCTATAACTTGATTAGCATAAGTCAACTCTGTGACAATGGTCATTCCGTAGAATTCAACCAGCACTCATGCACAATCAAATCTACTGATGTCAGTATATTACTTATAGGAAGAAGGCATGATAACACATATAAAATTGATTGGAATCTTAATCAGCCTACCTCCTCTACCTGCTTTGCTGCCCTGAATTCTTCCAAAAATTGGCTTTGGCACAAACGTTTGAGTCACTTAAATTTTAAAACTATTGCCAGTCTGCATAAACTTGATCTAGTCATTGGACTGCCCCAGATTGAGTTCTCAAAAGACAAGGTTTGTGCAGCATGCCAACTTGGTAAGCAAATCAGACCCTCCTTTAAGAACAAAGGGAGTAAATCTTCTTCTCGGTGCCTAGAGTTGCTGCATATGGATCTGTTTGGTCCTATACCAGTAACAAGTCTAGGGGGAATGAAGTATACCCTAGTGTTAATAGACGATTACACTCGTTTTACGTGGGTCCTGTTTCTAAGTCACAGAGATCAGGCTACTCCAAAGCTGATCAAACTACTGAAAAGACTCCAAAATGAGAAATCGTGTGGGATAGATAGAATTCCTCAACAATCAGTCACTCGAATCATATCTAGATGATCCTGGTATTAAACACAAATACTCCGCTGCTAGAACTCCTCAACAAAACGGAGTTGCTGAGCGTAGGAACCGCACTTTGAAAGAAGCTGCGCGAACTATGCTTGCGGAATCAGAAATATCGCAGAGATTTTGGGCAGAAGCTGTCAACACAGCTTGTTATACGCAGAACATATCAATGATTAATAAGCGAGCAAATAAAAACTCTTATGAGATCTGGAATGGCAGTAAGCCAAATATTTCCTACTTCCATATGTTTGGTTGCAAATGTTTTATTCACAACAATGGAAAGACTCATCTCACCGCTTTTGATGCCAAATCTGATGCTGGAATATTTCTTGGTTATTCTACAGTTAGTAAAGCCTTCAGAGTATTTAATAATAGAACTCTTACTGTAGAAGAATCAGTGCATGTAAAATTTGATGAACCTACTGACTGTACGATATCTGATATGCAAATCAACAACTTGAGCAATCGACTGGAAAGCACTTACATTGATGAAAATGTTGATGATGAGATAAATTACAGAAGCAGGACTGACTGCTCCTTAGAACCAGAAGTTCCTGAAGCTCAAACAGAGGAGTCTGTCGGTCAACAAGCACCGCATCCAGCTAAAAATGACACTCATGCACATACTCCTGCTACAGTAGAAGGAACAAATGAAAAAGATGCGACAATCAGAACTTCTGAATTGCCCATTCACATCCAATCAAATGAAGAGCTCAACCCTCTTGGACCTCCGCTCCAGTGGATGAAGGATCATCCTCCCGAGCAGGTCATAGGTAACCCTGTTGCTCCTCTACGCACCAGAGGACAAATGATTAATAAATTCCTTCATGCTGCATTCATATCTCACTTAGAACCTAAGAAGATTGACGATGCTATGTTAGACCCAAGCTGGGTAGAAGCTATGCAAGAAGAACTAAATCAGTTTGAGCGAAACAAAGTATGATATTTAGTACCACGTCCACAACATCACACTATAATTGGCACCAAATGGGTATTTAGGAATAAATTAGACGAAAATGGAACAGTAATCAGAAATAAAGCAAGATTAGTCGCACAGGGCTACAGACAGGAAGAAGGCATTGATTTTGATGAAACCCTTGCCCCTGTAGCTCGACTAGAAGCAATTCGCATATTTCTTGCATTTGCTGATTTTAAAGACTTTAAAGTCTATCAGATGGATGTTAAGAGTGCGTTTCTTAACGACAAACTCCAGGAAGAAGTTTACGTTGAACAACCTCCTGGATTTGAAAGCCATCAGCAACCATCTTATGTTTTTTGTCTCAATAAAGCTTTGTATGGTCTGAAGCAAGCTCCCCGTGCATGGTATGAAACAATATCAAAATATTTGACTGAGCATAACTTTACCATAGGCACGGTGGACAAGACCCTTTTCAAATTCACAAAGGGAGATCATACTCTGCTAGTTCAAATTTATGTTGATGATATTATTTTCGGCAGTACTAACTCAAAATTGTGCGAAAGATTTTCTAAAATTATGCAGGATCAATTTGAGATGAGCATGATGGGAGAATTATCATTTTTCTTAGGATTGCAAGTCAAGCAATCTAGTGAAGGAATTCTAATAAATCAGTCTAAATATACTAAAGAGCTGCTAAAGAAATATGGAATGAGTACCAGCTCAGCTGCTGCTACACCAATGAGCTCATCTGCCAAACTTGACTTGGATAATTCAGGAATACCAGTCGAAGTTACAATGTATCGAGGCATTATCGGATCTTTACTATATTTGACAGCCAGCCGACCAGATATTATGTTTGCAGTATGTATGTGCGCCCGATTTCAAGCAAATCCCAAGCAGTCGCACTTCACTGCTGTCAAAAGAATCCTCAAATATCTGAAAGGCACTGAGAATGTCGGTCTATGGTATCCAAGAGACTCAACTTTTAACCTTATTGAATATTCAGATGCTGGCTATGCTGGATGCAAAATTGACAGAAAAAGCACAAGTGGATATTGTCAATTTCTTGGTGATTGATTGATATCATGGGGTTGCAAGAAGCAGACATCCATAGCAACTTCTACTGCAGAGGTAGAATACCTTGCTGCTGGAAGCTGCTGTGCTCAACTGCTCTGGATTCAGCAACAACTAAGAGATTATGGAATTCAATCCACAGAGGCACCCATATTTTGTGATAATACGTCTGCCATTGCCATAACATACAATCCAGTTCTTCATACTCGTACTAAACATATTGAAATCCGTCATCATTTTATCAGAGATCATGTTATGAAGAAAGAAATTCGGCTGGAGTATATTTCTACCGAACAACAGGCAGCAGACATTTTCACAAAACCCCTACCGGACGTTAAGTTTTCCTACTTTCGAAATATTCTTGGTTTAATTGAAATTAATCCTTGATTATTTTGTTTTGGTAATGAATTCAGGGGGAATTACTTAGTTTATTCGCATAAATTAAGGGGGAATCACAGTTACAATCTTATCTTGGTTATTTAAGCTCAGCTGGTAATACAATGGTCTGCTGCAGTAGGTGTGTACGTACCAGTAGGACTCTACATCCAGTAGATGCTCTCTTACCAGTCGGACCCTACATACCAGCAGACTTTACCAAATATGCTTTGACAAAAATAACCTTCGATACCCATTAACCTAATGGAACGTCGGAATTCAAATTTACTTTTGTGTAAAATAAATTATTTCACTCCCGCCTAAATCCTGTCCTTTTATTTTTTGGTTAATTTTTTTTTAAATCGTTAGATGATCGCCACGTATACATGTGTCCGCTCATCTACAGTACGACGTTACATATACTTTTCTTTTCACCGCCATTAGTTTCATTACTCTTTATCTTCTTCAACAAATCACTGCGATTAACTTTCTTTCCAGAAAATTTTATTCAACAGGACTGTTGCTGCTTTTCCATATAATCATCAGAAATGTCGAAGAATACTCAACCAAGTTTCATCACTAATGCTGTTCATGTGGATTTTCATTCAATCTCCACATCATCTGATAAAGATACAAAGGAACTGTTTCACAAGTTGGATACCTCCGGTCTCTTAGTGATCCTAAGCCAGGCTCCCTCGTTCTACAAGGAAGAATTACACGAGTTCTTCGCTACTGCAAAAGTTGTTGATGGCTCCGTGGTGGCATCCATCTCCAACAATTGGTTACAATCACCCAACTTGAATTTGCCACCCACCTGTGTCTTCCCTCCACAGGACTTACTGATTTCTCCACTATTCCAGTGGAGATAAGGGAAGAGATGTGCATCATATTTTCTGACTCTACAAATTGCCTCCAACGTCCTCCGTTCAGGAAAGTGTTAATGAAGAGCCATTTCCGACAACTGGCGGATATCATTTCCAAGGGGCTACTGTGTAAAGCCGGGCCATTTGATATCATCACCCCAGAAAAATTTGATGTTATGAGTGCCATATACAAAGGCTTGGAAATAAACTGGTCAGTTATACTATTTCAAATTCTCACTGGTCTCGTTGTTTCTGGAAAAGGTCAATCAGGTTTCGTCCTACCACTAAGCAGCCTTTTTGACAGCAAAAACATTAAGACAGGGGCTCTCTCCAAACTTCATCCAGGGAGACTAATCACTGCAAAGTATCTTCAGATACACAGGCAGCAGAGCGGCAGAGAGGTTGGTCTGACGAAGCGTCGATCAAATCAAGTTATCAGTGACTCGGAACAAACCATCTCTGAATCAGCTGAGTCATCTCCTCCTCCTCCTCCCCCTAAGAAGCCCAGAACCAGAAAAGGGGCTCCTCCTGCTCTCCGACAGAAAGTCATTACTGCTTCTGCTACCATCTCCTCGGCAGGTCCGACGGCAGACATCCCTGGTAGAGAACCTAGTCCTGAAAATCCTCCACCCGAGGAGCCAACTACTTCCCATGCCTCATTGGCCATGGTACTTGCTACCTCAGTGGCTCCAGCTGACAATCCTTCCGCGCTGGTGAGCTCTCAGCAAGCACCCGGCTCTATCAGTTTTAGGACACCCAAGTCCTTGTGTCATTACTGTCATCCAAAGACCACCACCGCTGGTAAAGGCAAAACTCTTATGGCTCCAGTGTCCACACCTGTTGCCTATGAGATACAAATGGTCATGGATACAGTTGAAGCCAAGCTGCAGCCACAACTAGACATTTTTGATCCATGGGTGAAGGCACGGGTGAAAATTCGATTTAATGACTTCACTCCTATCCTGGATCAAGCACGGGAAGATGAGAACCAAATTTTGGCTTATCTTCAAATCACGGACCCTGAGAAGAATCTGCAGCTGAGGGATCTATTCCATCTGATGAACTATGTGGGCGAACTTCAAGCCGTTGTTGAAACCCGTCTTCAGCATTTCAACGGTGATTCAGGCACAGCGAATCATGATAGAGCAGTTCTAAATGCTCTTGGACCAAAACTGGAAATGGCCGAGCAAGCTCTTCATGATCTTCGCATATCAACTGGTCTTCACTCATGCTCTACTGCTGTAAATGTTACAAGCCCCGATCAGACTGATTTGCAGATAGCCACTACGGATTTGGAGATAGCTACCACTGATGTGGAGACAACTTCAACTACCTTGGAGGCAACTCCTCCTGCCAAAGAAATCTCCTCTCCAACTGCTCAACTTGTCTCCTCTGCTCCCAGCCCTAACAATGATCAACCGACCCAACTGATGGTTGTTGATCACGAAAATGTGGACACAGTAATTCAGACTGTGGTTCATCAAGTTACCATCTCCTCTGGCAATCATGAACCCAGCGAGTCCTCACATTCAAATGATCACACCCAGTCCTCTGCCGCTGCGGTTGTTGAAGACACTGCTACTATGGCTGTTACTGCCCCAGACTCAACGACAGCACCACTCGTTGAAGACATTGCTTTACTATCCACTGCAGTTGTTGACGATCATCCCAGCGTTCTTGCTACTACTGCTGACCCTCAAATAATTGCTGTGGATCCTTCAATGGCTCAAGAACCTTCAGAGGATTTCTTTGACTTCCAAACTTCAATCCCTCTGGAAGAGCCACCAAACATTGCTGATCAGCTAGTCAATCTATCCAACGCAATTTCAGCACTAGCCAGCGATGTCAATAAACTCAAGCAGGAAGAGCGCACTGTGACTCTTATTCTTGGCAGCCATGAGCAGCACACGGATTCTCAGTTCCAGCAAGTCTATAGGGACTTAAACAGTCTAACGACTACTGTCACCAGACTTCAGACTTTTGCTGTGGATGCAGTTGCGGACGCATTTTCTCGAATCTGCCAGGCTCGTCTTCAGATCACTCAACACAATGAATCACTTCATGATGCCACATCACTGGCTCTTGGAGATCGACTAGAAGACGCTAAGAGAGTCATAACCGATCAGCTGGCAACAATGCAGGCAGCGTTTGCTTCTCAAATCCAAGACTTGAGCAACAGCCTGCCTGCTGCTCCTCAAATTATTAGAAGACTGCCTGAGCCCAGCAGACCTGCTCCTCAGTCCCAGCGAGACCAAAGTCCAGCAAATCGCTCATCTACTGCAGCTGGACCATCCAGTAGATCAAGGCGTCCATCCCACCCCAGGTCCCACAGCTCCAGACAACCACAGACTGACAATCCTCCCTCCACCCGTGACTACTCCTCGCATTGGCTTGGAGGCAAACAGTAACCTTTATTGTCTTTTTGTATTTATCCTTATCTGATTTTCTTTATATATACACCGAATTGTCATCTCATCTTAATCTTTATCTGAATCTTTTCTTGTGCATGGTATGACACTTCACACTACAACTTGCTTGTTTTTCGCTATAAATAGCATGCTAGTTTTTTCAATTCTCTCAACGAATCATGCATCCTTTGACTAAAATTCTTACTAGTCGTGCCACTGGCTCTACAAATTCATGGGTTTATTACTTATCTAAATCAACCCTACATGGGTTGATTACTTATCTAACCCACATCTGCTAGCTCTTTCTTCTTGATCCAGTTCTGGTGCTCTTCACCAGCCTGGAATTTGAAACAGCAGATGCCTGGGGGCTGATGACAAAAAGGGGGAAGATAGAGATATAGTATTTTCATTGAAGACAGAGATCTCGCCAAGTGAAGACAATTGACTCTTTCTAGGCCTTTCTCTGCTCTTAAATTTCTATATGCACTTTTTCTCCCCCTCCCTTTGTCAATATCCCTGAAACTAGCCAGCTCGGGTGATTCCTCGGATCACTTCATACTGTCTATGTTTCTCTATTTGGATAAGTTTATAAAAATAGATCTGTTGTATGACTTGTAAGAAATTTGTTAGGACTGATGTATGAACTGTATCATAGCTGTTGTAATGTGTAAGGATGCGTCATGAAAGTTGTAACAAGAATTCATTTTATATAAAAATGATATTCATTCAACGGCTCAGTTTGATTACTTCTTGTAATCTGCTTATCTAGTCTAACAAATTGCAAAATCTACATTGTTTTTGTCTCTAAGTCTCAAACAGGAGTTGCTGTTCATTATTGGTCTAGCAAGAGTCTCCAGTACTAAGTTTTATCATCACCAAAAAGGGGGAAATTGTTAGGAAAACATTTCTAAGTTTTGGTGGTGACAAACATCAACTGGATGAACACCTACCGGATGTTGAACACTTACCGGGTGATAAAGACCAACCGGATGACAAACATCAACTGGACAAATACCTACCGGATGTTGAAGACTTACCGGGTGATAAAGACCAACCGGATGACAAACATCAACTGGACGAACACCTACCGGATGTTGAAGACTTACCGGGTGATAAAGACCAACCGGATGACAAACATCAACTGGACAAACACCTACCGGATGTTGAAGACTTACCGGATGATAAAGACCAACCGAATGACAAACATCAACTGGACGAACACCTACCGGATGTTGAAGACTTACCAGGTGATAAAGAACAATCGGATGACAAACATCAACTGGATGAACACTTACCGGATGTTGAAGACCTACCGGGTGTCAAAGACCAACTCGATAGACATCAACTGAACAGACATCTACCGGATGAACATCAACTGGATGGCTACAAACTGGACAGACATCTACTGGATGGCTACCAACTTGATAGACATCAACTGGACAGACATCTACCGGATGAACATCAATTGGATGGCTACCAACTGGATAGACATCAACTGGACAGACACCTACCGGATAAACATAAACTGGATAGACATCTACTGGTCTCAAGAGGATGAACGATCAGTTGAACAAAGAAGACCAACATAAGTCTAACCAACCAGTAAGAGCACTAAGCAACAAGACAAAAGAAAGTACAAACATTCTCTGACAAAGGTACAACAGAGCGGCGCACACTGCTATATCTCCGCCACCATTAGCGTCAGAATAAAAGAGCCGTTGATCAACAAAATAGGAAAGAAGACAATCTGAATTTGGAAAGCTGATCTCTTCCTAATAAAGAAAAGCTATCGTTGGACCACCAATCCTATAAATATGTCCAAGCAAAGAATGAAGAGTTTAGCTGAGCGATTTATTAAATCAAAAGAAACACTTCAAAGCAAACAAAAAATCAGCTTACTGATATTCTAAAAGTTTAGCACAAGATCAGACAAGTAGTGCAACTGAATCTGTGATAGATTATTTCCAATTGAAGTCCGCTGCTCAAGAACACTCGAAGCTAAAAGTTTATTTTGTAAAGAGTGTTATAGAATCTTTTGTAACCAATTTAAGAAGTTGTGATTGCTAGGAGTTTAGGCCAAGTTGTGTGAGTGCCTAAGAAGGTTGTATACTGTAAAGTGTAAACCAAGTCTTCTAGTGAATCCTTCCTGCAAAGGAAGAAGGGGAGACGTAGAAGCGGTGTGCTTCGAACTTCCAGAAACAATTCTTGTGTCATTTACTTATCGTATATTTACTACTCAGTTTTATTCCTCACAAGTCCAGCAGACGTCTTCCGTACTAAAATCAAGTGTCTGCTAACTTACCTTATATTGAGAAGCTACTGTAACACTTAACAGTTTACAGTTAACTCGAGAATAATCGAAATTGAATCTAGTGTTTATTTAACCCCCCTTTCTAAAAACTACCCCGATCCTCACAACATTATCTTCGAAAAACATCGCACCGAGATCGAGCCTTGCTCGATTTTGCTCCAAGGGGAAAAGAAAAGGGAAGTCGGGAGAAAAAGGGTGAGAGAGGAATGTGAGGGAGGGAGAGAGAAACGAAATGCCAAAATGATTGAACACCGAGTCCACTTGGTATATCTAGTACCAAGGCTCCAAAAACCCGAGTCTCAAATACTCACACCCTGACTCATTAAAAATCATCTGTATTCAATAATTATCTCCCACTCGCTATTTTCAATACCAACCTCTATCCAAAGTTCCCCAGATTCCAGATCCCACTACCAACACAAATCCCAAGGTTTAACACCTAAATGAGAATAAATTCCAACCCTTGGATCCAACAACCCCGATACCGGATTAAAATCCTCAAGAGTCTCAACATCGTAATTATCTCATAATTACCACCATTAAAATCCATTAAGGATCATAATCACTCCGGGATTATCACGATAATTTCCGGATATCACATTTCTCCCATACTAATAAAATTTTGTCCTCGAAATTTCAACACACGTCTATTAGAGATGACAAAATAACTCACAAATAATAGGGATAAAATAACGTCGACATACCATCGAATATATTACTAGACCACATTTAGGTCTAACAATTTTAGAGTTCAAACATCACCAATCACAAGGAAACACCCTAGCTATCATTCTCGATTTACATTTCCCTTCTCTTTATTTATTATTGATCAAGTGATGACGTCTTAGTACATCAACCCACTTAAGAAAACATGTCACACCAGTCATGCAGTTTCTTAAATCAAGACATTTAGATTCTCGTTCGGAAATCAAAATCATGAATCTCAAGTTATAGCTTATCAACATCTCATTGCATTAACAATCATCGGATTTCTATGTTAGACAGAGTTCATGCAAGAATCCTTAGACTCTCCAATCACATTTACATGTCCATAGACATCACTACCTCATTTATTGCACAATTATCAATACTCATTCATTAGTGTTCACGTATAAGTGTCTCATCACATCAATTACCACTCCACAACTAATATGAATTTGGCTAGGTAGATCTAAAATCTAACATTCGTACACACACGTGACATTCTTGGGCGTTAAATCAAACTTCAAACACTGTCATTTCTACGGTTTCAATACTTTAACTTCATCTTTCAAAGGTAGAACATATACATGCATTTTCATCAATGTCAATCACTTTCCGTTCACTCCAATCTTTTATTCACACTTTCTTTCAATTTTTCGTTTAACAATTCATCATCTCCTACTCAATATTAGACAGGGTTCTCATAAGATCATTTAAATTTTTTTACACACATGTGTATACCATCATTACGTAGCAATAAGCATCACATCTCATATGATGCCACATTTCAATTATCACATGCCCTCAACTCATCACATCTCAAATGATGCCCACATTTAAATTTTTTTACACACATGTGTATACCATTCCATTAGTTAGAAATTCATATGACTCATTTTGAACAAAGTTTTGTCTTAATCACCACGCTATTTCTTTCATGCAATCAACATCGCTACTCATTTACTAACATTATCATCCATCATCGTGGATCAGTGTCAATACACTATACAATTATTCAGTGTCAACATACTATACAATTATTAGGCATCACATCTGAATTCTTACTCGCCCATGAGTATTCTTGCCAATCATTTCAATTATTCTTTCATTTTACACACTTCATTTATCACACATACATCGTTATCTCATTACTATTTCGGTATACTGATAACGTCGTTCTCATCATCAGTCTTGCTATCCATTTCACCACATTAATAATCCACAATATTATGCACTCTTCAATTTCATTTCATATTCAATCATTGCCTCATGCAATACAATTAGTCAACATAATCTATGATTTCAATTTCAAGCAGATATCATAACATTATTCGAGTTTTTCATAAACAGTTATTCATTTTCAACAATAAAATTCTTCATCGCGGGTTTGTTCCATAATAACTCAACAATATTAACATTGCACAATTAGTTTCATACTTTTGTTGATGCAATCATCAATAAAGTACATCAGCATCATATTGTCATGCTCATCGCAGTACCCACATGCTCTAAAACATCAACCCTTCAACATCTCATTACTCAGCTATCATCTGGTGTAAAGTTAAGTACTAGAAACAAACTCATTAGTACTTCTCATAAGCACATATCATAATCACATACCACACCATTTATGCACTATTGGTATTCATTGTACCTCATTCTTTAAATGTGAATATCCCTGCGTCAAAAGTTACATGCATTCCTGCATATCTCATGTTACAACATACCATCGCATGCCTATGCGATTACATTATTGCGAGATTGGTATCACATTTCAACAATGTGACTCCTTTCAATTCTTAATTCAACAGTATTCAATGTTATTGCGCCATTTCAAGAATTCTTAGACACCAGTTCACCACATATTATTCGTTACCAGATTCTAATGCTGTATAATTACTAGAACGTTCATTAATAATTATCACATGTATGCATCATCATTCATACTCGTCTCAGTTACTAATTCTACCTCAAAACATAATAGATCATTACTTGTGAATATCTCTATATCACATATGCATTCACACAACAACATTGTATATCGTTCGTCACGTCAAGTCTAGTTCATTATTAATCATCACATGATTACTTATTATTACCGTTATTACACACATGTTAATAACATGTGTGTAATAACGGTAATAATAAGTAATCATGTGATGATTAATAATGAACTAATAACATTATGACCTCATACTTATTCTTTACATTCACGATAGTTCTACGTCAACTCTTGGCACTTACAACAATCACATGTCCACACACGACATTCATAGTGATCCCATATCAATCGTGACATCCTCGTTCATCTCATTCTTGCATGATTAAATTCAATTCAATACTACTAGTGATTACTCAATTGTTAATCCAAAATATAAGAACTAGCATGCTTTCACAGCAGTAAACATCATCACAAAACCAGTATCATTACTCAATTCATACTATAGATATGGTGGTGTTACCACTGCGGGTTACACATCGGCCTGTCTCGTTACTGCAACACAAGAATAAATGAACATAATAATATATGTTCCATTTCAATTCATTCTCCAATATTCATTATGTGCAATCGATTCTCATAATCAATATAATTCAACTGAGATAATACAATCAGCATCTATCAACCGTACATTAACATATATTCACACGCCAAACCAAATACAATGGTACTTTGATATGTTAAATCAAATGAAAAGGTTACCTTAACTCCTTGTTCTCATGGAACATGCCACTATCCTCTTGGGTCTACCTCTCATGCACCCAAGGAACAACCATGTAAAGATCTATAACACAACATTCACTGCCATCTGCAATCAACACATGATCAATATACATTGCTAACATAATAGCAGTACACAATTACTCATCGCACTATGGCGGCACACAATCAATACCCATTGCTTCGTGTAATAGCGGCAAGTATTCTATATATCAGTGGCTCAATAATATCCATCGCTTTGAATTATCGGCGGCACAATGGATATCCCTCGCTTTGACATACCAGCGACCAACGCTACGATATGACATCGGCAAATATCCTGATTCATCGCACGATAAGACAGTGGCATTTTCATCGCTTCGACATGACAACAACATTATCATCACTTCGACGTGACAACGGTATTATCATCGCTTCGACGTGACATCGGCATGTATCATCGCTTCAACACGACAACGGCATTAACATGATGTATCAATTTGCTCCACCGGCTCAAGAGGTGACTCCCATGTACATGGCACTTTGCCCCTTAGGCTCAAGATGTGACCCCCATATATGTAGCACTTTGTCCATTGGACTCAAGAGGTGCCTCATATGACAATTCAAACAATAATGCATATGTATAACTTCAAGTATACCTGCATTCTTTTAATCTCAACATACTCATACTTGATCCTCAGATCATCCGTTGTCATAAACCAATGGCACAGTATTGTCCACCATTTCCTATCATCAGACATCATATCCCATTTTTCATTCCATACAAAATCAAGTTTCTCAACACTGCATGCATATATATAACAATTGCACATTTATCCTTCCATTAGCAACAATATCAAATCATTATAACTTCACATTCAACCAATGAATACTATTTAAATAGTTACCCACTTATTGTCATTCTCAAACAACAACACTACAGTGGGTATGTTCATTACCATCCATGTTATCACTCAATATCACATTTCTCGTATCCCATACGATCATGTAACCACAATGGTTAGCAATAATAGAATTCTCCATTACTGCATATCATAAAATACGCATGGAAGCATAAAAACAACGCACCACACAAATGCTAAACTATAATCATGTAAGTTAGCGTGCCATTCAGTTCTCTCAAAACATCTCTTGGCCCTTAAGAGCTAACCACTACTCTGATACCACTAATGTAAGGACCCCGTGCCCTTAACCCACTATTAGTGCATTGTCACATATAATAGTGAATATTTCATGTCATTAGGGAATTCTTGTACATCATTTTTGACATCAATCCTCTTATCATTTAATTCACAGCACAATGCATCTAGCCTTAGTATACTGGTATGCGCTTATCGTGTAAGCCCAAATTAACCCCACTCAATCCTCAAGATTGATAACAAAAATATAGTAGTGTGAGTAGGGATCGATCCCACGAGGAGGTGTGAATTCTTGTGTTAATGAAAATCAAAAGCAAAATAATAAATTAAACAATGGGGTTCTGAGTGATTGAATTATACTACTTAAATTAAAATTAAAGATTAACTAATGAAAGCGATTCTTGGTATCGGTCGACTCTTCCTTGGATTATCTATTTCATCGATTCACAAAAGACTCAATTTTTCATATGAACATTCATCGTTGGACGTTTGATCAAATAATCAAAGTCCTATCTCACCTTACGTT
Source organism: Haberlea rhodopensis (assembly GCA_907163345.1). Taxonomy (NCBI): domain Eukaryota; kingdom Viridiplantae; phylum Streptophyta; class Magnoliopsida; order Lamiales; family Gesneriaceae; genus Haberlea; species Haberlea rhodopensis. The sequence goes on along the minus strand of CAJQUN010000003.1, from coordinate 28,328,739 downwards.
TAGTTAAGTAGCCCAAGCGTTCTAGTTTAACCCTTATCAAACAATCAATCAAAATACAAGCGATTAAGATTTAAATTGATGATAGCATATGAACTAGTGAGATCGATGAAGCTAAACAACATAATACAAGCGTCTATGTTTAATCTAGTCAAGTGTTTTCCCTAAGAATTTAACAAACTCACACGTGGAATTTAATCAATCTTAGTTGCTTCGTAAATTAGAGGGATCAAACGATTCCGTATTTGATATCTAATTTAGCTTTAGATTTAGGTTGTCAATCCAATAAACAAACACAACAATCATATCAATAAAATCAGAAAAACTCTTGATACTCAATAAAATTGATAATTAAATGTTAAGAATCTCCCCAAGATAAATAAAATCCAAGGATTTGTCTTCCTCAACCAAGAATTAAAAACTAGCTAGACATAATCTAAGAAAAACGATAAATAAAAGCAAGGGAAAGAAAACTAATCCGATATCCACTCGTCGAGGTGTCAATCCCGCCTTCGCTTCGATCTTCGTAGCCGTCTTCAACAAAATTGAAAAGAAAATATGAAACTAGTCTAAAACTATTCTACCCTAACTATCTAGATCATTCAAAGGTCTGAATTTCGAGGGATATATGTAGGAGGGGCTAAGGAGTAGGTTAGAATCCATGTAGGAAGGAAAGAAATCAAGAATCCAAGCTTTCCAAAACTCTGCTGGCGATCGATCGGCGCTGGCTGTCGATCGATCGCCAGCCTTTATTTTTTAGGCAGATTGTCTCGGCGATCGATCGCGGATTTTAGCCGATCGATCGCCGAGCCTTAACGTTTTCTGGCGAGTTTTGTTTTTTGGCCATAACGTTCTCATACGAACTCCGAATTCGAATGAACCAGTCGCCCACGCGAATATTACATAAAGTTCTACAACTTTTATATGGTCCACATTTCCAAAACTTTGGTCGAACATATAGTAATTTGAGGCTAAATGAGAAACATGTGTCTCGGATTCTGATTTTTCCTCTTTACTTCAACTTTACTCCTTCTTTCATCATTTTAGCTTGATTTCTTCACCTTTTCCTACATTTACACAAATATACAATTAGGTAGCATATGTATCAGTTTATCCATCAAAATATACCAAAGCGTAAACAATTAAGCATACTAGATGTGTCTATTTCTATTCACATCAAATACCCCCATACTTAAACTTTACTCGACCTCGAGTAAATCAGACAAAACTACAATATTTTTGTTTGGCTCATAGCATCATAACAAAATAACTTGTTCTCACTTTAATGCCTCAATAATTTTAATCATGCATAGCAAGAAAGGTGGGGAAAAGTTAACAGTGGAACAAGTTCAATCCCTAGACAACTCATACTTAACAAAGCAGCGAACGTGCGTGTGTGGTCATAAGCAAATATCATATGCAACTTATAGATCCAACAGATGTAAACCTACAATAGTTCAAGTTGTACACGAACACAAGTATAAGCTCACTTGCACACTCTTTTCCACTATCTTAGCCACTTGCAAACACAAATCAAGTAGGTCTTTATTAGCTTGTAGATTGGCCTAGGTATCGGCTTATGAAAGAAAGGAAAACGATATATCAAACAAGAGAGTATGATGATATGCACAATCTAAACTTCTCTTCTTACATTATTTTTTTCAAACCTTGTTCATTTATCAAGGTTTAACTAAATTATTTTCTTCTTTTGTGCCTTGGCTCCCCTTGGAGTCATATTTTAGCAATTTTCTCAAGGCATCCCCTTTTCTTTCACGCATTTCATTCTTTTGACAATGAAGTACAAACATATAATTCAATGAATTCCTAAGTGCATGTGAATGAAACACATCATACTCCCTTCAAAGGTATGGATATAATTCATATTTAGGCTTATTAGGGAACGATGATAAGCTAGTCAAAGAATGTCGAATGGGGGTTGTTTGTATGCTTACAACCATTGTTTGCATTAAGGCTCAAAAAGGTACTAGTAGTTGATTTTGTTTACATGGTAGGCTTGAAAGGCTCAAACGCATCAAAGATCGCCTATATCACTTTCATGTTCGCAAGTAGTCTAGACATGCATCTCAAAGAGCATGTAGTTAAGTTCTAGCATGTATTAGAGACTTCTTAAGACTATCACAAAGTTCACACAATCTTCACTATGCTATGCACACTTAACAAGTCATGACATATTTGTGCTCAAGATATTCAACTACTAAGTTAAAGCACAATTTGCATTAGAGTTCAAAGTGTTCCAAGGTTAACAATTCACCTATGTTCAAAAGCATGCATGCCCTCAATTAGATTTCATCATGGGCTAGTGATTCTAAGAATGCATTCATTACTAACTATGATCTCAAAATTTTCAAATTTTTCGATTTTTTTGTATTTTTAAAATAAGAAAAACAATAACACACCACTAATCCCTCCCCCATACTTAAATCTTACATTGTCCCCAATGTAAGACAAAAATACAAGAAAATAGAATAGTCTAACTACTAAAGCAAAAAAAATAAATAAAAGGGAGAAAGGAAACTAACTCCCCTGGGTTGCCTCCCAAGCAGCGCCTCTGTTTAAGGTAGGTGGCCCGAGGCCAGTCCTCTCGCTTAAGTCGATGCCTATTCGCCTTGCACCCCTTGAAGGGTTTTTGTCTTTTCACTATGTCGCATTCCTCCAAAGAAGTCAGTCGAGGTCGATCAAGATCTACCTCATGGCATCCTTTAATTTGTTGTCCCTTATGCTCACCTTTGGGAATCTCATTTTGGTGAGATTCCTTGTTATCCACATCTATCTTTGTTTGTTCTTCAAGTATTGATGGCCTCAGTACCATCGTTTCTGGAGTTTCCACCTCTTTGCCACTGTCCAAGGTGATGTTGTCTTTGAAAAAATAGTCCCAAGGATTCAGTTCATCATAGTACTCTTCCACCGACTCCTCTGTCACAACACATTATTCATCTAAGTATTCAACATGGCTCTCAGTTAGAGGCATACCTTGCAGAGTTGTAGGATGTACAAGCTCCTTTTCTTCTATTGGCACATGTGTCTCCTCTTCTAGCTCGGGTGGCACAATACCACCTTCTCCATAGTCTCCACTTCTTCATCACTCCATGATTCGAATTCAATCATGGTCTCCCTTTGTGCTGCTATCCGATCGGCCGATCTTATTAGTTGCTCCATTTGGTTACCCAAATTCTGAGTGCTAGCCCTGAATTCCTGTTGAAATTGCAAAGTACTATCATTAAGTGTTGAAACAAGATCTTCTAAAGACTCACCAGGGATAAGGTATTGAGGTTGTTCTGGCCATGGCGGGTATTGCGGTATGTATGGCGGTAGGGTGGACTTCATGTAAGGTGGAGGTGGGCTCATCCATTGATTGTCATAGTTGAGATTGGGATGACCACTCCAACTTGAGTTTGATGCACTTTGTCCACTCCCTACGCAAGTTGTTGCACAAGATATGCCAATTCGTCTAGTCGCCTATAGTCCTCCATGAAAAGATCCGATTTTTAAGAAATCAACCTGTAAGCACGAACAAACAAAAGTAGCGGTGGAGGGGGAGGGCGAAAAAGAAAGAAGAAAAACAAAAAATATTAACACAAAAATATACAGTGCCTCCCCGGCAACGGCGACAAAAATTGGTATGCGCTTATCGTGTACGCCCAAATTAACCCCACTCAATCCTCAAGATTGATAACAAAAATGTAGTAATGTAAGTAGGGATCGATCCCACGAGGAGGTGTGAATTCTTGTGTTAATGAAAATCAAAAGCAAAACAATAAATTAAACAATGGGGTTGTGAGTGATTGAATTATACTACTTAAATTAAAATTAAAGATTAAACTAATGAAAGCGATTCTTGGTATCGGTCGACTCTTCCTTGGAATTATTATCTATTTCATCGATTCACAAAAGACTCAAATTTTCATATGAATATCATCTTGGACGTTTGATCCAATAATCAAAGTCCTATCTCACCTTACGTTTAATTAAGTAACCCAAGCGTTCTAGTTTAACCCTTATCAAACAATCAATCAAAATACAAGCGATTAAGATTTAAATTGATGATAGCATATGAACTTGTGAGATCGATGAAGCTAAACAACATAATCCAAGCGTCTATGTTTAATCTAGTCAAGTGTTTTCTCTAAGAATTTAACAAACTCACAAGCGGAATTTAATCAATCTTAGTTGCTTCGTAAATTAGAGGGATCAAACGATTCCGTATTTGATATCTAATTTAGCTTTAGATTTAGGTTGTCAATCCAATAAACAAACACAACAATCATATCAATAAAATCAGAAAAACTCTTGATACTCAATAAAATTGATAATTAAAGCGTAAGAATCTCCCCAAGTTAAATAAAATCCAAGGATTTGTCTTCCTCAACCAAGAATTAAAAACTAGGTAGACATAATCTAAGAAAAACGATAAATAAAAGCATGGGAAAGAAAACTAATCCGATCTCCGCTCGTCGAGGTGTCAATCCCGCCTTCGCTTCGATCTTCGTAGCCGTCTTCAACAAAATTGAAAAGAAAATATAAAACTAGTCTAAAACTATTCTACCCTAACTATCTAGATCGTTCAAAGGTCTGAATTTCGAGGGATATATGTAGGAGAGGCTAAGGGGTAGGTTAGAATCCATGTAGGAAGGAAAGAAATCAAGAATCCAAGCTTTCCAAAACTCTGCTGGCGATCGATCACCAGCCTTTATTTTTCAGGCAGATTGCCTCGGCGATCGATCACGGATTTTAGCCGATCGATCGCCGAGCCTTAAAAGTGAAGGAATCTAGGTCCAATTGCATAAAAGTGAAGGAAATAAGCTATAATGGATGAAAAAGGACCAAACCGAGAAAATATGGAAATGGAGGGACGAAATCGCAAGATTGAAGATTTTGAGATCCGCGATCGATCGGCAACTTACAAAGATCGATCGCCACCATCCAGAAAATTTCAGCGATCAATCGACAAAACATCGCGATCGATCGCGGATATAAAAATTTTGGTTATTTTGTCCAGAATGTTTTGGTGATCGATTGGCAACTTATGAAGATCGATCGCCGAACCCGAAAAAATCAAGATTTTGTTTTCTTCTTGGTTATTTTGTGTCCAAACTTTGCAAAACTCTTCCTACTATAAATATGTATTGCCTTGGACGTTTGGCTCATAATTAACTTACACAAGCAGCCTCCATCACTCAAAAATCCTCTCCAACCATCCATACACATTCAAACCATTGAAGAAGAGATGCATTGGAAGAGGCGGGACGACGGAGCAAGGAGTCAACGCCTATCGTTTCTTTAGTATTCCTAAACTTGGTTCTTTGTTTTTATCAAATTATAAATGTTTAGATTGTTGAAAAACATGATTTCTCATTATTATTTGATGACTATAGTTTGCTAAGTTTTGTTGTCAAGAGTTAGGGGATCTCATGTTTTGAACCCACAATTTTAATTGAGTTTTGAATGATTTTTACAAATTCTTTGAGTTTAATTTGTTGTGTTCATGCTTTCAATGGATTAATATCCTTGATTGATTATATTGAATTGAATTGACCATAGGAGATTGTGATATGATATAGTAAATTAAACCGTGGATTTCAGACTGATATCGAGAGATGAAGTCAAATACACGTGTGATAGCTATAGATATCTAGTAACCGACAGCTAGAAGTTTTCATAAATCGACATACAAAATTGAGTGTTAAATAAGTGTATGATGATTGCCTTGTTGCATCTTAGTATTAAACTTGTTGTAAACGGACCAAGGTATAACAAGTGCTTTATGAAAACTCGTCACCAACGTTTGAATTTAATTCTTAACTATCGGTGAATTGTGGGGGATTGCATGGGTGAACCGAAAGTCTTGATAATTGTCTCTATTGATTCTAATCTTATTCGTTTTTGCTTGTTGGGTTAATTATCGAGTTAATTAGTCAATTTAGTTAATTAATCATAACTAGTTATCATTAAAAATATTTAAATTAGTGGAGTTTGGTATTTATTTTCTAGTCCTCGTGGGATCGACAATCCGTACTTTTCATATCCTTATACTAAAACTTAACACGGTGCACTTGCGGTACGCAATACACTGAAAAATACTGTTTAAAATAATAGCGATCAAGTTTTTGGCTCCGTTGCCAGGGACTAGTTTTAATAATATCAAACAAGATTAGTTGACTGTAGTTTAGTCATTCATTTTTTTTATTTTTGATTTTTTCCCTTGTCTATACTTTTCTACTGTTTGGTTCTTGTGTGGACTTTGCATGTTGACATGTTGTTATCTCTTGGTGCATGCTAAGGAGTAACAAGCCTAAACTTGAGCCTTTTGACCCCGAGATCGAACGCACTTGTCAATGGAGGCTAAGGCAAGCAAGAGCACACATGGCTAATAACGAGGAGATCCCAGCAGCACCAGTTGCAAGATCACTCATGGACTATGCCCACCCTTCATTCCATGGATCAATATCGAGTATCGCGAGACCAACCATCCAGGCTAACAATTTCGAGATCAAGCCTGCTATCATACAGATGATCCAACATTAGGTCCAGTTTGGGGGAGCTGCTACCGATGATCCCAACACCCACATCTCCAACTTATTGAAGATTTGTGATACCTTTAAACATAATGGCGTTACTGACGACGCCATCAGGTTACTTTTGTTTCCATTTTCTTTACATGATAAAGCTAAATCTTGGTTACAATCGTTGTCTGCAGTTCTATTACCACGTCGGATGGAATGACACAGTTGTTCTTGTCAAAATTCTTTACACCATCCAAGACTACTAAGATGCGGAATGATATCACAACCTTTCCCCAATACGATCCAGAGACACTGTACTAAGCTTGGGAGCGCTTCAAGGATCTACTGCGGAGATGCCCACATCATTGCCTCCCCATCTGGCTGCAGGTACAAACATTTTATAACGGTTTATTTTCTGTTAACCGTTCTATGATTGATGCAGCATCAGGAGGTACTGTGATGAGAAAGACGCCCGAGGAAGCCTATATACTGTTGGAGGAGATGGCTGCTAATAGCTGTCAATGGCAGTCCGAGAGGAACGTGCCAAAGAAGCAAGCCGGATTGCATCAAGTGAGTGAAGTCACTACCCTAGCTGCCCAGTTGGAAGCGCTGAACAAGAAGATTGATAGTTTGAGCATGCACGTAATGCAAGTTCAAACTGTTACATGCGAGCTTTGCCAAGGAGGACATCCGAGCACGGAATGCCAAGTAGGTAACCCTTTCGTTATAACTAATGAAGTTGTTAATGTTGTAGGGAATCAACAACCACCGACCTACCCTTACAAAAAAATGTACAATACGGGGCCGAGGAACTATCCCCAACCACCACCAGGGTATGCACCAAAGCCAATCATGGAGGAGCTACTAACCAAGTTCATATAATTGGCTGAAACAAGGATGAACAATCATCAGACATCGATAAAGAACTTGGAAGTCCAAGTGGGACAGCTAGCGAAGATCGTAGCCGGATGAGCACAAGGATCACTACCTAGTGATACTGAGACAAACCCTAGGGAGCAAGTCCATGCTATCACGTTGAGGAGCGGAAATGAGGTCGCTGAGCAGATTGATGCACACATTGAGTTAAAATGCGAGGCTGACATCAAGCAAGAAGAGGTACAAACACGCGACAAAGGTAAGTCTACTAAGACCTCTACACCCATCACACCACCTGCTAAGGCAGATATCCCACTCCCATTCCCCGCTGCATATAAGAGAGCAAAGATAGATGCTAAATTTGCTAAATTTTTAGATTTGATTAAAAGTCTCCACATTGAGATGCCTTTCATTGATGCTATACGGCACATGCCAAATTATGCTAAGTTTTTGAAGGAGATTCTATCAAAAAATCGGAAATTTTGAGATCATGAGATGATAAACTTAACTGGTGAGTGTTCCGCTATCATTCAAAATGATTCACCTCCAAAGTTAAAGGATCCAGGGAGTTTCACTATACCTTGCAAATTAACTCTATTTCTTTTCAGAAATCTTTATGTGATTTGGGGTCAAGTGTCAATCTAATGCATTTGTCTGTGTACATGAAGCTGGGTTTAGGAGAGCTAAAACCGATAAATGTGTCACTGCAGATGGCGGACAAGTCCATCAAGTACCCTCATGGGATAGTGGAGGATGTACCGGTCAAGGTTGATAAATTCACCATTCCGGTGGATTTTATCGTGTTTGACATAACTGAAGATGCAGACATGCCTCTGATTCTAGGAAGACCGTTCCTAGATACTGGAAGGGCATTGATTGATGTCCAAGAAGGGAAGTTGATCCTTCGAGTAGGGGGATCAAGTGGTTTTTGATATGTTCAAAGCTTCGAACACTACACGCACTGAGCACCGACGTTTTAGTATTAAATAATTGATACATTGCTTTTGATGCGATGCAGGTTAAGAGCGAAAAGAAGGAGGAGGTCACACCAAAGGCCCATCAAAGAGGAGGCAAATTCCATGAAGGTGCTTAGTTCAAATGAATAAGAAAAAGATGCGACTATTTCCATGGAAGTCTGACGCACCATGGGCCAGACCGTTCAAAATTATCGATGTTCTACCATTCAATACCTTCAAACTGAGAGATGACCATGTGACACTATTCATTGTGAAAGAAAAGTGGTTACAATGTTACCACAAGGATGATGTGAAATCATCCCCACATGGTAAAAAGTCCAGCTTGAGACTATAAATCAAGAACTCTTTCTTATCCTTAGCTTTGTTTTTGGTTTGTTTTTGCTTTTATTTTTTATTTTGGCGAGACTTCATGCGTGCTGTGATCTGTCCAACACTATTCCCCACGAGCTGACGAGGAATTGGACAATGATCACTGACGGTCGTTGTCAAAGGTAAATGCTTTGTCTCCTTTTCCATGCCTAGTACATTGAGGACAATGCATGAATTAAGTTTGGGGGAGTGCATTAGTGTGTCATGCTTCTTCTGTGGAATTGGATCGTTTCTTGAGCACAAAACAAATTCTTGAAAAGGAGTTCAATTAGAGAGAAAATAATGAATCATAGTAGTGGTCTCTATTCCATGAGGATATTAATCCCACTATGCATATCAACCTGAGTTTTGTTTTTTTACGACTTGTTGTGAATATCTTGTTTTGAGTAGCATGTCAAAGATGAGGAATATATTGAGCACATTTGAGTCATAATCTTGTGAATTGCATTTGTAGTAGTGAAAATATTTGTGAACTTGATGAATTGTTTTGAGCATCTTAGAGTACATTAGAAACTATTTGATGATGACAATTTGAGGCGAAATTTTATAGTTATGAACTTTATTTGTAAACGATTTAGGCGATTTTTGGACCGTTTGAACCTTTCAAGCTTACCATGATATATATCAATCTCTAGTGTCTCATTTTGAGCCTAATTGAAAAAGAATGGAGTATGTATAACATACTATTAGCCCCCATCCAACAAATCTCTTTGGCAACTCATTATACATACCTATTTGAGCTTAAATTGAAAAAAAATATCTTTACCTAAAGGGAGTATAATGAATCTCATTAGATGCACTTGAATTGCTATATTTCGATGAGCTTCTTGTAAAAAAGATGATGAATGAGAAAAGAAAAGAATAGAAAATCCTTGAGAAAAAATATCCAACTAAGACCCAATGTGGCCAAGGCTAAAAGAAAAAGAAGAGAAGCTCAATTATTTGCTAAAAATATGAACATTACATGCTTATACTATCTTCTTTGTGTTATCCTATCTTTTCTTTGAAGCCAACAACTAGGCCTAACATTACAAGCTTTAAAAGACCTATTGATCCAAGTTTAGGGAGTGACTACATTAGTGGAGAAGTGTTTGAAAATAGGACTATTAGATGCTCAAATATACTCTTACTTTTCATTGACTAGCATGATTTGATCTATGAAATTTGCATGGAACTTGAAAATGACAATAACACACACACACGTTTTGATTTGGAGACATGTTGCTCGATTAGGAGAAAACACAACCTGTTGAACATTTTTTATTGACTCTTGTTTGTCTGTAAGTGAGATGTCTGAGTTACTTGATTGACTGTGAATTGGTTTATTTGAATTATCAAATTGAACTCCACATTTTGATCTTATTTCTTGCTCGAGACGATCAAGTTTAAGTTTGGGGGAGTTGATAAGTGTGATTTTTACACTTACACAATGATTTTATAGTGGTTTTTGTAGTGATTCCTGGAAAATATTACTCGTTTTGGTATATATTTGTATATTTTAGGAATCTAGGTCCAATTGCATAAAACTGGAAGAAATAAGCTATAATGGATGAAAAAGGACCAAACCGATAAAATATGGAAAAGGAGGGACGAAATCGCAAGATTGATGATTTTGAGATCCGCGATCGATTGGCAACTTACAAAGTTCGATCGCCACCATCCAGAAGATTTCTGCGATCGATCGCGAACAATCGGCAAAACATCGTGATCGATTGCGGATATAAAAATTTTGGTTATTTTGTCCAGAATGTTTTGGCGATCGATCGGCAACTTATGAAGATCGATCGCCGAACCCGAAAAAATTGAGATTTTGTTTTCTTCTTGGTTATTTTGTGTCCAAACTTTGCAAAACTCTTCCTACTATAAATATGTATTGCCTTGGACGTTTGGCTCATAATTAACTTACACAAGCAGCCTCCATCACTCAAAAATCCTCTCCAACCATCCATACACATTCAAACCATTGAAGAAGAGACGCATTGGAAGAGGCGGGACGACGGAGCAACGCAAGGAGTCAACGCCTATCGTTTCTTTAGTATTCCTAAACTTTGTTCTTTGTTTTTATCAAATTTTTAATGTTTAGATTGTTGAAAAACATGATTTCTCATTATTATTTGATGACTATAGTTGGCTAAGTTTTGTTGTCAAGACTTAGGGGATCCCATGTTTTGAACCCACAATTTTAATTGAGTTTTGAATGATTTTTACAAATTCTTTGAGTTTTTGTTGTGTTCATGCTTTCAATGGTAATATCCTTGATTGATTATTTATTGCAATTGAATTGACCATAGGAGATTGTGTTATGATATAGTAAATTAAACCGTGGATTTCAGACTGATATCGAGAGATGAAGTCAAATACACGTGTGATAGCTATAGATATCTAGTAATTGAAAGCTAGAAGTTTTCATAAATCGACATACAATATTGAGTGTTAAATAAGTGCACGATGATTGCCTTGTTGTATCTTAGTATTAAACTTGTTGTAACCGGACCAAGGTATAACAAATGCTTTAGGAAAACTCGTCACCTTAGAACATTTGAATTTAATTCTTAACCATAGGCGAATTGTGGGGGATTGCATGGGAGAACCGTAAGTCTTGATAATTGTCTCTATTGATTCTAATCTTATTCGTTCTTGCTTGTTGGGTTAATTATCGAGTTAATTAGTCAATTAATCATAACTAGTTGTCGTAGGCTAAATATAGTTAAATTAGTGGAGTTTGATATTATTTCCTAGTCCTCGTGGGATCGACAATCCGTACTTTTCATAGCATGATACTAAAACTTGACATCGTGCACTTGCGGTACACAAACGCCACACTGAAAAATATTGTTTAAAATAATAGCGATCACAGTCCGTGATCACGATATGTCCATGGCACTCTATAGATCCCCTTTTGAGTTCTCAATTAACTCGGGATCGATATTCTTTGATTATGTAATTCTGACCGTACTCAGAATGCAATAGCACATGGTTCAAGGTCATTAGTGGTCATAACAGAGTTGTTTAGTATCTTATGGATGCACATGTCATAATCATATGCATAACATCGTAATCATATAGATCGTATAACATCACGTCCCAATATCTACATTTAAGAACTCAATTAGTTATTGCAAATCATATTGCATACATCTCAATCCATTCACCAATTCACGGTACTTATATAACACAATCACACACTCATACAAAGTTAAATGTCAAGTTATAAGGACATACTCAGAAGTTGTTGCACCTATCTCGATGATTCACTTACTTCGTCTTATATGTGCCCTGATCGAGATTATGACCTAGAAACACATGTCAAATACACAATCAAGTTCAATATCAAATGTCTACTACTCATTTTCGTATATGCATGTTATCTACGATATGCCCATACTAGTGAATCATATATCCAATATATCTCACATCTCCAATTTAATTAAATAGTTATGTATTTTTGGTTTACACATTAAAATTCGTAGAAAATCGATACTACACCATAATCTCAATTTTCTTGTTAAATATTGTTTATCATTGTTTAATCTATCACATATATGAATTTCATAATTTTTGGGCATTATTTCAAATTAAGCTATAACATAAACATAGGAAACAGTGAAGAAAAACTACCTCAAAAGGAAGATAACGAGGCGAGGATTCCAGATATGTACTTATTTCTAGTTTTGAAGTCGTTTCGAAATCCGAAAATCGACAAAACCCCGACTTCTCTTTTTCTTTTCCCTCTTCCTTTGCTAACGTCAATGTCACACAATAGAAGGTGTTAATGTATGTCTATATTCGAAAAGTTTAGGCGGTTCCCGATTTTTAGTAATAGGATTTTTTTAAGTTTCAAAAATTACCAACTCACCATTATCTCTATTTAATCCATATATTCAATCTATTTAGTCAATATATATTAAATCTTAAATCTATTCATTCAATTTATTCAATATCTTAAATCTATTCATTGTATTTATTCAATATATAAATCTATTCATTATATTCAATATCTATTCAATATATATATATTCTTATTCTAAATTTAATCAATATTTTACATTCTATTCACTAAATTTAATTACTATTTTCCAATTTATTCACTATTTTAACTAAATTAATTCAATATATTTACTATTGTTATTATTTTTCTCATATTCATATCTATTCATTAAAGTTTCAACTTTATTCTATTCTATGTTGTCCAATGCACATATCAAATGTCAAAATATATGCAATTATGCTTATGAATGATTTCATATATGCAATAATGTGTATGTATGATCATGTAAAGTTTTCGGGTCATGACAATTCTCCCCCCTCAGAAAATTTCGGCCTCGAAAGTTATACCTGTATCAGGAAATAACCACGGATATTTTGTTTTCATTTGTTCCTCTGTCCCACATAGCTTCACGTTCAGAATGATTCTTCCATAGAACCTTTACCATAGGAATTGCTCGATTCCTTAACTGTTTGTCATTGTATTATAATATCTCAACCGGTTCTTCAACATAACTTACATTTTCAGAAATTTCAATCGGTTCATTTTGAAGAATATGAGATGGATCTGATCTGCATCTCCGAAGCATACTAACATGGAATACATCATGAATCTGAGACAATTCAGGAGGCAAGGCAAAAGACGATAAGCTAATGGTCCAACTTTATCAAGTATTTCATAGGGACAATGTTTCGAGGACTCAATTTGCCTTTCTTTCCAAATCTGAGAATAGCTCTCTAAGGAGAAACACGAAGAAATACATTTTCGCCAACTTGATAATCAATTTCTCGCCTATGCTGATCAACATAACTCTTTTGTCTATCTTGCGCTGCTTTTAATCGGTCTTTCATGATTTTTATCTTTTCAACTGTCTCTTGAATAAGATCTGGACCTTCTAATATTCACATTCCTTCTTCATCCCAGCATACCGGATTTCTACATTTTCTACCATATAAAGCTTCGTATGGTGCCATACCAATACTGCTAAGATATTGATTATTGTTTGCAAATTCCATCAAAGCAATATAATCATCCCATGAACCGTTAAAATCAAGAACACATGGTTGAAGCATTTATTCTAAAGTCTGAATCGTTCTTTCTGACTGTCCATCTGTTTGAGGATGAAGTGATGTACTAAAATGTAATTTAGTACCCAAAGCTTCTTGTAAACTTCCCCAAAATCTTGATGTAAAACGAGGATTTCGATCTGATACAATAGATAAAGGCACACCATGTAATCTAATAATTTCATTCACATACCTTTTTGCTAAACTTTCAAATGTAGATCCACATCTAAATGGTAAGAAGTGAGCTGACTTTGTCAATCGATCAACAATCACCCACATTGCATCATTCTTCCTCGGTGTTACAGGTAAACCATAAAAAAAATCCATTGTTATACGTTCACATTTCCAAACTAGAATAGGTAATGGATGTAATTTATCCACCGGTGCTTGATATTCGGCTTTAACCTATTGGCAAGTCAAACATTTTGATACATACTCGGCCACATCCTTCTTCATTCTAGACCATCAATATTGGGTTTTCAATGTTTGATACATCTTTATGCAACCAGGGTGCATAGCATAAGGTGCAATGTTGTAAGGACCCTAGTTCCTTAAGTGCGGATTAAAGGCGTAAATAGAGCTATCATGCATAAACGGAGTATAAAAATTCGTGTCGATGCCTTGAGCTATTAGGTTACAGTGCCAAAATAAAGTTCCAAAAGGGATTAATTACATTCCCAACTAATGAATGTTAATCATATAGCTTTACACTACTCCTAGAGTAGAGACTATACAAAAGAATGTGCCTGCTACCAAGAGCACTCCTCACTAGCTCACCGCATCAACCCGCCTTAGCCCGTCCGCCCAAAAGTACCTACAGGAACAACCCCAAAACCATGAGCATGTATATAAATCATATTCACAATAATATGATTGTAATTCAAATGCATAAACCGTAAATACGATTCACTTCCTGTATTTAATACATTTAAAACTCCCTTGGTTGTCCCTGTACCACAATCATAATCAATGGATTATAATACCAATAATGTATGTCATGACAAGCATCCATTCCATGTATACCAATGGCCAATTCCAGTCTTATTATATCAGTGGCATAATACCCCTCGCGTTTACATGACAGTGGCATTAATACCCCTCGCTTCGACATATTAGCGGCATAATATCCCTCGCAACAATATGACAGTGGCATTATCCCCTTCGACATATTTGCGGCAAATATTCTTCATCCCTATAATATGACAGCGGCAAGTATTCTATCATCGCTTCGACATGAAGGCGGCAAGTATTCTTCACCACTGGAATATAATCTCGACTCATAATAACATGCACCAATGCATCCAATATATACATGCAACCATAATGCATATCCAAATCATGTATGCAACCATAATGCATAACTAAGACCATGTATGCAACGATAATGCATAACCAATTCAAAGAGTAATAAATACGTTTTACCGTCCGATGTCTGTACGTCTCACTACGTACCTTAGTCCCAAAATGTGTTGTGTCGTGGACTTTATCTCCTAAGCTGTGTGGCCACCTGGGATGGTTCTACACATTCACACAAACCAATATTAGGAGCTAATATTAGTCCAATATCAAAATTTCCACAAAAATATCCAAAACCACAACATTTTGCATCTCGCGATCGATCGCCACGAGGGCCCGATCGATCGCCACGAGGGCCCGATCGATCGCCTGATCATTCTGCCCAATGCCAAAATTTTCATCCTCCGGTGATCGATCGCCACATTTGGCGCAATCGATCGCCAGCCTCACCGATCGATCGCCCAAATGTGGCGATCGATTGCCAAACGACTCTGGAGCGTACTGGTGGCGGCACTTCGAAAACCACCATTTTTGCTCCCCATTTTCATACCAAACCATACCAACACTTATACCTTCAAACCAACAACATAAAACACATAAAACATTCAAAATACACCTTAAAACAACTAAAATCCAACACCCAAACCAAAACAATACCAACAAAAAACAAACCCATTTCCAAATCAACCAAAACCATTTCAAACCCAAACCAAACACTATAAAAACAACAAGGAGGTATCCATACCTCTTGGGGACTCCAAATCCTACCAATAATCTCACAAACAAGACTTTTGCAAGGATTTTCCCTCCACTTTTATGCCAAAAACGAAATGGAGAAGGGTTAGGGTTGGGGAGAGTGAATTGGGGATTTGTTAAAATGATGAGTATAGTGGGGGTTGTGGGGGAGTTAATTAAAAATTGTACCCCAACAATTACCATGATGTATAAAACATCCCAACATGATATTTTAAAAGCATTTTACCAAAATGCACCAAAACTCCAATTAAAACCATGCATCACCAAATAATCATTAACCATCATATTTAACCAATGAAAACACTCAATTACCCAACATGCATAACATGCACCCTGAAACGCTCTACCGGGTCACGCCTACCATGTGACTAAGCATTTCACCAAGATAATTAATTTCAACAAATAAATTAATTATCACCATAATTAATCACATAAACATAATTAATGCCCAAATTGCAATTAATTATTTCGGGGATATCACAATACTCCCCTACTTATAAGATTTCGCCCTCGAAATCGCATGCATTTACCCAAAACGAAACCAAACATAAATCACATACCAGAAAATAGTCCTGGGTAGTGCTGCATCATATGCCGCTCAGTCTCCCACGTGGCCTCCTCGACACCCCTGCGATCCCACTGAACCTTGACCATCGGTATCACTTTATTCCGAGGTCTACGATCAGCCCTATCCAGAATCCTGACTGGTCGTTCCTCATAAGATATATCAGAATCTAACTGAATCTCAGAAGGCTGCAATACATGCGACGGATCCGGCTCATATTTCCGCAGCATAGATACATAAAACACGTCGTGAATACCCGACAACGACAGTGGCAGTGCCAAACGGTAAGCCAAGGTACCGATGCGCTGTAAAATCTCATACGGTCCCACATACCTCGGAGACAATTTCCCCCGCATACCAAACCGAACCACACCTCTGAAAGGTGAGATCTTCAAAAAGACTCTGTCTCCCAACTGGAATTCCAACGGTCTCCGCCGTTTATTTGCATAGGCTTCCTGCCTGTCCTTGGCTGCCTTCATTTTCTGACGGATAACCTTTACCTTATTCTCTGTCTCCCAAATTAGTTCGGGTCCTCCCACTACTGGTCAAGTCATCCCAGTATAATGGCGACCTACAACGCCTACCATACAAAGCCTCAAACGGAGCCATCTGAATACTCGCCTGATAGCTGTTGTTGTATGAGAATTCTACCAAGGCCAAAGAATCTTGCCATGAGGCATCAAACTCTAAAATACAAGCCCTTAGCATGTCCTCGAGCGTCTGTATAGTACGCTCAGTCTGACCGTCCATCTGGGGATGATATGTTGTGCTCAACCTTACCTCAGTACCCAAAGCTGACTGTAAACCTTCTCAGAAATGAGATGTGAACCGTGGATCTCTGTCAGATATAATGGACACTGGAATCCCATGTAGTCTCACTATGTCCCGGACATACAACTGAGCCATCCTCAAGTATGTGTACGGCATACTGTAGGGGATGAAGTGAGCTACCTTCGTCAGCCTATCAATGATCACCCAAATGGCATCACAACCCGAAATAGTCCTCGGCAAGTGGGTCACAAAGTCCATAGATATGTGCTCCCACTTCCACTCTGGTATCTCTAAGCTCCTTAGCTCGCCACCAGGTCTCTACCTTAACCTGCTGACAGATCAAACACCTCTTGACAAAAGCGATCACATCACGCTTCATTCGCTTCCACCAGAAATGATCACATAAGTCCTTATACATCTTTCTCCCTCCTGGGTGGATACTAAATCGGCTACTATGAGCTCGCTCCCAGATCCCTCTACGCAACTGCGGCGTACACGGAACTACCCATCGGTTATCGAGTCTCAAAGAACCATCCTCAACCACTCTGAACTTTGATGGCTGTCCTTGAAGTGTCAATGCTGACCATCTCTGAACCTCATCATCCGTTTTCTGGGTTTTCATGATGCTCTCATAAATGTCCGGCTCTGCCAATAAAGTCGATACCCATACCAGCGATGCATCCACATCGAAATCATAGCCCAGATGGCAGTAGGAAGTCATCATGGCTGACAAATGCATGACATCCTCAGCAGTACTCTTCACCTTCCGACTCAAGACGTCTGCCGTCAAGTTTGCTTTTTCCCGGATGGTACTTTATTTCATATAGTCCTTGAGTAGATCCATCCATCTCCTCTGACGCATATTCAACTCCGCCTGAGTGAACAAGAATTTCAGGCTCTTATGATCTGTATATATGGTAAAAGATGTACCATACAAATAATGCCTCCAAATCTTCAGGGCAAAGATATTAGCCGCCAATTCTAAATCAGGGACTGGGTACCTAGCCTCATGCGGCTTCAACTGCCTCGATGCATAAGCTACCACATGCTTATCTTGCATCAATACACATCCCAAGCCCTGTAGTGATGCGTCAGTGTATAGAACAAACCTCTTGTTCTCCGTGGGAATTACCAACACAGGCGCTGTGGTCAATCGATGCTTCAACTCTTGGAAGCTTTGCTCACAAGCCTCAGACCAATAGAAAGGTATCCCTTTTTGAGTCAACTGAGTCAGTGGCTTAGCAATCTTAGAAAATCCCTCGACGAAGCGTCGGTAATAACCTGCCAAACCAAGAAAACTCCGTATCTCGGGCACAGAAGTGGGTGCAGCCCACTCCATCACAGCCTCAATCTTCCTGGGGTCCACTGATATCCCACTGCTAGATATGACATGCCCCAGAAACACTACACTGCTCAACCAAAACTCACACTTGCTGAGCTTGGCATATAACTGGTGATCTCTGAGGATCTGGAGCACTGTCCTCAAGTGTTCACGTGCTCTTCCTCACTCCGAGAGTAGATGAGTATGTCGTCAATAAACACAATGACGAAATGGTCCAGATAGGGTTGGAACACCCAGTTCATCAAGCTCATAAAGACATCCGGGGCGTTCGTCACACCGAACGGCATCACTAAGAACTCGTAGTGCTTATACCGAGTCCGAAATGTTGTCTTCTGTACATCCTCCTCCCTGACCCGTATCTGGTGGTACCCGGATCTCAAATCAATCTTACTATACAGCTTCGTGCCTTGCAACTGATCAAATAAATCATCAATCCTTGGGAGAGGATACTTGTTCTTTACCGTGGCCTTATTCAGTTGCAGTTAATCGATGCACAAACGCATCAAACCATCCTTCTTCTTCACAAAAAGAACCGGTGCGCCCTAAGGCGATACGCTAGGGCGTATATATCCTTTATCAAGGAGTTCCTGTAGTTGTTCCTTCAACTCCTTTAACTCTGCCGGTGCCATCCTATAAGGGGCACGAGAAATAGCGGATGTCTCAGGTAACAACTCAATCCCAAACTCGACTTCCCTAGCCGGTGGGAATCCTGGAATCTCCTCCGGGAACACATCAGCAAATTCCACTACCACTGGTACATCCTCAACTCTTAACTCTTTGCTCTTCCCCGTCGTGTCCACGGCATAAATCAGATAGCCCGTGTGTCCACTTTCCAATAATTGGGACATTTTAATTGCCGAAATCAACGGAATCTTCGCACGAGAACCGTTGCCATAGAAAGTCCACTGAATCCCCAAAACAGATCTGAACCAAACCGTCCTCTGCCGACAATCTACCACTGCCTGATATCTGTTCAGAATGTCGATGCCCACAATGCAGTTGAAGTCTGACATACCCAATACAATCAAATCTGCCTTTATCTCATTGCCCCCAAAATAAATGAGGCAGTCCATTAGAAAGTGATCAGCAACAACTTTCCTTCCGGTGGGTGTCGAGACCAATAGAGACGTGGGTAACGGAGACGTGCACATATGATGTCTCTCCACAAAATCCGCGGACACAAAGGAGTGCGAAGCACTTGTGTCTATCAAAATAAAGGCGGAATATGTAAATAAAAGGCACGTACCAGCTATCACATCCTCTGGAGCTGCATCGGCCTGCTCCCTAGTCAGTGCATAGACCTGTCCCTGAGGTTGCCCCATCGCCTGTCCTCCCATATGTCGAGGCACCATCGGTTGCCTCTGTAGTACCGTCCCGCTAGAAAACCTCCCTCGACCTTCCCTAAGCTCCGTCTGTCCTTCCCGATTGGGACAACACCGAGCAATGTGGCCCGGCTTGCCACATATGTAGCACGCAGAACAATCACGCATAAAAAATGCGGCCCTCCGCAAAAGTGGCACTTAACATCTCCAACTCTACTAGCTTGAGTTGGTCCCCCAAAAGTAGATGTACCACCCCTCCGGTCTCCTTGCTTCCGGTTATCAGGCCACTTTCCGCTAAACCGGGAAAAAGAAGAAGTCCCTCGTGACTTAAAAGATCCTCCCCGGGGCCTCAGATTCTCAGATGTAGATCTTTGTGATGGAACTGGTGGGGGTACGGCTTCAGGATAAGCACTCACCCCTATCTCTGCTAACTCCGCTCTAACAAGCGCATCATCAAAAGATGTCGGGTTGTTGGAAATAACCCGGTCAAATAATTCCGGTCGTAGCCCCTTCAGAAAGTGCCTCATCTTGGCATGTCCATTCGTAGCGATGTGAGGAACATACCTCAATAGTGATGAGTAGTGCATGGCATAGTCCGAGACTGACATGCTCCCTTGTTTCAAGTTCGTGAATTCATCCTCCTTAATTTGCCTAGCCGCAACAGAGAAGTACCGGTTTAGAAACCGGGTTCTAAATAAGGTCCAGTCGATCACCATACCTTAGGCCCTCAAATCCATCACAGTCGTCTTCCAACACATGAAAGATTTCTTCGCTAGTTGGAACTCCGCTAGTCTCAACCAAGCCGTCCTAGCACAAGGCGCGGACACAAATATCTGTTCCAGTCTCTCTAGCCACTCAACGGCCTCTTCCTCTGTCTCTGTTCCCTCAAACATGGGCGGGTGGAAGGTCAAAAACTGAGTCAGACTCAGCTCCCCTGACAATAACAACTGAGCAACCGGTTACATGCCCACAGCAGGTGGAGGTAAAGGATTCGTCTAACCAATGCTAGCATTCACGGTGCCAATATCGCCCACCTCTTCATTGAGGTTCCCCAAATTCATATCCGACATGTTGTAACACAAGGGTTAACAACAATTCCAAACAATATATATGCTACACCGTTAGATAACATGAATGATAAATAGCATGTTAGTATAACATTTGTATACACAAATATGCGCCACATGCATAAACATGCCCAAATGTAAACCCCTAGCCCAACCATGCTAAGGCTACCCTTCACTCATTCCCGGGTTCTCTAACCACTGCTCTGATACCACTAATGTAAGGACCCTAGTTCCTTAAGTGCGGATTAAAGGCGTAAATAGAGCTATCATGCATAAACGGAGTATAAAAATTCATGTCGATGCATTGAGCTATTAGGTTACAGTGCCAAAATAAAGTTCCAAAAGGGATTAATTACATTCCCAACTAATGGATGTTAATCCTATAGCTTTACACTACTCCTAGAGTAGAGACTATACAAAAGAATGTGCCTGCTACCAAGAGCACTCCTCACTAGCTCACCGCATCAACCCGCCTTAGTCCGTCCGCCCAAAAGTACCTACAGGAACAACCCCAAAACCATGAGCATGTATATAAATCATATTCACAATAATATGATTGTAATTCAAATGCATAAACCGTAAATACGATTCACTTCCTGTATTTAATACATTTAAAAGCTCCATTGGTTGTCCCTGTACCACAATCATAATCAATGGATTATAATACCAATAATGTATGTCATGACAAACATCCATTCCATGTATACCAATGGCCAGTTCCAGTCTTATTATATCAGTGGCATAATACCCCTCGCGTTTACATGACAGCGGCATTAATACCCCTATCTTCGACATATTAGCTGCATAATATCCCTCGCAACAATATGACAGCGGCATTATCTTTCGCTTCGACATATTTACGGCAAATATTCTTCATCCCTATAATATGACAGCGGCAAATATTCTATCATCGCTTCGACATGAAGGCGGCAAGTATTCTTCACCAATGGAATATAATCTCGACTCATAATCACATGCACCAATGCATCCAATATATACATGCAACCATAATGCATATCCAAATCATGTATGCAACCATAATGCATAACTAAGACCATGTATGCAACCATAATGCATAACCAATTCAAAGCGTAATAAATACGTTTTACCGTCCGATGCCCGTACGTCTCACTACGTACCTTAGTCCCAAAATGTGTTGTGTCGTGGACTTTATCTCCTAAGCTGTGTGGCCACCTGGGATGGTTCTACACATTCACACAACCAATATTAGGAGCCAATAATAGTCCAATATCAAAATTTCCACAAAAATATCCAAAAGCACAACATTTTGCATCTCGCGATCGATCGCCGCGAGGGCCCGATCGATCGCGAGATCATTCTGCCCGATGCCAAAATTTTCATCCTTCGGCCATCGATCGCCACATTAGGCTCGATCGATCGCCAGCCTCACCGATCGATCGACCAAATGTGGCGATCGATTGCCAAGCGACTCTGGAGCGTACTGGTGGTGCGCGATCGATCGCCAGAAACGGGCGATCGATCGCCGATACCTGCACTTCGAAAACCACCATTTTTGCTCCCCATTTTCATACCAAACCATACCAATACTTATACCTTCGAACCAACAACATAAAACACATAATAAACCTTCAAAATAGACCTTAAAACAACTAAAATCCAACACCCAAACCAAAACAATACCAACAAAAAACAAATCCATTTCCAAATCAACCAAAACCATTTCAAACCCAAACCAAACACTATAAAAACAACAAGGAGGTATCCATACTTCTTGGGGACTCTAAATCCTACAAATATCTCACAAGCAAGACTTTTGCAAGGATTTTCCCTCCACTTTTATGCCAAAAACGAAAATGGAGAAGGGTTAGGGTTGGAGAGAGTGAATTGGGATTTGGTAAAGTGATGAGTATAGTGGGGGTTGTGGGGGAGTTAATTAAAAATTGTACCCCAACATTTACCATGATGTATAAAACATCCCAACATGATATTTTAAAAGCATTTTACCAAAATGCACAAAAACTCCAATTAAAACCACGCATCACCAAATAATCATTAACCATCATATTTAACCCATGAAAACACCCAATTACCCAACATGGATAACATGCACCCTGAAACGCTCTACCGGGTCACGCCTACCATATGACTAAGCATTTCACCAAGATAATTAATTTCAACAAATAAATTAATTATCACCATAATTAATCACATAAACATAATTAATGCCCAAATTACAATTAATTATTTCGGGGATATCACAAATGTGCACTTCCTCCATTATTTCATGTCTTATGCCATTCACATTAGGAACAAAGAGTAGATTATTGATTGATAAACTACCATCATCATTGATAACAAATGTTGTACTATTTCCTTGTTTCACCTTTTCTGCAATACTGATTAGTTTATCATCACAAAATTGAGCATTTTTAATCATTTTAGTAATTACTGGACGGATGCAAAGTGAAGCACAGATAATACCAGTGTCATCGAAATTCAAGGCAACATTCATCTTTCTCAAGTCTAGCAAATATGGTAAAGCATGCACAGAAAGAAAAGAAACAGTACCATGTGATTTTCTGCTGAAAGCATCATCAACAACATTAGCCTTTCCAGGGTGATACTCAATAGTGCAATCGTAATCTTTCAATAATTCAAGACATCTTATTCATTTCATGTTCAACTCTTTCTGACTAAATAGATATTTTAGACGCTTATGACCAGTAAATATTTGAAATGTAGTACCATACAAGTAATATCTCCACATCTTTAATGCAAAAACAACTGCGGCAAGTTCAAGATCATGAGTAGGATAAGACATCTCATATGGTTTAAGTTGCCGAGAAGCATAAGCTATAATTTTACTATGTTGCATCAAAACACATCCCAAACCCTGGAATGAAGCATCACTATAAATAACAAAACCATCAGTACCTGAAGGAATTGTCAAAACTGGAGCAGTTGTGAGTCGTTCTTTTAATTCTTCAAAGCTCTTTTTGCATTCAACTGTCCATTTAAAAGAATACCCTTGCAAACAATTTTTTCAATGGAGTTGCTATAAGAGAGAAATTTTCAACGAATCTCCTATAGTACCTGGCTAAACCAATAAAACTACGAACTTCTGCAACATTGTTCGGGCACTCCCATTTATTTACTGCTTCAATTTTCACTTAATACCATCACGACAAACAACATTTCCCAAAATGACAACCTGATCTAACCAAAATTCACATTTGCTGAGTTTTGCATACAACTGTTTCTCACGCAAGGTTTGTAACACAATTCTCAATTGTTGTTCATGTTCCTCGGCAGATTTAGAATATATCAAAATGTCATCAATAAAGACAATCACAAATCTATCCAGGTACGGTCTAAACACATCATTCATCAATGCCATAAATGCAGCAGGTGCATTAGTCAAACCAAAAGGCATTACTAAAAATTCATAGTGGCCATACCTGGTCCTGAAAGCTATTTTTAACACATCAGACTCAACAATTTTCAACTGATGATACCCTGATCTCAGATCAATCTTTGAAAAGAATGTAGCATCTTGCAATTGATCAAATAAATCATTAATTCTTGGCAGTGGATATTTATTCTTTATAGTTACTCAATTCAACTGCCGATAATCTATGCATAACCTTAAAGTACCATCCTTCTTTTTAACAAACAATACCGGTACTCCCCATGGTGACACACTCGGTCTAATGAATCCTTTATCCAGTAGTTCTTGTAACTGAGTTTTCAATTCTTTAATTCAAGAGGTACCATTCTATAAGGAGAAATAGCAATTGGAGATGTACCCACTGGTATTTCGATGGTAAACTCAGTATCTCAATCTGGAGGTAATCCTGGTAAATCATATGGAAATACATCTGGATATTCTCTAACCACTTGAATATCCTCAAGTTTCAAACTATATAATCTACCATCTAATGTGAGCTAAATAGGCTTCACAACCACCCTTAACCAATTTGAATGCCATAGATGCAGATATTACAAATGTAGGCAATATTTTTCTTTTTCCTTGAAATACTATGTGACTGATCAGGAAGGTGCAATACTATTTCTTTGGTAAAAACATCCAACTTAGCATGATATTCAGTTAACCAATCTGTTAGGATTGATTTCGGGGGTGGGTTGCCATTCCACACCCGAGTTCAACCAACTTGAGCTTCAATAGCTCGTGTTCTTGAAATGATGCACCGAGAGATTATATCGAGTTCGGTTACAAAACCGAGCGGAAGACACTCGACATAACCGATTAAACATTTGAAATGCATTTTAAAGATATGCAATTAAAGTAAATAAACAAGCATTTGTTTATGGAAGTTCGAAGGTGGTGTAATCCTTCTACGTCTCCCCTTCTTCCACCTCATGGAAGGATTCCACTAGAAGACTTTGATTTATACAAACCCGTAAACCCGATCCAGTTGGGAATTCCCCATCCAACTAGAACTCCTAGCAACTCAACTATGTATGTTCTTTAATGTCTCACATACAAAGACCTCTCATCGGTTGTGATAAATTATCAACCGTTACAATGGTATTCACTCATCTATTAAGCTCTCATATACAATGAATAGAGTGAATACATATGGCACAAATGATCTCTAACTAGATCTGATATAGCAAGGTAAGTGGTGCCAAAGGTTTGGGGAGTGCTCTTCATTTAGCAACTTTTATCTTTGAAGTTCCCCAATTGAATCCCAAGTGGGTTTGCTTTGGAAGGCTTGGGTTGATATTCAATCAGCTGTTATTGAGCTTCCAAATCATGTATATATAGCCCCAAGTAATGATATATACGTTAGACACAAGAATATGCCCGTTGGAGAAGGTTCTGCACCATTCCCGAGCTTGCAACGATCATATTCTGGTTTCTGGGCTATCTGTATTTCGGACCGGACTGGTCTGGTCTGCTGGTCTGGTTCAGTCTGGTCTGCTCAGCTGGTCTGCTTAGCTGGTCTGGTTCAGTCTGGTCTGGTCAGCTGGTCTGGTTCAGTCTGGTCTGGTTCAGTCTGGTCTGCTCAGCTGGTCTGCTTAGCTGGTCTGGTTCAGTCTGGTCTGGTCAGTTGGTCTGGTTCAGTCTGGTCTGGTCAGCTGGTCTGGTCTGGACAAGTCAGTCTGGTCTGGACAGGTCAGTCTGATGCAAGACAAGCTTGATACAAAAACAGCTTGATAAACTTGCTCTTCTGATCTATTGCTTATAGCTCTTGATTCTTTGATTTCTGGGCAAAGTGGTCTACATAAAAGTTGTAGCCCTTTCTCTTAGCTTTCCACAGAATTAAGAATCACTCAATTTCGAGTTCGTATGAGAGAGTTCTGCTCGAAATACGAGGTGATGCTCCTGCTGTCTGTTTGCTGGATGCAGCAGCACATGGCGTGACTTGCAGAAGCTCTTTGGTCATCTTAACGTCCGATTCAGCCTTTGCCTTCCAAAGATGACTTGTAGATCTTTGTCTTAGATTTCCAACCCATACTGAATCGTTCCGTTCCGATAAGCGAGCTAAGAGTTATGGCCAACAGACTGACAGTCGCTTGCTGAAACATCTTGCTGTTTCTTCGCGGTACAGCTCGATCTTGCAGGCGTCTTTTCACCTTGATAACATTCGAACTAGCCGATATGTTGTGAGATATGACTTTTAGTATTTTGAGTTGGCTGTTCAACCTTTTTGGAAGCACGACATTTTATATCCGAGCTATTAGATATGATCGAAACAATCCGCTCTGCCAGAATTTTAGACTAGGTCCAGCTTGATATTTTCAAGTTACTTCTTTGTAATTCATCAAGCTCTTAATTATGATCTATGAACTGCACACTTGATGAAATATGTTAGCAACATAATAACAAGTTTTGTTAACATCAAAACCAAGATTATTCGTGTTTCCAAAACCCAACAATCTCCCCCTTTTTGATGATCACAAAACTTGAATAAAAATATGAACATTAAAGCACAATGTTGCATAACAAGAAAAATACCATATTTTTTAAACAACATATTTCTCCCCCTTTTTGTGTGAATCAAAAAGGAAGACAAATAAAATTTACTCCCCCTCAAGGATTGAGATAAAACTCTCCCCCTTAATTTTAAAAGGTTTGAAAATTTGAGCAAGTGAGGGGCAAATGGGGTAGGCTAAAACAAATTAAAAAAATTCAATGCACATTAATTTTTGAACAAAAATAACCTCTTTTGATGATAGATGAAGCATACTTGGCAACAAATTTGAATTTCTTGACAAAACTCAACAATGTCCATTTCATCTTTCCGCGGTGGCAGCACACTTAGTCCAACTTTGCAGAATAAACTATATCTCCTCGTGAAGAATTAGGCTGCAAGACCTATACCGTTGCGATCCTCTATGAGTCTAGTTTGCAACTCAAAAAATGGTTTGTCATTTGGACGTCTGATCAAGAAGTTATGCCAATTTTCCCAAAGTCGCTGCAAACTGCCAGAAAAAATAAAATGCTTCGAAAATTATTAGTTAAAATCTCAAAATAAAAATTTTAAACTTAAAATGAGTTTAGAACAGTTTGAACGAGAATTAGAACATTTAAAATAGATTTTAAAATTATTTTCGTGCAAAATGAATGCAACAAAATTGATTTTTATGCTAAAAAATTTCATACACCATATTTTGAAAAAATATGCTATGAAAATATTTCATGCTCATGAGAAAATTTTGAAAATGATTTTAAAAGATATCCGCTAAAAGAATCGGTTAAAATGCTTTCCAAGAACAACCCGCTCTGATACCACTTGTTAGGATCGATTTCGGGGTGGGTTGCCATTCCACACCCGAGTTCAACCAACTTGAGCTTCAATAGCTCGTGTTCTTGAAATGATGTACCGAGAGATTATATCGAGTTCGGTTACAAAAACCGAGCGGAAGACACTCGACATAACCCGCTCTATAACCGATTAAACATTTGAAATGCATTTTAAAGATATGCAATTAAAGTAAATAAACAAGCATTTGTTTATGGAAGTTCGAAGGTGGTGTAATCCTTCTACGTCTCCCCTTCTTCCACCTCATGGAAGAATTCCACTAGAAGACTTTGATTTATACAAACCCGTTGTACAAACCCGATCCAGTTGGGAACTCCCCATCCAACTAGAACTCCTAGCAACTCAACTATGTATGTTCTATAATGTCTCACATACAAAGACCTCTCATCGGTTGTGATAAATCATCAACCGTTACAATGGTATTAACTCATCTATTAAGATCTCATATACAATGAATAGAGTGAATACATATGGCACAAATGATCTCTAACTAGATCTGATATAGCAAGGTAAGTGGTGCCAAAGGTTTGGGGAGTGCTCTTCATTTAGCAACTTTTGTCTTTGAAGTTCCCAAATTGAATCCCAAGTGGGTTTACTTTGGAAGGCTTGGATTGATCTTCAATCAGCTGTTATTGAGCTTCCAAATCATGTATATATAGCCCCAAGTAATGATATATACGTTAGACACAAGAATATGCCCGTTGGAGAAGGTTCTGCACCATTCCCGAGCTTGCAACGGTCATATTCTGGTTTCTGGGCTATCTGTATTTCGGATCGGACTGGTCTGGTCTGCTGGTCTAGTTAGCTGGTCTGCTCAGCTGGTCTGGTTCAGTCTGGTCTGCTCAGCTGGTCTGGTTCAGTCTGGTCTGGTCAGTCTGGTCTGGTCAGCTGGTCTGCTTAGCTGGTCTGGTTCAGTCTGGTCTGGTCAGTTGGTCTGGTCAGCTGGTCTGGTCTGGACAAATCAGTCTGGTCTGGACAGGTCAGTCTGATGCAAGACAAGCTTGATACAAAAACAGCTTGATAAACTTGCTCTTCTGATCTGTTGCTTATAGCTCTTGATGGGCAAAGTAGTCTACATAAAAGTTGTAGCCCTTTCTCTTAGCTTTCCACGGAATCAAGAATTGCTCGATTTCGAGTTCGTATGAGAGAGTTCTGCTCGAAATACGAGGAGATGCTCATGCTGTCTGTTTGCTGGATGCAGCAGCACATGGCGTGACTTGCATAAGCTTTTTGGCCATTTTAACGTCCGATTCAGTCTTTGACTTCCAAAGATGACTTGTAGATCTTTATCATAGCTTTACAACCCATACTGAATCGTTCCGTTCCAATAAGCGAGCTAAGAGGTATGGCCAACAGACTGACAGTCGCTTGCTGTTTCTTCGCGGTACAGCTCGATCTTGCAGGCGTCTTTTCACCTTGATAACATTCGAACTAGCCGATCTGTTGTGAGATATGACTTTTAGTATTTTGAGTTGGCTGTTCAATCCGCTCTGCCAGAATTAGATATGATCGAAACAATCCGCTCTGCCAGAATTTCAGACTAGGTCCAGCTTGATATTTTCAAGCTACTTCTTTGTAATTCATCAAGCTCTTAATTATGATCTATGAACTGCACACTTGATGAAATACGTTAGCAACACAATAACAAGTTTTGTTAACATCAAAACCAAGATTATTCGGGTTTCCAAAACCCAACACAATCCATATCCAGAATCACATCAAAATCCTTTAACGGCATAACCAGTAAAGTAACATGCATTTCAGTATCCCCGATGAAGATTTTACAATTCTGATACACAGTATTTATCACAATCATGCTCCCTACTGGGTTTGAACAAATAAATCATAACCCAATGAAATTGGGGTTTCATGCAAATGCATCATGAATATCTGTGATATGAATGAATATGTTGCACCAGGATCAACTAAAACATAAGCTTTTAAACCAGAAATGGATAAATTAACGGTAATCACAGCTGGTGCTGAATTTGTTTCTTCCTATGTTATAGCAAAACCTCTAGCCTGATTATTGGCTTTACTTTCCTCTGTACCGATTCCTCTGCCCATACCAAATCGGCCTCGATCTCTTCCACTGTTAGGAGTAAAACCACTTGACCTGGTTTGCTCAACTGTAGGTTCTTCACGTGGCTTTGAACAATTAAGGCTTTGGATTCAGCTTCTAACTTTTCAGCACGTACCACTGCAGCTATCAGCTTGCTAAAAGATTCCAAGTCTGTAGGTGTGAGACGATCACGAATAGTAATCGAAGTCCCATTTCAAATCTACTACACTTCTTCTTTTCTGTCGCTACCATGTGAGGAGCATAATGAGATAATTGATTAAAGAGTACCTCATATTCCGCCACTGAACGATTCCATTGTTTCAGATCAAGAAATTCTCTCTCATTACCCCGAAGAAGCGACACTGTGTAATAAAATTTCTCCTCAGGGGTACATTTCATCAAATTCAAAATCATTTATGTTCGTTTCAGCCAAGTCTCTGCCTCAACTGGATCAGTAGTACCAATAAAGTCAATAGCTCCCATTTTTCTTAATTTATCATACCTCATTTCACGTGTTTCCGGAGGATAAACAGGTGAAACTGTCGATATGCCTCAACATGCATTCTTTGTGCATGAGGTGGAAGTGAAAATGATGAATGTGACTCAGGCTCAGCTGATCCTTCCCCTCCATGAATACTTTTCTCATCATTATACCTATATGACATAAATGATGACTTATGCAACCATTTACTAGATAATGACAATGCACATGTGACAGTCTACAGAACCTCTAACCTGGCTCTGATACCAAATCAACTGTGACACCCTACACATAACACATGCGCATGAGGCATATGACATATATTTTAATGGCAACGGAACTTGCAATTTCATAACATCCAATCAAGACATTTATCATAATATAATTTACAAGGCATATAGAGGTATGTATGCCACAAAAATACCAAGGTTGTACCCTCACAACCCAACCAAAAACCTATACAATATATTCAAATGATGAGCTGAAGGAGAAGGACTAGAGTCAGCCAGCCGACCTTGGATTCATACTTCCAAAATATGTAGAAACACCTTGTAGAGTCAACTTTTATTTACAGCAACTAAAAAACAACATTTGCATTTGGGTGAGTTGCATTCTCAATGAGCATATTCAAATAACGTAGTATTTAACATCAGATAAGCATATAATTTATATCCACATAAGCACATGAATATACTCACATGATTCATCATAATCTTTACATCAATTCACGTGATTCATATAAAATGAAATGATGCACATATATGTCTGTATTGTTATTTTGTTATGCACCAACTAATACCAAGAACAATCTGAGATCACGATATGGCCATGACACTCTATAGATCCCCTTTTGAGTTCTCAATTAACTCAGGAACGATATTCTTTGATTCTGTAAATCTGACAGTACTCAAAATGCAATAACACATGGTTCAAGGTCGTTAGTGGTCATAACAGAGTTCTTTAATCTCTTATGAATGCACATGTCATAATCATATGTATAACATCGTAATCATCTAGATCATATAACATCATGTCCCAACATGTACATTTAAGAACTCAATTAGTTCTTACACATCATATTGCATTCATCTCAATCCATTTACCAATTCACGGTACTCATATAACACAATCACACACTCATATAAAGTTAAATGTCAAGTTATAAGGATTTACTCACAAGTTGTTGCACCTATCTCGATGATTCACTTACTTCGCCTTATTTGTGCCCTGATCGAGATTATGACCTAGAAACGCATGTCAAATGTACAATCAAGTTCAATATCAAATGTCTACTACTCATTCTGTATATGCATACTATATATGATACGTCCATACTAGAGAATCATATATCCAGTATATCTCACATCTCCAATTTAATTAAATAGTTATGTACTTTTGGTTTACACATTAAAATTCGTAGAAAATCGAACTACAACATAATCTCAATTTTCTTGTTAAATATTGTTTATCATTGTTTAATCTATCACATATATGAATTTCATAAATTTTGGGCATTGTTTCAAAAGCCATAACATAAACATAAGAAACAGTGAAGAAAAACTACCTCAAAAGGAAGGTAGTCAGTCGAGATTCCAGATATGTACTTATTTTCTCGTTTTGAAGTCGTTTCGAAGTCGGAAAATCGACAAAACCCCGACTTCTCTTTTCTTTTCCCTCTTCCTTTGCTCACATCAATGTCACACAATAGAAGGTGTTAATGTGTGTCTATATCCTAAAAGTTTAGGCTGTTCCCGATTTTTAGTAATAAGATTTTTTTTTACAAGTTTCAAAAATTACAACTTACCCTTATCTCTATTTAATCCATATATTCAATCTATTTAGTCAATATATATTAAATCTTAAATCTATTCATTCAATATATTCAATATATTAAATCTATTCATTATATTCAAATATATATTCAATATCAATATTCTTATTCTAAATTTAATCAATATTTTACAATCTATTCACTAAATTTAATTACTATTTTCCAATTTATTCACTATTGTAACTAAATCAAATCAATATATTTACTATTGTTATTCTTTTTCTCATATTCATATATATTCATTAAAGTTTCAACTTTATTCTATTCTGTGTTGTCCAATACACATATCAAATGTCAAAATATATGCAATTATGCTTATGAATAATTTCATATATGCAATAATGCGTATGTATAATCATGTAAAGTTTCGGGTCATCACATAAACAATGCTCGCTCAACAACGACACCATCATACACCTTGCTCGTTCAACAGCGGCACCAACATAACTCGCAATACATGATAATTCATCGCCACATTTATGTATACCATTTATCTAATAACGACAATAATATATTTGATCATGTGCATACATTACAAGTAACTTATAGTCCAATAAGCAAGAGCCAATCCTTGCCTTCGCCCGGAGATTCAGTGAATTATTCGCTATACAAAGTAAAAATGACTCACAATCAATTACGTGTGTATAATTACCTACTCAAGCACGTATTCAACCTCCATACACATCATCATATCATGATGATTAAACGTATAAAAGACTCGGTTAAAACATACGTCGAAATCACAACACAAAATAATTTTCCAATAATCAGGCATCAGCGATCGATCGCTTCTTCCCAGGCGATCGATCACCTCTCAAAAGTAGACATGCGCGATCTATCGCTTCTTCCTAGGCGATCGATCGCCTATCAATGCATTTGGCTACTGCCACTGTGCGATCGATCGCTAATTTTCAAGCGATAGATCGCTCCACTGTTCATTATCTTCAATATGTTACCAACGACGCGGTGATCGATCGCGTTAGCCCTAGGGATCGAACCTCCGTCATGTTTCAGCCAAAATGGAGTTTTTGGAGCAAAAACTTCCAAATCAACAAACCCAACACCCCATACTCCATAAATCCTTGACAAGAACATCATAAATACTCCTTAAACACGACAACCCAAAAATCTTTTAAAACTAAAAACTCATATCCAACTCTAAGCTTGCTCAAACTTTACAATACTACAAACAAAACGAAGGTAAATGCGAGGGGAAGACGATTACCAAATTATCTTTGAAAAACCTCGCTCCGAGATCGAGCCTTGCTCGATTTTACTCCAAGGGGAAGAATAGGGAAGTTGGGGGAAAAGGGTGAGAGAGGAACGCCAGGGAGGGAGAGAGAAACAGAATGCCAAAATGATTGAACACCGAATCCACTTTGTATATATAGTACCAAGGCTCCAAAAATCCGAGTCTCAAATACTCGAACCCTGACTCATTAAAATCATCTGTGTCAATAATTATCTCACACTCACTATTTTCATTACCAACCTCTATCCAAAGCTCCCCAGATTCCAGATCCCACTACCAACACAAATCTCAAGGTTAACACCTAAATGAGAATAAATCCCAACCCTTGGATCCAACAACCCCGATATCGGATTAAAATCCTCGGGAGTCTCAACACCGTAATTATCTCATAATTACCACCATTAAAATCCATTAAGGATCATAATCATTCCGGGATTATCATGATAATTTTCGGATATCACAACACGTGCACCATTGCTTTCATTTTTAAACGTGCACCAATTGACATGTGGTGCACTAATCACATTGGGTGCATTTAATCACAATGACATGGGGTGCACTAATCACATTTGGTGCACAATCACTTAATCACGATTTGGAATTACATAATGTATACACTATTTTCGTACTTCATTCGCACTTATATAATCATCATCGAAGTGGTCAAGTTCAGTGATATAATCTGGTGTTAAATTCTCATTTTTGATTTCATTCAAGAACAAGTTACAGACTATCAAATTAGTTTAATTTTGAAAGTTTGGTTCAAATTTCAATCGTGCATAATGGGTAAAAAATCGTGCATCTTGGGAAGTTTGGTGCACGGTTCACGTTCAAAAAATTCAGATTTTTTGGGGCCAAAATCATGCAAGACTTGACAAAATTTTAAGAAATTTGGGGGCAAAAAAAGATAGTGCATCATGGGTAAAAAGCGTGCATTGGAGATGTATTAAAATTGGACATTTGATGCACTAAAATTGGACATTGGTTGCACGCAATTTTACATTTGGTGGACTAAAATTGGACATTGGTGCATGATTTATTTGGCCTGTGGGTGCAGGATTTTTTTTGCCTGGTGGTGCACGATATCAATGTACCAAAGAAGTCGAGCAAGGGGGGATGAGATCTGGGTTACGGGGCAATTCAATGGATGTTTTGAGGTAGAAATTCTTGAACCGTGCACCATAATTTTTGAAATTTCAAAAATCATGTATCACAACACTTTTTTTCAAATTTGATGCACGATATGCATAAAAAACCATGCATCATGTGGGAAGTTTGGAGTATGGTTCACATTAAAAAAAACAGACTTGTTGGGGGCAAAATCGTGCTGCACTTGACAAAATTTTAAGAAATTTTGGGGCAAAAAAATCGTGCATCATGGGTAAAAATTCTTAATTCTTCAATCATGCATCATGGGTAAAAAAAATCATATGAAATTATGGTGCACGATTTTTATGCAATTATGGTGCACGATTTTCCAATGTTAATGCATCAATGTCCAATCGTGCACCACAATATTAAAAATCGTGCACCAAAATATTAAAAATTGTGCACCAATATTACAAAAATCCAAGTACACCATTATGCTAAAAATCAAGTGCACCTTAATGTACCAAAATTTTGCTTCAATGTACAAAAATCATGCACCAACTTTTGAATATAAACTGTGTTGTTTGTCGGCCAAAATTAAAACGACCATAACTTTTGGTCCAGGAGGATTTTTGCCTATTATGATCTATGCACGGAAACGTCTTCTCGAGCCGAATCTAACCCAATAGGACTAAAGTGCTATTAGCCCACTGACGAACCTGAAATTCCTTGTTTTAGAGGTTCAACTCAATTTTAAAAAACAAAATCCATTTATTGCTAACTTTGAGTAATTTTAATTTCCAAACTGCTTGCCACATTGAGCTCAGTTTTGGTGGGTTTCATGTTCTTGTTTGAGAGAATTTTTAGAAAAATTTCTCTTAAATCTGCATGAATTGATTTTTAACCTTTGATGCACGATTTTTGAGCTTGTTGTGCACGATTTATGTAATCTTGCGGTGCACGATTTTGTTAACCTTGTGGTTTCGTGATGCACGATTTTTGTGAAGGTTGTGCACTTGATTTTTATAATGTTGGTGTACGATTTTAAATATTGTGTTGCACGATTTTTTTAACACGCTGCGCGATTTTTAAATTGGGTGCACTATTTTTGTAAAGGTGGTGCACTTGCTTTTTGTTATGCTGGTGCATGATTTTTAAAATTGTGGTGCATGTTTTTTAACATACTGCCTGATTTTTTAACATGATGCACGATTTTTTAAATTGGGTGCACGATTATTTTGCTTGTGGCTGCACGATTTTATTTTGGCCTGTGGTGCACCATTATTTTTGCCTTCTGGTGCACGATTTTTTTGCTTGGTGGTGCACGGTTTAATTTTGGCCTGTGGGTGCACGATTTATTTGGCATGTGGGTACATCATAATTTTAGAAATTTCCAAAATCGTGCATCCACATCACTTTTTCAAATATGTGATGCAATATTATGTACAAAATTTCAAATTTCAAATCCAATCGTGCACCATCTCAAATTTACATCGTGCACCTTAAATCTAACCGTGCACAAATTGTGCACAAACTAATCAAAATGCATCTTCACTTAACGTCATGCATCAGTATTTTAATTAATAGTGCACAAGGAACACAACTAATCGTGCGCCCCTTAAAAAATATAATTGTATACCCGCTGATACAACAAACTAAATTCAATATTTTAATTAATCGTACACATGCAACAAACTAAATTTCTTGTAATTTCTTTTCTTTTATAATAATAATAAAAAAAACTAAATTCATTCAATATTTAATTAATCGTGCACATATAAAAAACTAGATTCAATATTTAAATTAATCGTGCACAAACGATAAAACTAATCGTGCACCCATTTATAAATCCATCGTGCACATACTAACAAATAACAAACGTGCATCTTCATTTAATCGTGCACCCATTTATATAAATTCAAGTGTGCACATACAACAAACTAAATTCAATATTTTTACAACAAACTAAATTCAATATTTTTAACTAATAGTGCACGATTTTTTGCACATTGGTGCACTTTTTTTGTACTTTGTTGCACGATTGCTGCACTTGATTTTGAACATGATGGTGCACAACTTTTGTACATTTGTGCACGATTTATTGTAATGGTGATGACGACTTTTTTGCATGAAGGTGAATGATTTTTTTAACATGGTGGTGCATGATTTTTTGTAATGGTGATGCATGATTTTTTGTACATTGATGCACAATTTTTTTGCATTATGGTGCACGATTTTTTTAACATGGTGGTGCACGATTTTTAAACATGAAAAGTTGCTAGGGTTTCCGAGTTTCATAGCAGTGGTCGTCGCTGCGTCGCACATTGAGTTCCATGAATGCGGAGTTGATAACTGAAGCCTTAGAGGTTGCGGCTGAGCTTTCATGTTCAATTTCTTGTTCCGTCGACTTTCTGTGTTGGGTTGGAATGAAGAAGCAGTGTCTTCAGACTGGAGGAATCTCCTGACGAACTTTCCATGGATGAAAGTTTTTGCTTAATCACACAAATTATGGAGTCATACATATTTGTTTACTTCTGGAGTCGTTCGCGGAGCTTGTTTGGAAGAAAGATGGGTGTTCGAAGTTCTCGAGCACTGCAACGACACTTTCCATGGATGATTGTTGCTGCTTAATCTCGGAATGGAGGTGGCAATACTTACGTGTCTATTATGATCATTTACCCTAAAATTGACCTTAAGTGAAGTCATGTTTTTTTGGTAGACTATGATGAATTTATGTTTTGGAAGTGGTAGCGACCCGTAAGTGCCCCTAGAAAAAACGACCATTAAAACCCAAATAATACAAAAAAACAATTGCAGTCAAAGCGCACTTACATATAACTTCCAACATCATGGAATTTATCCTTACGATTTAAAAATATAGAGCTTTTAAAAGATTATTTAAGGGTTATGTGTTTTCCTTTGACTTTTATAAAGAGGTAGCGAATGCAATTTGCTTATTGTGCTTGGCCAGAAAGTTTTTTATTTTTATTTTATTTTATTAATAAACATTTTTCTTAATAAACCAACCACATTTTATATGAGATGGACTAAGCGATGACCTCGAAAAATACAAGAAAGGTTTAGATAGCTAAATCTTGACTCATCTAATTGAAGGAGAATCGATTTTATTACGCCGGAGCATACCTCGTGCCAATCTTGGGATAAGATGATTATGATTATAAGTACAAACGGTAAGATAAGAATGAGAACAACGTTCGTTAGATGATACATCTGCAACTTTGTTAGCTCTCGCAAACAATGAGAAATGTGAACCAAAGAGAGAAATAATTGAATCTAAGATACTTCTCCGTGTAGAGATCAATGACACTGAAAGTCAATTTGAAGGATATCAAAATATTCGAGTCTATTTCAACATGCATATTATGGAAATCTTGTTGAGAACATAAACGAAGTCCCAAAAGTAAAGATTCAAGTCTCATATATATGAAATAAATTCAATCCGAGAAAAAGTAACTACTTATATGCTGACCCTACAGTTGTAACGAAAGCCTCTGTACGCTTGAAGTTCCCTTAACAGCAGCCAACTTTACTGCAACTCCATTCATTAGTAACGTTCATAACAAAAGAATTGCTTACTTATATTACAGCTAACTTCTCTATAAATCACAGATGAGGGATTACATGCAAAGTTTCATTTTCATATATTACTTGTCAAGAACAATGTCTTAACTAAATAATAAAGCTCAAGAAATATTATAAATCTAACGCCAATAATTCATTGTAGCCACAAAAGCTTATCTCCCCAAGTTGCGGAATCATCAGCCTTGGAATGCCAATCAGACACTAAAAGGTTGATGGCGATTTGATCTTTTTCCTCTTTTAGTTCACAGAGTCAAATTTCGGTCTGTTGCAGTAACCATGAACAGAACTGCAAGACAAAGAGGCATAGGCTGCAATTATGCTATCTCTCCTTCTTCCAGTTCTTCCTCCAACAAAAATGTTTCAACTTCCAGATTTTTTTGCTCATCAGCTAATACCGCGCCAAAATCAAGCAGGTTGTTAATATTGGTTTCTGAAATAAGATTTGAGTACACATCGAGTAAACTTGGCTCGAGGTCAAAATCTATGTCATCATAAGGAGCCAACTGCATTGTCCTCAAGCTGCGGCCTACATTACCGTCTTCTGTGGCCTTGGTACATGTATCACTTTGGAAGATGGATCGGCCTTGCTTCACCGCTCTTACAGCTAATGGGCTCTTAACCGAGTACTCTGTTTCTTTCTTGGTCTTACTGTTCTCATAGGCACAGTTTGTGAGATCCAAAACATGAGGTTCTGAAGCCCCCCCATCTTCGATTTCTTCGACCTTAAATGTTACACCTTTAGGACTCGGGTGATTATTACGAGCAGACTCTTTAATCTCCGTTTTATTCGGAATTGAATTATTTATCACTTCAAAAGCATAGCTATGTGAAGGTAAGAACACGTAAATAACGGGGTACTCTAAAATGACCATATTCGCTAGTTGCTCACGAATTGGAGCCTTCATGTCCAATTGACAAAATGGTGATTTTGGCCCCTGCAGTTAAGAGAACATTATAAGAGTAATAGCAAATATAAGTCTACCAAGGTAAGCTGTATTGCAATATGAATCTTTTAACTTGAAATGAATCAAGTAACAAAGTTACCCAAGATCTAACGGCAGATATGAAACTAACAGGAGTTACAAATAATGCAAAAGAAAGAAAACCTTCGGATATTTGCGGACGAAAAATTTAAGAGAATCCAGAGTCTCATCACAAAATTGTTTCAATTTATGGTTCCAAGGGCCAGGCTTTAGATGATTTTCAATCACCGAAGCGAAAGTTGTATTCTCGTGTATTCTGCAGTGGAAGAACTTGTTTGTGAAATACAAAACTATATGCATGAACTGAACTGTGTAAAAATAGTCTCACAAAAAGAAAATATACAGAGTTCATAGACAATTCTTTCGAAATCTGATCATAAAGATCCTCACCCATGGTCAACTAGCACAACATCCGTCGAATGAAACCGCCACTCAATGGTCCATGAAATGAATTTCTTCCTGGAAACAAACTTCATGAGTATCAAAATCTTTTGAAGTCAAGAGGTAAAAGTTTCACCAAACAAGATACCAAATGGAAGCATATATAGTCACCCGAGAAAGGAGATACTCATGATTAGTCTTATAATTATTACCAGCCTGAAAAGTTTGCATATGTTTTCAAACCTTCAAAATTATACATAATTTTCTCTTTTCACCATATGTTAAGGAAAATTGTCGTATAAAGGCAATCTAAGGAACTCTACTACCAATTGATGCGAAATTGACGAGTCACTATAATCCTGAATCAATTCAGTGAACCAAACAAGTCCCATTCTAGCAACTTCCCTTGGGTCCAGTTACTTCTGGAACCAATTTCAATCAATTTTTGTTATAGGTTTAAATATAATTTTCTTAAACCAAACAGTTTAAAGAATGACACAAAATAAACTACATAAACTACATGATAAACCTCTTACGAACTTTTAGAAGTTTTTTTCTAAATAGTTTTCTGAAATAATTACACTTGAACAAAAACTAAACCAGAAAATTCCACCATAAAATACCCTTTATCCCACAGCACTTGTGAGATTGCAAATACCTGTTGTTGTAATATGTCTTGTTCATTTCTCTCTTTGACATTCCATTAGAATGAAATAAGATTTTCATCCTCCTACTAGCAGCAGCACTCCGAAGACTCTTGAGGGGAAAGGGTAGCCTAAAGTGATAATTCCCACACAACTTAACTCTCTTCCTCTGAGCAGATTCAGCAATTCGTTTAACATCCTCAAGCATGTTATAATCTACAAAAAACAAAAAAACTAATGAATCCATTGATTAAACGGTAGTTAATTAGAGAGTAGTTACTTTTAATTTTTAAATAAATCATTTTCACAGATATGGACTGCCATTGACTGATATAATATGAGCATATATATAATTCGACAAAATAGTAAAGATTCCAATAATCAGGAGACAAATTCCACTAATTGGCAACATACAAGCAAGAAAAAAACCTCTAAAAGAGGAAATTTTTGAAAGGGAAGACACTGTGCCAGAAAAACTACTGATTCTAAACTGAGAAACAAAAATAGCATTTTGCCAATGACACATGACGCAAATTACCAGGTAGCAAAGGAGTTAATCACCCACAATCGCTTGCTACCCAGCCAGCCGCAGCGCAGTTTCTACCACATTACCAACTTGAGAATACAATGTGTTTATTAACTCCCTCTTACATATTAGAAAGGCCCTCGTAGCAAAAGAAAGAAGGTGATAGGAATCCGAAATGATCAAAAAGATAAAACTTGGTATTTAATAAGTCTCAGAGGAGCAAACTTTTACAATATAATAAACACCATGTAGAAGAATCAACAACCAAATCTTCAGTTCCACAATCAGTGGAATAAGATCACAAAGGATCTTATCACATCACACACAAATAATAGATATCAGATAACAAGTTTGATAGATATCTTATCTTCAATGTAAATAGGAGTTAGTTAAACACTAAAGTTTATATAAGGCAAACTCATGTACATGCTTTTCATATGAAAGAAATCCAATACAAATCTTTCTCATCTGATTTATTATATGGTATTAGAGCCACACAAAGACTAACGTCTTCTTCATGACTTCATCGGCGACTTCCTCTGTCAGCAATGAAAATTCCTCCTCCCTTCCAACTTCTGTCATCACAATGTCCAAGATCACTACAATCAAATTAATACCCGATAATTATCTTCTGTGGAAAGCACAGTTAGTACCTTATTTCAAAGGCCAGAACCTATTTGGCTACTTGGATGGCACATCCATGCCACCACCCCTTCAAACCTCTGTACCAGATTCCACGACTGGTGCTGTGAGTTGCGTTTCCAACCCTGCTTTTTCCCTCTGGATACGGAAAGATAAAACGATTTTAAGCACCCTTTTGTCCTCTATGAGGTTTGGCATGCTCATGAAAAGCACTTTGCTTGTAAATCACGAGCACGCACCATGCAAATACGCACTCAACTTGCAAATGCTAAGAAAAGAAGTCAATCTGCTAGTGATTACTTCTTCTCCATTAAGAAATTGGCGGATGAACCGGCTATTTATGGACAACCTTTGACAAATGATGATGTTATCTCCTACATTCTTGCTGGTCTCGGTCATGACTATGATAGCTTTGTCTCATCAGTTTATGCACGTTCTGAATCTCTCCCCATTGAGGAAGTCTACTCCTTGCTAGTAACTACTGAATCTCGTCTGTCACGCAATCATACACCAATTACTCCTCCCCCTGCTGAAGCACATGTTGCGCAGCGTACTCATCAGTCCAGTACTCGCGGCCGTGGTTATTTTCGGGGTCGTGGGCGTAACCCATCACCTCGCGACTCTTTGAACTCTCAACGCAGCGAAATTGTGTGTCAAGTCTGTGAAAAAACCAGGACATTTGGCACGTCGTTGCTATCATCGTTTTGACAACAATTATTCAGATTCTCGGCCACAACCTAGGCCGGCCTTGGTTGCAACTAATAATTCTTCTAATTCTTCCTGGCAAACTGAATGGACAGCTGATACCGGAGCTACTCACCACATCACAAATGAAATGAATCAATTAACCATCAAAAGTGATGATTATGCAGCGTCGAATCAGCTTCAAATTGGTAACGATCAAGGTTTGCACATCACAAAAGTTGGCTCTTCTAAGATCTCTACCTCCTCCCAGTCTTTTGTTCTAAATAATATTCTGCTTGTCCCTCAAATTAAACAAAATCTCCTCTCTGTCCATTGTTTTTGTGTTGATAATAATGTATATTTTGAGTTTCATGCTAATTACTTTCTTGTAAAGGCATACTCGGAGAATGTCCTTCATCGCGGCCACCTCATCAATGATCTGTACAAATTTTCTCCGAATAATGCCCATCCAAAGGCCTTTCCAACATCAAAGTTTCCTTTCACGAGTGGCATCGGCATCTGGGTCATGTTGCTTCTCCAGTTTTTCGTCATATTCTATCCAGCATTCATCTTCCAGTGGTTAACTTCAATAAAGGCACCACTTGCAAGGACTGTCAGTTGGCTAAGTGTCATGCTTTACCTATTCAATCCTCATCATTTGTATCCCTAGCACCCTTAGACTTAATTTTTACTGATGTTTGGGCACCTGCCCCTGTAGTTTCTCCTACAGGTGCTCGTTGTTATGTTAGTTTCTTGGATGACAATTCGAAATTTTTATGGTTATTTCCTCTCAAATTGAAATCTGATGTTGAATCTGTATTTTTACAATTCCAACGTTTGAAAAACACTTTGACAGAAAAAATAAAGCCATTCAATCCGACAGGGGTGGGGTGTTTCGGCGTTTACATAACTATTTCAAAGAAACTGGCATTCTTCATCGCATATCGTGTCCCCACACTCATCAACAGATGGGCTCCATCGAACGACGCCAAAGACATATTGTTGAAGTTGCCTTGAGCATTTTATCTCACTCCCATCTTCCATTAATTTACTGGGAAGATGCTTTCCTCACAGCTCGATCGAAGACAAACACTTTCAAACCTAAGAAGCTTTCGGATGATTTTGTATGATATCCTCTCCCAAAGGCTTTACTCGCCTCAGTTACCACCATAGACACTGAACCTACTTGCTATACTGAGGCATTGAAGCACTCTCATTGGCGTACAGATATGGCAATTGAATTTGATGCTTTGTTACGCAATGGCACATGGTCTTTTGTTCCTCC
The DNA here is from genome assembly GCA_907163345.1 of Haberlea rhodopensis. NCBI lineage: Eukaryota > Viridiplantae > Streptophyta > Magnoliopsida > Lamiales > Gesneriaceae > Haberlea > Haberlea rhodopensis. The sequence goes on along the minus strand of CAJQUN010000003.1, from coordinate 28,285,592 downwards.
TCCTTCACATGCCAATGTTGTGGGCTGCTGTTGGATCTATAAAATAAAATGTCGGGCTGATGGTTCCGTGGAATGCTACAAAGCTAGGTTAGTGGCTCAAGGCTTTCATCAACAAGAGGGTTTAAACTTTCATGAGATATTTAGCCCTGTTGTCCGCCATAGCACCATACGTCTGGTTATCTCACTTGCTCTTAAGTGGATGGGACATTCGCCAAATTGACACCCACAATGCTTTCTTACATGGCGTGTTAACAGAAGATGTATACATGACTCAACCCCAAGGATATTGTCACCCTCAATTTCCTCACCACCTTTGCAAGCTACGAAAATCATTATATGGTTTACGTCAAGCACCCCGGGCCTGGTTCTCCCGACTAACTGACGTGCTTCGTACCATTGGTTTCAGTGCTAGCAAGGTCGATAATTCCATGTTCATTTGGCGCACAACTTCCTCTGTTACACTTGTTCTAATCTATGTGGATGATATTTTGATCACGGGATCGTACTCAACCACCATCTCCAGTGTTATTCAACGCTTAAGTACTGACTTTCCAGTAAAAGACCTCGGCTCACTCAGGTTCTTCTTAGGTATCGAAGCTCTCCGGTGTCCTGATGGTATGTACTTAACACAACGAAAGTATGTTGCTGATCTTCTCATCAAGTCAAATATTGCTACTGCTAAACCTTGCACCAGTCCGATGTCACCTCTAATCCGCTTACTTCCACTGATGGTTCTTCATTCTCTGATCCCCGCTTGTATAATTGTAGGCAACCTCCAATACCTCTCATTCACACGTCCTGATCTCGCTTTTTCCGTTTGCAAAGTCACCAAATTTATGCATCATCCCCGTGATCCACATTGGCAAGCTGTCAAAAGAATTCCCCGCTACCTAAAGAACACGATTTCCTATGGCTTATTTTATCTCCAATTCTTCCGAGCTCTCAATTAATGCTTTCTCTGATTCGAACTGGGGTGGGGACCGTGATGATCGACGCTCCGCCAATGCATGCTGCATCTTTCTAGGTAACAACCTCATTCCTGGAATTGCAAGCAACAAGCAACCGTAGCACGTAGTAGCACCGAGGCTAAGTACAAGAGCTTAGCAAACACGGTTGTTGAGCTCCAATGGGTGTGGTCTCTACTTTCTGAAATTGGGATTTCAATTGCTCAACCTCCTATCTTGTGGTGTGATAATATCGGTGCAACTTATTTAACATCGAACCCGATGTTCCATGCCCGTACCAAGCATATTAAAATAGATTTTCACTTTGTTCGTGATCAAGTCACACAGAAACAGCTAGTTGTCAACTTCATCTCCAGTGATGATCAACTAGCCGATTCACTAACCAAAGCAATCTCTCCATTGAGGTTCAAAATGGTCTTGCACAATCTGAATGTCCGACCTCTACCATTCGGATTGCGGGCGTGTAGAAGAATCAACAACCAAATCTTCAGTTCCACAATCAATGGAAGAAGATCACAAAGGATCTTATCACATCACACACAAATCATAGATATCAGATAACAAGTTTAATAGATATCTTATCTTCAGTGTAAATAGGAGTTAGCTAAACACCAAAGTTTATATAAGGCAAACTCATGTACATGCTTTTCATATGAAAGAAATCCAATACAAATCTTTCTCATCTGATTTATTTACACCAAAACATACAACTCACAACTTTCGAAACGGGAGACGACATTAACCGAATCCGCAACCTGAAAAACTGTCTGAAGAAGGAAAAAAGACATCCCCAGCTTCTACAATAACGGAAAACTCAATAAAGAAACAGAACCTCAAGCCTGCACGTCTTGGAGCTAGTCAAATTAAGCAATGAAATAGATACATAATAAGCTGATCAAGCTGGCCAGAACCACATTCAGGGGAAAAAAGTAAAAAATGAAACAACACTGACTTTACAGAAACAATGCATGTTCAAAACACTATGCGAAATGGCGGCCCGAATAATCAACAATTACCTGAGAGTATAAGATTATCATCGAATTCCGACAGCGGGACAATATTGCTGACTGGTTTCTTTCCGGTGCAGGCGGTACGTTGTTTATGGGCACTGACGCATGGGAGGCTGCACGAACGCAGAGAGCAGCCCGGACACTTGTACTTTGATGGTTTTATTTTGCATTCTTCACACATAAATGGTTGATTTTTTGAACTTGAAATTGAAGGTTCTTCTTGTTTTTCCTCCATGGCTGTTCGAGTATCTCAGAGAGGACGGGACAGAAATAGGGTTTGAGACGTGAAGGAGGGTTTATGAGATGGGCGTAAACGCTGTCGTAGGAGGAATCTAACTGGGAATTTGGAATTAGCGAATTTAAACGTTAAATCTAAAAATAAAACAAAAAACAAAAAAATATATATTTTTTCTTTTACATTTTGAGTTGATTTATACTTGGACTTGTTGAATGTCATATCGAATCTATAACTTTTGTTTAAGGAAAAAAAAAAAAATATAAAAATATAAAAAAAAAAAATTTAATATAAAAATATAAAAAATAAATTTTTTTAGATAGTCAAAATATAATTTTAAAAAATAAAATGTAAGTTTTTTCTAAAAAAAAAAATTTAAGGTAATACTTTTTTTTCAGTACCTCCCAATACATGGGTTCACCTCTGAATGTTATACATCAATTCTTATGTACGTTCGGGGACGATGTGATCAGTACTGCTTATGGGATAACAAACCTAACATATTGACACATATGTTTACAACCCTTCATGTTCACTTATCGTTTAATATGTGACTCAATATTCTAAGGGTGTGTTTGGTATGAAACATGATAAGGGGTGATTAATTTTTAGTCCTATCTTTATCATGTGTTTGGTAGGCATGTTTAATCTTGTAACAGCCCGTTCGGCCCGCATCCAGCCCGGAGCCGGCCCGCACTGTACACATAATAATCCTTTATTGGATGGTTAATTAATACATTGGTGTATTGAAGGATAATGGTTGATAATATATTTTTTTCCAATAATATCCTTCAACTTTTAAATAATTTAGAAATTATCCAATTTAATAATTTTTAAATTTAATATGTAGTATGCCTAATATTATAATTGCTATTAACATTTATTATTATTAAAACTAATATTCCAATTTGTATTATTTTTGAACAAATTCAAATTTGTATTATTATTTTAATTCTTACGGTAATTATATTAGTACTAAATTCTAATTTTTCTATATGCTGTTAATTAATATATGTAGTTATTTTGGTATGTATTTTGGATATTGAGGAAATTAATGAAAATTTAAATATTAATATAATAAATTTAAATTTATTGTTAAAATAATTTTAATAAATAAAATAATAAATTTTAAAATTATTTATCCAATTAGTTTAAGAACAAGTTATTAGGTACTACAAATTTCGTAATGATAAGAAATTTATTTCTTCTTAATTACTATTACTTATTATTTATATTATTATTATTTATTTTCAATATATTTTATATTAACATATTATTATTATTCTTATTTCTAATAACTGGCTTATAAGTTTATTTAAATAACTAAAATAATATTTTTGAATTAATTAATTTAATATATTTAAATTGTCTTATTTTATAAAATATTTTGTAAATTTATAATTATTTATGCATTTAATTAAAAATATGTTAATCAATTTGGTCTTTATAATACCTTAGTAATTCTCAATACATTATGTGGGTATTTTGGTCATTGTAATACAATATACAAAACTAATCCATCATTTTAAAATTATATCAAATATCATATAACTTATCACACTATATTATTTATCATCAACTTTATCCTTCTAATCACTTTTATTATCTATCATTCATTCATCCTACGTACCAAGCGGTGCCTAAAGGTATAAGGAAATAAATCCTTTAAAATTTTCTAAAATCATCTTTCTATAATTATGTGTTTGATTTTTAGTAACTTAAGTTAATAATGCATTGATGTAATACAATACATAAGAGTGCGCTTAATTACTAGCTATAATATTATAAATCAATATTGTATTAGAGAAAAATATATTTCGTATATTTAAATGAACTTTTAAAATTAATTTTTACTAAAAAACAATAAGATAAAATGGATAATTTGTGATACCTCTATTAATGAGTAGCTAATTTTTTGAATGCCCACTCCAGTTAATCTATAGACGTAATGCTCAAATTTAACATGATTACTAGCCACCTATTGACCGGCTCGTTAGTATAATATCTTGAAACTTTATTAGACTAACCGACTTCAGGATCTCGATCTGCTAAGCTTGTATCCAAATATATTTGAAATGTGTTATGTCACACCCAGTCTGCGCCTACATAAGCGCGACTGCACAATAAATTCGTATAGCAACTATTTTGTATCCGTCATCGCTTTACGAAAATAGTTAATTCAAATAACTACAGTAGTTCATTGTAAGTCATTATAAATTATTTTATATTTTCATTCACAACCAACCTGGGATAATGATATTACATGTTGGGTTGATAACTAGGTGAGCATATTTCATAACTCGATATACTCATGTGCATTCCGTGTATATGTGGTACGAATGGTTTGGTGGCAAAGAGTTCGAGTAATAAAGAGAATTTCCATGAATTTCGGAGTGTATAAAGTGTGTTTGTAATTGCTTATTCAAAGCATTTTATGTTACTTAAAGTTGAAAAAAGTTTTTTTAAAGCAAAAATATCAAATATTTGCTATTAAAATAAAAAAAAACTTAATAAACTAGATTATTACAAAATTGACACCACATAAATAAAAGCAGTGAAAAACATATCATGATCTGCTTCTCTGTTTCTGCTTTTATCTACTTATTTTTAGAGAATCAACAGCAGAAACCATGGAATGAAACACTCAAAACCAGTTTTTTTTTGTTCAAAAAAGCAGATAAGCAATTTCGAAAAGCAATCGTAAACACCCATATAATTGTATCATAGAGTCCAGGTAAATAATGCTACAATGAAGATAAACACATTTCATATTTCACCAACATAGTTAGATCTTTGATTCCTGTTGTGAACTAATGACTCCAACCCACGCATATAAATATAAGAAGTGTGGTCAAAGATATAATTATCACATATATTGCCTCATAATTTACACATTTTTTAGTAATTTTTATATACTTTTTCCTTCTCATAATTTACACATTTTTTTAGTAATTTTAAAATTCTTTTTCTTGACTAGAATGTTAGAAAAGTTTTGTTGAAAAATCTCAACGTCATATAACATGTTCGTTTGTGTTTCAGACCATCATTTCAAACAGTTTCCTGATAAAAGTAATTAGGATTGAAAGTGTGTACGCATTGTTAGCATGATGGTTATCACCTCTTCTCCGTTTGAGAAGTGACTCAAATTCGAATCTTTAAAGTTGCATGTAAAATACAGAAAAGAAAAAGCGTGTACGTAGCATAATCAACATGTGATAGTTACCATCACACCATATTTTGTATAGCATTAGTCAGCAATTTTATTTGATTTCAAAAAAAAAAAAAATTGAATAGTGAATAAAATATTAAATTGTCTATATTTTTTTTCTTTTTTTATGGTAGTAAATATCAATCGAAATTTTTGAGAACAAGATTACTCATGAAGAACATTCTTCATTTCTAATCTTCGAAGGAAAAATCTCATTCCCACCTAATTTCACATCTAAAGGTGTAAAGGACAATCTATCTCAATTAAACAAATTTAAGCATGAATCCAACAAGGATAACTGACTCCAAAATTGTTAGAGAATAAATAATAATTGTCCAATCACTGTACAAGCATGGATTTTTATAGATGAGAAAGAATTCAATATTTTAACATAGCAGTTCAAAACTCGTAAACATATACCAACATAAAAATATCCACTTGATAGGCCTAAAAAAAAGAGAAATAAATCGGCTCACAAGTGAATGTAAGTGTTATATAATAAATGATAAATTGCTCTATCTTTCTACAAGTTCGGGCTTTTAAATGTTATCAATTCGATAAAATCGCGAAGTTCAAACTCGAATTCAAAAACTGGATAATATGTTGGGTAAATTGCAATCCGATTCCTTATAAAACTCAAAATGACCAATTTAAATCCCCCTAAATAAATTAGGGGTAAATAACATCCGTCCTTTTTTTAAAACAAGCACACTGCCCCTTTGAAGTAAACTCGTTGTACTTTCAATTGATAAGACTACAATATCCTCATACATACATTAAGTAAAATTCATTACCTCACTCACAGACTTATCGAAAAAATTACCTCACTCACAGAATCAATCTTCTTCACTTTTTTTACTCTTAACCCTAGTAATTCTAAAAAGTCAAAACTCAGCAACAAAATGCAAGATAATTTCTTAAACTTTATTTTTTCACTTTAATTTCTTGTACTCTATGTGGTTTCCGAACGAGCGAGATGATGGATAAAAAATTTATTTTTTCTGTACAAATTTACAAGAAGGATTTGAGAATACAAAGAACCGGATCTTAGGTGTTTCAGAGGGGACAAATGAATCTCTGTACATATTCATGGATAATATGACCGAAAGAGAGGGATTTGAGAATACCAAGAACCCAAAAGACAAAAACAGCTTTTAGATAATTTAATTTGCAGAGGAATGAAGAAATTCTCTCCTTTTTATGCCAATTATTACGTGTTTTATTGATATTCTTTGATAGGTGTTGGATATGTTGGATACAATGAGGATGCATATGAGAGAGACACAGATGACTCGCTTCAGTGAGGATACATATGAGGATATTGATTATGAGGCAAGATCAAGATACCCCTAGTCTTGATTTGGAAGTTGTTGAAGGGTACATTGCTGATCTCATGTTGAGAGTGATACGGAAAAGAGATCGCAAAGCTCGACAGGAAACTCATGTTGGAGAAAAACAAAAATGGTATGGTGATCTTGAGAAAGAGGATGATCTCATCAGCCTTCCCGACTCTGATGATGACTTCCCTAAGCATCCATACTATATGGAGTGTGAGAATATGAAGATGTTCCAAATGACTGTCGGAAAACAATTTTCTAGTGCTGTGGTTTATAGAGAAGCTTTGAGAGATTGGTGTATTAGACAAAATGCAAGAACAAGGAGTGTACATGGAGAATTCACGCATCATCTATAACAAGGACAACCACTTTTCAAGTGAAGACAATCAAAGGCGAGCATCATTGTTCATCCGAAAGAAAGCTATTTAGCCAAGAGGGTTGAGGATATTGTCAGAGAAAATCCAAGCATTCCAATTGATAAGCTGAAGAACACCATCCGTAGGAAATGCAAAGTGAAAGTGAGTGAGTGGAAGGTGAAATGAGCAAAAAGATCTGCACTAGAATCAAGCAGGGGTGTCGATGATATTCAATTTGAGAATTTGTATGACTACATTGAAATTGTTAGAGCTATAAATCCTGGCAGTAAAATTTTGGTCAAGAAACAAGATGACTCCGATCCTCCAATTTTTGAAAAACTATATTACAGCCTTGCTGCAATGAAAAATGGATTTCTACAGGGTTGTAGGCCCATTATTGGGCTTGATGGATGCTTTTGAAAACATAATATGGAGGAAAGTTGCTAGTAGTTATAGGAAGATATGACAATGACAACATATGGCATATTGTCGTGGCGGTCGTCCCAATTAAAAACTGAGAAAACTGGACTTGATTCGTTGGAGAGTTGTTGTATGATATTGGGGGAATTGGGGGCAACAAATGGATATTTATTTCAGACAACCAAAAAGGCCTGATTGAGGCATTGAAGGATTTGGCCCCTGAGAGTGAGCACAGATTTTGCTTGAGACACATGTATGAAAACTTCAAGAAAAAATTCAAGGGAGCTCAATTAAAAGACCTTTTTTGGAAGGCGGCTTCAGTAGCAAATAAAATTGATTTTGATTTGTATATGAAGAAAATTGAGGTAGCTGACCCAAAAGTTGATGAAAATGTTGAAATCATAGAATGGTTGAGAAAAGTTCCTTTTGAACATTGGACTAGGTCTCATTTTTCAACTTACTCCAAGTGTGATATTTTGGTCAATAATCTATGTGAATCGTTTAACAGTTATATCATTGAGGCCAGAGACAAGCATATTATCACTATGTGTGAGTGGATCAGAACTAAGATGACGACAAGAATCATTGGTAAGAGGGAAGGGATAGAGAAATATACAGGTACTGTTTGTCAAAACATTGTGAAGAAGATAAACAAAGAACATATTTTGACAATAAATTTCTATATCATATGTTGTTGAGGAAATGAGTTTGAAGTTCATCACAAAATGGACGTACATATTGTGAATTTAGACAACAAAACTTGTACATGTGGCATGTTTCAACTGAACGGATATCCTTGTTGCCATGCTTGTGCTGCAATTACTGATAAAAGAGCCAGGTTGGACTGAACAATCCTTTTTTGCTCTAATATTATTATTATTATTATTATTTGAGGATTACATAGATAATTGTTATAAGAACACTTGCAGTAATCCTAGCATGGGAGAGGACAAAACAAGGGGTTCGAGAACGCAATAGAAGTACACGTGGAAGAAGGGGAGGTGTTGGAAGAGCTGCTTCAGTTAGAACAAAGGGAGGGGATGAAAATGGAACAAAAGGCAACATGGGTCCTCAATGTGGCATGGGAAATTGGAATGGCATAGGTGCTGCAACTATTGGTATCCCGAGAGGTCGTGATATCCATTACACCCAAATGGTATGGTCAAATTCTATGCATCTTTATGATTAATTGTCATCAATTCTATTGATATATTACATGATATTGAAACCTATTATCTTGTACTATGAAGTTTATCTGTACTTCTTGTAAATTTTTTGTATTTAGGTTAATCGGATTGGTGAGCGCATGTTCAGTAGCTAGGCATCTTCAAGCAATAATTTTCCATAGTGATTGATTGTGGAGATGCAGAAAATCAATGTAGTATGTAATGACAAGAAGAGTTGGCATTTTGATATTTGTTTCTTTGTCTTTGGCTTTCCTTAAACTATTAATTTTGCGTGGATTCAGACCTATTGTGATATTTACAGGGATGATATAGTTTTTAAGGACTTTTTAAACACATTTAATAGAATCGAAAAGTACAAGTTGATATCTGGGCATTGAGATTTCATGGTACAATTTTGTCCAAGATTGTAAAACTTTGGATCACAATAGTTTGATTATTCTCAGGATTGATTAGCAATCATAGAGTTGGGTACTTTCAACTTTTTTATATACAGAAGATATACCACAATTTATTGGATGAATAAGGTTCCAAATACAGATGGTGGATGAATAGAACGTGGGAGCTTGAGTGGTCCATATACTTGAAACAATATAGAAGATAATGGTATAGAATGAATCGTATGACGAATATATTTACTGAAAGTGGAAGAAGAAAATTAAGTTTTTAGCTTTGAAAAAAAGGAGGAATTTTAATGAAGACAAATGTAAAATATTTCATAATGCCGCGTCAATGGTTTTTTAGGAGAAAATGATAATTTATTTGTGTAGGAGAAAAGGGCAAAACATCTTTAAAGATTTAAGTAACCTACAACCAGTTGCAAGATTGGGAGAGTGAGTGTTCCTCTCTCCCATAGAAAGGTAAATTATTTCTTTACATGGATGTGTTTTTGCCCCTAATTTAGTTAAAGAGAGTTTAATTGATTATTTTGAGTTTCATAAGGAGTTCGATTGCACTTTGCCCTAATATGTTATTTGACTTAGAACTCGGACTCATGAACTTTATATAATAATTAATAATACTTTTAATTTTATTACTAAAATATGGAACATTAAAAAAAATAATTTTAAACTCGTGAATTGTCAACAATTAAGTTGAGCTCGAACTTGCCCATAGCACAATATTGCGAGCTCGAGCTCAAAGAAACTCAAATTTAGCTTGATTTATACCCTACCCACCCCCTACCCCATCCAAATCCAAATCTAAATCTTTTAAATATTGAGTTTAATTAACATTTATTATCATTCAAATGGGGTTGAATTCCCTTAGAAAAATGTATGCACCTTTGATACATGATTCCCTTAGAAAAATGTATGCACCTTTGATACATGATCGATGTTATTTCGGTTGGAAAAACTAGCAAGTATACTATGTCAAGTTATAATATAATCGAATTGGGTTCAAATCGTACCCACGGAGATCAACGTTGATTACTAGTATATAAATTATTTTCTTAATTTTGACTAATTATAATAAGATGATGAATATATATATATATATATATATATATATATATATATATATATATATTAAACTAAATTATGTAAAACTAGCAAGGATCAAACTAATAGCAAGAAGGATTGTTTGGAAGGAAATTCAAATTTGTAAGAACAACCAAGGTGCACAATGGTACCGAGCCAAATTATTTCCACATTTCAAAATTAAATCCAATTAACTAATTATCCAATTCACGACGAAATCCTTATCTTATTTATTAAAAAATTTCTCGAGTTAATAAACCTAGGTAAATCTAACAGTCCAATTTTTCTAATTAAATTTAATTATATCCATCCACATTAGTTGCTATTGAATTTCAGTATCTAAAATTAAATTCACATATAGAAATCAAATTTTGTTTCTAGTCGATTTGACTATCTGTTGATTGATGTAATCAAGCAATTATCAACCTATCGTCTTTCGAGTTTATATCAAACAACAATTATACAATTTAATTGGTCAGATTAAATGCTCACATGATAAATGACATCAATAAATTGAAATAATAATAAACTTGAATTAAAATCAAACCATGAAAAACAAATGTCCCGGCCCTATCGTGGCCTTAGTCTAAATAAATTGCTCCATAAACTTAAACAAAGCAAAAACTAATATTTGAATTCATGAAAGTTAAATAATAAATCAAGGAATAGAAAATCCCAATGATTGGTGTGTGTTCCTCGACGTGTTCCTTCAAGCCTTCGTGCAGTTCCTCCAAGGTTGTGATGTGCGTGTGATGTGTGGAGAAGTATAAGAAAAATTTTCCATAGTGATTGATTGTGGAGATGCATAAAATCAATGTAGTACGTAATGACAAGAAGAGTGACATTCTGATATTTGTTTCTTTTGTCTTTGCCTTTCATTTTGCTCATATGTTTGAGAAAGCCTTAAACTATTAATTTTGCGTGGATTCAGACTGATTGTGATATATATTGATGATATAATTTTTAAGGACCCTTTAAACACATTTACTGGAATTGAAAAATACAAGTTGATATTCTGGGCATTGAGATTTCATGGTACAATTTTGTTCAAGGCTGTAAAAGAGACTTTGGATCACGATAGTTTGATAATTCTCAGGATTGATTAGCTATTCATAGAGTTGGATACTTTCAAATTTTTGTATATAGAAGATATACTGCCATCTTTGTATGAATAGGGTTCCAAATGGAGATGGTGGATGAATAGAGTGTGGGAGCTTGAGTGGTCCATATACTTGAAACAATATAGAAGATAATGGTATAGAATGAATCGCATGACGAATATATTTACTGAAAGTTGAAGCAGAAAATAAGTTTTTAGCTTTGAAAAAAGGAGGAATTTTAATGAAGACAAATGTAAAATATTTCAGAATGTTGCGCCAATGATTTTTTAGGAGAAAATGACAATTTATTTGCTTAGGAGAGAAGGGCAAAAACATCTTTAAAGATTTAAGTATGAGTAACCTATAATCAGTTGCAAGATTGGGAGAGTGAGTGTCCCTCTCTCCCATAGAAAGGTAAATTGCTTGTTTTCGAAAGTATAGGGTGGTTTTTTGCCCCTAATTTAGTTAAAAATAGTTTAATTGATTATTTTGAGTTTCATAAGGAGTTAGATTGTACTTTTCCCTAATATGTTATTTGACTTAGAACTCGGACTCATGAACTTTATATACTAATTAATAATATTTTTTATTACTAAAATATGGAACATTAAAAAAAATAATTTTAAACTCGTGAATTGTCAACAATTAAGTTGAGCTCGAACTTTCCCAAAGCACAATATTACGAGCTTGAGCTCAAAGAAACTCAAATTTAGCTTGATTATACACCTACCCACCCCCCTCCCCCATCCAAATCCAAATCTAAATCTTTGAATTATTGAGTTTAATTAACATTTATTAGCATTCAACGTGGGTTGAAGTCCCTTAGAAAAATGTATGCACCTTTGATACATGACCGGTGTTATTTCGGTTGGAAAAACTAGCAAGTATACTAGGTCAAATTATAATATAATCGGATTGAGTTCAAGTCGCACTCACATAGATCAACGTTAATTACTAGTATATGAATTATTTTCTTAATTTAGACTAATTATAATAAGATGATGGATATATATTAAACAAATTATCTAAACTAGCAAAGATCAAACTAATAGCAAGGAGGATTGTTTGGAAGGAAATTCAAATTTGTAAAAACGACCAACGCGCACAACGGTACCGAGCCAAGCTATTTTAACATTTGAAAATTAAAACCCAATTAACTAATTATCCAATTCACGACAAAATCGTTAAACGATTTCTCGAGTTAATAAACCTACTTAAAGCTAACAGTCCAATTTTTTCTAATTAAATTTAATTATATCCAACCGCATTAGTTGTTATTGAGTTCAGTATCTAAACTTAAAGTCGCATATAGAAATCGAATTCTATTCCTAGTCGATTTGACTATATGTTGATTGATGTAGCCAAGCAGTTATCAACCTATCGTCTTTCTATATTATATTAACCAACAATTATGCAATTTAATTGGCCAGATTAAACGCACATATGATAAATGCCATCAATAAATTGAAATATAAATAAACTTGAATTAAAATCAAACCATGAAAAATAAATTGTCTCAGCCCTATCGTGGCCTTAGTCTAAATAAATATGCTCCATAAACTTAAACAAAAGCAAAAACTATTGTTTGAATTCATGAAAGTAAAATAATAAATCAATGAATAGAAATCTCAATGATTGGTGTGTGTTCCTCCAAGCATTCGTTCAGTTCCTCCAAGGTTGTGATGTGTGTGTGATGTGTGGAGAAGTATATGAAAAAAGTGATATGAGAGATAGTTGAAACATGTTGGGTACATGCATGTTCTGAGTGAGAATATACTTGATTAGATTTGCATTGTTGTTAAGTTTTTGTATACTGATAAACAAGTATACTACTGGTTTCATTTGAAGCATTATAGGATGATGTATTAGATCTATATGCTATTGAGATATCATAGATATGTCATTTATGAGCGAATCAGTAATGATTCAAGAAATGAATGAGTGAAGTTTTTGTGATATCATGAAAATAGTTTGGACAGATTAACTGTTTATGCTACTTAGCATAGAAGAATGTTAATATTTCAAGTGGGTGATAGAGTATTTAAGAATTATCTCCGTTTAGAAGAATGGTGAGATTAACTTTTCAACTCTTTTGCAAGAGTATATATGATGTATTCATTTTTCATTGCTACGTGGGGTTATGGAGTGTATATAGAATAGTATGAAGGTTTGGTACTTCTGATAAGTATATATGTAAATTTTGATAACGAAATTTTGTTGTACAAAATTTCTCTCAAAGTGTCTTAGGAAAAAATAACAATTCTTCAAAACAATTTTTATGTCGATGCGAGATTTGTAATCTCCGTCCTTAAGACAATATTGCCCCGCTATGGTGCTAACGGTTTGCCATGGCAATTTGTCTCACAAGATACAACGACTATGACTTGTGATAGGAGCACTCCAAATCACAAGTCCTGAAACCATATTTCAAAGCACTTAATTTGATGAACAACAAATACTCTCAAATTTCACTAAAAATTATGTATGAATTTCGAAAATTCTCTCTCAAAACAAGTGGGGTTATGTTGTTTATATAGTAGTCCAAAAGTCAAGTCCAAAGGACAACATTTGGAGGCAATATTTGGCCAAAATCGCACCACAAACATCAATGGACAAACCATTTCACAAATTTGAAACAGGGCTCCATCGATCGAGCTCCTGTAGCAAACTTTAGGAAACTTTCGGACGAGCTCGATCGATGGAGCTCATGAATTATTTTTTCTTTTTGATTTAAATTCATTTTTTCCAACAATCCCCCACATGAATTAAATTAATACATGTATGCAATTGAGTGCTTTGACAAACTATTATGGCATATGGAGAGATAGCTTGCGGCTTTGAATCTTCCGTAGTAGTATTCAATTTTTATTTACTTAACTTAATAGTGAACTTATAGTCTTGAACTATTTAGTCGTTGGTGTAAACCAAGACAATTGAACCCACACCATAACAATTCTAACCTCCGTATTGGTTTCTTACGGTTGTGTCCGTTTCGACCATGAACCACGCTTGGTTTCATAAGTGCTTTCCATTCTCTGAAGCGGCCGCACTTCGCACATACGTAGGTGATCTCCTAGAAGAGTATCCCGCTATACTCCAACATATTCTAATATTTCTTAGGAATCATTAAAGGCCTTTTGCCTATCCTCGTACCCTTTTTGCAGGCTACACCCCTTATCATAGGAAAGGGTTGGAGATTAATTATCCAAGGTGTTTATACAATCTTGTAGTTTGGTTGTCCCTTTTGAACCTAGATCTTAGGATATCCAGTCACATAGGTTGTGTATCCACTACAAGATTTTGATAATAGGGTTTTAATCTCATTCCCCTCGATAAACTATATATTTGATCTCTAGGCAAGCCTTTCGTGAGCGGATCCGCAATATTTTCCTTTGACTTCACGTAGTCAATGGACATAATGCCATTTGAGATCAACTATTTAAGAGTATTGTGTCTACGACGTATATGTCTAGACTTACCATTATACATGCTACTATGTGCCCTTCCTATAGCAGATTGGCTATCACAATGTATTTTAATTGCAGTCACAGGTTTTTCCCAACAAGGAATTTCTTTCAAGAAACTTCTAAGCCATTCGGCTTCTTCTCCCGCTTTATCCAAAGCTATGAATTTAGATTCCATAGTGGATCTAGCAATACAAGTTTGCTTGGTAGATTTCCACGACACTGCAGCCCCTCCAATGGTAAACACATAACCACTTGTTGATTTGGAGTCTTGAGTGTCCGATATCCAATTTGCATCACTGTATCCTTCAAATACAACATGATATATTGTATAGTACAATCCATAGTTCAGGGTGTATCTTAAATATTTAAGTACCCTCGTTAATGCCTTCCAATGGTCATTGTTTGGATTGCTCGCTACTTAGTTTGCCAACCGCATATGCAATATCAGGACGTGTACAGTTCATGAGATACATGAGACTGCCAATTATCCTTGAGTATTCTAATTGCATGATATGGTCCCCTTTGTTTTTAACCAAATGTAGATTCGGGTCATAGGATGTTTTTACAGAAGACATATCATTTGCGAGAAATTTCTCGAGTATTTTCTCAACATAATGAGACTGTGACAATACTCGTCATTCGTATATCTTGGAGATTTTAATTCCAAGTATCACACCAGCTTCACCCATATCTTTCATTTCAAAATGTTTTATTAACATTTTCTTTGTCCCGTTGATGATTTCTAAGTTGCTTCCCACTATGAGCATATCATCAACGTACAAGCATACTATTACATATGCTTTAGGCGTGTTTTTCATATATACGCATTTGTCGCACTCATTAATTTTGAAACCATTTGACAACATAGTTTTGTCAAATTTTTCATGCCATTGTTTTGGTGCTTGCTTAAGCCCATATAATAACTTAACGAGTTTACACACATTTTTCTCTTGTCCGGGAACAACAAACCCCTCGGGTTGTTTCATATAAATTTCCTCCTCAAGTTCCCCATTGAGGAATGCCGTTTTTACATCCATTTAATGTATCTCTAAATTGTTTAGAGCAGCGATAGCAATGATCACTCTAATGGACGTAATTCTCGTGACTGGTGAATATGTATCAAAGTAATCAAGGCCTTCCTTTTGTCTATATCCTTTTGCCACGAGTCTCGCCTTGTACTTATCAATTGAACCATCGGACTTGTATTTCCTTTTAAGAATCCATTTGCATTCTAATGGTTTACTTCCAGTTGGAAGGTCTACCAACTCTCAAGTGTGGTTTTGCATTATGGATTCTATCTCGCCATTAATAGCCTCTTTCCACATAAGAGCATCAGGGCTAGATAAGACGTCACTAACCGATCTTGGTTCATTGTCCAACATATATGTCATGAAGTCAGGATCATAAGTCTTAGCCACTTTGGTTCTCTTGCTACGTCGTGGTTCTACTTCCTCAATAGAGTCACGGTTAGCGTCTTCATACACCCTTTTCTTAGGGCTCATTTCCTTGTTAGTTTTGTAAGGAAATACTTCTTCAAAAAATACCACATTTCTTGATTCCATGATTGTACCTTCATGCACATCACTTATTTCAGATTTATGTACTAAAAATCGATATGCACTAGAACTTATCAACATAGCATTCATCATCTCTTTTAAAGTACGATTTTTACGTTCAGCAATACCATTTGATTGTGGTGAATAGGGGGAAATGGTTTGGTGAATAATGCCATAGTTCGTGCAAAATTCTTCAAACGCTGCTCCATATTCTCCTCCTCTATCGCTTCGAACATTCTTTACGTTTTTGCTAAGTTGATTTTCAACTTCATTCTTGTATTGTTTAAATACTCCCAAGGCCTCGTCTTTGCTTCTTAGCAAATATACGTAATAATATCTCGTACAATCATCAATGAAAGTAATGAAGTACTTTTTTACACATCTAGTTTCCACAACCTTTAGATCACATAAATCCGTGTAAATTAATTCAAGAGGTGTCATGGTTCTTTCAATTGAATGGAATGGTGGTTTCGTTAACTTGGCCTCGACACAAGTCTCACACTTATGTTTCAAGTTAACATTCATTTGAGGCAATAAGTTTAACTTCACTAATTTATTAAGTGAACCATAATTTATGTGACCTAAACGATCATGCCATAAATTACAAGAGTCAATCAAATAAGTAGAATCATTCACTTTATTGTTTTCAAATTGACGTTTAACCGTCATTAGATTCATTTTGAATAGGCTTTTATCCATATAGCCTTTTCCTACAAAAACTCTAGTTTTGGAGAGTATAATTTTTCCTGATTCTAAAACTAGTCTAAAACCCGCCTTGACTAGAGCCGATCCGGATATCAGGTTCTTTCGGATGTCGGGAACATGTAGGACATTAATCAAAGTCAATTCATTTCCCGAAGTCATCTTTAGAACCATCTTCCCCAGTCCAATTACCGGAGATGTAGTTGAGTTTCCCATATAGAGTTGGCGCCCACTTATTGGAGTGTAAGTGGAGAACATGGCCTTGTCCGAACATACATGTCGGGTTGCACCGGAATCGACGAACCATTCCATAGGATTGTCCACCAAGTTCGCTTCAAAGACCACAACGATTAACTTAGATCATTCAAGTCATCCGAGATCCGATCATGTTCGGTCACATTGACTTGATCTTTTGTTTTCCCACGAGTGTCTTTGTTACGACAATCCTTTGCCATGTGATTGGGCTTTCCACACTTATAGCATTTTCTTTTGAATTTTTTCGCTTGCCACTGTTGGAGGTCGTACCGTCAAACTTACGCTTTGATCCGGTTCTTTGTTCAACTAGGTTAGCCCATGGTTCCATTTGAAACCTACCCGCCTTCCTCTCGGACACTTCGATGTCCTCCTCGATTCGTAATCGAACCACAAGGTATTCAAGACTCATCTCCTTTCGTTTATGTTTCAGATAGTTCTTGAAGTCCTTCCACATATGAGGCAATTTCTCAATCATAGCGGCGACTTAGAATGAATCACTTAGACTCATTCCCGTCGCATGAATGTCATGCATGATCACTTGTAGATCTCGCACTTGCGCCATCACAGGCTTTGTATCAACCATCTTGAAATCCAGGAATTGTAACTATGAATTTCTTCATACCGGCATCCTCGGATTTGTACTTCTTTTCCAGCGATGCCCAGAGTTCCTTTGCTGTTTTCACAAGATAATAAACATTATATAATTTATTGTCTAACCCGTTTAGGATGTAGTTCTTGCATAGGAAGCTGCTTTGATTCCATGCATCCAGTGCCGCCCTCTTCTGGGTGTCAGTCTCTCATTCTTCAACCGTATGAGGCTCCTCGGTTAAGAACCTTGCCAAACTCAGTGTGGTCAAGTAAAATAGCATCTTTTGTTGCCACCGCTTGAAATCGTTCTCATTGAACTTTTCAGGCCTTTCACCATGATGAACAGGAGTCGTTGTTGCACTCGATGAAGCCATTGAATTGCTCGTATATTGTCTTAAGTTTGTTGTTCAAAATTTCTCTCAAAGTGTATCTCAGGAAAAAATAACAATGGCTTCAAAACAATTTTTATGTCGAGGCGAGATTTGTCATCTCCGTCCTTAAGATAATATTGTCCCGCTATGGTGCTAACAGTTTGCTATGACAATTTGTCTCCCAAGATACAACGACTATGACTTGTGATAGGAGCACTCCAAATCACAAGTCCTCAAACCACAAAGGTTCAAAGCACTCAATTTGATGAACAATAAATGCTCTCAAATTTCACTAAAAATTATGAATGAATTTCGAAAATTCTCTCTCAAAACAAGTGGGATTATGTTGTTTATATAGTAGTCCAAAAGTCAAATCCAAAAGACACCATTTGGAGGTAATATCTGGCCAAAAATCGCACCCCAAACATCGATGGACAAACCATTTCACAAATCTGAAACAGGGCTCGATCGATCGAGCTAGGAGCTCGATCGATCGAGCTCCTGTAGCAAACTTTAGGAAACTTTCGGACGAGCTCGATCGATCGAGCACTATGCTCGATCGATCGAGCTCATGAATATTATTTTTTCTTTTTGATTTAAATTCATTTTTTCCAACAAATTTTATTAGTCGGGGAGAATTAGTGATGCCCAGAATTTATTTATAGTGTACCCGGATTATTCAATAATCGAGTATTCGACTTTAATAGCGGTAATTATGATTTAATTCGGAATCGAGTTCTTGGGAACTATGATTATAATCCGAGGCAGAATACATATATATATATATATATATATATATATATATATATATAAATTAGAGGTTGGGATTTAAATAAACGAATGTGGGTTGAAACCATAAAACAACTAAATGTAGGGTGTGTATGCACAATTTTGAAGTGGAGAAAATATTTGAGGGTAACCCCTTCTCTCTCCCTCATTCTCCCTTCACTTCCATCATTCTCTTCTCTCTTTCTCCTTATCATTTGTTTCTTTGAGCTCAATTTGAAAACAAGATCTTGTTCAAGTTTGTGTGTGGTGGTAAGATCATCGTACTTTTATCTTATTTATTATTGTTCGTGAATTGATTTTGAGAATGGTGGGTTTGGAGTTTGAGTTAGGGATTTGGGGGTTAAGCTTTAATACTTGTTTTTATTGAGTAAAAGTGTGTTATAATCCTTGTAGAGTGTCAAGGAAGTGTATTTTTAGTTTGATTCAAGTTTTGGTGAGGTTTGGGTGGTGAAATGTGTTGAAAATCCTAGTGTTTTTCGATGGTTTTCACCTACCGATCGATCGATTGATGAACTCCGATCGGTCGGTCAATGTTTAAGAAGAGAAAAATGAAAACTTTATGCTACCAATCAATCAGTAGAGTGTGAAGAATGAGGGAAATCTTTGACGGGCTACCGATTAATCGGTAGAGGCAGAATGCTGAAAAAATTTATTTTGTGTTGCGATGTCAACAAATGCATTGTCAGATGATTTTAAGTAATATTTTATCATGACTTAATGCTACAACATGATCTTGAGCATGTGTTTTGAGTATGGGGCTACACGCGCCTAAATGTTAATATTGATTAATTGATTATGCACAACATGCTCAAATTTTAGGACACAAGGAAACGTAACTTATCAATATCTCGGACGATAAGGTACGTAAATACGTACGAGCAATAATTGTATATATATATATATATATATATTGTGATGAATGATGATATGGTTATATGTGTATCACGGGATGACATGTAATCTTTGTCAGGGTCAACGCTGGAGAGAACGCGCACCGTTATCATTGTCAGGGTCGACGCTAGAGAGCCTGCAAAGTTATCATTGTCAGGGTCGACGCTGGGAAAGAGTGTGTGATGTTATCATTGACAGGGTCGATGCTAGAGAGCGTGCGAGGTTATCATTTTCAGGGTCGACGCTGGAGAGAGCATACGATGATATCATTGTCAGGGTCGATGCTGGGGAGAGCAACGTTCTCATTGACATGGTCGACGCTGGGGAGAGCGTACGGTATCATCATTGTCAAGGGTCGACGCTAGAGAGCATGCGACTTGATTATTATGTTATATGAAGCGTAAATGACATAGAACGATGTGTTTTGAATATAATGAATTAATATCGTAATGATCTTACATTATTGTTGTGAATTGTGGAAACATGGTTATTGTTAGAGATTTATCATATGATATTTATCATTATGAGGTTATGATTGTGGCATTGTGAAACATGAACAACTTGGGAGATATCATATTATTTTTTATATGCTCATGGAGTATCTTGTTACTTTATATCAATTTACTCTTTAAATTACGAATTTATATTCTTTAGAACTGTGATGTTTTATTGTTGGTGATCACCCTATGTTGGGGGTTGTTTATGTGGAAACAATTGACATTTTTAGCTTCTAGGAAGTGTGGGGAGATAGAGTCAAGGTATCTAGAAGCTTAGCATAAATCATTTTGAAGTTAAGTATTGTAGCTAGAATGATTCTAATAGATTAAATTATTATTCAGGAATTGTAATAACATATTCAAGATTGTAAAGTGTTTATTTATGAGGCCGGGTTTTCATTGGATATCATTACATTGTTAAGTAAATGGCGAACGATTATTAGATGATAGTTGTGCTTGGGGAATATACGATGTTGATATATTTATGATTTGATACTCTCCCCGATATGTTCAACTTACAGGGAAACTCTTCCAATTTTTTTGTAAAATCCCCCAAGTAATTATGGTTTAGGTGCCAAAGTTATGATTAATTGTGATTATTATTGTGAGGCCCTACACCAGATGTGCATTTGGATTATCAGATGGTGATCCTCCAAATCTCACTTGAAGTTGAATCATTTTAATGAGGGCCGATTTCAACTCAAAGTTATTTGCTTCCAGAATTGGGCATGTGATATCTACTCATATCCTCCAATAATTGGTCTAGCAAGATCAAGTACGGTGCTAGTCTCATCTTCGTTAGCCATTGCTTCGCATCTTAATCCTTTTACTTTAGGCTCTCCCCAGTTTCGAATTCTTCCTCAAATTCAGAATTCAAGGATTGATCTCCTTGCTCCCTTCGTCTACGTAGGAAGGTATTCTCAATTTCTAGATCAAACGATAGTAGTACTAGATCACCTCTAGCACGGCTAGGGGTGCTTAACGAGCCAGGTCAATCCGGACCCCGCCCGAAATTGGACCGGTTAGCCCGGTTCGGAACCGAAATCGAAACCGAGCTAACCGATTCCAAACCGGTCCGGAACCGGTAAGATACCGATCGGATCGGTTCTACCATTTCGGAATCGGTATTTTTTAATTTTTTTTTATTTAAGCTAATATAAGTTATATTTTTTGAAAAAAAAAATTCAAACAAGCCGGTTCTAGGTTGGAACCGGTTGGATCGGAACCGGATCCGATCCGATTCCTTAACGGATCGGACCGGTTCCAGTATTATCGGATCCAGAATCGGCCGATTCCGGACCGGATCAAACCACCCCTAAGCACGGCTCATGCACGACTAGATGGGACCTGAAAATAAAAAAAAAAAATTAACAAAATTAAACACAAAATAAATTAAAGTTTAGTCTCTAGAAAATAATAAATTCTAATATTAAACAAAGTTATCCCCGGCAACGGCGCCAAAAACTTGACCGATTATTTAGGTTGAAAAACTAGCAAGTGTACTAGATAAATGATAATATAATCGGACTGAGTCCAAGTCGTACCCACAGAGGTCAACGTTAATTAGTAGAATATGAATTATTTTCTTAATCTAGATTAATTATAATAAGGTGATGGATTGATATATTAAACTTAATTATCTAAAATAGCAAGGATCAAACTAATAACAAGGAGGATTGCTTGGAATGAAATTCAAATTTGTAAAAACAACCAAGATGCACAACTGTACCGAGCCAAGCTATTTCCACTTGTCAAAATTAAAATCCAATTAACTAATTATCCAATTCACGATGAAATCCTATCTTATTTATTAAACGATTTCTCGAGTTAATAAATCTAATTAAATCTAACAGTCCAATTATTTATAATTGAATTTAATTATATCCAACCGCATTAGTTGCTACGGAATTTCAGTATCTAAACCTAAAGTCGCATATGGAAATCAAATTCTAATTCTAGTCAATTTTACTATATGTTGAATGATGTGGTGAATCAATTATCAACCTATCGTCTTTCGAATTAAGATTAACCAACAATTATGCAATTTAATTGGCCAGATTAATCGCACACATGACAAACGACATCAATCAATAAATTGAAATAATAATAAATTTGAATTAAAATCAAACAATGAAAAACAACTTGTCTCGGTCCTATCGTAGTATTAGTCTAAATAGATATTATCCATAAAACTTAAAAAGAAGCAAAAACTAGTGTATGAATTCGTGAAAGTAAAATAATAAATCAAGGAATAGAAAATCTTAATGATTTATGCGTGTTTCTTGACGTGGTCCTCCAAGCCTTCGTGCAGTTCCTCCGAGGTTGTGATGTACGTGTGATGTGTAGAGAAGTATATGAAAAAGTGTTACGAGAGAGAGTTGAGATAGTATATGCAAAGTCAAGCCAATCTCCACTTCAAGAGTGAATTATTGTATATTTCTCTTTGAAAAGTCAACAAAATCTCCTAAAAATAATATATCTCATGATAGGCTTCATCTCTCACCTTTTAGAGTTATTTTTCTTCTTGAAGTCTTCAAATTACTTTAAATTATATATTATCTCCAATTATTTCCTTTGCAAAGTTCTTCAAAAACCCTCCAAAAATTTATCAAAAATTGGCTAAAGAACTTTCCACATCTCATTGGCTTTAGAGTGTTGATTTGATTTCTTTAGTCCTCGAACTTTTATTTCTTTTCTTTGTCGGTCCTTCCTACATGCAGTTGAATTGTTGATCAATTTTTTTCCATAATTAATCTTTTTCACAACTTTGTCAAACTTACACATAATATAGAATAAGACTTTTTAAACATAAAATTAGGATTAAAAACGCCAGATAAGCACGAATATGACAAAATAAATTCCTAAATTATATATAGGATTCATGCTTATTAATACACAATCTATTTAGTTCCAACATGAATTGATTTCTTAAAGATGGTCAAAAAATTTTCAAACTTCTTTTTGCTCGGAGAAATTATGACGTATAAGCAGTGGTGAATATAGCCTTCAGGTTGTGGGGACCAAAATTGTAGTGGGCAATGTTCTGGGCCACGAATCCCATGGATAGCCCAAGATGAAAAATATCTTCTACATGTTGTTTCTTTTTAAATTTAGTGCATATTTATCTTTAGGTTTATTTTATTTTTATCAGTTTGTCTTTCATTTTTTTTGGACTTTTGAATAAAGAGATAGAATGTTAGATACGAAAGAAGTCTTAGGAGGTTTGTGTTTATCTTTCTTTTGAAAATAAGAACTTTTTGTATTTATTCAGCACTCTTGATTGAATGAAGAAAAGAAGAGAACATTTATTCACAAAAAAAAATTGTCACGAGATCTGATGTTCTCACTTTTAACTAGCCACGATCAATCTATGACACTGTGAAGTTCTTTTTTCAGTGAATCTCAAACCTTTTATCCCATTACCCATCAATTACCCCCATAACGAGATCTAAAACTTGGGATTATAACAGGACAGTTGCCCCAAACCCTCTTCTTAAATTCATCCCAACGTATAAGCAAAGTTGATTTAGCTCGAACGACAAATCACTAAGTGAGAAGATTGACGATGTTGTGTTACCTGTTTGCTAATATATCCTTTGTTTCATTATATTATTTTTCTTTACATTGTTTTTTTGAACATCTTTATTCACATTTAGTTTCGCTGATTTGCTTCCATACTATTAACTGCCTCTGGACGTTTAGTTTTTTTTTTTTTGAACACATGTTTAGCTTTATTTTGATGATGTGGTAGTTGTATCTTAACATACACACACACCCATATATATATATATATATATATATATATATATATAATGAGAGTGACCTACGGGAAATATTAATATGCACCCGGTTTGGATCCCGCTTATATACTAACTCAATATTAAACATAATATATTTTGAATAAAAAATAAATGAACTAACATACTAACTATTTTATACTAATCATATTGAGTTGATCCATAAATAGCGCCAAAATCAAGTTTATAAAGTATTTCTCGTGAATCACTAGCATATCTAGATATGGTCATAATATAATGAATGAGCAATGTTTTCCATGAGTAAATTTAGAAATAAAATTGCCTAAATAGTTGTTCTAGTTTCAAATTAGTAATCCAACACTTTGAATTCCTAAGATACTTTTGGATTATAGAGAGCAAGTTCATGTAATTTTGGATTGGTGTTGATGAGATTGAGATGTGTCTAGGTAGTTGTGGACAGTGATGTTCAAAGACGTCTGTTAAAAAAGTATGTATTGTATAAGCTAAAAGTGAGCTTTTATAGAAGTTAACAAGAAATGTGTCGGAAAATACTTAATGAATTAGAAATTAAGCATCGAGGACCAGAGAAACAAAATCCGTAAGTCGGAGTGTATTGGAGGCCTTGATCGATCCCCATATGTTGGCCCGATAGATTGCGCCTGATTTGGAAAAAGCACTGGAAAATATCTGTCAGGCACGATCGATCGCGCTCGGAGGCACGATCGATCGCGCCTGGCAACATGTGAAAATAGAAAGGGCGTGATTGATCGTGCACATTGGACGATCGATCGCGCCCTGTATGGTTTTGACAGACAGGTGCGTTCAGTGAGTTTTTCCAATGATTTGGTGCATCTAATTGGTGACACTTGGTGGCACAACTTGGTCTATTATATAATGAACAACATTTGATTGAATAAGAATAAGAGTTTTCAAATATTAACAGGCAAAATAAAGATAAAATTTATGAAGCATTTTTTTCATCTTTTCATTCTCTTTGTTTGAGTGCTTTCAAACCTTTGTGGTTTGAGGACGAAGTGATTTGGAGTACTCCTATCACAAATCATAAATCGTTGTATCTTGGGAGACAAATTTCAAATTAAACCATTAGCACCGTAGCGGGGCAATATTGTCTTAAGGACAGAGTTTCCAAATCTCGCATCTACATCCTCTCTATAAAGCCTTCAAACACTTTTCGACAATCTTAAAACAATATTATTTGCAACAAATGGCTTATTCGAGTGCAACAACGACTCATGTTCATCATGGTGAAAGGCCTGAAAAGTTCAATGGGAACGGTTGCAACCGGTGGCAACAAAAGATGCTATTTACTTGATCACCCTGAGTTTGGCAAGATTCTTAATCGAGGATGCTCCTACGGTTGAAGAAGGAGAGACCGACACCCAAAAGAGACGACGCTTGATGCATGGAATCAAAAGCGACTTCCTTTGCAAGAACTATATCCTAAATGGGTTAGATAATAAATTATATAACGTTTTGTGATATCCCCGAAATAATTAATTGCATTTTGGGCATTAATTATGTTATGTGATTATTATGATGATAATTAAATTATATGTTGGAATTAATTATCTTGGTGAAATGCTTAGTCACATGGTAGGAGTGACCCGGTAGAGCATTTCAGGGTGCATGTATGCATGATGGGTAATTGGGGGTTATAATGGTTTAAATGAGATGGTTTGTGATTATTTGGTGAATCATGTATTTAATTGTGATTTTGGTGCATTTTGGTAAAATACCTTTAAAATATCATGTTGGGATGTTTTATACATCATGTTAATTGTTGGGGTACAAATTTATTTACTTTAACCACACTACCCCCACCTTTACCAATCACTTTACTAAATCCACCAAAAGCATCCCTCCAAACCCTTATTCTTCCCATTTCGTTTTTGGCATAAAAGTGGAGGGGAAATCTTGGCAAAAGTCTCATTTGTGGGATTTGGTGTGAGATTTGGAGTCCCCAAGAGGTATGGATACCACCTTAATGTTTTTATTGTGTTTGGATTGGGTTTGTTATGGTTTTAAATGGTTTTGAAATGGGTTGTTATGAGTTGGTATTATTTTGGTTGAATGTTGGATTTTTGGGATGAATAAGGTGTGTTTTGAAGGTTATTATGTGTTTGGTATTGTTGGTTTCAAGGTAGGAGAGTTGGTATGGGGTGGGAAGAAATTTTGGAGCAAAAATGGTGAATTTTCGGGTTACAGACATTGGCGATCAATCGCCCGTTCCACGCGATCGATCGCGCGCGGGCATTGCGCGTTTGGGGTGTTTGGCGATCGATCGCCACTCTTTGGCAATCGATCGGCAAGGCTGGCGATCGATCGCCCCAAATGTGGCGATCGATCGCCAAAGCCAAAATTTTTGAGTAGCGGGCAGAGAGATCTCGCGATCGATAGGCCCCTCGCGGCGATTGATCGCGAGATATAAAATGTGGTGTTTTTGAATATTTTTGTGGAATTTTTGATATTGGACTATTATTGGCTCCTAATATTGATTTGTGTGAATGTGTAGAACCATCCAGGTGGCCACACAACTTAGGAGATAAAGTCCACGACACATCACATTTTGGGACTAAGGTACGTAGTGAGACGTACGGGCATCGGACGGTAAAACATATTTATTACGCTTTGAATTGGTTATGCATTATGGTTGCATACATGGTCTTAGTTATGCATTATGGTTGCATACATGATTGGATATGCATTATGGTTGCATACATGATTGGATATGCATTACGATTGCATGTGATTGTGAGTCGAGATTATATTACAGTGATGAAGAATACTTGCCGCCTTCATGTTGAAGCGATGATAGAATACTTGCCGCTGTCATATTATAGCGATGAAGAATATTTGCCGCAAATATGTCGAAGCGAAGGATAATGCCGCTATCATATTGATGCGAGGGATATTATGCCGCTAATATGTCGAAGCGAGGGGTATTAATGCCGGTGTCATGTAAACGCGAGGGGTATTATGCCACTGATATAATAAGACTGGAACTGGCCATTGGTATACATGGAATGAGTGCATGTCATGACATACATTATTGGTATTATAATCAATTGATTAAGATTGTGGTACATGGACAACCAAGGGAGCTTTTAAATGTATTAAATACATGAAGTAAATCGTATTTACGGTTTATGCATTTGAATTACAACCATATTATTGTGAATATGATTTATATACATGCTCATGGTTTTGGGGTTGTTCCTTTAGGTACATTTGGCCGGACGGGCTAAGGCGGGTTGATGCGGTGAGCCAGTGAGGAGTGCTTTTGGCATAGCAGGCTTAATTCTTTTGTATAGTCTCTACTCTAGGAGTAGTGTAAAGCTATATGATTAGCATACAATTGGTTGGGAATGTAATTAATCCCTTTTGGAAATTTTATTTTGGTCCGTAATCCTAATGGCTCAAAACATCAACACGAACTTTATATTCTTAGATGCATGTTTAGCACTATTACGCCTTTAATCCACACTTAAGGAACTAGAGTTCTTACATTAGTGGTATCAGAGCAGTGGTTAGAGAACCCGGGAATGAGTGAAGGGTAGCCTTAGCATGGTTGGCTAGGTGGCTGCATTTGGGCATGTTTATACTTATGGTGCATATTGGTGTATAAACGGTTATACTAACATGCTTATTATCGTTCATGTTATCTAACGGCGTAACATATATATTGTTTGAAATTGTTGTTAACCCTTGTATTACAGCATGGCGGCTATGAGTTTGGGAACCGCAATGAAGAGGTGGGTTATATTGGGAGCGTGAATGCTAGCATCGGTCAGGCAAATCCTTTACCTCCACCTGCTGTGGGCATGGAACCGGTTGCTCAGTTGCTATTACCAGGGGAGCTTAGTCTGACACAGTTTCTGACCTTCCACCCACCCATGTTTGAGGGAACAGAGACAGGGGAAGAGGCCGAAGAGTGGCTAGAGAGATTGGAACAAATATTTGTGTTTGCATCGTGCGCTAGGACGGCTTGGTTAAGGCTGGCAGAATTTCAACTGGCAAAGAAGTCTTCTATGTGGTGGAAGACGACGGTGATGGAGTTGAGGGCCCAAGGCATGGTAATTGGCTGGACTCTATTCAGAACTCGGTTTCTAAACCGGTACTTCTTGGCTGCGGCTAGGCAATCAAAGGAGTATGAATTTACAAACTTGAAGCAAGGGAGCATGACAGTCTCGGACTATGCCATGCACTATTCATCATTGTTGAGGTATGTTCCCCATATCGCAACAACTGGCATGCTAAGATGAGAAGCTTTTTGAAAGGACTGAGACCGGAACTATTTGATCGGGTTATTTCCAATAACCCGACATCTTTTGATGATGCGCTGTTAGAGCGGAATTGGTAGAGATAGGGGTGAGTGCTTATACTGATACCGTACCCCCACCAGTTCCATCACAAATATCTACATCTGAGAATCTGAGGCCCCGTGGAGGATCTTTTAAGTCACGAGGGACTTCTTCTTTTTCCCGATTTAGCGGAAGGCGACCGGATGGCCGGAAGCAAGGTGACCGGAGAGGTGGTGCATCTACTTTTGGAGGACCTGGTAGAGCTGGAGATGTTAAGTGCCACTTTTGCGGAGGACTACATTTGATGCGTGATTGTTCTGCATGCTACATATGTGGCAAGTCGGGCCACATTGCTCGGCGTTGTCCCAATCGGGAAGGATAGACGGATCTTAGAGAGAGCCGAGGGAGGTTTTCTAGTGGGACAGTACAGCAGAGGCCACCGATGGTGCCTCGACATATGGGAGGATAGGCGATGGCGCCACCTCAGGGACAGGTCTATGCACTGACCAGGGAGCAGGCCGATGCAGCTCCAGAGGAGGTGATAGCCGGTACGTGCCTTTTATTTACCTATTCCGCCTTTATTTTGATAGACACAGGTGCTTCGCACTCTTTTGTGTCTGTGGATTTTGTGGAGAGACATCATATGCGCACGTCTCCGTTGGCCACGTCTCTATTGGTCTCGACACCCACCGGAAAGAGAGTTGTTGCTGATCAGTTTCTGATGGACTGCCTCATTTATTTTGAGGGCAATGAGATACATGCAGATTTGATTGTTTTGGGTATGTTAGACTTCGACTGCATTGTGGGCATCGACATTCTGAACAGATATCAGTGGTAGATTGTCGGCAGAGGACAGTACGGTTCAGATCTCATTTGGGAGTTCAGTGGATTTTCTATGACAACGGTTCTCGTGTGAAGATTCCGTTGATTTCGGCAATTAAAATGTCCCAATTATTGGAACGTGGACACACGGGTTATCTCATCTATGCCGTGGACACGTCGGGAAAGGGCAAAGAGTTAAAGGTTGAGGATATACCCGTGGTGGCGGAATTTGTTGATGTGTTCCCGGAGGAGATTCCAGGATTCCACCGGCTAGGGAAGTCGAGTTTGGAATTGAGTTATTACCGGGGACATCCGCTATTTCTCGTGCCACTTACCGGATGGCACCGGCAGAGTTAAGAGAGCTGAAGGCGCAGTTGCAGGAGCTCTTTGATAAAGGATATATATGCCCTAGCGTATCGCCTTGGGGCGCACCGGTTCTTTTTGTGAAGAAGAAGGATGGTTCGATGCGTTTATGCATCGATTACAGGCAACTGAATAAGGCCACGATAAAGAACAGGTATCCTCTCCCAAGGATTGATGATTTATTTGACCAGTTGCAAGGCACGAAGCTGTATAGCAAGATTGATTGAGATTCGGGTACCATCAGATACGGGTCAGGGAGGAGGATGTGCAGAAGACAACATTTAGGACTCGGTATGGGCACTACGAGTTCTTAGTGATGCCGTTCGGTGTGACGAACGCCCCGGCAGTCTTTATGAGCTTGATGAACCGGGTGTTCCAACCCTATCTGGATCAGTTCGTCATTGTGTTTATTGACGACATACTCATCTACTCCCGGAGTGAGGAAGAGCACGTGAAACATTTGAGGACAGTGCTCCAGATCCTCAGAGATCACCAGTTGTATGCCAAGATCAGTAAGTGTGAGTTTTGGTTGAGCAGTGTAGTATTTCTGGGGCATGTCATATCTAGCAGTGGAATAGCCGTGGACCCCAGGAAGATTGAGGTTGTGATGGAGTGGGCTGCACCCACTTCTGTGCCTGAGATACGGAGTTTTCTTGGTTTGACTGGTTATTACCGACGCTTCGTCGAGGGATTTTCTAAGATTGCTAAGCCTGACCCAGTTGACCCAAAAGGGAGTACCCTTCTTTTGGTCAGAGGCTTGCGAGGAGAGCTTCCAAGAGTTGAAGCACCGATTGACGACGGCGCCGGTATTGGTGATTCCCTCAGAGAACAAGAGGTTTGTCCTTTATACTGACGCATCGCTACAGGGCTTGGGTTGTGTATTGATGCAAGATAAGCATGTGGTAGCTTATGCATCGAGGCAGTTGAAGCCGCATGAGGCTAGATACCCAGTCCATGATTTGGAGTTGGCAGCTATTATCTTTGCCCTGAAGATTTGGAGGCATTATCTGTATGGTACGTCCTTTACCATATATACGGATCATAAGAGCCTGAAATTCTTGTTCACTCAGGCGGAGTTGAATATGCGTCAGAGGAGATGGATGGATTTACTCAAGGACTATGACTGTGAGATAGAGTACCATCCGGGGAAAGCAAACTTGACAGCAGACGCCTTGAGTCGGAAGGTGAAGAGTACTGCTGAGGATGTCATGCATCTGTCAGCCATGATGACTTCATGTTGCCATCTGGGCTATGACTTCGATGTGAACGCATCGCCGGTTTGGGTATCGACCTTATTGGTTGAGCCAGATATCTATGAGAATATCAGGAGAGCTCAGAGGACAGATGATGAGATTCGGAGATGGTCATCATTGGTACTACAGGGTCAGCCATCAAAGTTCAGAGTGACTGAGGATGGGTCTTTGAGACTCAGTAATCGATGGGTAGTTCCATGTATGTCGGAGTTGCGTAGAGGAATCTTGGAGCGAGCTCATAGTAGCCGATTCAGTATCCACCCAGGAGGGAGAAAAATGTATAAGGACTTATGTGATCAGTTCTGGTGGAAGCGGATGAAGCGTGATACGATTGCTTTTGTCAAGAGATGTTTGATTTGTCAGCAGGGTAAGGCAGAACGGCAGAGACCCGGTGGCGAGCTAAGGAGCTTAGAGATACCGGAGTGGAAGTGGGAGCACATATCTATGGACTTTGTGACCCACTTGCCGAGGACTACTTCGGGTTGTGATACCATTTGGGTGATCATTGACAGGCTGACGAAGGTAGCTCACTTCATCCCCTACAGTATGACGTACACATACTTGAGGATGGCTCTGTTGTATGTCCGGGACATAGTGAGACTGCATGGGATTCCAGTGTCTATTGTATCTGACAGAGATCCGCGGTTCACGTCTCATTTCTGGGGAGGTCTTCAGTCAGCATGGGGTACTGAGGTGAGATTGAGTACGACATATCATCCCCAGACGGACGGTCAGACTGAGCGTACTATACAGACGCTCGAGGACATGTTGAGGGCTTGTGTTTTAGAGTTTGATGCCTCATGGCAAGATTCTTTGGCCTTGGTAGAGTTCTCATATAACAACAGCTATCAGGCGAGTATTCAGATGGCACCGTTTGAGGCGTTTTATGGTAGGCGTTGTAGGTCGCCATTGTACTGGGATGACTTGACCAGTAAAGCAGTAGGAGGACCCGAACTGATTCGGGAAATGGAGGATAAGGTGAAGGTTATCCGTCAGAAAATGAAGGCAGCCCAGGATAGGCAGGCAGCCTATGCGAATAAACGGCGGAGACCGTTGGAGTTTCAGTTGGGAGACAGAGTATTTCTGAAGATCTCACCTTTCAGTGGTGTTGTTGGGTTTGGTATGCGGGGGAAATTATCTCCGAGGTATGTGGGACCGTATGAGATTTTACAGCGTATCGGTACCTTGGCTTACCGTTTGGCACTGCCACCGTCGTTGTCTGGTATTCACGACGTGTTTCATGTATCCATGCTGCGGAAATATGAGCCGGATCCGTCGCATGTATTGCAGCCTTCTGAGATACAGTTGGATTCTGATGTATCCTATGAAGAACGGCCAGTCAAGATTCTGGATAGGGCTGATCGCAGACTTCGGAACAAAGTGATACCGATGGTCAAGGTTCAGTGGGATCACATGGGTGTCGAGGAGGCCACGTGGGAGACGGAGCAGCATATGATGCAGCACTAGCCGGAGCTATTTTCTGGTATGTGATTTATGTTTAGTTCGATATGGGTAAGTGCATGCGATTTCGAGGTCGAAATCTTATAAGTAGGGGAGTATTGTGATATCCCCGAAATAATTAATTGTATTTTTGGCATTAATTATGTTATGTGATTATTATGGTGATAATTAAATTATATGTTGGAATTAATTATCTTGGTGAAATACTTAGTCACATAGTAGGAGTGACCCGGTAGAGCATTTCAGGGTGCATGTATGCATGATGGGTAATTGGGGGTTATAATGGTTTAAATGAGATGGTTTGTGATTATTTGGTGAATCATGTATTTAATTGTGATTTTTGTGCATTTTGGTAAAATGCCTTTAAAATATCATGTTGGGATGTTTTATACATCATGTTAATTGTTGGGGTACAAATTTATTTACTTTAACCCCACTACCCCCACCTTTACCAATCACTTTACTAAATCCCCCAAAATCATCCCTCCAAACCCTTATTCTTCCCATTTTCGTTTTTGGCATAAAAGTGGAGGGGAAATCTTGGCAAAAGTCTCATTTGTGGGATTTGGTGTGAGATTTGGAGTCCCCAAGAGGTATGGATACCTCCTTAATGTTTTTATTGTGTTTGGATTGGGTTTGTTATGGTTTTAAATGGTTTTGAAATGGTTGTTATGAGTTGGTATTATTTTGGTTGAATGTTGGATTTTTGGGATGAATAAGGTGTGTTTTGAAGGTTATTATGTGTTTGATGTTGTTGGTTTGAAGGTAGGAGAGTTGGTATGGGTTGGGAAGAATTTTTGGAGCAAAAATGGTGAATTTTCGGGTTACAGACATTGGCGATCGATCGCCCGTTCCACACGATCGATCGCGCGCTGGCAGTGCGCGTTTGGGGTGTTTGGCGATCGATCGCCACTCTTGGGCGATCGATCGGCGAGGCTGGCGATCGATCGCCAAAGCCAAAATTTTTGAGTAGCGGGCAGAGAGATCTCGCGATCGATCGGCCCCTCGCGGCGATCGATCGCGAGATATAAAATGTGGTGTTTTTGAATATTTTTGTGGAATTTTTGATATTGGACTATTATTGGCTCCTAATATTGATTTGTGTGAATGTGTAGAACCATCCCAGGTTGCCACACAGCTTAGGAGATAAAGTCCACGACACATCACATTTTGGGACTAAGGTACGCAGTGAGACGTACGGGCATCGGACGGTAAAACGTATTTATTACGCTTTGAATTGGTTATGCATTATGGTTGCATACATGGTCTTAGTTATGCATTATGGTTGCATACATGATTGGATATGCATTATGGTTGCATACATGATTGGATATGCATTACGATTGCATGTGATTGTGAGTCGATATTATATATTACAGTGATGAAGAATACTTGCCGCCTTCATGTCGAAGCGATGATAGAATACTTGCCGCTGTCATATTATAGCGATGAAGAATATTTGCCGCAAATATGTCGAAGCGAAGGATAATGCCGCTGTCATATTGATGCGAGGGATATTATGCCACTAATATGTGGAAGTGAGGGGTATTAATGCCGCTGTCATGTAAACGCGAGGGTATTATGCCACTGATATAATAAGACTGGAATTGGCCATTGGTATACATGGAATGGGT
Source organism: Haberlea rhodopensis (assembly GCA_907163345.1). NCBI lineage: Eukaryota > Viridiplantae > Streptophyta > Magnoliopsida > Lamiales > Gesneriaceae > Haberlea > Haberlea rhodopensis. Next base: position 28,251,567 of record CAJQUN010000003.1, on the reverse strand, counting down.
GCATGTCATGACATACATTATTGGTATTATAATCCATCGATTAAGATTGTGGTACAGGGACAACCAAGGGAGCTTTTAAATGTATTAAATACAGGAAGTGAATTGTATTACGTTTTATGCATTTGAATTACAATCATATTATTGTGAATATGATTTATATACATGCTCATGGTTTTGGGGTTGTTCCTGTGGGTACTTTTGGGCGGACGGGCTAAGGCGGGTTGATGCGGTGAGCCAGTGAGGAGTGCTTTTGGCATAGCAGGCTTAATTCTTTTGTATAGTCTCTACTCTAGGAGTAGTGTAAAGCTATAGGATTAGCATTCAATTGGTTGGGAATGTAATTAATCCCTTTTGGAAATTTTATTTTTGTCTGTAATCCTAATGGCTCAAAACATCAACACGGACTTTATATTCTTAGATGCATGTTTAGCACTATTACGCCTTTAATCCGCACTTAAGGAACTAGGGTCCTTACACGTTTATTATCTTGTAAAAATAGCAAAGGAACTTTGGGAATCACTGGAAAAGAAGTACAAATCCGAGGATGCCGGCATAAAGAAAATCATAGTTGGACAATTCCTGGATTTCAAGATGGTTGACACCAAGTCTGTAATGGCGCAAGTGCAAGATCTACAAGTGATTTTGCATGACATTCATGTGGAGGGAATGAGTCTAAGTGATTTATTCCAAGTCGCCGCAATGATTGATAAATTGCCTCCTATATGGAAGGATTTCAAGAACTATCTCAAACACAAACGAAAGGAGATGGGTCGTGAAGATCTTGTGGTTCGACTACGAATCGAGGAGGATAACAAGGCTTCTGAGAGGAAGGATGGTAGGTTTCAAATAGAACCACATGCTAACCTAGTTAAACAAACAACCAGATCAAACCGAAAGTTTGACGGTATGGTCTCCAAAATGGCAAGGCGAAGAAGTTCAAAGGAAAATGCTACAAATGTGGAAAACCCAATCACATGACAAATGATTGTCGTAACAAAGACATTAATGGGAATGCAAAGGGTCATGTCAATGTGACCAAACATGATTGGATCTTGGATGACTTGAATGATCTAAAGCTAACAACGGTGATCTTTGAAGCAAACTTGGTGGACAATTCTATGTAATGGGTCGTCTATTCCAGTGCTACCTGTGATGACCAGGGATCATAGATGTTAATCCCGTAGTGTTAAAAATCCCTAAAGTTGTTTACGTGGCGATTTGAAGTTTAATCGCGATGTTGGGCCTTCTGGGCTCGTTTATTTGAGTAGTTGGGATCGTTGGATCCCGAGGTTGAGATCGTAATCTCATTTCGGTAAAAACCTGTGAGTTGGGTTTTTAGTATGACTCGGAATCTCGGGTGCTTGGTGTGGGCACCGGTAGGGGGTTTTTGAGTTAGAGAGAGAGTTTTTGAAAACAGATGATTTTTAATGAATCATGATGTATTTGTGGGGATATTAGTATTTCGGGGTATTTTTGCTATAAATACCAGTTGAACCCGAGATTTTAATTATCGGAACCATTTTTCCCCACCTCCTCTCTCTCTTCCCGCCCGCGCATTTCTCGATCCCCTTTGACCCCCGCGCGTAAAAGTCGTTCGCCCGCCGCCGTTCGGCCGCCGTTCGGCGCGTGCCACCCGCCGTTGGAATCGTCTCTTCCAGGCGCTCCTATACATACCAACAATTCGAAGTTTCGTCGAGAATCGGGTTCGGATTTGCCAGAAAAGCGTAGGGTTCGAAAACTGGAATTCATCCGATTTTTGGGGCTCGATTTTGGTATGATTTTGGCACGATTATTCTAATGTTTTTGGGGCGTTTTTAAGCTGATTTTGAGTCGACGATTTCAGACTTTTGTGGTTCGAAATAATTGTTGCATTTAGTTCGAATTTCAGCTCGATTTCATGAGTTAGGGTTCGAAAAAATTGGGGCTTTTGACAAGGAGTGATGATTCTTGTTAGTAATTGATTATTACATGTTTTAGATGTATTATTGATGCTTATTGGGTTCGAATTTAAGGGCTTGAGTTCGAAAATTTGGGGGTTTTTGGCAAGGATGATGATTCTTGCTATTGATGGTTTAATTCACTTTTTTAGATGATTTATGGTGTTTAATTGGGTTCGATTTGTGAGATAAGGGTTCGAAAATTTGTAGGGTGTTCTTGAACAATTTTCGATAGTCTCATTTGTTCCCTCCCTGCATGTACCCTGCCCCGGGTCTTTTTAAATGTTAATTGTCGTGTGTTGACAATATTTTGAGGGTTATGGGTGTGCTTGAGCATGGGTTGCATGTTCGTAAATAATTGTGAATTATTTATCGTGTTAGCACATCATTCCTCGGGACATGGAACTCGAGCAAGGTTTGGCTCGGACTTCGAGGATTTAAGGTACGTTTAGCGTACGAGCATAGCTTAAATGATGTTTTACAAGTATGATGCATGATTTAAAATACATGAAATGCTTTACTATGATGGCACCGTGACTTGGTTACGTTATGTTGAATCACATGGTGAAATGCTTGGTGCCGCTATGAAGCGAGCAAATGATGGGTGTGGTCGCTACGGAGCGAACACCAGTAGTATGACGCTACTTTGAAGTAAGAAATGAAAATGTGGTATTGATTAGATATCTAGGATATCTGTATTTTATTCCCTATTGGTAATGAATAGGAACAGAGACGTAGTTAATCAGAGAAGTGATTAACTAGTATCGGAAGTTAAGGGAATCTCATAATGATATCTAGAATTACGATAATTGCTAGATAAAGAAAGATGTTATGAAATGTTGTTAATTCGAAACTGGTTAGGGTTAACCAATATGATGATTAACTGCATATTCAGGATTTGATGATTTATCTGTTTTGAGAACAGGGTTATTACAGGAGTACGCTAGGATGAGGATGATACCATCCAGGAAGTGTCACATATGTTCCACAAAATTTACATTTTCGTAAATTATGTATTATGTCATTATGATTATGAAATTGTGGAATTGGTATGCTCACCCCGTTGGGGGCTGTCTCTGTTGGGACAGGTGAACAGGTACATCGATGGCTTTGGAGATGAGCTCGAGCTGTTGATTGGATGTACTCCCAGGATCGTGGTACCAGGGCTTGATGGAGCACGGTATCGTATAGAGTACCTATATATATATATATACCCATGATGGTTATACACATAATTATGATGCTCGCATGTGAGCACGATTATACTTGTACATGGGTTGTATATAAAGGCATGAGCCTTTCTCTCTTTCATTCTATGTTGCATGCAATTAGAGGTAGAATTGCTAAAGGTTATGAGAGTCATTAGTGTATGTGGGTGTTGAAACCCACTTTTGTTGCCATATGTGTGGTGTTTTCCCTGGCTGGGAATTTACTTGATATTGCTGTATTCTGATGAGTATTACGTTTGGCCGGGAATTATGTTATGTGTTGTACTTTTATTTCGGGATAGCTCTATTTATGGGGAGACTCTGCCCAAATTTTTATAAAAGTCCACAATGCAAAGAGTGGTGTAATGGGCGAACTCTATGAGTCTCTTGTTGTTGGGATGATGAACTTATAACATAGTATGTTAAAGAAAACTTTGTAATTACCATTCATTGGTAAAGTATCATCTGAGTTTCCCGAATGATTTTATGGAAAGCATGTGCCACACATAATGATTAATACACTAATCAAGGGTTAAGTATAAGGGGTCCTTACATTAGTGGTATCAGAGCAGTGGTTGCTCATTGGGGCTGTTGAGGGCCTAGGAAGTTATTGATAGCACATATTTATGCATGATGGCATTAATGTTATACGACATGACTAATTGTTTATGTGCTTATATGATATGAAAAGCGGTATTGCTAACCATTGTGGTTGCAGGAATCGTGTGGAACACGATAGGATGGCATTAATAGCGATGTCTAACACTCTATATGGTACGTGCCAAGGAACCTGATTTTGGAAGAAAATCAGGGAAAAGAAAGATATGATGTATTGTCTGATGACAGACTGGGTAGACAACCGACAGTGGAATACTTCGGTATGGTCTCAATTATTATTGAGTATACTAATGCGTTTGTTCATGTAATGTTCAAGCAAGGAAGGTGCGTAAGAAACGTACGGGCATCAAACGGTAACATATTCTTAAACTATGACTTTGCATTGATTGCATAAGTGTTTATGGTGATGATGTTTACGATGATGTTACGATGATGATGATTATGATAAGTAAGTTAAGATGATGATGTTTATGATAAGTAAAGATGATATGATGTTTATGATGATGATTATGATAAGTAAGTTATGATGATGATGTTTATGATAAGTAAAGATGATATGATGTTTATGATGATGATTATGATAAGTAAGTTAAGATGATGATGTTTATGATAAGTAAAGATGATATGATGTTTATGATGATGATTATGATAAGTAAGTTATGATGATGATGTTTATGATAAGTAAAGATGATATGATGTTTATGATGATGATTATGATAAGTAAGTTATGATGATGATGTTTATGATAAGTAAAGATGATATGATGTTTATGATGATGATTATGATAAGTAAGTTAAGATGATGATGTTTATGATAAGTAAAGATGATATGATGTTTATGATGATGATTATGATAAGTAAGTTATGATGATGATGTTTATGATAAGTAAAGATGATATGATGTTTATGATGATGATTATGATAAGTAAGTTAAGATGATGATGTTTATGATGAGTAAAGATGATATGATGTTTATGATGATGATTATGATAAGTAAGTTAAGATGATGATGTTTATGATAAGTAAAGATGATATGATGTTTATGATGATGATTATGATAAGTAAGTTATGATGATGATGTTTATGATAAGTAAAGATGATATGATGTTTATGATGATGATTATGATAAGTAAGTTATGATGACGATGTTTATGATGAGTAAAGATGATATGATGTTTACGATGATGTTTACGATGATGATGATTATGACGATGTTTATGATGACGTATATGAGATTGGGTAAGGTGCCCATGTGGTAAGATGCCACACAATGTTTATGATATGGTAAGACGCCATATGATTGGGTGAGATGCCCATGTGGTAAGATGCCACACAATGTTTATGATATGGTAAGACGCCATATGATTGGGTGAGATACCCATGTGGTAAGATGCCACACAATGTTTATGATATGGTAAGACGCCATATGATTGGGTAAGATGCCCATGTGGTAAGATGCCACACGATGATTGTGTTATGGTAAGATGCCATATGACGGGGTAAGATGCCCATATGGTAAGAGGCCATACGATGTTATTATGTGGTAAGACGCCACGGGGTAAGATGCCCATATGGTAAGAGGCCATACAATGTTATTATGTGGTAAGACGCCACGGGGTAAGATGCCCATATGGTAAGAGGCCATACAATGTTATTATGTGGTAAGACGCCACGGGGTAAGATGCCCATACGGTAAGAGGCCATACGATGTTATTATGTGATAAGATGCCACAGGGTAAGATGCCCATGTGCATGAATATGAACCAGGGAAAATGAAAAGAAGTTAATGATAACCAGCAAGCTTACTCAACTATGATTTCGTACATTTACTGTTATAGCTATAAGATGATGATGCTATAAGATGATGATGTATAAGATGATGATGCTATAAGATGATGATGCTTATATGATGATGATGTATAAGATGATGATGCTTATATGATGATGATGTATAAGATGATGATGCTTATATGATGATGATGTATAAGATGATGATGCTATAAGATGATGATGTATAAGATGACGATGCTATAAGATGATGATGCTTATATGATGATGATGTATAAGATGATGATGCTTATATGATGATGATGTATAAGATGATGATGCTATAAGATGATGATGCTTATATGATGATGATGTATAAGATGATGATGCTATAAGATGACGATGCTTATGTGATGATGATGTTATAAGATGATGATATTTATGAAATGATGATGCTCATATGATGAAGATGTTATAAGATGGTGATAATTATAAGATGATGATTTTAATCATTCATGTCAAGAATTAATGACTATATGCATGGTATGAAACAGGGACATTGGAGTGTCCAGGGTGTATAGGCATTAGAGGAATGTTGGGTAAAGACCCACTACTCTATTGATTTTCTTCCCACATTATGTATGCCGTGCGGGAACGTCCATCTTATTGGTAGGTTTGAGGTGAACCTAGAGAGGCAGCGACTAGTTTGTCTGCCGTGTGTGTGCAGCACCAAGAGGGGCTTGTTAGAGCCGTTATACTGCTCGTAGGAACCAAGTGTGGCAAATCGTAAGGCGATACGATGTGGATTGTGGTGGACTCTAGTAGTCACCATGTCATCGAGGTTGAGGTTGTGCATGCCTCAGTGAAACGTGTATATGTTTATGTTTAAATCTTGGTGAGACTTGTCTGGGACAGCTCATGATGTTGAAGTACCAACAAGAGAGTCATCAAGTCGTCGTTGATTCGATCTGGGAATCCATGTATTTGGGATGCAATGGGTTTATTGCATGTCCTTTCAAATTTGAAACTCTGAGGAGTCTCGATTGTTTCTTTATGACCAGGATGTGGTTCTTGGGATATCCGGAGGTGGACATCTTATGAGATATCTTTCGTGTGAATCTATGGCCGTGAGTTGCCCAACTTGAGTTGCAATGATGCGACTGCTCCTTCGATAGAGGAGGTTTGGAAGTGGAAACCAGGTTTGGTATGTGTACACCGTGGTGTACTGATGTTTCCCTTGTAACGATGTATGTTAGACATCGTGAGTCATGATAAGAGATGTCAATGGATGATATCTACGATGGAATCGGGAGCGATTCGAATCCTTGCAGTTTCAGTTGACTAACTGCTTTTGGATTATTAGCGTTGAGTTGTGCTGACGCTCTTTGACGTTATGATGGATTTGGAAGTCTATTCCACTCCAGAGTTTGACACGAGGTCAACGTCCTCACGGTTGAGGTGTCATTTAGGATGCGTTCATACTAGTTGTATTAGAACTAAGGATGACTGTCCGACCTACAGCCGTAAGTATTGGTTGTTTTGCAGTCATGAAAGGCTGACTTTTAGGATGACCCGCATTGAGGTACGTTTTGCCTCTTGGGTGATATGTTGGTTTTGGTATGTCGCTCTGTTTCAGAGTTTGATGAGAGGTAAGTATCCTCGCGTTTATTAATACGATTCTGATATGGCCAAGAATCGAAGTTATGGCTTCATGTTGTTGTAGCCTGGGTGTTATGTGATACACCGGTGCTAATTTCGAGGACGAAATTCTTTTAGTGGGGGATATTGTGATGACCAGGGATCATAGATGTTAATCCCGTAGTGTTAAAAATTCCTAAAGTTGTTTTACGTGGCGATTTGAAGTTTAATCGCGATGTTGGGCCTTCTGGGCTCGTTTATTTGAGTAGTTGGGATCGTTGGATCCCGAGGTTGAGATCGTAATCTCATTTCGGTGAAAACCTGTGAGTTGGGTTTTTAGTATGACTCGGAATCTCGGGTGCTTGGTGTGGGCACCGGTAGGGGGTTTTTGAGTTAGAGAGAGAGTTTTTGAAAACAGATGATTTTTAATGAATCATGATGTATTTGTGGGGATATTAGTATTTCGGGGTATTTTTTGCTATAAATACCAGTTGAACCCGAGATTTTAATTATCGGAACCATTTTTCCCCACCTCCTCTCTCTCTTCCCGCCCGCGCATTTCTCGATCCCCTTTGACCCCCGCGCGTAAAAGTCGTTCGCCCGCCGCCGTTCGGCGCGTGCCACCCGCCGTTGGAATCGTCTCTTCCAGGCGCTCCTATACATACCAACAATTCGAAGTTTCGTCGAGAATCGGGTTCGGATTTGCCAGAAAAGCGTAGGGTTCGAAAACTGGAATTCATCCGATTTTTGGGGCTCGATTTTGGTATGATTTTGGCACAATTATTCTAATGTTTTTGGGGCGTTTTTAAGCTGATTTTGAGTCGATGATTTCAGACTTTTGTGGTTCGAAATAATTGTTGCATTTAGTTCGAATTTCAGCTCGATTTCATGAGTTAGGGTTCGAAAAAATTGGGGCTTTTGACAAGGAGTGATGATTCTTGTTAGTAATTGATTATTACATGTTTTAGATATATTATTGATGCTTATTGGGTTCGAATTTAAGGGCTTGAGTTCGAAAATTTGGGGGTTTTTGGCAAGGATGATGATTCTTGCTATTGATGGTTTAATTCACTTTTTTAGATGATTTATGGTGTTTAATTGGGTTCGATTTGTGAGATAAGGGTTCGAAAATTTGTAGGGTGTTCTTGAACAATTTTCGATAGTCTCATTTGTTCCCTCCCTGCATGTACCCTGCCCCGGGTCTTTTTAAAGGTTAATTGTCGTGTGTTGACAATATTTTGAGGGTTATGGGTGTGCTTGAGCATGGGTTGCATGTTCGTAAATAATTGTGAATTATTTATCGTGTTAGCACATCATTCCTCGGGACATGGAACTCGAGCAAGGTTTGGCTCGGACTTCGAGGATTTAAGGTACGTTTAGCGTACGAGCATAGCTTAAATGATGTTTTACAAGTATGATGCATGATTTAAAATACATGAAATGCTTTACTATGATGGCACCGTGACTTGGTTACGTTATGTTGAATCACATGGTGAAATGCTTGGTGCCGCTATGAAGCGAGCAAATGATGGGTGTGGTCGCTACGGAGCGAACACCAGTAGTATGACGCTACTTTGAAGTAAGAAATGAAAATGTGGTATTGATTAGATATCTAGGATATCTGTATTTTATTCCCTATTGGTAATGAATAGGAACAGAGGCGTAGTTAATCAGAGAAGTGATTAACTAGTATCGGAAGTTAAGGGAATCTCATAATGATATCTAGAATTACGATAATTGCTAGATAAAGAAAGATGTTATGAAATGTTGTTAATTCGAAACTAGTTAGGGTTAACCAATATGATGATTAACTGCATATTCAGGATTTGATGATTTATCTGTTTTGAGAACAGGGTTATTACAGGAGTACGCTAGGATGAGGATGATACCATCCAGGAAGTGTCACATATGTTCCACAAAATTTACATTTTCGTAAATTATGTATTATGTCATTATGATTATGAAATTGTGGAATTGGTATGCTCACCCCGTTGGGGGCTGTCTCTGTTGGGACAGGTGAACAGGTACATCGATGGCTTTGGAGATGAGCTCGAGCTGTTGATTGGATGTACTCCCAGGATCGTGGTACCAGGGCTTGATGGAGCACGGTATCGTATAGAGTACCTATATATATATACCCATGATGGTTATACACATAATTATGATGCTCGCATGTGAGCACGACGATTATACTTGTACATGGGTTGTATATAAAGGCATGAGCCTTTCTCTCTTTCATTCTATGTTGCATGCAATTAGAGGTAGAATTGCTAAAGGTTATGAGAGTCATTAGTGTATGTGGGTGTTGAAACCCACTTTTGTTGCCATATGTGTGGTGTTTTCCCTGGCTGGGAATTTACTTGATATTGCTGTATTCTGATGAGTATTACGTTTTCCCTGGCCGGGAATTATGTTATGTGTTGTACTTTTATTTCGGGATAGCTCTATTTATGGGGAGACTCTGCCTAAATTTTTATAAAAGTCCACAATGCAAAGAGTGGTGTAATGGGCGAACTCTATGAGTCTCTTGTTGTTGGGATGATGAACTTATAACATAGTATGTTAAAGAAAACTTTGTAATTACCATTCAATGGTAAAGTATCATCTGAGTTTCCCGAATGATTTTATGGAAAGCATGTGCCACACATAATGATTAATACACTAATCAAGGGTTAAGTATAAGGGGTCCTTACACTACCCGACATGTGTGTTCGGACAAAGTCATGTTCTCCACATACATGCCAATAAGTGGTCGCCAACTCTACATGGGAAATTCGACAACATCTCCAGTCATTGGATTGGAGAAGGTGGTTCTAAATATAACTTTGGGAAAGGAATTGACTCTCATCGACATTCTGCATGTTCCTGACATCCGAAAGAACCTGATATCCTGATCGGCTCTAGTCAAGGTGTTGTTTAGACTAGTTTTAGAATCTGAAAAAATTGTATTTTCCAAAATGGAGTCTTTGTAGGAAAATGCTATATGGAGAAAAACCTTTTCCAAAATGAATGTAGTAACGATTATCCGTCGGTTTGAAAGTAATAAAGTTAATGTTTCAACTTATTTGATTGAGTCGTATGATTTATGACATGATCATATGGGTCGTGTAAATTATAATTCACGTAACAAATTAGTAAAGTTGAACTTATTACATTCAATGAATGTTAGCTTAAAACTTAAGTGTGAGACTTGTGTAGAGGCTACAAAACCGCCATTCTTTCAATCTAAAGAACAATTCCTCTTGAATTAATTCATACGAATCCATGTGATCTAAAGTTTGTGCAAACTAGAGGTGGGAAAAGTACTTCATTACTTTCATAGATGATTGTACAAGATATTGTTATGTCCATTTGCTACGTAGCAAAGACGATGCATTGGAAGTGTTTAAACACTACAAGAATGAAGTTGAAAATCAACTAAGCAAAAAGGTAAAGAATGTTCGAAGTGATAGATGTGGAGAATATGGAACACTGTTTGACGATTTGCTCTGAGACCACTGCCCCATATTCATCTCTCCTCTTCTCTTCTCTTAGCGTGCAGGTCTAATTCCGCGATAAAAGAGCTCTGTTTCCAAACAGATTTGTCCATCAGTAAACTGCCAATTTCTTCCAAGCTGAAGCATTCTAAGTTTTCCCATGATGCAAGCGGATTTGACCTTTCCGAGAAAAATCCCTTGTTGGTTGTGATGGTACAGTTGTTCTGTCGGTGCTTGAAACAATTTTGTCTTTTGGTCTCTCATTTTCTCTTTTTATTGGCATTACTATAGTGGGATTTCAAAGAACAGAGTTTCCAGATACGAATACAGTAGGTCCCACAGTTGATTCAATGGCTGTGTTCTCTTTATATCTATCAATGAGGGATTTCCGGACACCAAATGGTTGCAACCTCTACTACATCTGCCTTTACGCGAGAACGAATATCGGGGGAGCTACCCATATGTTACCTTGTTACTAAACAAATTGCGTGCGTATAGAATGTGATCAAGACCAGTGGGTCTAGCAAGTCAGATGCTTCCTAATTATAGGATAGGTCATCAACATTTAGACCTAGCCGGGCTTTGAGGTGCATGGAGCCTAGTTTACCGTCTCCGTACTTTCGGAATTGCATCCGATCCTAAAGACTTCGCGCCTCGACGCTTTGATCCCCCTCCGTAGAGTACAAGATCAAAAGCTTTGCATGAACATTGAAAGAACAGATCCTCGGGTGAGGAGCTGTTTCGCATCGGCACAATCAAATGGTATGACGAACGTAAAATTGTACTCTGAAAGAGATGATGAAGGCTATGTTGATAAGTTCTGGATTACCCAAAACTTGTTGGGGGGGGGGGGGGGGGGGAAGCAATCATGTCGGTCAACTACATTCTAAACAAAATACCATATAAGAATAAGGATGAAACTCCTTATGAGTTATGAAAATGTACAAACCTTCCTAGAAATACTTAGAAGTGTGGGTGCTTGGCTAAGGTAGTAGTACCAAAACCAAAGCACGTAAAATTGGGCCTAAAAGAATAGATTGTATATTTACTGGTTATGCTAACAATATTAATGCATATCAGTTCTTAGTACAGAAGTCTGAAATAAGTGATGTGCATGAAGGTACAATCATGGAAGCAAGAAATGTTGTATTTTTTGAAGAAATATTTCCTTACAAAATAAACAAGGAAATATGTCCTAAGAAAATGACGTTTGAAGTAGCTAACAATGACTCAAAAGAAATTGAAGAGGCACGACGTAGCAAGAGGACCAAATTGGCAAAGACTTATGATCTTGACTTCATGACACATGTGTTAGAAAATGAACCAAGATCGGTTAGTGACGCGTTATCTAGCCCTAATGCTCCTATGTGGAAAGAGGCTATTAATGGCGAGATTGAATCCATAATGCAAAACCATATGTGGGATTTGGTTGATCTTCCAGAAGGAAGTAAATCATGAGAATGCAATTGGATTCTGAAAGAAATATAAAACCGATGGTTCAATTGATACGTACAAGGCAAGACTTGTGGCGAAATGGTTTAGACAAAAGAAGGTATTGATTACTTGACACATATTCACCAGTCACAAGAATAACATCCATGAGAGTGATAATAGATATCGTTGCTCTTAACAATTTAGAGATATATCAAAAGGATGTTAAGACGGTATTCCTCAATGGGGAACTTGAGGAAGAAATATATAAGAAACAACCTGAAGGGTTTGTGGTTCCTGGACAAGAAAAGAAGGTGTGTAGACTCGTTAAGTCATTGTATGAGCTTAAGCAAGCGCCAAAACAATGGTAAGGAAAATTTGACAAAATTATATTTTAATGATTTCAAAATTAACGAGCGTGATAAATGTGTATATATGAGAAAAAAAACACCTAAAACATATGTGATAGTATGCTTGTATGTTGATGATATCCTCATAGTTGGAAACAATTTAGAAATCATCAATACAACAAAAAAAATGTTGACAAAACATTTTGAAATGAAGGACATGGGTGAAGTAAGTGTAATGCTTGTAATTAAAATTTCCAAGACATCTGAAGGATGAGTGTTGACGCAATCTCATTATGTTGAGAAAATGCTAGAGAAATTTCTCGCAAATGACACATCGTCAGTGAATACACTTAGTTAAAAATAATGTTGACCCTGTCATGCAATTGAATACGCAAGGATAATTGACAGTCTAATGTATCTCATGAACTGCATATGTCCTGACATTGCATATGTGGTTGGTAAACTAAGTAGGTTTACTAGCAATCCAAGTGATGACCATTGGAAGGCATTAACAAGGGTACTTAAATATTTAAGGTACACCTTAAGTTATGGATTGCATTATACAAGATATCATGTTGTGTTAGAATGATACAACATTGCTAATTGGATATCGGACACAAAAGATTCTAAGTCCACAAGTGGTTATGTGTTCATCATTGGAGAGGCTGCTGTGTCATAGAAATCTTCCAAACAAACTTTTATTGCTAGATCCACTATGAAATCAGAATCATAGCCTGTGATAAAGCGGGTGAAGAAGCTGAATGACTTAGAAGTTTTTTTTGGAAGAAATCATTGTTGGGAAAAACCTGTGCATGCAATTAAAATACATTGCGATAGCCAATCTGCTATAGGAAGGGCACATAGTAGCATGTATAATGGTAAGTCTAGACATATACGTCATAGACACAATACCATTAAACAATTGATCTCAAATAGCATTATGTCCATTGACTACGTGAAGTCAAAGGAAAATATTGTGGATTCGCTCATGAAATATTTGCCTAGATATCAAATATATAGTTTATCGAGGGGAATGTGGTTAAAACCCTATAATCTAAATATCATAGTGGATACCCAACCTTGTTGACTGGAGATCCCAAGATCTAGGTTCAAAAAGTGACAACTATATTATGAGATTGTATAAACACCTTGGAGATCAATATCCAACCCATCATATGACAAGAGGTGTAGCCTACAAAAGGGTACGGGGATAAACAAATGGCTTTTAATGATTTCTAAGACAAATAAGAATATGTTGGAGTATAGCGGGATACTCTTTTAGGAGATCACCTACGTAAGTGCGAAGTGTGACAGCTTCAAAGATGAAAAAAACACTTATGAAATCAAGCATGGTCCATGACCGAAAAGGATATAACAGTAAAAAACCAAAACGAATGTTAGAGTTGTTATGTTGTGGGTTCAGTTGTCTCGGTTTGCACCAACGACTAAATAGTTCAATATTATAAGTTCACTATTAAGTCAAGTAAATCCGATTGAATGCTACTACGGAAGGTTCAATGCCGCAAGCCACCTCTGCAGATGTCATAAAAATTCGTTGAAGGCACTCAATTACATCATGCATTAATTTAATTCAAGTGGGCGACTGTTGGAAAATGCTTAATGAATTAGAAGTTAAGCATCGAGGACCAGACGAAACGAAATCGTAAGTCGGAGTGTAACGGAGGCCGTGATCGATCGCCATATGTTGGCATGATCGATTGCACCTGTTTCGAAAAAAGCACTGGAAAATTTATGCCAGGCACGATTGATCGTGCTCAGAGGCGTGTGAAAATAGAAGGGGAGCGATCAATCGTGCCTATATGGTTTTGACAGACAGGTGCGTTCCTTCGCGTTTTAGTACGTTTTTTCATGATTTGGTGCATCCAATTGGTGGCACAACTTGGTCTATTATATAAAGAACAATCTTTGGTTGAATAAGAATCAGATTTTCGAAAATTAACAAGCAAAATAGAGATCAAAATCTGAAGCATTTTATTCATCTTTTCATTCTCCTTGTTTGAGTGCTTTCAAACCTTTGTGGTTTGAAGATTTGTGATTTGGAGTGCTCATATTACAAGTCATAAGTAATTGTATCTTGGGATAGAAATTGCCAATTGAACCGTTAGCACCGTAGCAGGACAATATTATCTTAAGGATGAAGATTTCAAATCTCGCATCGACATCCTCTCTAGCCATTGTTACTTTGTTTGCAAGTGCCCATAGATACATATTCAAACATTTTCCCCACAAAATGTTTATTTAGATGTCTTACTTTGATGTTATCCTTAGGTGTTGTGTTTATTTCGAATGATAAGACTATATTAATAAGTTATGTTGTGATTATTAGTATTAATAGATATGCTATGCAATAGTGATGATAAATAATATTATGTTTATTTCGAATAATTAAAATTATAATTGAATTTGATGAGATGATGTTTTATTGTTTTACCCTTGGATTTTTATTAAAGATATTATTTTTTTATTATTATAAATTTCATTATTTTCAATATTATTAATTAAAGTTTTGATTAACATTATGATAATAAGGCGTCTATAAATTTTATTATTTTTAATAATATCAGTTTATTTTTAACATTAATAATTAAACTTCATTATTTTTCTGATTAAAATTAATTACTATTAATATTAATAAATAGGGTAGAGAATAATTTTTCAATCTTCCCTCCGAACAGCCAAAGATTAACCACAAATTGGGATTGTTTATCAATTGGCAATAATATTTTATCATGTCCATTTTAAAGTAAATATGATAGGATAAATTATACAATTATACAATCCAACGGTTATCCCATAAAGTAAGAACACCCCTAAATGTAACAAATATTTCATGTCCATTTTAAAGTAAATATGATAGGATAAATTATACAATCCAACAGTTATCTCATAAAGTAAAAACACCTCTAAAGGTAACATCTTGTTACCCTGAGATGACGGCAAATATAACCATATGAATGTTACATAATGCTACCATAAACCCTGAGATGACGGCAAACATCGCCATATGAATGGTACATGACGTTATTCTCAATGCCCTTCAGCTTGGTAAAATTAAATATTTTACACAATACATCAAAAAACAGGAGTGGAAAACGAAGTGTTATTATCAATTTTATAATCGATATTTTTTTCATTTTAACATTGACTCTTATCTCATTAAATATCCAAATTTCTTTAATGATACTAATTTTTTTTATTTAAAAGAGAATATATAAAAAAGATTTTGCGATCTAGACAAAAAAGCGAACCATAGTTGATTGATAGATTTACGAACAAATTGGGTAAAAATAATAATTTGATAAATTATATTATCTACTCTAGTTCAATACTTCAATTCTGATTAATTTTTATACTTAAACTAACATACCATTGATTATATAATTTCAAATTATCATCATTATGAATAATATATATTTTAAAAAAATATCATTTAATTATTAAACCTTCAAATTTAGTAAAGTATAATTTCTTTCCATTGCAAGTTTTATATGCAAAATTTATTTTTGTTCTTCATATAATTTTAATTAAAGACTATTAAATAACTCATGTAAAAAAAATTTGGTATTTAATTTTTTAGGATGATGAAACCCACAACCTTGTTCTTAAGGTGAGTATTATGTATACTCTTGGGTAACTCAGTAGCCTGTAAACCACGTTAATTGAGTAAACCGCACTAGTCAAGCCCAATACAATAAGCTCAGATAAAAAAAGTCTTGTAAAAATCAAACTCATAATCTTATAATCCTAGCTCGTCATACTCCAACAACGATGCTTTCAAGTCAACAATATTTTGTTCTTTTTGCATAGCAAACGTGACGAAGGCGGCCATCATTCTGTCAACATACGATTCAAGATATTGCAACCCACACATTCTCCCTCATTTTCCCAACAATTCACTCTCTCCACGACTCAATTATCAATATCCAAAACCCACCATTTCCCAGATCTCCGTCATTGAATCGTGCCTGGGTTTTGGATCGAATTCTTTTTTTACGAGGTATACAGAAATCTTGGTTGTTGAATTTTGATGAAAGCAGTTTAATATTTTTGGTCGATCAGGTGAATCCCAGCTCAAGATCTGAAAGCTTCTTTTTGTGTTCAAATTGTTTCTGTATCTAATTTTATGATTAAGTAGTTTAATCTTACCCCAATTGCCGCCACTTCACGTCCTTTCCATCGCCACCACAATCAGCGTCATCTAAGACATGGAACCTATTAATGTGAATGTTGTTTATTTATTTCGTTTGGATGTAATCAAAAGGTGTTTAGATCCGATGAAAGATTTGAATTTTATGCTAAAGTTCTCTTGGTTTGAAATTTATGTTCAGCTGTGTATTTATGAAATCGTGATCTATTCATATATTCTGCCGAATGCAATTATAGGTAAAATATGTGTGTTTATATGGTGGGTTTGGTTTGGAAGTTTCTTAGTTTCTGAAATGGTGTTAAATGTTAATCCTGACAACATCTGGTTGTGGCAGTGATCTTTCTTTCAAAGAATCAACCTGAAATCAAAAGAGTGATGATGTCTCTTTTGAAGTTCATGTTGTGGCTGGTATTTGCTTACCTGTTTTGGTTGCAATAATCTGGGATTACTGGGAGTGTTAGTTTTCTAGAAGTGGTTATTGTGGCTATTTTGGGATCCATCCAACTCGATAGGTAAACATTTTTCAAAACTTCATGAAAGGAACCTTTTCAATCATTGCTGTGATCTGCTGCAGTAAATTTGAAATATGTGTGTAGATGGTGAAGTAGGCAGATGATCATTGAGGATATTAATGTTGGAAAATTTAGAAGTGAATCATTTATGCAATTAATTGGTGGCATTGATTAACCTTCGAGCAGCCCCTTTGTTGTTCATGTTGGTCTGGTATCTCAGTGTGTATTTGGTGGCTTAGCTCTCTTCATTTTTGAATATTGGCTGTATCTGCTTATTTGCTTGTTGAGTGCCAATCGTATCGGACACCTGGTTATATGCATATTTGTAGAGATTTTGATTTTCTAAACTGTATATTTTCAAATCCATTTAGTACAATGAATGGAAAAAAAATACGAAAGAGCATGCTTTTAAGTTAAAAGGGATCTGCATAGTTATGACTTATTCTCTACTTAATGGTAAGCTATTTGGTAATTGTGGGTGGACAGTACTGATCTTGAAGAAGGTTTGATCACTCATTTTGTCTTTTCGGGTATGCAGCATTTGAAGCTTTAGTTTTATCGATGTACAGTTCCAGACCTTTTCCTTTTAAATAACTGCTTTTGTAGTGATGACTTCATTTTAACGACCCGATCCAAAAGAAACTTCATTTTAATGCAGGTATAGGCTTCATTTGGATTTGTATGATTTGATTTAGCTCATGTTGGTTTGGATTTTGTTTACTTTTATCTCATACTGTATGTAGCTGACTTCTAGAAAATGCTATCATATTTTCAGGAATTCACCTTTTTTGCTATAAAGGAGTCACCACCAACCATGTGGAGATTCAAACCCTTTACGCATAAAGAACAAACTGGATTGGAAGGTCGCATCATTGACATCGGCAGTTTCAAAGTTCAGGTTCGTAATGTCATCGCGGAAGGTGGATTTTCATGCGTTTACTCAGCTAGAGATGCAATACATGGTTCCAAGCCATTTGCATTAAAGCACATTATATGCAATGATGAAGAGTCACTAGAGCTAGCGATGAAAGAGATATCAGTCATGAAATCACTCAAAGGGCATCCCAATGTTGTCACTCTTTATGCACATGCTGTTTTTGATATGGGTCGTACCAAGGAGACCCTCCTTCTCATGGAATATTGTGAGAAGTCTCTGGTTAATGTGCTAGAGAGCAGGGGAGCCGGGTTCTTTGAGGAAAAACAGATTCTAACAATTTTTCGGGATGTGTGCAATGCTGTCTTTGCAATGCACTGCCACAGCCCACCTATTGCGCACCGGTATTGTGCTTGATCTTTCTTAGTTATCTCTGAATAATTTTTGGATTTGATGTAATATTTGTGCCTTATTTTCTTTTAAATTCCCCATGCTTCTGTTAATTTCTGTTGGCACATCTTTCTGTCGAGAAAATTAAGTCCTGAAGGACTGTTAAATTACCAACTCTCATCTGGAAAAAAAGTTGTTTCTCTTTTTTTTATGAGGTAGGCATTTTATTCACATCTTGTTTTTGCTTCTTCTTGCACTTATATGTGCAAGAATAGTGAAATTTTCGCATTATTACTTTTCTTTAAGCCTGCTGAATAAGAATAGTTGAAATTTTACAGTCGTTGATTTTGTTGGTTTTTATGTTTTAAATGATATATAGAATAGCACAACATTCTTGTAGGAAATAAATAATTGAGAATTATTAATTGAATAATTAAAAGAATTACAATGACCATCTATTTATAGGTGAATATAAAGATTCATAGAAAGAAACTACCTAGTTTATCTCTATATAATTCAAATCAAACTAACTCTCTAGATAATATTATCCTACCAAACTTATAATATTATCCTATCAAGTTTAAACACAAAATACTAAATCTTTATTTAACTATTTAACACTCCCCCTTAAGTTGATACATGTATATCAATCATGCTCAACTTGCCTTCAAAATCTGCTTGAGGCTTCCTCATCTTTCTCGGAGTTGTGCCCTTTTTCTTGGAGTTTGCGTCTGCTAGGCTCTGATACCATGTAGGAAATAAATAATTTGAGAGTTGAAAATACTCTTTATTAATTGAATAATTAAAAGAGTTACAATTGCCATCTATTTATAGGTGAATATAAAGATTCATAGAAGGAAACTACCTAGTTTATCTCTATCTAAATCAAATCAAATTAAATCTCTAGATAATATTATCCTACCAAACTTATAATATTATCCTACCAAGTTTAAACACAAAGATTTAAATACTAAATCTTTATCTAACTATTCAACAATTCTTCTTTGCTGTGGGGTCGTGATCACTCGATTTTGCTCCACTCATTTTGAAGTTTCTCTGTTCATCATTCTTGTGTTGCACTGTACAGAGATTTGAAGGCTGAGAATCTTTTGCTGGGGTCTGATGGATTGTGGAAGTTGTGTGATTTTGGTAGTACTTCCACAAATCATAAACGCTTCGAGAAGCCTGAGGAGATGGGTATCGAGGAAGATAATATCAGGAAATACACAACACCAGCATATAGAGCTCCAGAGGTAGACGGATAGCTTTCTATCGAGATCTCACTTTTTACTTTTTTTCCTTTTTGCTGTCAATTGATGACTGTTTTCTCTCTCATTTGTTTAGATGTGGGATCTATTTCGCAGAGAACTTATAAATGAGAAAGTAGATATATGGGTAAGTTGACTGGTTCTTAAATCCTGTTGATTAATCCAGCAGATTCGATCAGCTTCCATCCTCTGTAAGCTTGTTAATTATCCAAGATCGAGCCTTTTACTTTACAGGCACTTGGGTGTCTCCTTTTTCGCATATGTTACTTCAAGTTAGCATTCGATGGTGAATCGAAGCTCCAAATTTTAAATGGGAACTACCGAATCCCAGATTTACCCAAGTACAACTCTTCACTGACAGACCTTATAAGAGACATGCTCCAATCTTCCCCAAAAGACAGACCAGATATTACGCAGGCAAGCATTTTGCTTGATTCCTATTCATCTCCATGATCTTAGGTTAGTTGTAGTTCTTTGTTCCCATGGCTATCACTGGGGCTAGGCTTGCATGTATGCTTACCGATTACTTTTGTTGATTCCTTTGGTCACAGGTTTGGTTCCATGTTAATAGCCTTTTACCGGAAGGGTCACAGAAATCATTACCTGACAGATGTCCGGAAATGCCACAACAGACTACCGATGTTCTTGCAGGTGAAGATATTGTCAGTTCTTGGTTCTGGAATGTCATGATTAGAATTGTGAACAATTCAAATGACTAAATGTAAATGGTATTCTGAAAATCTGTGATCGAATGATAAGACTATTTCATTATGTCCATTTGTTTGTCCCTTGCTTATAATGATCTCTTATAACTACGGGCTTGTTTCAGGCATGCCAAAGGCTGCAAACAAGTCCAATCCTGTGCCTCGTAGAAGTCCACCTCCTCCTCCCTCATCTGGAGCTCGAACTGTATCAATAGTTCCAGATAACCTCAGAACAGGTGAAAGTGCGGGCCCTTTTGGTGCTTTCTGGACCTCCGAGCATGCAAAAGATTCAGTAATCAACGAGGACGAGAGTCGGCCTAAATATGATGAAGACACAACCAACCGTATATCATCTGGACATGACAAGATATGTCCCGAAAAGAATCCAACTTCCCATTCAACTCCATCTGAGGAGCAAAATTTTCAATCTTCTACTGTCCAAAAGAATACACCTGGTCGATCAGTCAATAGACCAAGTTCAGATAATTCCCCATTGCCGGATGATTCAAACCAAAATATCGAAATATTTAAACCCCCAAAACTAGAGGGCACACCCACCTTTCAAAATGATGCATTCAATGCTTTTGTCACAGAATTTGGCAGTAATAAGAGAAGTCCTGGCACTAACGGTCAGAGATCTGAAAAGGAAGAGTTCTTGGAGGCAGAGCTCAAAAAGGTGAGAGAGCAACTTGCAAATGCCAATATTGAAAAGACAGAAATAGTCTCCAAATACGAAAAGCTCTCTTCAATTTGTCGGTCTCAGCGTCAAGAAATACAGGATCTTAAGCAAGATCTAGCTGCAAGAACTCCATCACCGAGTAAAGATCAGCCCAGAAACCAATCATCCACCACTCCACCAGTATGTTCTTCCATCCGATAAATGTTCCTCTAAAATATTCAATTTTTTTGTAAACTAAATTCTTGAATCTTTGTCACAAAAACAAAGAATGAGAAGATTGAAGGAACGGTCTGGGAATTGCAACAGGGCTTATTTGACCAAAATTCTCTGAGCCCGGACACTCAACAATGGCAGGCTTTCACAGATGATTCCAGGCCACAGACGTTGCCACGGAACAACACTTCTAAATCTGTTAGAACAAGAAATGGTCAGCAGAGTAAGAAGGCCATCGAGCCATCTTCTGGTGCCAATGCTTGGGGATTTGGATTCGAGAATTTTAAGGCGGGTCCTTCAAGTTCCTCAAAGGTTGCATCCATCGGTGGATTGAGTAAATCTCAACGTTTTAACCTACCGAAGAGCGTGGAAGGTAACCTGGATTCCCAACCTGCTGGATGGGCTGGTTTCTAGCTGAACATTATGTTGCTAAATTTGATATTACAAATTTCAATATATTCTTCAATGACGTCCTTGAATCAATCAGGTGATGATACATGGTGTGCCATACTATTTTATCAGCATGAACATACTTGGTTTATCCCATTCAATCCCTTGAAACATATATGATAATGGAACGTTTAAATGAATTCTAATGGTAAAAAAATGAATGTTCAAATGAATTCTGAATGGCAGGAGGTGCTATCAACGATCAACTGTTGTAAATTCAGCATGTGGTGAAACAGAATTGACATTTTGTTTGTTGCGTTGTATGGTATTTCCTCTGCGAATTTATGGAAAAGAAACGATGAATTTCTTAAGTCGAGGCAAGCGAATAACACTTTGTCCTTAAGAGGAATTTGCCCCGCACAAGGTGTTTTCGGTTTGTGGCAATTCTTTCTCAAGATACAATGACTTCTTTTGTGATCGTAGCATTGTGCAAATCACAAGAACATTAATCACAAAGGTTGCAAACTCTCTCCTTCAAGAACAAAATGAATATGACGATGAGATGACTTTGATCTTGCTTTTCTCTCTCAAATTGTGATGTTAATTTCAAAAATCTTATGTTATGCTTCATATGGGATGTTGTATGTGTAGTTAGCCATCCATTTCCATCAAAGGACAATAATTGGAGACAACCAATCATGAAAAAACACACCCGGACGAGAAGGGAAACACCCGTTCACGAAAAAAAATCCACAATTTTTTCCTGGCAGAATCTCGGTCGCTTGAGCACCCAGATGCGGTGCTCGAGCGCCCAACTTGCTGCCCAAAAATTTGGGCAGCATTCGGCCGCTGCCCGGGCGCGCTCGGGAGCCGCCTGGGCTGCCCGGATTTTCCCCGGGTAGTTATTTCCGTCCGTTTTTGCTCGTTTTGTCATTTATCAAGTATTCAACTATTTTCTCTTGTCCAACTTACTTAATTTCAATTCATTAAGTATATTTTTCCAACACATTTGCAATGCGATATTTTGCGTAAATCTTTGTATTTTAAAATGCGATTTCAAATATCAGGGTTTTAGGAGCAGGGGTAGACTTCGTTGTCTTATCACTTCAATTGATTTTGCTGCGGGATGCATCTCAAAGATTTTGAAGAAAAAAATGCGATTCGAGACGATCATCCTTTAATATATATACACACACAATGACTGAAGAATCGACCTCGTTTTTCCATTGTCAAATGACAATATGACCCTAAAATCTATTTCTAAATCATGTAGGGAGATAAATGGAAAAAAATCCTTCGAATAAATATAAATATATAAATCAAATAAAAGCTTTTCCATTTTATTTAATGTCAAAATTTTTTTAATACAGAAAAAGTAAAGATTCTTACTGCTGACAGGTAATCGCCAAGTACAATCATATTCTTCTTGCTCTGTATACCAAAATATTTGCTAGTTTTTCACTTTTGAATAAATTTTATTGTAAAATTTTAGGTAATTATTAATAAAAATTAAATATTGTTTTAAATATTAAAAATAAATATTATATACTTAGAAAAATTGTTATATACACACACTAATGCAATTTGTATCATTTAAATTTTCTTGTGTAGGAAATTCAAATCTGCAATTACCATAAAATAGCCGGCAAGAGGGATTTCCCAAATCGGATTACTCAGAAATCTTGTAAATCCATCACCTATAATAGAGAAAAAACTTGTATGAATCCGGTGTAGGTTCCACTTATGTTGATTTGTCTAAAATAATTGGTATGTTAATTTATGCATTTTTAAATTTAAAAGATGATGTGTTTTAATACTGAGTCAGTGTATAAATTGGAGCCTAAACCGAGTGCATAACAAGTGTTTTCCCTAAATAGATTGGCCTTCAGGGATAATGACAGTAAAAACATGAGTGGTCATGGCTTGCATGTATAAAAACACCCTATATTCAAATCAAATTCATCACCCTCAAACATGTTTTCAGCTTTCTTTTATATCAACTGAATGCTGATGATGTTTATCGTCAAAACACGTTCATGACTTAACAATCTATGCATCAAAATCATCGATGCCCATCCCCACAACCATCTGAGGAGCGGTCTAGAAGACTTATGCAGAATTATAGTAGATAAAGCATTAACTGTTTCTGCAGCCAACATAGCAAAGATTTCTGATCTTGTTAAAAAAAATACTAGTATATACAATCAAATCTTGGTGATTGCTTCGATGAATATGATTGTGCTCGTGATCTTCGCGACATGTAAATTTTTCCGTTAGTGATTGCTGTAACTACTTAGATCTGGCCGAAGATGTTTCGAATCCTTATAATCAAGACCTAAGTCACATAATCCTCCTACCTCCATTAGCGCACTGGCGCTCCTGTCTCGCTCGCACTGACCCATTGAGTGCTTGTGCGGTGCTTTTAGGCATATTAAGTTTACTAAGTCGCACAGACGGATCGGTCGTGATCTGGCGCATTGAGTACATATACGACGCTTTAGGACTAAGTTTTATTAAGTCATGTATTAAGTTTTACTAAGTCGTGAATTTAAATGTTATACATTCTTAATTCTCCGGAAATAATATAATTCATTTTTAATAATTTCAGATTATTACAGAACACTCATAGGTAATATTTGGTTTTATTTTCGAATTCATTATCTTATAACCAAATATTAATAATTAATTTTTATTTTTCATTATCTAAAATATATTTTTCTGAGAATAATCATTATCTCTAATAGAAAAACGGTCAATAAAAGATTTGAATTGCATTGTAAATAATATAAAATGACATAACTTTGTCAAGCATGATGTGTATTAGGTATGAGTAACTTTATTTCATTAGTGTGTGTCTATATATATATATATATATATATATATATATATATATATATATATATATATATATGCGTAACTTTATTTCATTAGTGTGTATGTGTGTGTGTGTATATATATATATATAAATACTTTTTTAATATGTACATTAAGGCGTATCTGCACTCAAAATTTTTTGAGATTGACGCACTCGCGCATCCACACCCGCACCCGCACATGCCGCGCATCCTCATCATGTGACTTAGATCAAGACATGCCTTTCCGACTCCCTTAACTGAAGAAAACATACGTGGATACGATCATTTGAAAGTTTACAAGTTAAATATGTGAAAACAATTCGATTAATAAGCTGTTGTGATAACAACATGATAAATAATAAAAACGTATAAGTAAGCAAACAAGATTTGTTTCTGGAAGTTCGAATGTGATATAATCCTTCCACATCTCTCATTCTTCCATCGAATGAAAAGATTGACTAGAAGACTTTGATTAGTACAAACTCGATCTAGCTGGTCATTCTTCATCCAACTAGAACTCATACCATCTCCACTCAACTAAGCTGCAGATATACCATGTTTCATAGTTACAATCAATTTCACTCTTCTATTAAGCTCACTTATACAATGAATAGAGTGAATAAATTCGGCACAAATGATCATAAACATGATCATATGTGTGCTATCATTTCAGTAGAGTATGTCTTTGAAGCTCCCATCTTGAATCTCCTTTGGATAATTGAATTCTAACTTAAATCACATTCTTTGATCTTCAAGGAGTTGTATTTTATTGCCATCAATAATGATTTGACCGTTAGAAACAATGATACGACTGTTGGAAAAGTTTTTGTGATGTTCCTAACATTGCAATGGTTACATTGGATGTTCTGGCCAATCTTTCGAAAGTCAGGGAGGTGCATCGGTTCGGTAGTTCAACTTGTAGATATATCTAGGTACCTCCCATTTATATTCAGCTTGGTACTTTGTTGTTATGTTCTTTTGCATGCTTGGTGAACCTTCTTTCAATGACTAAGCTGATAGTTATGACAAAATACCAGAGTTGGTTTAACCTTGCCGAGTGTTGTTTCTCTTGAATCCATAAGGTTTTTCTCAGTGATAACATTCAAACCAATTCTGCAGATGTGATTTATGACTTTTACCATTTCGATATCCGAGCAATGAGATATGATCAAACAAATCAGCTGCGCTCAGGGTCAAGCTAGGTCCAACTGAGTGTTCTAGCTTATTAATCAAGTTCTAAAATATCATATCTATAAACTGCACACTTGATGAAATATGTAAGCAACACAATAATACTTTTTGTTAACAATAAAGCAAAGATTATTCAGATTCTCAAAACCCATCATAAAGTATGGAATTTGAAATCTTTTGTGACTGTTAAAGTAATTAAGATAATGCATTCAAATTAAAACTTATAGTTTCAATACCCTTTAAGTTTAACTTTTTCATCATGAGTCTCTTCTTAAGCTTTTCAAATGTATCTGTGATATGATATTAGGTCTTGCAATATATGTTGGGACTTGGGTGTATATCTATACTATCTATAATGCATGAGGGTTATAATTGTAATCATACTATCTTATAATGCCTAAACACCTTAGAGAAAACTCTTTGGTCCGTCTAGATTAAACCAAAGTATGATTACAATTATAACCATCATCTTATACTATCTTATACTATCTTATAATGCCTAAACAACTTAGAGAAAACTCTTTGGTCCGTCTAGATTAAACCAAAGTATGATTACAATTATAACCCTCACAAATAACCTACATTGAACATTGTTATGGCATAAAGGTAAACCGAAAACACTTCTCTTCTCGCCCCACATTGCACATGTTTTCCTTTCTCTCAACTTCTCCCCTCCCATTTCTTTAACGTCTTCCCAGCGGTTTCTCCCCACCCATTTTTCAAATTCATTCCCATGGTTCTCCGTATGGGTTACGATTTTCTATTGTTGTACGATTAATTTGAGTTTTGAATTAATCATTTTGTTATATTTTAATTCTTACGATGCAGAAAATATGTACCCAACGTTTACTCGCCTCTCTCTATCAACGACGCCAGTTTCGTTGTATGTGGGGGACTAGGGGATATGCATCCAGATGTAATCGACAGAATGTTGTTCGATACCTTCTCTGAGTTCAAGAGTCTCAAATCTCAAGCCAACATTTCAGTACAGACCCATCTTGGAAAACGATCAAATAGAGGAACAGCCCCGGTTTTATCAAGGACTAAGGTATGCATAGTGTCATTCTTAACTTCAATTTTCGATTACTTTTTTTTTTCTACCCAAAGAGCAGCAATTCTAACCTTTAAAATTGCAGCAGTTTATGTTTCGAAAATTTCATGTAAATATTTGTGAATTGCACTTCAGGATCGCGATTCTTGTGGAAGCCAACCAAAAGGGTCGTTTCATAATGTAAACTTACAATGAAAGACTTTGATCAGACTCGGAAAAGGCTCAATTTGATCGTGGCTTCAGTATGTCGGTTCTAGAAGGTGAAAGTTATCTTCTCACTTTTTTCTCTCCTTGAGTATTAATTTTGTTTAATATATGGGTTTTGCTACAGATGGATCCTGAAAAAGCATATGATTTGGCTTGCATACGATTTGATTGCTCACTCTCTTGACTGTCACATTTAAGAATTTTTTTTGGTTCTTTTTGTTGTGTTGAGTTAGTTTCATAGTCATTTTGGTATCAAAGATTAAATTTTTATGACAAGATTTTGCCAATCGATTATTATTATAGATTTTTCTCATAACATCCTATTTTTATGGGTTTCTTTTTTTCAATCAACATCGTTGCTTCCAGTAAAGTGCTCTCTACGTGCTTGATAAAATGTGGAAACGAAGTCTATTTGATTCATTAGCAGTAATGGTGGTTTTCTGAAAGAAGGAATATGACAAAAGAAGTCATATTACAGTGAAATAATTTCTTCATTTCCTTCTACTTGATAAAATGTGGAAACCAACTCACATGCTTCGGTCTTCTTTTGCCTTGAAAAACAAGATATTGATACCATTTTGTGTAAGAGGCATACTCACATTATGTTGAACTGAACTTCTGTTTTTAATTTTCTTTTCTGTCCCCATTCAGCCTGTTTTATATGATAAACTAAACATTTATAACATCTGCTAACACACAATTTTCTAAGGCAATGGTCAAGTATTAAATTCGTTAGCTACAAACTGTTGATTGATAATTCTCACTTAATGTGGTTTCTATCTTAGAACCCTTCATTTGTGAACTTTTAACTGATCTGGAATTTGACCACGTTTAGGCTACTGAATTCATTGACGCAAGCACTTCAGGGCACTGGTTTGGATTTGTCTCAAGCCAACATTTTAGTACAGATCCATCTTGGAAAAAGATCAAAAAGAGGATCAACCCCGGTTTTATCAATGACTAAGGTATGCATAATGTCATTCATAACTTCATTTTTCATTTTGTTTTGCCCAAAGAGCAGCAGTTCTAACCTTTACAATTGCAGCAGTTTATGTTTTGAAAATTTCATGTAAATAATTGTGAAATTGTACTTCAAGATCGTGATACTTCTAGAAGCTAACCAAACGGGTCGTCTCATGATACAACTTACATTGAAGACTTTCATCAAACTCAGAAAAGGCTCAAGATATGACAATACTATCGTGGCTTCAATATGCCAGTCCTTAACTAGAGGTTCGTGTTGTGCATTTGGTTTAGGTTTGTAGTTGATTGTATATGATGTGTTTTTATATATTCGGGGCATTTTGTGTTCCTATACAACTGTTTCTTTCAATATGTGTGTGGTGGGTAAATGCAGTTCTTTAACCTTTATGGTTGTTGAAATTTAGTAATATCTGTGGCATTTATGTTCCTATACAACATATTCCTTTAATATGTGTGTGGTGGGTTTTGAAATTTAGAATAGAGATATGGTGATAGTGAGAACAAGTTGGTTTTGAGAGTTAATGAAACCAAATAGTAACTTGGATTTTGTGGAAAATAATCTATTTGAAAAGTCAAATAATGGAACCTAAGATATTTTTTTTTTCTGCATGATTAAATTGTACTTCAAAAGTTAATGGAACTTTTATGCTGCTAAATGCTTCATACCTAAAATCTGGTATTGTCGAGTGTTGTTCAAAATTTTCAACTATGTCTTACATGTTAACAGAATGTTGGAAACATATGTGACGTGTCATCATTTCCTAACGTTGGAAAAGACAGGGGCCAATGGTCCATACAGGTGCCATCGTTGATCCGATAATAGCTCAGGGTGGTTCAAATAAGCTTAGGTTGAATAATACATTGAATTTATAATTATTAAACAATGTATGTGTCAAATTTTTTGTTACATATAATCAACGCGTATATCTTATGTATTACGTTACACACACTGCGTGTGAGTTGGCAGCTAATTTTGATTATATATGAGACTAATGAGTTATTTCTATTCAACGTATAGGACCGTTCCTATATGGTGATTCCACTATAGAAAATTCGAATTTGGCCTTAGGGCACCAACGACTCCAAATGCAATTGTGAGTGTTGATCTTGATTGATGGTAATACTCTCGCTTCCCTCCAATACTGAAGGAGAATCAATTCTCCTATTTAAGTTGTGGAAGGTGGTCGCATGCAGTTTTTCAAAATCAGACCAGATATAAAACAAGTATTCTTACTGGTTACATATTCGATCGGTTGAACCACTGGTTCATCCGATGTATGATATCAGTATGATATAATTTTAATTTTTGACACATCGAGACCCCAATATAAATCCAACAACCGTGTGAACATTTCAAATTGTTACACCACATTCCAAATTGTTACACCACATTCAGTATTAATACATTTCATGGCACAATAAATATTTATAATATAATTGATCATTAATTTGGTAAGTGAATCTTTACATAATTGAAATACTTATATCATATATATTTATATAGCATGAAATGAAGCACAAAATGTAGCAGATGATTAGTGTGAAAATCGTTGCTCATTACATCTACTAAAAAAACAAATAAGCTATATTTGGTATATTTTTTAAACATCAGAGGATTATCTTATTTCAATTGCCTCTGTAAGAAAAATTTCAAATCGAAATTTCTCCAAATGAGGAGATCTCATCTTAATTACAAGCATAATGGATTTCCCAAAATTGCATTATTCTGCAAATCGATCACCTAAATAGATTGACTTTCATGGACTATATGAACACCCAATGTTCAAACAAATTGTCACCTGCAAACATGCGTCGTTCTTCGACGATTATTCTTGCCTTCCATACTTTGAGCTTTATTCTTTATCAAATCAATGTAGTTAGTGATATATCCGTCCAATGGTGCCAGCGCACACAACTTACAAGCTTCTGCCTCAGAATCTTGGATGCTGATCTCCGCAACTACCTGAGGCACAGCCCGGAAGGGTTATGCAGAATTATAGTGGATAAAGCACTGATCGTTTCTGTAGCCAACATGGGAAAGATTTCTGATCTTGTCAAGACAAGTAATGGCAGATACAATGAAATCTTGCGCGATTGCTTCGATGGATATAATCGTGCTCATGATGTTCTGTATAGTGCAAATTTATCCATTATTGATCGTCAAACCTACAGAGATCTGGCCCTGGCTGTTTTATATCCTTACTTGGAAGCGGCTGACTGCGAAAGAGAAATCAAACAATCAAGACCTGACCTGACTTCTCCATTAACTGAAGAAAGCAAGCTGTTGGAGGACATTATCACTGTTGCCTTTAAGATCATAAATCTGAAAGTGTGCAACAAGACAGAAGCTTGCATAGGCTAAAAAAATTGTATTAAAGTAAGGAGAATCTAGCACATAAAAAAGGAAACGTGGAAATAATACGACCGTCGATAGAGATTAATCGCTTGAAACTGTTTTTAGCTGTTGATTTTATTTTGATTTTATTTCAGGTCAAAGAGGGAAGGACATAGAACGTTATATAAATTCATCACTGATGATTGTGGGCCGGACCATTATTGATAGAGGTCGTAATTACGGGCCAATATCATTCGGTAAACAATAATTTATCATAGTTTGCTGAAAAAACAACAATTCATCTGAGTGCATCCTTGATGAAAATGACATCAATAACCCCATGTGTCCCTGTGGTCCAACCAATTCTTAATTTAATTACATTCTTACCACTTGAAAAATGTTTCAAGATCATATATGCCTCTATATACTTTCATCATCTTCTTCATCCTATTATTTTCAAAATAGTAGCATTTTATGAATATGAAATCCTTCAATTCTGTCATCTTGAGAAGAACCAAAGAACATACTTTTGCAAATGACTCACGACTCATACTTAGATCATTCTAATTACAATTCAAAACCCTTATTTGAAGAACATGCTAAAAATAAATATCAGTCTCATCAGATTTGTACCTTTTTGACCAAAGTATCGTCGGGTAACCCACCAGGTTTTATGATGGCTACTCACCATCAACCACACGATTGCAACCGATGGTTCTGCAATGGGGCCTTCAACGATAGGCAGCACAACCCTCATTCATTTCCTACCTTAGGGCATAGAGTAAAAAACCAGCTATATTGAAAATTAAAGTAATTTGAGAGATAGATAGGCAACATCCTTCGTTTTATTATGGAAATATCTATAATATTTATTACATTAATACATCTCCTCCTGGGAGAAGACTACATTGTTTAGCCTCTCATATAATGAGGCTGGACTCGAAGCACATCAACAGACTGAATTGCAAATAGAATATTACAAAGAAAGAAAAAAGTTTACCAAGCTATGGAAGTTGATAATATTACAGCTTGGACACTACAATATTTACTCAAAAAACTATGGAGAATTTTTGATGTCCTTTGCTTCTTGAATGTCTGGCCTTAGATAGGCATGAATCCGGACTTCAAATGCGGATTCCGAACTCTTGTTCAATGTTGAGTGCGCCTTTAACTTTCACGTGGTCTGGCACCTTTGTCTGAGTGCGCAACACTTTCTGGCGCCTTTTGTCTGAATGGGCATAACTGTTCCCGTGAGTGGTCCATTATTTTGTCTGAGTGCGTTTAATAGTCACCGCACTATCGATAATGGCCCACACTTTTTTCCTTTGTCGGGGAATCTTTACATTATATGTTTTTGTGGTCCCCGAGCTTTAGGAAAACGTGCTCTCTTGTCAGAAGGTCTTTTGTCTTTTTCCTGCTTCCTGTCGATCAGGCTTGAGCCGGAACCCCTTTCTGAACTCTGGCTCTTTCTGTTCTAGGCATACCTGGCAAACCAGATCTTTCCATCGGCCGATGTGTGCCATGTTGCAGAAATTCCGATAAGTTTCTTTACTCGCCGGAATCTTGTTTTTGCAAAGAATTCTCCTCTTTGTTTAGAAGAGTTCTTCGGCAAATCCTGTAGTAGTTCCTGTCATAGAATTCAGCAAGAATGTTCCATTTGCTGAATTTTGGAAGAACTTGAATGGAAATTTGACTTTGTCCATCTCGGTTAGACAGACCCAAAGTCTCCATGATGGTCTAGTTGAAGCTTCATTTTCTTTTATTGCTCTAAGTAATACTGTTGCGTCCTCTTGTAACCCAGTCTTGGTATTTTTCAAAGCGTTACTGTCTGGTCATCTGAGCTTGATGAAATGAAAAGCTTCCATGAAGCATTTCTTTGCCCATTCAGGAGCTGCACTAATAAAATATAACTCCAGTACCTCTCCTCTGGTCAAACATGGATTATTCGACCATGTCTCATGGACATGTTCTCTAATCCATTTGGATAGTTTGGAGACTTCAGAGAAAGCTAGTGCAACAGTATAAATCAAAGCAAGAGCTCTGAATTATACTATTCATGTACATAGTTTGGATGGCTGCCTGGTAGATTGATCACTATTATTTTAAACAGTATTTTCGAGGGTAGCGATTTATGTATCGCAAGTGCACGATGTCAAGTTTTAGTATAATGGTATGAAAGTAGGGATGTCGTACCCACAGGGACTAATAGCAAATACCAAAGTTAATTAGCCTAACTATATTTAGCCTACGAATGTTTAGTGAAACGTAATTATTGCAAACCCAGAAATTTAGCCAATCCAAACAAACGAGCAATGAATAGATACGGAAATCAATAGAGACGAATATCAAGACTTCGGTTCACCCATCTAATCCCCACAATTCTCCTTTTAGTTAAGAATTCAAATTCTAAGTTCTAAGGTGACGAGTTTTCCAGTTTTATCCAATATACTATGGACAAGTTATATTGAATCTAATATTGAAATGTAACAAGTCAAAAGTCATGTACTCATTTAACATCCAACATTGCGTACGACTTATGAAAACTTCTAGCTTTCGATCTTGGTAGATCTATGGCTATCACAGTGTGCTAGATTTTACGTGGTCAGTTTCAATCAAAAACCCACGGTATGAATTATTGTGTCAAATTCGAATACCGTATGGTCAAGTCAATTATATTTACTAACATCAATTCAAAGGTAGCTAATCCTTGAAAAGCATTAAAAACATAATCATACTCAAAGAATTATAAAAATTAATCACAAACTCAAACGTAAATAATGGGTTCATACAAGGGATCCTCTAGTCTTGATAAAGAAATTAGCCAACTACCATCATCAAATATGAATGTAAAAACTTGTTTAACAACAAATCCAACATCCTAAAATCCGAAAATAAACAACAAAAAGAGTTTAGAAGTACTAAAGATGCTAGACGTTGACTCCTTGCTTCGTTGCGTCGTCCCGTCTCTTCGATTCCGGCTTGCTCTTCAATAACTTGAGAAAGAATGGATGTGGAGGCTGTGGTTTTAGGTCTAAAACTGAGCAAAAGTCCTCTCTAGTAGTCCATCATAGTCCTTAAATAGTAGTCGTGGAGAAGTTTACCAAAAATTGGACACAAAATAACCAACAAGGAAATAAAATCTCGAATTCTTCAGAGTTGGCGATCGATGGCCGTCAGTTATCGATCGATCGGCAAAACATTCTGGATGAAATAACCAAATTTTCTACATTCGCGATCGATCGCGAGTTTTACCGATCGATCGTGAAACTTTTCTGACCAGTGGCGATTAATCGCGAGCTGTTACCGATCAATCGCCATTTCATAAATTTTGTTCCTCGTATAATGACTCCGCGATCGATCACGGTGATGCTGCCGATCAATCGCGGAGCTCAAAATTTTCAATCTCGAGATTCCGGTCCTTCTTTCAACGTGTTCACTCGATTTGATCATTTTTTCAACATTTTTAGCTCGTTTTCTCCACTTTTATGCAGTTGGACCTTCCAGAAATCAATGAAAATATATCAGAAAGCGTAAAATCGTCCAGGAATCCATATAAAAATACCTAAAATACACAACATTATAAGTGTATAAATCACACTTATAAACTCCCCCAAACTTAGACTTGATCGTCCTCGAGCAAACAATAAGAGCAAAATATAGAGTTCAACCCTAATACTTTTAAAAGAACTAACTTAGAAACTCAAATGTAAAAGCCTAGAAATCCCACTGACACATCAACCAGAGTCAATCCAAAAATCAACAAGAATGTTTTCTCCTAAGCCAAGCAATACATGGCAAAATCGGAATGTGCGTGTGTACTATTGTCAATCTTGAGTTTCGTACATATCTTCAAGATCAAATAATGCTAATAAACTCAAAGTCAAGATTACTATCAAGCACTCCAAAAATCTATTTTTCAAACACTTCTCCACTAATGTAATTATTCACCAGACTTGGATCAAAAAGGTCTTTATAAGCTTATAACGTTAGGCCTTTGGTGCCGGGTTTCAAAGAAAATGTATGAAAATCAAAGCCGATAGTATAATTTGTAAATTTCATCGCAACACATCTTTAGCTCCCTAAATTTTTCTTTTCTTTTCTTTTAATATCGATGAACCATGGTCTTTGTCAGATTTCACCGAATGTAGTCAATGTCAGATCTCCACATGGTTCATCATCACAAAACTATGCTATATATATTTTTACTATGCCTTTCTTTTTTCTTTATCATTAGGCATTAATTTTTTTTTCTTGTAATAGCCCAAAACATAATATGTGGATAATTTAATAGCCCAGAACATAGTATGCACATGAAATCAATTATGCTCCTTTAAGGTAATGGTATAAATTATTTTTAGGCTCATATAAGGGTAGGTATAATTAGTTTCATCAACAAAAGTCGAATGTGGTTAATTCCATTATTTTACAATTAAGCTCAAGGGTGGACACTAGGGATAAGTATATACCAGGTAAGCTAGAAAGGCTCAAACGTTCCAAGAATTGCCTAAATCATGTCCAAGCCAAGTTCATAATAAAAAAGTCCGCCTCAAAGTGTCATCAAATAGTTTCTAGAGTGCTCTAAGATGCTCAAGACAAATCATAGTTCACAAATTTTTTCACTTTCCAACATATAATCCACACAATCATGACTCAAAAGAGCGACAAATATTCCTCAATTTTGAAGTACTCGCTCCACCAAGGATATTCACAAACAAGTCAAACATTTTCAAGACTCAAGTTGAGATGTGGATTAATTTCATCATGTATTACAGTTGCATTTCTAGTTCACTCATTTCTTAAGGTCGAACTCATTTTCCCAAAAAATTTAGATTACTCAAGAAAAGACCAATTTTTTTTTGATAGAAATAATCTCGCAAGCACAACTGAATTTACAAAAACAACGGTCAACAACAGCTAGTAGTAAACACCCCCCAAACTTAGTACGTGCATTGCCCTCAATGTAAAGTAATCAATAAGTGCAATAGCAATACACATACCTTGACGACGATCGCCAGTGATCGTCGTCCTCCTCCTCATGTTCCGGTGAGGGTACGTGCTGGTAGGGATGGAATAGTGGGAAGGTTGGCTGCGGTGGGAAAGGGATGGTAGGGAAACCCTGTGCCAATGCAGAGTTCCATGCAAATTGGTATTGCATGAACTCCATATGACACTGATTCATTTGTTGTTGGTCCCAGTGAATTTCCCTTTGTTCATTTCGTATATCCCTCTGCTCAAGGCGGATATCCTGAAGATCATGGTGGAGGGAGTCGAGTGTGATAGAAGTAGGCACTGCATCAGATGATGATGATGGTCCAGTAGAATGGCTGCTGCCAAGTCGTGGTTGTGCCCTCTGTCGATCTGTGGTGGTGCTGGGTGAGCAACCAAAATGGATGTCTTAGGTGGAATCACCTCCTCTACGGGGTCCAAACAACCTCCACATGATTGCACAACGATGTAATAGTGGAGGGGCACGACATGCCTGAAGTGGGAGGACCACGTGTGGAGGGGCACGACATGCCTGAAGTGGGAGGACCACGTATATAATTCTGGATGGATGTCTCAACAATGCGTCCCAGATCAACAGTGACGATGGTAACAATGGCATAGACTAGAGTGGCTTGGTCCTTCGTGACCTCAGAAGTATGAGTCGATGGCATGACTCGAGCTACTATAAATGAGAACCAAGCCTTGGCCTCGTCCTTCAACTCTGATATCAACACTAGCTATGGCTTTCCATTGGCTGCCAGTCGCCATTCAGTGCCCTCAACACATATGGTGGAAAGTATTGCATCATAATCAATGTGGGACTTACAATACACTATATAGTCGTCATCCGTGATGTTGGGCATGTGGTATAAGGCATTGACGGCCGTGGAATCGAAACAAACGGGTTGTTCTCGGACAATGACTATGCTTGTTTCAAGGTGGTTCTGTGTCAGTAGATTGGAGTAGAACTCCCTTACAAGAGGAACCACCACATCGCGTGGTTGGCGGACAAACGTGAACCATTCTCTTATTGCCTCCGTAATCACAGCACAACCCAAACTACTGGTGTCCATTCCCCGCTCCCTAATGATATTTTTCTTTCGGTATACCTCATAAAATTCAGCAGCAGCCTCGTTGCGAAATTTGAACGCATCAAAATCTTGGGAAGAAGAAGCTACCTGCTTTTGTTTCCTTTTTGGTGCCATACCTCAAAAAAAATATCCACCACAATTCCCACAACAATAAAATCCAATGCAATATCCCAATACCACACAATCCAATAATAAGATTCACAATTGTCCCCCAAACTTAGTATGCATACATTCCCAATTTAATCAACATGCACAAATATATCCTTGTTTTTCAACACCCAAGCATTAACTTTAGCACATATCATACCCATGTAAGATTAAGTCAAAATACCTCCAAGACATCAAAAGTTGTAGGCTAGGTAATTCTTAGCTTTCCATGGGTTCCACTTGAAGTGTAGTGTGCCCAAATCCACCTCTCCCTTGGAAATACCTGCAAATAATCGAACTTTGATGTGAGAATTGAGGAGTGGATTCAAAATTTTGAAGAAAATTGAAGGAATTTGAGTTGATTTGGTGAAATGGAGTGGATTTAGTGAATTAAGGGAGAAAAAATTGAGGGTAGAATGTGTGTAGTGTGTGGGAGAAAATCTGATTTCGAGTTTTAAAACAAAATTTGGGACCTCGTGATCGATCACGGATATGGGGCGATCGATAATGAGATTTTCTGGAACACCGCGATCGATCGCGGTGTTCTGGCGACTGATCGTCAAAACCTACTGCCCGACTCTGAATTTTTATTTTTTTTTCAAAATCACTTCTTCTCCCTGGATTCGTTATGCCATACTTACTCTGCAAAAATTAACAATGAGTCAATCCTAGGGACAACCAAAAATAAAAATAAAAACTAACTATGGTTCAAAAACGAAGAAAAGGAGAAAATGATGTTCTTGATTTATAGTCCCAAGCTGAACATTTTACCAATTACACTTATGAGTCAAAATGGACCGTGGTGGGTGGACTGAAATCATGCCCATGATAGTGCTTCAGTCTTTTTCCATTGAATGTGAATGTTCCCTTAGTTGGGTCGTGATCTCAATGGCACCGGATGTGAATACTCTAGTTACCATGAAAGGGCCATACAATCTAGATTTTAACTTACCTAGAAAGAGCCTCAATCTGGAGTTGAATAACAGAACCATGTCTTCTTCTTGGAAATCTCGCTGACTTATCCGAGCATCATGCCACTTTTTTGTCTTGTCTTTATAGATCTTGGCATCCTCGGTCTAGCTATGCTCGACAGATTTCCATGGAAAGAGGGTTGTGCTTAGTCCATCATAGATCGTGTAGCTGGCACTTCCTCATTGTGCTGTTCACGTCCACCATTTTCTCCTTGATTGTTCTCAGCCATCGCTCGAGCTTCTCTTCGAAGTCTTCGACATGCTTGTTCAATTTTTAAATCGAGTGGCTCTAAGATGGGGTTGACACTCCATAGCATGCACCATGAATATAACCACCTGCAAAATTCAAACCAAAGAAGAAATATCAGTATTGAAATAGTAGAAACCCGTATCAAAAGTAGTAAAAAAATAAAGAAAATGACTAAATTACAGTCAACTAATCTTGTACGATATTATTAAGACTAGTCCCCGGCAACGGCTCCATAAACTTGATCGCTATTATTTTAAACAGTATTTTTGAGTGTAGCGATTTATGTACCGCATGTGCACGGTGTCAAGTTTTAGTATAATGATATGAAAGTAGGGATGTTGTACCCACATGGACTATTAGCAAATACCAAAGTTAATTAGCCTAACTATATTTAGCCTACGAATGTTTAGTGAAACGTAATTATTGCAAACCCAGAAATTTAGTCAATCCAAATAAACAAGCAATGAAAAGATACGGAAATCAATAGAGACGAATATCAAGACTTCGGTTCACCCATGTAATCCCCCACAATTCCCCTTTTAGTTAAGACTTCAAATTCTACATTCTAAGGTGACGACTTTTCCACTTTTTCCAATATACTATGGTCATGTTATATTGAATCTAATATTGAAATGTAACAAGTCAATGGTCATGTACTCATTTAACATCCAACATTGCGTATGATTTATGAAAACTTCTAGCTTTCGATCTTGGTAGATCTATGGCTATCACAGTGTGCTAGATTTTACGTGGCTAGTTTCAATCTAAAACCAACGGTATTAATTATTGTGTCAAATTTGAATACCGTATGGTCAAGTCAGTTATAATTACTAACATCAATTCAAAGGTAGCTAATCCTTGAAAAGCATTAAAAACATAATCATACTCAAAGAATTATAGAAAAATCAATCACAAACTCAAACTTAAATCATGGGTGCATACAAGGGATCCCCTAGTCTTGATAGAGAAATTAGCCAACTACCATCATCAAATATGAATGTAAAAACTTGTTTAACAACAAATCCAACATCCTAAAATCCGAAAATAAACAACAAAAAGAGTTTAGAAATACTAAAGATGCTAGGCATTGATTCCTTGCTTCGTTGTGTCGTCCTGTCTATTCGATTCCAACTTTCTCTTCAATAGCTTGAGAAATAATGGAGGTGGAGGCTATTTTTTTAGATCTAAAACTGAGCAAAAGTCCTCTCTAGCCGGCCATCATAGTCTTTAAATAGTGGTGGAGAAGTTTACCAAAAATTGGACACAAAATAACCAACAAGGAAATAAAAGCTCGAATTTTTTGGAGTTGGCGATCGATCGCCGTTTTTTACCGATCGATCGGCAAAACATTCTGGACGAAATAACCAAATTTTCTATACGCGATCGATTGTGGAGTTTTACTGATCGATCGCGAAACGTTTCTGAGCAGTAGCGATCAATCACGAGATGTTATCGATCGATCGCTATTTCGTAGATTATGTTCCTCATATAATGACTCCGTGATCGATCGCGGTGATGTTGTCGATCAATCGCGGTGATGCTGTCGATCGTTCACGGAGCTCAAAATTTTCAGTCTCAAGATTCCGGTCATTCTTTCAACGTGTTCACTTGATTTGGTCATTTTTCAACATTTTTGGCTCGTTTTATCCACTTTTATGCAATTGGACCTAGATTCCTGAAATAAATGAAAATATATCAGAAAGCGTAAAATCGACCAGAACTCCATATAAAAATACCTAAAATACACAACAAAATAAGTGTAAAAATCACACTTATCATACATCCAATCCCTCAGGTAGTTTTCATAGATATCAACAATTATTTTTTCTGGGTTGATACCCCCTTTGGTTATCAGTTTCTCCCACTGGTAATCCTGCATAGGAGAAGAAACCAAATCCTCGTTAATATAAACCCTAGAAGCGTCTGTCTGTGGCCTAAGGTTCAACACTCCCTCTACCCCACAGGTGCTAGGTTGACTTGAAGGTTCAGATTGTGATAACACCCGACCCTCAACATTCGCTACAACTTGTACATCCTCA
This sequence comes from Haberlea rhodopensis, assembly GCA_907163345.1. Lineage (NCBI taxonomy): Eukaryota > Viridiplantae > Streptophyta > Magnoliopsida > Lamiales > Gesneriaceae > Haberlea > Haberlea rhodopensis. Next base: position 28,211,838 of record CAJQUN010000003.1, on the reverse strand, counting down.
ATGCAAGCATCATATGCAACACATGTGATAGGGGTATGTGAATCCCTTGCCTCCGGGTTAGATGACCCGTTCTCTAAACACTCCTTTTAGCACCGTTGGAGATGCGGCTCGGAGGATAGCCCTCTTCAAGATTTCGAACCAGCGTTCATGGGCCTGAATGCATACTTGCATATGATCGTAAACTAGGTCCCGATCTGCCTCTTGTAGTCGTCCTGCGACCTCAGCATTGAGACAAAGAGCCCTAAAATCTCGTTCAAGAATCTCCAGGTTTTCGCTGAGATGCCTAACTCGTTTGAGGGTATCGCTAGCAACGTGTCTCTCCATCTCGTGTCAAGAAATATGCAAGAACATTTTTATCAAATTTCATAATGACAATATCATAATCATAATAGTGGCATTCATCTTGCTATCTTAAAAGTCTAGCATTTTCTGGTTTTGATTCAATTTCATTTTTCTGAAAAGACTTATTCAAGACAAATTGACTGTAGCTATCAGGCAACGATTGCAAGATTACGTCAGTGGCCAACTCTTGGTCCAATGGAAAACCCAGCTTCTCAAGATTCTCAATATACCCAATCATCTTCAGTACATGAGTTCCAACAAGGCTTCCTTCTACCATTCTGCACTGGAATAACGCTATAGAGACGTCATACCTCTCTTGTCTAGCTTGTTGTTGGTAGAGTTGCTTTAGTGCTCGATCATATCGAACGCCTCCATTTCCTCATGTTGCTTCTGAAGCTCAGAGTTCATGGTGGCAATCATAAGGCAACCAACATCAAGTGCGTCATTTTGATGCTTCTTGTAAGCATCCTTATCGGCTTTAGCAGCCATCACGGGAGGTTCCTCAGCGGGTAAGGGTTCCTCTAGGACATATTGCTTTTTCTCTTATTTGAGGACAATCCTCAAATTCCTATACCAGTCTAGGAAATTAGTCCCATTCAGTTTGTCCTTCTCAAGGACTGATCGTAATGACAGTGTGCTTGACAGTGTGCTAGTTACTTTGTTGCTGCCATGGATATCTACAATATAAATATGCAAAATAAGTTTATGATTTTAATCATTTAATAAGGTCTTATATTAAATGACATTCCCACTATTTTGTTTAAAATTATCAACCCTCGAAACCTTAGTGGGCCAAGATCCATATTTCACATAATCCTAAGTTAGCTTTGGCTAATCACCCAAGACTCGGTTATTTAGGTAGACAACACTTTGTCAATTACATCACATGTAATTCTTGGATGGTTGGACGAACAACACTTTGTTCAAATTCATCTAATGAATTATTCTCCAACCTCATGCCTCTAGGTTCCCAATCCTATTGAGATAACCTAGTTAAGTCAGACCCAATATCTAGTAAAACGGATATCACTTTTATCCTTTCGCGCCTTACCAAGTTTGTCACGGTGCTTTGGCAAACTCACACATGTTCAATCGAAGTCTTGACGAGTACTTTTAATTTTGGAAGGCATCTAAAACTTAATATTATTAGAGGGATTTATTGATCTCATGATTTTATTAATATTGAAAATATGTCTGGTACATATACATATATACATATATGTATATCAATCATCAATATTAAATAAAACGATAAACATGCATCACATACATCAACTTAAATAAAGCGTGACATGGTTATAGCCCCTACTAAAGATTTTCTCAAGCCAATGAGAAAATCCTAAAAGGTCAACCTAAGGTAACTTCTCCAAGCACCTCTTTGGCTCCCTTTTGTAAATGGCCTCCTCATCCCGGCACCTTGGTCCATCTTCATTGATCTCCATCAACAAAATAAACTATACTATGTAACAATTACATGATATAGAGAATTCCTCGAGTTACATTCGAGGCGAACATAGGGGAGGGATAACATTTAGGAAAAATAGAGAAGGCACGACACGCAGGCCGTATTAAATTACAAACATTCACAAAATCCTATCTAATAGGTCATAGGGCTATAACCATGCACCATGCTCAAACAACACATAAAACATGCTATAACAATTTATGAATTAAATTCTAAACATTTTAAAATTTAATTCTAATTAAAACTGTAAAATAAAATTTTATGAAAATTATCGTACGTTGGGGACATCACATGTCACGGATACTCTACGCGTCTCAAGCCATGGACTTGCTAACCCTAGCAAGCCCACGGTTGCAGCCATGTCTCGGACCAAGGTTCGAAACCCTAGTCTAACACACGGCCCAACCATGCACGAGACTAGGGTTCAAAACCCTAGCCATGTGCGCGGCGGCTTGGAGCCAATGGGGCTAAGGGTTCGAAACCCTAGCCCACATGCGGCGGCGGCCGAGAGCCATGGAGCCTATGGGGCTAAGGATTCGAAACCCTAGCCCATTTGCATGCGGCGGCCGAGAACCTATGGAGCCAAGGGTTCGAAACCCTAGCCTATGTGGTTGCAGCCGCCACCTTGCATGTTGCCGTGAACCCTAGCTAGGCGGTGCACGAGCCAAAATTGGCTTGTAAGCCATAGCTAGGCTATGGTCCGAACCATACACGAGTCAAGGCTCGGTTTTGCGCACGTATTATCGTATACATCAATCCGTCAATTATATCACATATAATATTGCAATAATTTCCACAAAATCGATTATCACATATGAATCATACAGTGTAATTCCTTACATAAGGATTCAGAAAATACCGGATCCCCACCTACACAAGCAAATTGTTGATAAAACTCCAAAATGGCATTTTCTTTTGATCAAATTTTTTTTCTCTCCTTATCATTCAGAAAAGACAAATAACGGGGTCTCGAAAACTAAGTAATTTTTGCTGGGCCCTTATCGTTTTTTTAGGTTCATTAGGATTCTTATTGGTTGGAACTTCCAGTTATCTTGGTAGAAATTTGATATCTTTTGTTCCGGCTCAGCAAATTGTTTTTTTTCCACAAGGGCTCGTGATGTCTTTCTACGGGATCGCGGGTATCTTTATTAGTTCCTATCTCCTGCAGCTAGGAGAAAAGATCCCATTGACGCGGCTAAGCCCATGCATATTGTATGGACCTCTGGTCGCACAAATTGCATAGTATCATAAATAGCTAATCCGGCTATTACCCATCCGCCAGGAGAGTTTATAAACAAATACAGATCTTTAGTATCATCCTCGATACTATGATATACCATAAGACCAATCAGTTGATTCGAGATTTCGCTATTAACGTCTTGGCCTAAACATTTCAAAGCATGCAAAAGATTCAAAACATGATTAAATAATTAATCACATAAATCCGATATGAGCTTTGTACACGGCTCTGATACCACTGTTAGGAATCCATCAAGCAATACGCAGCAAAAAATAAAATTTGGATTCCTACCACGGACCTATACAAAGTAATCATATCGAGATTGATAAGAATCATACCCTTGTAGCGTGTTTGAAGTAGTTTCCTCGTTGCAACACCTCGAGTCACGAACAAAGATTTGCACCTTTGTCTCTACGGTATCCACACGATCAAATCGAAAAGGGTGTTCAAGAACAAGTTGCTAGACTCGTTCTTAAACCAAAACAAGACTCACGGTTCAAAATCGATCAATGACGGCCGTTCAAACCACCACTATTCCACGGCGGCGGTGTGAAGGTCTAGGGCGAGAGTGAGGCGGCCGAGAGGTTGTCTTTTGTGTCTATTAGGTTTTGAATAATTCACACTTAATTATAAACCTTGTTATCATATTATATATTATATATTAGATTTAAGTAAAAGGCTTTCAAAAAGACTTATTGGCCCATACCCAATATCTTAATTAATCCATATATCTAATATTTGTAATTAAGACTCTTCTTAATTAATTAATTCATCCAATGAATTTTATCCCCTTTTATTGATTTAATCTTTTGTGCGACCCGATAGGATCTTGCAATGTTGGGAGTGACATAAAATCTAATTTTATGTTACAAACAATGAGCGGTATCTAGCAACACATCAAGGCTACCCAAATTACAAGAATGTCATTGACTCGACATAACCTACGAACTGTGATAATATTAACCATGTAACTTAATCCCTTTGTCCAATGTGTTTAGATTGAACACGAGTCATGGAATAGTCATACTCGTCTATTCAATCTTTTATTTCTTGATCCCCAAGTATAACTAGAATAAACGAATAGGCTCAATATCACATATTGACTCATTCGAGCATGGCCATGCATTTTAGTCTTACTTGATCAAGGGCCCAAACACTTCTCCTGTTATATAGGAGGGACAAATCTTTTCTTGATCATCAACATCCCTCTACATAATTCGTGGTGTATCCAATGATTGTCTTTATAGTTTACCCTGTTACAGGTAACGTTTGACAATATCAAGATACATGACTCCTTATGTTGGGATCTCTGGTGATCTCAAGTCGTAAGGATAACATACATTATTATCACTATGAGAATTGCTTATGACGTTCATATAACTATCCATGTAGCATTCTCATGGTGGGTCTGTCCAGTACATCTAACATGCACCCATGTGTTGATTTGATATCTCATATCAGTGAACAGTTCATCAATCAAAACATACTAGTCTCAATGTATTATCATTATCACGATTCATGAAAATACTTGACTAGGGACAATCTTTAAGAACAATACGATATTATTCTAAGGACATTAACTTATATATTAATTCATGTTACACAGATACTCGAATAATATATAATAATGAATTGTCATTAACAAAATCATAATACATTGTATGTCATAAACAATCATCTAATGAGTTGTCTTAAGACATATCCCAACATTTAGCTGCTGTATAATTTATTTGAATTGCAATGCTATCACTAGATACAACTTTCTTGTAAGCTGCAAATGTTAAATCCTACACATATGATCTAAGTTTAATGTTCTTAAGATGGTAACACAGGAAAAACCAAATTTGTTAAAAATTTAATGTTGTAAATTTGTAAATGATATAATAATGATGTATTATGTGAGATGTGATGTGTATTAGGTTTTTGTGTAAATTTATATATATAAATATAATTTTTTGATAGGCGCACCCCATACTCAATTTTTTTGAAAATGAGTGCACTCGCAGCATCCTCATCCAGCACGCATTAGCTTTATATGACTTAGATCTGATATACAAGTCATCTACCTCAGGTCGGGGGATGGCATTGATATGATATCCTCGAGAATCCAAGTTGTATCATCCTTAGCCCATTGGAAAAAGTATTGTAGAGGTTAGAGTTACATGTGCAAATGAATTGAATCAAGCCGAATATCAAACAAATAATTTAGTCTTGAATTCGAGCTATATTTGAGCTCGAAAACTAAATAATTTTAGCTCTAATTCAGCTCAAATTAAAGCTCCAGTTTGAACTCGCCTTGAAATTCTCGACCATGTTTACGAACTATACGATCAGTTGCACCAAATAAAACTCAAAAGGCTTCAAATATATTTATTTAATATATAATTATGTTATATTAATAAAATATTAAAGCTTACGAACAACTTGTAATTATCAAATAAAATAATTTGGGTTCGAATTCAACTTGAAAAATGTGCTAACACATTCAAATTCGGCTCAAATTTGATATTCTAATACTAATCGAATAATTTTGAGTAGGCTAGATTTGTTAACATCCCAAGTTCGCATTCCACAATCCAAAGCTCCTAGGGAGACAAGACATTTTTTTAATTTGGGAGTAACATGACTGGTCACTCTATCTTTCTTGTTTTTTTTTTTTTGAGAGAAATGTAGTAGTATATTAATCATCTCAAATCTTCAGCAATTACAATATTTTGAATAAGTTCCGGATAATTTGATAAACCAAATGTCGATAATAATGCCTTCCGAGCTAATATGCAAAAAGTGTAGTTAATGTGTATTGTTAGTGCATTTGATTGTTTTTGAGGATTTTATATGTTTAGTTTATTAATTTTCTAATTTTCTTTAATTTGAGTTGTCATGTTTTGTATGATAAGTGAATTTTAGATTGTATTACATTGAATTTTGCATGGCAAAAATGGCATTGCAAATAAGTTTTTGTAAGACCCCTCAATACTAACCAATTATTAGTGATTAAATAAACACATAATCTTAATTATGTCGTGAGATTTTATAAAATTTGGACAGAGTTACCCCGTAAACTTGACTTCAAAAAAAATAAAAATCAAGAAACATAAATAATTTTCATAACAATAAAATCACAAGCTACTAATCCTCATATAATTAATCCTCAACGTTCATCCAAAATCAATTCATCTATCTTGTACTATATTCTCATAATCATAAATAGCATTTTCCTCAGAATAGAATACATATAAAGCAACCAAATAAAAAGGGAACTTCTAAACATTTATACGGACAATATACACTCATTAGACTACTCACATGCATAAAATAACACATTTCATCAGCCACACTTGTACAATGTTTCAGAGAGTACTATTATCCAATGAAGTTCAAGACTACTTTTCCGCGACAACGTAGTACCTATTTTACCTGTTTCAATAGAAACAATCCCCACACAGGGTGAACATACCCCAATATGATAATCACAATCATAACAATATACAAGAGCACAATACAACAAAATAAAGTTACTGAAGATTAATAAAGTTGACTCCCTGAATAAATATGAACTAATATATTCTTTCTCGAACTGTTCCTGTTTCATACTTCACAATTTCACAGTCATCAAGCTAAATGTCAATATGTATTACATAATATTCATCACCAAGATAAATCAATAATTCAACATTACGTTACTTCGAACTCAATCACGACTAATAATATATCACAGGCCAGTATGCATATCAACCATGACAATCCCCAAATTTTCTCATATCCGCCATGCTCTTGGCATTGAACTCAATTTACATATCCATTCGTTTACTTTTAATATCCACACCTTAAACATTAAACTCATTTCGCATACCCATTGATTTACAATTACACATCGTGCAGAACAATATCTGTATCCATAAATATATAACTATTTCATGTCATTCGTGCTCGTACGTAATCACGTACCTTGAGGTCTACAACATGAACAAGCTACCCATGATTTTCGGAGGCTCGTGAAGCATCTATACCGAATATCAATTCAATATTAGTTCATTTACAATACAATTGATATAATTATAAACTTCTCAACTTCAATTCAATATCTTCAATCAACAACTCAATAAGAATGTACATTGTTACTGTAAGGACCCTAATTCCTTAAGTGCGGATTAAAGGCGTAATAGAGCTAAACATGCATTTAAGAATATTAAGTTCGTGTTGATGTTTTGAGCCGTTAAGATTACAGGCCAAAAGAAAATTTTCCAAAAGGGATTAATTACATTCCCAACCAATTGAATGCTAATCCTATAGTTTTACACTACTCCTAGAGTAGAGACTATACAAAAGAATTAAGCCTGCTATGCCAAAAGCACTCCTCACTGGTTCACCGCATCAACCCGCCTTAGCCCGTCCGCCCAAAAGTACCTACAGGAACAACCCCAAAACCATGAGCATGTATATAAATCATATTCACAATAATATGTTTATAATTCAATGCATAAACCGTAAATACGATTCACTTCATGTATTTAACACATTTAAAAGCTCCATTGGTTGTCCCTGTACCACAATCATAATCAATGGTTATAATACCAATAATGTATGTCATGACATGCATCCATTCCGTGTATACCAATAGCCAATTCCAGTCTTATTATATCAGTGGCATAATACCCCTCGCGTTTACATGACAGCGGCACTAATACCCCTCGCTTCGACATATTAGCGGCATAATATCCCTCGCAACAATATGACAGCGGCATTATCCTTCGCTTCGACATATTTGCGGTAAATATTCTTCATCGCTATAATATGACAGCGGCAAGTATTCTATCATCGCTTCGACATGAAGGCGGCAAGTACTCTTCATCACTGTAATATAATCTCGACTCACAATCAAATGCACCAATGCATCCAATATATATATATGTATGCAACCATAATGCATATCCAACCATGTATGCAACCACAATGCATAACAATGACCATGTATGCAACCATAATGCATAACCAATTCAAAGCGTAATAAATACGTTTTACCGTCCGATGCCCGTACGTCTCACAACGTACCTTAGTCCCAAAATGTGTTGTGTCGTGGACTTTATCTCCTAAGCTGTGTGGCCACCTGGGATGGTTCTACACATTCACACAATTCAATATTAGGAGCCAATAATAGTCCAATACCAAAAATCCCACAAAAATAACCAAAAACACAAAATCTTGTGTCTCGCGATCGATCGCCGAGTGCCGATCGATCGCGAGATCTCTCTGCCCGCTACACGATTTTTTTTTGCTTTGGCGATCGGTCGCCACATTTGGCGCGATCGATCGCCAGCTTCGCCGATCGATCGCCCAAGAGTGGCGATCGATCGCCAGACATCCAAACGTGCACTGCCCGCACGCGATCGATCGCCTGAAACGGGCGATCGATCGCCGATGTCTGTTCCCCGAAAAATCACCATTTTTGCTCCAAAATTTCTTCCCAAACCATACCAACTCTCATACCTTCAAACCAACAACATAAAAACATAATAAACCTTCAAAATATACCTTAAACAACCCAAAAATACCAAGGAGGTATCCATACCTCTTGGGGACTCAAAATCTCCCAACAAATCCCACAAATAAGATTTTTACAAAGATTTCCCTTCCACTTTTTTGCCAAAAACGAAAATGAAGAGGGTGAGGGTTTGGATGGATGATTTGGGGGAATTAGAAAAGTGATGGGTATAGTGGGGGTTGGGGGTATTAAGTGGGTTTTTAATTAAATTGCACTCCCACAATTACCATGGTGTATAAAGCATCCCAACATGATATTTTAAAGCATTTTACCAAAATGCACCAAAATCCCAATTAAATACATGATTCACCAAATAATTATCAATTACCACAATCAACCATAATAACCCCCAATTTCCCAACATGCATAACATGCACCCTGAAATGCTCTACCGGGTCACACCTACCATGTGACTAAGCATATCCCAAAGATAATTAATTACATCACATTATTTAATTATCACCATAAAAATCACATAAACATAATTAATGCCCAAATTGTAATTAATTATTTCGGGGATATCACAATACTCCCCTACTTATAAGATTTCGTCCTTGGAATCGCATGCACTTACCCAAATCGAACTAAATATAAATCACATACCAGAAAATAGTTCCGTGTAGTGCTGCACCATATGCCATTCCGTCTCCCACGTGGCCTCTTCGACACCCCTGCGATCCCACTGAACCTTGACCATCGGTATCACTTTGTTCCGAAGTCTGCGATCAGCCCTATCCAGAATCCTGACTGGCCGTTCCTCATAGGATATATCAGAATCCAACTGAACCTCAGAAGGCTGTAATACATGCGAAGGATGCGGCTCATATTTCTGCAGCATGGATACATGAAACACGCCGTGAATACCAGACAACGACGGTGGCAGTGCCAAACGGTAAGCCAAGGTACCGACGTGCTGTAAAATCTCATACGGTCCCACATACCTCGGAGACAATTTCCCCCGCATACCAAACCGAATCACACCTCAGAAAGGTGAGATCTTCAAGAAGACTCTGTCTCCCAACTGAAACTCCAACGGTCTCCGCCATTTATTTGCATAGGCTGCCTGTCTGTCCTGGGCTGCCTTCATTTTCTGACGGATAACCTTTACCTTATCCTCCATCTCCCGAATCAGTTCGGGTCCTCCCACTGCTTTACTGGTCAAGTCATCCCAGTATAATGGCGACCTACAATGCCTACCATAAAGAGCCTCAAACGGAGTCATCTGAATACTCGCCTGATAGCTATTATTGTAAGAGAACTCTACCAAGGCCAATGAATCTTGCCATGAGGCATCAAACTCTAACACACAAGCTCGTAGCATGTTCTCGAGCGTCTGTATAGTACGCTCAGTCTGATCGTCCATCTGGGGATGATATGCCATACTCAATCTCACCTCAGTACCCAATGCTGACTGAAGACCTCCCTAGAAATGAGATGTGAACCGCGGATCTCTGTCAGATACAATAGACACTGGAATCCCATGCAGTCTCACTATGTCCCGGACATACAACTGAGCCATCCTCAAGTATGTGTATGTCATACTGTAGGGGATGAAGTGAGCTACATTTGTCAGCCTGTCAATGATCACCCAAATGGCATCACAACCCGAAGTAGTCCTCGGCAAGTGGGTCACAAAGTCCATAGATATGTGCTCCCACTTCCACTCCGGTATCTCTGAGCTCCTTAGTTCGCCACCGGGTCTCTGTCTCTCTGTCTTAACCTGCTGACAGATCAAACATCTCTTGACAAAAGCAATCGTATCACGCTTCATCCGTCTCCACCAGAACTGATCACACAAGTCCTTATACATTTTTCTCCCTCCTGGGTGGATACTGAATCGGCTACTATGAGCTCGCTCCAAGATTCCTCTACGCAACTCCGGCGTACATGGAACTACCCATCGGTTACCGAGTCTCAAAGAACCATCCTCAGCCACTCTGAACTTTGATGGCTGACCATGTAGTACCAATGATGACCATCTCCGAACCTCATCATCTGTCCTCTGAGCTCTCCTGATATTCTCATAGATATCTGGCTCAGCTAATAAGGTTGATACACGTACTCGTGATGTATCTATGTCGAAGTCATAGCCCAGATGGCAGTAAGAAGTCATCATAGCCGACAAATACATGGCATCCTCAGCAGTACTCTTCATCTTCCGACTCAAGGCGTCTGCCGTCAAGTTTGCTTTTCCCGGATGGTACTCTATCTCACAGTCATAGTCATTGAGTAGATCCATCCATCTCCTATGACGCATATTCAATTCCGCCTGAGTGAACAAGAATTTCATGCTCTTATGATCCGTATATATGGTAAAGGACGTATCATACAGATAATACCTCTAAATCTTCAGGGCAAAGATAATAGCCGCCAATTCCAAATCATGGACTGGGTATCTAGTCTCATGCGGCTTCAACTGCCTCGATGCATAAGCTACCACATGCTTATCCTGCATCAATACACATCCCAAGCCTTGTAGTGATGCGTCAGTGTATAGAACCTCTTGTTCTCCGTGGGAATTACCAACACAGGCGCCGTGGTCAATCGATGCTTCAACTCTTGGAAGCTTTGCTCACAAGCCTCAGACCAATAGAAAGGTATCCCCTTTTGAGTCAACCGAGTCAAAGGCTTAGCAATCTTAGAAAATCCTTCGACGAAGCGTCGATAATAGCCAGCCAAGCCAAGAAAACTCCGTATCTCGGGCACAGAAGTGGGTGCAGCCCACTCCATCACAGCCTCAATCTTCCTGGTGTCCACTGATATCCCACTGCTAGATATGACATGCCCCAGAAACACTACACTGCTCAACCAAAACTCACACTTACTGAGCTTGGCATACAACTGGTGATCTCTAAGGATCTGGAGCACTGTCCTCAAGTGTTTCACGTGCTCTTCCTCACTCCGGGAGTAGATGAGTATGTCGTCAATAAACACAATGACGAACTAATCCAAGTAGGGTTGGAACACCCGATTCATCAAGCTCATAAAGACAGCCGGGGCGTTCGTCACACCGAACGGCATCACTAAGAACTCGTAGTGCCCATACCGAGTCCGAAATGCTGTCTTCTGTACATCCTCCTCCCTGACCCGTATCTGATGGTACCCGGATCTCAAATCAATCTTGCTATACAGCTTCATGCCTTGCAACTGATCAAATAAATCATCAATCCTTGGGAGAGGATACTTGTTCTTTACCGTGGCCTTATTCAGTTGCCGGTAATCGATGCATAAACGCATCGAACCATCCTTCTTCTTCACAAAAAGAACTGGTGCGCCCCAAGGCGATACACTAGGGCGTATATATCCTTTATCAAGGAGTTCCTGTAGTTGTTCTTTCAACTCCCTTAACTCTGCCGGTGCCATCCTGTAAGGGGCACGGGAAATAGCGGATGTCCCGGTAACAACACAATCCCAAACTCGACTTCCCTAGCCGGTGGGAATCCTGGAATCTCCTCCGGGAACACATCAGTAAATTCCGCTACCACTGGTATATCCTCAACCTTTAACTTTTTACCATTTCCCGACGTGTCCACGACATAGATGAGATAACCCGTGTGTCCACGTTCCAACAATTGGGACATTTTAATTGCCGAAATCAACGGAATCTTCGCACGAGAACCGTTGCCATATAAATTCACTGAACTCCCAAATGAGATCCGAACCGAACTGTCCTCTGCCGACAATCCACCACTGCCTGATATCTGTTCAGAATGTCGATGCCCACAATGCAGTCGAAGTATGACATACCCAAAACAACCAAATCTGCCTTTATCTCATTGCCCTCAAAATAAATGAGGCAGTCCATCAGAAACTGATCAGCTACAACTTTCCTTCCGGTGGGTGTCGAGACCAATAGAGACGTGGGCAACGGAGACGTTCGCATATGATGTCTCTCCACAAAGTCCGCAGACACAAAAGAGTGCGAAGCACCTGTGTCTATCAAAATAAAGGCGGAATATGTAAATAAAAGGCACGTACCAGCTATCACCTCCTCTGGAGCTGCATCGGCCTGCTCCCTAGTCAGTGCATAGACATGTCCCTGAGGTGGCCCCATCGCCTGTCCTCCCATTTGTCGAGGCACCATCGGTGGCCTCTGCTGTACCGTCCCACTAGAAAACCTCCCTCGGCCTTCCCTAAGATCCATCTGTCCTTCCCGATTGGGACAACGCCGAGCAATGTGGCCCGGCTTGCCACATATGTAGCATGCAGAACAATCACGCATCAAATGCGGCCCTCCGCAAAAGTGGCACTTAACATCTCCAGCTCTACTAGGTCCTCCAAAAGTAGATGCACCACCTCTCCGGTCCCCTTGCTTCCGGCAATCCGGTCGCCTTTCGCTAAACCGGGAAAAAGAAGAAGTCCATCGTGACTTAAAAGACCCTCCCCGGGGCCTCAGATTCTCGGATGTATATCTTTGTGATGGAACTGGTGGGGGTACAGTATCAGTATAAGCACTCACCCCTATCTCTGCCAATTCCGCTCTAACAAGCGCATCATCAAAAGATGTCGGGTTGTTGGAAATAACCCGATCAAATAGTTCCGGTCGCAGCCCTTTCAAAAAGCTTCTCATCTTGGCATGCCCGTTTGTTGCGATATGGGGAACATACCTCAACAATGATGAATAATGCATGGCATAGTCCGAGACTGTCATGCTCCCTTGTTTCAAGTTCGTAAATTCATCCTCCTTTGATTGCCTAGCAGCAGCCGAGAAGTACCGGTTTAGAAACCGAGTTCTGAATAGAGTCCAGTCAATTACCATGCCTTGGGCCCTCAACTCCATCACAGTCGTCTTCCATCACATAGAAGACTTCTTTGCCAGTTGGAATTCTGCCAGCCTTAATCAAGCCGTCCTAGCACACGGCGCAGACACAAATATTTGTTCCAATCTCTCTAGCCACTCTTCGGCCTCTTCCCCTGTCTCTGTTCCCTCAAACATGGGCGGGTGGAAGGTTAGAAACTGAGTCAGACTAAGCTCCCCTAGTAATAGCAACTGAGCAACCGGTTTCATGCCCACAGCAGGTGGAGGCAAAGGATTTGTTTGACCAATGCTAGCATTCACGCTTCCAATATCACCCACTTCTTCATTGAGGTTCCCCAAATTCATAGCCGCCATGCTGTAATACAAGGGTTAACAACAATATATATGTTATGCCGTTAGATAACATGAACGATAATAAGCATGTTAGTATAACAGTTTATACACCAATATGCACCACGTGCATAAACATGCCCAAATGCAAACACCTAGCCAACCATGCTAAGCTACCCTTCACTCATTCCCGGGTTCTCTAACCACTGCTCTGATACCACTAATGTAAGGACCCTAATTCCTTAAGTGCGGATTAAAGGCGTAATAGAGCTAAACATGCATTTAAGAATATTAAGTTCGTGTTGATGTTTTGAGCCGTTAAGATTACAGGCCAAAATAAAATTTTCCAAAAGGGATTAATTACATTCCCAACTAATTGAATGCTAATCCTATAGTTTTACACTACTCCTAGAGTAGAGACTATACAAAAGAATTAAGCCTGCTATGCCAAAAGCACTCCTCACTAGCTCACCGCATCAACCCGCCTTAGCCCGTACGCCCAAAAGTACCTACAGGAACAACCCCAAAACCATGAGCATGTATATAAATCATATTCACAATAATATGTTTATAATTCAATGCATAAACCGTAAATAAGATTCACTTCCTGTATTTAACACATTTAAAAGCTCACTTGGTTGTCCCTGTACCACAATCATAATCAATGGATTATAATACAAATAATGTATGTCATGACATGCATCCATTCCGTGTATACCAATAGCCAATTCCAGTCTTATTATATCAGTGGCATAATACCCCTCGCGTTCACATGACATCGGCATTAATACCCCTCGCTTCGACATATTAGAGGCATAATATCCCTCGCAACAATATGACAGCGGCATTATCCTTCGCTTCGACATATTTGCGGCAAGTATTCTTCATCGCTATAATATGACAGCGGCAAGTATTCTATCATCGCTTCGACATAAAGGCGGCAAGTATTCTTCATCACTGTAATATAATCTCGACTCACAATCACATGCACCAATGCATCCAATATATATATATATATATATATATATATATATATATATATATATATATATATATATATATATGCAACCATAATGCATATCCAACCATGTATGCAACCACAATGCATAACTATGACCATGTATGCAACCATAATGCATAACCAATTCAAAGCGTAATAAATACGTTTTACCGTCCGATGCCCATACGTCTCACTACGTATCTTAGTCCCAAAATGTGTTGTGTCGTGGACTTTATCTCCTAAGCTCTGTGGCCACCTGGGATGGTTCTACACATTCACACAATTCAATATTAGGAGCCAATAATAGTCCAATACCAAAAATCCCAAAAAAATAACCAAAAACACAAAATCTTGTGTCTCGCGATCGATCGCCGCGAGGGGCCGATCGATCGCGAGACCTCTCTGCCTGCTACACAATTTTTTTTTGGTTTGGCGATCGATCGCCACATTTGGCGCGATCGATCGCCAGCCTCGCCGATCGATCGCCCAAGAGTAGCGATCGATCGCCAGACATCCCAAACGCGCACTGCCCGCGCGCGATCGATCGCCTGAAACGGGCGATCGATCCCCGATGTCTGTTCCCCGAAAAATCACCATTTTTGCTCCAAAATTTCTTCCCAAACCATACCAACTCTCATACCTTCAAACCAACAACATAAAAACATAATAAACCTTCAAAATATACCTTAAACAACCCAAAAATACCAAGGAGGTATCCATACCTCTTGGGGACTCAAAATCTCCCAACAAATCCCACAAATAAGATTTTTGCAAAGATTTCCCTTCCACTTTTTTGCCAAAAACGAAAATGAAGAGGGTGAGGGTTTGGATGGATGATTTGGGGGAATTAGAAAAGTGATGGGTATAGTGGGGGTTGGGGGTATTAAGTGGGTTTTTAATTAAATTGCACTCCCACAATTACCATGGTGTATAAAACATCCCAACATGATATTTTAAAAGCATTTTACCAAAATGCACCAAAATCCTAATTAAATACATGATTCACCAAATAATTATCAATTACCACAATCAACCATAATAACCCCCAATTTCCCAACATGCATAACATGCACCCTGAAATGCTCTACCGGGTCACACCTACCATGTGACTAAGCATTTCCCAAATATAATTAATTCCATCACATAATTTAATTATCACCATAAAAATCACATAAACATAATTAATGCCCAAATTGTAATTAATTATTTTGGGGATATCACAGTTACTTAATCAAGTTAATCGATACTACTATGAGTCACTATACATCTAGTTTATACAATTTTCATTTAATCATTCAATCTTTTAATGAGGTGATTTTTATCATTTAATCAATAAAATCCATGCTTCATTCTCATGTCACCATACACCCCGTTCGTACAACTTAGCCAACATTCTCTACATCTACGAGCAACACCGATACAAATAGCAATATTTACATCCATCAACTAGCCTCCATACTTTAGCAATAACTCATCAATCATAAGCTATAACATATGCATACACCAATGCAAGCTAGAGCACACACATTCTTGTATTTACTCCACCTATACACCTCAATACATGTTGGAATGCTCATACATATGTGTATATATCACATACACACACCAATACATGCTGGAACACATACATATACATATATACATCACATATACACACACTAACACATGCTGGAATACATACCTATACATATATACAATACATATACACACACTAACACATGCTGGAATACATACATATACATATATATACAACACATATACACACACCAACACACTCTTAGCACACACACACAACAGAATACGCACACATACACACAACAGAATAACACTTCACTCCAAACTCTATACCCAATCCAAATAATGCTCTAAATTAATCTGGAATAAGACCTTAAAGGTAGGAGTCGATTAAATTATAACCAAATTCCACTTGGAAAAACCACAAGATAAATCGATTGATTCTCCCCCTACCCCCCACAACACAATAAGAAATCGAACCGGCCAGTAAAATATCAAAGGGAGCAGAATAGTTTAGCTAGGGCTGCTTTCAGGTTGGACCGGTTCAAACCCGGAACCATTTTTTTTATTTATAATTTTTTTTCAAAAAATCGAGACAAATTATTGCTTGGAGGATTCAAACACGCGGCCATCATCTTCCATTCTGCATCTCTAACCAATTGAGCTAATGGCCTTTGTGTTTATAAATTAACCTCGAATTTATTTATCTAAATCATTACTTTTTTAAAAAAAATAACGGATCCGATTTTGGTTCAGCCCAAAACCGTATCCGTTTAGTCCGGAAACGGTAAGATACCATTTTCGGAACCTAAGCACATGTCCGGACCGGTATATTACCGGTTCGGGATCGAATCGGTTAGCTCGGTTCCGATTCCGAACCGGGCTAACCGGTCTGGTTTTGGGCTGGGTCCGGTTTGACTCGACATGTTAAGCAGCCATAGGTTTAGCTGTAAGACAAGATTACACACTAACCTGAAAAAAGTTTGTGTCTGAAATGGAGTCAAAATCGTCCATTACAGCTGCTG
This sequence comes from Haberlea rhodopensis, assembly GCA_907163345.1. Lineage (NCBI taxonomy): Eukaryota > Viridiplantae > Streptophyta > Magnoliopsida > Lamiales > Gesneriaceae > Haberlea > Haberlea rhodopensis. Next base: position 28,194,620 of record CAJQUN010000003.1, on the reverse strand, counting down.
GGAGAATGGGCTACGTGAATGTAGGGAAGGGGAGAAGGGAGAAGTTATTTGTGTGGGGAATGGAAGAGAGAAATGTTTTAACCCTAACCCAAGATTTAATCTCTACCATCTAATTATCATCTCTTCCCAATAATATCTTTATTATTTACAAAACTTCTTTTAATTTAATTTACACAACAAGTTCAACACACGATCCTTTTATTCCAATAACGGACCCAGCTACGATTCCAAATATTTAATTTCATAAATATCTCATAATTCACCACAACTAAAATCAAATAAATAAATATAAATTCTTTTGGGCATCACAATTCTTCCCATATACAGATAATTATTTGCAAGAACTCCATTTTTAATTAATTCACATGACAATTTCAACCCACATTTATTTTATTCTTAACTACAAACCTAATTTACATCTACCAGAATTAACTCTGTGATTATATCACAATTTACTACGATTAAATCATTTAATTAAATGTAATTAATTTTGGACATCACAATTCGCCCCACCTAATAAAATATCGTTCACTAAATTTAAGTTTATACCTTATTTATATCAAACATTACCAGTTTAAACTAAACAAATCTATAGAAATCAAGTAACCTTCATTCTCATTCTGGTATGCTCAATTAGCGTATTTACATAATCACTAGAGATTGAACATTTCATAGTACTTCTCTTAATAATATTTTGCATTTTTTTATCGGCAATGCATCATTTGACCGCCTTCTAATAATATTTCTTACCATCAAGAAATGAGTCTACATTATTTCTTGACTGACCACATCATATGTTTTCTCTCGATGTCAATTTACTCATAAGCATTGACAAGGTTACTCAAGCTAATGCTTCCAACATTATGTTAGGTACATTTGATCATATATCTCAGTTAGATCTATTATGATTTACAACAATCAAGTCAGTTTAACATTCACTTGCCTATGTCATCTCATTACATTTCAATTTAGTAGCATATAGATTTTGTATAAGTCATTTCTTCCAACCTACTGCAAAATAACATTTTTTTTTCCAATGTTATACAGAGTTCTCACAAGATCATTTACAATTATTATCTGTCACGCCTCGAGACCGGGGTCAATAACACCGGCGTTGATTCTAAACACAATTCAAAATCAACAAACCTCGTAATACAGAATTCTACGAAAACCAGTCTATTATTCCAAAATTATATAAATAATTCTTACATATATCAGCGGAAGCTTCATAAATTACTGGCAACGACATCTTGAACAATAGCATCTAATTCACCATCTCCAAAAATTGGTTTTGATCTTCCTCTCGATTTTGATTCAGTTATATCTGGGGAGTGGATGTAAGGGGTGAGCGTTTTGGTAAACACTCAGCAAGCAGGGGCCAATGGATATGATAATAATACTTTTTCATAATTTCCAAAACATATTTCGTATTCAAACATAATCTTGATATGAATGCATCTTAACATGATTGCTCCATCGAGCCATAACATAACATATCATATCATTCATAATTTTCTTATAAGTTAAGCACAATAAATCATCTAGTTTCCTCTTGGTACTGATATCAGTCTCTAGAATTATCCCTCATAGAGAAGAGGTCATGCATCGGCTTACCCACGAATAAAGGGTCTGGACACTCCAGAAACAACGGTCAACCACCGTATAAGGTCATGTAAACGGTTATATCCCACCGCATCAGGGTCATAAAGGAATCCATTTCCAATCAGATTTCAAAGTTTAAAGTGCTTAAAAATTACTACTTGCATAATTTCAAAATAAATTCATATCAATTGAGATTTAAAAGCATACATACAATCATTTGTAGAAAACGAAACGAATAACTAGCAAAAACCCACTTACAGCGATATCGGAACGATTCTTGCGTGTTTCAATGAATTTGGGTGGCAAAAACGTGATGAATTTACTCTCATTTCCTTGCTGAAAATTTCACACCTTCTAGTGTGTGCTAGTGTGTGTTTCGAAAATTGTGTGGGTTGTGAGGTAATTGATTGACTCTCAATTCTTAACTAAATAGGTTGCAACTATTAAAGAAGATTCTAGATAATCAATCATATCATATTATATCTTCTTATTGTGTAAACTAAATTTTATAGATTGATTAGGTGATATTGGTGATTGAGGACTTGTAGCTTGCATTTTATTATTCACCAAAGTTTATCTCTTAAATCTTTTAAAATTTTAAAAGATTATCTATCCTATTATTATAATCTAGCTAATATTCTATTATTATTTCCTAAATCTAAATAATAGACTCTTTATTATCTTTATAATTTGAATTTATCTAACAAGTATTTGATATCTTAGATAATCATCTATTGAGTATTTTGTATCTCAAATAATTATCTCACAATCATTTTGGAATCTAGCTAATTATTTAACAAGTGTTGTGTAATTTACAAGATTATTTACTTAAGTGATTTACTAGCTAAGATATTTGATAAAAGATCACTTATTATTCTTTAGTAGTATTTTCAATTATCTCCACACTTTTAATTGTTTTAAAAGTCTAAAAGATTGAATATATAAACCTAATATTATCTTATCTCATATACAAACTCTAATTATAAAAATACTAAGTTCTAGGATTAGCTAAAAGTCTACAAGATTAAATCGAATATGATTTATCTCTTTTAAGTGTTTTATTGGCTAATAAATATAATGACACGATTCCTAATTATCCACAAATTATTTATTAGTATTTATTAAATCATGCTTTTCTATTAAGTATTTTGAATTTGAAAATGTCATCAATCTAATATTTTGTAAGCTAGATTATTATCTATCAAGTATTTTGTTATCTACAAGATTGAGATAATGTGACTCATAGTTATCTTTAACATAGTTCAATATTATCCTTTAATTTATAATATTATCTTGATATCAAGTAGTTCTTTTTGACTAAATTCAGGGTAGTTGCGCAGACCAAAATACATTGTAGTTGAGTTGACCAAAACTCTAGTTATTTGACTTGGTTGGAAAAATCGGTTTCTCACATTCCTCCCTCCTTATTGGAAGTTTCGTCCTCGAAACTTGAGCGAGTCTAACCTTAAAAAGGATAAGGGTATTTATGGCTTGAGAGTTAGTTTGATATTGAAAAGATAAGGGTGTTTGTCATGTTTCTATTCTTCTAGTTCCCAAGCAGTTTCTCTTCCCTATGGTTTGAACACTGAACTTTGACTTAGAAAATAATATTTCGTCTTAACATTTGGTCCTTTGAACCTACGATTCGAGTCGAGATTTCTTCGTACTTTAGATTTTCATCAGGTTTCCCTTGGGCTACCGAAGATCCAGCTTCAATCACGTGATTCAGGTCGGTAATGTACTTACAAATTATGATATGTGGAAGACATCATTTTCTTCGATAGTCTGGGTGGTAGAGTTAACGTTATTACGTTTTCTAAAATCTTGAGCGACCTTTGTATCTTGGACTTAATTTTTCCTATCTTGTCATGCCGAATTACATCCTTCATAAACTTTGTCAGTGACTTCAGCTCTTTTGACGGTCTTGTGCTACCTTGAGTTGCTTTGACGATTATAACTTTGCTCACGAATGCTTGGATGGGTCCAAGTCTGTTGATGGTATTCTTCCTTACTTAGTCTCAACATTAGGTGATCGGTATTTTCGTTAGTAAATATCTTCGTTCATCGTCATCCGATTCTATCATGTTAGTTGAGGTTGACATCAGCTTGTTTACGGGTAAAAGTTTGCTACAATTGCACTGAAGTCTAAAGCACGCGCTCGTAATATATCTTCGAGTGTCTGGATTGTCTTCTCGATCTAATCATCAGTTTGTAGTTCATATATGGCACTAAGTGTCACTTGAGCAACCATCGCTTATCAAAAGCTCTTCCAAAGTCGTCGTCCAATCTTGGGCCGCTGATAAAAGTTGTCGAGACCAACTTCCTACATCTATTGGTTTATAGTTTCGACCGAGCTCTAACCTAATTGGACCAAAATCTATATTTACAGCTATTGCTTCTATCGTGCTTTTGCCATATACTATAATGAAAGTGCCTTAACTTTAAGAAAACGAGTGAATAGGGTTTGGAATTTGAATGGATTTGCTTTGTCAAACGAATCAATAATAGGTAATAGATTATTGCTCAAGAGAAAGTGAAGTGACAAAAAATTATCAACTTTTGGTGAGCTGAACCAATCAATAAAATGATTGTTTGCTAAAAGAATTCGCAAAGACGACATGCATCATTTTAGGATACATGTTCATGTAAAGGGAATAAATGATAATTCCAAAGAATTGAAAATAAAGACAAATATGTGATCTTGTTCACCGACTAAGAATAAGTTTTGCAAAGATGGTAGGCACAAATAATTCTTGATATGAAGAAATATCAAACAAACATGAAGTCTAAAAAAACGATCAAGTATCAAGCTTTGATTAAAAATGATAACCACATTAACCAAATAATATAATGGGTTATTATGAAGATAAAAAGAAATTGTTGTGAAGATCAGAGGAAATGATCGAAGGAGTGCATCACAACTAATATAATATCTACTTAATTTCTAAGGATCATAATAGGAGAAAAATCAGAAAGGAAGGCAAGTCCTCGACTATTCGAGTTAACCTGAAATTTCACTCGAAATAAAGCTTCTTGGGAAACAATGTCAAATAAATTATTTCAATGAAGAATATGATGTCAATAAAATATGAACTCAAAATATCGGGGTGGTTGCACAAAATTAGCCCAAAATAAAAAATTCAAAGGATTGAGTGTAACGAAAACAAGGAATTTTGAGTTTTTAATCTTAAACCCAAAATAAGGATATATCTATTTTAACCTATATGTCCCACTAAATAAGATATAACATGTTATATACTTGAATATGGATAGTCTAATGGTAATACAAAGAAAAACTTAGAAATAACATTTTGGGGAATTTGGTCCGGTTGGGACGGTGTGGCGGTCGTGACTCCAGAAATCGTTGTTCAATTGACGATGAAATTGAATCGCCCAATAGACGTACAACTTGGGGCCGAAAGGAATTGAATTTCAGTGTGCTGGTGGCGGAGAAAACGAGATTTGAAATTTCAGAAATTTAGGGTTCTTAAATAAGAGCGGCTTGGATCTGCAATTGGTAATCGTTCGGCTGCTGGAGTGCATAATTGGCAGAGGGCTTTTAATGTATACTTTGAGAAGGTTCATCATCCCGATTTAATTGGAAAAATACGTAACGATGACGGAGAAATCTGGAATGGAATTTTCGATCTAGGGTTCATGTACGGTTCAAGATTTCGATAGGCAATTAGTCATCGTCCGGCATCTGGGAATGGCGATAGGCCTGGGGCATTCAATCTTCATATTACAAGGATCGATATCCCATAGTGGATTGAAAAACGACGTTTCGATATTGGAGAAATCGGAGGTGATGGTTTTGGCAGTTAGGGTTCTTGAGGCAAAGAGTTTGACCAGCAAATCGTCATCGTTCGGTGAATATATCTTGCAATACATAGAGGGCTTTTGTTCGATGGGTCATGTCTGACCTGGTGGTAGTCCGGATCGGCCAATAGGTGTTCGTATGCTACGAGAACGTAAAGGGGACGACAATGTGGTTTAAATTCGATCGAACAATTGGGGCGTCAAACGAACTTCGATCGGGCTGCTGCTTTGACAGGTTGGTCTCCGTGAGGAGCTGATTTCAGTGGTGTGTCGGCTGGCGGCGATCGGACGGCAGGGCGGGAAGGCAGTTGCGGCGGCTGTAGCTCTTAGGGTTCTAAGGTTCTATTTTTCTTTTATCATGTATTTTTTTTTAATTAATTAATTATTATTATTTTTTACTGTAATTCTAAATCACATGGTAAATCAGATTGTTTCTTCTGACTACTGTGTTTATCATGTACAATCCTTGTTCCCCACTGATTTTCGTTTTACTAAATTTGGTCTATTTTAACTGGACTAATAATCTGATATTTTATCAACCAGGATCTTTCCCAGTAGGATTATGGAACCTGGTTCGCTCTGATACCACTTAAATGTCACGCCCCGAGACCGGGGTCAATAACACCGGCGTTGATTCTAAACACAATTCAAAATCAACAAGCCTCGTAATACAGAATTCTACGAAAACCAGTCTATTATTCCAAAAATATATAAATAATTCTTACATATATCAGCGGAAGCTTCATAAATTACTGGCAACGACATCTTGAACAATAGCATCTAATTCACCATCTCCAAAAATTGGTTTTGATCTTCCTCTCGATTTTGATTCAGTTATATCTGGGGAGTGGATGTAAGGGGTGAGCGTTTTGGTAAACACTCAGCAAGCAGGGGCCAATGGATATGATAATAATACTTTTTCATAATTTCCAAAACATATTTCGTATTCAAACATAATCTTGATATGAATGCATCTTAACATGATTGCTCCATCGAGCCATAACATAACATATCATATCATTCATAATTTTCTTATAAGTTAAGCACAATAAATCATCTAGTTTCCTCTTGGTACTGATATCAGTCTCTAGAATTATCCCTCATAGAGAAGAGGTCATGCATCGGCTTACCCACGAATAAAGGGTCTGGACACTCCAGAAACAACGGTCAACCACCGTATAAGGTCATGTAAACGGTTATATCCCACCGCATCAGGGTCATAAAGGAATCCATTTCCAATCAGATTTCAAAGTTTAAAGTGCTTAAAAATTACTACTTGCATAATTTCAAAATAAATTCATATCAATTGAGATTTAAAAGCATACATACAATCATTTTTAGAAAACGAAACGAATAACTAGCAAAAACCCACTTACAGCGATATCGGAACGATTCTTGCGTGTTTCAATGAATTTGGGTGGCAAAAACGTGATGAATTTCCTCTCATTTCCTTGCTGAAAATTTCACACCTTCTAGTGTGTGCTAGTGCATGTTTCGAAAATTGTGTAGGTTTTGAGGTAATTGATTGACTCTCAATTCTTAACTAAATAGGTTGCAACTATTAAGGAAGATTCTAGATAATCAATCATATCATATCATATCTTCTTATTTTTGTAAACTAAATTTTATAGATTGATTAGGTGATATTGGTGATTGAGGACTTGTAGCTTGCATTTTATTATTCACCAAAGTTTATCTCTTAAATCTTTTAAAATTTTAAAAGATTATCTATCCTATTATTATAATCTAGCTAATATTCTATTATTCTTTCTTAAATCTAAATAATAGACTCTTTATTATCTTTATAATTTGAATTTATCTAACAAGTATTTGATATCTTAGATAATCATCTATTGAGTATTTTGTATCTCAAATAATTATCTCACAATCATTTTGGAATCTAGCTAATTATTTAACAAGTGTTGTGTAATTTACAAGATTATTTACTTAAGTGATTTACTAGCTAAGATATTTGGTAAAAGATCACTTATTATTCTTTAGTAGTATTTTCAATTATCTCCACACTTTAATTGTTTTAAAAGTCTAAACGATTGAATATATAAACCCAATATTATCTTATCTCATATACAAACTCTAATTATAAAAATACTAAGTTCTAGGATTAGCTAAAAGTCTACAAGATTAAACCGAATATGATTTATCTCTTTTAAGTGTTTTATTGGCTAATAAATATAATGACATGATTCCTAATTATCCACAAATTATTTATTAGTATTTATTAAATCATGCTTTTCTATTAAGTATTTTGAATTTGAAAATGTCATCAATCTAATATTTTGTAAGCTAGATTATTATCTATCAAGTATTTTGTTATCTACAAGATTGAGATAATGTGACTCATAGTTATCTTTAACATAGTTCAATATTATCCTTTAATTTATAATATTATCTTGATATCAAGTAGTTCTTTCTGACTAAATTCGGGGTAGTTGCGCAGACCAAAACACCGTGTAGTTGAGTTGACCAAAACTCTAGTTATTTGACTTGGTTGGAAAAATCGGGTTCTCACATTATCACATATGCATATCCAATTATATTGCTACCCCTTAATTACACAAACGTCGATGCTCTTTTACTAGCATTCAAGTATCATCTATCATCTCGGATTAGTGTAAACATACCACCAATTGTCATGTGCCATATATGTATTCCTATTAGCCCATTATCACTTATGCACATAATCTCAGTTATGCTTTCATGCTAGATACTTTCTTTAAGAATATATATCATGCATGCAAGGTTAATTTCATGATTCCTCTACCAATTCACATGAAACTCAAATCAATCAACAAATAATTGGTACGTAACAATCCACAAGTATTTTAACGCAATTCCTTCTCAAATACCAAGAAACATAAGTAGTTATCCATTTTTATCAACGTGTATGATATACTTATATGATATTTTGCATTCTTGAAAATCATTTGTATACAACAATTCTATAACAATGCACCAATATCAATATCGTATAATAACCTCGTACCTATGTAGCTTCAAAAATCTGCAATGTACACCCGGATCATAATGTCGTACATCGCACATACTCCATAGTGTAGTAGTGGTACTCATCATAAATACTTCATAATAGAGTAACAATACTCACGTGCTCTACATCAATCTCCCATATATCATCACACAACTACTATATGGCGCAAAGTGAGTACTAAAAAAAATCATTAGTATCTTAATTGCTAGCACAAGAGATTTCCAAAATCATTCTTTGAATCTTGCATTAGATTAACTTTTAAGGCTAATCACCAAACATAACATGAGTGGCTTTTATGATCCAACCTAAATATTTCACAATGTTAAAGAAATCAATAATCTTTTATTAGATTTGGATATATTTCTCTACAAATAAGATATTTTAAATATTTTTGGTATATTTTTTAACATTAGAGGATCATTGATTGTGTAAGAAAATTTAAAATGGAAATTACCAGAACGAGGAGATCTCATCTTGATTGCTAGCATAAGGGATTTCCTAAAATAGGATTATTCAGCAGTCTTGCAAAAAAGATAATCTAAAATAGATTGAGTTTCAAGTTTATAAAGACCCTATGTTCAAAACAAGTTGTCACCCTCAAACATGCATCGTTCTTTGAAAATTTTTCTTGCCTTCAACACCTTGAGCTTAATTCTTTACCAAATCAATGCAGTTAGTGATATATCCGTCCAATGGTGCCAGAGAACAGGTCGTACCAGCCTCTGCCTCAGAATTCTGGATGCCGATTCGCGCAACTACCTGAGGAGCAGCCCGGAAGGGTTAACCAGAATCATAGTAGATAAAGCATTAGTGGTTTCTGTAGCCAACATGGGAAAGATTTCTGATCTTGTCAAGAAAAGTGAGGGCACATATAATCAAATCTTGCGCGATTGCTTCGATGGATACAAGCAAGCTCATGATGTTCTGCAACATGCAAATTTATCTGTTATTGATAGTCAAACCTACCATAATGTGGCCGCAGCTGTTTCATATCCTTACCATAATGCGGCTGATTGTGAAGAAGAATTCAAAAAATCAGTACCTGCCTTTCCTTCTCCATTAACTGAAGAAAACAAGCTACTGGAAGACATTACTTATGTTGCCATGGAAATTATAAATCTGAAAGTGTGCAACAAGACTGGAGTTTGCTGGTAAATTAGTGAGAATCTAAGACAGATGATAAAGTAAATAAAGTTGGTCCTAATTTTTATGTATTTGGGAAAGATTTTTACGTGTAGGATCCAACCATAATACAAATAGTGCTTTCTCCTTTATTTACGTCAATAATTTACCATGATTTTATAACTAAATGGACTAAACTAAATAAATCATAATTTTTTTGTGAAAAAATTATTAATAAATATTAATGAGTTGAGATGCATAATAATCTAACATGCCCTAATGAATAATATTTAAATCAAATTTACAAGTGAATAAGATAAAGAAAAAACAAGAAACATATAAAATGATGTAAATGAAGTCCGGACAATTTCAGTTCTACTGTATTTTATTCTATGCCATTTCTAGTCAAAATTTATCGGTTAAGAATTCAACATCAATCAATAACTTTTACTTGATATTATATTAGATAGATTATAATAAATTTTGTTAATAAATTAATTAAATACATCCAATGAGTTTGTGATATAAAATTAGAATAATTCATATACTTGATTTTCCGAATCATAAACATTATATGGAATATAAAATGTATTAATATTTCAATTATTAGGATCAGGTATGCAGATATAAGGGGGATTGGATAACTGCACCGACTCTATTTAGCTATTATAAAGTTTGTTTCAGTCGTGTTAGCAACCAAAAGCTATTTTCTTGTTTAAATACTGATCAGTCGAGTAATTGAATAATTGCGGAAAGAACTCAACTGATGCAACAAATAAGTTGAGCTGATTGATGTAGTCTACTGGTCAAGTAACAATAGTAGACATAGTCTACAAGTCTAATGAAGAACACGGTGGTGTACTGAAATGATTACAGTAAACTAAGTCTACTGGACTAAGAAAGACTTGGTGTCCACTGCTATATAATATGTCGATAGTCTACTGAGTAGACACCAACAATTAATATGTGCAGCAAGTAAATGCAGAATATAAACGATATAAAGGTTTTTTTTGGAAGTTCGAATCACAAACGCTTCTACGTCTCCCCTTTTTTCTTTAGCGGGAAGGATTCATTAAAAGATTTGGTTCAATCAAACATGTACAACTCACTTATGCTAATACCATACAGATAGTCTAAACTCCTAATCCACATAGCACACAGCTCACAAAGATAAACAAAGCCACAAAGATCAGTTTGGACACACAGTCACAAAATGTTACAACTAAGCCTAAACAAGCTTCACTTTATTTATGCAAATAAAGCACAATAAATAATATAAAGAGTGAGAGATATGATTTTGCAATCTGTTGCAAAATCATGGCACGGATGATCTCTTTGAAGATCTGATCTATAATTGGCGCGTTGCCTGGAACTGCTTCTATATGGAAATGATATGGTATGAAAGCGGTTTGAATCTGGGCTTCATCTTCCTTGAGCTCTTTCAAATGGTTGCCACAGATTCTGGAATGCTTAATGAATGTTCATTGAAGTTTATAGCATTCGCAGTTCCTCTCTTGTGCATCTGTTCAAAATGTATTTGGATATGGGTCTTTATGCTTGAAAGATGCAACGGTAATATCGGTAGATCCCAGAGTCTGTTATGATGAAACAATGCTTTTGTCTTTGTTGACTGATGACCAATAAATGCATTTTCGTCTCTAGCCCAAAATAGTACTTGGGCATTTAATGCGCTCCGACAAACCTACAACTTTCCTCTTGTAGCTTCTAACGGCTAGTTGATCAGTACTGAGAACATCTGAAATACTCTATTGATGCTTCTTCATTAGTAATGTTTTGTTCCACAAACATATCTTCTTTATAGTCGGTAGATTACATTATCGGTTATGTACTAAGTATTCAGGAGACTACACTCCATCGGTAGACTACGGTAGTGTTTTGTTCGACTCATCAACAGACTTTACTCATTGGTAGAGTTGATATATCAGTTCAGCTCTGTCTGCTCAATACTCATCGGTAGTCTTATGAATACGCTCAACAGATATATATCAAAATCTGATATCTAATAATTTTTCCATTTTTGATATTATCTCAAATCTGCATTATCATCGGTAGAGGTACTTTGGATATATCAGTTGACTTTTGTAAGCATATCTCTGATTTTTCGATTGAGCTTCTTTGTTGTACCAAAATAAAGTGATCTAACAATTTCCTCCTTTTTGGTACAAACAAAGCATAAACTCTACTAATAAGCTGTTCGACTGACGTGTTTCATTTATTTACCAAAACACAGTGAAATCGATCTTTGACATCTCCATATTCTCTTCTTCTTATCATCCCCCTTTTTGGTGAAATTTGAAAACCAGAAAACCAAAAAGGTCTGATGGAAGAGGTCTTCAAAAGATTCGGCACTAAGGCTGTCGTCAGTTTTTCAATAAAGAGAGTTCAAAATAAATTAACTGAATGCAAGATCCCCAAAACAGATATAGTCTGCTTAGCTGACAAGATCTGTTTAGCTGATCCTCTTCTCGCACAACAGATGTTCCCCGTCTATTGATCATTTCTCAGGTTGGTTCTGTTGGGTACATAAGTTGACTTGTTGAAATCGGCTGTGGTCGTTCAAACAAATGAATTGCTCACTGATCAGCACAATCTGAACTGTTTTTGTTCTTGTTCCCCCTCAGCTGGTATTCCCCCTCAGCAGAAGGTTGCTTATATGATAACACTTGTTTAAATAAAACAATAAGGCTCAGCCTATTTTGGAGTCTGATCGTTGACCTTGAATGTGTTGGATTAGTATTCAACTAATATGAGCCAAATAATTCAACAATTGTACAAGTTTGAAGTCCACAAAGTTTGGCCAACAACCATGCCTACATTTCTCATTTCACATTGGGTTTATTCTTGGTTTCACACAAGGTTTGGTCATGGTTTCACACCAAATGTTTTGACTATAAAAAGGGAAAGAGTTGTGAGTTTGTACTCCTCTTGTAATCCCTTCATATTTGATATAGTGAAATGTGTGTGCTCCGTGGACGTATGCGAGTTTTGCCGAACCATGTAAATCTTTGTGTCTCTATTTTTGTTTGTATGTTATTTTTCTCGTCCCTTATAGTTCCTGCAACTTCCGCAAGAACATGGCAATCGTCATTGTTCCTTAACAGAATGATCATCGGTCGACTTGATCAATGAGCGCATCATCTGTTCTGGTTGATGAAGAATTGATATCGGTAGATCAGATGCAACAAAGTCAACTAATGGTTCTTGATAGAATGATAATACCATTAAGCATTGGTAGAATGGATAACTTCCTCAATCCATATTTTGTTGAGCTCAGGAAGACCATCAGCTAATCAGCAACTCTTCATCGTCTGATTCTGACTCATAGGTTGAGCTTCTCGAAAGACATATTCTACTGGACTAATGTCTACTGATATCTTGAAAGTAGTAGATTGCTGAAGTAAGGTCCACTAACCAAGTTTGCTGGAGAAGTCTACTGAAACTCAAACTTGACCGATGAAAGCATGGTGTCTGCAAAACAATATTTCATAATAATTATTTTCAATGAAAGCAAATGAAATACTGCACAAAACTGAAGCCACAAGATCGAGTATTCTATTAAACAAGAACACCAGCTATTATACCACTTGTTAGGATCGGGTATACATATAGAAGGGGGTTGAATAAATGTAATGGCTCTAATTAGCCAATATAAAGTTTGCATCGGTCGTGTTAACAACCAAAAACTATTTTATTGTTTAATTACTTATCAGTCGAGTAATTGAACAAGTGCGGAAAGAACTCAACTGATGCAGTGAATAAGTTGAGCCGATGGCGCTAGTCTACTAGTCAAGTAACAATAGTAGACATAGTCCACCAGTCTAATGAAGAACAAAGGTGGTCTACTGAAATTATTACAGTAGATAAGGTCTACTGGACTAAGAATGATTTGGTGTCTACTGAATAACACTATGTCTATAGTCTACTGAGTAGACACCAACAATTAATATGTGCAGTAAGTAAATGCATAATATAAACGACACAAAGGTTTGTTTATGGAAGTTCGAAGCACAAACACTTCTACGTCTCCCATTCTTCATTTCCAGGAAGGATTCACTAGAAGATTTCGTTACAATTAAACATGTACAACCCACTTACGCTAATACCACACATATAACCTAAACTCTTGGTCCACAATACACACAACTCACAAAGATGCACAAAGCCACAAAGATCAGTTTGGAAACACAGTCAAAAACTGTTACAACTAAGCTTAAACAAGTTTCACTTTATTTATGCAATTAAAGCACCATAAATAATGCAAAGAGTGAGAGAGATGATTTTGCAATCTGTTGCAAAATCATGGCACTGATGATCTCTTTGAATGTCACGCCCCAGGCCTAGGCCCGCTCAAGCGCGACTGCACAATGGGCTCCTACAGCAACTACTTCGTATCTGTCCTCACTATACAAAAATGGTTAACCCAAGTTGCTATAATAGTCCATTGTAAGTCTTTATAAATCACTTTAAATTTTCATCCACAACCAATGTGGGACAAGCGTATTACAATCACCCATCCTTTAGAACGCGACGTCCTCGTCGCGACCTAACTCATCGATCCACCGGCACCGGGAATCTAGAGGTGGCTCCTACAGGTTCAAGAGGTGGCTCCCGTCATATAGCACTTTGCCCCGTAGGTTCAAGAGGTTGCTCCCACGCACGTGGCACTTTGCCCCACAGGTTAAAGAGGTGGCCCCTGTCGTGTAACACTTCGCCTTTTTAGTTACAAGAGATGGCTCCCATTCACGTAGCACTTTGCCCCGCATAGCACTTATCTCCCGGTGTTGCCTGTCGGTAACCGGCTCTGATAGCATTCTATCATGCCCCGGGCCCAGGCTGGCGCAAGCGCGACTGCACAATGGGCTCCTATAGCAACTACTTCGTATCCGTCCTCGCTATACGAAAATGGTAATCCATGTTGCTATAATAGTCCATTGTAAGTCTTTATAAACCACTTTAAATTTCTATCCACAACCAATGTGGGACAATGGTATTACATTAAAGATCTAAGCTATCATTGGCGTTGTGCCTGGAACTGCTTCTATATGGAATTGATATGGCATGAAAGTGGTTCGAATCTCGGTTTCATCTTCCTTAATCTCTTTCAAATGGTTGCCACGGATTCTAGAATGCTTAATTAATATTCATTGAAGTGTATTGCATTTACATTTCCTATCTTGTGCATCTATACCAAGTGTTTTTGGATCTGGGTCTTTTATACTTGAAAAATGCAACGGTAATATCGGTAGCTCCCAGAGTCTGTACTGATGCAACAATGCTTTTTTGTCCTTGTTGACTGATGACCATTAAAGGCATTTTCGTCTCTAGCCCAAAATAATACTTGAACATTTAATGCCTCCTACAAATATGCAACTTTCCTCTTGTAGCTTGTAACAACTAGTTGATCAGTACTGAGAACATATGAAATACTTTATTGATGTATCTTCATCGGTAATGTTTTGTTCCACAAAACATCTTTTTTATAGTTGGTACATTGCATTATCGGTTGAGTACTAAGTAGTCAGTAGACTACGGTAGAATTCTGTTCAACTCTTCATAAGACCTTACTCATCGGTAGAGTTGATATATCGGTTCAGCTCTGTATGCTCAATACTCATCGATAGTCTTTATGAATCTGCTCGGCAGATATATATCAAAACTCAATATCTAACAATTTTCCTTTTTTGATATTATCTTAAATCTGCAGTATCATCGGTGGATGTACTTTGGATATATTGGTTGACTTTTGTTATCATGCTCTAATTTTTCTGTTGAACTTCTTTGTTGTACCAAATAAAGTGATCTAACATCAATTTTCAATAAATTAAATAAATAAATAATGTTTAAAATTTAATAAATATAAATATGAAAATCAAAAGAAAAAGAAAAAAAGACAAACTGGTACTGTGAAACCCCACTCTAGTCAATAATAGGGGGACATTGGAAAACATGGTAAGCAAGGATTTAATTGAATGAATTGAAAAATCGATAAAATAAGATAATTGGCAATAATTGTAGACGTGAAAGGCGGAAGAAATCAAATTGCATATCGAATATAAATTGGACTAGAAACGTTGATTCTTGTGGTCTATTTAGTAGTAAAATTATCTAATTAAGCCATATATACATATACATACATAATATAGCTTAATTAAGAAAAATAAAGAAAAAAGCACACTTAGTGCTTAGTAGAGACATAAAGAAAAGGATAGCATAAATAACAAAACGTTCTATAAATTAAAGATAGCATAAATAATAGGGTTGTTCACGAACTTTTCGAGCCGGCTCGAAAAATATTTGATTTGCATTCGAAATTATCGAATTCGAGCTGAACTCGAACATGTTAGAACTTTTTTCGAGCCGGACTCTAGTCCAAATTACTTTGTTCGATAGTTTGCGAGCCACTCGCGATTATTAATATACTATAATTATATATATTAAATAAATGCATTTCAAACCTTTTGGGTATTTATTTTCAGCAATGGTTCGAATAGCTTGCGCACATGTTCGAATCTTTTCGAGCCGAACACGAGGTTTGATTCGAGCCAAACTCGAGGTAAATTTTTAAACTTTTCGAACTTCGTCGAACCCGAGCTCAAATATATATATTTCAAGACGAATTCAAACCTAAAAATTTTGCTTCATATTCGGTTCGATTCGCCCGTTTACACCCCTATGTATATTTTTTCGTAAGCCAAAATTTATTGAACGAGCACTTGGGGTGCTAACCAATCCATAATAATACAAGATTACCAGTCATAAAATTAAAAACCATCCAAAAACTAAAAAACCTAAGAAAAATATCTAAAAAACTAAAACTCCTTACATAAAGGAAAAGAACCAATACACCACAAAACTATACCAAGTTACTGAAGCTTTCGACATATTCCAACGGGGCAAGCATATAACACAATTTGACGAACCCTCTTCGAGCAGCTAAACTTCTGGTGCCTCTTAACAGATTAACAAAAGGTCCAACAAAATTAACTGGCACCATTGAAAGAACACAAACTCAAAAATGATACATCCCATTCCCACAACAGCGAACCGAAAAACAAGACCAGACATTTGATATAATTGAATTAGTAAAGTACGTCCTTTCCAACCCTAAACACAACAAGGGTTCCCGATACCAATCTAGGGCTGAAAAAGATAATTTATCATTTGCTATCCAATGCCATGTTCTAAACTTGATCAAATCAACTGTCGATTCCACCACAACCTCCACATTACCAGATACTTTATTATTATGCACTTGACACAGACTCCATACGATGCATTCCCAAATGACCTGCCATTCTCCTTGATGTTTACGGCCTTCCCAAGATCCCCGATGCAGCAAGAAATTCTTAAAAGGGTCCTCATGCAACACACTTTCCAGCTTAAACCATTTATAGCATTGCTTCCAAACCTCATGAGCAAATAAACAGGAGAACAAAAGATGCTTGACATCCTCTTCTTCCCTCCCACACAAAATGCAATTTATTGAATCTGAATCCAAATTTATACCTCTACGCAGCAGGTTGACTTTAGTTGGAATTTTATTTTGAAGAAGCTTCCACACAAATCCCGAGACTTTCTTAGGAATCAATGATGACCAAACTAATTTTAGGACCGCCTCCATTTCTTGATCGTCTTCTCATTCTCATCGAGTATGACCAAACTAATTTTATGGATACCTTCAATACCATGTCCCTGCACATGTCCATCAGATTCAAAGTCATATGGAGATTATGATTAAACATGAGGAGAAAATTCTTGAAAATCTTCGAGATGTTCAAACCCGAATAAAGGAGTTGGAGTCAAGACCAAGTCCGACGGAAAGAAGACAAGGAGGGTGATTACTACCGTCCTATGGAGCAGAACCCCATTTACACCAAAAAGGGAAAGCGGGGGAGGTCCGAAGGCCTTTGACGGAGACTGAAAAAATGATTGCAGTCCTAAGAGGAGAGCCCGTACTTCCCACCAAGTAATTTAAAGAATCAACCTAGAAGACCTACGTGATCTTGTTGATTCATTTGCAGGATTGAATCTCGTAGAATTCAAGACGGGATAACTTGTAACAAGACCTCCAACACAAGAAAGTTTCGGGTCACACACTCCACCCGAAGGTGATCAAAGTATGCCACATAGGAAAGATTTCACCTCAACAACTATCTGAGGGAAAAACAGAAGGCAGTCTCGAGCAAAAGTCAGAAAATCCCTGATGTATTCAAAACAATATGAAAACCGAAATGCCCAGAAGGCTGGAGAGAAGTGCAGATAATGTTTTTTGACATTACGGAGAAATATAATATATTCCCATGTGATGTCCTCTACTATTTGCAACAACCCGCAGTTGACAGATATCAATGAAACCTTCAAATTGGTGAAATTGATCTAACAATTGCAGGAATTACAAGAAGAATCCCAGAACAACTTAGTCTAGGGATTGAATTTCTCGAGGAACCTAAACCTTGGGAAAGATTACGAGACGGAATGGAATTCACGGTGGACGGAAAGAGATATAGGATCAGATGACCACCAGCCCATTCTCAATATACATATCTGTCGGGATGTTATATGCGAAGTATCGGGCAGAATATTTTGCAGCCTACATTGATTTCGGAGCTGGAATATGTACTGCCTGGTGTGATATCTTCCCCAAAGAAGTTGGTGAAAAATTACCAGCCATTGCCGGAAGAGCCTTTTCAAAGCGGATCATTATCCTTAATGAAGGAGTCCATGGAGCAGAAATAATAATCAGAGGAGCATGTTGTACCCCATGGTATAAAGTCAAGACTCCATCTATCTATTTCCATGATACCTGCGCTGATATGCTGCTAGGAATAATTTCCTACGGACATTCAAACGATTCACTCAGGACAACGAGTCACGAAGACTTATTTTCACAACCCTTTGTGATCATAAGATCACTGTCTAGCGACTAGGGGAAGCCTTTCACAAAAAATTTCCCATTAGTTTTCGCAGCAAGCATGGTGATGAAGGAAAACTTTGACACCCAAAGATGAAGGATCACCTGAAATTTGGAGAAGCAATCCTTCAGTTTCGACAACAAGGTGCTAATGAAAAGGACTCTCAAACTTTTGAATGGGTTAATATTATGTCTTTCAGAGAACATGATGAGGAAGAAGTTTACTCCAAAAACCATACCATGTTGCTACTCTTAAAAGGCATTACATGAAGAAGTTCCACAACCTGAAACTAACCTCGAAGAGCAAATCACTCTAGAGGATGTAAAAAGGAAAATTTGGAGGAACTACAACGAGGATCCTCTGGCATGGTGGAACAAGAATGAGCTCAAAGCTACTTTGAAGGTGAAAGCTGGAAAAGAAAATGAGTTCGTCAGATTCAAACCAATCCCCATGAATCGAAGATCGGAGGGATATGCAGAATATACTTAAGGAATATCTTGACCTTAAGTTAATCTCAGCAGGTGTTTCTCCATATAGCAGACCGGTTTTCCTTGTTTGGAATCACGGAGAAATCAAAAGAGGAAATCCAAGATTAGTAAGTAAATACAAAGGAATCAAAGACATCTTGGATTTCGATGGATGTTTTAACCCAAGCAGAGAACATTTGGTGAATAGCATCAAGAATGCCAATGTGTTTTTGTAAGGCCTCGCTACCTTAAGTGTGGATTAAAAGCATAAGGAGAGCTAAACATACATAAATCAGAGTATAATGTTCATGTTGATGTCTTGAGCTTAAGGGTTACAGTGCCAAAAATAAATTTCCAAAAAGGGTTAATTACATTCCGCAAAAATGAATGTTAAGACTATAGCTTTACACTACTCCTAGAGTAGAGACTATACAAAATAATCATGTCCCGCTATACCAATAGCACTCCTCACAAAGCTCACTGCATCAACCCGGTCCTTAGCCCTCCGTGTCAAAATGTACCTACAGGAACAACCCCAAAACCATGAGCATATAGTAATCCATATTCACCACAATATGATTGTAATGGTAAATGCATAAACCATAAATACAAAGCACTTCCTGTATTCCAATGCATTTAAAACGCTTCATTTGGTTGTCCCTGTACCATAACTCATAATCATAGTCAATGAATTATATTATGATTCCACAAATGTCGTGACATATAACCATTCCAATAATACCAATAACCAATCCCTAGTCTTGTTATAACAGTGTATTTTAATGCACATCGCTTGTCATGACCACGACACTAATACCCCTGGCTTCGACATATCTGCAGCATTGAATAACCTCGCTCAAATGTGACATGCTGCATTTACCCTCGCTTTAACATTTAGCGGCAAATATTCTTTCCTCGCTACGATATGACAGCGGCAAGTATTCTATCATCACTTCAAATGACAGCGGCAAAGCATTTAAAATCATCACTCGAATATAACAACGACTCATGGGATGTGCACCAAGCATTCAACAATATGTATGCAACCACAATGCATAACGCAACATGTATATGCAATCACAACGCATAATCCAACACATATATGCAACCTCAATGCATAATCCAATATGTATACAAAATACATGTTACCGTTTGGTGCCCGTACGTCTTCTATGTACCTTTCCAAAATGTAGAATTTGGTAGGACTTTATCTCATTTGTTGTGGTGCCACCTGGGAAGGCTCTACACAACCGCACAATCCAATATTAGAAGCTAAATAATAGTCCAATACCAAAAATCTCATCAAAATAACCAAAAACTCATATTTTGGCATCTCGCGATCGATCGCCATCAAGCCCCGATCGATCGCGAGATCCTACTGTCCAAATCTCCAAAAATTTGTATTCGCCGATCGATCGCCAAGTCTGTGGAGATCGATCGCGAGACTCTCCGATCGATCGCTCCAACTTCGCAATCGATCGCCAATAGCTTCTGCCTGCTACTGCCTTTGCGCGATCGATCGCTCATTTTTGGCGATCGATCGCCGCGCCCTGTACACGAAAAATCGCCATTTTCATGAGCTCAACACCTTACCAACAACAAACACACCAAAACCCATTAAACCAAAACATCACAAAACTACGAAACCAACATATTAAACCCCATAACACCATAATAAAGCAACTCAAACCAATACCCAACCAAAAATCATCATACATGCCATTTCCCCCAAATCCATTAACCCAAAATCAATCAATACATTAACCAAGGATGATGCTCACCTCTTGAGCTACAAAACTAGCAAGAAATCAAACAAACCAAGCTTTGAAAAATCTCCTCTCCTTCCTTGCTTTGATCGATAAAATGGGGGAAGGGTTTGAGAGTTTGGTGTGATAAAGAGTGATATGAAGAAGTGAGGGTAAGGGGTATGGGTAGTGGGTTAATAAATTAAAATGGTACCCCATCAATTAGCATGATGTATAAAATATCCCAACATTATATATTAAAAGCATTTTCCAAAAATGCACCGAAACTCAATTAAACATGCTTTACCAAAATAATTAATATCCACCTCAAATAAACCATGCCAAAACCCATTTTCCCAACATGCATCACATGCACCCTGAAATGTACTACCAGGTCATCCCCATTGCATATACATTTCACCACCATAATTAATCACATAACATAATTAATAGCCCAAATGCACATAATTATTTCAGGGATATCACAATACTCCCATATTATAAGATTTTGCCCTCGAAACATCATGCACTTACCAATCCGAAACAAAACATAAATCACATACCAGAAAACAGTTCCGGGTAGTGCTGCACCATATGCCGCTCCGTCTCCCACGTGGCCTCCTCGACACCCCGGCGATCCACTGAACCTTGACCATCGGTATGACCTTGTTCCGAAGTCTGCGATCAGCTCTATCCAGAATTCTAACCGATCGTTTCACATAGGACACATCAGCGTCTAACTAAACCTCTGAAGGCTGCAACACATGTGACGGATCCGGCTCATACTTCCACAACATAGATACATGGAATACGTCATGAATACCAGACAATGATGGTGGCAAAGCCAGACGGTAAGCCAAAGTACCAATGCGGTGCAAAATCTCAAACGGTCCAACATACCTCGAAGATAATTCCCGCGCATTCCAAACCGTACCACACCTCTGAAAAGTGAGATGTTCAAAAAGACCTTATCCTCCAACTGGAATTCTAATGGTCGACGCCGTTTATTCGCATAGGCTGCCTGTCTATCCTGAGCTGCCTTCATTTTCTGTCGGATTACCTTTATCTTCTCCTCCATCTACCGAATCAATTCAGGTCCTCCGACCGATTTACAAGCCAAATCATCCCAGAACATTGGTGACCTATAATGTCGACCATAAAGAGCTTCAAAAGGTGCCATCTGAATGCTCGCCTGATAGCTATTATTGTACGAGAACTCTTCCAAGGCTA
Source organism: Haberlea rhodopensis (assembly GCA_907163345.1). NCBI lineage: Eukaryota > Viridiplantae > Streptophyta > Magnoliopsida > Lamiales > Gesneriaceae > Haberlea > Haberlea rhodopensis. The sequence goes on along the minus strand of CAJQUN010000003.1, from coordinate 28,172,695 downwards.
ATGAATCCTGCCATGAAGTATCAAACTCCAATACACTTACCCTCAACATGTCCTCGAGCGTCTGTATAGTACGCTCGGTCTGGCTGTCCGTGGGGATGATATGACGTGCTCAATCTCACATCAGTACCCAAAGCTGACTGAAGACCTCCCCAAAAGTGAGATGTAAACCGTGGATCTCGGTCAGATACAATAGAAACTGGAATCCCGTGTAGTCTCACTACATCCGGACATACAACTGAGTCATACTCAAGTATGTGAATGTCATACTGTACGGAATAAAATGAGCTACCTTTGTCAGTCTATCCACGATCACCCAAAGCGCATCAAATCCCAAAGAAGTCCTAGGCAAGTGGGTCACGAAGTCCATGGATATATGTTCCCACTTCCATTCAGGTATTCCCAAGCTCTTTAGCTCATCTCCAGGCCTCTGCCTCTCTGTCTTCACCTGTTGACAGATCAAGCACCTCTTAACGAATGCTATCACATCTCGTTTCATCCGCTTCCACCAAAATTGGTCACATAAGTCCTTATACATCTTTCTCCCACCTGGGTGGATACTAAGTCGGCTGCTATATGAGCTCGCTGTAAGATCCCTTGACGCAAATCTGGCGTACTCGGAACTACCCAACGATTACCAAGCCTCAAAGAACCGTCTTCAGACACTATGAACCTCAATGGCTGTCCAATAAGTACCAGTGCTAACCACCTTTGTATCTCATTGTCTGACTTCTGAGCTCTCCTGATATTCTCAAAAATATCCGGCTCTGCTAATAAAGTTGATACACGTATCGGTGATGTATCAACATCGAAGTCATAACCCAGATGACAGTAGGAAGTCATCATAGCCGATAAATGCATGGCGTCCTCTGGAATACACTTCACCTTCCGACTCAAGGAGTCTGCTGTCAAGTTCGCCTTTCCAGGATGGTAAATCTCGCAATCATAGTCTTTGAGCAAGTCCATCCATCTCCTCTGCCTCATATTCAGTTCCACCTGAGTGAATAAGAACTTCAGGCTCTTGTGATCCTTATAGATGGTAAACGACGTACCATACAAGTAATGCCGCCAAATCTTTAAGGCAAAAATAATAGCCACCAACTCCAAGTCACGAACTGGATATCTGGTCTCATGTGGCTTCAACTGTCTCGATGCATAAGCTACCACGTGCTTGTTCTGCATCAGCATACATCCAAACCCTGTAGCATTGCATCAGTATACAGAACAAACCTCTTGTTCTCCGTAGGAATCACTAACACAGACGCTGTTGTCAACCGGTGCTTCAACTCTTGGAAGCTCTGTTCACAAGCCTCAGACCAATAGAATGGTACCCCCTTTTGAGTCAGCTGCGTCAACGGCTTAGCAATCTTCGAGAATCCCTCGACAAAACGTTGATAATAACTGGCTAAACCAAGGAAGCTCCGTATCTCGGGCACAGAAGTAGGTGCGGACCATTCCATCATTGCCTCTACTTTCCTGGGATCCACTGATATCCCATCACTAGAGATGACATGCCCCAGAAACACCACGATGCTCAACCAGAATTCACACTTGCTGAGCTTGGCAAACAACTGATTATCTCTGAGGACCTGGAGCACTGTCCGCAAGTGTCTCACGTGCTCATCCTCACTGCAAGAATAGATAAGTATGTAGTCAATGAACACTATAACGAACTGATAAAGATATGGTTGGAACACCCGATTCATCAGACTCATAAAGACAGCCGGGGCGTTCGTCACTCCGAACGGCATAACCAAGAACTCGTAGTGCCCATACCGATCTCTCTGACCCGAATATGATGGTACCCAGTCCTCAAATCAATCTTGCTATAAAGCTTCGTGCCCTGCAACTGATCAAACAAATCATCAATCCGTGGAAGTGGATACTTGTTCTTTACGTCGCCTTGTTCAATTGCCGGTAATCGATGCACAAACGCATCGAACCATCCTTCTTCTTTATGAACAGAACCGGTGCACCCCAAGGCGATATGCTAGGGCGTATGTATCACTTGTTGAGAAGTTCCTGTAACTGAACCTTCAGTTCTCTTAGCTCCGCCGGTGCCATTCTATAAGGGGCACAAGAAATAGCGGACGTTCCCGGCAACAACTCAATTCCAAACTTGACCTATCTAGTCGGCGGGAACCCTGGGATTCTTCCGGAAATACGTCGGCAAACTCCGCAACCACGGGTATCTCTTCAATCCTCAACTCTTTATTCTTTTCTGCCAAGTCCACGACATAAATAAGATAACTCGTATGTCCACGTTCAAATAACCGTGACATTTAAACAGCCGATATCAACGGAATCTTCGGACGAGAACCGTTCCCATAGAAAGTCCACTGAATCCCCTGATCAGATTGGATACAAACCGTTTTCTGCCGACAATCAACCACTGCCTGATATATGTTCAGTATATCGATGCCCACAATGCAATCGAAATATGACATTCCCAAAACAATCAAATCCGTCTTCAACTCATTGCCCTCAAAATAAATGAGGCAGTCAGAAAGAAACCGGTCAGCAATCACAGTCTTTCCAATGGGTGTCAACACCAAAAGAGGCATGGGCAACAGAGACGGGCACATATGATGTCTCTCCACAAAATCAATAGATACAAAAGAGTGGAAGGCACATGTACCTGTATCTATCAAAATAAAAGCGGGGTAAGTAAATAAATGGCACGTACCAGCAATCACCTCCTCTGGAGCTGCCTCGGCCTGCTCCTTAGTCAATGCATATACTTGTCCCTGAGGTGGTCCCACTGTCTGACCTCCCAAAGTCGAGGCATAAACTGCTGCCTCTGAGGCACCGCCCTAGCATCAAATATCGGCCTGTTCGACCCAAGGGCCGACTGTCTTCCTCGGTTGGGACAGTACCGAGCAATGTGGCCCATCTTGCCACTACTATAACAAGCCGGGCAGTCACGTGACAAATGCGGTCCTCAACAGTTATCGCATTTTGTTCCCCCGTTCTACTTACTTGCGCTGGTCACCGATTAGTCGGTGCATTGCTCTTTCGATCCCCCTACCTCCTATGATTAGACCGCTTCCCACTAAATCGAGAAAAAGAAGAAGAAGAAGCTCCATGAGGTTTAAATGATTCCCCCCGGGGTCTCAGGCAATCAAATACTGGCCTCTGAGGTGGAACTTGCAGGGGTACAACATCTGTATAAGCACCAACTCCGATCTCTGCTAATTCTGCTCTTGTAAGATCATCATCAAATGAGCTGGGGTTGTTGGAGATGACCCTATCAAATAGCTCCGACCTCAAGCCCTTTAGAAAATGCCTCATCTTGGCATGACTGCTTGTAGCAATATGGGGAACGTACCGTAAGAGTGATGAATACTGCAAGGCATAGTTGGAAACTATCATGTTACCCTGCTTCAAGTTGGCGAATTCGTCTTCCTTCATCTGCCTAGCATCTGCAGAAAAGTACCGGTTCAGAAACCGGGTCCTAAACAAACTCTAGTCCACCAATATCCCTTGTGCTCTCAAATCCATAACAGTCGTCTTCCACCACATGGAAGATTTCTTAGCTAGTTGGAACTCCGTCAACTTCAACCAAGCAGTCTCGGCACACGGTGACAATACGAAGATTTGTTCCATCCTTTGTAGCCATTCCTCTGCTTCCTCTCCAGACTCAGTTCCCTCAAAGAGGGGCGGATGAAAAGTCAGAAACTGTGTTAGACTCAATTCACCAGGCAATAAAGGTTGTGCAACAGGTTCTATGCCCACAGCCGGTGGTGGTAGGGGATTAGTCTGTGCAATACTAGCATTTACACTCCCCACATCACCCACCTCCACATTGAGGGGCTCAAGGTTTCTGGCTGCCATGCTATAATACAAGGGTTAACAACAATACCAGAAACAATTCATGTATGACACCGTTAGATAACATGAATAATCATAAGCATGTTAGTATAACAATTATATACACCAATATGCACCACATGCATAAACATGCTCATAAGTAAACACCTAGCCAACTTGATGCTAAGGCTACCCTTCACTCATTCCCGGGTTCTCTAACCACTGCTCTTATACCACTAATGTAAAGCCTCGCTACCTTAAGTGTGGATTAAAAGTATAAGGAGAGCTAAACATACATAAATAAGAGTATAAGGTTTCTGTTGATGTCTTGAGCTTAAGGGTTACAGTGCCAAAAATAAATTTCCAAAAAGGATTAATTACATTCCCGCAAAAATGAATGATAAGACTATATCTTTTCACTATTCCTAGAGTAGAGACTATACAAAATAATCATGTCTCGCTATATCAATAGCACTCCTCACAAAGCTCACTGCATCAACCCGGTCCTTAGCCCTCCATGTCAAAATGTACCTACAGGAACAACCCCCTAAACCATGAGCATATAATAATCCATATTCACCACAATATGATTATAATGAGTAAATGCATAAACCATAAATACAAAGCACTTCCTGTATTCCAATGCATTTAAAACGCTTCCTTTGGTTGTCCCTATACCATAGCTCATAATCATAGTCAATGGATTATATTATGATTCCACAAATGTCATGACATATAACCATTCCAATACTACCAATAACCAATCCCTAGTCTTGTTATAACAGTGTATTTTAATGCACATCGCTTGTCATGACCGCGGCACTAATACCCCTCGTTTAGACATATCAGCGGCATTTAATAAACTCGCTCAAATGTGACATGCAGCATTTACCCTCGGTTCAACATTTAGCGGCAAATATTCTTTCATCGCTACGATATGACAGCGGCAAGTATTCTATCATCACTTCAAATGACAGCGGCAAAGCATTTAAAATCATCACTCGAATATAACAACGACTCATGGGATGTGCACCAAGCATTCAACATATATGTATGAAACCACAATGCATAACCCAAAATGTATATGCAATCACAACGCATAATCCAACACATATATGCAACCTCAATGCATAATCCAATATGTATACAAAATACATGTTACCATTTGGTGCTCGTACGTCTTCCACGTATCTTTCCAAAATGTAGAATTTGGTAGGACTTTATCTCCTTTGTTGTGGTGCCACCAGGGAAGGCTTTACACAACCACACAATCCAATATTAGAAGCCAAATAATAGTCAAATACCAAAAATCTCATCAAAATAACCCAAAACTCATATTTTGGCATCTCGCGATCGATCGCGATCGAGCCCCGATCGATCGCGAGATCCTACTGTCCAAATCTCCAAAAATCTATTCGGCGATTGATAGCCAAGCCTGTGGCGATCAATCGCGAGACTCGCCGATCGATCGCCCCAACTTGGCGATCGATCGCCAATAGCTTCTGCCCGCTACTGACTTCGCGCGATCGATCGCTCGTTTTCGACGATCGATCGCCGCGCCATGTACTCGAAAAATGCCATTTTCATGAGCTCAACACCTTACCAACAACAAACACACCAAAACCCATTAAACCAAAACATCACAAAACTACCAAACCAACATATTAAACCCCATAACACCATAATAAAGCAACTCAAACCAAAACCCAACCAAAAATCATCATACATGCCATTTCTCCGAAAACCATAAACCCAAAATCAATCAATACATTAACCAAGGATGATGCTCACCTCTTGAGCTACAAAACTAGCAAGAAATCAAGCAAACCAAGCTTTGGAAAATCTCCTCTCCTTCCTTGCTTTGATCGATAAAATTGGGGAAGGGTTTGAGAGTTTGGTGTGATAAAGAGTGATGGGAAGAAGTGAGGGTAAGGGGGTATGAGTTGTGGGTTAATAAATTAAAATGGTAACCTATCAATTAGCATGATGTATAAAATATCCCAACATTATATTTTAAAAGCATTTTCCAAAAATGCTCCAAAACTCAATTAAACATGCTTTACCAAATTAATTAATGTCCACCTCAAATAAACCATGCCAAAACCCATTTTCCCAACATGCATCGCATGCACCCTGAAATGTACTACCAGGTCATGCCCATTGCATAACTATACATTTCACCACCATAATTAATCACATAACATAATTAATAGCCCAATTGCACATAATTATTTCCGAGATATCACAGTTTTCTAAATTCGATTGTAAATCTGGATTTTACCAGATTAAGATAGAGGAATCAAGCAGAATATTCACAGCATTCTCCACACCACAAGGACATTATATCTGGAATGTCATGCCAATGGGATTGGCAAATGCTCCCCAGATATTCCAAAGGAAGATGGATAATCTTTTTAAGGATTACTTCAGCTTCATGTTCGTGTATATTGACGACATCCTCATTGCGTCAAAAAATATGAAAGAGAATATTACACATTTGAAATTCTTTTCAGATGTTTGTTACAAGGAAGGGTTAATGCTTTCTGAAAAGAAAGCAATGATTGCTACAAGACAGATCGAGTTTCTTGGAATCGAGATCGACAAATCTGGAATCATCCTGCAGAATCATATTGTTGAAAAAGTACAAGGATATCCGGATGACCTTAAGGATTTAAAGCAACTTCAGAGTTTTTTAGGAGTTGTTAATTTTGCTGGAATGTTTATCAACAATCTAGCAAACCACCGAAAGGTATTCAGTCCACTACTCAAGAAAGATGTTAAGTTCGAGTGGAATGAAGATCACAGGTGAGCTATCAAACAACTTAAAGAAGTTTGCAGGCAACTACCAAAGCTTGCAATTCCAAACAACGAGGATGAACTGGTATTATATGCCCATGCCAGTGATCATTGGTGGGCTGCAGTACTTATGAAGGCCACACCAGAAGGAGAAGTGCCATGCATATATTGCAGCAGTTTATTTGACAATAGCGCAGTTATCAGATGACACATCAATGAGAAGAAGTTCTTTGCAGTTCGAAAAGCTTTTGAAAAATGACCATTATTCTTACTTGCAAAAAAATTTATCTTAAAAATAGATAATACCAGTGTAAAGTCTTTTCTAAAAAATAAAATAGAATCAAAGCCAGAAAAGGCTAGACTTTTAAGATGGCAAGCTGAATGCCAATATTATGATTATGATATTGTCACAATGAAATCTGATAAAAATGTTCTTGCAGATTTCTTAACACGGATACCCTCAAACAAGTAAGGAATCTCAGGGAAAACTTGGAGACCCTGGAACGAGACTTTGGGACACTTTGTCTCAATGCTGAGGTCACAAGACGGCTTCAACGAGCAGATCATGAACTTGTTACTGATCATGTACGAGCATGCTTTCGGGACCATGAACATTTGTTTGAAGTCTTGAAAAGGGCCCATCCTCCAGGTCATACGTCTAACGATGCAAAAAGAATTGTTTAGAGAACGAGGCTCATCTAACCCGGAGGCAAGGGATTCAAGTACCCCTGTCACGCGTGCTACAAATGATGTATTCCTTGAGGATGTACAAGATGTAGCGAGTGATGAAGGTCATGTGTCATCACAATCTGAACCTTCAAGTTAACCCAGTACCTCTGGGGTAAAAGAGGGAGAGTTGAACCTTAGGCCAATGACTGGCACCTCTAGGGTTCAAACTAATGATGATTTAGTTTCTTCACCTATGCAGGATGACCAACGTACTTGGGAGAAACTAATAACCAGAAGCGGTATCAGCCCAGACAAAACTATTGTTGATATCCCCGGAAAATATCAAAGGTGATGAAGCCAGGAAGCCATCCAAACGAAGTTCAAGAACGGTATAATTTTGGAGCTCTTGCTTCGGTTTATATTATTGCACCAGTATTATTTGAAATTTCAAAATTAGCAAAATGTATAAGAGAAGCTGTTCACGAGACATGGGCCAATAATCCACATTTGGCCAGAGGAGATATCTTGGAGTTGTATTTTTCAGTGCTGCTCTAGAACCAGGGAAGAAGGGATTCATTGAAGCTTTTCATTTTATCAAGCTCAGACCACAAGATGGGAACGCCTTAAAAAATATAAGAATGGCGCTACAAGACGGCATACAGTTTTGGCTGGAACTATCACAGAAGATGGAGTTTCAACCAGCCGAGCATGGGGTCTTTGGGTTTGTCTAACCGAGATGGACAAAGTCAAATACTCATTTAAGTTCTTTTTAGAATTCAGCCAACGATACTTTCATGCTGAATTCCATGACAGGAACTTCAACGAGATTTGCTGAAGAACTCTTCGAAATAAAGAAGAGAATTCTTTGGGAAAACATTATTCCGACCAGAAAAGAAACTTACCGGAAATTCTGCTACATTACCGGAAATTCTGCAACATGGCACACATTGGCCGATTGATAGATAATATTTGCCAAGCATGGGCGGAGTAGAAAGAACCAAAATCTGGGAAAGGATTCTGATCCAAACCTGACAGATCAGAGGCAGGAAAAGACAAAAGATCTTCTGACAAAAGAACCCGTTTTCCTAAAGCTCGGGGACCACAAAAACAAATAATATAAAGATTCCCCAACAAAGGAAAAGGTGTGGACCAATAAAAATTAGTGTGATAATTGTTAAACGCACTCTGACAAAATAATGGACCAATCAAAAAAAAAGTTGGCACACTCAGACAAAGATGCCAGGCCACGTGAAAGTTAAGGGGCACTCACAGGCACACTCAACAATTATCAAGATTTGGAATCCGAAGTTCAAGTCCGGATTCATGCCTATATAAAGGCAATCATTCAGGAAGCTAAGGAAATAAAAAATTCTCCATAGTTTTCTGAGAATAAAAATTGTAGTCTCCAAGCTTTGTAATCCTTCAACTTTCATAGCTTGGTAATATTTCATTTCTTTCTTTCTTTCTTTCTTTCTTTCTTTTGTATCGTTTGTAATATTGTTCTATTTGTTTATGTGTTCTTGAGTCAAGCCTCATCTTTATGAGAGGCTAAACAAGTCTGTCTCCACCCAAAAGGAGATGTTTTAATGTATAGATAATATAAGTATTTCCATAATAAAACGAAGGTTGTTGTCCATCTATCTCCCAGATTTCTTTAAATCTTTCTTATATCTTGATTATACCTTATGTCCTAAAGTAAGAAATGAATTAGAGTTGTGTTGTGCGGTTTCTGAAGGAGTCGGATAACTGGCATACTAACTTCACCCGAGGGCTGAGGTTGGATGGTGAGGAGCCATTCGTAACACAATCTGGAGGCAGTAAGTTTTCGACTTGTGTCTTTGCAACCCACCTCACCCGGTGCCGTTAATGGTCAAAATGGTATATTTCAGTTTGTTAAAAATTTATTGAAATACGGAAGCATGATAAGCCTGTTATTTATTTTCACTTGTTCTTTGAATAAGAGAATTTTAGGGCTAAAAAATTCATCATGAACTGTGAGTCCTTTGTGTTTGCGCCTTAAAACGCTACAATTCTCATTTCTCTAATTTAAATAAAATTATCAAAATATCTATTTTTGTTTTGATGATTACAAAACCTATGATTTTTGTACTAATGATTTGTGTTGAGTATGCAACATAAGTTATGATCAAATTAAGCATATTGAAGATTGACAAAGTGTTGAAATGCCAAGAGAATTTTTTTTTTGATCAAATGGATCGCCCCAGGCGATGAGTGTCATCGTCCCCAGGCGATGGGTGCTAGGCGAGGCATCGCCACGTCCATCGACAGAGGCGATGACGAGGCGAGCATGCTACAAAGATCGCCCCAGGCGATGATGACCATAGCTTCAGGTGATGGCAACCATTCAAGACTTCGCCCTGCAAATCGACTAAAGCGACGCCGAGGACCGCACGCATGGATAGATCACCCGAGGAGATGGCTGGAACTCCTGAGGCGATTCCTAGAACGTTTGAGGCGATGGCATGTTCGTTTGAGGCGATCTAGATTTTTAGCTGCGGCATTTATTTTTGGTGGTGATCGCCCGAGGCTATCCACACAAAGCCTGAGGCGATCTGTGAATATAGTGACCGTTGGTGCGCGGCGATGGTGATCGCCCGAGGCGATGTCCTAGGCGATCTGGGAGTGATTCAAGCCTTAAGTGCAGCAACGGCTAATAGGAGCCTTGGGAGCCTTTTACACTATAAATATGGATGTTTGGGCTCAAGTTGATGTTAAGAAACAACAATATACAACACAATCAAGCTATACTCAATCCAACTCAAGCTATCATAGCAAAACTTCATATATTTCTATTCTATTGTCTTGTACTGAGAGTTTGTTTCTTATCCTTGTGTGAGAGCTTTATTCTTCATTTGTTTACACCGTGAAGGTGTCATTTGTTGTAGCACACAAGCTGTGAATTATTGTAAAGGTCCTCCAACACCGACACAAGTTGGAAAATGTATAAGTCGCCGACAAGTGAAGTTGGTGCAAGGTTGTGGCTATCCTTGGAGCCCTCAAGGCCAAGAAGAAGTTGTGTGTGGCTATCCTTGGAGCCCTTAAGGCCAAGAAGAAGTTGTTTTAGTGGAACCTATGTTGGACGGTTTCTAACCGGGAAGAGGAGACGTAGGCGATTCATCGCCGAACTTCTATAACAAATTCTCGTGTTCTTTATTGCTTTATTTATATTACGCATTTACGTTATTTTATTATATTGTTTATTGTTCGATTGACATGAAGTCGTACGCAGCGCAAACTCAATTTTTTGCAAAATCATTTTAAAACGCTAAAGTAGCCAAGGAACCTCATTCACCCCCCTCTTATGTTCCAACAAGTGGTATTAGAGCCATTTGATTTTTGTTTTTAAATCAAATTTTTTTTATGGCTAATCTAGCAAATGAGTTTGCTCAAGGTCAATCAACCAATCGTGCTTCGCTCTTCACGAGAAATAACTATGGATATTGGAAGAATAGAATTTCTCTATATATTCAATCCGTAGATTATGACCTATGGAAGGTTATTGTGAAAGGTCCACATATTCCTTTGAAGGAAGTTGGGGGAATGAATGTTCCCAAAGAAATTGATGATTTTACAAGGGCGGATATGATCTTAATTTCTCAAAATGCTAAAGCTACTAATATTTTGCATTGTGCTTTAGATATGAACGAGTATAACAGGATTTTGATGTGCTCAACCGCTAAGGAGATTTGGGACAAACTTCAAATTTGTCATGAGGGAACCAATCAAGTGAAGGAGACAAAGATCGATCTCTTGCAACTCAAGTATGACACCTTTGAGATGGAGTCCGAAGAGAATATTGATTCAATGTTTAGAAGGCTCACTCAAATCATCAATGAGCTTGCCCAACTTGGTGAAAAGTATCATCCAAAACAAATATGGAGAAGAGCTCTTAGAGCTTTGCCTAAAGAATGGGATACTAAAAGAACAGCTATCATCGAGTCCAACAAAGAAGATAGTGCATCATATGATATTGATGAACTTCATGGTACCATGGTGACCCATGAGCTTGAGGTGTCAACCCGGAAGGAAATGAAGAAGGAGGAAGAAAAAGCAAAAGGTAAGGGGATTGCCTTGGTTGGAAAGAAAGTACAATCCGATGATGAAGATAATGAGGAAATGGCATTGTTCACAAGGAAGTTCAAGAAGTTCTACCGAAAATACAACAAACCAAGAACCTCCGAATCCAACAAGAATTCTACTAATCGAGAGGTAACTTGTTATAATTGTCAACAAAATGGTGATTATGCTAATGAATGTCCAAGTAAAAAGAAGGCAGATAAGGGAAAGAAGAAAGCTTTAAAGGCCACATGGAGTGACAGTGACTCCGATGAAGAAGTAGCAAATCTTTGTCTAATGGCTCTTGGAGATGAAGATGGAGAGGATGATGATGAGGTACCATCTTATGATGAATTATTAGATGCTTATAATGAACTTATTGATGTTCTTGGTAAAACTAAAAAAAATAATAAATTGTTAAAGTTGGACTTGGCTAAAAAGGAAGAAGAAAACATCACTTTGAAAAATGAACTACTTGATTTGAAGAAATCTTTTGGGAAGTTTAATGATAGTGGTTTAATGCTACATGAATTGCTTGGCTTGTAAAGATGTAGCTTTGATAAAGCCGGATTAGGCTTCTCAAGCAAATAAAAAATATTTTCAAGCTTGTTGGCCAAATCCAAGCATAATCCCCCTACTTGCACCTATTGTTGTAAGGTTGGTCATGTTAGAAATAAATGTAGATTTGTCAAAAATCAATACCAACCAAACAAGAGGTGGTGGATTCCTAAATCCCCCAATGTTACTAACCAACATGGACCCAAAGAACAATTGGGTACCAAAGGTCCAATATTAAAAAAATTGTTTTGTAGGGAGGCACAAGTAAGAGGTCCAATTCTTGGTATCTCGATAGTGGATGCTCAAGACATACGACGGGTGATAAGAACTTGTTCTTGTCCATAAAAGCTAAAGTGGAGGAAGTGTCACCTTTGGAGACAATAGCAAAGGAATCACTGAAGGCATTGGCTCAATTGGTAACTCTAACTCTATTATTATTGATGATGTACTTTATGTCAAAGGACTTAAGCATAATCTTCTTAGCATAAGTCAATTAAGTGATAAAGGTTATGAAGTCTCATTTGCATCACTTCATTGCACCGTATCATACACACATGACAAATCCATTAAATTCATTGGTTATAGAAGTGAGAATGTATACAAGGTTGATTTGGATGATCTTTCTTCTCAAAATGTAAAATGCCTTGTAACATTGAATGAGAACAATAATGTGTTATGGCATAGACGACTTGGTCATGTTGGAGTGAGCACCATTGGTAAAATTCAAAAACTTGATCTTGTTGTTGGATTGCCTAACCTTGATTTACAAGTTGATTCTATTTGTGATGCTTGTCAACTAGGAAAGCATACTAGAGAATCTTTAAAAAAAAAAAATGTTATCTCCACTTCTATGCCACTTGAATTGCTTCATTTAGACTTGTGTGGTCCTTCAAGAACAACTAGTCTAGGTGGAAAATCTTATGCATTTGTCATTGTGGATGATTTCTCTAGATTCACTTGGACATTGTTCTTAGCCCATAAAAGTGATGCCTTTGAGAGTTTCAAAATATTTGCAAAAAGAGTTGAGAATGAGAAAACTCTTTCAATAAAAAGTATCCGTAGTGACTACGGAACCGAATTTGAGAATGAAAATTTTATAAACTTTTGTGATGACAAAGGCATTGGTCACAACTTTTCTTGTCCTAGGACACCTCAACAAAATGGTGTTGTTGAAAGGAAGAATATGACATTAGTGGAAATTACAAGTACTATGCTATGTGAATATTCACTTCCAAAATATTTTTGGGCCGAGGCAATGAGCATCGCATGTTATATCATTAATCGTTCATCAATAAGGCCAATTCTCAAGAAAACTCCATATGAATTATGGAGGGGGAGAAAGCCTAACATTTCTTACTTCAAGGCATTTGGTTCAAAGTGCTTCATTCACAATTAACCTTGGTAAGTTTGATGCCAAATCGGATGAAGGTATATTTCTTGGTTATTCCAATACTAGTAAGGCATATAGAGTGTTTAATAAACTAATCTTATTGTTGAGGAATCTATTCATGTTATATTTGATAAGACTAACCCTCGAGTATCGAGAATTTCTCTTGATTGTGATGATGAAGAATTACTTGAGCAAATGATAGAGTCAACCACCCTCGAGGACTTTAGTGGTGACAAAGAAGAACAAAGAATGGAGTCAAGTAATTCCAAAGAGGTTGGGGAACTTCCAAAGGATTGGAAAACCACCAAGGATCATCCCATGGATCTCATTATCAGTAGTCCATCAAAAGGGGTAACAACTCGATCCTCATTGATGTGACTAGAAATAGACACATCTATTGCGTTTAATTGTCTACGATTTGGTAGGTTTTGATGGATAATTTGATACGTATGCTACCTAATCATATATTTGTGTAATTGTAGGTACAATCAACGAAAACGAGCTAAAAATGATGTGTAAAGACCAAGAAAAGACATGAACATGACAAGGACTCAAAATTGATCAAGAAAAGGGCAAAAACATAATTTTGGAGGAGGCGATCGACCGCATGGAAGAGGCAATCGATCGCCTATGGATAGAAACTTGAGCAACAAAATTAACGAAGCAGCGATCGATCGCCACATTCTAGGCGATCGATCGCCTGAGGCTACTGGAGGGAAGCGATCGATCGCTATAAAGTGGCGATCAATCGCCTCAAGGGTTTTGCTGAAAAAAATAAAAGAAGCGATCGATCGCTATAAAAGGGGCGATCGATCGCCGAAGAGTCCAAAATTTTGGAAATTAAGTCTTTTACCATGTTTAAAAGATTGTAACCTAGTTTTAAGCCTCCAAGACCTTGGAACTCGATTTTTCACCTCCTCTTACACAGATTTTCGAGACTTTAGAAGAATTTTAGGTTTTTAGAAGATTTTTTCTTTCAAGTTTTATCAAGAACAACGCGAAGAACGGAACCGGAATCGACAAGCCGGAATCGTGCTTCGCTTTAGTAATTTCTTTTCCTTTGTTTATTTGATGTTTTCGAATCATATTTTATTATTTTTAGATTCAATTATGCTAGGCTAAACTCTTAGATTCTTGGTTTAAGGGATATTTGCTTTTGGATTTAAATCTCTTCTGAGAATTTTGGTTTGTCTATTGAATTTAATTTCGATTTCAATTCTGTTTCTTGGTATCGATTTCAATGATTATTGTGTTTGTTTATTAGATTGATCACCTAATATTCACATGCATAATCGGTAGCTAATTAAGAAGCAACTAAGATTAATAATTACCGGCTGTAGGTGTTATTGAATTCTTAGAGAAACGATTGGGTAATCAATCATTAACGGCTGTAGTTTCTATTGATTAGATTTATCGTACTCACTAGTTTTGAAATCTCATTGATTTAATCATTAACGGGTGTAGTTTTGATTAGAGATTCGATAAGGGTCGGATTGAATGCTGTTTTCTCTTTGACTACGATTAAGGTGGGTAGGAATTCAATTTCCAATCGATGAATACTTGAAAGAATTCGAATGTTAGTGATTTGATGATCAAGAGAGAATTTTCCAAAAGTAAAGTTGACCGGAAACTAAGAATCGCTTCACTCTCATAAATTTTAACCGTTTTAGTTAATCTCGTTAATTAGTTTAAATCTTACAATTTGCTTAGTAGTAATCACTCAACTCAAAACCCCTTTTTACTATTCGTTTTTAAATTGACACGGAAAAAATACTACCTTCCCTGTGGGATCGATCCCTACTCTCGCTACTACATACTTTTGCTATTAACTTGAGAAGGGTTAATTTTGGCGTACGCGATAAGCACTACCACTCATATATCAATATTTGCAATCATCTTGCTTTCATTTATCACATAGAGCCTAAGGACATTAATGATGCAATGCTTGATGATTCTTGGATCTTGGCTATGCAAGAGGAATTAAATCAATTCAAAAGAAATAAAGTTTGGAATCTTGTACCTAGGCCTTCGAACTACACCATTATTGGAACAAAATGGGTATTTAGAAATAAGATGGATGAACATGGGACGATTATTCGAAACAAGGCTAGGTTGGTAGCTAAATGATATTGCCAAGAAGAGGGCATAGATTTTGATGAAACATATGCACCCGTTGCTCGCTTAGAATCCATTCGCATGTTACTTGCTTTTGCTTGCTTTAAAGATTTTAAGCTCTTTCAAATGGATGTCAAGAGTGCCTTCTTGAATGGTGATTTGAAAGAAGAGGTGTATGTTGATCAACCACCCGGCTTTGAGGATCCACATTTTCCCGACCATGTTTGTAAACTTGATAAAGCTTTGTATGGTTTGAAACAAGCTCCTAGAGCTTGGTATGAAAAACTATCTTCATTCTTAACCAAGAATGGCTTTACAAGAGGAAAAGTGGATATTACTTTGTTTACCTTAATTAAGGGAAATGATTTGCTTATTGTTCAAATATACGTTTGATGATATCATAGTTGGTGCTACTAATGAATCTTTGTGCAAGGATTTTTCTAAATTGATGCAAGATAATTTTGAAATGAGCATGATGGGAGAACTCAACTACTTTCTTGGATTGCAATCAAACAATGCAAAGATGAAATCTTTATAAGTCAAGGAAAGTATGTCAAAGATATGCTAAAGAAATTTGGAATGGATAATATGAAGAGTGCATCAACACCAATAAGCTCATCAACCAAGCTTGACAAGGATGAACAAGGTAAACCAATTTGTCAAAAGATTTATAGGAGTATGATTGGCTCTTTGCTTTATTTAACGGCTAGTATGCAGGATATCATGTTTAGTGTATGCTTATGTGCTAGATTTCAATAATCACCAAAAGAATCACACTTGTTTGCCTTAAAACGCATTTTTAAATATCTTACAAAAACTCCAAATCTCGGCTTGTGGTATTCTAGAAACTCTTTCTTTGATTTGAAAGCTTACTCCGATGCCGATTTTGGAGGATATAAGGTGGATAGGAAAAGCACTAGTGGTACTTGTTTCTTTCTCGGTAATAGCTTGGTATCTTGGTTTTCCAAAAAGCAAAATTGTGTTGCAATCTCAACAACCGAAGCTGAATATATGGCCGCCGGTAATTGTTGTGCACAAATCTTGTGGATGAAAAGCCAATTACTTGATTATGGGCTAGATGTTTCAAAAGTTCCAATTTTTTGTGACAACACTAGCACCATATGTTTATCTAAAAATCCAATTCAACATTCTCGGACTAAGCATCGATATAAGGCACCATTTCATTCGTGACCATATCGAACAAAATGATATTGAATTATTTTATGTTAATACAAAGGATCAATTGTCGATATTTTTACAAACCAATAGACGAAAACACTTTTATTTTTCTTCGTGGTGAATTGGATATGATTGAACTTTAAGCATGTTTGTATACCTTAAGAAATGATATCATATTTAGGGGGAGCTATTCTACTGCGTCATATGCATATAGCAATTGTAAAACTCATTTACATAAATTAATTATGCTTAATGAATTTTATAGCTCAACAATTATTTTCAAAAGTGCATCTTGAAATCACCTTTAAAAGTAACAAATTGTGGAATATCGTGTCTTTGAGATTATGTGATTTATTTTATTCCCTTTTGTTGATAGATGGTATAATGGGAGATAGGTTAATTCAAATAAAATTTTGGTCTAAAAATTGGCTCAAAATCTGGCCAAACCATCGCCTCAGCAGCCTGTGCGCAACGCCTCGTCCGTGGCTCGCATCGCCTCAAACGATGGCTCGCATCGCATCAAACGATGGCTCGCATTGCCTCGGGCGTTCATCGATCACCTCAGACGTTCTATAGATCGCCTCAGGCGATCTCGATTTTTAAAGTCTGAAAGCTACGGTTTTTTGCTCATTTTTCTGCACATTTTCGAGATTTTCACCCATAATTCGAGCAACCTTCATTTCTGTAATCTCCAATCAATTCCAAGCTTTTCCCAACCATCAATTTCAATTTCTAAACAGCAATTCTTCCAATTGGAAATCTAGCAACCCTAACCCCAATTTTCCAAAAACCCAAATTTGTCTCAATTCTCTCAAATGTCTAGAATCAACCGAGAAGAAGGAGAATCAAGCCGAAAAAGACGTTCTGATCGATCTACTAGGAATTATACGGGTCCTTCTCTTGATCGTAAGCCAATTCCCGAAAATTACCATTCTCGCAAATTATATCCGGGCTATGTGTTTGATTTCGATTTCCTTAGAACTTCCCAACTCCCCATTCTTGATTGGATTCAATTCCAACATTGGGAAATTTTTTCAAGCCTCCTAGAAAGAATGATTTCTTGTACCCTTCCATGATTCACTCATTCTAAGCTAATCTTGAATTATTTGGGGGAGATGGTGAATTGACTATAACAACCATTGTTTGTAATCGCCCCATTGAATTCACTAGTACCGAATTAGGGAACATTCTTCGCATTCCTTCGGAGGGTCCAACTAAATTTGCTCTAGCTACTTGGCCTAATGATGGGGTATGCGATCCTGCCCAAGCTTTGTATCTCATTTTTGGCGGTTCTCCCCAATGTCCAAACCAATCTTTTCTTGTGAATTCTATTCCTACGAACTACCAAGTCTTACACAAGATAGTGATCACCTCGATGATCACACAGGATGGTGATCGTCTTAGATTGAAATTCTCTGATGCATACTTGATGTATTACATCATCACTATGACCCCCTTTCAATCTACCAAAATTCATTGTCCAAATCTTTAAGAACACAACCCATAATCCCAAAAAGGTCATTCTTCTTTTCGGGCGTGTCTTGACCAAAATTTTTCTTCACTTCAATCTTCCTTTTAATGACAATGAAAAAATTCCTATCAAGCCTAAGGACACCTTCAATCTTCGTTGTTTTCTTTTTAACAAAATTTCTTGGAATCCTTTCACTTCTTGTTGGGTTAATGATCCTGGGAACTTGCTCTCAGCTTTCAATCCTAAAGACCACCCCTCATTACCCATTAAAAGGATAACTAGTGCTCAAAGACCCCCACTTCCCTTTCTTGATTGAACCAAACCAAGAGGAGCAACCCATTCCACATCAATCTCCCTCAACCTTTGATGACATGATGGATATTGAAGAGGATATTCCGGCTCCTGCTAGCCATCAAACACATTCTTCATTTGAATTCAATCAAGATGCCTTTGCATTCTTCACTTCTCAATTTCAATCCTTGAGAGTAGATGTAAATTCTCAATTCCAATCACTTCGAGATGATGTTGCGTCTCTTCGGGCTTACCAAGACTCATCGAGAGAAGATTTGTCGTGTTACGACATGAGGTGGATGCTCTTCGATCTCAGTTTCCCGGTGCCCGCATGGACGAGGATCCTAATCACGGGAATGACGATGATGGTGGCATGGATTGAGTTGTATAAGTTTTTTTTAGTGTTTTTTAGATTTTATCATTTTGGAATTGTTTGTAAGGATTACATTGTTTAAATGATGTTGGACTAGTTTATTGTATATGTTGAATGTATATTTAGTTGACATTGTATTGCTTGTTGATGGCTTTATGGTTTATTCAATTTACAAAGGAAACTGTCCAATTTTCTTAAAAATCCTATACCTTTTTTATTCTCACAAAAGGGGGAAGAATGAATATGTAAACCTTGTTTGTTGGAATGCTATTTTTTTACAACTTGTGACGCTTTTTTAAAAAATGATAAAAATGCACATTGAAACATTGTTATCAGTGCATTCATTAAGGGAGAATATAACTCATTGCATCCATTAAAGGGGAGTTTAAACTCTCTATACATTGCATTGTTATAAGTTTAATTCTCTTCAAGTTTACTTGGTTTTGTGATCATCAAAAAGGGGGAGATTGTTGCGCCTTAAAACGCTACAATTCTCATTTCTCTAATTTAAATAAAATTATCAAAATATCTATTTTTGTTTTGATGATTACAAAACCTATGATTTTTGTACTAATGATTTGTGTTGAGTATGCAGCATAAGTTATGATCAAATTAAGCATAAGAAGATTGACAAAGTGTTGAATGCCAAGAGAAAATAATTTGTTTGATCAAATGGATCGCCCCAGGCGATGAGTGTCATCTCCCCAGGCGATGGGTGCTAGGCGAGGCATCATCACGTTCATCAACAGAGGCGATGGCGAGGCGAGCATGCTACAAAGATCGCCCCAGGCGATGATGACCATCGCTTCAGGCGATGGCAACCATTCAAGACTTTGCCCCGCAAATCGACTGAAGCGACGCGGAGGACCGCACGCATGGATAGATCACCCGAGCCGATGGCTGGAACGCCTGAGGCAATTCCTGGAACGTTTGAGGTGATGGCATGTTTGTTTGAGGCGATCCAGATATTTAGCTACGTCATTTATTTTCGGTGGTGATCGCCTGAGGCGATCCACACAACGCCTGAGGCGATCTGTGAAATATAGTGACTGTTGGTTCGCGACGATGGTGATCGCCCGAGGCGATCTGGGAGTGATTCAAGCCTTAAGTGTAGCAACGGCTAGTAGGAGCCTTGGGAGCCTTCTACACTATAAATATGGATGTTTGGCTCAAGTTGATGTTAAGAAACAACAATATACAACACAAGCAAGCTATACTCAATCCAACTCAAGCTATCATAGCAAAACTTCATATATTTATATTCTAGTGTCTTGTATTGAGAGTTTGTTTCTTATCCTTGTGTGTGAGATTTTTTCTTCATTTGGTTACACCGTGAAGGTGTCATTTGTTGTAGCACACAAGCTGTGAATTATTGTAAAGGTCTTCCAACACCGACGCAAGTTGGAAAATTGTATAAGTCGCCGACAAGTGAAGTTGGTGCAAGATTGTGGCTATCCTTGGAGCCCTCAAGGCCAAGAAGAAGTTGTGTGTGGCTATCCTTGGAGCCCTTAAGGCCAAGAAGAAGTTGTTCTAGTGGAACCTCGGTTGGACGGTTTCTAACCGGGAAGAGGAGACGCAGGCGATTCATCGCCGAACTTCTATAACAAATTCTCGTGTTCTTTATTGCTTTATTTATATTACGCATTTACATTATTTTATTATATTGTTTATTGTTCGATTGACATCAAGTTTTCCGCCGCGCAAACTCAATTTTTTGCAAAATCATTTTAAAACGCTAAAGTAGCCAAGGAACCTCATTCACCCCCCCTCCCCCCTCTTAGGTTCCAACACTTTGCAAAAGTATGCTCTCGGGTTCTCTCGATATGACAGAAACTGAAAGATCTCATGTTCATTAGGGCACTTGTATTTACGTACCCTTATTAGGAGTTGTTTATTAGTAAAAAATGGGATTTTGATGTTTTTGTAATAATCTTAAAAGCTTTAAGGAGTTTTATGCAATTAAAGTAAGGACGTTTGTGTCTTTTAAGGTTGGTAGGGAGTTAGAATAAAGAAAAGAAGTATAGAAGGAGTTTAAATAAAGAATCTTTGATATATGAAGAAATGTTAAAATTATGTTTGGGTAGATTGATGTTATGCGAGTTTACCCAAATTTCATTAATATAAAGCAAGTAGTAATTATATAATTCAAAATGTCTATTAATGCTACAACATGTGAATATTTAGAATTAATTTAGATTCCATAATGTTTCAGTTATTATTTTCGAATTTCTTATTTTCAATAACCAGTACCGAACCATAATTTCTTGGTTTGAGAAATGACTTTGTTTTTGGTTCCTAGTTTCACTTTAATCCGTAAAACATCTTCATCTTGTCGAGCGAGTCCATGATAATCTTGATAGCTTTGTTCGTTGTGATGGGAGTGATGATGTGACTAGAAATAGACACATCTTTAGCGCTTAATTGTCTACGATTGGTAGGTTTTGATGGATAATTTGATACGTATGCTACCTAATCGTATATTGGTGTAATTGTAGGTACAATCGAAGAAAACGAGCTAAAAATGATGTATAAAGACCAAGAAAACACATGGACATGACAAGGACTCAAAGTTGATCAAGAAAATGGCAAAAACGTAATTTTTGGAGGCGCCAATCGATCGCATGGAAGAGGCAATCGATCGACTATGGACAGAAACTTTTGCAACAAAATCAACGAAGCAGCGATCGATCGCCACATTCTAGCGATCGATCGCCTGAGGCTACTGGAGGGAAGCGATCGATTGCCACTTTATAGCGATCGATCGCCTCAAGCTTTTTGCTGAAAAAAAATAACGAAGCGATCGATCGCCACATTCATAGCGACCGAACGCCGAAGAGTCCGAGAATTTGGAAATTAAGTCTTTTACCATGTTTAAAAGATTGTAACCTAAATATTTAGCCTCCATAACCTTGAACTCATTTTTTCTACCTCTCATCAGACATATTTTCGAGATTTAGAATAGTTTTAGGTTTTTAGAATTTTTCTTTGAAGTTTTATCAAGAACAACGCGAAGAACGGAACCGGAATCGACAAGCCGGAATCGTGATTCGTCTTAGTAATTTCTTTCCCTTTGTTTTTCTAATGTTTTCGAACCATATTTTGTTATTTTTAGATTCAATTATACTAGGCTAAATTCCTAGATTCTTGGTTTAAGGGATACTTGCTTTTGGATTTGAATCTCTTGTGAGAATTTTGATTTGTTTATTGAATTTGATTTCGATTTCGATTTCAATTCTGTTTCTTGGTATCGATTTGAATGATTATTGTGTTTGTTTGCTAGATTGATCACCTAGTATTCATATGCATAATCGATAGTTAATTAAGAAGCAACTAAGATTAATAATTACCGGCTGTAGGTGTTATTGAATTCTTAGGAGAAACGATTGGGTAATCAGTAGTTAACGGCTGTAGTTTCTATTGATTAGATTTATCAAACTTACTAGTTTTGAATTCTGTCATTGATTTAATCATTAACGGCTGTAGTTTTGATTAGAGATTTGATAAAGGTCGCTGTTTTCTCTTTGACTATGATTAAGGTGGGTAGGAATTCAATTTCCAATCGATGAATAATTGAAAGAATTCGAATGTTAGTAATTTGATGATCAAGAGAGAATTACATTTTAGTTAAGCTCGATAATTAGTTTAATTCTTAAAATTTGCTTAGTAGTAATCACACAACCCAAAACCCCCTTTTTACTATTCGTTTTTAAATTGGCACGAAAAAAATACTACCTTCCCTGTGGGATCGATCCCTACTCTTGCTACTACATACTTTTGCTATTAACTTGAGAAGGGTTAATTTGGGCGTACGCGATAAACGCTACCAAATTTTGGCGCCGTTGCCGGGGAAGGCATTGGTATTATTTTGTGTCGATTTTTTTTATTATTTGTTATCCCGCATTACTACTTTGGTTTGTTGATGAGTACAGGTGGATCGTTTAATCACGAAGATAACTTTCACTACGATCCTGAGATCGAGAGGACACTGCATCAAAGACGAAGAGAAGCGAGGCTGCTTGAAGAAGAAGAAGAAGAAGAGAGGACCATGATGGCTGCAAATCAAAGCTTGAGGGAGTTGGCAAATCCTAACTTGGATCAACAACCTCTCTGCATCACTTTCCCTGCCTTCGCAAATAACGTAAATTTCAAACTCAAATTTGGTTTAATTCACTTATTGCCATCCTTTCATGGACTTGCAGGCGAGGATCCCCATAAACACCTGATGGAGTTTCATGTGGTTTGCACCACCATGAAGCCGACCGGAATCACTGAGGATCAAATAAAGTTAAGAGCCTTTCCATTTTCTCTAAAGGACGCTGCAAAGGACTGGCTATTCTACTTACCATCCGGATCGATCACCACGTGGACGGACTTACAAAGAGTATTCCTGGAGAAGTATTTTCCTGCTTCAAGGGCGACTAACATAAGGAAGGAGATCTACGGCGTGAAGCAGTTCCACGAGGAGTCACTGCATGAGTACTGGGAACGATTCAAGAAGTTGTGTGCAAGTTGTCCACAACATCAGATAAGTGAACATCTGCTGATTCAATATTTCTATGAAGGTTTGCTTTCTGGTGACAGGAACTTGGTGGATGCGGCAAGCGGAGGAGCATTTATCGACAAGACAGCGGAGGAGGCGAGGAGTTTGATAGCTAACATGGCGGCCAACTCCCAACAGTTTGGACATGTTCGCCATGGACAACCGCAAAGAAAAGAGGTAAACGTATCAAATCTGGAACAACAACTGATAGACCTAACTTTTCTTGTGCGTGATCTTGCAGGTGGAAATGTAGGGAAGATAAAGCCGTGTGGAATCTGTCTGGCTGCGAACCATCCCACGGACGCATGCCCCTCACTACAAAAGACATCCACTGAGCACGTGAATGCAGCGGGAGGATTCCCAGGGCCACCACAAAGGAGTTATGACCACCCACCAAACAACTACAATCAAGGTTGGAGGGACCATCCGAACCAAGGCTATGGTAACCCACAGATGCACCAACCTCCACCCTACAGACCGCCATATCAGCGACCTCCACCACCTCTAGTGCACCCTCCTTCTGACAGGTTAGAACATAGCATCAAAGTTATTGCTGAAAATAGCTTGAAATTTCAACAGGAGACGAGGGCGAGCATCCAAAGCTTGACTACACAAATGGGACAACTGGCAACTTCTCTTAACAAGATTGAAGCAAGAATCTCAAATGGACTACCTTCACAACCGGAGGTAAACCCCAGGGAGAATGTGAGCGCTATCACTTTGAAAATGAGCGAAGATACAGCTGAAGAAGAGGTGGTACTGATGCCACCCAATAACGAAGAGAAGACGGAGAAGGAGAAAGAAGTTGAAGAAACCATGCAAGAGGAGGAACCACGAGGTAAGTTCCCCAACCTTTCTGATATAAAAGTGAACCCCCATTCCCCCTTGCATTGAAGATGAATTTAAAGGACAAGGGTCACAAGAGGCTCTACGAGATGTCCCCACACTGTAATGAAAAAGATCCACTCAAGGAAGCCAAGAAAGATGATAAGTGCAAGGAACGCAAAGGGCAACCCAAGGTCGAGCTAGATGAGAATGTTTCGGCGGACATCCAAAGAAGTATCCCCGATAAATGCAAGGACCCTAGTATGTTTTCCATCCCATGTATGATTAATGCTAATAGGATTGAGAAGGCTATGCTTGATTTAGGATCTTCTATAAATGTCATGCCTTACTCAATCTATTCCCAACTAAAACCAGGACTTTTAAAAAGAAATGACACTGTGATTCATTTAGCTGATAAGTCCACGGTCATACCTAGGGGGATAATAGAGGACGTAATCGTGCATGTAGAGCACTTGGTTTTCCCAGCCGATTTCTACGTCTTAGACATGGAAAATGGTGATCCATCTAGTGTAATCCTTTTAGGAAGGCCATTCTTGAAAATATCAAAATCAGTAATCAATATGAATAGCGGTATGATAACATTGGAGTCTAATGGTAAAGTTGCAAAATTCAACATCTATGAACCCATTAAGACTCTTGAGCATTCGAGTTACGCTATTGGCATACATGATGATTATGATTCAGATTTTGATAATAATGAGTTGTGGGAAATGGGAAAGGCTACTAATGGCCTTGACGACAAGAGAGGTATGGATTCTAACTTAGTGCATACTGTTCATACTATTGCTGCGTTATCTACTCACGATACTACTGACCCTCTTATTTCTCACTTGCAGGATCGTACCGTTGAAAAGAAGCACCCTCCAGATCGACCATGTCAATCAAGTGACGAAGGAGCAAAGACTGAGGACGACCACTCAAAGAGCAATAAGCCGAGATACCGAGGAGTGAAGACGATATTGAGGTGGCTAAGGAAGGACAGAGCAACACTGCATCAACCACCTTGATAGAGGACTGGCGTCGGGCCACCGGCGTTAAACAGAGGCGCTGCTTGGGAGGCAACCCAAGGGGAGTTAGTTTCCTTTCTCCCTTTTATTTTTATTGCTTTAGTAGTTAGACTTTTCTCTTTTCTTGTATTTTTGCCTTACATTGGGGACAATGTAAGATGTAAGTATGGGGGAGGGATTAGTGGTGTGTTATTGTTTTTCTTATTTAAAAAATACAAAAAAAATCAGAAAAATTTGAAAATTTTGAGCTCATAGTTAGTAATGAACAGATGCTTAGAATCACTAGCCCATGATGAAACCTAATTGATATCATGCATGCTTTTGAACATAGGTGAATTATTAACCTTGGAACACTTTGAACTCTAATGCAAAGTTTACTTTAACTTATGAGTGAATATTTTGAGCACATTATTGTCATGGCTTGTGAAGTGTGCATAGCTCAATGAAGATTGTGTAAATTTTGTGATAGTCTTAAGAAGTCTCTAATACATGCTAGAACTTAACTACATGCTCTTTGAGGCGTATGTCTAGACTACTTGCAAACATGAAAATGATATAGGCGATCTTCGATGCGTTTGTGCCTTTCAAGCCTACCATGTAAACAAAATCAATCTCTAGTACCCTTTTTGAGCTTTAATGTAAAAGAATGGTAGTATGCTAAGCATACTAAAGACCCCCATTCAACATTCCTTGACTAGCTTATCATCCTACCCTTTTAGCCTAAATATGCTTTTAATCCATACCTTTTAATGGAGTATGATGTATTTCATTCAAATGCACTTGGAAATTCATTGAATTATATTTGTGAACGTTATTGTCAAAAGAATGAAATACATGAAAGTAAAGGAATGCCTTGAGAAATTTGATACAAATATGACTCCAAGGGGAGCCAATGCACACAAAAGAAGAAAAAAATGTTGAAATAAACCTTGAAAAAAAATGAACAAGGTTTGAAAAATTCATGCAAGAAGAGAAGTTTTAGTGTGCATTTCATCATACTCTCTTGTTTGATATATCTTTATCCTTTCCTTCATAAGCCAATACCTAGGCCAAGCTACAAGCTAATAAAGACCTACTTGATTTATGTTTGCAAAGTGGCTAAGATAGTGGAGAAGAGTGTGCAAGTGAGCTTATACTTGTGTTAGTGTATAACTTGAACTATTATGGCTTTGCATATTTTGGATCTATAATTTGTACACAACACTTGTTTATGACCACACACACACGTTCACTATTTTGTTAAGTATGAAATGTATAGGGATTGAACTTGTTCCACTATTAACTTTTCACCGCCTTTCATTACTGTGCATGTTAAAATTGTTGAGGCATTAAAGTGATGACAAGTTGCTTTGTTATGAACCTATGAGCTAACCAAAAATATTGTAGTTTAATTTGTTTACTCGAGGTCGAGTAAAGAGTAAGTATGTGGGAGTTTGATGTGACTAGAAATAGACACATCTTTAGCGCTTAATTGTCTACAATTTGGTAGGTTTGATGGATAATTTGATACGTATGCTACCTAATCGTATATTGGTGTAATTGTAGGTACAATCGAAGAAAACGAGCTAAAAGTGATGTTTAAAGACCAAGAAAAGACATGGACATGACAAGGACTCAAAGTTGATCAAGAAAATGGCAAAAACGTAATTTTGGAGGCGCCAATCGATCGCATGGAAGAGGCAATCGATCGCCTATGGACAGAAACTTTTGCAACAAAATCAACGAAGCAGCGATCGATCACTACATTCTAGCGATCGATCGCCTGAGGCTACTGTAGGGAAGCAATCGATCGCCACTTTATAGCGATCGATCGCCTCAAGCTTTTTGCTGAAAAAAAATAACGAAGCGATCGATCGCCGAAGAGTCCGAGAATTTGGAAATTAAGTCTTTTACCATGTTTAAAAGTTTGTAACCTAAATATTTAGCCTCCATAACCTTGAACTCGTTTTTTCTACCTCTCATCAGATATATTTTCGAGATTTAGAATAGTTTTAGGTTTTTAGAATTTTTCTTTGAAGTTTTATCAAGAACAACGCGAAGAATGGAACCGGAATCGACAAGCCGGGATCGTGATTCGTCTTAGTAATTTCTTTCCCTTTGTTTTTCTAATGTTTTCGAACCATATTTTGTTATTTTTAGATTCAATTATGCTAGGCTAAATTCCTAGATTTTTGGTTTAAGGGATACTTGCTTTTGGATTTGAATCTCTCATGAGAATTTTGATTTGTTTATTGAATTTGATTTCGATTTCAATTCTGTTTCTTGGTATCGATTTGAATGATTATTGTGTTTGTTTGCTAGATTGATCACCTAGTATTCATATGCATAATCGATAGTTAATTAAGAAGCAACTAAGATTAATAATTACCGGCTGTAGGTGTTATTGAATTCTTAGGAGAAACGATTGGGTAATCAGTAGTTAACGGCTGTAGTTTCTATTGATTAGATTTATCGAACTTACTAGTTTTGAATTCTGTCATTGATTTAATCATTAACGGCTGTAGTTTTGATTATAGATTTGATAAAGGTCGTTGTTTTCTCTTTTTGACTATGATTAAGGTGGGTAGGAATTCAATTTCCAATCGATGAATAATTGAAAAAATTCGAATGTTAGTAATTTGATGATCAAGAGAGAATTTTCCAAAAATAAAGTTGACCGACAACCAAGAATCGCTTCACTCTGATAAGTTCTAATCATTTTAGTTAATCTCGATAATTAGTTTAATTCTTAAAATTTGCTTTAGTAATCACACAACCCAAAACCCCCTTTTTACTATTCGTTTTTAAATTGGCACGAAAAAAATACTACCTTCCCTGTGGAATCGATCCCTACTCTCGCTACTACATACTTTTGCTATTAACTTGAGAAGGGTTAATTTGGGCGTACGCGATAAACGCTACCAAGTGATGACAGACATTCTAATTTATTTATTTTAAAGAAACATTCATCTTCTCATTGTCATGCCTCCATCACACTCGTAGTGGAGGTACAATACAATATAACAATTTCAAAAACTAATTTGTGACTTTCAAGACAATCATGTAAGTTTGGTCTCGCTAAATATTCTATATACACATTATTATGGGAGTCTGCATAGAGACCGTAGTCATATCTGTGAACATAACCACATTGTGCTGGTTGGAAATAGAGCTCGGTGACCAACATCGTAGTGAACGACCATGCTCCAGAGTTTGGAGCTTTTCGTACTTCAGTACGACACTTAGTGAGTAATTTTATGAAATTGTGTTAAAATTCTTTCGTCCATTTTAACTTTCATGTTATATAAGTTCTGTAACCTATTTTTCTTTTCTTTTATCAGTATTTTTCGACGTAAGTTTAGTAGTGAAATTTATAACTTTTGAAAAAACTGTTGCACCAGGATCCTAGGTCGTTGTCGTCGTTAGCCCAAAAATGTGTATTATACATATTCCTATGATACTTAGACACCGTAGATTTCATATTTGGAAAGACTATAAAATTTGCGTGAAAAAATAGCTGCTAAAACAAAATAAAATAGGTTATAAAAACGTATATAGCATGACAGTTCAAGTGGAGCTTTTCACTTCGACATAGTTAGTGAGTATTATTTTAAATTTGTGTAAAAATTATTTCCTCTAATTGAACTTTCATGCTATATAAGTTTTTGTAACCCATTTTCTTATCAGTTATCAGCTGGTTTCGTTGCGAAATTTATAACTTTTGACAACTCTGTTGCATCATGATGCTAGGTCGTTCTCGGTAGTCAGGCCATAAATGTTCATTACAAATTGGACAAACAACTCGTTAGAGAATATGATCTATGGCACCATAGATTTCATTTTTGGAGAGCCTACAACTATATTTGAAAACTCAAATTAGATATGGCAGAACGGGTGGGTCTAGCATGGTCCGACCAGTCATGAGTTGTCCCACCATTGTGAGGGTGACGACTAGGCGCCCAAGTTCCTACCATGAGAAAATAAAAAAAAATGCAGGATAGCCCAGTACGTCCCGTAGGTCCATGGACTACGGGCCGTGTCGAACCTAGTCTTAAAATTGGGCCGAGTCGACACGGACCCACTACACAAAAGGGAAAAAGGACTTGGCTACACAAGGGAAAAAGGGATTTGGTCACCCAGACTACCTTTGTACTCACCTTCACATTGACTATAAAATTTTAAAACTATACTAACTTTATAACTGTCAAAAACTCCAAACTTTGGAGCATGTCAGTTCATAAGACAAGTTTTTGAAAGTATCATGTTATATTATACCTCCACTGCTTGTGTGGTGGAGGCATGACAAAAAGACAATTGTTTCTTCCAAAATAAATTGAATATATCAAGAATATAATTGATGCCCTTGACATGATGAAGATGTTTTACATGTATTTGATTAGTTAAATTAACTTGTGGAATTGGAGACAAGATGAGACAGAAACTAAGAGCGAGGTAATATTCACACTGATTAATGTTTGGGTTGATGAGGATTTATGGACCCTCTGGAATGATGGGTAGATGAATCTCTGACATTCTATTTATAAAATAGTTTCGTTGTTGCTTCTATGGTAGATGGATCCTCACGTTTTTCTTCCAAAATCTCTAAGATTTTCCCTTGTTTGGCTTAATACATTTGTAGTACACCTATCTGTGCATGTCAATGATTATATGGACCAACCTGTTTCGCCACTTCTAATTGGAGCTTTCAAATATAGTCGTAGCCTCTCCTTTTTCCTCGAGACATGCAGTTAATACCCGAACCCACGTAACTACACACAAATACGAGTACTACAATGTATCAAGCAAAAACCAACGAACTCATACAAGGGAAAAGTTGAGAGATTTCTTGAAGAAAACTCCGTCTACTACCTTAAGCAGCAATGTAATTATTTTATAAGATACAGGTGAAGGGATCCATCTACCATTGTCATTCCAGCTGGTTAGCCATTCCTCATCAATCAAAACACTACTCACTATGAATATCACCTCTTTATGCAAGAGATCGGCTGAGGAAATGAGGTACAATGGAGGTTGAATTCCAAAAACAACAGCAAGGAACTGTTGGTGAGTCACTATGTTTAGCTGACCGAGTACACTTTGTTCATTTCAGTTGGTAAATATTTCGGAATTTCCAACTTCGATCCAGCCTATCTTTTGGTTAAACCTCATATAAGACAATCATTGATCTTTAACATCTACGGAGGGCTATTCCAATAGCCAAAACACAAAGCAGACAACCTCTAGACGGAGATAAAACAAATGTTAGAGCTATTCACGTGTCCCAATTCGAGTCATTTTGTCCCTAATATCAACATTAATGTATTTACTTTGTTAGTCTAAACATATTAGGAGCCAATTTAGGAATATGGATCCAACGAAGTAGCAATCATATTTAACCGTAGCTGCGACCAATGTAAGAATATGTGTCCTTTTAGATCGATTTGAATGTTTTAACTTGTTGTCTGGTATGTTTGACGCTTCATACATACATTCTAAAAGTTTAGGGACGAAGTAGAGCTGCCAATACAGAAGAGAAAGGCACGGCTAAGTGAATCAAGCTGGACAAGCCTAAACGAGACACAAAAGTAAGCAAGGTGAGAGATTTGAGGCCAGAAAGGTAAGCACATGTACACAAAAGAGCAAACTCTTTGGGCACACCAGTTTTAACGATTTTAGGCCACTCAGGAAGCTCCGTCTATTTTTACAAATACACAAAAGGACATACATTGAGTTTTTTCATTTGTATATGACAACTTAAGTTTTAATAATTATTTTTCATTTTTTATTTTTCAGATAACTTGTTATTGTTAAATCATCTTTAACTTTATGGCCCCGTAAACATTGGCGGACCTAAGAGTTGCCACACCTCCAAAAATAATCCCACCTCCCAAAATAATCAACTTCTGATAACTTTATTCGGTTTAAAATCAAGAAAGAATCAGATTAGATTTTAACAAATAATTTGAATTTAATGAAAGATGATTAACCAGTAATAAAGCAAATTAATAGAAACCAATATCTATCATCTTTTACAATACAATGTGAGGCACATAATAACCACTTTTTGGTATGATAAGTCATTTGGCATAATTGTCCATCATCTTAAAGAAAATATTATGTTTTTTAAATTGATTTTTTTAATAATTAATAAACTTATACGACTATGGATGGTGAAGCATTGCCTTTATTCCAAAATTATAAAATATCATACCCAGAGGCGGAACCAAAATTTTTTTTTGAGGTGGGTGGGGGTCTGAAAACTTTTTTTTTTGTTAGCACTTAAGGTAAAAAAAAAAAAAGTATTTAAAATTTTTTTTTGGGGGATGCAGGCACCCCCTGAGTCTGCCCCTGATCATACCATTCAATGTCACATTTCATTCATTTAAATTAATTCTTATTGGAAATAATTAATTGGAAACTGGTGGGTCACATTACACAACCACTTATTTTATTAATAGATTGCCTTCAGTGCCCCTTGCGTACAAACTCCTATGCAAAAATGGACATGAATTGCACCTAAATTAGATAGACTTAGAGTGTTTGGATGTGCCACATATGCACATATAAAACAAGAAAATTTAGATGCTAGAGAAGTAAAATGCGTGTTCATTGAATACCCTGAAGGAATAAAGGGTTATAAGCTATTGTATGTTTAACCGGGCCAACACAATATTTTTGTCATTAGTGATGTAACATTTAGGGAAGAAGTATTTCTTATGAAGAACACAATAACGGAAGCACATGATTTCTGTGGTAGTAACACACTCAAATGATAAATCTGTTATCATGCATACAAGATGAGATCTTCAGATTTTCGAAATTTCCATTTGAAATTTTTCCAATGCTAGCAATTCAATGAGATAATCTCCTTATGTTATAAATATTTCAAAAATATAAAAAATCTGGTAAATGGATGCTGATATTTTCCTCGTTTACTTTAACATCTCTACAAGGAATTACAGATATTGTGAGGGCCGATCTTATCTTATGTTTAATTATCACACAATGATTACTTTTATGTACACAGCGAAAGATTTGTTTAATTTATCAATTCGTGACCCTATTTTTTCGATAATATACATATAATATTACTATTCAAAATACGTATTTCCAATTCGTATGTCACATACAATCATCAATAAAGTTTATAAGTACGATAATACGTAGGCATACAAAATACTCGGGGTCCTACTGATATTGTGCATAAATCTAGTATTCTGAATTTCTTAATTGAATAAGGGAGCCAACAATTATGATAGGTGTGCGATTTATTATTAGCATATAATGAATGATTTTTTTCTTCCAAAACTGAAATGGGCTAATTAATAAAATAATACAAAAATAAAGAAATATTTAAGAAATAATGTTGTTAGAAAATTTTTAAGGAAGTAAAGTGAACTACGAACAGAATTCGCGATTATTTAGAAAAATAATAAACAAAATCGTGAACCGAGTTCACGATTGTTTTTAAATTATTTTTAAAGAATCACGAACACCGTT
This sequence comes from Haberlea rhodopensis, assembly GCA_907163345.1. Taxonomy (NCBI): domain Eukaryota; kingdom Viridiplantae; phylum Streptophyta; class Magnoliopsida; order Lamiales; family Gesneriaceae; genus Haberlea; species Haberlea rhodopensis. The sequence goes on along the minus strand of CAJQUN010000003.1, from coordinate 28,140,097 downwards.
CGCGATTCTTTTTAAAAAAGGGTTGTTAGTGATTATTGTTAAGCTAAACAAAAAATAATAATTGGATAAAGGCCCGTGATAGCTGAGAGTAACGAGCTTCCTGTTTTTATTTTTTATTTTTAAAAATAATTTAGTTTTTTTTTTTTGCCTTTAAAATGCTGAACTCAGAAGAAGAATGTCAGAAGAAGAATTACATTCAGAAAAATTTGATGCACTCTCTTCTTTGCTATCGAAGGTAATTATTTAACCAATTTTTTAAAAGTAAATTTTCCAATTATTGTTGTATATATGCATGCTAATTGTCTACATTGTATAATTTTTGTAGGTTTGAATATCTTGATTTTGAGTTTCCAAAAACAAATTTTGATTTTGAGGAATGTTTTTCTGAAATTTTATAATGATAAATTTTAGATATGTTGTATTTGTTATATTGAGTGTATTTCAAATTAGAACAATTGTAAAAAATATCTACTATGATTGTATTTAAAAATTTTAAAAAAAATTGCTGGTAAAAAAATTTACCTGAAGAAATGCGAAACTGGTTCGCGATTCTTCATTACTTGTTGAAGAAACGCGAATCATCTTCGTGCTTCTTCAGTAATCTATTGAAAAAACATGAAGCTGATTCGCGTTTCTTCATTAATCTTTTGAAGAAACGCGAACGATGTTCACGTTTCTTGTACTGCCCAAATCAATTTATTTCAAAAAATTTCGTAAATATTTAAAAAATATTTTTAAAAAAATTACTAAAAAAAATTCTAAATATACCAAAATAAATATAATTATAATAATTATTATTTATGTCATTTTCCATTTATCATTAATGAGCTGAAGTTATATTTTCATAGATAATATGTCGGTCCAATGTCAAATTGATGTTTTATTGTACTATGGTGGGCGCATATCACACGATGGGATAACTGTTAGTTACTATCGACCTCCAATAAGATTCATGTGAATGCCTCGAAATCTTATGAAAAAGAATGCATAATTCGTTCCGCATTTTGAAAAATGATTCGAATTATTTTATCAAGTCGTCTGATATTTTCTATGTTTCTATTTGAGTGGAAGGATTTGATATCCTCTTATACACAACATACACACATATACATTTTATGTATGTATGATTGGACCAGTAAAGGGAAAATTACGTCAAAAAAACTACTATAATCATTGTTTCTCACCCAACAAAAATCGTCGGACAATACATAAAATTAAAACCAAACATCAGACAAATGTTTTTGTTTGGATCACATGTTTTGCCCTTTGTAATCGAGGCCAAATGTGGATGAAAATAATATTCAACAAATAACTTTATTGATAATAGGAAGAGAATATCAATTTATGACATTATTTTGCCCTAGCAAGCTTCTGTTCTATCGCACACCTTCACATTTATAATCTCCAAGACGACAAGAATAATGTCTTCGAGTTGCTGGTTTTCATTACTTAAGGGAGACGGAGATGGAGGAACTATTTCTTTGAATTGATATTCACAGTCGGCTGCATTTTGGTAACTTAAATAAATTTCCAGGTTCAGATCTGTGTAGGTACGACGATCAATGACGGACAAATCCACAAGTTGCAGACGATAAAGAGCAGTATCATATTCGGCATAGCAATCACGCAGGGCTCGATTGTTGCTGCCGGAACTTCTCTTGACAAGACCAGATATCTTTGCCATATTGGCTCCAGAAACATCTAATGCTTTATCTACTATAATTCGGCATAACCCTTCTGGACTGGTCTTCAGGTAGTTGCGGGGATCGGCCCCAATGATATTGATGCAGAGGTCGTTAAAGTGTGTTCTTTGGCACCATTGATGGGACACATCATCTGCAATGATTTGATAAAATATAAAGCTGAAAGTGCTCAATGCAAGAATAATTGTCGAAGCTTGCATGTTTCCTGGTGTGGTGTGTTTGAATTTGTTTCTGAAGTAAGCAATATAGGGTTCTTATAAGCGCAAGTTACTCATGCTATTTTTGGTGAAAGTTAATATATTTAGGTGATCGATTTTGCAAGATTTCAAAGAATTCGAATTTGTAAATCAATTATTCATGCATTCATGATGAGATCTTCAGAGTTATGTAATTTCCATTTTGAAATTTTTCCAATGCTAGCAATTCAATGAGATAATCTCCTTATGTTATAAATATTTCCAAAATATAAAAAATCTGGTAAATGCATACTGATATTTCCCTCGTTTGCTTCAAAATCTCTACAAGGAATTACCGATATTGTGCATAAATCTAGTATCCTGAATTTCTTAATTGAATAAGGGAGCCCGCATTATGATGGGTATGCGATTTATTATTAGCATGTAATGAATGATTTTTTTCTTCATCCAAAACTGAAATGGGCTGATTTAATAAAATAATGCAGAAATAAAAAATTATTTAAGAAAATAATGCTGTTAGAAACTTTTTAAGGAAGTAAAGTGAACTGCGGACAGAATTCGCAATTCTTTAAAAAATTAATGAACAAAATCGTGAATTGGGTTCACGATTTTTTTAAAATTTTTTTGTAATGAATCGTGAACACTGTTCGTGATTCTTTAAAAAGATAATTTAAAAAAAAAGTAGTGTTCGCGATTCTTTAAAAAAATAATTAAAAAAAAAAGAATCGCGAATGTTTTTCTGAAATTTTATAATGATAAATTTTAGATATGTTGTATTTGTTATATGTTGAGTGTATTTTAAATTAGAACAATTATAAAAAAAAATTATTATGATTGTATTTAAAAATTCTAAAAAAGTTTGCTGGTAAAAAATTTTACTTGAAGAATATGAAACTTGTTCGCGATTCTTCATTAATTATTTAAGAAACGCAAATCAGCTTCGCATTTCTTCAGTAATCTATTGAAGACACGCGAAGCTGATTCGCGTTTCTTCAATAGTCTTTTGAAGAAACGCGAACATGTTTGCGTTTCTTGTATTGCCCAAATCAATTTATTTTGAAAATTTTCTTAAAAAATTTTTAAAAAAATTATTTAAATATAATATTTTCAAGAAAAAATACTAAAAAATTCTCTATATATCAAAATAAAATATAATAATAATTATTATTATTTATGTCATTTTCCATTTATCATTAATGAGCTGAAGTTATATTTTCGTAGATAATATGTCGGTTCAACGTCAAATTGATGTTTTATTGTACTATGGTGGTCGCATATCACACGATAAAATGAGTGTTAGTTGCGATCGATCTCCAATAAGATACATGCGAATGCCTCAAAATATTACAATGTCTGAGTTGTTGGTGAAGCTGTATGAACAGATAGATATAAATAACCAAAAATATTCGCTCACAGTTTGAACCAAGCATACATTCAATAATACCTCTAGGCCGGCGAGTCGAGCATTTATTAGAAATCACAGAAGACAATGGTATTTGGTTTTTCTTTGACCCAAAGTTGGGAATGCTGGTGTTAATTTGTATATTGAGGCAGAAGAAATACACCACGGTAATGTGCCTGACATACAATATACTCAAGAGTTGCGCACATATATGTCAATGCTTACTGATCATAACCTGGAGATACCGGCAGTCACACTGGGTCTTGTAAGTATGAGAGTTGAAAATAACTATGCTAGCAGTTCCGGTAATGTGGGACATAACATGTATAGAACTGAAGTGGTATATGATGATTCAAGTGACGATGGCAGAAATGAGTACGCCAAGGCCGATTATTTTGGTCCTGAAATTTGACGGATTAAATATTTATACACGTTATAGATATAATATGATTAATTTTCGTCGGTGTGAATATAATATGATAAATGAACATTCATGGGTGGAATAAGACGAATGGCGAAGCGAAGTATAAGTTGACGGAAGGGGACGGGACAAGAAGAAGCATGGGGTGGGGTGTGAAACTTGTATTGGAGACAGGTTAACGAAACCGCCATTCCGTTCAATTGAAAGAACTACGACATCTCTTGAATTAATTCATACGAATTTATGTGATCTAAAGTTTGTGGAAACTAGAGGTTGGAAATAATACTTCATTACTTTCATTGATGATTGTATGAGATATTGTTACGCCTATTTGCTAAGAAGCAAAGACGAGGCCTTGGAAGTATTTAAACAAGACAAGAATGAAGTTGAAAATCAACTTAGCAAAAAGAAAAGAATGTTCAAAGCGATAGAGGGGGAGAATATGAAGCACCGTTTGAAGAATTTTGCACTGAGTATGGCATTATTCACCAAACCAATGCCCCCTATTCACCTCAATTAAATGGTATTGCTGAACGTAAAAATTGTACTCTAAAAGAGATGATGAATGCTATGTTGATAAGTTCTGGATTACCACAAAACTTGTGGGGGGAAGCAATCTTGTCAGCCAACTACATTCTAAACAAAATACCACACAAAAGTTAGGATGAAACTCCTTATGAGTATGGAAATGCCACAAGCCTTCCTACAAATAGTTGAAAGTGTGGAGGTGCTTGACTAAGGTAGAAGTACCTAAACCAAAGCAAGTGAAAATTGGGCCTAAAACAATAGATTATGTATTTATTAGTTATGCTAACAATAGTAGTGCATATCAATTTTTAGTACATAAATCTGAAATAAGTGATGTGCATGAAGGTCAATCATGGAATCAAGAAATATGGTATTTTTCGAAGAAATATTTCCATACAATCTAACAAGGAAATGAGCCCTAAGAAAAGGGTGTAGGAGACGCTACCGTGACTCTATTGAGGAAGTAGAACCACGGCGTAACAAGAGAACCAAAGTGGCTAAGACTTATGGTCCTGACTTCATGACATATATGTTGGACAATGAACCAAGAATGGTTAGTGACCCATTATCTAGCCCTGATGCTCCTATGTGGAAAGAGGTTATTAATGGCGAAATTGAATACATAATGTAAAACCACAAGTGGGAATTGATAGACCTTCCAACTGGAAGTAAACCATTAGAATGCAAATGGATTCTTAAAAGGAAATATAAGTCCGATGGTTCAATTGATAAGTACAAGGCAAGACTCGTGGCAAAGAGATATAGACAAAAAAAAGGCCTTGATTGCTTTGATACATATCCAGCAGTCACGAGTATTGCTTCCATTAGAGTGATCATTGCTATCGCTGCTCTAAACAATTTAGAGATAAATCAAATGGATGTAAAAACGACATTCCTCAATGGGGAACTTGAGGAGAAAATCTATATGAAACAACCAGAGGGGTTTGTGGTTCCCGGACAAGAGAAAAAGGTGTGTAGACTAGTTAAGTCATTGTATGGGTTTAAGCAAGCGCCGAAACAATGACATGAAAAATTTGATAAAACAATGTTGTCAAATGGTCTCAGAATTAACGAGTGTGACAAATGTGTATATATGAAAAACATGCCTAAAACATATATAATAGTATGCTTGTATATTGATGATATGCTCATAGTGCGAAACAACATAGAAATCATCAACACGAAAAAGAAAATGTTAATAAAACATTTTGAAATGAAAGGATGGGTGAAGCTGATGTAATATTTCGAATTAAGATCTCCAAGATATCCGAATGACGAGTATTGTCGCAGTCTCATTATGTTGAGAAATCCTCGCGAATGATACGTCGTCTGTAAAAACACCTTATGACCCGAATCTACATTTGGTGAAAAACAAAGGAGACCTGTCATGTAATTAGAATACTCAAGGATAATTGGCAATCTCATGTATATCATGAACTGTACACGTCCTGATATTGCATATGCGGTTGGCAAACTAAGTAGATTCACGAGCAATCCAAACAATGACCATTGTAAGGCATTGACAAGGGTACTTAAAATTTTAAGATACACCCTGAACTATTGATTGTATTATACAAGATATCCCGCTGGTTGGAAGGATACAGTGATGCAAATTGGATATCGGACTCAAGACTCCAAGTCGACAAGTGGGTATTTGTTTACCATGGAATGGCTGCAGTGTCGTGAAAATCTATCAAGTAAACTTGTACTGCTAGATCCACTATGGAATCTGAATTCATAGCTTTGGATAAAGCGGAGAAGAAGTCGGATAGCTTAGAAGTTTCTTGGAAGAAATTCCTTGTTGGGAAAAACTTGTGCCTGCAATTAAAGTACATTGTGATAGCCAATCTGCTATAGGAAGGATACAAAGTAGATGTATAATGGTAGTCTAGACATATACATTGTAGACACAATACTATTAAACAGTTGATCTCAAATGGCATTCTGTCCATTAACTATGTGAAGTCAAAGGAAAATATTGCGGATCCGCTCACGAAAGACTTGCCTAGAGATCAAGTATATAGTTTATCGAGGGGAATGAGATTAAAACCATATAATCAAAATCTTGTGGTGGATACCCAACCTATGTGCTTGGAGATCCCAAGATCTAGGTTCAAAATGGACAACCAAACTACGAGATTCTAGAAATACCTTGGAGAATTAATCTCCGACCCCCTATGGTAAGGGGTGTAGCCTGCAAAAAGGATACGATGATAGACAAATCACCTCCGTAAGTGCGAAGTGTGGCAGCTTCAAAGAATGAAAAATACTTATGAAACCAAGCGTGGACCATGGCCGAAACGGACACAACCTTATGAAACCAATAGGAATGTTAGAATTGTTATGTTGTGGGTTCAATTGTCTTGGTTTACACCAACGATTAAATAGTTCAAGACTTTAAGTTCACTATTAGGTCTAGTAAATCCGATTGAATACTACTACGGAAGATTCAAAGCTACAAGCTATCTCTCTAGATGCCATAATAGTTCGTCAAAGCACTCAATTGCATACATGCATTAATTTAATTCATGTGGGGGATTGTTGAAGAAAATGACAATAAATTAATTTTGAGTGCTCGATCGATCGAGCTCATCAGAAAATTTTGTTCCTGTTGTTGCTGGAGCTCGATCGATCGAGCCCTGTTTCTTTTGCATGAAATGGTGTGTCCATTCACATTCGGGTGCGATTTTTCGTGATATGATGCCTCATTTATTGGTTTAGTATAAATACAACATATCCCTTCATTTGTTTAACACAAGATTTCGAAATCTACAACACATAGAAGATCAAATTGAGAGCATTTTGTTTGTTCATCACATTTCTTCTAGTTGAGTGCTTTGAACATTTGTGGTTTGAATACTTGTGATTTGGAATGCTCCTATCACAAGTTATAGTTGTTGTATCTTGGGAGACAAATTGTCATAGCAAACCGTTAGCACCAAGCCGGGGTAATGTTATCTTAAGGACGGAGAATACAATCTCGCCTCGACATAAAACCTTAAAAGCCATTGTTATTTATTATTAAATTCATGAGATACACTTTGAGAAAGAAACTAACACAACATCTCTCACATTCTATTTTACAAAATAGTTTCATTGTTGCTTCTATGGTAGATGGATCCTCACGTTTTTCTTCAAAAAATCTCAAAGATTTTCCCTTGTTTGGTTTAATACATTTGTAGTACACCTATCTGTGCATGTCAATGATTATATGGACCAACCTGTTTCGCCACTTCTAATTGGAGCTTTCAAATATAGTCGTAGCCTCTCCTTTTCCTCGAGACATGCAGTTAATACCCGAACTCACCTAACTACACACACAAATACGAGTACTACAAATGTATCAAGCAAAAACCAACGAACTCATACAAGGGAAAAGCTGAGAGATTTCTTGAAGAAAACTCCGTCTACTACCATAGAATCAGCAATGAATCCAACGAAGTAGCAATCATATTTAACCGTAGCTGCGACCAATGTGAGAATAGGTGTCCTTTTAGATCCATTTGATTGTTTTAACTTGTTGTCCGGTATGTTGTTTGACGCCTCATACTTACATTTTGAAATTTTAGGGACGAAGTAGAGCTGCCAATACAGAAGAGAAAGGCACGCCAATATGTCGCTTGATGCACGCCAAACTACGGGAATAGAGGCTGCGGATAGCAATGCCATGCGGAACAAGTCTTGGCAGCTAGCGGATGCGGAGAGGCTTTTCTTTTCCCAAAAGGCTAAATGTGTTTACCTCAAAGATGGTGATAGATGCACTCGATTCTTTCATGATCTTGCAAAGAGGCATGCCAAACGTAACACTATAACTTCTATTTGCAAAGATGATGGCAGATTCACCGAAAGCATTGATGAAGTGGCTACGGTGTTCATTGATTATTATAAGGGGCTCTTGGGGACATCAATGCATTGTGAGCCGCTATATTTGGATGTCTTGTGCAATGGCCGGTCACTTCCGGATGATGCTATCTCCTCACTTATTGCGGATGTTACCATTGATGAAATTCACACAGTCTTATTCGATATCGGGGATGAAAAGGCGCCGGGGCCGGATGGATATAACGCCAAGTTCTACAAAGCGTCGTGGAGTATTGTTCAGGATCATGTGGTTGCGGCAGTACAAGAGTTTTTTCGCAGTGGTTGCTTATTGAAGCAACTCAACCGCGCTGTTATCACTCTAGTACCAAAATCATCGCATGCCTCCCGTGTCAATGATTATAGGCCGATTTCTTGCTGCAACACGGTCTACAAGATTATCTCAAAAATCCTGGCAACTAGAATATCACTGGTGCTGAACTCATTTATTGACCTGGCCCAAGGTGCTTTTTTAAAGGTCGTTCCATTGCCGATAACATTCACCTGGCCCAGGAACTGCTACGGAAATATAACCGAAAAAGAATATCCCCAAGATGCATCCTAAAGGTTGATCTACAGAAGGCTTTTGACAAGGTGAACTGGTCGTTCCTTGAATCTGTACTGATTGGGCTGAGGTTCCCGGCACGGTTTATCAGATGGATTATGCAGTGTGTCACTACCACCACCTTCTCACTGGCTATTAATGGTGGGATCTTCGGATATTTCAAGGGGAGAAAGGGCCTAAGGCAGGGCGATCCTCTTTCCCCTTTTCTATTTGCAATTTGTGTGGAATACTTATCCCGCATGATAGGTAGGGACACCAGGGATTCTGACTACAATTTCCACCCATTGTGCGCTGCTTCGGGTATTACTCACCTTGCATATGCTGATGATTTGTTGCTATTTGGGATTGCCGACACTCGATCTATTGAGATCCTTTCGAACTGCCTTCACAGTTTTGGGGCTTGTGCTGGGCTGAAGGCCAATAATCTCAAATCAATGATCTATATGTCAGGAATTGATGAGCAGTTGAGGTCACAGCTGCTACAGATCACGGGCTTCACTCAAGGGGTGCTACCATTTCGGTACCTGGGTATCCCACTGGCTGCTGAGAAGCTCCGTTTCGCGGACTATGGCACTCTGTTATCGGCTATCTCTGCTAAGTTGCATTGTTGGCCTAAGCGCACTCTGTCGTATGCTGGGAAATTGGAACTCATCAGATCGGTTCTGCAGGGGGTGGAGTGTTTCTCGCTCTCTATTCTGCCTATCCCGTTTGGGGTTATTGATCACATCTACTCACTTTGCCGTTCCTTTATTTGGAACTCCAAACACCCACCTATAAACTGGGTGGCGATGTGCACAGCCAAGCAAGATGGGGGTGCGGGTTTACAGGACTTGAGGTGCTGGAATAAGGCACTCCTTTCCAAAGTGCTATGGGATATCCAATCTAGCGGGCAGTCCTTATGGCTGAGATGGATCCACCACATTTACCTCAGCCGGAATAACATTGGCATTTGGGATTGGGCTCCGAAGCCGGCTGACTCACCTCTCATTAAGCGCATTCTTCTCATCAGGGATGAACTCTTATCTGGGCTGGGGACGCCTGCCTCTGCGGCAACTATATTGGACAGTTGGTATGATGGACCAAGGATAAATGGTGCCTACACTTTCTTCAAACCACCATCCACCAAGGTCATTTGGGCGACAATTGTATGGAAGCGGGGTATCCTACCTAAGCACGCATTCGCATTGTGGCTAGCCATCCTTGGGAAACTGCAAACAGCGGATAGACTGTGTTATGTTGAGGACAAAAAGTGCAGGTTATGTTCTAACGGCCCTGATGCGCATGACCATCTCTTCTTCAAATGCGATTACACATTGGCATTATGGAACAGAGTCAGGGAATGGCTGGGAATGAGAAGACAGATGACCACAATTCAAAGCGTTATAAAGTGGTATAAGAAGCAGTACGCAGGGAAGAGCCAGCGGGCCGTTGCGCGCACGGTGGCATTAGGGGCCACGGTATACCAGATATGGCACTCGAGAAATTTACAACTTTTTGAAGGGAAGCTGACCAACATTGATTCGATGTTTAAGAGGATACAGCTACATGTCCTTCGCTGCTTAAACATTATATTTCATTAATAGCGTGTATTAGGGTTCTTTTGTTTTAATGAGCCGTCTGTGGCTATTTGGCCTGCCGTCTGTGGCTTTTGGCTTTCATATTCTGTAGTGAACAATTTTTGATTGGTATATAATTTTATTTAAAGATCAAAAAAAAAAAAGAAGGAAAGAAAGAGCAATTTACCACCGGTCAGGATCATAAGGAGCAAACTCTTTGGGCACACCAGTTTTAATTTTTACAACAATAAAAAAAAAGGACATAAACAATGAGTTTTCATATGTATATGACAACTTAAGTTTTAATAATTATTTTTCGTTTTTCAGATAACTTGGTATTGTCAAATCATCTTTTATTTATTTATTATTATTATTTTTTATTAAGGTATCCAGCCTTGCACCTGACTAATCCATGGATGACGGCTGCGGCCCCTCAGGACCGCCACCAGGTATCGAGGGATGTGCAAGGATGGCAGGTATACCAACATGACACGAACACATAACAAACCCCCACAATATTTCAGTGAAAAATTTATCCTACACGGGATTCGAACATGCGACGTCACCTGCGACGTCGGAGGATTTATCTAAACTCCACCTCAGCCCTTATCAATCCGTCTATCCCTAGGGGCAAATAAATGTTATAATCATCTTTTAACTTTATGGCCCCGTAAACAGGCCGACCTAGGGGTTGCCCGCACCCCCGAAATTAAACCCCCGCACCTCCCAAAATAATCAACTTCTGATAACTTTGATCGGTTTAAAATCAAGAAAGAATAATATTAGATTTTAACAAATAATTTGAATTTAATGAAAGATGATTAACTAGTAATAAAGCAAATTAATAGAAAGTGATATCTATTATCATTTACAATACAATGGAAGGCACATAATAACCACTTTTTGTTATGATAAGTCACTTGACATAATGTCCATCAGCTTAAAGAAAATGGGATAACTCCCTTGTAGAATAGCTGTTTTACAAATTCACCCCTCTAGTTTGAAAAATTACATATGTCCCTCTTATATAATAGTTGTATTACAAATTCTCTCTAGTTTGTAAATATATAAGAAAAATTATAACTATCACGCCTGAAATTTGATATAAAAATACATTGTAGGGGATGTAGATATTATTCAAACTAGAGGGGTTAAAATGTTCATTATGAAAACTAGAGGATGTTTATATGAAGTCCACTCAAAGAAAATACTATGTTTTTAAATTGATTTTTTAATAATTAATAAACTTATATGACTATGGATGGTGAAGCAATACGTTTATTCTAAAATTATAAAATATCATAGCCAGAGACGAAATCAGAAAAAAAATTTGGGAGGGGTGGGGGGAGAATTTTTTTGTTAACCCTTAAGGGTATAAAAAAAAAAATTGGTAGGGTTGGGGGAGAATTTTTTTTTTTGTTAAGACTCAAGCTAAAAATTTTTTTTTATTAATTTTTCTTTGGGGATGTGTGCACCCCCGGCACGGCGGCACCCCGTGGGTCCGTCCGATCATACCACTCAATGTCGCATTTCATTCATTTAAATTAATTCTTGTTGGAAATAATTAATTGGAAATTGGTGGGTCACATTACACAACCACTTATTTTATTAATAGTTGCCTTCAATGCCCCTTGCCTACAAACTCCTATGCAAAAATGGACATGAATTGCACCTAACTTAGACAAACGTACAGTGTTTGGATGTGCCACATATGCACAGATAAAACAAGAAAGTTCGATGCTAGAGCAGTACAATGTGTGTTCATTGAATACACTTAAGGAGTAAAGGGTTATAAGCTATTGTGTGTTTTAACCGGGCCAACACAATATTTTTATCATTAGTGATATAACATTTAGGGAAGAAGAATTCCTTATGAAGAACACAACAAAGGAATCACATGATTTCAGTGGTAGTAACACACTCAACTGATAATCAAATTGAGGTGGAGCTAAAAGACCCAAGATACACTCAGATGAACAATTTCCACCTTCTGATACTTATCAGTGCAGTGAAATATGAGGTATACCCATCTTGCATGCTTATCAACTTACTAGAGACAGAACCCATAGGATCATAAGACCTCCCTACAGATATGCTCATGCTGACTTGATTTCATATGCATTCAATACGCATTCAATGTAGCCTCTGAGATCACAGATGATGAACCATCAGAGGCAATGAATTCTAAAGAGAAGAATAAATGGCAGCATGTTGTGAGATAAGAAATGGATTCTCTCAATAAAAAATAACACTTGTGAGTTAGTTCCAAAGCCAAAGCATCAAAGGATAATTGGATCAAAATGGATCGTTAAATAAATTATCAGAGAATGATCCACCAAGATATAAAGCTAGACTAGTGGCTAAGGGCTTTTCTAGTTGAATGAATAGATTTTCCATGAGATTTTTCCCCGTAGTCAAGCATAGGTCTATAGTAACTACCTAAGACCTTGAGCTTGAACAACTTAATGTTAAGATAACATTTCTACGTGTAAATCAAGAAGAGCAAATTTAAATGAGTCAATCGGAAGCATTTGAAGCTAAGAGTGACAGACCATTGGTGTGTTTGTCTTATCATTTGGTAGATCCAAGTCCATGGCCTATTTCGGGTTCATTCGGAGCTTTGGCATTATATGGCCTTAAACAAGCACCTAGACAATGATATTAGATTTGATGATTTTATGGATAGGTGCAAATTCACAACAAGTCTATACTTTTAAAATTATGTTAGTTTTCGAGCAGATTTATACGTTTGGTACATCGTTTATTTATTTTATATGAATTCAGGTAAAATTAGAGTTTTAGAGAACAAAAAGATGAAAGCAATCTGGAGCCGGGAGTCCAAAAAAGTGCAAGAAAAAACAATGTTAAAAATGCTAATTTTACTATAGTAGTGCCCCAACATTGGGTTTTCAACGCCCTAGCGTCAATGCTACGGGAATTTAGCTTTTGGTCTGAATGTTCAGCGCCCTAGCACCACCTCTTCAGTGATGCTAGGTCGTTCTCGGTAGTCAGGCCAAAAATGTGCATTACAAATTGGATAAACAACTCGTTAGAGAATATGATATCTATGGCACCATATATTTTATATTTGGAGAGGCTACAACTATATTTGAAAACTCAAATTAAAAATGGCAGAACGGGTGGGTCTAGGATGGCCCGACCCATCATGAGTTGTGCCACCATCGTGAGGGTGACGACTAGGCACCCAAGTTCCTACCATAGAAAAATAAAAAAATGCAGGATAGCCCAGTACGTCCTATAGGTCCATGGACAATGGGCCGTGCCGGACCTAGTACTAAAAATTGGGCTGAGTCGACACGACCCGCTGCACAAGGGACAAAGGACTTGGTTACCCGGACTACCTTTATACTCACCTTCACATTGAGTAGTTTTAAAACTATACTAACTATATCACTGTCAAAAACTCCAAACTTTGGAGCATGCCAGTTCATAAGATGAGTTTTTGAAACTACCATGTTATATTATACCTCCATTGCTTGTGTGGTGGAGGCATGACAAAAAGACAATTGTTTCTTCCAAAATAAATTGAAACACCAAGTCACCAACCATCACTCCGAACACAATGAGCAACACTATCAAGAATATAATTGATGCCCTTGACATGATGAAGATATTTTACATGTATTTTATTAGTTAAATTAACTTAACATGTGGAATTGGAGACAAGATGAGACAGAAACTAAGAGCGAGGTAATATTCACACTGATTAATGTTTGGGTTGATGAGGATTTGTGGACTATCTGGAATTATGGGTAGATGAATCTCTCACAATCTATTTTATAAAATAGTTTCGTTGTTGCTTCTATGGTAGATGGATCCTCCGGTATGTTGTTTGACGCCTCATACTTACATTTTGAAATTTTAGGGACGAAGTAGAGCTGCCAATACAGAAGAAAAAGGCACGGCTAAGTGAATCAAGCTGGACAACTGCGAAATCTGCCTAAACGAGACACAAAAGTAAGCAAGGTGAGAGATTTGAGGACAGAAAGGTAAGTACATCAATTTTTACAAAAATAAAAAAAGGACATAAACAATGAGTTTTCATTTGTATATGACAACTTAAATTTTAATAATTATTTTTCATTTTTCAGATAACTTGGTATTGTTAAATCATCTTTTATTTATTTATTATTATTTTTTTTAACAAGGTATCCAGGTTTGCACCTGACTAATCCATGGATGACGACTTCGGCCCCTCATGACCGCCACCAGGTATCGAGGATGTGCACGGATGGCAGGCACACCAACATGACACCAACATAGGACAAACTCCCACAATATTTCAGTGGAGAATTTGTCCCACACGGGATTTGAACCTGCGACGTCGGAGGATTTTTCCACACATCACCTCAGCCCTTACCAATCCGTCTATGCCCGAAGGAAAATATATGTTATAATCATCTTTTAACTTTATGGCCCCGTAAACACAGGCCGACCTAGGGGTCCCCCGCACCTCCCAAATAATCCTCCGCACCTCCCAAAATAACCAACTTCTGATTCGGTCTAAAATCAAGAAAGAACCAGATTAGATTTTAACAAATAATTTGAATTTAATGAAAGATGATTAACTAATAATAAAGCAAATTAATAGAAAGTGATATCTATTATCTTTTACAATACAATGGGAGGCACATATTAACCACTTTTTTGGTATGATAAGTCACTTGACATAATTGTCCATCGTCTTAAAGAAAATGGGATAGTTACATATGTCTCCCTTGTAGAATAATTATTTTACAAATTCACCCATATAGTTTGAATAATTACATCTGTCTCCCTTATATAATAGTTGTATTACAAATCCTCTCTAATTTGTAAATATATAAGAAAAAATACAGTTATCTCTCCTGTAATTTGACATAAAAATACAATGTAGGGGATGTAGATTTTATTGTTCAAACTAGAGGGGCTAAAACGATCATTATGAAAATTAGAGGATGTCTATATGAAGTTCACCCAAAGAAAATACTATGTTTTTTAAATTGATTTTTTTAATAATTAATAAACTTATATGACTATGGATGGTGAAGCATTGCTTTTATTCTAAAATTATAAAATATCATAGCCAGAGACGGAACCAGAAAAAAATTAGGGAGGGTGGGGGGAGAATTATTTGGGGATGCCGGCTCCCCTGGCACCCCGTGGGTCCGCCCCAGATCATACCACTCAATGTAACATTTCATTCATTTAAATTAATTCTTGTTGAAAATAATTAATTGGAAACTGGTGGTCAAATTAAACAACCACTTATTTTATTAATAGTTGCTTTCAATGCCCCTTGCCTACAAAACTCCTATGCAAAAATGGACATGAATTTCGCCTAACTTAGATGAACTTAGAGTGATTTGGATATGCCACATATGCACATATAAAACAAGAAAGTTAGATGCTAGAGCAGTACAATGCGTGTTCATTGAATACACTGAAGTAGTAAAGGGTTATAAGCTATTGTGTGTTTAACCGGGCCAACACAAAAATTTTATCATTAGTGATGTAACATTTAGGGAAGAAGTATTTCCTATGAAGAACTCAACTGATAATCAAACTGAGCTGCAGCTAAAAGATCCAAGATACACTCAAATGAACAGTTCCCACATTCTAATACTTATCATATGCATTCAATGTAGCCTCTGAGATCACATATGATGAACCATTAGAGGCAATGAATTCTAAAGAGAAGATAAATAGCAGCATGTTGTGAGATAAGAAATGGATTCTCTCAATAAAAAATAACACTTGTGAGTTAGTTCCAAAGCCAAAGCATCAAGAGGGAAGAATATATTTGGGGATATAATTACTATGCTTCTCAAATATGATATATGCATGAAACTCAAAAAGAAACTGCTGGTTAATCAAAAAAAAAAAAAAGAGAGTGTTCGAAAATATAAGTTTAATTTGACTTATAATGCATCATCTTATGAAAAAGTATGCATAATTCGTTACTTTGAAAAAAAATTCGAATTATTTTTTCAAGTCGTCTGATATTTTCTATGTTTTTATTTGAGTGGAAGGATTTGACATCCTCTGATACACAACATACACACATATACATTTTATGTATTTCTGATCTAGCCAAGAGAGGAAAATTACGTCCAGAAAACTAATATAATCATTGTTTCTCACCCAACAAAAAACGTCCGACAATACATAAAATTAAAACCAAACATCAGACAAATGTTTTTATTTGGATCGCAGGTTTTGCCCGTTGTACTTGAGGTCAAATGTGGACAAAAATAATATGCAACAAAAAACTTTATTGATAATAGGCAGAGAATATCAATTTATGACAAAGTTAGCAAGCTTCTGTTCTATCGCACACCTTCACATTTATAATCTCCAAGATTACATGAATAATGTCTTCGAGTTGCTGGTTTTCATTAGTTAAGGGAGACGAAGATGGAGGAATTATTTCTTTGAATTGATATTCACAATCGACTGCGCTTTGGAAACTTAAATAAATTTCCAGGTTCAGATTTATGTAGGTACGACGATCAATGACGGACAAATCCACAAGTTGCAGACGATAAAGAGCGGTATCATATTCGTCATAGCAATCACGCAGGGCTTGATTGTAGCTGCCGGTACTTCTCTTGACAAGACCAGATATCTTTGCCATATTGGCTCCAGAAACATCTAATGCTTTATCTACTATAATTCGGCATAACCCTTCTGGACTGGTCTTCAGGTAGTTGCGGGGATCGGCCCCAATGATATTGATGCAGAGGTCGTTAAAGTGTGTTCTTTGGCACCATTGATGGGACACATCGTCTGCATTGATTTGATAAAATATAAAGCTGAAAGTGCTCAAGGCAAGAAGAATTGTCGAAGCTTGCATGTTTCCTGGTGTGGTGTGTTTGAATTTGTTTATGAAGTAAGCAATATAGGGTTCTTATACGCGCAAGTGACTCATGCTATTTTTGGTGAAAGTTAATATATTTAGAAGATCGATTTTGCAAGATTTCAAAGAATTCGAATTTTGTAAATCTGTTATTCATGCATTCAAGATGAGATCTTCAGATTTTGGTAATTTCCATTTGAAATTTTTCCAATGCTAGCAATTCAATGAGATAATCTCCTTATGTTATAAATATTTCCAAAATATAAAAAATTTGGTAAATGGATACTGATATTTTCCTCGTTTACTTCAAAATCTCTACAAGGAATTACCAATATTGTGCATAAATCTAGTATCATGAATTTCTTAATTGAATAAGGGAGCCAACATTATGATGGGTATGCGATTATTATTAGCATATAATGAATCATTTTTTTTCTTCAAAAACTGAAATGAACTTTTTTGGTGCCGAATTCTAGCACAAATTATGTTCAATAATTTGCGAGCCATTCGCGAACTTTAATATTTTATTAATATAGTATAATTATATATATTAATAAATATATTTCGAACCTTTCAGTATTTATTTTCGAGCAACAGTTCTAATAGCTTGCGCACATGTTCGAATCTTTTCGAGCCGAACTCGAACTTTGATTCGAGCCGAACTAGATTTTTTAAACTTTTCGAACTTCGAATCGAACTCGAGCTCGAATATATCTATTTCAAGTCAAATTTGTACCTTAAAATTTGCTTCATATTCGTCTTGATGCTCTCGTTTACACCCCTATGTGTATATGCACACTAACACACACAATGTTGTAAAAACATATTCAAATGTTCATTAAAAAGTTTCTATTCAAACATAACTTAAAAAAGTGTCTTTCAAGATCAGTCGCTATCTTGATTGTCTTCTCATTCTCATCGAGTATCACCTGCATTTCTCTGTCCACTGAGTGCACTTCTTGACCTCCTCGATACATATTATAACCCTTCTGTTGGGACAAAGCTAAACAATAACTCCAAAATTAATCCCCTTTGACCAAAACTCTTAACAACTAATCTGGCTTTATATCGTGGATGAGATGTATTTTCATCATGCTTTACCCTGTAAATCCATCGATTCTTCAGTGCCTTTCTATCTTTCGGTAATCTGACAAGATCAAATGTTTGATTTTCATACGGAGATTCCATTTCATCTTTCATTGCTTTGACCCACTCATCGTTATCTCTACTTTCCATAGCATCTTCGAAATCTTCCGGTTCTCCCCCATCAGTCAAGAGAATATACTCACCGGGTGGATAACGAGTGAGTGGTCTGTGATCTCTAGTAGATCTCCTGAGAGGAATATCAGGTTGCTCTATAGTATCATGTACATGTTCATCAACAACTTCATGTGATGGATCATTGATCGCTATTATTTTAAACAGTATTTTCCAGTGTAGCGATTATGTACCGCATGTGCACGGTGTCAAGTTTTAGTATAATAATATGAAAAGTACGGGTGTCGAACCCACGAGGACTAGGAAATAATTACCAAACTCCACTAGTTTAACTATATTTAGTCTACGATAACCGGTTGTGATTATAACGTGACAAATTAACTCAATATGTAACCCAAACAATCAATGGTGAATAAGATTAATAATCAAAAGAAACAATTATCAAGACTTTCGGTTCACCTATGTAATCCCCCATAATTTGCCTATTAGTTAATAATCGAATTCAAACAATCTAAGGTGACGAGTTTTCCAAATTTATCTAATATACTCTCTCGAGTTATATTAACCTAATATCAAATTGTAGTAAGTCACTCTCGTGTACTTATTTAACAACGCAATATTGTATTAATATCCGTAAAAACTTCTAGCTTTCGATTACTAGATATCTATAGCTATCACACGTGTATTTGACTTCATCTCTCGATATCAGTCTGAAATCCACGGCGTAAATCACTATATCGAATCACAATTTTATCTCTCGATCTCGATTGTAATTTAAATATCATTCAAGGATGTCCAAACCCCTTAAAAGCATGAAGAACAATGATCTATGCACTTAGATAATAAGAATCAATCAAAAACATTCAATTAAAATCATGGGTTCATACAAAGGATCCCCTAAGTCTTGATAACAAACCTAGCCAACAATCCCCATCAAATAACAATGTATAAACATGTTTTGCAACATTCTAAACATTAAAATCTAATGAAAATATAGAACTAGAGTTAGAAATACGGAAATAACGAGAGGCGTTGACTCCTTGCGTTGCTTCGTCGTCCCGTCTCTTCCGATGCGTCTCTTCTTCAATGGTTATGGTGTATGCATGGTTGGGGATTATTGAGAGTGATGGTGGCTGAGTATGTAGGGTTAATTATGAGCCAAAAAGTCCCAAAAGCGTCCATGTTAATCCATATTTATGGTAGGAGGAGTTTCACCAAGTTTGGACACCAAATAACCAAGATGGAAACAAAATCCCGAATTTTCGAGTCGAGGCGATCGATTGCCTCAAATGAGGCGATGGGTCGCCTCTGGCTACTGCCTGGAGGCGATCGATTGCCTCCTCTATTTTCAGCAAATTACGATTTTGCCCCTCCTTTTTCAGGTTTGCTCAGTTTGGTCCTTTTTCATCATTTTAAGCCTATTTCCTCCACTTTTATGCATTTGCCCTGGATTCCTGAAATATACAATATAAACCAAAAAGAGTAATATTTTCCAAGAATCACTATAAAAACGCCCCTAATCTTATATTAAATTAAGTGTAAAAATCACACTTATCAAGCATCTAGCTCTTCTGCAGTTTCACGACCATGTTCAACATCATTATGAACCTCATTCTATGCATCATTCTGATTTTCAGTTTCAGTTGCATTAGGTATCTGTGTCATAGGAGCTTGGCTGAAATCTAACAAGTCACATTGAGTCTGACACTCTTGCTTATTTGCCTTATCAATATCTTCAATGGTTTGATTTTCTATGAAAACTGCATCACGGCTTCTAACAAGTTTCTTCTCAATTGGATCATAGAATCTGTAGCCAAATTCATCTTGGCCATAACCAATGAATATACACTGTCTAGTCTTGACATCCAACTTAGACCTTTCATCTTTAGGCACATGCACAAAAGCCTTGCAACCAAATACTCGTAAATAATTATAAGAGACATCTTTGCCATACCAAACTCTGTCAGGAACATCAGCCTGCAATGCAACAGTAGGAGACAAGTTGATGACATTAGTAGCAGTATACAATGCCTTACCCCAGAAGGATCCAGAAAACTTTGCTTCTGAACGCAAACATATAACTCTCTCCATAAATATTCTGTTCATCCTTTCTGCCAAACCATTTAACTGAAGAGTTTAGGAGGTGTCTTCTGATGTCTGATGCCTTGCTGTCTGCAATACTAATCAAATGGTCCACAATATTCACCACCATTATCAGTGCGGATGCATTTTAATTTCTTTCATGTCTGTCTTTCAACGGAAGCCTGGAATTCTTTGAATACGCCAAAAACCTGGTCTTTGGACTTCAAAGCATAAACCCAAAGTTTTCTTGAATAATCATCAATGAAAGAAACAAAGCAAAGTGCACCACCATGTGTTTTTAGCTTCATTGGACTACAAACATCTGAGCGTACTAACTCTAGCTTTATGTGCGGATGATGACTTTTGAAAGAAATTCTTTTATGTTTCCAGCTAAACAATGTGTACATATTTTCAATTTTGCATCTTTTAAATCGGAAAGTAGACCTCTTTAGCCAAAACATTAACTCCTTTTTCACTCATGTGACTGAGTCTCTTGTGCCATAATTCAGATAAATTTTCACCTCTGACTGCATTTATTGAATTATCAGAATCAAACCCTGCATCAAGTACAAACTGAAGCACTTCTTACCTCGAGCCACAACCAAAGAATCTCTAGTGAGTTTCCAAATTCCATCACCAAAAGTGTTGCAAAACCCAGCATCATCCAATCTACCTGTAGAGATCAAATTCAAATGAATACCTGGGACATGTCTGACATCTTCAAGTACCAATCTTGTACCATTGTTGGTTTCTAAGCAAACAGTTCTAGTACCAACCACTTTTGATAAACCACCATTACCCATCTTCAATACTCCAAAATCACATGAAGTATAAGACGAGAAGAATTCCTTCTTCGATTTAACATGGATGCACCACTATCAATTACCCAACTGGTTTCATGACATACCAAATTAATCATGTTTGCATCATAGACAATAACAAGATCATCTGTAGTAGTGGTAGCAACACGATCACTGTTATCGTCATCTTTCTTATCAGCAGACTTGTTCTCCTTTTCCACTTGTTTTCTTTCTGTGGTTGTCGACAAAACTTTGCTATGTGTCCATTGTAGCCACAATTGTAACACTTGACATTGGCATATCTGTTGGATTTACTTCTCCCTCTATCTTTGCCTTTTGGACCCTTGCTTTTACTTCTTCCCCTGTTTTCTGTAACCAAAACCTCTGACTGTGAAGTTGAAGCACCTTGTGTCCTTCTTCTCATCTCTTCATTTAGAACACCGCTTTTTGCATACTGCACGATTACAATATCATTAGGAGCTGAATTAGTTAGTGAAACACGAAAATTCTCCCAAGAATCAGGTAAAGTATTAAGCAACCAGAGTCCCTGAATTTCATCATCAAACTTCACTCCCATTCCAAAAAGCTGATCAAAACAACCCTGAAATTCATTCAAGAAATCAGATAAAGAAGTCCCCTCTTTATATCTCAAGTGCATTGCCTGCTTTAGTAAGAAAAGTTTGTTATTTCCTGTCTTTGAGGCATACAACATTTCAAGCTTAGCCCACAGAGTTTTAGCATGCGTCTCATTCACAATATGATTCAAAACATTATCTTCTACCCACTACCGAATAAAGCCACATATGCAAATGCTCAAACTCCCATTCTTCTTCAGCTTTAGATTCAGGTTTTTCAGTAGCAAAAACTGGTAATTGCAGCTTTTTCACAAATAGAAGATCTTTCAATTTTCCTTTCCATTTATGATAATTAGTTCCATTCAAACAAACCATTTCGCTCAAATTTGCCTCCATCATTCAAATCAAGTTTAGCTCAACACAAACAACCAAGCTCTGGTACCACTCTGTTGGGACAAAGCTAAACAATAATTCCCAAATCAATAGGTAAACATCCACCTATCAACAAACTAATGAAGCACAAATATAGAGCAATATATCATCAAGAACGATAATCAATCAACACAAAACCCCTTCAACTTGAAAAGTAAAAACCACGAGGTGGCAATTTACTTTGTTTCTTTCATTGATGATTATTCATGAAAACTTTGGGTTTATGCTTTGAAGTCCAAAGACTAGGTTTTTGGAGTATTCAAAGAATTTCAAGTTCCATTGAAAGACAGACATGAAAGAAATTAAAATGCATCTGCACTGATAATGGTGGTGAATATTGTGGACCATTTGATGAGTATTGCAGACAACAAGGAATCAGACATCAGAAGACACCTCCTAAAACTCCTCAGTTAAATGGTTTGGCAAAAAGGATGAACAGAACATTGATGGAGAGAGTTAGATGTTTGCTTTCCGAAGAAAAGTTACCTGGATCCTTCTAGGGTGAGGCATTGTATACTGCTACTAATGTAATCAACATGTCTCCTACTGTTGCATTGCATGCTGATGTTCCTGACAGAGATTGGTATGGCAAAGATGTCTCTTATTATCATTTATGAGTATTTGGTTGCAAGGCTTTTGTGCATGTGCCTAAAGATGAAAGGTCTAAGTTGGATGTCAAGACTAGACAGCGTA
Organism: Haberlea rhodopensis; assembly: GCA_907163345.1. Taxonomy (NCBI): domain Eukaryota; kingdom Viridiplantae; phylum Streptophyta; class Magnoliopsida; order Lamiales; family Gesneriaceae; genus Haberlea; species Haberlea rhodopensis. The sequence continues at coordinate 28,117,208 of CAJQUN010000003.1, read as the reverse complement.
TCTTCATTGCTTATGGCCAAGACGAATTTGGCTACAGATTCTATGAATCCAATTGAGAAGAAACTTGTTAGAAGCCGTGATGGAGTTTTCATAGAAAATCAAACCATTGAAGATATTGATAAGACAGATAAGCCAGAGTGTCAGATCCAGGTGACTTGATATATGTCAGCCCAGCTCCTATGACACAGATACCTAATGCAACTGGAACTAAAAATCAGAATGATGCAGAGAATGAGGTTCAGAATGATGTTGAACATGGTCATGAAACTGCAGAAGAGGTAGATGATCCATCACATGAAGTTGTTGATGAACATGTACATGATACTATAGAGTAACCTGATATTCCTCTCAGGAGATCTACTAGAGATCGCAGACCACTCACTCGTTATCCACCCGATGAGTATATACTCTTGACTGATGGGGGAGAACCGGAAGATTTCCAAGATGCTATGGAAAGTAGAGATAAGGATGAGTGGTCAAAGCAATGAAAGATGAAATGGAATCTCTATATGAAAATCAAACCTTTGATCTTGTCAGATTACCGAAAGATAGAAAGGCACTGAAGAATCGATGGATTTACATGGTAAAGCATGATGAAAATACCTCTTATCCACGATATAAAGTCAGATTAGTTGTTAAGGGTTTTGGTCAGAAAAAAGGGGATTGATTTTGGAGAAATTTTCTCACCAGTTGTGAAGACGACATCAATCCGAATTGTTCTAAGTTTGGCAGCCAGTCTTGATTTGTAGATTGAGCAGATGGATGTAAAAATTGCTTTTCTACATGGTGATCTAGAGGAAGAGATTTACGTGGAGCAACCTGATGGTTGTGTGGTGAAAGGAAAGGAGAATTATGTCTGCAAATTAAATAGAAGCTTGTATAGTTTGAAACAAGCTCTAAGATAGTGGTATAAGAGGTTTGAGCAAGTTACGACTCAACTGAACTTCAGAAAGACTGCATCTGGGCACTGTGTATTTATGCAGAGATTCTCGAATGATGATTATATCATTTTATTGCTTTATGTTGATGATATGCTTATTGTTGGTCAAAATTCTTTGCGAATTGACAGGTTGAAGAATGAACTTTCTAAATCTTTTGCAATGAAAGATTTATGACCAGCAAATCAAATTCTTGGAATTGGGATCACTCGTGATAGAAAGAATAAGAAATTGTGGTTGTTTCAACAAAAGTACATTGAGCAGGTACTTCGACGTTTGGTCATGGATAAGGCTAAAGTGGTAAGTACTCATCTTGCTTCACACTTTAAGTTAAGTAGTAAACAATCTCCTTCTAATGATGAAGAGAAGAGAGACATGGCAAGTCCTTATGCATCAGTTGTGGGCAGCTTAATGTATGCTATGATTTGCACGAGACCAAATTTAGCTCATGCAGTTGGCACAACTAGTCGATTTCTATCTAATCCGGGTAGAGAGCATTGGTTTGCAGTGAAGTGGATTATGAGATATCTTCGTGGCTCTACTGATTTGAGACATTGTTTTGGGTCTGAAAAGCCTATGCTTGTTGGTTATACAGATTCAGAGATGGCCGAGGATTTGGACTCAAGAAAATCTATTGCAGGCTATTTGATTACCTTTGCAGGGGGAGCTGTGCAATCCAAATTGCAAAAATGTGTTGCTTTATCTACCACAGAAGCTGAGTTCATTGCAACTACTGAGGCTTGCAAAGAGTTGCTATGGATGAAGAAGTTTATGCAGGAACTTGGATTCACTCAGGAGAGGTATGCATTATTTGTGATAATCAAAGTGTTATTCATCTTGCTAAAAATGCAGCTTTTCATGGTAGATCAAAACATATCGATGTGAGGTATCATTGGATTAGAGATGTTTTGAACTCTAAATTTCTTGAACTCGAGAAGATTCATACATAAGAGAATGCAGCTGATATGATGACAAAAGTGGTGTCTCGTGAGAAGCTCAAGCTGTGTGCCGGGATGGCTGGCATCAACTTGTGGTGATGAACTTGTTACAGTGTCACCTCCGTCTTTAATGGGCTGAAGGGGGAGATTTGTTGGGTCCATCCCAATTTGGTGTGAGCCCATTACATTTGTAAAGCCCATTTTGAGCCAATTAATAGTTGTTTGACTTGGCTCAATTTAGATTTGATTAATTCACAAGAGAGAGAGGAGGCAGTAGCAATTCAGAAAAAAGAAGAACAAAATCCATTTCTGGCAGATTTCTTCAAGGCGAGATCGGAGGCTCGTCCGTGGTCCAAATTTGCTGAAATTTGGACAGCACCTTCACAACTCATCGGTATTCATTTTGATTGGTGGGATTTGGTTTTGGAGCTCCGGAGTTTCAGATCTGGTGGCTGGAACAGTAGCCACATTTTTGACGATTTCTTACCAAACTTTTGTTCTTGGTTGTTGATTCTTCTATTGATTGTTGAGAATCATTTGTTGCTCTAAGTTTGAGAGCATTTGTCTTGATGTTGCTGCTGTAAAAACTAATATCTCTTTGATTATAGTTGTTTTGATTAGGTCTCGTAGGCCTCGTAGTTTTATCTTCAAGTTGAAGGGGTTTTCCACGTTAAAAATATCATGTTGATTGATTATCGTTCTTGATGATATATTGCTCTATATTTATGCTTCATTGGTTTGTTGATAGGTGAATGTTTACCTATTGATTTGGAAATTATTGTTTAACTTTGTCCCAACACCTTCGTACCAATGATTGCCTTATATAGGCAAACTTTGTTCACTATAATTCAAAACACCACCACTTCGCATGCATTGCATTTATTGACGCATGCGAACACTTCAATCCTATCAACACATGACAAAATGAAACCAATGGTATGTAAGGGTCTCAAAAAACTATCTTTACTTTATTAAATTATCATTGAATGGGTAGTGAGGATTCCCTAGTGGTGATAAGTAGAGTTATATATATACCCATGGGTATAACAAATCTAGCCTTCCATTTGGGGGAAAAATTGAAGAATTTTTATTGGGTGTAATATATATATATATATATATATATATATATATATATATATATATATATATATATTTATTTATTTATTTATTGAGTTGATTTAAATTTTAAATTAATATGTATTCTTCTAAGTTTTAACATAAGGGAAAAAAATTAGTTAGAACACAGTGAGTAAATTAATCTCATTCTTCAACGATCATATTATAAGATAATTATCAATATATTTAGTTTTTTCTTTTAACTAAAAAATATATAAAACCAGGGGTTTAAATTTCATTATTATAAAGCAAGTAGTTTAATTATATAACTTAAAATGTCTATTAATGCTAGAACATGTTAATATTTAGAGTTAATTTAGATTCCATAATATTTCAGTTATTATTTTTGATTTTTTTATTTTCAATAACTAGTACCGAACCATAGGTTCTTGGTTTGAGAAATGACTTGTTTTTGGTTCCTAGTTTCATTGTAATCAGTAAAACATCTTCATCTTGTCGAGAGGGTCCATGATAATCTTGATAGCATTGTTCATTGTGATGGGAGTAGACCCGACCAAGGGTTATCATCGACCCTGAGCCTGGAACCGGCCCGTGGTCAACAGGCCGGTTAACCGGGTCAACGGTTCGAGGGTCGGAACCGTAATCGGCCCGTCTATAAAAGGGCCGGTTAAGGGTCATGATTTTGCTAACCCGTGAACCGTCGGTTAACCAGCGGTTCAAGGGTTTATTTTAATTTTTTTTTATATTTATAATTTAAAATATATGTTATGATGTATATTTGAATTAATGACCTCCAACTTTAATAATTAGCTTCAACCACTATGCTATAAGAGCGTTGTTTATCTAAATATAGTGTTATAATATATATATTGACCAAACAAATATATCTTACACATTATTTCACGTTATTTTAGTTTAATCCATGGATGAAAACACATTCATACACTGTTTACACTTTATTTCAAATTTTAATAATATTTTTAATTTTTTTTAAAAAAATAAGGATCAAACCGTTACCGTAACCGTTGGTTAACCGGAACCGTAACCGGCGGTTCATGAACCGTAACCGTAACCGTCAAGGAAGGTTAAGGTTAAGGGTCGATGTTTTTTGAACCGTCGAACCGGCGGTTCTGAACCGTCTAACCGGCGGTCTAGATGGGAGTGATGACAAACATTTCAATTTATTTATTTTTAAGAAACAATCATCTTCTTGTTGTCATGCCTCCATCACACTCATAGTGGAGGTACAGTACAATATAACAATTTCAAAAACTAATTTTGTGACTTCGAAGACAATCATGTAAGTTCGGTCTCGCCTTCTACGCACAATGTCGAAATATTCTATATACACATTAATTCAGGAGTCTGCATAGAGACCATAGTCATACCTATAAACCTAACCACATTGTGCTGATTGGAAACAGAGCTCGGTGACCAACATCGTAGTGAACTATCATGAGCCAAAGTTCGGAGTTTTTCAGTACGACATAGTTAGTGAGTAATTTTATGAAATTATGTTAAAATTCTTTCGCCCGTTTGAAATTCATGTTATATAAGTTTTGTAACCTATTTTTCTTTTTTTTTAATCAGTGTTTTTCGATGCCAGTTTAGTAGTGAAGTTTATAACTTTTGAAAACACTGTTTCACTAGGATCCTATGTCGTTGTCGTCGTCAGCCCCAAAATGTGTATTATACATATTTGTATGATACCTAGACACAACATTTGGAGAGACTACAAAATTGGCGTCGAAAATAGCTGATAAAACAAAATAAAAATAGGTTATAAAAATGTATATAACATGAGTTCAAGTGGAGCTTTTCACTTCGACATAGCTAGTGAGTATTGTTTTTAAATTTTGGTAAAATTATTTCCTCTAATTGAACTTTCATGCTATATAAGTTTTTGTAAACCATTTTCTTATCAGTTATCAGCTAGTTTCGTCGTGAAATTTATAACTTTTGACAACTCTGTTGCTTCATGATGTTAGGTCGTTCTCGATAGTCAGGTCAAAAATATGCATTACAAATTGGACAAACAACTCGTTAGAAAATATGATATCTATGACACCATAAATTTCATATTTGGAGAGACTACAACTATATTTAAAAACTCAAATTCAAAATGGCAGAACGGGTGGGTCTAGGATGGCCCGACCCATCATGAGTTGTGCCACCATCGTGAGGGTTACGATTAGGCGCCCAAGTTCCTACATAGAAAAATAAAAAAAATGCAGGATAGCCCAGTAGGTTCTGTACGTTCATGGACTACGGGCCATGTCGGACCTAGTCTTAAAAAATGTGGTGTAGGCATGACAAAACGACAATTGTTTCTTCCAAAATAAATTGAAACACCAACCATCACTCCGAACACAATGAGTGGCATGATGAAGATATTTTACAATGTTTTTTATTAGTTAAATTAACTTAACTTGTGGAATTGGAGACAAGATGAGACAGGAACTAAGAGCGAGGTAATATTCACACTGATTAATGTTTGGGTTGATGAGGATTTGTGGACCATCTGGAATGATGGGTAGATGAATCTCTCACATTCTATTTTATAAAATAGTTTCGTTGTTGCTTCTATGGTAGATGGATCCTCACGTTTTTCTTCCAAAAATCTCAAAGATTTTCCCTTGTTTGGCTTAATACATTTGTAGTACACCTATCTGTGCATGTCAATGATTATATGGACCAACCTGTTTCGCCACTTCTAATTGGAGCTTTCAAATATAGTCGTAGCCTCTCCTTTTTCCTCGAGACATGCAGTTAATACCCGAACCCACGTAACTACACACAAACGAGTACTACAATGTATCAAGCAAAAACCAACGAACTCATACAAGGGAAAAGTTGAGAGATTTCTTGAAGAAAACTCCGTCTACTACCATAGAAGCAGCAATGAAATTATTTTATAAGATACAGGTGAAGGGATCCATCTACCATTGTCATTCCAGCTGGTTAGCCATTCCTCATCAATCAAAACACTAATCATATGAATATCACATCTTTATACAAGCGATCGGCTGAGGAAATGAGGTACAATGGAGGTTGAATTCCAAAAACAACAGCAAGGAATTGTTGGTGAGTCACTATGTTTAAAGGCTTAGTTGTTGTTGTCGTCGTCACTATGTTTAGCTGACCGAGTACAACTTGTTCATTTCAGTTGGTAAAAATATTCGGAATTTCCAACTTCAATCCAGCCTATCTTTTGGTTAATATAAGACAATCATTGATATTATGAAAGATGATTAACTAGTAATAAAGCAAATTAATAGAAACCAATATCTATTATCTTTTACAATACAATGGGAGGCACATAATAACCACTTTTTGGTATGATAAGTCATTTGACATAATTGTCCATCATCTTAAAGAAAATACTATGTTTTCTAAATTGATTTTATAATAATTAATAAACTTATATGACTATGGATGGTGAAGCACTGCGTTTATTCTAAAAGCATAAAATATCAAACCCAGAGGCGGAACCATAATTTTTTTTTTGGGGGGGGTTGGGGGTCGAAATTTATTTTGTTAATACGTAAGGGTAAAAAAAAAAAATTTTTTTGGGGGGATGCGGGCATCCCCTGGGTCCGCCCCTGATCATACCACTCAATGCCACATTTCATTCATTTAAATTAATTCTTGTTGGAAATAATTAATTGGAAACGAGTGGGTCACATTACACAACCACTTATTTTATTAATAGATTGCCTTCATGCCCATTGCGTACGAAACTCCTATGAAAAAATGGACATGATTGCACCTAACTTAGATAAATTTAGAGTTTTTCGATGTGCCACATATATGCACATATGAAACAAGAAAAGTTAGATGCTAGAGTAGTTAAATGTGTGTTCATTGAATACCCTGAACGAGTAAAGGGTTATAAGCTATTGTGTGTTTAACCGGGCCAACACAATATTTTTGTCATTAGTGATGTAACATTTAGGGAAGAACACAACAACGGAATCACATGATTCCAGTGGTAATAACACACTCAAATGATAATCAAATTGAGGTGGAGCTACAAGACCCAAGATACACTCAGATGAACAGTTTCCACTTTCTGATAGTTATCTGTCCAGTGAAATACGAGGCATACCCATCTTGCATGATTATCAACTTACTAGAGACAGAACCCATAGGATCATAAAACCTCCCTAAAGATATGCTCATGTGTCTTGATTTCATATGCATTCAACATGCATTCAATGTCGCCTCTGAGATCAGATGTGATGAACCATCAGAGGCAATGAATTCTAAAGAGAAGAATAAATGGCACCATGTTGTGAGAGAAGAAATGGATTCTCTCATTAAGAATAACACTTGTGATTTAGTGTCAAAGCCAAAGCATCAAAGGATAATTGGATCAAAATGGATCGTTAAAAGGAAGGATAGATTATCAGAGAATGATCCACCAAGATATAAAGCTAGGCTAGTGGCTAAGGGCTTTTCTCAAGTCGAATGAATAGATTTTCCATGAGATTTTTTCCTAGTAGTCAAGCATAGGTCTATAAGGATGATATAACCTTGAGCTTGAACAACTTGATGTTAAAGACAACATTTCTACATGTAAATCAAGAAGAGCAAATTTACATGAGTCAGTCGGAAGCATTTGAAGCTAAGAGTGACATACCATTGGCGTGTTTGTTAAAAATGTCATTATATGGCCTTAAACAAGCACCTAGACAATGATATATTAGATTTGATGACTTTATGGATGGGTGCAAATTCACAACAAGTCTATACTTTTAAATTGAATTATGTTAGTTTTCGAGTAGATTCATACGTTTGGTACTTCGATTATTTATTTTATATGAATTCAGGTAAAAATATAGTTTTATAGAACAAAAAAATGAAAGCAATTTGGAGCCAAAAAGGAGTCCAAAAGGGCAAGAAAAAACAATGTTAAAAAATGCTGATTTTACTATAGTAGCGCCCCAACACTGGGTTTTCAGCGCCCTAGCGTCCATGCTACGGGAATTTAGTGTTTGGTCTGAATGTTCGGCGTCCTAGCACCACCTCTTCAGCACCTCATCGCCGACATCTGCGAGGCTCATGGACTTTTTGAGGTCTAGGTTTTAAAACACGAACCAAACTTAATTTCAAGGGACGTTTTGAGGGTTTACAAGTAAGAACACAGAGAGACGACGACTAGAATAAAAAGGGAAATATATTTTGAAGACGGAGTCAAAGATATCGGTATCTAGGAACAGAGAAGCTTAATCTAATTTGATTTCTTAAACCTTTTCTCTCGAATTTGATGTTGATTAAGAACATGCTTTGTTATTTTATTATTTTCATCATAAACTAAGTTTTATTTTCGAGAGAAACGATAACTTGACTTGAACCAGGGTTTTTTGATTGATTAATTAATATCTTTGGGTTTTTCGTATGGTTTATTTGTGTTTCTTGATTTATCTACGTTCAATTAACTAATCACTAATTGAATTGTTATATTTATGTGAATCAATCATTCAGAATAAGGGATGATGAGTTGGTTACGGTCTGTGATACCATTTCATCATACCGAAGGCTAGGTTTGCATAAGCGCGACTGTAGAACGAGTACGTATAACAATTATTTTGTATTCGTCATCGTTTAATAAAAAAGATTAACCTAAATTCGTCTTGGAGTCCATTGAAATCATTTTAAAATGCTCATTTTTGTCCCATGTGGGCAAGAGTATTATAGGAGTCCACTGAAACAAATATATGAGGGTTAATTTTAAAAAAACAATATTCTCATAGAGTAGGAACATTTACAATATTGGTCTCAAATTTTTAATACTAATCAAATATAGTCTCATAAATACCTTTAATCAACAGTAATCACATATAAATATTTTTAACAAATTAGTCTCAAAAAAATTATATTTTCTTTTATTTTATCAAAAGTGGTCTCAAACTCCACTATTCGATTATATGACCACTTTTGATCACCCTACTAAGAATCAAAGATTAGAAGCAAAAATCGAAATATGTCCCAACATTGAAACCTTTTATATTATTTTCTTGTTGTGGTGAGAAATGGTATTTATATGTAAGCCAAGACGGAAGAATATATCTGGGGATATAATTTCTATGCTTCTCAAATATGATATATTCACGAAACTAAAAAAGAAGCTGCTGGTTAATCCCAAAAAAGAAGAGAGTGTTGGAAAATATAGGTTTAATTTGACTTAGAATGCATCATCTTATGAAAAAGTATGCATACTAAGTTCCGCACTTTGAAAAATGTTTCGAATATTTTATCAAGTTGTCTGATATTTTCTAAGTTTCTATTTGAGTGGAAGGATTTGATATCCTCTGATACACAACATACACACATATACATTTTCTGTATGTCTGATCGGACCAGGAAAGGGAAAATTACGTCCAAAAAACTAGTATAATCATTGTTTCTCACCCAACAAAAATCGTCCGACAATACATAAAATTAAAATCAAACATCAGACAAATGTTTTTATTTGGATCGCATGTTTTGCCCGTTGTAATTGAGGTCAAATGTGGAAGAAAATAATATTCAACAAAAAACTTTATTTATAATAGGCAGTGAATATCAATTTATGACAAAGTATTTTGCGTTAACTAGCAAGCTTTTGTTCTATCGCACACCTTCACATTTATAATCTCCAAGATGACAAGAATAATGTCTCCGAGTTGCTGGTTTTCATTAGTTAAGGGAGACGGAGATGGAGGAACTATTTCTTTGAATTGATATTCACAGTCGGCTGCGTTTTGGTAACTTGAATAAATTTCCAGGTTCAGATTTATGTAGGTACGGCGATCAATGACGGACAAATCCACACGTTGCAAACGATAAAGAGCGGTATCATATTCGTCATAGCAAACACGCAGGGCTTGATTGTCGCTGCCGGTACTTCTCTTGACAAGACCGGATATCTTTGCCATATTGGCTCCAGAAACATCTAATGCTTTATCTACTATAAGTCGGCATAACCCTTCTGGACTGGTCTTCAGGTAGTTGCGGGGATCGGCCCCAATGATATTGATGCAGAGGTCGTTAAAGTGTGTTCTTTGGCATCATTAATGGGATACATCGTCTGCATTGATTTGATAAAATATAAAGCTGAAAGTGCTCAAGGCAAGAATAATTGTCGAAGCTTGCATGTTTCCTGGTGTGGTGTGTTTGAATTTGTTTCTGAAGTAAGCAATATAGGGTTCTTATACATTCAAGCAACTCATGCTATTTTTGTTGAAAGTCAATATATTTAGGTGATCGATTTTGCAAGATTTCAAAGAATTCGAATTTGGTAAATCTGTTATTCATGCATTCAACATGAGATCTTCAGATTTTGCTAATTTCCATTTGAAATTTTTCAAATGCTAGCAATTCAATGAGATAATCTCCTTATGTTATAAATATTACAAAATATAAAAAATCTGGTAAATGGATACTGATATTTTCATCGTTTACTTCAAAATCTCTAGAAGGAATTACCGATATTGTGCATTAATCTAGTATTCTGAATTTCTTAATTGAATAAGGGAGCCAACATTATGATGGGTATGCGATTATTAGCATGTAATGAATGATTTTTTTTTCTTCCAAAAACGAAATGGGATAATTTAATAAAATAATACAAAAATTAAAAATTATTTAAGAAATAATGTTGTTAGAAATTATTTAAGGAAGTAAAGTGAATCGTGAACATAATTAGCGATTCTTTAAAAAAAATATTAAACAAAATCGTGAACCGAGTTCACGATTGTTTTTTAAATTATTTTTAAAGAATCACGAAAACTGTTCGCGATTCTTTAAGAAATTAAAATAAAAAAAGAATCACGAAAAACGTTCGCGATTCTTGGTAAGCTAAACAAAAAACAAATGGACATAAGCCCGTGACTTGTAACGCTAAGAGTCACGGGATTCCTTTTTTATTTTTTTTCAAAAAAATTAATCAAGTTTTTTTTTGCCTTTAAAAGGCTGAATTCAGAAAAATTTGATGCAAGCTTTATTCTTGGCTATCGAAGGTAATTATTTAACTAATATTTTTAAAGTAAATTTTCCAATTATTTGTTGTATATATGCATGCTAATTGTCTATATTGTATCGTTTTTGTAGGTTTTGAATATCTTGATTCTTGATTTTGATGTATGTTTTTTTGAAATTTTATAAAGATAAATTTTATATATGTTATATTTGTTATATGTTGAGTGTATTTTAAATTAGAACAATTGTAAAAAAAATATTATGATTGTATTTAAAAATTTTAAAAAAAATTGCTGGTAAAAAAATTTACCTAAAGAAATGCGAAAATGGTTCAAAATTCTTCAATAATTGAAGAAACGCGAATCAGATTCTCGTTTCTTCAGTAATCTAATGAAGAAATGCGAAGCTGATTCGCGTTTCTTCAATAATCTTTTGAAGAAACGCGAACGCTGTTCACGTTTCTTGTATTGCCAAATCAATTTATTTCGAAGACATATAAGAATATGTTGGAGTATAACAGGATACTCTTCTAGGAGATCATCTACGTAAGTGCGAAGTGTGGCCGCTTCAAATATGGAAATCACTTATGAAATCAAGCGTGGTCCAAGGCCGGAATGGACACAACCGTAAGAAACCAATACAAAAGTTAGCATTGTTATGGCATGGGTTCAATTGTCTAGGTTTACACCAACGACTAAATAATTCAAGACTATAAGTTCACTATTAAGTGAAGTAAAATCCGATTGAATATTACTATGGAAGATTCAAAGCGGCAAGATATATCTCTAGATGCCATAATAGTTCGTGAAAGCACTCAATTGCATACATGCATTAATTTAATTCATGTGGGGGATTGTTGGAATTTTGAAGTAAATAAATAAAAAATAGGCGCTCGATCGGTCGCGACCAAGGCCTTGATCGATCAAGCAAGACAGTAGGGGCTCGATCGATCGAGCACCAGGCTTCGATCGATCGAGCCATGTGTCTGTTGATAGAATGGTGTGTCCAGTCATGTCGGGGTGCGATTTTTCCATGATATGGTGCATCAAAATGGTGTCTTTTGGACACAAACATTTGGTTTACTAAAAATATTAAAGATCAAATTGAGAGCATTTTATTTGTTCATCAAATTTCTTCTTATTGAGTGCTTTGAACTTTTATGGTTTGAGGAATTGTGATTTGGAGTGCTTATCTCAAGTCATAGTCGTTGTATCTTGGGAGACAAATTGCCAAAGCAAACCGTTAGCACCAACGCGGGGCAATATTGTCTTAAGGACAGAGATTACAAATCTCGCATCGACATAAACTTTGAAGACATTGTTATTTTTGTTACTATATTCCTGAGATACACATTGCCAGAGTTAAAATTTTGAACAACATAATTGGCATTAACTGTAGACGTGAAATTTAGGCGGAATAAATCAAATGGTTACGTAACCCTCCTTTATTGACTACCAAAGAGGTGTAAGAAAAATGATTTGCAAATAATTCCTTATATAATGATCAATATTTTTCCATATAGAAACAAAGATATATACTCAGACTTATTATCAGTTCAACTGTTCCAACAACTAAAGAATGAATCTGCTTAAATTATTTTCGCAACCATCTCAATTATTTAGTAAGCGTGCTTTTGTTTAAATCGTTCTTTCGTTTTAAAATTTTATGTACGCTTTAAATTTCGATCGATATGTGATGTATTTTGAAACTCTGATGTTTCTGATGAAAACTATAATTTTCGAAGCACTTTAAATATCGAAATCCAATTGGTAAGGAATTCAGAATTCTATTTCTGAACATGGTGCAGTTGGATTATAACCGACATTCTGATCTGATACGGTGGTTAACCGTTGATCTGAGAAATCCAGACCCTTTATTCGTGGGTGATCTGATATACTGACCTTATCTCTAGGCGGGTTAAATCTAGATAACTGATATCAGTACCAGAAGAAAATTAGAGAATTTATTGTGCTTATTTTAATATGATATATGTTTCTGATATGAAATTATGCTATGTTTGGCTCTGATGAGAGCAATTTTGTTCAGTTTCTGTTTCAGTATTCATATCAAGTTCTGCTTCGATTTTGATGCATTTCAAAAATTATTATGTTTATATATCTTGTAACATTCGATTTAGCTGAGTGTTTTGCCAAATACTTACCGCCTTACCTTCCCACCCAGATAAAAGTAACTCAGAAGTTGATTACGGAGAACAACACCAGTTTTGCTGTTGGTTATCCACTGCCGCTACCAAGATTTCAAGATATTAAAAATATTGAGCTTCCGCTGAATTTATTGTGTTTAAACTATTTTGAGAATAATTTATGTAATTTAAAGTTATAAAACATATTTATGGAATAAAAGACTAGTTTCTGATAAAGTTTATACTATGAGACTTGTTGTTTTCAAATGTTAATTTGGGAGCAATGCCGGTGTTACTTACCCCGATCTCGGGACGTGACATGTACTATTGCAAATAATAACAATATCATTATTTTGGATGTTAAGAGCATTAAACTCAATACATAAAAATCAAGTAAGGAAGTAAGATTAATTATTAAGTAGAAAATTTAGGCAGATACCATAACGTGAAACATTTTTCGAATTAGCCTACCAAAAAAAATTCAAATCTTATAAGTCCATTTTCCTGTTAATAACCCTGATAATCACATGCACCGGCTACCAATGCATAGAGGGTTTCACGTGTTTATAGATTTTGAGCTCGTCATTTTTTGCTTGGACGTATTTATAGATTTTGAGCTCCAACGGTATTTTTTCTGTATTAGGAAGAGATCAGCTTTCCAAATTCAGATTGTCTTCTTTCCTATTTTGTTAAGCAACGGCTCTTTGTTCTGATGGTAATGGTGGTGGAGATATAGCAGGGTGCGCCGCTCTGTTGTACCTTTGTTAGAGAATGTTGTACTTATTTTGTCTCGTTGCTTAGTGCTCTTACTGGGTGGTTAGACTTCTGCTGGTTTTCTTTGTTCAACTGGTCGTTCATCCTCTTGTGACCAGTAGATGTCTTTGTTCAGTGTGAGACTATCCGGTTGATGGTTGTCCAGTAGATGTCCATCCGGTTGATGTCTGTATCCAGTTGATAGCCATCCAGTTGATGTCTGTCCGGTTGGTGTCTATCCAGTTGGTAACCATCCAGTTGATGTCTGTCCGGTTGATGTCTATCCAGTTGGTAACCATCCAGTTGATGTCTGTCCGGTTGATATCTATCCAGTTGGTAACCATCCAGTTGATGTCTGTCCGGTTGGTGTCTATCAAGTTGGTAACCATCCAGTTGATGTCTGTCCGGTTGGTGTCTATCCAGTTGGTAACCATCCAGTTGATGTCTGTCCGGTTGATGTCTATCCAGTTGGTAACCATCCAGTTGATGTCTGTCCGATTGATGTCTATCCAGTTGGTAACCATCCAGTTGATGTCTGTCCGGTTGATGTCTATACAGTTGGTAAGTCTTCAACATCCAGTAGGTGTTCATCCAGTAGGTGTTTGTCACCCGGTTGGTCTTTATCACCCGGTAAGTCTTTATCACCCGGTAGGTGTTCATCCAGTAGGTGTTTGTCACCCGGTTGGTCTTTATCACCCAGTAAGTCTTCAACATCCGGTAGGTGTTTGTAATCACCAAAACATAGAAATCGTTTCCCAATAATTTTCCCCTTTTTGGTGATGACAAAACTAAGCAATAACGATTTCATACTTGAATAATTTAAGTGGTGAATCGTGAAAAGACTTGAAGACATAATGGAAAGGAAATTTTCATTTGTTATAAAGATAAGCAGATTACAAGTTGTAATCAAACTAGACAATTGAGCGAGATTCATCTTCATTTAAGATGAATTCTGATAACTGGATTTAACCTAAGACAAATCTAATTCTACATAATATAGCTGATACATGACAAACTGTAAAACAAACAATGTAGACCGGAGAGCTTCGATCCACCTAGTTGCGGGGAGGAAGAGCTTCGATCCACCTTGTTTCAGAGAGGACGAGCTTCGATCCACCTTGTTTCAGAGAGGACGAGCTTCGATTGGGGAGATAGTCAAATGTATATTCATCAGGCCTCCATGGATTCACCCATGAAAATATTCTATCTCTGTTTTCCCCCTTTTTGTCATCAGCACCCAGATAACTCCTGATTATGGTTCCTGACTGATGATGAGCATCAGAGCAGAATCCAAACGCTGAATCTTAACGGAGCTGGGTTAGATAAGTAATCAACCCATGAGGGGTTGATTTAGATAAGTAATAAACCCATGAAAATGAACAATTGCGAAGAGAAAACCAAGGAATTTTCAAGGAATTGAAAATAATCATGATGAGTGAATGTGTGTTATACAAACAAAAATGAGTCTCTATTTATAGAAGAATTTCATTGAACACAATAATGATGGTACGATAAACATGGAAAAAGTCAAATGAAAACAGTAAAAAGATAAGAGTAATTAATAAGAGATCAGAAAATGATATTATTTCCTCCCTAACCAATGTCGGGAATAGTCGCGCTTTTCGGTAGATGGTTGGTGCGGACTTCGAGATCTTTGCTGAGTAGATGGTCTGGACTGAGTGGATGCTTCAGCTGTAGTGGATGAACAATTTGCTGGACTCGGATCTCGCTGGGACTGAGGAGCAGGTATGCTTGACTCAGGCAGTCTTCTAATAATTTGAGGGGCAGCAGGCAGACTATTGCATAAATCTTGAATTTGGGAAGCAAATGCTGCCTGCATGGTTGCCAGCTGATCGGTCAAGACTTTCTTGACATCTTCGATCTTATCTCCAAGGGCCAGTGAGGTGGCAGCTTGAAGTGATTCATTATGTTGATTTATCTGAAGATGAGCCTGCCCTATTCGAGAGAATGAGTCTGCAAATGCATCCGCAACAAAAGTTTGAAGTCTGGTGACAATAGACGTCAAGCTGTTTAAGTCCCTATATACATGCTGGAACTGAGTATCAATATGCTGCTGATGGCTTCCAAGAATAAGAGCCGCAGTGCGCTCTTCCTGTTTAAGCTTGTTGACATCACTGGCTAGTGCAGAGATTGCATTGGAAAGATGTACTAGCTGATCAGCAATGTCAGGTGGCCCTTCCAGAGGGATATAGGTTTGGAAGTCAAAGAAATCATCTGAAGGATCTTGAGCCATTGACTGATCCAGAGCCTCTATTTGAGGTGCAGTAGCAGTAGTGAGAACTCCGGGATGATCCTGAATAACTGCAGGGGTGAGTGAAGCAGGGGCTTCAACAGTTGGTGCAGCATTTGCGTCTGTGGCAATAACAGCCATGCTATCTGCGGCTTGGTCCAGCGCAGCTGCAGACGACTGGGTGTGATCATTTGAATGTGAGGACTCGCTGGGTTCAGGATTACCAGAAGATATGGTAACTTGATGCACCACAGTCTGAATCACTGTGTCCACATTCTCATGATCAACAATCATCAGTTGGGTCAGTTGATCATGTGTAGGACTGAGAGCAGTAGATAAAGGTTGAGCAGTTGTAGAGGTGGTCTCCATGGCAGGAGGAGGTGCCTCCAAGGCAGTTGAAGATATCGCCACATCAGTGGTAGCTATCTCCAAATCAGTCGTTGCTATCTCCAAAGCAGTAGTTGTTATTTCCAAATCAGTTGGATCAGTACTTGGACTATTTACAGCTGTAGAGCACGAGTGAAGACCAGTTGATATGCGAAGATCATGGAGAGCTATGATCGCTTTTATTTTAAACAATTAATTCCAATGTAGCGATTTTATGCCGCAAGTGCACGATTGTCAAGTTTTAGTATAGTAAATGAAGAACAGGTTGTCGAACCCACAGGGACTAGTAGTAATTACCACGTTCGATTAGAATTTCTATATTTAACCTACGATTATGGAATGATTATCAAACTAAATAGACTTAAGCACAAAAATTAACCTAAACAAGAGTGATGGATGATTGAAGAGAATTTATAAACGAATTATCAAGACGTCGGTTCACCCATGTAATCCCCCAAAAGTTGTCTATTAATTAAGATTCAAAGTTCTATGTTCTAGGGTGACGAGTTTTCCTATTTCATTCGCTATACCTTGGTCCGGTTATAACAAGTCTAGCATTAATCTACGATAGACCACTCCCGTGTCTTTATTGAATGATTAATACCAAAAAACGCTTCGTGAAAACTACTAGCCTTCGATTTTGGTAAATCTATTGCTATCACGTGTGCTAGATTTTACTTGGTCCGTCTCAACCTAAAACCCACGGCCTAATTTACTACGTCGTATCGTAATCTCCTATGATCAATTCAATTACGATTACCAATATCATGCAAAAGGTAGCTAATCTTTTACAAGCATTAACAACATAAATTATGCGCAAATATCATAGAATTCAAATCAAAACCGTTATTTAACTCAAGGGTTAAAACATGGGATCCCCTATGTCTTGACAAATATTTTAGCCAACAACCATAATCAAATTATAATGTAAAAACATGTCTTTAAACAAATTTAACATCACAATATGATATAAAAATAATCAAGTTCAGAAATACTAAGATAACGAAGATGTCGCTCCGTGCGTCGCTCCGTTCTTCCGTTCCTTGCGTTGCTCTTGCTCTTCAATGATTTGTGGTCTTTCTTTTGATGGAGGAGTGGGTGCTAGGTTTCAGAAAATGTGTGCAAAAGCCCTTCAAAACGTCTCAAAATCTTCTATAAATAGTGTGGAGGAGTTTTGCAAAGTTTGGACACTAAATCACCAAGTAGGAAACAAAATCACGATTTTTCAGGGTTTGGCGATCGATCTTCGTCATTTGGCGATCGATCGCGGAAACATTCTGGATGGTGGCGATCGATCTTCGTTATTGCCGATCGATCGCGGACCGCAAATCTCCAATTTTGCGATTTGGTCCCTCCTTTTCCAGATTTGCTCAGTTTGGTCCTTTTCAGCATTTTTAAGCCCATTTCATCCACTTTTATGCATTTGGACCTAGATTCCTGACATATACAAATATATACCAAAACTTGTAATATTTTCTAGGAATCACTACAAAAACACCCCTAATCATATATAAAATTAAGTGTAAAAATCACACTTATCAACTCCCCCAAACTTAAGCTTGATCGTCTCGAGCAAGAAATAAAATCAAACAGTAGAGTTCAATATTAAAGATTCAAGTAAACCACTTCGCAGTCAATCATGTAACTCAGACATCTCACTTACAGACGAACAAGAATCAATCATAAAGTTTAACAAGTTGTTTTTCTCTTAGATCAAGCAACACGTCGCCAACTCAGAACGTGCGTGTGTGCTATTGTCACTTTCAAGTTTCATGCAATTTCATAGATCAAATCATGCTAGTCAATGAAAAGTAAGATTATCGTTGAGCACCCTTAGTCCTATTTTCAAACAGCTTCTCCACTAATGTAGTCACTCCCTAGACTTGGATCAATAGGTCTTTTTAAGATTGTAGTGTTAGGCCTAGGTGTTGGCTTCAAAGAAAAGATAGGATAGCACAAAGAAGAGAGTATAAGCATGTAATGTTCATAGTTTTAGCATAAAAATGAGCTTCTCTTCTTTTTCTTTTAGCCTTGGCCACTTTGGGTCTTATTTAATCACTTTTTCTCAAGGCTTTATCTATCTTTTTCTTTTCTCATCCATCATTTTTTCATTAATAAGCTCATCCAAATGTAGCAATTCATGTGCATCCAATGAGAATCATTATACTCCCTTTGGGTAAGGATAATTCTTTTCAATTTAAGATCAAAAAGGTGGATATAATAAGTTGCCAAAAAAAAAAAATTGTTGAATGGGGGCTAATAGTATGTTAAACACACTCCATTCTTTTTGCAATTAGGCTCAAATTGGGACACTATAGATTGATAAATACATGGTAAGCTTGAAAGGCTCAAACGGTCCAAAGATCGCCTAGATCATTTCCAAGTCGAGTTTATAACTATAAAATTTCGCCTCAAAGTGTCATCATCAAATAGTTTCTAAGGTACTCTAAGATGCTCAAAAACAATTCATTAAGTTCACAAAAAAAAATTTCACTACTACAAGTGCAATTCACAAGATTGTGACTCAAATGTGCTCAAAATATTCCTCATCTTTGACATGCTACTCAAAACAAGATATTCACAAACAAGTCTTACAATCATCAAAACTCAAGTTGACATGCATAGTGAGATTAATATCATCATGGAATAGAGACCACTACTATGATTCATTCTTATCTTACTAATTGAACTCATTTTCAAGAAAAATTTGTTGGTGCTCAAGAAACGATACAATTCCCAAATAAGAAGCATGACACAGTAATGCACTCCCCCAAACTTAATTCATGCATTGTCCTCAATGTAATAAGCATGGAAAATAGGACAAAACATTTACCGTTGACAACGACCGTCAGGGATCGTTGTCCAATTCATCATCAGCTCGTGGGGCATAGTGTTGGAACACATCACAGCACGCATGGAGTTTCTAACCATAATCAAAACAAAAACAAAAGCAAAACGAAACAAACCAAAAACAAAGCAAAAGGATGAGAAAAAGTTCTTGATTTATAGTCTCAAGCTACTTATCACCACATTTTCTCAAAGGTTGGGATGGTGTGTGGAGCATGAATCTCCGTAATCAACTGGGTAATGCCTCAACCTCTCATCATTAACGACATAAGTGCCTAGAATAGGATCACTTACCTTAATGGCTTCATGCGGGTATATCTTGGTAACAGTGAATGGTCCAACCCATGAAGCTTTTCGCTTGCTTTGGAAAATGCGAGGTGGTGGCGCTTTATGCAATTGGACTGTCTCTCCCTTCATAAACGTCCTTTTATCTTTTTGCTTCTTCGCCTTCCTTGGCTTCACCATGTCATGGATCTGGCCTTCTTCAGTCTCTAGTTCGGTCTTCACCTTCATCTTATCTGTATCTTGCACCACATCAACAAGCAAAGTGTCAATCATGTTAACTTTTAGATAATCATGCTCGTTGTGTGCGTGTGTTGAAGATTTGAACATATTGAATGTAACCCGATCCTCTCCTACACGGAGGATCAACTTCCCTTCTTCAACATCAATGATGGCTCTTCGAGTAGCCAAGATGGGCGTCCCAAGATCAATGGCATTCTCACATCCTCCTCCATATCCAGCACTAGGAAATCCACCGGGAAGGTGAATTGATCTATCTTTACTGGAACATCCTCGACGATTCCTAGTGGGTAGGTGATAGACTTGTCTGCCATTTGCAACACCACCCTTGTGGTCTTCGGCTCTCCCAGTCCAAGTCGCCTAAAAACAGACAAAGGCATTAAGTTCACACTATCACCTAAATCACATAATGATTTAATGGAAGAAATAGGCCCAATAGTGCAAGGAATAGAGAAACTCCCTGGATCTTTTAACTTGGTAGCCGATTTCTTTTGCACAATAGCACTACATTCCTCAGTCAAAAAGACAGTCTCGTGCTCTCCCAATTTCTGCTTCTTAGACAACATCTTCTTTAAGAATTTAACATAATTTGGCATTTCTCGTAAGGCATCAATAAATGGTATATCTATATGCAAATTCTTAAGCATGTCTAAAAATTTGGCAAAGTTTGAATCAACCTTAGCCCTATTAACTGCTGCAGGGAATGGGAGCGGAATGTGTACCTTTTCTTGTGGTGTGATTAGTGTAGTGTCTCTAGTGGACTTACCCTTGTTGCGTGGCTGCTCCTTCTCCTCTTGCTTAATAGCAATCTTTTCAGTCTCCTTCTCATCACCAAGTTCTTTTCCACTCCTTAGGGTCACGGCATTGGCTTGCTCCCTTGGATTCTTCTCTGTGTCACTCGGTAGAGTTCCTTGTGCTCTCCCAGCCAAGATAGTTGCCAACTGCCCTACTTGAAGCTCCAAGCTTTTGATAGATGAATCTTGTTTATTCATCCTTGTTTCAGTTGAGGATATGAACTTGGTCAATAGCTCCTCCATGCTCGGCTGTGGTAGATAACCCGGTGGTGGTTGCGGTTGATACCTCAACCCTGTATTTTATGGATATGGGCAAGGGTTGTTTTGCGTCCGGTTTCCTACATAATGCACAGCTTCATTAGTCTGAACGAATGGGTTACCTGTTTGGCATTCAACGCTCGGATGATTTCCTCCACATAGGTCACAAGTAATCCCTTGAGCTTTCATCCCTGTCATGCTCATGCTATCTAGTCTTTTGTTCAATGCCTCAATTTGAGCGGCCAACGCAGTAACTTCGTTCACTTGATGAACTCCAACTTGATTCTTTGGAACGTTCCTCTCGGACTGCCATTGACAGCTATTAGCAGCCATCTCCTCCAACAGTGTATAGGCCTCCTCCGGCGTCTTTCTCATCACAGTACCTCCTGATGCTGCGTCAATCATAGAACGTTTATCATAAAATAAACCGTTATAGAAAGTTTGTACCTGTAGCCAGATGGGAAGGCCATGGTGTGGGCATCTCCTCAGTAAGTCCTTGAAGCGCTCCCATGCTTCATACAGTGTTTCAGGATCATGTTGCGCAAATGTAGTGATATCATTTCGCATCTTAGCAGTCTTTGATGGTGGGAAGTATTTTGACATGAAAGCTTGCACCATCCCATCCCAAGTGGTAATTGATCATGTAGGAAAAGAATGCAACCAAGATTTAGCTTTATTATTTAAAGAGAAAGGGAACAGTCGTAACCTGATGACGTCATCAGTGACGCCATTATGCTTGAAGGTGTCGCATATTTCCAAGAAATTCGCTATGTGAGTGTTGAGATCATCAGTGGTCGCTCCCCCAAGGGTTCAAACATGGGATCCCCTATGTCTTGACAAATATTTTAGCCAACAACCATAATCAAATTATAATGTAAAAACATGTCTTAAACAAATTTAACATCACAATATGATATAAAAATAATCAAGTTCAGAAATACTAAGATAACGATGATGTCGCTCCGTGCGTCGCTCCGTTCTTCCGTTCCTTGCATTGCTCTTGCTCTTCAATGATTTGTGATCTTTCCTTTGATGGAGGAGTGGGTGCTAGGTTTCAGAAAATGTGTGCAAAAGCCCTCCAAAACGTCTCAAAATCTTCTATAAATAGTGTGGAGGAGTTTTGCAAAGTTTGGACACAAAATCACCAAGTAGGAAACAAAATCACGATTTTTCAGGGTTTGGCGATCGATCTTCGTCATTTGGAGATCGATCGCGGAAACATTCTGGATGGTGGCGATCGATCTTTGTTATTTCCGATTGATCGCGGACCTCAAATCTCCAATTTTGCGATTTGGTCCCTCCTTTTCCAAATTTGCTCAGTTTGGTCCTTTCGCCATTTTTAAGCCCATTTCATCCACTTTTATGCATTTGGACCTAGATTCCTGACATCTACAAATATATACCAAAACGTGTAATATTTTCTAGGAATCACTACAAAAACACCCCTAATCATATATCAAATTAAGTGTAAAAATCACACTTATCAAGCTTGCTCGGCCATTTCCATTTTTGGTCCAAGAGCATTCAGAACTGCTCTGTCATGATTCTCTATGCCTGAGTCACCATTGAATTGCTGAAGACGGGATTCAACAAGGGTTTGAAGTTCGCCTACATAGTTCATGAGACGAAAAAGATCCCTCAGCTCCAGACTCTTCTCAGGGTCCGCGACTTGAAGATAAGCCAAAATTTGGTTCTCATCTTCCCGTGCTTGATCCAGGATAGGAATGAAATCATTAAATCGAATTTTCACCCGTGCCTTCACCCATCGATCAAAAAGTTGTAGTTGTGGCTGCAGCTTGGCTTCAACTGTATCCATGACTATTTGTATCTCATAGGCAACAGGTGTGGACACTGGAGCCATAAGAGTCTTTCCTTTTCCAGCGGTGGTGGTCCTTGGATGACAGTAGGGACACAAGGACTTGGGTGTCCTAAAACTGATTGAGCCGGGTGCTTGCTGAGAGCTCACCAGTGCGGAAGGATTGGCAGCTGGAGCCACTGATGGATCAAGTACCATGGCTAATGAAGCAGGTGAAGTAGTTGGTTCTCAGGAGGAGGATTTTCAGGGCTGGGTTCTCTACCAGGGATATCTTCCGTCGGACCTGCAGAAGAGATGGTATCAGAAGCAGCAATGCCTCTCTGTCGGAAAGCAGGAGGAGCCCCTTTTCTGGTTCTGGGCTTCTTAGGAGGAGGTGGTGGAGGAGATGACTCATCAGATTCAGATATGGTTTGTCCAGAATCACTAATAACTTGAGTTGATCGGCGCTTCGTCAACCCAACCTCTCTGCCACTCCGCTGTCTGTGTAGCTGAAGATACTTAGCAGTTATAAGTCTGCCTGGATGAAGTTTGGATAGAACCCCGGTTTTAATGTTTTTGCTGGCAAAAAGGCTGCGTAGTGGTAGGGCGAAGCCTGATTGACCTTTTCCAGAAACAACGAGACCAGTGAGAATTTGAAATAGTACAACTGACCAGTTTATTTCCAAGCCTTTGTATATGGCACTCATAACATCAAATTTTTCTGGGGTGATGATATCAAATGACCCGGCTTTACACAGTAGCCCCTTGGAAATGATATCCGCCAGTTGTCGGAAATGACTCTTCATTAACACTTTCCTGAACGGAGGACGTTGAAGGCGATTTGTAGAGTCAGAAAATATGATGGGCATATCTTCCCTTAGCTCCACTGGAATAGTGGAGAAATCAGTAAGTCCTGTGGAGGGAAGACACAGGTGAGTGGCAAATTCAAGTTGGGTGATTGTAACCAGCTGTTCGGAGATGGATGCCACCACGGAGCCATCAACAACTTTTGCAGTAGCGAAGAACTCGTGTAATTCTTCCTTGTAGAACGTTGGGGCCTGGCTTAGGATCACTAAGAGACCGAAGGTATCCAACTTGTGAAACAGTTCCTTTGTCTCTTTATCAGATGATGTGGAGATTGAATGAAAATCCACATGAACAACATTAGTGATAAAACTTGGTTGGGTATTCTTCGACATTTCTGATGAATATGCGGAGAAAGCACCAACAATCCTGTTGAGTAAAATTTTCTGGAAGGAAAGTTAATCGCAGTGAATTGTTGGAGAAGATAAAGAGTAATAACCAATAGTAATGGCGGTTAAAGATAGAAGTATATGTAACGTCGTACTGTAGATGAGCGGACACATGGGTACGTGGCGATCATCTAACGATTTAAAGATTTTAAAAAAATAATTAAAAGGACAGGATTTGGGCGGGATTCAAGTAATTTATTTTTATAACAAAAAGATGAATTTAAATTCCGACGTTCCAGTAGGTTAATGGGTATAGAAGGTTATTTTAGTCAAAGCATACTTGGCAAGTCTGCTGGTATGTAGGGTCCGACTGGTAGGGAACATCTACTGGTATGTAGAGTCCTACGGGTATATATACACCTACTGCAGCAGACCATTGTATTACCAGCTGAGCTTGAATAACCAATATAAAATATAACAGAAATTCCCCCTTAATTTATGCGAATAAACTAACGGTAGAGGTTTTGTGAAAATGTCTGCTGCCTATTGTTCAGTAGAAATATACTCCAGCCGAATTTCTTTCTTCATTACGTGATCTCTGATGAAGTGATGACGAATGTCAATATGTTTGGTACGCGTATGAAGAACCGGATTATAAGTAATGGCTATGGCAGATGTATTGTCACAAAATATGGGTGCTTCAGTGGATTCAATTCCGTAGTCTCTCAGTTGTTGTCGAATCCAGAGCAGTTGAGCACAGTAGCTTCCAGCAGCAAGGTATTCTGCTTCTGCAGTAGATGTTGCTATGGATGTTTGCTTCTTGCATCCCCGTGAAATTAGTCTATCGCCAAGAAATTGACAATATCCACTGGTACTCTTTCTGTCAATTTTACAACCAGCATAGTCTGCATCCGAATATCCGATCAGATTAAAAGTTGAGTCTCTTGGATACCATAGACCGACATTCTCAGTTCCTTTCAGATATTTAAGAATTCTCTTGACAGCAGTGAAATGCGACTGCTTGGGATTTGCTTGAAATCGGGCGCACATACAAACTGCAAACATAATGTCTGGTCGGCTGGCTGTTAAGTATAGCAATGATCCAATAATGCCTCGATACATTGTAACTTCGACTGGTATTCCTGAATTGTCCAAGTCGAGTTTGGCAGATGAACTCATTGGTGTAGCAGCAGCTGAGCTGGTACTCATTCCATATTTCTTCAGCAGCTCTGATAGTTCTCCCATCATGCTCATCTCAAATTGATCCTGCATGATTTTAGAAAATCTTTCGCACAATTTTGAGTTAGTACTGCCTAAAATAATATCATCAACATATATTTGAACAAGCAGAGTATGATCACCCTTTGTGAATTTGAAAAGAGTCTTGTCCACCGTGCCAATGGTAAAGTTATGCTCAGTTAAATATTTTGATAGAGTTTCATACCATGCACGGGGAGCTTGCTTCAGACCATACAAAGCTTTATTAAGACGAAATACATAAGATGTCTGCTGATGACTTTCAAATCCAGGAGGTTGTTCAACGTAAACTTCTTCCTGGAGTTTGCCGTTAAGAAACGCACTCTTAACATCCATCTGATAGACTTTGAAGTCTTTAAAAGCAGCAACTGCAAGAATATACGAATTGCTTCTAGTCGAGCTACATGGGCAAATGTTTCATCAAAATCAATGCCTTCTTCCTGTCTGTAGCCCTGTGCGACTAATCTTGCTTTATTTCTGATTACTGTTCCATTTTCGTCTAATTTATTCCTAAATACCCATTTGGTGCCTATTATAGTGTTGTGGTCGTGGTACTAAATACCATACTTTGTTTCGCTCAAACTGATTTAGTTCTTCTTGCATAGCGTCTACCCAGGGTGGGTCTAACATAGCATCATCAATCTTCTTAGGTTCTAAGTGAGATATGAATGCAGCATGAAGGAATTCATTGATTAATTGTCCTCTGGTGCGTAGAGGAGCAACAGGGTTACCTATGACCTGCTCGGGAGGATGATCCTTCATCCACCGGAGCGGAGGTCCAAGAGGATTGAGCCCTTCATTTGACTGGATATGAGTGGGCAGTTCAGAAGTGCTGATTGATGCATCTTTTTCATTTGCTCCCTCTACTGCAGCAGGAGTATGTGCATTAATGTCATTGTCAGCTGGCTGCAGTGCTTGTTGACTAGCAAACTCCTCTGTTTGAGCTTCAGGAACTTCTAGTTCTAAGGAGCATTCAGTCCTGCTTCTGTAATTTGTCTCATCATCAACATTTTCATCAATGTAAGTGCTTTCCAGTCGATTGCTCAAATGTGGATTTGCATATCAGATACCTTATAGTCAGTAGGTTCATCAAATTTTACATGCACTGATTCTTCTACAATAAGAGTTCTATTATTAAATACTCCAAAGGCTTTACTAACTGTAGAATAACCAAGAAATATTTCAGTATCAGATTTGGCATCAAAAGCGGTGAGATGAGTCTTTCCATTGTTGTGAATAAAACATTTGCAACCAAACACATGGTAAGAAATATTTGGCTTACTGCCATTCCAGATCTCATAAGGGGTTTTATTTGCTCGCTTATTAATCATTGATCTGTTCTGCGTATAACAAGCTATGTTGACAGCTTATGCCCAAAATCTCTGCGAAACTTCGGATTTCGCAAGCATAGTTCGCGCAGCTTCTTTCAAAGTGCGGTTCCTACGCTCAGCAACTCCGTTTTGTTGAGGAGTTCTAGCAGCAGAGTATTCGTGTTTAATACCAAGGTCATCTAGATATGATTCGAGTGACTGATTGGTAAACTCAGTACCCTTATCACTGTGAATTCTATCTATCCCACGCGATTTCTCATTTTGAAGTCTTTTCAGTAGTTTGATCAGCTTTGGAGTAGCCTGATCTTTGCCACTTAGGAACAGGACTCACGTAAAACGAGTGTAATCATCTATTAACACTAGGGTATACTTCATTCCCCCTAGACTTGTTACTGGTATAGGACCAAATAGATCCATATGCAGCAACTCTAGGCACCGAGAAGAAGATTTACTCCCTTTGTTCTTAAAGGAGGATCTGATTTGCTTACCAAGTTGGCATGCTGCACAGATCTTATCTTTTGAGAACTCAATTTTGGGCAGTCCAATGATTAGATCAAGTTTACGCAGACTGGCAATAGTTTTAAAATTTAAGTGACTCAATCGTTTGTGCCAAAGCCAATTTTTGGAAGTATTCAGGGCAGCAAAGCAAGTAGAGGATGTAGGCTGATTAAGATTCCAATCAATTTTATAAGTGTTATCATGCCTTCTTCCTACAAGTAATATACTACCATCAGTAGATTTGATTGTGCATGAGTGCTGGTTGAACTCTACAGAATGAACATTGTCACAAAGTTGACTTATGCTAATTAAGTATTAGCATAGATTTTCAACTAACAAAATATCTTTAATAATAATGTTACCGTAGATAATCTTACCCTTACCCACGGTTCTACCTTTCGCGTTGTCTCCAAAAGTTATTCTGGGTCCGGTGGAGTCCACCAGTTCAGACAATAAGCTCACATTTCCTGTCATATGTCTAGAGCATCCGCTGTCCAGAAACCATTCTGAGCTCCTAACTTGATGCATTCTAGTTTCCTGCAATTAAAGCGATAAAATGATTGGTACCCAATCCTACTTGGGTCCAGGCAGGATTAGTCCTTTCGGAACCCACACTTGTATGACCCTGAGTGGCTTAGGTCGGTCTGTGTTCTGAAATGTGTTGCATTCATAAATGATGGTGATGGTCTTGACTGTGTAGTGTGATAATGAGTGTATGCATGTGCTCTTGGTTTGTAGTTCCTGTTGTTTGGCATATACCTCTTCTGGATGGGCATACAGTTGTAGTACCAGTTGGGTTTAACCTCTCTAGCTGCTCGACCAGTGGGTTTAAATTCATTTCTGAACTTTTGCCCAGGTTTAGCTTTCTTGATTGGTTCAACATAACCAATACCACGGTGTGATGCCTGTTCCTTAATGAGTGTTGCTTTAACAGGTTCTTTAACCAGTTCAATGGGATCATATACTGTGCTTGATTTAACAAAATTCATTGTTTGAATCTTGTTTCTTTCTAGACACACTCGAGATTTGATGCCGGATGAATTACTATCATTGTTTGAGTAGCCTATACCGGTGAGATCACCAGCAAGTCTTATCGACTCAAGCATTTCATCTTTTCTGGCAGTAGATGCATTCCATGTGCGAACCAGCTTACTGAGTTTCTGGTTTGCACATGTTGCTTCATCCCTTTCTTTCTCGAGCTGACTTACTATATCCCTCAAGCTTTTCAACTCAGTGGATTGTTCACAATCACATTCGTTGTTCTGCTGTTTTGTTGGGACTTGTTGTTCAGTCTTGTAGTTCTCGAAGGATTCGTACAACATCTGATACTCATTTATCATGTCTTGTAATGCATTTGTGAGCTCAATATGTGTAAATTCAGAAAGATTAGGATCATTTACCTCACAGTCGTCGTTGGCCATTAGACAATGAACTTCTTCATCTTCACTGTCACTGGACGAGCTGGAAGAAATTTCTGATTCTGAGTCAGCCCATTTGTTCTTGTTTTCTTCCGCCACCAGTACTTTCTGTTCTCTGTCTCTTCTGGATGATCTTCTATTCTCTTTAGACTTTCTATATTCTTTTGGTCCTTTCTTTTGATCATCCTTCTTCGGTTTAGGACAGTCAGCAATAAAGTGTCCTGGTTTGAGACAATTAAAGCATACACGTTCATCTTCATCTGATCTATTCTTGAAGCTTTGTCTTCTTGGGTAGGATTGATAAGTCTTTTGATTTTTCTTCATAAACTTTCCAAATTTCTTGACAAATAGCACCATTGCATCGTTGCATATTTTTTCAGGAGTCATCTCTGTTGTGACAGGTGGAGCTTCAGATGCAGTAAGAGCTTTTGTTGGTTGACTGGTGCTGGGTTCATCTTCAATCCGAATACCTAGTTCGAACTCATAAGCTTTTAAGTAAGCAAATAAGTCGTGTAGGTTTATCTTGTTTAGATCTTTTGATTCTCTCATAGCAATCATCTTTACATCCCATTCTCTTAGGAGTCCTCTCATGACTTTTAGAGTGACTTCCCTGTTGGATAGGTCTTTACCAAGGCTATTGAGTTCATTTATGATGCCAATTACTCTCTCATCATATTCGCTTAGAGTTTCTCCGGACATCATTTTGATGTTTTCAAACTTCTGTAAGGCAACAGTGAGCTTGTTCTCCTCGGTTTGATCATTTCCTTCGCACAGCTGAGCAATCTTTTCCCAGATGTCCTTTGCAGTGGGACACATCTTGATCTTGTTGAACATATTTTTGTCCAGAGTTTTGAACAGTATGTCTTTTGCCACATTGTCTAGATTTGCCTTTTTCTTTTCTTCGTTTGTCCAGAAGGATCTATCATTTTCAACCATCTGAGGTTCACCACCAGAGATAGCAGTTGCTGTATTGACTTTCATGATCTTCATTGGTCCATCAGTGATGACGAACCACATATCATCATCTTGGGCACTTAGATGTGCTTGCATACGAATTCTCCAATCGTCATATTCATCCTTCTTGAACATTGGAATCTTCCTGTTAAGTATTACAGTTGCTTCTCAATATCAGGAAAGTCAGCAGACACTGATTATAGTGCGGAAGACGTCTGCTGGACTTGTGAGGAATAAAACTGAGTAGTAAATAAGCAATAAACAAATGACACAAGTATTGTTTCTGGAAGTTCGAAGCACAACGCTTCTACGTCTCCCCTTCTTCCTTTGCAGGAAAAATTCACTAGAAGATTTGGTTTACACTTTTACAGTATACAACCTTCTCAGGCACTCACACAACTTGGCCTAAACTCCTAGCAATCACAATTTCTTAACTTGATTACATAAGATTCTATGACACTCTTTACAAAATAAACTTTTAGCTTAGAGTGTTCATGAGCAGCAGACTTCAGTTGGATATACTCTGTCACAGATTCAGTTGTACTTCTTGTCTGCTCTTTTGCTGAACTTTTAGAATATTAGTAAGTTGATTTTCTGTTTTGATGAAGTATTCCTCTTTGATTGAATAATTCGCTCAGCTAACCTCTTCATTTTTTGCTTGGACGTATTTATAGATTTTGAGGTCCAACGGTAGTTTTTCTGTATTAGGAAGAGATCAGCTTTCCAAATTCAGATTGTCTTCTTTCCTATTTTGTTAAGCAACGACTCTTTGTTCTAACGGTAATGGTGGCGGAGATATAGCAGGGTGTGCCGCTCTATTGTACCTTTGTCAGAGAATGTTGTACTTATTTTGTCTCGTTGCTTAGTACTCTTACTGGGTGGTTAGACTTCTGCTGGTTTTCTTTGTTCAACTGGTCGTTCATCCTCTTGTGACCAGTAGATGTCTTTGTTCAGTGTGAGACTATCCGGTTGATGGTTGTCCAGTAGATGTCCATCCGGTTGATGTCTGTATCCAGTTGATAGCCATCCAGTTGATGTCTGTCCGATTGGTGTCTATCCAGTTGGTAACCATCCAGTTGATGTCTGTCCGGTTGATGTCTATATAGTTGGTAACCATCCAGTTGATGTCTGTTCGGTTGGTGTCTATCCAGTTGGTAACCATCCAGTTGATGTCTGTCCGGTTGGTGTCTATCCAATTGGTAACCATCCAGTTGATGTCTGTCCGGTTGGTGTCTATCCAGTTGGTAACCATCCAGTTGATGTCTGTCCGGTTGGTGTCTATCCAGTTGGTACCAGTTGATGTCTGTCCGGTTGATATCTATCCAGTTGGTAACCATCCAGTTGATGTCTGTCCGGTTGATGTCTCTCCAGTTGGTAAGTCTTCAACATCCAGTAGGTGTTCATCCAGTAGGTGTTTGTCACCCGGTTGGTCTTTATCACCCGGTAAATCTTTATCACCCGGCAGGTGTTCATCCAGTAGGTGTTTGTCAGCCGGTTGGTCTTTATCACCCGGTAAGTCTTCAACATCCGGTAGGTGTTTGTAATCACCAAAACTTAGAAATCGTTTCCCAACATAACTCCCAATCAAATATAAGCATGCAACCATGTGCTCAAGCAAGTTTAAAACCTCCAAATATAACGTCAATCTATGATGATTTACCATTTCAAAAAACTCCGGGCTAAGCATGCATAATACCCAAAATATTCCATTTTATATGTTCGAAGGTTAGCCAATTACTAAATCGAGTAATTCCATAATTTCATTAAAATTTGGTTCCAACCACTCCATTTTAAAAGTATAGCATTCCCATTGGAATATAGACATTGCCTCGAGAATTTGCTAATTAAACCTCGATTCCAAAATCCTGACATTTTTCCAAAATTTTCGGAAAACCCCTTTTACGAGCCACGATCGATCGCTGATTTCATCGCGATCGATTGCGCAATCCAGTGGCCAACCAGAGCCTCTTGCGATCGATCGCGAGTCTTCACGATCGATCGCCAAATCACTCGCGATCGATCGCCGAGACTTCGTGATCGATCGCCAGCACTGTATATCTTCTTAAATTTCCAGAATCTCGTCGCAATCGATCGGCGTCAAGCCGTGATCGATCGCGACCTGCGATTTTCTACAAAACTCGAGCTTCCATGGTGTTTTTCACACCCAAACTCAAAACCAACACCCCTTACACCTTCAACACCTCAAATACACCATTAAAAATCAATAAAACTCCAATAACGAACTTTATTTTTACCAAAATCCCCAAATCCAAATCCAACCCAACTCCTAACCAAAATCTACAATACCATAATCAAAACGAAGGTAAAGGCAAGGGGAAGAAGATTACCAACTTTTCTTCGAGAAATCCGGCTCCCGAGCCGAACTTCTAGCCAATTCTTCCAAGGGAAGAAAATAGGGGTTTGGGGGAAATGGGTGGGAAGCGAAGGGAGAGAGGGAAGAGAGAGATGATATTTCGTGCAATGACGAAACACCGAGTCCACTTGGTACATATAGTATCAAGGCTCCAAAATACCAAGTCCTCCACAAATACTTCATGACTTATTAAAAATCATCTGTTTTCATTAATTACCTCTCCAACCTCAATTTCCAATACCAGCCCCACTGCAAAGTACCCCGGACCCCAGATACCACCAAAAACCAAATTCCAAGGGTATCACCATGATGAGAATACAATCTCGACCCTTGGATCCAACGACTCTAAATACAGGATTTAAAATCCCCTGGAGTCCCAACACGACAATTAATTTATAATTGCCACAACTAAAATCCCTTGAGGATCATTACCACACCGGGATTAATGCCATTAATTCCCGGGCATCACAATTATCCCCCATTAATAAAATTTCATCCTTGAAATTTGCACAGGCGTACTCCACGTATCGCCGAGACCACACAATCCAAACGATCTACATCGTTTAGTCATGAACATATCATGAATGACACCCCAATCGCGAGGACACCGACCTCGCACCAAAACCTGGAATGTAATCAATCTCCCAGATCATCACCATCTCAAAAGAACGTCAGCATGCCTCGATGCTAACCACCCAAAAGCAGTCGGTCAACCCTAACTGCTAACCAAACGAATCATTCGTGATTCCCATATAGATATCCCCCAAATGATATGTCTATGACATAGCAAACGATGTTAAACATACATCATTACCAAAGAAATCACCAGTATATAACAGTGTACCTAAACTACATCCGGTTTTCATTTTTCCAAATCCATCTCCAACAGAGGAGTAGTTGCACCACTTTGCAACACGGATCGGGCAACTCACGGCCACTGATCGACACAAAACACATTTCCAAAGATGTCTACATCCGTGTGTACCAATAAATCATATCTTGGTCCAAACACATTATCGAGACTCCACAAGGTCTCAAGTTCTCGAAAGGACATGCAAGAAAAATCAGTTGCATTCCCGCCACACGTGTCAACCACGATACCTAACAAATCCGAATCCTGGCCACCCCTCGTTTACCCTATGATTCAACAGTCCTAAAACAGGGAGGCTATCGATTTTCCAATTATGAATTTCCATAAACCCAATGTAAGGACCCCCGTGCCCTTAACCCGTTATTAGTGTATTAATACATGCCATTAGCGCATACAATCATATTATCATGGGAAGAAAACCACATGCAAGTATAACATCATACATCATCTATAAAATTTCTTGCATTAGAACCCCATAATGTTCAACTTCCCCAACCAAAACCATTTTCATAGTATGCACCCTAATAATACACTAACATACTCTCAGTTCATTTAGCAATTCCGTATTTAATTGCATGCAACCATAAATGAAGAGAGAAAACCATGCCCATTTATACATTCCATATACACGTAAAGACGTACTCACATGGGAGCACCCAATGAATAAGCGTGTATCTAATGTATAAAATACTCTACCAGATACCGTTACTGGTACTTCAATCCTGGAAGCACCTTCCAAGCACATCTCGATCTCAACTCTGGATCTATGTACTTATTCAACCAGCTCTGGTACCTCGATCCTGGAAGTACCTCTATCAACAGCCCGAGCTCAACTCCAAAGCTACCGCTGCACCTGTATTACCTGCCCCAACAGAGACAGCCCCCACACGGGGTGTGCATACCAATACCACCAATCCAAAAATCATAATATTACAGTTCATAATTTACGAAATGTAAATGCCGTGAATTTAAATGATACTCCCTGGATGGTATCATCCTCATCCGGATCCCCTGTATTGTCCCTGTTCTCAAAATAACCAAACCATTAAATTCTCAAAAGCCAGTTGATCATCTCATTGATCAACTAAAACCATTCTTGCTATACCAGTTTCATAACCAGATATGATTAAATCAGCAAATAGGGTACTACAAATATCTCATGTATCTATCAAATGACTCCATATTTCTATCTCATAGCTCGCTCCACAATAGCGGCATTTTAACCCCACGCACACTCAACAATAGCGGCGTCATAACCGATGGTCGCTCAATGGCGACAACATCCCCAATCCTTACTCGCTCAAAGGCGGCCCATATGATTCCCAATAAATGTTCATTCATCGCATTTACCATACACCATGCATTTCCATATCCATTTATAGTAAGTACCATCTACCATGCATTTCAATACCCATTTATTGCAAATACCACATACCATGCATTTCAATATCCATTTAATACAATTACCACATACCATGCATTTCAATATCCATTTAATGCAAATACCCCATACCATGCATTTCATAGTTGTAATATTATAACAGGCTATGCTCGTACGTCATACGTACCTTATAATTCCATAGTTCGAGTCCCGACCTCGCCTGAGTCCCACGACCCGATGAATTATGTGCTAACATATAAATAACTCACAATTAAACACAAACATGCAACCACGTGCCCAAGCACGTTCATAATCCCAAAAACTTATCGTCAATCCATGACGATTTACCATAATAAAAGCCCCCCGGCTAAGCATGCATAATACCCAAAATATTCCATTTTGCAAGTTCAAAAGTTAGCCAATTACTCAATCGAGTATTCCATTTTTATTAATAAAATTTGGCTCCAATCATTCCGTTTTAAAAGCATAGCATTCCCATTCGAATGTAGACATTGCCCCGAGAATCGGCTAATTAAACATCGATTCCAAAATCCTGATACTTTCCAAACTTTTGAAAAAAAATAAAACAGGGCCGCGATCGATCGGCGCCAAGCCGCGATCGATCGCCATAACCCACTGCCCGAAAATAAAACATCCGCAATCGATCACCGCATATGCCGATCGGTCGCCAAAAGTTTCTGGTTCCTCACGATCGATCGGTGATATCTCGCGATCGATCGTTGGT
Organism: Haberlea rhodopensis; assembly: GCA_907163345.1. Taxonomy (NCBI): domain Eukaryota; kingdom Viridiplantae; phylum Streptophyta; class Magnoliopsida; order Lamiales; family Gesneriaceae; genus Haberlea; species Haberlea rhodopensis. The sequence continues at coordinate 28,082,521 of CAJQUN010000003.1, read as the reverse complement.
ACTGTTCATCGTCACCCATTTTCCAGATTTATGTCGCGGTCGATCGGCGCCAAGCGGCGATCGATCGCGACCTGCAATGTTCCGAAGTTTTAAAGGGGTTTTTCACACCCAAACTCAAAACCAACACCCCATACTCCTTCAACACTTCCATTACACCATTTGAAACCAATTAAAACACTAAAAACTCAACTTTGATTTTTTATCAAAAACCCCCCAATTTCCAAACCCAAGAAAATACTCAACCAAAATCCACCAAATTACAATCAAATCAAAGACAATGATGAGGGGAAGGTTAATACCTGATTATCTTCGAGAAATCCGGCTCCCGGGCCAAGCCTCTAGCCATTTTTACCAAAGGGAGCAAAGAGGGGTTTGGGGAAGGGGAAAACGCAGGTGAGAGGAGAGAGGGAGGGAGGAGAGTTCGTACAATGACGAAACATCGAGTCCACTTGGTATATATAGTACCAAAACTCCAAAATACCACTATCTCCACAACTACATCATGATTCATTAAAAAACATCTTTTTTCAATAATTATCTCTCCAACTCAAATTCCATTACCAGCCCCAGTACAAAGTACTCCGGACCCCAAATTCCACCAAAGACCAAATTCCAAGGTTATCACCACGACGAGAATACAATCTCATACCTTGGATCCAATGACTCCAAATACCGGATTTAAAATCCCCGGGAGTCCCAAAACCTCAATTAATTCATAATTGCCACAATAAAAATCCATTAAGGATTATCACCACACCGGGATTAACACCATTAATCCCCGGGCATCACACCCAAAACACGATAATTCCCTCCTCAGAGGGAGTCAACCACACCTCACGATCATTCTTCAGAATACATCATGCCATCGAGATCACCAACTCAAGGTGCCACAATCTCTCACCGGAGATTCATTCATCCAAGCATACTAACCCGATGCTCGACGAGCACCAAGTAAATGCTGACATTCGTATACACACACTGGTATACATGCCTAAGTACCAATACAACATGCATACTCAATGCAATCGACTCGGGTATCTCCAATCATACCCAAAGCCCCAAAAAAAACTGTCAATCCCCAGTGATTCTCACATCGTGGAGAATGATGACTGACGAACCAAAGACCAATGGTATGATTCCAACATCAACACCGCACCAACCGACTGAGTTTACAAAGATTCCCAAAAGGTAGGTATATCAATACCTCCTTCCTCACAAGGAAAAATGTCATGAACCATGACCCTCCAACCTCGAACCACCGTTCGGAAAACCTGGATACATTCATACCAAAATATAACTCGGAACCAATAAAATACACAACCGATGCAGAATAGTGCATCCTTGCAACTATTACCAATCCGAAATCCGTATACTCTTTCCAACAATGGTCTGTAATAATACCATAGTACTCCACTAGCTCGAGCATTTCCACGGAGACGTCACCTCAAATGTCTCAATGAAAGGAAAGAAATCCATTACTCAGTTCAACACCAGTAATGCTTACCATGGCTGATTCACAATCTACCCACGACCGATACCAGCTGTCTCCATGACACTATACCCAAATCTATCCAAGAGATACGTCAACATAGTAGTGTCACCCCACTAACTATATAACTAACAACGACTTGTTGACACTCACGTTGGTACTCCCAACAAAACTGAGTTTTCCCAGTACAAGTCCCTCAAAGCATTTAACGTATAAACGTCCCCGTGAGGTATTCCCTGCCTCAAACCTCATGCGGCATAGTGACTACAAGAGTCCACTATAACCCTCATCATATCATCTTACGATTCACCAAACTCGGTCAACGAGCAATATAATGGCTACAATAAGTACATTATATCACTGCAACAATACCTGGCTAGCAACTCGCTGCCTCCTTAGGTTTATACCAAACCTACCAACGTATCATACGTTCCACCCGGCATACCATACCGTACCATCTATTAGAGTAGTGGGTCATCACCCAAAATTTCTCTAAAACGCCAAAGTACAATGGACATCTCGGTGTCTTTACTCAACTACAAAGCAATCCTAATTCACTAGGATTTATTCCACACCCTCATGAGTGGATGTGATCATGTCTACTACATGTCATATCGGTATAAACAAGTAGTTTGATCAATAACTACTCCTACCCTATTCACTTGGCCATAACCATACCATTGAGTATAACCAAAGGTACCACTACTCGTAAAAATATTTCCCTCAAATGTGTGATGTGGTACACTTCCTGTACGACGCACCCAATAATTCATCGAGCAACCTACTCGACATAATTGTCTCGTCAACTAGTGACCCAGACACTACCTTGTGCTCACCATTGGCACTCAAATCATACGACTAAATACATATACATAAATGTATTATCTATCATAATGATGGTATCCGTCCACATAGATCATCCTCTATGTCATCGTCATCATGTGACGGTACATGTCATCACATGACATCCACAATATCATCGTCAACACGTGACAGTATATGTCGATACACGACTTCCATAATCTCATCGTCAAACACGTGACGGTATATGTCAATACATGACATCCATAATAACATCGTCAATTAGTGACGGTATATATATATATATCAACGCATGACATCCACAATAACGCTAATAAAATAGCAACGTACCATAACTCATCGCTAACAAGATAACGGCATACCTGCATCCATCGCCCAACAGTGGCACGCAAGCAGCACCCATCGCTCGATGGCGGCGTAATCCCGTGCTACGTACATAGCGGCATAACCCATCGCTATAGAATCAGCGGCATAAATCATCGCTATAGATATCCGGCGATATGAATCATCGCCATAGAATTAGTGGAATGTACCATCGCTATATAGATATACCCGGCGGTATGGACCATCGCCATAGATGTAGCGGAATGACCCATCGCTATATATACCTGGCGGCATGAACCATCGCCAATAGATGTAGCGGAATGTACATCGCTATATAATACCCGGCGGTATGAACCATCGCCAATAGATGTAGCGGAATGACCCATCGCTATATAATACCCGGTGGTATGAACCATCGCCAATAGATGTAGCTGAATGACCCATCGCTATATAATACCGGATGGTATGAACCATCGCCAATAGATGTAGCGGAATGACCCATCACTCTATAATACCTGGCGGTATGAACCATCGCCAATAGATGTAGCGGAATGAACCATCGCTATATAGATACCCGGCGGCATAACCATCGCCAATAAACTGGCGGAATGAACCATCGCTATATAGATACCTGACAGCATAAACCATCGCCAATAAACTAGCGGAATGAGCCATCGCTATATAGATACCCGACGGCATAAAACCATCGTCAATAAACTAGCGGTATGAACCATCGCTATATAGATACCCGGCGGCATAAACCATCGCCAATAAACTAGCTCATGATATCCTCGCTATATAGCGGCAAATATCCCTCTTCGCTACTTCGCTTCGACATACCAGCGGCATCATATCCCTCGTTTAAGTGGCAAATATTCTTCATCGCTATCATATGACAGCGGAAAGCTCATCGCTACGCCATATTAGCGGTATAATATCCCTCGCTTAAGCGGCAAATATTCTTCATCGCGATGGTATGACAGCGGCACCAATACACCTCGTTTCGAAATATTCTCTCATCGCTACGGTATGACAATGGCACATAGCAGCGGCAAATAATATCCCTCGCTATACAGCGGAAAATATTCTCTCATCGCTACGGTATGGCGGCGGCAAAATTAGGAATGTATCACTTTGTTCTACAGGCTCAAGAGGTACTCGCAACGTGCCACTTTGCCCCGTAGGCTCAAAAGGTGATCCCCCGTACATGTGCACTTTGCCCATTGGACTCAAGAAGTGATCCCCATTCCACCAAGTCTCATCCATATCCCATATAATCCTGCAACCACCATGGTTAGCAACAACGTATTCCAATTATGAACACATCTAATAAATGCACATAAGCAATATAGTTGTGTCACACAACACTAACTACCATTATGCATAAGTATGTGCTCCCATTTCTATCAACATGTTCCTAGGCCCTCAACAGTCCCAAAGAGCAAACCATTGCTCTGATACCACTAATGTAAGGACCCCCGTGCCCTTAACCAGTTATTAGTGTATTAACCCATGCAATTTGTGCATACAATCATATATGTAGGGGAAAGACCACTTGCAACCATAGCAAATCATGCCAATAATAAAATTTGTTACATCATTCCATATAATGTCCACTTCCCCCTACCAAGTCCACATACATATCATGCTCCCCATGTAATACACTAACATGTTCTCAGTTCATTTAGCAATTCAATAAATAATTGCATGCGACAAATAAATGAAAAAGAGAAAGGCCCTTGACTTTTTATACAACCATATACACATATAACAGTGCTCGCATGCGAGCATCAACAAATGTATGTGTATCGAATGTATAAAACACTGTGCTCAATACCGTCACTGGTACTTCAATCATGGAAGCACCTCCAGTCCATAGCTCGAGCTCAACTCCAAAGCCATCGATGTACCTATTCACCTGTCCCAACAGAGACAACCCCCACACGGGGTGAGCATACCAATACCACCAATCCAATAAACACAATATCGCAGTTCGTAATTTACAGAATGTAAATGCCATGAATTTTAAAAGATACTCCCTGGATGGTATCATCCTCATCCGGATCCCCTATGCTGTTCATGTTCTCAAAATAACCGAAATCATCAAATTCTCAAAGCCAGTTAAACATCTCATTGATTAACTAAATCCTTTCCTGCCATGCCAGTTTCATAATCAAATATGATTAAACCGTTAAACAAATGGTTATAGATATCATATATATCTAACCAATAATTACATAGTTCTATTTCATCGCTCGCTCCACAATAGCGGCATTTAAACCCCACGCATGCTTGACAGTAGCGGCGTCATAACTGATGTTTGCTCAATAGCGACAACATCCAAATCATTCCTCGCTCAAAAGCGGCACCATATAATTCCCAATGTATATCCATTTATTGCAAATAAAAATAACCATGCATTTCACAGTTGCAATGATATAAAAGGCTATGCTCGAACGTTATATGTACCTTATAATTCCGTAGTCCGAATCAAACCTTGACTTGGTCCCGCGACCCGATGAATTATGTGCTACCACATAAAATAACTCCCAATCAAATATAAGCATGCAACCACGTGCTCAAGCACGTTTACAACCTCCAAATATAACGTCAATCCATGATGATTTACCATTTTAAAAGACTCTGGGCTAAGCATGCATAATACCCAAAATATTTCATTTTATATGTTCGAAGGTTAGCCAATTACTAAATCGAGTAATTCCATAATTTCATTAAAATTTGTCTCCAACCACTCCATTTTAAAAGTATAGCATTCCCATTGGAATATAGACATTGCCCCGAGAATCGGCTAATTAAACCTCGATTCCAAAATCCCGACATTTTTCTAAAATTTTCGAAAAACCCTTTTTACGAGCCGCGATCGATCTTTGATTTCATTGCGATTGATCGCGCAATCCAGTGGCCAACCAGAGCCTCTCGCGATCGATCGCCAAATCACCCGCGATCGATCGCCGAGACTTTGCGGTCGATCGCCAGCACTGTATATCTTCTTAAATTTCCAGAATCTCGTCGCGATCGATCGCGACCTGCGATTTTCGGAATAACTCGAGCTTCCATGGTGTTTTTCACACCCAAACTCAAAACCAACACCCCTTACACCTTCAACATCTCAAATACACCATTAAAACTCAATAAAACTCCAATAACAAACTTTATGATTTTTACCAAAATCCCCAAATCCAAATCCAACCCAACTCCTAACCAAAATCTACAATACCATAATCGAAACGAAGGTAAAGGCGAGGGGAAGAAGATTACCAACTTTTCTTCGAGAAATCCGGCTCCCGAGCCGAGCTTCTAGCCAATTCTTCCAAGGGAAGAGAAGAGGGGTTTGGGGGAAATGGGTGGGAAGCGAAGGGAGAGAGGGAAGAGAGAGAGAGAGGATATTTCGTGCAATGACGAAACACCGAGTCCACTTGGTATATATAATACCAAGGCTCCAAAATACCAAGTCCTCCACAAATACATCATGACTTATTAAAAATCATATGCTTTCAATAATTACCAGTCCAACCTCAATTTCCAATACCAGCCCCAACACAAAGTACCCCGGACCCCAGATACCACCAAAAACCAACTACAAGATGAGAATACAATCTCAACCCTAGGATCCAACGACTCCAAATACAGGAATTAAAATCCCCTGGAGTCCCAACACGACAATTAATTCATAATTGCCACAACTAAAATCCCTTGAGGATCATTACCACACCGAGATTAATGCCATTAATTCCCGGGCGTCACATAATGAAAACTATAATTTTGAAGCACTTTAAATATCGAAATCCAATTGGTAAGGAATTCAGAATTCTATTTCTGAACCTGGTGCCGTTGGATTATAACCGACATTCTGATCTGATACGGTGGTTAACTGTTGGTCTGAGAAATCCAGACCCTTTATTCGTGGGTGATCTGATATACTGACCTTATCTCCAGGATGATTAAATCTAGATAACTGATATCAATACCAGAAGAAAACGAGAATATATTGTGCTTATTTTAATATCATATATGTTTCTGATATGAAATTATGCTATGTTCTGGCTCTGATGAGAGCAATTTTGTGCAGTTTATGTTTCATAATTCATATCATGTTCTGCTTCGATTTTGATCCATATTTTGAAAATTATTATGTTTATATGTCTTGTAACATTCGATGGGTCTCTGCTTGCTGTGTGTTTACCCAAATACGTTACGCCTTACATTCCCACCCCAGATAAAAGTAAATCAGAAGTTGAATACGAAAAACAACACCAGTTTTGCGGTTGGTTATCCACTGCCGCTGCCAAGATTTCAAGATATTAAAAATTATTGAGCTTCCGCTGAATTTATTGTGTTTAAAAATTTTTGAGAATAACTTATGTAATTTAAAATTATAAAAATAATTTATGGAATAAAAGACTAGTTTCTGATAAAGTTTGTACTATGAGACTTGTTGTTTTCAAATGTTAATTTGGGAGCAATGCCGGTGTTACTTACCCCGGTCTCGGGACGTGACAGGTACTATTGCAAATAATAACAATATCATTATTTTTGATGTTAAGAGCATTAAACTCAATACAAAAAATCAAGTAAGGAAGTAAGATTAATTATTAAGTAGAAAATTTAGGCAGAAACATTTTTCGAATTAGCCTACCAAAAAAATTCAAATCATATAAGTCCATTTTCCTGTTAAATGACAAAAATAACCCTGATAATCACGTGCATCGGCTACCATTGCATAGAGGGTTTCACGTGTATCGATGCACCTAGGGTTTCATGTGCACCGGTGCATGTGACAACCGGGGAAAAAGTTGCTTACCTTAACAAACACACCTGTGCACGCCATATTTTTGTAAAATGTGCCATTTTTCTTTTGGCCTTTTGTTTGGGTTTTTTTTTATTCATGTCACTTTCAATTCTTCCGAGTAATAACTGTGTTTGCATTAAATGGGGTGGTTGTTCCTCTTCTTTTTTGTTCTCTTATTCTTTTATGCTGCTCTATATGAAATATTTATTTCTTATTCATTTTTACATGTGATATGGTGCATCTAAATGGTGTCTTTTGGATAAAAACATTTGGTTTACTATAAATAAGACATTCCACACTTGGAAAAACATTGAATTTTTGAAATTTTCATCAGATTAAAGATCAAATTGAGAGCATTTTATTTGTCCATCAAATTTATTCTTATTGAGTGCTTTGAACCTTTGTGGTTTGAGGACTTATGATTTGGATTGCTCCTATCACAAGTCATAGTTGTTGTATCTTGGGAGACAAATTGCCAATGCAAACCGTTAACACCAAGGCGAGACAATATTGTCTTAAGGACGAAGATTACAAATCTCGCATCGACATAATCTTTGAAGCCATTGTTATTTTTGTTACTACATTCCTAAGATACACATTGCCAGAGTTAAAATTTTGAACAACATAATTCGCATTAACTGTAGACGTAAAATTTATAGGCGGAATACATCAAATGTTACGTAACCCTCTTTTATTGACTACCAGAGAGGTGTAAGAGAAATGATATGCAAACAATTCCTTATATAATAATCAATATTTTTCTATATAGAAACAAAGATATATACACATAGTTATTATCAGTTCAGCTGTTCCGGCAACTAAAGATTGAATCTGCTCAAATTATTTTCGCAACCATCTCAATTTTTTAGTAAGCGTTCTTTTGTTAGTTCTTTCGTTTTAAAATTGTATGTACGCTTTAAATTTCGACCGATATGTGATGTATTTGAATTATGAAACTCTGACATTGCTGATGAAAACTATAATTTTCGAAGCACTTTAAATATCGAAATCCAATTGGTAAGGAATTCAAAATTCTATTTCTGAACCTGATGCAGTTGGATTATAACCGACATTTTGATATGATACGGTGGTTAACCGTTGGTCTGAGAAATCCAGACCATTTTATTCGTGGGTGATCTGATAGTCTGACCTTATCTCTAGGAGAGTTAGATAGCTGTTATCAGTACCAGAAGAAAATTAGAGAATTTATTGTGCTAATTTTAATATGATATATGTTTCTGATATGATATTATGCTATGTTCAGGCTCTGATGAGAGCAATTTGTTCAGTTTCTATTTCAGTATTCATATCAGGTTCTGCTTCGATTTTGATGCATATTTCGAAAATTATTATGTTTATATATCTTGTAACATTCGATTGGTCTCTGCGTGTGAGTGTTTGCCCAAATACGTACCGCCTTTGTAAGGACCCCCGTGCCCTTAACCCTCTATTAGTGTATTAACTCATGTATTTAGTGCATACAATCATGTAATCATGAGGAAAACCGCATGCAAGTATAGCATAATTTACCATCTATATAATCTCTTGCATTAGAACCACATAATGTTCAAATCCCCCAACCAAGTTCACTTACATAGCATGCACCCTTATAATACACTAACATGTTCTCAGTTCATTTAGCAATTCCTTATTTAACTGCATGTAACCATAAATGAAAAGAGAAAGGTCACGCCCATTATACAACCCCTATACACATATAAACGTGCTCACATGCGAGCACCCAATGAATGAATGTGTATTTTATGTATAAGGTACTCTACTCAATACCGGCACTAGTACTTCGGTCCAGGAAGCACCTCCAATCCATAGCTCGATCTCAACTCCGGAGCTACCGCTGTACCTGTTCAACCTGCCCCAACAAAGACAGCCCCCACACAGGGTGAGCATACCGATACCGCCAATCCAATAATCACAATGTCACATTACATAATTTACAAAATGTAAAGTAGTGAATCTAAAAGACACTCCCTGAATAGTGTCATCCTCATAAGGGATCCCCTGTATTGTCACTGTTCTCAAAATAACCGAAACCATAAAATTCCCAAAAGCCAGTTAATCATTTCATTGATTAACTAAATTCGTTCGCTAATTGCATATTTCCATAATTAATGAATTCCAATCATTTATAATGATTATAGATATCACACGTATCTAAACAATATTTCCACATTCCCATTTCATCGCTTACTCAGTAGTACCGGCATTCATAACCGATGTTCGGTCCATAGAAACAACATCTCAACCATTGCTCGCTCCATAGCGGCACCAATTAGTTCCCAATACATACCCATTCATGGCAATAACAGTATATCATGCTTTCACAGTTGCAATAATATAAAAGGCTATGCTCGTAAGTTATACGTACCTTATAATTCCGTAGTCCGAAGCAAACCTTGCCTAAGTCCCGCGATCCAATGAATTATGTGCTAACACATAAAATAACTCACATTTAATTACAAGCATGCAACCACGTGCCCAAGCACGTTCACAATCCCCAATATATCATCAATACATGATGATTAACCATTTTAAAAGACCCCGAGCAAAGCATGCATCGATTCCATAACAACACAACAATATTTACCACAAAACAGGGCCTCTCGATCGATCGGCCAAAAGCTCTCGATCGATCGAGAGCTCCAGAAATTTTCCACCAAAATTCTTCCTTGCTCGATCGATCGAGCAACCCTCTCGATCGATCGACCGACCATCTCGATCAATCGGCAGGTTTGCTCGATCGATCGAGGCACTGTACATCACCTTCCAATTTTGTAAAATACGCGTGATCGATCGAGCCCATATACCGATCGCTCAGTGAGCTCTGCAACAGTCCAAAATGACGTTTTTATGGCTTAAACCCCCAAATAAACAATTCCAATACCCATAAAATCATTAATCCTTAACCAAGGCACCATAAAAACTCCTAAAACACAACAATCCAAATCTATAAGATTCCAAAAACTCATACTCATCCCAAACCTTAACCAAAGAGCACAATACTGCTATCAGATCGTAGATAAATGCGAGGAGAAGAACAATACCTTATCATCTTCGAAAAATCTTGCTCAGAGATCGAGCCTTGCTCGATTCATCCATGGGAGGAGAAAAGGGGAGAAAGGGGGAGAGGGGAATCGCAGGGGAGAGAGAGAGAAAAGAGGAAACAAAATGACTGAACACCGAGTCCACTTGGTATATATAGCGCCTATGCTCCAAAATCCCGAGTCCTCCACACATACATCATGACTCATTGAAAATCATCTGTGTTCAATAATTACCTCTCAATCTCAATTTCCATTACCAGCCCCAACTCAAAGTACCCCAGACCCCAGATTCCACCAAAAACCCAATTCCAAGGTTTATCACCACGATGAGAATACCATCTCCACCCTTGGATCCAACGACCCTAATACCGGATTTAAAATCCTCGTGAGTCCCAACACCGTAATTAATTCATAATTGCCACAATTAAAATCCATTAAGGATCATTACCACACCGGGATTTACACCATTAATTCTCGGGCATCACAATTATCCCCCACTAATAAAATTCACATCGTCGAATCATGAGCGCATCATGAATGACACACAAACTGCGAGGACACCGACCGCGCTCCAATTCTGGAATGAGTAAACCTCTCAAACCATTACAATCTTAAAAAGATGTCAGCATACCTCGATGCTAACCACCCAAAAATAGTCAGTCAACTATAACTGGTAGCTACTCGAATCATCCCTGATTCCAGAGTAGATATCTCTTTCATGATATCTCCACCACTGTCTACGATGTCAAACACACATATTTACGACGGAGACCACTACTATACTACAGTATACACATACTGATTCGGTTTCCGCTCTCCAAATCCATCTTCGTCGAGGGAGTAGCTGCACCATTTGCAACTCGGATCTGGCAACTCACGGCAGCCGATCAACAAAAACATATTTCCAAAGATGACTACATCCCGTTTGTTCCAAGAAATCACATCTTGGTCCAAATACACTATCGAGACTCCACAAGATCTCAAGTTTCCATAGAGGGTATGCAAGAAAAATCGATTGCATTCTCGCGACCAGTGAACGACACCCAAAAAATTCAGTCCTGGCCATCCCTCGTTTACCCTAGGGTTCAACAATCCAATCACGTGGATGCTATCGAATTACCCAGTAATGAACTACCAAGACTCCAAAATACGACAATCCCTCTCAGGGGAAGTCAACCGGACCTCACGATTACTCTTCAGAATATATCATGTCATTGAGATTACCAATCTCAAGGTACCACAATCTCTCACCAGAGATTCATTTATCCAAGCATACTAATCCGATGCTCAACAAGTACCAAAATGCTGGCATTCGTATACTCACACTGGTATACATGCCTAAGCACCAACACCACATGCATACTCAATGCACTTGACTCGGGTATCTCCAATCATACTCATAAGCCCCAAATACAACTGTCAATCCTCAGTTATTCTCACCCCGCGGAGAATATTGATTGACGAACCCGCTCCTAATGGTGTGAATTCCACATCAACACCATGCATACTGAAACATCGAATCTCTCAAGGATTCCCAATAGGTATAAGAATACCGCCTTCCTCACAAGGAAAATGTCATGAACCCCTGACCTTCCAACTTCGAACCATCGTTTGGGAAAACCTGGATATATTTATACAAAATATATCCCGAAACCAATAAATACACAACTTGTTCAGGATATTGCATCTCTGCCACTATTACCAATCCAAAACTCGTATACACAACGTGTACCAAACTAACGATGATCTGTACTAATGCCATAGTACTCCGTATACTCGAGCATCTTCCCAGAGACGTCTCCTCGTACGTATTACCAGAATTATAAAGTCATTATCCATTCCAACACCAGTAAGGCTTACCATGGCTGATTCACAATCCACCCTCGACCAATGTCAGCTGTCTCCATGACAGTATGCTCAAAATCTCTCTAAGAGATACAATCAATATAGCAGTGTCAGCCCACTAACTATATCTCACAATTCCGATTGTGTCCCCCATTGCATTCCACATGTAAGGATTCTCAACCAGCTCTAAAGATGACTTGTTGACACTCATGTTGGTACTCCCAACAAAATTGAGCTGTCCTAGTACAAGTCCCTCAAAACATTTAACGTATAAACGTCCTCGTGAGGTATTCCCTGTCTCAAACCTCATGCCACATAGTGACTACAAGAGTCCACCATAAACCCTCATCGTATCGTTATACGATTTACCAAACTCGGTTCCAACGAGTAGTATAATAGCTACAACAAGCTCGCTATAATACTGCAACAACATCTGGCTAGCAGATTCGCTGCTTCCTTAGGTTTATACCAAACCAACGTATCATACGTTTCACCCCGGCATACCATACCGTACCATCCATTAGAGTAGTGGGTCATCACCCAACATTTCTCTTATACCCAAGCACAACGGACATCCCGATGTCCTTACTCAACCATAACACAATCCTAATCCAGTAGGATTTATTCCACACCTTCATGTGTGGGTGTGACCATGTCCACCATATGTCACGTCGGTATATGCAAGTAGTTTCCTCAATAACTACTCTTACCATTCGCCACTTGGCCATAGCCATTCCAACGAGTATCCCAAAGGTACCACTACTCGTAAAATATTTACCTCAAATATGTGATGCGGTACACTTACATGTACGGTGCAATTAAGAGAACTAATCATTCATAAATCAGAGTATTAGGCCGTGTTGATAATTCTGAGCTTAAGAGTTACAGTACCAAAGAAGTTAAAAAGGAATTAGATACATTCCTAACAAAAGTGTACTAAACTAAAGCTTTAGTCTACACTATGTAGAAGCTATACAAAAGTAATTTCTGTTCTGCTAATCCTGTAGCACTCCTTACAGCTCAGCGTATCAACCCGGACCCTGGTTCTCCATGTCAAAAGCACCTACAAAGACAACCCCCAACACATGAGCACATGGTAATTCATATTCAACATAATATGAATGTAAAGCGTAAATGCATAAACCATAGATATACAATACTTCCTGATTCCAATGCATTTAAAACGCCCATTTTGGTTGTCCCTGTACCATAACTCATAATTAAATCAATAGCTGATATTACGATTTTAAACAAATGTCATGACATAACTTCACTTCTTAAATCTTGAAATCAATCCTTAGTCAGTTCATCATCAGTGTATTTTAATGTCCCTCGCTTCATAACTTTAGAACAAGCGGACCTCCCCCTCCCCCCTCGCTTCATCATATAAGCGGCATTTCTAACCTCGCTTCATATGCAAACCTCGCTTCAATATGCAAGCGGACCTCCACCCCCTCGCTTCACATTTTAGCGGCATAGTAGCGACAAGCATTAAAATCATCACTGTGATAACCGTGACTCGTGGGATACACACCAAATGTTCCACAACATACATATGCAACTACAATGCAGAATCAACATGTATCACACTAACAATGCATAAACTGATACATACTTGAATCTATCGTGTGTCAAATTAATAAACATATAATACATGTTACCGTTGGGTGCCCGTACGTCGCTTACGTACCTTTCCAAAATATCTTCAGTTGCAGGGCTCTATCCCCTGCGTTGTGTGGCTACCTGTGATGGCTCTACACAAGTGTACAACACAATATTAGATGCTTCAATACAATCCAATACCAAAAACAAATCAAATATAAAAATTTGCCAAAATTTGTCATCTCGCGATCGATCGCTACTCAGCTCCGATCGATCGCGAGATGCTACTGCCTTATTATTCAAAAAAATTAAATAAATATTGATCGTCACTTTATTGGCGATCGATAGCCAAAGGCTACTGGACCTCAACGATCGATCGCGCTATTGTGGCGATCGATCGCCAATCCTTTCTGGTCTCGAGCGACCGATCGCTCCTTCAGCAGCGATCGATCAGTAGCTCTGTTTTCCTTCGCGATTTCCAGGTTTTCGAGCACCAACTTTCAAGCCAACAATTATACCACCATAAACGTAAATCATGCCCAAACAAACATGCTTGGGGCATCATTATACTACCATGCAAGCCTCCAAAACAAGTATCACAATAAGAGGCTACTAAACATGCCATTTTTCACTCAAAATAAACATGAACTCAAACAAAACTTAAACCAAAACAGGTTATGGTTCCTCACCCCTCTTTGCTCTAACTTTTAGCAAGGTTACAAGCCTTGAAATGGCAGATCTCCTCCTCCTCCTTGCTTGCTGGATGTTGGACGAAAATATGGGGAAAAATTGGTGATGGGTGTGAAACGTACCGCAAGTGTACGGTGTCAAGTTTTAGTATAGAATTTTAAAATACGGATGTCGAACCCACAGGGATTGAAAATTAAGTTAAACCAGGTACTGTAATTAGAATAGTCTCAACTTTATTTAGATAACCGATAGCATAATTATTAAACTAATCTAATAAAATAATAATTTAGCAAGATGAAAAATTTAAGTGGAGAAAATCAATGAGAACGGATTCTAGAGGTTCGACTTCACTCAACCATCCACTATGTCGTGTTCTTCTAATTTATTAACCACGAATCCTATGTTATTCTATTACCTCTCCAACGAAGCATGTCTCCCGACTATATAAACTTCCAACGATGTAAATTCCTACGGTCCTATTCAAAACCCCCTCTCCCGAGTGATAGATTCTAAATAATATGACGAATCAACTAGTGATCAATTAATTGAAACACATACAAATCAGGAATCACAAATAAACCAAACAAAAAACCAAATAATATTCAATCACTAATCAACGACACATGTTCAAGTCAATATCCATCTAACTCTAGAATAATAAATTAGTTCATGAATACATTAAATAAACACATAGACATGTCTTTAATCATTATAAACATAAGGGAAGAGATAATCAAACGAATTGGATGATGGCCCTCCGTCTCCGGTAATCGCCGCCGTCTTCTCCGTCGTCAAAATCTCTACCCTTCAGTGTAAGCGCGCCGCCTCAATCGATCTCTCCCCTTTCACTAGCTCTCGGTCGCTCTTCTACGTATGTTCTCTACGTTTTTGCTCCGAGCCATCGTCGTTATTTTCTTCCTCTCCTTCAACCCTAGCCTCCTCTCTCCCTTTTAATGTCTATGACTGAATGAATCCCTTGTGCCTTGGTAAATTCCTCTTTAAAATCTCGTGCATCAAACAAGGAAAAAAGCCTGAAATTTCCAAAATACTTGTGACGTAATGACGCCTCCAAAGTGGCGTCTTTACGCCTGTCGATGTGTCCAACAGTGTGGCTTCCAGCGTGACAGGCGTAATTACGCCTCCAAAGTGGCATCTTTACGCCTGAATAAAAGTCCAAAGCCGTAGTTTAGGCGTAGTTACGCCCAAATGAGGCGTAGTTACGCCTCATTGAAATCCTTCAAAATATGATATGCAGTGGCTTAGGCGTCTTTACGCCTGAATCAGGAGTAATTACGCCTGATGCTTTGATGATAAGTGTAGATTTGTGACTTCAATTCATCCTTTCTTTCCGCCATTTGCACCCTTTTAGTCCACAAAACATGTAATTACCTGGATTCCTGCAAAACAAAACAAAACAAAACCAAAAGCGTAATTCTGATTGAAAACTAGCACTAAACCATGCAAAATAAGAAAAAATATAAGTGTATAAAATACACTTATCAAACCCCCTAAACTTAAACTTTTGCTAGCCCCGAGCAAAATAGAAATGGAAAAAGACTAAGAAATAAAAGAGATAAAGAAAACACACTACTAACGCAAGTCATGAAATGTTATAATTGCAAATTGGCCTCCAAGATCAATTGTCTAAATTTTTTAAGTCAAGTATGCATATCAGTCTACTCAAGAGTTCTCAAGTGTTTGTGCCACCACTTCCATTTAACCATTAAAGCAATCTTTACTCACAAAAATCAATAGGACTTTGCAAGGTGTATTGGTTCATTTGCATTGTTCATAAAAAGGAGTATAACTTTGACAAACAATGAACAATGCATAAAATCAAAGTAATGAGATGTGCGTGTGTGAATGTCAAAACCATATGCATTACAAGTGTTTCTCGAGTGTCCATAAGCTTACTATTCGTAACCTTCTCCACTAGTATATTAGACGAATGTGGCTCAGTCAATAGGTCTTAATAGGCTTGTAACGTTAGGGTTTGACTCATGGCTTCATTAAAAAGAGAGAAATTTCAAAACAAGAGAGTAAGTTAAATATGACATTGTTGTGCACTCTCATCTCAATTTTCAACTTCTCTTATTGACGATTCATCATTTTTTTTTTTCATATTTTGGATTCACCCTCCTTTCTCATCCGCCTCACCATTCACCTCATTATTTTTCTCATTCTTTCAATCACTTATTTCTTCACCTCTTCAACATTTTTCTATGCATCCATGCCCTTTTTTCATTATTATCCCCCTTCTATTTTTCAATTAGGAACATGGGGGATATTTGAACTTTTAAAGTGCAATATGGGTCTTACTCACATGAGGGTAGGAAATAGTGTATAAGCTTTCAACAAGGTGGTCGATGTGGGATTTTGAAATGATGCCGAATGGGGGTTATTATGTGCCTAAGCACATGCCATTCGATTTTCAATAAGCTCAAAAAGGGTAGCTAGGGATAAAATGATGTATTTCAGTGGCTTCAAAGGCTCAAACGAATCAAAAATTGCCTAAATCCTTCCTAAGCCACATAACATCCGTATTTCGCCTCAAAGAGTACTAAAGCAAGTTCTAGACTACTCTCAATTCACAAATAACTTATATGGTTTGACTAATTGTGCTCAAATTAGTATCTCAAAACCAAGGTGATATAAGAAACAAATTTGAATGAGATTATAAAATATATTGCAACAATTCAATCCTCATTCTTTTACATTTAAGCTCAAAGGGGCTACTATGTCAAATTTATAGCAATGAATAAAGGCCCAAAATATTATCAAGAATCGCCTATATCACATTTGTGTTCGGTCAAATCAACTTTAATTAGTCAAATGGTCATGGTTTCTAGTGCATGAATATGTGAGAAACTCAAGAGCAAAGTGAACAAAAAATTTAAAATTTTCACAAATAAGCTCAATTCTTCATCATCGGCCTTCACAATTACTTCAAATCACGACTTATGACACAAAAAGAAAAAAAAAACGACTAAAATAGACACAAAACACAAAACACATAGGAATCCAGAAAACAAACATCTTCAATGTTTAAACACAACACAAAACACATAGGAATCCAGAAAACAAAATCTTCAATGTTTAAACACCCCCCAAAACTTAAAATCGTGCATTGTCCTCAATGTACCATACAATGTATAAAATAAGGGACAACACACCTAACTGCGACGACGATCGTCAGTAATCGTCGTCCATCTCATGCTCATGGGTATGGTGAGAAGATGATGATAGGGACCTCCGCATCAGTATAGACCTGCAATGGGAAAAATAATGATCAGCGGCTCTGACTAAGACATGCTAATAAAAATTAAAATACTGAAATAAAAAAAATTGAAGTAAACTAAAAAGGATATAAGGCTTGGGTTGCCTCCCAAGAAGCGCTTTGTTTCAAGTCTTCAGCCAGACCATGCGAAGCAACCATCAAATAGCGGTTTCCGCCCATAGTAAGTATCATATGACACTACATATGGGTCTTGGTTGTGTATGCCCTCAAGCTTGGCAAGATACTGACAATTAACGCCCGTCGCTCCATCAACGTCCTTCAAAAATTGATAAGCATGGCAGAAAGATTATAAACTTGGCTTCATCTCGTGGAGATCATAATATGGTGAAGTTGGCATCAATGGGAAGAACGGATCCACATATGGCATATAGGACATCACCATCGATGAGTGCTCCTCACTATTTTAAAAAAAATATGCTCATCTTCCAACGTCACGCTAGGCTCATCTTGACACGAGAATTCATCAGATAACACTTCCACAGTAGGCTCAACCACTTGAAAATGCTCATATTCCCTTGAATCTTCCGCATGAGTAGGATCACTCTCCCAAACTTGGTTGGTTGAATGATCATCATCATGTGACCGCACCTGATTTGTCACCCCTTGATTAGTATATCTTATCTCAACCTCTTTGCATCTCGCTAAAAATGTCTCTATCTGCTGCTAGATGCTACTTCTGGTGTGATTTTCAATCTTTTGTTCAGATGATGCCCCGAATTTGCGTAAAATATCCTCCAACTTAGAGACTTTAGCAGAACTATACTCATCCTCTGCTTGATGCTTGAATGATTGGTGTGTAAAATGAGGGTAATGATGTTCTGGTGGATATTGGAGCTTCCAACCCTGCAGTGAAGGATCACAATGCCATTGATAGTCGAAATTCGCCATATGGTTAAACAGGTGCACCCTGTCATCATCTCTACAATATATGAGACTACCAGTTGCCAAAGCTCCATTAAATACCCATTCTTGTGTGTCTGCATCCAATCCACTGTCGAAAGATTGAAGAGGAGCGTAGTTTGAAAAGTCGTGGTTGAATCTATCCCAAGCTGCATAGAATGGTTCATACGGTTGTTGGGCAAAGTTTGTGGAAACTTGCTGATGAAACATCTCCAAGTACCTCACAAGAAAAACATCATAAAAATAAAATTAAAACAAAAAATAAAATTCTAAATTAAAATCAAGACTACTTGGTAACAGTATCAGTAAACAAAATTAAATCAATCCCCGGCAACGGCGCCAAAAACTTGATGTGTGTAAAACGTACTGCAAGTGTACGGTGTCAAGTTTTAGTATAGAAATTTAAAATACGGATGTCGAACCCACAGGGATTGAAAATTAAGTTAAACCAAGTACTGTAATTAGAATAGTCTCGACTTTATTTAGATAACCGAGAGCATAATTATTAAACTAATCTAATAAAATAATAATTTAGCAAGATGAAGAATTTAAGTGGAGAAAATCAATGAGAACGGATTTTAGAGGTTCGACTTCACTCAACCATCCACTATGTCGTGTTCTTCTAATTTATTAACCACGAATCCTATGTTATTCTATTACCTCTCCCGAGTGTTAAAGAGAACTAATCATTCAACAATCATATTGATGTGCCCACCTAAGATAAATTATTAAACAATTTCAATAGCGCACGATTCGTTCTATGACTTCGTTCGAGGTATACTTCTCCCGACTATATAAACTTCCAACGATGTAAATTCCTACGGTCCTATTCAAAACCCCCTCCCCCGAGTGATAGATTCTAAATAATATAACGAATCAACTAGTGATCAATTAATTGAAACACATTCAAATCAGGAATCACAAATAAACCAAACGAAAAACCAAATAATATTCAATCACTAATCAACGACACATGTTCAAGTCAATATCCGTCTAACTCTAGAATAATAAATTAGTTCATGAATACATTAAATAAACACATAGACATGTCTTTAATCATCATAAACATAAGGGAAGAGATAATCAAGCGAATTGGATGATGGACCTCCATCTCCGGTAATCGTCGTCATCTTCTCCTTCGTCAAAATCTCTACCCTTCAGTGTAAGTGCGCCGCCTCAATCGATCTCTCCCCTTTCACTAGCTCTCGGTCGCTCTTCTACGTATGTTCTCTACATTTTTGCTTCGAGCCGTCGTTGTTATTATCTTCCTCTCCTTCAACCCTAGCCTCCTCTCTCCCTTTTAATGTCTATCACTGAATGAATCCCTTGTGCCTTGGTAAATTCCTCTTTAAATCCCGTGCATCAAACAAGGAAAGAAGCCCAAAATTTCCAAAATACTTGTGGCGTAATGACGCCTCCAAAGTGGCGTCTTTACGCCTGTCGATGTGTAAAAAAGTGTGGCTTCCCGCGTGACTAGCGTAATTACGCCTCCAAAATGGCGTCTTTACGCTTGAAGAAAAGTCCAAAGCCGTAGCTTAGGCGTAGTTACGCCCAAATGAGGCATAGTTACGCCTCATGAAATCCTTCAAAATATGATTTGCCGTGGCTTAGGCGTCTTTACGCCTGAATCAGGCGTAATTACGCCTGAATTTGGCGTAATTACGCCTGATGCTTTGATGATAATTGTAGATTTTTGACTTCAATTCATCCTTTCTTTCCGCCATTTGCACCCTTTTAGTCCACAAAACATGTAATTACCTGGATTCCTGCCAAACAAAACAAAACAAAACCAAAAGCGTAATTCTGATCGAAAACTAGCATTAAACCATGCAAAATAAGAAGAAATATAAGTGTATAAAATACACTTATCAATTGGGAGAGAAGGAGTGATGGAGGTTGAGTTAAAAGGTAGACAAGTGGGGGTATGGGGCAGCTGTAGATAGGTATGGGTTGGGGGGGGGGGTGGTGGTTGGATGGTGGGTTATGTGATGTGTTATGTTTTGGTCCCGGTATTTAGCATGATGTATTAAAATATCCTCACATGATATTTTATAGTATTTAATCAATAAAACACTTCAAATTCCAATTAAACATGCTATACCACAATGACCAACACACACCCCAAATACTCATGCCATAACCCAAATTCCCAACATATATCACATGCACCCTGAAATGCATTAATAGACCATGACCACCACATGACTAAGCATTTCCCAATATAAATAGATCAACTTCATAATTTAACACCATAATCCTCATATAACACAATAAATGTTCAAATGCACATAATAATTTCGGGGATATCACAATACTCCCCTACTTATAAGATTTCGTCCTCAAAATCAGCATGCACTTACCCACAAAATAGAACATAAATCACATACCAGAAAACAGTTCCGGATAGTGCTGCACCATGTATCACTCCGTCTCCCATGTGGCCTCTTCGACACCCCTACGATCCCACTGAACTTTGACCATAGGTATCACTTTGTTCCGAAGTCTGCGGTCTGCACAATTCAGAAGTCTAACAGGCCGCTCCACATAAGATACATCGGACTCTATATGAACCTCAGAAGGTTGCAACACATGAGAAGGATCTGGCTCGTACTTCCGCAACATAGATACGTGGAATACATCGTGTATACCGGACAGAGAGGGCGGTAAGGCCAGTCGGTAAGCCAGGGTGCCAACACGCTGTAAGATCTCGTACGGTCCCACATATCTCGGGGATAACTTCCCCCGCATTCCAAAACATACTACACCTCTAAAAGGTGAGATCTTCAAGAAGACCCTGTCGCCCAACTGAAACTCTAACGGCCGACGCCGTTGATTAGCATACGCTGCCTGCCTGTCCTGAGCTGCTTTCATTTTCCTCTGATTACCTTCACCTTTTCTTCCATTTCTTGGACCAACTCTGGTCCTCCGACCGATTTGAGATCCACGTCGTCCCAACATAACGGTGACCTACAACGTCTACCGTAGAGGTCCTCAAAAGGAGCCATCTGTATGCTTTCCTGGTAGCTATTGTTATAAGAAAATTCTACCAAGGCCACTGAATCCTGCCAAGAAGCATCAAACTCCAATACACATGCTCTCAACATATCCCCAGCGTTGGGATAGGACGCTCGGTCTGGCCATCCATTTGAGGATGGTATGTTGTACTCAACCTCAATTCTGTACTCAGAGCTGACTGAAGACCTTCCCAGAAGTGAGATGTAAACCGCGGATCTCGATCAGACACAATCGAAATAGGGATCCCATGCAGTCTCACTACATCTCTGACATATAACTGAGCCATCATCAAGTACGTGAAGGTCATACTATATGGAATGAAGTGAGCCACTTTAGTCAGTCTGTCCACGACTACCCAGATAGCATCAAAACCCAAAACGGTCCTCGGTAAGTAGGTCACGAAGTCCATGGATACGTGCTCCCACTTCCACTCTGGCACTTCCAAGGTCCTAAGCTCACCACCAGGCCTCTGCCTCTTAGCCTTCACTTGCTGACAAATCAAGCATCGCCTAACGAATGTAGTAACATCTTGTTTCATTCGTTTCCACCAAAACTGGCCACATAAATCTTTGTACATTTTCTTTCCGCCCGGGTGGATATTCATCCTGCTGCAATGGGCTCGCTGTAATATTCCCTGACGCAACTCAGGCGTATTCGAAACCACCCATCGGTCACCTAACCTCAAAGAACCGTACTCAGCTATTCTGAACCTTGACGACTGACCCAGACGAACCACTGACAACCATCTCTTGGCCTCTTCGTCTGCCCCCTGAGCCTTCCGGATGTGTTCATAAATGTCAGCCTCATCTAATAAAGTCAATACATGTACCGGTGAAGCAGACACATCATAATCAAAACCCAACTAACAGTAGGAAGTCATCATAGCTTACAAACACATGACTTCCTATGCTGTGTTCTTCACTTTCCGACTCAAAGCATCGGCTGTCAAATTTGCTCTTCCCGGATGGTACTCGATTTCACAATCATAGTCTTTCAGTAGGTCCATCCATCTTCTTTGTCTCATATTCAGCTCAGCCTGCGTAAACAAGAACTTCAGGCTCTTGTGATCGGTGTAGATGGTAAATGAGGTACCATATAAGTAGTGTCGCCATATCTTCAAGGCAAACACTATAGCTGCTAGCTCCAAATCATGGACTGGATACCTCGTCTCATGTGGATTCAATTGTCTCGAAGCATAAGCCACTACATGCTTATCCTGCATCAGTACGCATCCTAAACCCTGAAGGGATGCATCAGTATAGAGAACGAACCTCTTGTTCTCCCTGGGAATCACCAATACTGGTGCCGAAGTCAATCTGTGCTTCAACTCCTGGAAGCTCTGCTCACAAGCTTCCGACCAAAAGAATGGAACTCCCTTTTGAGTTAGCTGCGTCAATGGTTTGGCAATCTTTGAAAACCCTTCGACGAAGCGTCGATAATACCCGGCCAAACCAAGAAAACTTCGGATCTCAGGAACTGTAGTAGGCGTAGACCAATCCATAACTGCCTCTATCTTCCTGGGGTCTACTGATATCCTCTCACTAGAGATAATATGTGAGACCCCGTTATCTCATACATATTTGATACCACTAAATGTGAGACCCCGTTATCTCATACATATTATTAGGTGCAATTAAAGAGAATTAATCATATTAAATCAGAGTATTGAATCGTGTTGAAAACCTGAGCTTATAGAGATTACAGTACCAAAAGTTTCAAAAAGAAATCATACATATTCCTAACCAGAGGGTACTAAACTCCATAGTTTTACACTACCCTTGTAAAAACTATACAGAAGAGTTTCTCTATCCTGCTATCCCCTTTAGCACTCCTTTAAGCTCATCATGTCAACCCGACCCCTGTTCTCTGTAACAAATGCACCTACAAAGACAACCCCCAACACATGAGCATACCGTGATTCATATTCAACATAATATGAATGTAAAGCGTAAATGCACAAATCATAAATACAAAGCACTTCCTGTATTTCCAAGCATTTACAACGCCCATTGGTTGTCCCTGTACCATAACTCATAATAAACACATTATATGAAATTATTGATCCTTTAATAATGTCATGACATATCACCTCTTTCTTTACACAGCTTTTGAGTCATATATCAACAGTTATTTTAATGCTTCTTGCTTCAACATCTCATAATGAGCGGTACCATCTTCCCCGCTTCATTACTACACAATCTCATAATGAGCGGTACCATCCTCCCCGCTTCATTACTACACAATCTCATAATGAGCGGTATCATCCTCCCCGCTTCATTACTACACAATCTCATAATGAGCGGTACCATCCTCCCCGCTTCATTACTACATAATCTCATAATGAGCGTACCATCCTCCCCGCTTCATTACTACATAACAAGCATAAGCATTAAAACCTACACTGTGATCTCTCTTGACTCGTGGAATACACCTCTTTATTCCACATCACAATATGCAACAACAATGCATAATATGCAACAACAATGCATAATAACATGTATCATACTCATAATGCGTCACTTGCATTATCATGTGTCAAAAGACAAACATAAAGTACATGTTACCGTCGGGTGCCCGTACGTCGCTTACGTACCTTTCAAAATGTAGAGGAGTCAACAGACTTTATCTCCTCGACTGTACTGGTACCTGAGATGGTTCTACATAACCACACAACACAATATTAGGCACCTCATAATAATCCAAAATCAAAACTCAAATAAAAATTCACATTTTTCAAAAATGTAACAGTACCGATCGATCGGACCTCATCACCGATCGATCGGTAGCCCTGTTTCAACCCAGATTGTCCAGAATTGCCGAGCAACTCATTTCATGCACTTATAACCACCTCATAACACATAAAACGTGCTCGAACAAAAGTGCTAGGGGCTCTAACATATTTCCATGCAAGTGCTCATATTAAAGTTTCATCAAAACTAAGCTAAGCATGCATCACAATGAGCCCACCAACTCAACACTCAACCAAGAATTCCCCAGAACAGGGCATAAAAACCAGCCCAGAATTCTCGAACATGCATCTTTATAGCAACGAAACTACCACATAACCCGTAGTTCATGCTCAAATAAATATGTTGGTAATTTCACCAAACTACCATGTATGTATTCACGTAAAAGGTTTACTCAAAACCTAAGCTAGCATGCTTCAAATCTTCATAATAAAACCCCTACTCAACTTAAAACAGGGCATTTCCCCTGCCCGGATTTTCGAGGAGCTCTTTTCACAAACGAAAATCTAACACATAAAGCATGTATGTTACTTAACAAAACATGCTAGGGGCTTCATAAACATTACTTGCAAGTACTCATAACAAGGTTTCATCGAACCTAACACTAGCATGCCAAAACTGCTATGAAAAACATACATGCATAAAAACGAAAAAGCTGGTGAACCAGCGTGATTCCTCACCACTTTTGCTCTTCGATTTTTGTCAAGAAAAGATAAGCAAAATCCGATCTCTTTCTTCCTAATAGCAGCTTGAATATCAGATGAAAAGAAGGAGAGAAGGAGGAGGTTTTTTGGAAGAGTTAAGATGAAAATATCAGATTTGGTAACTAGCCTACTTGGCCAACATCCTTCCAGGAAATCAGGGGAGGGGCATGGGTTGCTGCAAGTGGGGGGTAGGGTGGTGCATGTAGGGTGGTCTTGTGGTGTTTAATTGTGTCCCGGTATTTCATACGATGTATACAAAAAATATCTCCCCTTGATATTTTATAATTTTACCACATCAATACAATAATTAAAAACACCTAACATGCTCCCTAAACCACATCATCAAAATAAATATAACGCCCCCACATAAAACACGCCTTTAACACATAGGCACACAATTAACAACCCTTAATTGCATGATTACACACATAATCATTTCAGGGACAATTAACAACCCTTAATTGCATGATTACACACATAATCATTTCGGGGATATCACAATACTCCCCTACTTATAAGATTTCGTCCCCGAAATCAAACATGCTTACAAACATGAGGTAAAACAATACATAAACGCATACCAGAAAACAGCTCTGGGTAGTGCTGCACCATGTGTCGCTCTGTCTCCCACGTGGCCTCCTCGACACCCCTACGATCCCACTGAACCTTGATCATAGGAATAACCTTGTTCCGAAGTCTGCGGTCTGCCCTATCCAGAATCCTGATAGGCCGCTCCACATAGGAAACATCGGACTCTAACTGCACCTCTGAAGGCTGCAACACATGTGAAGGATCCGGCTCATAATTCCTCAGCATAGACACATGGAATACGTCGTGTATACCAGACAGAGAGGGCGGTAAAGCCTAACGGTACGCCAGAGTACCCACACGCTGTAAGATCTCATACGGTTTCCACATATCTCGGGGACAACTTCCCCTGCATACCAAACCATACTACACCTCTGAAAGGCGAGATCTTCAGAAAGACTCTATCGCCTAACTGAAACTCCAACGGCCTACGCCGCTGATTCGCATATGCTGCCTGCCTGTCCTGAGCTGCCTTCATCTTTCTTCTGATAACCTTTACCTTTTCTTCCATATCTTGGACCAACTCTGGCCCTCCGACCGATTTACGGTCCGCATCATCCCAACACAAAAGGCGACCTGCAACGCCTGCCATATAGGGCTTCGAATGGAGCCATCTGTATACTAGTCTGGTAACTGTTATTATAAGAAAATTCCACCAAGGCTACTGAGTCCTGCCAAGAAGTGTCGAACTCTAGCACACAAGCCCTCAACATATCTTCGAGCGTCTGTATCGTACGCTCGGTCTATCCGTCCGTCTGGGGGTGATAGGCTGTGCTCAACCTCAACTTTGTACCTAGAGCTGACTATAGACCCTCCCAGAAGTGAGATGTAAACCGTGGATCTCGATCAGACACAATCGAAACAGGGATCCCGTGCAGTCTCACCACATCTCTGATATATAACTGAGCCATCCTTAGGTACGTGAAGGTCATACAGTAGGGAATGAAATGAGCACTCTTAGTCAATCTGTCGACGACTACCCATATGGCATCAAAACCCGAAACAGTCCTCGGTAAGTGGGTCACGAAATCCCTAGACACGTGCTGCCACTTCCACTCGGGTATCTCCAAACTCCTTAGCTCACCTCCAGGCCTCTGCCTTTCAGCCTTCACCTGCTGACAGATAAAACATCTCTTGACGAATGAAGTGACATCTTGTTTCATACGCCTCCACCAGAACTGGCTGCGTAGATCCTTATACATCTTCTTCCCGCCCGGGTGGACACTCATCCTGCTGCAATGAGTTCGCTGTAATATACCCCGACGAAACTCAGGTACATCCGGACTACCCATCGGTCGCCAATCCTCAAAGAACCGTCCTCAGCCGTCGTGAACTTCGACGACTGACCTGAACGAATTACTGACAACCATCTCTGAACCTCTGCATCGGTCCTCTGAGTCTCCCGAATATGCTCATAAATGATCGGCTCGGCTAGCAAGGTCAACATTTGTACCGGAGAAGAAGATACCTCGAAATCCAAACCCAACTGACAGTAGGAGGCAAACATAGCTGATAAACTCATAACATCCTCCGCTGTACTCCTCACCTTCCGACTCAAAGCGTCGGCTGTGAGATTCGATTTCCCGGGATGGTATTGGATTTCACAATCGTAATCCTTCAGCAGATCCATCCATATCCTCTGCCTCATGTTCAGCTCAGCCTGTGTAAACAAGAACTTCAGGCTCTTGTGATCAGTGAAGATGGTGAATGAGGTACTGTATAAGTAGTGTTGCCATATCTTCAAGGCAAACACTATAGATGCTAACTCCAGATTATGGACCGGGTACCTCGTCTCATGTGGCTTCAACTGCCTAGAAGCATAAGCCACCACATGCCTGTCCTGCATCAGTACGCATCCTAGGCCCTGTAGCGATGCGTCAGTATAAAGGATAAACCCCTTGTTCTCCCTGGGAATCACTAGAACTGGTGCCGTAGTCAGTCTGTGCTTTAATTCCCTGAAACTCTGCTCACAAGCCTCTGACCAACAAAATGGGACTCCCTTCTGAGTCAGCTGTGTAAGTGGCTTGACGATCTTTGAGAAACCCTCGACGAAACGTTGGTAATAGCCGGCCAGACCAAGAAAACTTCGATCTCACTGACTGAAGTAGGGGCAGACCAATCCATAACTGTCTCTATCTTCCTCGGGTCTACTGATATCCCCTCTCGTGATATGATATGGCACAAGAATGCCACACTGCTCAGCCAGAACTCACACTTGCTAAGTTTGGCGTACAACTGATGATCTCTGAGGATCTGGAGCACTATCCTCAGATGATCGGCATGATCCTCCTCACTCCTTGAATAGACAAGGATGTCATCAATGAATACGATCACAAACTGATCCAGGTACTCCTGAAATACTCTATTCATCAGGCTCATAAATATAGCAGGGGCATTCGTCACCCCGAATGCATCACTAAGAACTCGTAGTGCCCATACCGAGTTCTAAAAGCCGTCTTTTGGACATCGTCAGCTCTAACCCGCACCTGGTGATAGCCTGACCTCAAATCTATCTTTGAGTACACCACTGTACCCTGAAGCTGATCAAAAAGATCATCAATCCTCGGAAGCGGGTACCTATTCTTTACCGTGGCCTTGTTCAGTTGCCTGTAGTCAATGCACAGACGCATTGAACCATCCTTCTTATTTACGAATAACACTGGTGCACCCCAAGGCGATACACTAGGATGAATGTATCCCTTGTCGAGGAGCTCCTGCAACTGCACTTTCAGCTCTCTCAGCTCTGCCGGTGCCATCCTGTAAGGAGCACGGGAAATAGCAGAAGCCCCTCGCAGCAGCTCAATGGCAAACTCAACATCTCTAACAGGCGGAAACCCCGGAATCTCATCTGGGAACACATCAATGAACTCCGCCACGACCGGTATATCTTCGGCTCTCACTTCCTTCTCCTCAGATACATCCACGTCATAAATGATGTAACCTGTGTGGCCGCGCTTCAATAACCGCGCCATCTTAACCGCTGAGATCACCGGAATCTTTGGACGAGAGCCGTCCCCAAAGAAAGTGTAATGGCTCAATTTTTAAGGCATTTATTGACCCAAATATTGTGCAAGATATAAATTATAATATAAATAATAATAAATAACTAATAAGAATATCTAATAATAATAATAATAACAATAATAATAATATTAATTAAGAAGTGAAATAGCCGAAAACCATTCTGTAGCATTCTGTTCCATTTTTTTTCTCTGTTCACTTTCGTTTCTTCACCTGCGCTTATTTTCTTCAGTTTCCATCGCTGTCTGCTTCGTCTCCCTCGCCTTTTCTTCTCCCAACATTTAACCGATAACTTTTGTTCCCTCATCTACCTACATCTATAACTGATATGAATCAACCACTCTATTAAGTAGCCTACAACAAGAATCCGGTTACAAATAAAAAAAAAATCCCGTCTCTTTTCAAAAGAAAATTTTCAGACTTCGTAAAATTCCGATTTTTAGCTTCGAAAATTCTCCAAATCAGAGCTGTAGCGCACGTCTGGGAGGAAATCGGGATTTGAGCAGAAATTAGAAAGATTGGTATGAAAATTGATTTTTTCTAAGTTTCGAAATTTATTTTCTGTTTTCGATTGTATTGACTGTTTCGATTTGTATTTGTTTAGGTTAATGTAGTTGAATTAAATTGTAGTTTTAGGGGTTTAATTTGTCAAGAACAAAGTTTTAAGGATTAAGTTCGAAAATTTCTGGAATGGAGTTCGAAAATTGCCTTGTTCGAAGTTTTTCTGGAAAATTTGAGGATATTTTCGAAGGTGTTCTGGATGTTTAAGATCGAAAATTTTAATTGATTTTGAAGAATCTGAAATGGTATTTTTGTTCGAAATTGATACTGAAATTTTGAAGATTTGGGAAGGTGATTTGTTCGAAATTTGTAGGTTGGATTTTAAGAATTTCGAAAAATATTCTGGAATTTTATATGATAGTTCGAAAATGGTGTTGAATAATATAAGAGTTAGGAATTTGGTTAGGTTGTGTTAGAACCAAGTTAATGGAATATGATTTTTAATATTGTTGAAATGGATATTAGGAAATCCTCGATATCGGAGATTGTGGGAAGGATTTGTAGATTTATCGTTGATAGGAAGCTTCGAGGTACGTAAAGGAAGTTGCAATTTTACGCAAATTATTTTGAGTATATTTTGTTGTTTATTTTGAAATGTTTTGAATAGTAAGCATGAAATATTATTTTGAAATATGATTTTTGATAAGAAATGTATTTTGTTGAAAATAGAATTTTGAATAATATTTTATTGTGTGTGAAAAACTATTTTGAAAGGCCATGTTTGTCTTGATTCGGTGAATACACTTTGAAGTTTGTGAACTGTGGATATTTTCGTTTCGTTGTGGCTCGCATTGCGACGAGGATAAAAACGCGCATACTTTCGGCTTGTTGGCGACGAGAATAAAGAAACGCATTTCGTTTTGCCCGAAGACAGAGGGGGTATAATATCTGTCGATACCCTTCCAGCGGGTATAGTCTGGAATGATATCATTGTGTCACATCCGTATTTGAGTATGCATTTGTTTCATTACAGCATGGCTATGTCTAATGATTAATTTTATAATGTTACGACATTATATGATATTGTTATTCGTTTCTGTTACGTTTAGTTGGTTATCTGTGCAGTTATTTCCGTTATGATTCCGTTTTGTGAAATTTAGTTCCGTTGACTGCTCGGATTAAACCATATATGTGTGAAAGTTATTTTGGATATGAAAGTATATTATTTTTCGTCACATTATGAAAAATGATGTTTTTAATACTTTTATCAAATGTTTATTATGCTTACTATAAAATGCTGCAACTTACATTTACCTGTAATGTGACATATTACAGCTGGAGTTGAAGACTTAGACGATGCGGAGGATATTTAGATTTATTATGAAGTTTTGAGTATGTTGGCATGTTTAAGTTTTATTTTGAGGATATGAAACATTTATTTATGTTTTAGTTGGATTTTGATATTTGAAGTTTATTTTGGTTTAGTTTTTGTTTTATGATTTTGTTATTGTGGTTGTAGTGATCTGGTAGATCACATGGCACAATTTTTAAGAGGAGACTCTGCCCAAATTTTTCTAAGATAAAAGTCGCGGGTAAAAATTATTAAGTCAACATTCGTTAAGAAGTAAAAACGTTTCCGCTACACAAAAGTTCAAAGTGATAATTAAGTTTCGATTCGAGTGAAGCCTTGTATTCAAGCAATTGAATACGGCGGGCGACCCGTCTGAGCGGGACCGTCACAGTTGGTATCAGAGCCTTAGTTTATATGTTTGGGATTAAACCTTTGCCTTAAGACTAAGCTTATTTAAGTTTGACTTGTTTGGAAAAGTTTTGGATTTAGAGTAATGGAGTTAAGCTTGAATCAGTACCTAAGATTTTATATGTGTGTGTGTTTGAACTTATGTGCATACTTGTTTTTTTACTTGCCTTAAACATTTTAATTGTTTTGTTTAAACTAGTATCATTTATTCCGATAAAACTCTATTTTTACCGATAAAACTCTATTTTAAGATTTCAAATGGCTAGAGGAAGAACCAGTAGCAATCAGAGTGGTAGCCAAGAGCAGGACTCGAATCGCGACTCAGGAGATGGTCAGGATAGGAATGTGAATCAAGGTCAAGATGGAGTCCCAATATAAACGTGGGATCAATAAATGAGGTGGACATCACGAACATATGTCGTATCATAGCTGGAGTGTTACAACAAAATGTTGTTTCGGCACCACTACAGCCGGAAACACAGAGAAGGACTGAATTTGAGAGATTTCGGGCACTCCGACCACCGTACTTTGGAAACGAGACTGATCCAATGAAAGCTGAGGAATGGTTGACCAAGATTGAAGAATTACTGAAAGCCATAAACATTGCCGATGGAGAAAAAGTTACAGTGGTGACTCAATTTCTGGAAGGAAATGCAAAGCATTGGTGGACCTCAGTGGAAGTAAGTATGGAACGAAACTCCATTATCTGGACGAGTTTTAGAGAGAAATTTCTGCAACAGTATTTCCCTGACGCTGTCCGAATGGCTAAAGAAGATGAATTTTTGAGGCTGAGGCAAACCGATAATATGACTGTGCTGGAATATCTGAGGAAGTTCCAAGAGCTGGGAAGATTCTGTCCTTTATATTTGCAGTCTGAGAACAGCAAGATTACAAGGTTCAGACAAGGTCTTCGCACTGGCATCAGGCTCAAAGTAGCACCTCTCATGGATACAAAATTTGATATACTCATGGAGAGGGCATTGTTCGTGGAATCTGAGCTGAGGAATCTAGAGACTCCTCAGAATCGAAAGAGAAAGCCTGATTCAGAAACAGAGATCAGAGACCGCCAGCTCGCAGACAGATGATCGTTGAAACTAAGAAGAATGAAGTTTGTCCCAAGTGTAATCGGAGTCATACTGGGGAATGTTACTGGAACTCTGGAGGTTGCTTTAAATGTGGATCTAAAGATCATCGGATTAGAGATTGTCCCAGTCTGAAACAAACATCAAGAACGAATCAACCACGTGGACAACAACAGTGCAATCCAACTAGATTGTATGCTGTCCGTGCTGAAGAGGATCATGAGTTGATTGGAGGTAAATTTAAATTCTTAAATCAAGATGTTTATGTGTTATTTGATTCTGGCGCTTCAAATTCCTTTATCTCGGAATCTTGTGTGGAGAAACTTGATTTGCACTTCAGTCCACTGTTACATTTAATGCAAGTATTGAGTCCATTAGGAAAGACAGTCACAATTAAATATGTATGCAATGATGTAACACTGATTGTGGAAAGCGAAGACTTCAAAGCCAACCTGTTCATCATCAACATGAAAGAATTTGACATAATTCTTGGGATGGATTGGTTGAGTAGTGCAAAGGCTCGCATTGACTGTTACCGAAGGATCATAACTCTACAAACGAATTCGGGTAAAGAGATCTGTTATGAAGGCGTGAGCCTGCATGAACGATTTTGTGGCAATGTCTCTGAAGTGGAAGCAAAAATAAATAAGATTTGCACGGTGAAAGAATTCTCAGATGTTTTCCCAGAGGATTTGCCAGGACTGCCACCAATTCGAAGCACGGAATTTTCTATTGATATTATTCCGGGATCAGAACCGATATCCAAAGCACCTTACAGGATGGCACCAGCAGAGCTAAAAGAATTGAAAGGACAATTGAAGGAACTACAAGATAAAGGTTTCATACGGCCTAGTGTGTCACATTGGGGAGCACCGGTACTGTTTGTAAAGAAAAAGGACGGCAGCATGAGAATGTGCATCGACTACAGGGAGTTGAATCGAATCACTGTGAAGAACAAATATCCGCTACCAAGGATTGATGATTTGTTCGATCAATTACAAGGTGCACAAATATTCTCGAAGATTGATTTGAGATCTGGGTATCATCAACTCAGAATCAAGGAGCAAGATATTCACAAAACTGCATTTCGAACCAGATATGGACATTATGAATTTCTGGTGATGCCTTTCGGACTTACGAATGCACCTGCATCATTTATGGCATTAATGAATCACGTGTTCCGAGAATGGCTCGACAAATTCATCATAGTATTCATTGATGACATATTGATTTATTCCAAATCAAAGGAAGAACATGAAGAACATTTGAAGATGACATTGGAGAGACTACGACAACATCAATTATTTGCAAAGTTCGAGAAATGTGACTTCTGGTTGGATTCTGTATCATTTCTTGGACACATCATTGATACTCAAGGAATCCGAGTAGACTCAGCAAAGATTCAAGCCATTACCAATTGGAAAGTTCCGACATCAGTAACAGAAATTCGAAGTTTTCTGGGATTGGCTGGATATTACCGAAAATTTGTGGAAGGATTTTCTCGAGTTGCATTACCACTTACAAAGTTGACTAGAAAGGGAGTAAAGTTTGAATGGGATTCTAAGTGTCAGGCAAGTTTTGAGAAGTTGAAAGATCTACTTGTGACGGCACCTATTCTTACATTGCCGGATGGACATGAAGGATTTTGTATCTACAGTGATGCATCAAAGGAGGGGTTAGGTTGTGTACTTATGCAAAATGGAAAGGTGATTGCATATGCTTCACGACAGTTGAAAGAACACGAGATAAGGTACCCCACTCATGATCTGGAACTGGCAGCAGTGGTTTTTGCGCTGAAGTTATGGCGACATTACTTGTACGGAACCACATGTGATATCTACACTGATCACAAGAGCTTAAAGTATATTTTTACTCAAAAGGAGTTGAATATGAGACAGAGAAGATGGTTAGAGCTGATCAAGGACTATGATGTGAAATTGCACTATCATCCTGGAAAGAGTAATGCAGTAGCTGATGCATTAAGCAGGAAGAGTTACGGATCAATGCTATTGACTACGCAACAGAAACTCATTGACGAGATGTCAAAGTTAAATCTGAATGTCGAATCAAGAGACGACCAAAATGGGACGACGGTATTGTGTAATCTCATGGTGCAACCTGATCTTATTCTCAGGATTAAGGAAGCACAATCAAAGGATCCTATGTGGCTGACTTTATCACAAAAGGCTCAATCAAACCAAGAAAATTTTAGAATGCATGAAGATGGGACATTGAGATTCAATGATAGACTATTTGTTCCAGCTGTATCAACACTCAGGGGCGAAGTCTTACAAGATTCCCATCAGACAATATTGGCCATGCATCCAGGACAGAATAAAATGTATCAAGATATGAAGCAATTATTTTGGTGGCCAGGAATGAAGCAAGATGTCGTAAAGTTTGTGTCCAAGTGTTTAGTGTGTCAACAAGTGAAAGTTGGAAGACAAAAGCCAGCAGGAACACTGAGAAACTTGGATATACCTAACTGGAAATGGGAGCATATTACTATGGACTTTGTGACCGGATTACCAAAGACTACGACACAAAAAGATTCAGTTCGGGTTATTGTTGATCGACTTACTAAGTGTGCTCACTTCATACCGATGAATAAGACCACATCAATGAATGATTTAGCACGGCTTTACATTGATCAAGTGGTGTGTTTGCATGGGATACCAGTCAGTATTATATCTGATCGAGATGCTCGATTCACATCACAATTCTGGAAGAGTTTACAATCTGTGTTGGGAACGAATTTGAAATACAGCACAGCTTTCCATCCACAGACAGACGGACAGTCTGAGAGAACGATTCAGATTCTCGAGGATTTACTTAGAACATGTATTTTGGATTTTCAAGGACAGTGGGATCGTCAACTGAAACTGGCAGAGTTTGTGTACAATAACAGCTAACAATCCAGTATTCAAATGGCACCATTCGAAGCTTTGTATGGGAGGAAATGTCGAACACCACAGTGTTGGTTTGATGTTGGAGAGAAAGTATTGGAAGGACCAGAGTTGATCAAACTCACGAATGAAAATGTTTTCATCATCAAACAGAGATTACTTACAGCTCAGAGTCGACAGAAAAGTTGGGCTTATGTTCGCAGACGAGATTTAGAATTTCAGCAAGGGGATAAGGTATACTTGAAAGTATCACCATTCAGAGGAGTAATGAGGTTTGGTAAGCATGGGAAGTTAAGTCCGAGATTCATAGGACCATATGAAATTCTGGAAAGAATAGGAACTTTGGCTTATCGACTTGCTCTACCTCCGGAATTAGACCGGGTACATAATGTCTTTCATGTGTCGATGCTCAGGAAGTATGTTTCAGATGAAAGTCATGTGCTTAAAGCAACAGAGATTGAGATATCCAAGGAGTGTACATATTCAGAATATCCTATCAAGATACTCGACCGTCAAGAGAGAATTCTACGAACTAAGACAATTCCTTTTGTTAAGGTTCAGTGGAGTAATCATTCACCTGATGAAGCAACATGGGAAAAAGAAGAAGAATTATATGCTAAGTATCCAGTTATAAAACGTGATACAAGTTTCGAGGACGAAACTTTTTAGAATGTATGGAGATTGTAATGGCTCAATTTTTAAGGAATTTATTGACCCAAATATTGTGCAAGATATAAATTATAATATAAATAATAATAAATAACTAATAAGAATATCTAATAATAATAATAATAATAACAATAATAATAATAATATTAATTAAGAAGTGAAATAGCCGAAAACCATTCTGTAGCATTCTGTTCCATTTTTTTTCTTTGTTCACTTTCGTTTCTTCACCTGCGCTTATTTTCTTCAGTTTCCATCGCTGTCTGCTTCGTCTCCCTCGCCTTTTCTTCTCCCAACATTTAACCGATAACTTTTGTTCCCTCATCTGCCTACATCTATAACTGATATGAATCAACCACTCTATTTAGTAGCCTACAACAAGAATCCGGTTACAAATCAGAAAAAAATCCCGTCTGTTTTCAAAAGAAAATTTTCAGACTTCGTAACATTCCGATATTTAGCTTCGAAAATTCTCCAAATCAGAGCTGTAGCGCACGTCTGGGAGGAAATCGGGATTTGAGCAGAAATTAGAAAGATTGGTATGAAAATTGATTTTTTTTAAGTTTCGAAATTTATTTTCTGTTTTCGATTTTATTGACTGTTTCGATTTGTATTTGTTTAGGTTAATGTAGTTGAATTAAATTGTAGTTTTAGGGGTTTAATTTGTCAAGAACAAAGTTTTAAGGATTAAGTTCGAAAATTTCTGGAATGGAGTTCGAAAATTGCCTTGTTCGAAGTTTTTCTGGAAAATTTGAGGATATTTTCGAAGGTGTTCTGGATGTTTAAGATCGAAAATTTTAATTGATTTTGAAGAATCTGAAATGGTATTTTTGTTCGAAATTGATACTGAAATTTTGAAGATTTGGGAAGGTGATTTATTCGAAATTTGTAGGTTGGATTTTAAGAATTTCGAAAAATATTCTGGAATTTTATATGATAGTTCGAAAATGGTGTTGAATAATATAAGAGTTAGGAATTTGGTTAGGTTGTGTTAGAACCAAGTTAATGGAATATGATTTTTAATATTGTTGAAATGGATATTAGGAAATCCTTGATATCGGAGATTGTGGGAAGGATTTGTAGATTTATCGTTGATAGGAAGCTTCGAGGTACGTAAAGGAAGTTGCAATTTTACGCAAATTATTTTCAGTATATTTTGTTGTTTATTTTGAAATGTTTTGAATAGTAAGCATGAAATATTATTTTGAAATATGATTTTTGATAAGAAATGTATTTTGTTGAAAATAGAATTTTGAATAATATTTTATTGTGTGTGAAAAACTATTTTGAAAGGCCATGTTTGTCTTGATTCGGTGAATACGCTTTGAAGTTTGTGAACTGTGGATATTTTCGTTTCGTTATGGCTCGCATTGCGACGAGGATAAAAACGCGCATACTTTCGGCTCGTTGGCGACGAGAATAAAGAAACGCATTTAGTTTTGCCCGAAGACAGAGGCGGTATAATATCTGTCGATACCCTTCCAGCGGGTATAGTCTGGAATGATATCATTGTGTCGCATCCGTATTTGAGTATGCATTTGTTTCATTACAGCATGGCTATGTCTAATGATTAATTTTATAATGTTACGACATTATATGATATTGTTATTCGTTTCTGTTACGTTTAGTTGGTTATCTGTGCAGTTATTTCCGTTATGATTTCGTTTTGTGAAATTTAGTTCCGTTGACTGCTCGGATTAAACCATATATGTGTGAAAGTTATTTTGGATATGAAAGTATATTATTTTTCGTCACATTATGAAAAATGATGTTTTTAATACTTTTATCAAATGTTTATTATGCTTACTATAAAATGCTGCAACTTACATTTACCTGTAATGTGACATATTACAGCTGGAGTTGAAGACTTAGACGATGCGGAGGATATTTAGATTTATTATGAAGTTTTGAGTATGTTGGCATGTTTTTTATTTTGAGGATATGAAACATTTATTTATGTTTTAGTTGGATTTTGATATTTGAAGTTTATTTTGGTTTAGTTTTTGTTTTATGATTTTGTTATTGTGGTTGTAGTGATCTGGTAGATCACAGGGCACAATTTTTAAGAGGAGACTCTGCCCAAATTTTTCTAAGATAAAAGTCGCGGGTAAAAATTATTAAGTCAACATTAGTTAAGAAGTAAAAACGTTTCCGCTACACAAAAGTTCAAAGTGATAATTAAGTTTCGATTCGAGTGAAGCCTTGTATTCAAGCAATTGAATACGGCGGGCGACCCGTCTGGGCGGGCCGTCACAGAAAGTCCACTGGAACCCCTGATCAGATAGAAAACGAACAATCCTCCACCGGCAATCTACTACAGCTCGGTATCTGCTCAAAACATCAATGCAGACAATGCAGTCAAAATCTGCCATCTCTAACTGAATCAGATCAGTCCTCAGATCATTGCCCTCAAAATAAATGAGACAATCAGATAACAGCCGATCCGCAATCACATGCTTCCCCGTGGGTGTCGAGACCATGAGAGGCGTGGGTAACAGAGACGAGCACAAGCGGTGTCTCTCCACAAAAGCAGCAGACACAAAAGAATGGGAAGCACCTGTATCTATCAATATAAGTCAGGGTACGTAAGTAAATGGCACGTACCAGCAATGACCTCCTCCGAGGCTGCCTCAGCTTGCTCCCGAGTCAGTGCATACACCTGACCCTGCGGCGGTCCTGCCGTCTGACCTCCCTGTGGTCGAGGTGCAAACTGCTGTCTCTGTGGTGCCCTCCCAGTATCAAACCTTGGCCTATTCGGCCCAGAGTCTGCCTGTCTCTGTGGTGCTCTCCGATTGGGACAACCTCGAGCCAAGTGGCCCACCTTGCCACAAATATAACAACCCTAACAGTCACGTGACAAGTGCCATCCTCCACAATAGTCACCCCTGCTTCCTCCTGCCTTGCTCCCATGTGTGGGTCCCCGATTGCTTTGCTTCTGACCCTGAGACTTCTTCTCACCAAATCTGGAAGATGATGAGGCCCCACGAGCCTTGAACTGATCCCCTCGTGGCCTCAGACTATCAGCAACCGGCCACTGTGGTGGTACAAAAGGGGGTACAACTTCCTTGTACGCGCCCACTGCAATCTCTGCCAGCTCTGCCCGTGTCAGGGCTTCATCAAAAGAGCTGGGGTTGTTGGAGACAACCAAATCAAATAGTTCTGGTCTTAGTCCCTTCAGAAAGTTCCTCATCTTGGCACGACTGCTCACAGCGATGAGGTACATACCTCAGCAGTGAGGCTGACACTGACAGGCTGCCCTGCTTTAAAGTGTTAAACTCATCCTCCTTTAATTATCTGGCAGCTGCAGAAAAATACCAGTTAAGGAACCGGGTCCTGAATACAGTCCAGTCAACTGCCACACCTTGAGCTCTCAGCTCCATCACAGTGGTCTTCCACCACATAGAAGGCTTCTTAGCCATCTGAAACTCGGCCAACCTCAGCCATGCAGTCCGTGCACAAGGTGCAGTCACAAGTATCTGCTCTATCCGCTCCAGCCACTCTTCGGCCACTTCACCAGACTCAATTCCCTCAAACATAGGTGGATGGAAGTTCAGAAACTGTGTCAAACTGAGCTCCCCTGGTAATAACATCTGTGCACTGGGCTCCACGCCCACAGCAGGTGGTGGTAAAGGATTCAGCTGAGCAATACTGGCATTCATATGGCCCATATCCCCTACCTCTTCATTGAGGTTCTCCGGGTTAATATCCGACATGATGTAACACAAGAGTTAACAACAATACCAAAAGCAGTTCATAATATAAGCCGTTAGATAACAAGAGTATCATATTCAAAAGCATGTTAGTATAATACTTATACAACCATATGCATCACATGCATAAGCATGCCCAAATGAATACCTAGCCAACTTGTTTCTAAAGGCTACCCTTCACTCTTCCCTGGTTATCTAACCACTGCTCTGATACCACTAAATGTAAGACCCCGTTATCTCATACATATTTGATACCACTAAATGTGAGACCCCGTTATCTCATACATATTATTAGGTGCAATTAAAGAGAATTAATCATATTAAATCAGAGTATTGAATCGTGTTGAAAACCTGAGCTTATAGAGATTACAGTACCAAAAGTTTCAAAAAGAAATCATATATATTCCTAACTAGAGGGTACTAAACTCCATAGTTTTACACTACCCTTGTAAAAACTATACAGAAGAGTTTCTCTATCCTGCTATCCCCTTTAGCACTCCTTTAAGCTCATCATGTCAACCCCGGCCCCTGTTCTCTGTAGCAAATGCACCTACAAAGACAACCCCCAACACATGAGCATACCGTGATTCATATTCAACATAATATGAATGTAAAGCGTAAATGCACAAATCATAAATACAAAGCACTTCCTGTATTTCCAAGCATTTACAACGCCCATTGGTTGTCCCTGTACCATAACTCATAATAAACACATTATATGAAATTGTGGATCCTTTAATAATGTCATGACATATCACATCTTTCTTTACATAGCTTTTGAGTCATATATCAACAGTTATTTTAATACTTCTTGCTTCAACATCTCATAATGAGCGGTACCATCTTCCGCGCTTCATTACTACACAATCTCATAATGAGCGGTACCATCCTCCCCGCTTCATTACTACACAATCTCGAGCGGTACCATCTTCC
This sequence comes from Haberlea rhodopensis, assembly GCA_907163345.1. Lineage (NCBI taxonomy): Eukaryota > Viridiplantae > Streptophyta > Magnoliopsida > Lamiales > Gesneriaceae > Haberlea > Haberlea rhodopensis. The sequence continues at coordinate 28,042,047 of CAJQUN010000003.1, read as the reverse complement.
CCGCTTCATTACTACACAATCTCATAATGAGCGGTACCATCCTCCCTGCTTCATTACTACATAATCTCATAATGTACCATCCTCCCCGCTTCATTACTACATAATCTCATAATGAGCGGTACCATCCTCCCCGCTTCATTACTACATAACAAGCATAAGCATTAAAACCTACACTGTGATCTCTCTTGACTCGTGGAATACACCTCTTTATTCCACATCACAATATGCAACAACAATGCATAATATGCAACAGCAATGCATAATAACATGTATCATACTCATAATGCGTCACTTGCATTATCATGTGTCAAAAGACAAACATAAAGTACATGTTACCGTCCGGTGCCCTCGCTTACGTACCTTTCAAAATGTAGAGGAGTCAACAGACTTTATCTCCTCGACTGTGCTGGTACCTGAGATGGTTCTACATAACCACACAACACAATATTAGGCACCTCATAATAATCCAAAATCAAAACTCAAATAAAAATTCACATTTTTCAAAAATGTAACAGTACCGATCGATCGGACCTCATCACCGATCGATCGGTATTAGCTTTGATTTTTTTTTTTAAGTCACTGGCCTCACCGATCGATCGGACCTCATCACCGATCGATCGGTAGCCCTGTTTCAACCCAGGTTGTCCAGAATTGCCGAGCACCTCATTTCATGCACTTATAACCACCTCATAACACATAAAACGTGCTCGAACAAAAGTGCTAGGGGCTCTAACATACTTCCATGCAAGTGCTCATATTAAAGTTTCATCAAAACTAAGCTAAGAATTCCCCAACTCAATGAGCCACCAACTCAACACTCAACCAAGAATTCCCCAGAACAGGGCATAAAAACTCAGCCCAGAATTCTCGAACATGCATCTTTATAGCAACGAAACTACCACATAACCCGTAGTTCATGCTCAAATAAATATGCTGGTAATTTCACCAAACTACCATGTATGTATTCACGTCAAAGGTTTACTCAAAACCTAAGCTAGCATGCTTCAAATCTTCATAATAAAACCCCTACTCAACTTAAAACAGGGCATTTCCCCTGCCCAGATTTCGAGGAGCTCTTTTCACAAACGAAAATCTAACACATAAAGCATGTAAATTACTTAACAAAACATGCTAGGGGCTTCATAAACATTACTTGCAAGTACTCATAACAAGGTTTCCATCAAACCTAACACTAGCATGCCAAAACTGCTATGAAAAACATACATGCATAAAAACAAAAAAGCTGGTGAACCAGCGTGATTCCTCACCACTTTTGACTTCGATTTTCGTCAAGAAAAGATAAGCAAAATCCAATCTCTTTCTTCCTAATAGCAGCTTGAATATCAGACGAAAAGAAGGAGAGAAGGAGGAGGTTTTTTTGGAAGAGTTAAGATGAAAATATCAGATTGGTAACTAGCCTACTTGGCCAACATCCTTCCAGGAAATCAGGGGAGGGGCATGGGTTGCTGCAAGTGGGGGGTAGGGTGGTTGCATGTAGGGTGGTCTTGTGGTGTTTAATTGTGTCCCGGTATTTCATACGATGTATACAAAAAATATCTCCCCTTGATATTTTATAATTTTACCACATCAATACAACAATTAAAAACACCTAACATGCTCCCTAAACCACATCATCAAAATAAATATAACGCCCCCACATAAAACACGCCTTTAACACATAGGCACACAATTAACAACCCTTAATTGCATGATTACACACATAATCATTTCAGGGATATCACATAATATGACCCGGAAATGCTACGCTGTTCAGCCAGAACTCACACTTGCTGAGTTTGGCGTATAACTGATGATCTCTGAGGATCTGAAGCACCGTCCTCAAATGATTGGCATGCTCCTCCTTACTTCTTGAATAAACCAGAATGTCGTCAATAAATAAGATCACGAACTAATCAAGATACTTCTGTAACACTCTGTTCATCAGGCTCATAAAGACAGCCGGGGCATTCGTCACCCCGAACGGCATCACTAAGAACTCATAGTGCCCATACCGAGTCCGAAAAGCTGTCTTTTGTATGTCATCACCTCTAACTCGTATCTGGTGGTAGCCTGACCTCAAGTCAATCTTCGAGTAAAGCTTTGTGCCCTGAAGCTGATCAAATAATCATCAATCCTCGGAAGGGGATACTTGTTCTTAATCGTCTCTTTATTCAACTGACGGTAATCGATGCACAGGCGCATCGAACCATCCTTTTTCTTCACGAACAAGACTGGCGCACCCCAAGGCGATACACTAGGACGAATGTACCCCTTGTCGAGGAGTTCCTGCAACTGCACTTTCAGCTCCCTCAGCTGTGCCGGTGCCATCCTATAAGGGGCATGGGAAATAGCAGATGTCCCTGGCAATAACTTAATCTCAAACTCAACATCTCTGATCGGCGGAAATCCTGGAATCTCATCCGGAAACACATCGGTGAATTCCGCAACTACTGGTATCTCCTCGATCCTCAACTCTTTATTTTCCTCTGATACGTCCACGACATAAATAAGATAGCATGTGTGACCGCGTTCTAACAACCGCATCTTAACTGCCAAAATCAACAGAATCCTTGGACGAGAGCCGTCCCCATAGAAGGTCCACTGAAACCCCTGATCAGACAAAAAACGCACCATCCTCTGTCGACAATCAACCACGGCGTGGTATCTGCTCAACACACCAATACCGATAATCCAGTCAAAATCTGCCATATCCAACAAAATCAGATCAGCCCTCAGATCATTGCCCTCAAAATAAATGAGGCAATCAGATAATAGTCGATCAGCAATCACATGATTTCCCGTGGGTGTCGAGACCATAAGAGGCGTGGGCAACAGAGATGAGCACAGATGGTGTTTCTCCACAAAAGTAGAAGATATGAAATAATGAGAAGCACATGTATCTACCAAAATAAATGCAGGGTACGTAAGTAAGTAGTACGTACCAGCATTCACCTCCTCTGGAGCTGCCTCTGCCTTCTCTCGAGTTAGTGCATATACTTGACCCTGCGGCGGCCCTGCTGCCTGACCTCCCTGCGGTCGGGGTGCAAACTGCTGCCTCTGTGGTACCGTCTAGGCGTCAAATCTTGGCCTATTCGGCCCAAAGTCTGCCTGACCTCCCCGATTGGGGCAAATCCGAGCCAGGTGGCCCATCTTGCCGCAAATATAACAGCCTCGACAGTCTCGTGTCAAGTGAGATCCTCCACAGTTGTTACATTTGTTCCCTCATGTTCTACTTCCCTGTGCTGGTCCCCGATTGCCTTGCTTCTGATTCTGAAATTTCTTCCCACCAAATCTAGGAGATGAAGAAGCCCCACGAAGCTTAAACTGGTCTCCTCGTGGCCTCAGGCTGTCAACAACCGGTCTCTGTGGTGGTACGAAAGGGGGTACAGCTTCCTTGTACACGCTAACCCCAATCTCTGCCAGCTCTGCTCTAGTCAGGGCATCATCAAATGAGCTGGGGTTGTTAGAGACAACCCGGTCAAATAACTCTTGCCTCAGCCCCTTCAGAAAATGCATCATCTTGGCATGACCGTTCACAGCGATATGAGGTACATACCACAACATTGAAGAATACTGCATGGCATAATCTGATACAGTCATGCTGCCCTGCTTCAGGTTTGTGAACTCATCTTATTTTACTTGTCTGGCAGCGGCGGAGAAATACCGGTTAAGGAACCGGGTCCTAAACACAGTCCAATCTACTGGCATACCCTGAGCCCTCAGCTCCATAACTGTTGTTTTCCACCACATGGAAGAATTTTTCGCCAGTTGAAACTCTGCCAACCTCAGCCAGGCAGTCCGTGCATAGGGCGCTGACACAAATATCTGATCCAGTCTCTCTAGCCATTCCTCGGCTGCTTCCCCAGTCTCAGTCCTTCAAATAGCGGCGGATGATAGCTCAAGAACTGAGTCAGATTAAGTTCCCCTGGTAGCAATATATGTTCACTAGGCTCCATGCCCACAGCAGGTGGCGGTAAAGGATTCGTCTGAGCAATACTCGCATTTATACTGTCCACATCTCCTACTTCTTCATTGAGGTTCTCCGGATTACTAGCCGCCATGATGTAACATAAGGGTTAACAACAATACCAAAAGCAGTTCGTAATACAAGCCGTTAGATAACAATAGGAGAAATATTCAAAAGCATGTTAGTATGACAACTTATACACAAAATATTCATCACACGTATGAACATGCCCACCAATGAATACCTAACCAACTTGTTTCTAAAGGCTACCATTCGCTCGTTCCCTGGTTCTCTAACCACTGCTCTGATACCAAAATGTGAGACCCCGTTATCTAAACAAGATTTTAAGGTGCAAGTAAGAGAACTAATCATTCATAAATCAGAGTATTAGGCCGTGTTGATAATACCGAGCTTAAGAGTTACAGTACCAAAGAAGTTCAAAAGGAATTAGATACATTCCTAACAAAAGTGTACTAAACTAAAGCTTTAGTCTACACTATGTAGAAGCTATACAAAAGTAATTTCTGTTCTGCTAATCCTGTAGCACTCCTTACAGCTCAGCGTATCACTTCACTTCTTAAATCTTGAAATCAATCCTTAGTCAGTTCATCATCAGTGTATTTTAATGCCCTTCGCTTCATAACTTTAGAACAAGCGGACCTCCCCCCCCCCCCCTCGCTTCATCATATAAGCGGCATTTCTAACCTCGCTTCATATGGCAAACCTCGTTTCAACGTGCAAGCGGACCTCCACCCCCTCGCTTCACATTTTAGCGGCATAGTAGCAGCAAGATTAAAATCATCACTGTGATAACCGTGACTCGTGGGATACACACCAAATGTTCCACAACATACATATGCAACTACAATGCATAATCAACATTATCACACTCACAATGCATAAACTGATACATACTTGCATCTATCGTGTGTCAAATTAATAAACATATAATACATGTTACCATTGGGTGCCCGTACGTCGCTTACGTACCTTTCCAAAATATCTTCAGTTGCAGGGCTCTATCCCCTGCGTTGTGTGGCTACCTGTGATGGCTCTACACAAGTGTACAACACAATATTAGATGCTTCAATACAATCCAATACCAAAACAACCAAATATAACAATTTGCCAAAATTTGTCATCTCGCGATCGATCGCTACTCAGCTCCGACCGATCGCGAGATGCTACTGCCTTATTATTAAAAAAATTTAAATTAGCGACGATCGCCCCTTTATTGGCGATCGATCGCCAAAGGCTATTGGACCTCAGCGATCGATCGCGCTATTGTGGCGATCGATTGCCAATCCTTTCTTGTCTCGAGTGATCGATCGCTCCTTCAGCAGCGATCGATCGGTAGCTCTGTTTTCCTTTGCGATTTCCAGGTTTTCGAGCACCATCTTTCAAGCCAACAATTATACCACCATAAACGTAAATCATGCCCAAACAAACATGCTTGGGGCTACATTATACTACCATGCAAGCCTCCAAAACAAGTATCACAATAAAAGGCTACTAAACATGCCATTTTTCACTCAAAATAATCATGAACTCAAACAAAACTAAAACCAAAACAGGTTATGGTTCTTCACCCCTCTTTGCTCTAACTTTTAGCAAGGTTACAAGCCTTGAAATGGCAGATCTCATCCTCCTCCTTGCTTGCTGGATGTTGGATGAAAATATGGGGAAAGATGGGGAGAGAAGGAGTGATGGAGGTTGAGTTAAAAGGTAGGCAAGTGGGGGTATGGGGCAGCCGCATGTAGGTAGGGGTTGGGGGGGGGGGGGGGGGGGGGGGTTGGATGTTGGGTTATGTGATGTGTTATGTTTTGGTCCCGGTATTTAGCATGATGTATTAAAATATCCTCACATGATATTTTATAGTATTTAATCAATAAAACACTTCAAATTCCAATTAAACATGCTATACCACAATGACCAACACACACCCCAAATAATCATGCCATAACCCAAATTCCCAACATATATCACATACACCCTGAAATGCATTAATAGACCATGACCACCACATGACTAAGCATTTCCCAATATAAATAGATCAACTCCATAATTTAACACCATAATCCTCATATAACATAATAAATGTTCAAATGCACATAATCATTTCGGGGATATCACACAATGTCACATTACATAATTTACAAAATGTAAAGCAGTGAATTTAAAAGACACTCCTTGAATAGTGCATCCTCATACGGGATCCCATGTGCTGTCCCTGTTCTCAAAATAACCGAAACCATCAAATTCCCAAAAGCCAGTTAATCATTTCATTGATTAACTAAATTCGTTCACTAATTGCCAAATTCCATAATTAATGAATTCCAATCATTCATATGATTATAGATATCACACGTATCTAAACAATATTTCCACATTCGCATTTCATCGCTTACTCAATAGTAGCGGCATTCATAACCGATGTTCGCTCCATAGTGACAACATCTCAACCATTGCTCACTCCATAGCGGCACCAATTAGTTCCCAATGCATACCCACTCATGGCAATAACAGTATATCCCGCATTTCACAGTTACAATAATATATAAAAGGCTATGCTCGTACGTTATACGTACCTTATAATTCCATAGTCTGAATCAAACCTTGCCTTAGTCCCGCGATCCAATGAATGATGTGCTAACACATAAAATAACTCACAATTAATTACTAGCATGCAACCACGTGCCCAAGCACGTTCACAATCCCCAATATATCATCAATCCATGATGATTAACCATTTTAAAAGACTCCAAGCGAAGCATGCATCGATTCCATAACAACACAATATTTACCACAAAACAGGGCCTCTCTATCGATCGGTCAAAAGCGCTCGATCGACCGAGAGCTCCAGAAATTTTCCACCAAAATTCTTCCTTGCTCGATCGATCGATCGACCATCTCGATCGATCGGCAGGTTTGCTCGATCGATCGAGAGCACTGTACACCGCCTTCCAATTTTGTAAAATACGCGTGATCGATCGAGCCCATATACCTATCGATCGGTGAGCACTGTACTCAGAAGTTGAATACGAAGAACAACACAAGTTTTGCGGTTGGTTATCCACTGTCGCTGCCAAGATTTCAAGATATTATGGAATAAAAGACTAGTTTCTGATAAAGTTTGTACTATGGAACTTGTTGTTTTCAAATGTTAATTTGGGAGCAATGCGGGTATTACTGACCCAGGTCTCGGGACGTGATCGGTACTATTGCAAATAATAACAATATCATTATTTTTGATGTTAAGAGCATTAAACTCAATACATGAAATTCAAGTAAGGAAGTAAGATTAATTATTAAGTAAGAAAATTTAGGCAGAAATATTTTTCGAATTAGCCTACCAAAAAAATTCAAATCATATAAGTCCATTTTCCTGTTAAATGACAAAAATAACCCTGATAATCACGTGCATCGGCTACCAATGCATAGAGGGTTTCACGTGTATAGATGCACCTAGGGTGCACGTGACAACCGAGAAAAAAGTTGCTTACCTTAACAAACACGCCGGTGCACGCCATATTATTGTAAAAAGTGCCATTTTTCTTTGGTTTTTTTTATTCACGTCGCTTTCAATTATTCCCAGTAATCACTGTGTTGGCATTAAATGTGGTGACTGTTCTTCTTCTTTTTTGTTCTCTTATTCTTTTATGCTGCTTTACATGAAATATTTATTTCTTGTTCATTTTTACATGTGATATAGCTTAGGAGGTCTGCAGTGTCGGTGATGGTTCTTGCCTTATGCTTTGGGATGGAAGAAGTAGTTCTTCTCCCCATTGTGAAGGTGATTTCCGAGTTTGGCTTTCACTTAATCTAAGACATAATTTCACATTTTCATCCCTTATGTGAAGCACGCGGATGATGAATGTGTCATTTTCATGACACAAATCTTCCACAGCAGGAAGATCCTGTGGCATTTTAATGACACAACTCTTCGTAAAAAATAATAAATATTTGATTTAATTTACATCATCACGCATTCACGCCTTTCATTGTGAAATTGAATCAACCTTTGATTCATAAAGTTGTTGCCCATTGTTTTATTTGCTTATCTTCTCAAATAATTAATTAGCACTATACAAAATATTTTCATTGTTTTATTTGCTTTATATATAAATAATGAATGTTAAAAATTGAACATTTTGAAAATCGTAACAAGATACAAAAATTAACAGAGAGTCTTGCCAAAAACTTGCAAAATAATTAGAATAGATGAATTCAAATCCTTAACTAACATGTAAATAGTTTATATTAGTTTGGAACATAATATGTTGATTTAGTTTGTTACATCTTCGATATCAAATATTGATGCTAGTGAAAATTGCTCTTTTCAATAAAAATGTTTTATCAAATATCAACTTATAGCATAAATAATAGGGTGGTTCACGATTTTTACGAGTCATCTCGGAAAATATTTGATTTGAATTCAAAATTCTCGAATTCGAACCGGCTTCAAAAATATTTGATTCGTATTCGAATTCGAGCCAAACTCGAAAATGTTCGAACCTTTTTCGAGCCGAACTCTAGCCCAAATTACTTTGTTCGATAGTTTGCGAGCCACTAGCGAACTTTAATATTTTACTAATATAGTATAATTATATATATTAAATAAATATATTTTGAACCTTTCAGGTATTTATTTTCGAGCAATAGTTCGAATAGCTTGCGCAAATGTTCGAGTCTTTTCGAGCTGAACTCGAACTTTGATTCGAGCCAAACTCGAGCCAAATTTTTGAACTTTTGAACTTCAAATCGAACTCGAGCTTGAATATATCAAGATGAATTCGAACCTTAAAATTTGCTTCATATTCGACACGACTCGTTCGTTTACACCCGTATATATATATATATATATATATATATATATATATATATATATATATATATATATATATATATATACACACACTAGCACATGCAATGTTGTTGTAAAAATGTGCCTTAAAAGTTTATATTCAAACATAATTTAAATATATAAATATGCTTTAAAAAGTGTCTTTCAAGACCAGCCACTATCTTGATCGTCTTCTCATTCTCGTCGAGTATCATCTGCACTTCTCTGTCCACTGAGTGCACTTCCTGACCTCCTCGATACATATTACAACCCTTTGTAGCATTGATTGCCTTAGGCAAACTGTGTTCTCTATACAATTATTATTGATGAAATCTGTTGGGCAAAATTTTTGATTTGGGATGTAAGTTTTTTTTCCTCCGCTTATTGATATGCTTAAACTCAGCGGGTGATCCCGCCTCAAAACACCACCACTTCGCATGCATTGCATTTATTGAAGCATGCAGACACTTCAATCCTATCAACAATGACAAAATGAAACCAATGGTATGTAAGGGTCTCAAAACTATCTTTTACTTTATTACATTATTGACCGTGACATCAGGTAGTGAGAATTGTTGGGAAAATAACGTCATATTTTCTCTTGTCAGATATGTGGGAGCAAAAAAATAAATGCGGACTAAAAACCACAAGATTTACGTGGTTTGGCAAAAATAAGCCTACGTCTACGGGGCTGCTGCAGATCTTTTATTGAAGAAAAATATATAAGTATTTACAACTGACAACACTCATTCTGAAAAACACTCAGAAAATTATACAACAATTTTCTCTCAAAAGTAGTTTTTCTCTGATTGCACTCTGTGTTGTATTTTTCTCTCCACAATTTTTGGGTGTATATGTGCTGAATGAATTACTCTTATGTTTATAGAGGTTCTTCACGCGCCATTTACGAAAAAAAATCTTTATACGCAATTGATTTTTCTTCACGCGTAATTACCGGCCAAATTTTCTTCATTGGCCAATTTTTTCTTCGTTGGCTTTTTCCTTATCAAACTTTTGCTTTTTGAAAATGTGGCCGACTACTTTGACTAACAATCTCCCACTTGAAGAATGCTCTCAATCTGTCTTCACACATTGATCAATGCAATAGCCTTTTCTTGTCTATCAATCTAGCTAGCCAACTGAAGTTGAGCACAACTTCAGTTTATCAATGGTTACCACATTTACTAACATATCTGCTGGATTTTACTTCCTTGGATCTTCTCTAATGTTAGCACATATTCCTCAAGCAGAGACCTGATGAAGTGATAACAGAGACCAATGTGTTTTGTTCTAGAGTGGAATGCTGAATTCTTTGCCAGAGGTATTGCACTCTGACTACCACTATACAAACCATTCTTCTCCTGGTTGAATCCCAGCTCTGTTAACATACCTTGAAGCCATATCAACTCTTTACTGGCTTCTGTTACTGCAACATACTCAGTATCTGTAGTGGATAAAGCTACAATCTTTTGTATCTGCGACATCCAACTAGCAGTTGTAGTTCCAACAGTGAATATATAACATGTGGTGCTTCTTTGGTGAACGATATCACCTCCATAGTTTGCATCTACATAACCTTGTACTTTTAGTTCTCCTTTTTCAAAGTACAAACACTTCTTTGTAGTGCCTCGTAGATACCTCAAAATCAACTTAACTGCTTCCTAATATGCCTTTCCGGTATTTCACATAAACCTGCTGACAACTCCCATTGCATGGCCAATGTCTGGCCTTGTACAGACCATCACATACATCAAACTTCCGATGGCTCAAGGCGTAAGGAATTTCCACCACCTCTTCAGTGCCTCATCGCCGACATATACGAGGCTAGTGGACTTTTTGAGGTCTAGGTTTTAAAACACGAACCAAACATAATTTCAATGGATGTTTTGAGGGTTTTCAAGGGATAACACTGAGAGACGACGATTAGAATAAAAAAGGGAAATATATTTTGAAGAGGAAGTCGAAGATATCGGTATCTAGGGATAGAGAAGCTTAATCTAATTTGTTTTCTTAAACACTTTTCTGTTGAATATGATGTTGATTGAGAACATGCTTTGTTATTTTATTATTTTCATCATGAACTAAGTTTTATTTTCGAGAGAAACGACGTAACTTGACTTGAATCTAGGTTTTTTGATTGATTAATTAATATCTTTGGGTTTTTTGTATGATTTATTTGTGTTTTCTTGATTTATCTACGTTCAATTAACTAATCACTATTTGAATTGTTATTTACTTGAAATAAATCATTCGGAATAAGGGATTTTGAGCTGGTTACGGTATGTGATACCATTTCATCATACCCAAGGCTAGGTTTGAATAAGCGCGACTGTAGAACGAGTTCGTATAACAATTATTTTGTAATCGTCATCGTTTAATAAAAAAGATTAACCTAAATTAGTCTTGGAGTCCATTGAAATCATTTTAAAAATGCTCATTTTTGTCCTATGTGGGCAAGAATAATATAGGAGTCCATTGAAACAAATATATAAGGGTTATTTGGTTTAATAAAAATTCTCATAGAACAGGAACATTTACAATATTAATCTCATATTTTTAATATTAATCAAATATAGTCTCATAAATATTTTAATCAACAATAATCTCATATAAATATTTTTAACAAATTAGTCACAAAAATTACATTTTCTTTTATTTTATCAAAAGTGGTCTCAAACTCCACTATTCAATTATATGACCACTTTTGGTAACCTTGCTAAGAGTCAAAGATTAGAGCAGAACTTGAAATTGTCACAACATTGCAACCTATTATATTATTTTCTTGTCGTGGTGAGAAATGGTATTTATATGTAAGCCAAGACGGAAGAATATATTTGGGGATATAATTACTATGCTTCTCAAATATGATATATTCATGAAACTCAAAAAGAAGCTGCTGGTTAATCCAAAAAAAAAGAGAGTGCTGAAAAATATAAGTTTAATTTGACTTAGAATGCATCATCTTATGAAAAAGTATACATAATTTGTTCCGCACTTTGAAAAATGTTTCGAATTATTTTATCAAGTCGTCTGATATTTTCTATGTTTCTATTTGAGTGAAAGGATTTGATATCCTCTGATACACAACATACACACATATACATTTTATGTATGTATGATCAGATCAAGAAAGGGAAAATTACGTCCAAAAAACTAATATAATCATTGTTTCTCACCCAACAAAAATCGTCCGACAATACATAAAATTAAAACCAAACATCAGACAAATGTTTTTATTTGGATCGCATGTTTTGCCCGTTGTAATTGAGGTCATATGTGGTTGAAAATAATATTCAGTACAAACTTTATTGATAATAGGCGAAGAATCTCAATTTATGACAAAGTATTTTGCCTTAACTAGCAAGCTTCTGTTCTATCGCACACCTTCACATTTATAATCTCCATGGCAACATGAATAATGTCTTCGAGTTGCTGGTTTTCATTAGTTAATGGAGACGGAGATGGAGGAACTATTTCTTTGAATTCATATTCACAGTCGACTGCACTTTGGTAACTTACATAAATTTCCAGGTTCAGATCTATGTAGGTATGGCGATCAATGACGGACAAATTCACACGTTGCAGACGATAAAGAGCGTTATCATATTCGTCATAGCAAACACGCAGGGCTTGATTGTACCTGCCGGTACTTCTCTTGACAAGGCCAGATATCTTTGCCATATTGGCTCCAGAAACATCTAATGCTTTATCTACTATAATTCGGCATAACCCTTATGGACTGGTCTTCAGGTAGTTGCGGGGATCGGCCCCGATGATATTTATGCAGAGGTCGTTAAAGTGTGTTCTTTGGCACCATTGATGGGATACATCGTCTGCATTGAGTTGATAAAATATAAAGCTGAAAGTACTCAAGGCAAGAATAATTGTCGAAGCTTGCATGTTTCCTGGTGTGGTGTGTTTGAATTTGTTTCTGAAAGCAATATAGGGTTCTTATATGAGCAAGTGACTCATGCTATTTTTGGTGAAAGTTAATATATTTAGGTGATCGATTTTGCAAGATTTCAAAAGAATTAGAATTTGGTAAATCTGTTTTAATGCATTCAAGATGAGATCTTTAGATTTTGGTAAATTTCATTTGAAAATTGTCTAATGCTAGCAATTCAATGAAATAATCTCCTTATGTTAAAAATATTTCCAAGATATAAAAAATCTTGTAAATGGATGCTGATATTTTGATCGTTTACTTCAAAATCTACAAGAAATTACCGATATTGTGCATAATCTAGTATTCTGAATTTCTTAATCGAATAAGGGAGACAATATGATGGGTATGCGATTTATTATTAGCATGATGAATGATTTTTTTCTTCCAAAACTGAAATGGGCTAATTTAATAAAATAATACAAAAATAAGAAATTATTTAAGAAATAATCCTGTTAGAAATTTTTTACGGAAGTAAAATGAATCGCGAACAGAATTTGCGATTCTTTAAAAAAACTAATAAACAAAATCGTGAACCGAGTTCACGATTGGTTTTTAAATTATTTTAAAGAATCGCTAACTAACAATTCTTTTAAAAAAAAAAAAAAATCTCGATTCTTGGTAAACTAAACAAAAAAAATTGGATAGAAGCCCGTGACCCTCAGCTTTAGAGCTGAGAGTCACGGACTTCCTTTTTTTTTTTTTAAGAAAGTTAATTAATATTTTTTTGCCTTTAAAAGGCTGAACTGAGAAGAAGAATTACATTCAGAAAAATCTGATGCGAGCTCTCTTCTTGGCTATCAAAGGTAATTATTTAACTAATTTTTTAAATATAAATTTTCCAATTATTTGTTGTATATATGCATGCTAATTGTCTACATTCTGTAATTTTTGTAGGTTTGAATATCTTGATTTTGAGTTTCCAAAAACAAAACTTGATTTTGAGGTATGTTTTTTCTGAAATTCTATAATGATAAATTTTAGATATTGTATTTGTTATATGTTGAGTGAATTTTAAATTATAACAATTGTAAAAAAATTTATTATGACTGTATTTAAAAATTTAAAAAAATTTGCTGGTAAAAAAATTTACCTGAAGAAATGCGAAACTGGTTCGCGATTCTTCATTAATTGTTGAAGAAACGCGAATCAGCTTCGCGTTTCTTCAATAATCTTTTGAAGGATGTTCACGTTTCTTGTACTGCCCAAATCAATTTATCTCAAAACTTTTCTTAAAAATTTATTTAAATATAATATTTTAGAGAAAAAATTACTAAAAATTCTAAATATATCTAAACAAAATATAATTATAATTATTATTATTTATGTCATTTTTTATTTTTTATTAGTGAGCTGAAGTTATATTTTCGTAGATAATATATCGGTTCCAACATCAAATTGATGTTTTATTGTATTATGGTGGTCGCATATCACACTGGGATGACTGTTAGTTACGATCGACCTCCAATAAGATATATACGAATGCCTCGAAATATTACAATGTCTGAGTTGTTGGAGAAACTGTATGAACAGATAGATACGATAACCAAAAATATTCGCTTAAATTTTGAACCAAGCATACATTCAATAATACTTCTGGGCGAGAATAGCATTTATTAGCAAGTGCAGAAGACAATGATATTTGGTTTTTTCTTTTAGCAGAAGTTGGAAATTCTGGTGTTAATTTGTATATTGAGGCAGAAGAAATACACCACAGTAATGTGCTTGACATCAAATATACTCAGGAGCTGTGAACATATATGTCAATGCTTACTGATCATAACCTGAAGGCAGTCACACAGGGTCTTGCAAGTATGAGAGATGAAAATAACTATGCTAGTAGTTCCGGTAATGTGAGACATAACATGTATAGAACCTAAGTGGTATATGATGAATCAAGTGACGAGGGCAGACATGAGTACGCCAACGTCGATTATTTTGGTCCTGAAAACCATGTCGATTTCCGAACCAGATGAGGCAGGGCTTAATGTTCATGATGATAGCGATGAAGATGTAGCAATTGATGTTATATTAGAAATCATGTACCAACAGAGAGTCCATATGTACATGAAGAGCAAGTTGAACCAATAATACCCCAAGCGGCATAACCTAAGCGCCAACATTTTTCTGTCATTCCTTTCTTCTCGACAACATTTCCAGCTGTTGATATTCCGACTGGTTCCTGGGGGAATTTTTTATGATCATGTCAAGGAAAAATTGGAATTGGGTATGTTATTTAAGAGTAAAGCTCATTTGCAGTCGGCAGTGAAGGACTTCTCCATACGGGTTGCTAGACGTGAGTACCATGTTATTGAGAGCACGACAAAAAAATGGAAAGTAGTTTGTAGACACAATTCTCCGGTTATGCCACGTGGGTGGATGCTCTGAGGGATATATAAAGACAAAATGAATGTTTTCAACATTACAAAATATGGTGGAGACCATACATGCCTGATGAATGAATTGTCGATTGACCATCGTAACTTGAGTAGGAATATAATTGCCAGTCTATTGGTGGGGTTTGTTCAGAATTGATGGTGATCAACAGGTTCTGCCTTTGGCTTTCGTTATTGTTGTGATGCCCGGGGATTAATGGTGGTAATCCCGGTGTGGTAATAATCCTTTATGGATTTTTAATCGTGGCAATTAGGAATTAATTACGGTTTTGGGTCTCCCGAGGTTTTTAAACCGGGCATTTGGAATCGTTGGATCCAAAGGTTGAGATCGTATTCTAATTTTGGTGAAAAACCTATGAGTTGGATTTTTGGTGGGACTTGGAGTCCGGGGTGCTTTATGTTGGGGCTGGTATGGGGATTTGATGTTGGAGATAGAGTTTTTGAAAACAGGTGATTTTTAATGAATCATGATGTATTTGTGAGGGTATTGTTATTTTGGAGCATTTTTGCTATATATACCAGATGGACGCGGGATTCCGTCATTTTTCCCGGAATCATATCTCTCTCATCGCTATCTTCCATTTCTCTCTCCCCACTTTACCCCAAAACCCTTCCCATCCTTTCCCCTTCAACAAAATCGTTGGGAACACGATTTAGGGGTCGGATTTCTTGAAGAAAAGCTGGTAATCTAATTCTCCTCTCTTTTAGCTTTGATTTGATTGTATTTTTGATGAATTTGGTTGAGTTTTGAATTTGGCTTGGTTTTGGGAGTTTTTGTAAAAATCTTGAAATCTTATGGTTTTGTTTTAAAATGGGTTTTTAACCCTTGTTGGAGGTTCTATGGTGTTATATTATTGTTGGTTTGGGTTGGAAGGAGTTGGGGTGTGATTTGTGGAGGTTTTAAGCTTTTGAAATGGTGAATTTTCGTGTTGCAGGTCGTGGCGATCGATCGCCTATGGCGAGCTATCGATCTCCCGCTGCCAGTAGGCTTTTCAGCATGGTAGCGATCAATCGCTACTTTTGAGCGATCGATCGCCTCGCGCCAGTAAGGTCTGGCGATCGATCGCAATATCGAGTGATCGATCGACAAGGGGCTAGCGATCGATCGCCTGGTATAGCGATCGATCGCTAGCCCCTTGTCGATCGATCACTCGATATAGCGATCGATCATCGCCAGCAGGTGATTTTAGTTTTCTTGGCTTTTTCGTGGGATTTTGGATTTGCGACTTAAATGGTCGACTCCAGGGCAATGTTTTACATTCCAATAGGAATGCTAGACTTTTAAATGGATTGGTTGGAGCCAAGTTAAATAAATGGGATTTTTGGTTGAGTTTTTGGCTACCTTTAAAAACTTGTAAAATGGATATTTTGGGTATTATGCATGCCTTAGCAGGGGGCTTTTATTTTGGTAATCGTCATGGATTGACAAGGGGTTTTGAGGTTGCAAACGTGCGTGGGCACGTGATTGCATGCTTATACTTGATTGTGAGTTGTTTATGTATTTTAGCACATATTTCTCAAGACATGGAACTCAAGCACGGTTTGGCTTGGACTACGGAAACTTAAGGTACGTGTAACGTACGAGCATGACCTTAATTATATTATTGCAATTGTTGTACACGAGATAGATGATTGGTAAGGGTTAGTAGTCGATGCATAATATATGGTGTCTTGCAATAATTGGTTAATGGAAACGGGACTGGGTGTGTGATGTTGGTCAGTCTTATGTATTGTTCGGGGCCGCTTTGGAGCGAGCAATTGTCGGGATGTGGTCGCTATGGAGCGAACATCGGTAAGTGATGCCGCTACTTTTGAGTGGGCGAGGAAGTGTGATCTCTGGCTAGATATCTAGGATATCTGTATTTTATTCCTCTATCGATATTGAATTGGATTAGGGATATAGTTAATCAGTGTAATGATTAACTGGATATTTGGAATTTGATGATTTTGGTTATTTTGAGAACATGGACAATACAGTGGGATCCAGAATGAGGGTGATGCCATCCAGGGAGTATCATTTAAATTCTTGGCAATTACATTGTTGTAATTTACGAATTATATAATTGTGATTATTGGTTTGGTGGTATTGGTATGCTCACCCCGTGTGGGGGTTGTCTCTGTTGGGGCATGTGTAACAGGTACAATGGTAGCTCTGGAGCTGTGATCGAGCTATGAATTGGAGGTGATTCCAGGATCGAGACACCAGAGCTCATGTGGAGCTGGATATTGTGTATTCCCTTTTTATATATTACATACACATAGGTTTATTCGATGCTCATGTGTGAGCAATAATTATGTGTATATGTGTTGTATAAAGAAACATGAGTCTTTCTCTTTTCATTATACGTGTGAGAAATCAACTAGGGAATTGCTAGATGAATTGAGATTGAGATTAGTGTAATCCATAGGTGCATGATGTGTTGAATGGTCTTAATTTGGGAAATCGGATATTGCATGGAATGTAATAGATGAAGCAAAAAAATTTTATAGGTGGTATTGTGTGCCACGTTCACATGTAGTTTCCCTTTACACGTGACTGAATGCACCAAATGCATGGCTTAATGCACTAATTGTGGGGTAAGGGCACGGGGGCCCTTACAATTGTAGATGAAGAGACATTGTCGTCTTGGAGATGGTTTCTTCATATGCTCTCTAGACACATTCTTAGTGGTTTGGATGGCATATGCCTTATTTCTGACAGACACCAAGGTATTCTCTGAACAGTTCAATGTGATCTCAATTTTTGCCCCCCAATGGCTTTCATCATTTTTGTTTAAGACATGTATGCTATAATTTCAACAAACAATTTTAAATGTAATGTTGAAAGATATGTGCTGGAAAGCTGGTACAACTCAACAAATTAGGAAGTTCAATCGATACATGGAACAAATCAAGAGCAGTAATGAGGGAGCATTCAATTACCTTAGTGGAATTGACCAAACACAATGGACGTTGGCACACGATGGAGGATGGCATTGCGGAATTATGACTACCAACGTGTCTGAAGCGTATAATGGAGTTCTGAAAGGTGTCTGTCGTCTTCCAATAACAACCATTGTACAATTGATTTTTGGTCGAACTGTTCAATATTTCATGGAGCGTCGAGTCAAGTGCCAAGAAATGATACAAAATAATCAAGGATGGACAACATTTGCATTAAAAAGTTCACTCGTTGGCAACATGAATCATCGTAACACCTTGTCCAGAAGTACGATAATACAGAACAGACTGCTTCAGTGATAACTGTCGTCCGAGCTGGAGTGGTGTACAGGACACTTGTTGTGAAATTAAGAGCAAGGATATGTTCATGTGGGAAATGGACACAGTTCGGGATTCCATGTTCGCATGCTATACATTCATTCCGACATTTTGTTGTTAATGCATCGAACTCAGTAAGTGAGTACTATGCTGCTACATACCAATGGACATTTGAACCGTTTTGCTCAGAAGAATAACGGAGGTTCCCCTTATTCAATTTATCTCACAACCCTACACTAAGAGAACAGACATGACGTGGAAGAACTCGTACATCGCGCATGGAAAATGAAATGGACTAGCCTCAAGCTCGTGCAAGACAGCAGGCACATAGAGCTGAAGGCCAAGCTCGTGAAATGGGGTAGTGCAGTACTTGCATACCTGTATCGTGAGTTATGCAATGACTCCAAGGAAAAAAGAACGAATATCGGTGGTGCAATGCAACTTCTGCAGGTAATAATATCTATTAGACTCGTCAATTTGAATTTATTAACTTTATAATTAAATAAAAAAAATTCAGATTTGGGCATATACGAGGATAAAGAGTGTCCATCCTACAACTCATGGTACTCGAGTTCAACAAGGCCCAGTTATAGTCAATGACGAGCAAATACTCCATCCCCTTCATATGGTACGTGGCATGATCATACATGTTATTTATGTTTATTATTTTTAATTTAATGTACTAACATTATCATTAGGTGGACTCAATTTTTTAGCTTCGGACACAATGTTGTACATTCTTTGTTTGTATTTCATGACATACTAGATATGATGTTTTGGGACCAGTTAATTTAAAGGTTGCAAGTATTAATTATGTTAGTTGAAAATTAAATATTACATATTTTTTCTAATATCTTAAGTAATTATATTATGGTTTTTGTATTACAGTTTATTTGGACTCCGTATGACATCGAGTCGGAAGATGATTGGCGGGCACAATATCCAATGATAAATTATTCTGTTGTGGAAATACATCGTCCAGAAAGAGTTTTGCGACAATTTGGCATGTTCCAAACGGTCCCATCATCAATAGCTGTCAACAAGATGAACTTGCATAAAGTCGATCGCTGAGGTCGTTATGAGACAAGTTGGGATGGAAACATAGTGACTACTTAGAGTTGTGGACGGCCAGATGATATCATATCATGAATGCCTCTAAGGCCTCAGGCTCCTATGATGTTAGTGATGATTACATGGCGTGGTACAGTAAAATTACCCATCATATTATATCTCCACCCGCAAATAATATTGAGATAGGATACCATGCAGGAGATGCTGCTGCATGGCAGCAAGTGGTGTGTATATATGTCATTCATTCTTGCTTATCCTTTTCTTTGTCTCTGAATTATGATAGATATTAAACATATATTTCTTTGGAGGATGCACATATGGAGCAACTCAGACTTAGTTAGTCAAGTTTGAGTGAGGATGAAGAGATCTCACCGGGGGTCGGACATGTATTAGATCACAACATAGCTATTGCAGACAAAGTGCATGAAGTTGATATGGCGCAACAAAATAGATATGGTTTGCCTGCACGACAACCAGCTATCGGTAGGGGGCCACCTGGAGAAGAAGACTAACAATTAGCTTTGATACTCCAATAGATGCTCACAATGACATCCCTACATTTACAACTGGCACATATGATGCAGTTGGGGCATCAACATCTCATAGTCCATCATTCCACTATGATGCAGCATCTTCTGACTACTACGTGCCCCAACCTGCCCAGCAGGAAGAGCCATCCCCATATACTCCGTATATATCGGTTCCAACCCAACCATATGATGGATTCTCGTATATTGATCTAATGCTTGGAGTATCTGGTTCTTCACAATTACGTCCACATTTTGATGTCTTTCCTGTTGCATTCTCTGACTTGACTCCACATTATCATGATATTGGTGAGTCTAGCGCCAGGATTACACTTGATGAAACACAAACAAATAATGTTGGGGAAGCTGAGCCATCTAGAAGACTACAAAGACAGATACATAGACGTGCTTATGTGAGCGGATGAAATAGTTAGAGTTAATATAAATACTATTGTATTTGTATGACTGAAATAAAAATAAATATTTATGTGTATCTATTGTTTCAAATCATCTAATCATTTAAAAACTATTATCAACTATTTCTCTATGGTTTACAAATTTTGCCCACACTTTTAAACTAATTTTAATTTTTCAAATTTTCTTGGATCATAAACCTAATTTCTAAAAAATTTTATCCCAAAAAATCATTTGTTTTATAAACAATAAAATAAATATGTTAAAAATAAATTTTTATAAATAAAAAAAGAAACGTGATCTAGGATCACGTTTCTTGTTGGTTTTTTAAAAAACAAAAATATTGCTAAAAAACGTGAATTCAAATCACGTTTCTTTTTTTTAATTTAAATTTTTTTCCCAAAAATAGATTCGTCAACTGAAATCGCATTTCTTAACCCAAATAACGTTTCACGTTATTGTTTGAAATTTATTTCATTTTTATTTTATTGAATTAATTTTGCACTGAAATGTTGGGTTCAATTTACACCAAATCTTTACATCTACAAAAATAATTATATGCTTTAATATTATTTAGAAACATTTTCTATCAATATTTACTTTACATAACTACCATACGTGTTGACTCTAGAAAATATTATATGAATCTTATTTAATGATAAGTAATGAGCAAGAAACATTAAAACGACCAAACTTGACTTGAAATTATAATAAAATCTTATATGAATCTTATTTAGTATATATGTTGTTAGATTGTTTGTCAATATATGGTGCACTTGGTTGCTGTAATGAGATAATGAATTGATAATGGGCTGATAAGCAGTGGCAGATGCGGGATTTTTGGGAAGGGGGGACAAAAAAAATTTAAAATAAAAACTTAAAGCCAAAAAAAATTTAAAGGTCAAAAAAAATAATTTAAAGGGGCAAAATATAATTTCTAAGGGGCAAATTACAAATTTTAGGATAAAAGTGCAATTTAAAAAAATATACAAGATAATTTTTTTATTTTATTTTTTGGGGCAAAGGGGGGCATTTGCCACCCCTTGCCTTTGAGTAATTCTGTTAGTGTTGATAAGTAAAAGATAAAATTTATTTTGTTTGGTTCGTATGATTATTAAAGTATGATAAGTAATATTGTGTTTGGTATACTTGATAATATGCGGTGAAGATTAATTTTATTTGTAAACCGACAAAATACCCTTGTAGGTTTTGCACTTATTTCTATTGTTTTATTTAAATTAAATTTAAGTTAATCAAATTAAATTTATTTATTTAATTTAATTATGCATAAAATATTATAATTAATTAAATAGTATCTATTGATATATTGTAAATATTATAATAAATAATACAAAATTAATATGAACTTTTAAGTTAATCTCAAATAATATTAAATATAAGTTAATAAAATTAAATTTATTTCGAACCGATTCAATCTGAAAAAAATACATCCAAATATTAAAATATATAAACCTGCTATAAAAAAAGATCAATTGTAGAACCTAGCACTCTGTTCGGTACCAATACAATTGCAATGGGTAGAAACAAAATTCAGAATCAAGGTAGACCACTGCATCCAAAATCTCATGCAAAACCAGAAATTTCAGAATCAAACAGGTTGACACAGTAAAAGGCAGAAGGTAAAGAAGCACACTTCAAAACATTTAAAATCTGAAGAAAACTTAAAGCAATATCCAAAAATGAAGAGTGAGGACATGTTGCACTGTACAAACATCAAACATGTGCCATATGAAAGACAATCTCTAAAACCTGCACACTAAGAAGCGGTTTGTGAAGCACACTTGGTCGAACTGTTCAATATTTCATGGAGCGTCGAGTCAAGTGCTAAGAAATGATACAAAATAATCAAGGATGGACAACATTTGCATTAAAAAGTTCACTCGTTGGCAACACGAATCATCGCAACACCTTGTCCAGAATTACGATAATACAGAACAGACTGCTTCAGTGATAACTGTCGTCCGAGCTGGAGTGGTGTACAGTACACTTGTTGTGAAACTAAGAGCAAGGATATGTTCATGTTGGAAATGGACACAGTTCGGGATTCCATGTTCTCATGCTATACATTCATTCCGACATTTTGTTGTTAATGCATCGAACTCAGTGAGTGAGTACTATGCTGCTACATACCAATGGACATTTGAACCGTTTTGCTCAGAAGAATAACGGAGGTTCCCCATATTCAAGTTATCTCACAACCCTACACTAAGAGAACAGACATGACGTGGAAGACCTCGTACATCGCGCATGGAAAATGAAATGGACTGGCCTCAAGCTCGTGCAAGACAGCAGGCACGTAGAGCTGAAGGCCAAGCTCGTGAAATGGGGTAGTGCAGTACTTGCATACCTGTATCGTGAGTTATGCAATGACTCCAAGGAAAAAAAGAGCGAATATCGGTGGTGCAATGCAACTTCTGCAGGTAATAATATCTATTAGACTCGTCAATTTGAATTTATTAACTTTATAATTAAATAAAAAAAATTCAGATTTGGGCATATACGAGGATAAAGAGTGTCCATCCTACAACTCATGGTACTCGAGTTCAACAAGGCCCAGTTATAGTCAATGACGAGCAAATACTCCATCCCCTTCATATGGTACATGACATGATCATACATGTTATGTATGTTTATTATTTTTAATTTAATGTACTAACATTATCATTAGGTGGACTCAATTTTTTAGCTTCGGACACAATGTTGTACATTCTTTGTTTGTATTTCATGACATATTGCAAGTATTAATTATGTTAGTTGAAAATTAAATATTACATATTTTTTCTAATATCTTAAGTAATTATATTATGGTTTTTGTATTACAGTTTATTTGGACTCCGTATGACATGGAGTCGGGAGATGATTGGCGGACACAATATCCAATGATAAATTATTCTGTTGTGGAAATACATCGTCCAGAAAGAGTTTTGCGACAATTTGGTATGTTCCAAACGGTCCCACCATCAATAGTTGTCAACAAGATGAACTTGCATAAAGTCGATCGCTGAGGTCGTTATGACACAAGTTGGGATGGAAACATAGTGACTACTGCCAGACGATATCATATCATGAATGCCTCTCAGGCCTCAGGCTCCTATGATGTTAGTGATGATTACATGGCATGGTACAGTAAAATTATCCGTCATATTATATCTCCACCCGCCAATAATATTGAGATAGGATATCATGCAGGAGATGCTGCTGCATGGCAGCAAGTGGTGTGTATATATGTCATTCATTCTTGCTTATCCTTTTCTTTGTCTCTGAATTATGATAGATATTAAACATATATTTCTTTGGAGGATGCACATATGGAGCAACTCAGAATTAGTTACTCAAGTTTGAGTGAGGATGAAGAGATCTCACCGGGGGTCAGACATGTATTAGATCACAACATAGCTATTGCAGACAAAGTGCATGAAGTTGATATGGCGCAACAAAATAGATATGGTTTGCCTGCACGACAACCAGCTATCGGTAGGGGGCCACCTGGAGAAGAAAACGAACAATTAGCTTTGATACTCCAATAGATGCTCACAATGACATCCCTTCATTTACAAGTGACACATATGATGCAGGTGGTGCATCAACAGCTCATCGTCCATCATTCCACTATGATGCAACATCTTCTGACTACTACGTGCCTCAACCTGCCCACCAAGAAGAGCCATCCCCATATACTCCGTATATATCGGTTCCAACCCAACCATATGATGGATTCTCGTATATTGATCTAATGCTTGGAGTATCTGGTTCTTCAAAATTACGTCCACATTTTGATGTCTTTCCTGTTGCATTCTCTGACTTGACTCCACATTATCATGATATTGGTGAGTCTAGCGCCAGGATTACCTTGATGAAACACAAACAAATAATGTTGGGGAAGCTGAGCCATCTAGAAGACTACAAAGACAGATACATAGACGTGCTTATGTGAGCGGATGAAATATTTAGAGTTAATATAAATACTATTGTATTTGTATGACTGAAATAAAAATAAATATTTATGTGTATCTATTGTTTCAAATCATCTAATCATTTAAAAACTATTATCAACTATTTCTCTATGGTTTACAAATTTTGTCCACACTTTTAAACTAATTTTAATTTTTCAAATTTTCTTGGATCATAAACCTAATTTCTAAAAAACAATTTATCCAAGAAAATCATTTTTTTATAAACAAATAAAATAAATATGTTAAAAATAAATTTTTATAAATAAAAAAAGAAACGTGATCTAGGATCACGTTTCTTGTTGGTTTTTTAAAAAAACAAAAATATTTCTAAAAAACGTGAATTCAAATCACGTTTCTTTTGTTTAATTTAAAAAATTTTCCAAAAATAGAATCGTCAACTGAAATCGCATTTCTTAACCCAAATAATGTTTCATATTATTGTTCGAAATTTTTTTCATTTTTATTTTATTGAATTAATTTTGCCACTGAAATGTTGGGTTCAATTTACACCAAATCTTTACATCTACAAAAATAATTATATGCTTTAATATTATTTAGAAATATTTCTATCAATATTTACTTTACATAACTACCATACGTGTTGACTCTAGAAAATATTATATGAATCTTATTTAATAGATAAGTAATGAGCAAGAAATCATTAAAACGACCAAACTTGGTTTGAAATTATAATAAAATCTTATATGAATCTTATTTAGTATATATGTTGTTAGATTGTTTGTCAATATATGGTGCACTTGATTGCTGTAATGGGATAATGAATTGATAATTGGCTGATAAGCAGCGGCAGATGCGGGATTTTTGGGAAGTGGGGACAAAAAAAATTTAAAATAAAAACTTAAAGCCAAAAAAAATTTAGAGGTCAAAAAAAATAATTTAAAGTGGCAGGGGCAAATTACAAATTTTTAGGATAAAAGTGTAATTTAAAAAAATATACAAGATAATTTTTTATTTTATTTTTTGGGGCAAAGGGGGGCATTTGCCACCCCTTGCCTCTGAGTAATTCTGTCGGTGTTGGTAAGTAAAAGATGAAATGTATTTTGTTTGGTTCGTATGATTATTAAAGTATGATAAGTAATATTGTGTTTGATATACTTGATAATATGCGGTGAAGATTAATTTCATTTGTAAACCGACAAAATAGCATTGAATAGGTTTTGCACTTATTTCTATTGTTTTATTTAAATTAAATTTAAGTTAATCAAATTAAATTTATTTATTTAATTTAATTATGCATAAAATATTATAATGAATTAAATAGTATGTATTGATATATTGTAAATATAATAATAAATAATACAAATTAATTTGAACTTTTAAGTTAATCTCAAATAATAATAAATATAAGTTAATAAAATTTAATTTATTTCGAACCAATTCAATCTGAAAAAATACATCCAAATATGAAAAATATATAAACCTGCTATAAAAAAAAATCAATTGGAACCTAGCACTCTGTTCGGTACCAATACAATTGCAATGTGCAGAAACAAAATTCAGAATCAAGGTAGACCACTGCATCCAAATTCTCATGCAAAACCAGAAATTTCAGAATCAAACAGGTTGACACAGTAAAAGGCAGAAGGTAAAGAAGCACACTTCAAAACATTTAAAATCTGAAGAAAACTTAAAGCAATATCCAAAAATGAAGAGTGAGGACATGTTGCACTGTACAAACATCAAACATGTGCCATATGAAAGACAATCTCTAAAACCTGCACACTAAGAAGCGGTTTGTGAAGCACACTTGGTCGAACTGTTCAATATTTCATGGAGCGTCGAGTCAAGTGCTAAGAAATGATACAAAATAATCAAGGATGGACAACATTTGCATTAAAAAGTTCACTCGTTGGCAACACGAATCATCGCAACACCTTGTCCAGAATTACGATAATACAGAACAGACTGCTTCAGTGATAACTGTCGTCCGAGCTGGAGTGGTGTACAGTACACTTGTTGTGAAACTAAGAGCAAGGATATGTTCATGTTGGAAATGGACACAGTTCGGGATTCCATGTTCTCATGCTATACATTCATTCCGACATTTTGTTGTTAATGCATCGAACTCAGTGAGTGAGTACTATGCTGCTACATACCAATGGACATTTGAACCGTTTTGCTCAGAAGAATAACGGAGGTTCCCCATATTCAAGTTATCTCACAACCCTACACTAAGAGAACAGACATGACGTGGAAGACCTCGTACATCGCGCATGGAAAATGAAATGGACTGGCCTCAAGCTCGTGCAAGACAGCAGGCACGTAGAGCTGAAGGCCAAGCTCGTGAAATGGGGTAGTGCAGTACTTGCATACCTGTATCGTGAGTTATGCAATGACTCCAAGGAAAAAAAGAGCGAATATCGGTGGTGCAATGCAACTTCTGCAGGTAATAATATCTATTAGACTCGTCAATTTGAATTTATTAACTTTATAATTAAATAAAAAAAATTCAGATTTGGGCATATACGAGGATAAAGAGTGTCCATCCTACAACTCATGGTACTCGAGTTCAACAAGGCCCAGTTATAGTCAATGACGAGCAAATACTCCATCCCCTTCATATGGTACATGACATGATCATACATGTTATGTATGTTTATTATTTTTAATTTAATGTACTAACATTATCATTAGGTGGACTCAATTTTTTAGCTTCGGACACAATGTTGTACATTCTTTGTTTGTATTTCATGACATATTGCAAGTATTAATTATGTTAGTTGAAAATTAAATATTACATATTTTTTCTAATATCTTAAGTAATTATATTATGGTTTTTGTATTACAGTTTATTTGGACTCCGTATGACATGGAGTCGGGAGATGATTGGCGGACACAATATCCAATGATAAATTATTCTGTTGTGGAAATACATCGTCCAGAAAGAGTTTTGCGACAATTTGGTATGTTCCAAACGGTCCCACCATCAATAGTTGTCAACAAGATGAACTTGCATAAAGTCGATCGCTGAGGTCGTTATGACACAAGTTGGGATGGAAACATAGTGACTACTGCCAGACGATATCATATCATGAATGCCTCTCAGGCCTCAGGCTCCTATGATGTTAGTGATGATTACATGGCATGGTACAGTAAAATTATCCGTCATATTATATCTCCACCCGCCAATAATATTGAGATAGGATATCATGCAGGAGATGCTGCTGCATGGCAGCAAGTGGTGTGTATATATGTCATTCATTCTTGCTTATCCTTTTCTTTGTCTCTGAATTATGATAGATATTAAACATATATTTCTTTGGAGGATGCACATATGGAGCAACTCAGAATTAGTTACTCAAGTTTGAGTGAGGATGAAGAGATCTCACCGGGGGTCAGACATGTATTAGATCACAACATAGCTATTGCAGACAAAGTGCATGAAGTTGATATGGCGCAACAAAATAGATATGGTTTGCCTGCACGACAACCAGCTATCGGTAGGGGGCCACCTGGAGAAGAAAACGAACAATTAGCTTTGATACTCCAATAGATGCTCACAATGACATCCCTTCATTTACAAGTGACACATATGATGCAGGTGGTGCATCAACAGCTCATCGTCCATCATTCCACTATGATGCAACATCTTCTGACTACTACGTGCCTCAACCTGCCCACCAAGAAGAGCCATCCCCATATACTCCGTATATATCGGTTCCAACCCAACCATATGATGGATTCTCGTATATTGATCTAATGCTTGGAGTATCTGGTTCTTCAAAATTACGTCCACATTTTGATGTCTTTCCTGTTGCATTCTCTGACTTGACTCCACATTATCATGATATTGGTGAGTCTAGCGCCAGGATTACCTTGATGAAACACAAACAAATAATGTTGGGGAAGCTGAGCCATCTAGAAGACTACAAAGACAGATACATAGACGTGCTTATGTGAGCGGATGAAATATTTAGAGTTAATATAAATACTATTGTATTTGTATGACTGAAATAAAAATAAATATTTATGTGTATCTATTGTTTCAAATCATCTAATCATTTAAAAACTATTATCAACTATTTCTCTATGGTTTACAAATTTTGTCCACACTTTTAAACTAATTTTAATTTTTCAAATTTTCTTGAATCATAAACCTAATTTCTAAAAAACAATTTATCCAAGAAAATCATTTTTTTATAAACAAATAAAATAAATATGTTAAAAATAAATTTTTATAAATAAAAAAAGAAACGTGATCTAGGATCACGTTTCTTGTTGGTTTTTTAAAAAAACAAAAATATTTCTAAAAAACGTGAATTCAAATCACGTTTCTTTTGTTTAATTTAAAAAATTTTCCAAAAATAGAATCGTCAACTGAAATCGCATTTCTTAACCCAAATAATGTTTCATATTATTGTTCGAAATTTTTTTAATTTTTATTTTATTGAATTAATTTTGCCACTGAAATGTTGGGTTCAATTTACACCAAATCTTTACATCTACAAAAATAATTATATGCTTTAATATTATTTAGAAATATTTCTATCAATATTTACTTTACATAACTACCATACGTGTTGACTCTAGAAAATATTATATGAATCTTATTTAATAGATAAGTAATGAGCAAGAAATCATTAAAACGACCAAACTTGGTTTGAAATTATAATAAAATCTTATATGAATCTTATTTAGTATATATGTTGTTAGATTGTTTGTCAATATATGGTGCACTTGATTGCTGTAATGGGATAATGAATTGATAATTGGCTGATAAGCAGCGGCAGATGCGGGATTTTTGGGAAGTGGGGACAAAAAAAATTTAAAATAAAAACTTAAAGCCAAAAAAAATTTAGAGGTCAAAAAAAATAATTTAAAGTGGCAGGGGCAAATTACAAATTTTTAGGATAAAAGTGTAATTTAAAAAAATATACAAGATAATTTTTTATTTTATTTTTTGGGGCAAAGGGGGGCATTTGCCACCCCTTGCCTCTGAGTAATTCTGTCGGTGTTGGTAAGTAAAAGATGAAATGTATTTTGTTTGGTTCGTATGATTATTAAAGTATGATAAGTAATATTGTGTTTGATATACTTGATAATATGCGGTGAAGATTAATTTCATTTGTAAACCGACAAAATAGCATTGAATAGGTTTTGCACTTATTTCTATTGTTTTATTTAAATTAAATTTAAGTTAATCAAATTAAATTTATTTATTTAATTTAATTATGCATAAAATATTATAATGAATTAAATAGTATGTATTGATATATTGTAAATATAATAATAAATAATACAAATTAATTTGAACTTTTAAGTTAATCTCAAATAATAATAAATATAAGTTAATAAAATTTAATTTATTTCGAACCAATTCAATCTGAAAAAATACATCCAAATATGAAAAATATATAAACCTGCTATAAAAAAAAATCAATTGGAACCTAGCACTCTGTTCGGTACCAATACAATTGCAATGTGCAGAAACAAAATTCAGAATCAAGGTAGACCACTGCATCCAAATTCTCATGCAAAACCAGAAATTTCAGAATCAAACAGGTTGACACAGTAAAAGGCAGAAGGTAAAGAAGCACACTTCAAAACATTTAAAATCTGAAGAAAACTTCAAGCAATATCCAAAAATGAAGAGTGAGGACATGTTGCACTGTACAAACATCAAACATATGCCATATGAAAGACAATCTCTAAAACCTGCACACTAAGAAACGGTCTGTGAAGCACACTTATTCTCTGAGGAAAATCAGTAGCTACTAACAGTAAACGTTTTCAGCCACAGAGAACAAAGTAAAATTGAACTTTTTGAGGCCTAGGTTTTAAAACACGAACAAAGCTTAATTTCAAGGGATGTTTTGAGGGTTTTCAAGGGAGAACACAGAGAGACGACTCAAGGATACAGAAGTTTAATCTAATTTGTTTTCTTAACTCTTTTTCTCTTGAATTTAATGTTGATTAAGAACATGCTTTGTTATTTTATTATTTCATCATGAGCTAAGTTTTATTTTCGAGAGAAACAACTTAACTTGACTTGATTCTTGTTTTTTGACTGATTAATTTATATCTTTGGGTTTTTCATATGCTTTATCTGTAAAGCCCGAAAGTAATTACTTTTAATTACTTAATTTATTTGTGGTAATTATGAAATAATTACGTAAACATAATTTGGGAATATTAGTTGGACCCGGAATTTGAATGAATCAAACTTGTAGTGTAAATTAAATTGAAGAAAATTCTTAGTAATAATAATAAGATTATTTAGTTGAGATATGAATGGAACTAGAAGGGGTAGAAATGGAATTAAGTGGTGTAAAGTTATAATTAGGGTTTGAAATAAAAACACATAATTCTCCTATTACACATACTAAAAGTCGATTTCCATCCCCATTATTTCTCCTCCACGTGATTTCTCTCCCTTGTTACTTAATTGTTCTTTCCTTGGATTTTTTTTATGGCATTGGTCGGCATTTTCTTGCGTTGGGGAAGGTATGGTGCAGCCGAACGGTTCTGGCATGGAGGGAAGAGTTTGATTTTATTCGTTTAATTCCTCCCATGTGGGATAAGTTTTAGATGATTTCGGATCTTTACAGGAGATGGTGTGGAGAAGGGATGCATTGTCATGTTTTGATGCGTGTCTACTGTGTGTTTTTGGCGTATTCTGTGTGGGTTTGAGTGTGTGTCGGTCAAGTGAAGGAAAGTGTACATTTCAGTGTATATTTGGAATGTATATCGGTCGGTGCTTGATCGTATATGTGGGCGTCGTACGTGGGTTCAATATATTATAGTGTGTCTATACTTGCCATTTGGGTTGAAATCATGTTGTTTTGAAGTCCAAAAACCTTATTACTATAGCTTGTGGATTGACGCGTCGTTGCTATGGTAGTAAGGCTAATCCGATTGGTGTCGGTTCTTGCTACTGTTTTGGATAATGGGGCTGGTTATACTAGCTAATTTAAATTCATTGACGAATTTATATTTACCTTTTTGAACTTAGAATAATGATTATATATTTTATGAATTGATTAATTAGATTGATGAGAATCGATAGTTCGTTGGGAATGTGCTAATGTTATTTACAAATTGAGGTTTAAGTCGAATTTAACCATGAGATGTGACCACACTTTCTTGACAAAACTTTTATGCTGCTGTTTTAGGTGTTTCTGAAAATTGTCATAGCTTGATAAATTTAATGGAGAATACTGCATACTAGTTGATGAAATATGAAGAAGTGAAAAGATAGTGGGACTAATTGGAGTTACGAATTATGTTAATGAAATTTAAAACATGATAACTTTGTTAAAGCTAAATTTAAGCAAATAAAGGATATTTGAATGGTGTGAAGTTGATTATAAGTCATGAATTTTGCTATTGATTGTAACTTATGTTTGTACGGCTTTTATACTTTTCCTTGGGATTTTGGTAGAACTTTTGGGTTCGAGAACAATGCTGAAAAGTTGAATCAAAAAGTAAAATACGTAAATAAATATTTTTAATGAAATGACGAGAACATATGAGATGTATTGTTGAATCTTAATTTAATTATCTTATATTGGGCAGTACATAAACGATATTGGATGTGTAGTGAATGAATTAATATTGAGTTGTTAACTTTAGTATAGATACTCCACGAGCCTTCAGGCTTTGATGGTAGCTTGTTTATGTTGTCACATTTAAGGTTAACGTAGTGACGATGAGCAGGTATGCTATGAACCATGCATATATATGTTGTTGACTGTGATGTTTAAATTTAAATGTACGTAACCGGGTATGTGAATCGAGTTTTGATGCCTAAGGTATGAATAATATAAGAAATCGTTGAGGATTGTCGTGGTTGATAGGTATAATGGCCTTGATGTTATTGTGGAATTATTGAGTCGGTGACGAGTATCATGTTTTAAATAATGATATTGAACTTGATGATTATGAAATTGTTGAATTTTGATGCATGAACAGTTTGAGAGATCTCTTACTATTTCAGGAACAAACATATATTATTTCTTTTTAATACTTTATCATTTATGTGAATCTCATTAATTACTTAAATATTTATCTTGTTGGTGTATGTTCACCCTATGTGGGGCTATTTCTGTTGAAACAGGTAATCAGGCACTTCATCGTGATTTTATTAAACAGTTATTTCCAGTGTAGCACGATTATATACCGCAAGTGCACGGTGTCAAGTTTTAGTATAACGATATAAAAGTAAGGATTGTCGTACCCATAGGGACTAGTAGTAATTACTAAACTTAACTAGCATACTATATTTAACCTACGAAATTGTTTTGAAAGATTTATAATTACTCAACTCCAGGAATGAACCACACCAAAAAGAAATAAGATAGTGAACAATAGTGATAAATATCGAGACTTCGGTTAACTTGAGTAATCCCCCACAATTCATCTACTAGTTCTAATTAAAATTAATGCACATAAGGTGATAAATTCCGGTTATATCTAATACACTCTCTCGGGCTTTATTAAACCTAACACTAATTTGCTTTAAGTAACTCTTGTTCACTTATTTAACAAATCAATGTTGCATACGCTCTATGAAAACCC
Source organism: Haberlea rhodopensis (assembly GCA_907163345.1). Classification (NCBI taxonomy): domain Eukaryota; kingdom Viridiplantae; phylum Streptophyta; class Magnoliopsida; order Lamiales; family Gesneriaceae; genus Haberlea; species Haberlea rhodopensis. Next base: position 28,009,116 of record CAJQUN010000003.1, on the reverse strand, counting down.
TTAGCCTTCGATTACTAGATATCTATAGCTATCACTCATATATTTGACATCATCTCTCGATCTCGGTCTGAAATCCACGGTAAGTGTTATTTGTTCCGTATTACAATTTTATCTCTCGATCTCAATTGCAAACTAACATCATTCAAATGGTAGCTAATCCTTAAAAGCATTAAAAACATAACACAAACACAAAGATAGCAAAAACACAATAAAAAACTAGAATTAAAATTGTGGGTTCATACACAAGATTCCATTGTTTCGATAACAAACTTAGCCTAGCATTATAACGGAAAAACAATGTTTCATCACATCTAACAACATAATAAACATTGTAAAATCAAAAATAAAACTAAACCAAAGTTCATAAATACGCATAAACGCCCGATGTTGAATCCGTGCGTCGATCCAATATTCCGTCTCAAGCCGCGTTGCTTTCAATCTCTCTTGTAAGTGGTGGCTTCTCCCAAGTGTAGGGTATTATTCAGAGGTAAAAGAACCCTATTTTTGATTCAAAAAAATCCCTTTTATAATCATAATTCCGAGCCCAACAATCTGGTACCAAAATATAGTCCACAACTTAATTAAGGAAGTTTTCTCGGACAGGACTCTGTTGGCGATCGATCGCTATTTGAGTGGCGATCGATCGCTTCAGTTTTATCTCTATGGCGATCGATCACTTCTTGAGTGGTGATCGATCACCTAAGCCTTCTGCCGTGATGCCATCAATATGTATGTTATGGCGATCGATCGCCTACTATTATAAATTTTTCCTCGTCTCACTGCCTGGTAGCGATCGATCTCTTGGTTAAGGCGATCGATCGCATGCATCAATTTCATCAATTCACTCTCTTTCAACTACTTTTCCAATGTCTAGACTGTTCTTGTCCCGGTTCCACCTCCCAATCCATAAAATGAGGTTTTTCAAATGTTTCTTGCACTTTTACTCGATTCCTGGAAATATACCAAAACACAACCAAAAGCATAAAATCGTATAAGAATCACTATAAAAATAGCAAGAAATATATGCAAATATAAGTGTAAAAATGATACTTATCAACTCCCACAAACTTAGCTCTTGATCGTCCTCGAGCAAGAATAGAATTAAAAACAATGAATTCAAAAATGATAAGTGACATGGATTATTTCGTGCTCATATGTTTATCTCAGGAATCTTACTCATACCACAACAAGAATCCCTTCAACCGTTGTACACGAAGTGTTTTCTCTTTAAGTCAAGTAAAAACCTCTAACTCAGAACGTGCGTGTATGCTATTGTCAATCACAAGTATCATACAATCATCATAGATCAAAACAGTGCTAATCAACAACAGTCAAGATTATCATCAAGTATCTCATATGCCTAGTTTTCAAGCACTTTACCAATAATGTAATTAATTCCTAGACATGGATCAAAATGTCTTTTCAAGCTTATAATGTTAGGACTTTTGGTGTCGTTTCAAAGAAAAGGTAAGGAAATCGAAGAAGAGTATAATATACAAATTTCATCTTAAGACATCTTCAACCCCTCTCTTTTTTTTTTCTTTTCTTAACACTTTGATGACCATGGGCTTTATTAGATTTCAAGGAGCATGGTCAATGTAGGACATCCACAAGGTTCATCAGCACGTAACTATTTTATTTTTCTCACTATGCCTTTCTTTTTTCCCTTTTCAATAGGCATTGATTTTTTCTTGTAGTAGCCAAGAACATAGTACACGAATAACATAATAGCCCAAACCAATACGCTCATGAAATTCATTATACCCCCTTAAGGTAAGGATAAAAACTATTTTTAATGAGTTTCATCAACATAAGTCGAATGGTGGTTAATTTCAATTCTTTTTCAATTAAGCTCAAAAGTGGACACTAGGGGTAAGTATAAACAGGGTAGGCTTGAAAGGCTCAAATGTTCCAAAGATTGCCTAAATTATGTTCAAGTCAAGTTCATAATTATAAAATTTCACATCAAAGTGCCATCATCAAATAGGTTCTATAATTACTCTAAGATGCTCAAGACATGTCATCAAGCGCACATATCATCACTACTCTAAATGTAATCAACAAGTTCATGACTCAATGTCCTCAATTTATTCCTCATTTTCAACATGTCAACTCAACTCAAGATCTTCACAACATGTTTACAATCATCAAGATTCAAGTCATAAGTAGAGTCAAACTAATATCATCAGGGCATAGAGTCACTACTTTAATCCGATTACACTAAAAAATTTCCATGCTACATGCTCTTCTTCGGACTCATCAATACTAAGCTATAATCATAGGTTCCACATCAGTATACACCATATTAGACTCACAGTTAAACAAACTAAGAATCAATACTAACACAACTCACAAATCAGAATATAAAATCAAAAATCAACAACTCCCCCGAACTTAAGTATTACATTGTCCTCAATGTAGTGAACATGAATAAAAAGTAGGACAACATAATACCTATGGTGACGACCGTCAGTGGTCGTCACTCTCATCCTTATTGTTTGTATCCATCATCATTGTCATCCTCGGTGGATGGTGGGTATGGCTAGAGAGTGGGTGGTGGTGGGAAAGCCAAGTTTTGGTGAGCTTCGGCTGCAACAGTATGCCAGCCATAGGAGAAACGCATGCGGCATATGGTAAGTCCACAGATACCTTATAGATGTGATTGATTCGTGCACTATCAAATTGAAATCTTTTCCTCCGAATGATGATATATGGTAAGTCCACAGATACCTTATAGTTGGCATAATTTTTCACAATGTGGATTACGACATGGCACGGGAGTTTCACAAAGCCCAACCAATTTCGGCGTTCCGCCTCTCGGAGGATGTCGGAATCGGGCGTGTCCATCTCCATTCCTCGCTCCTTACCAAGGTCCTATCACTCCATTTGTCAAAGAAATTCGACGCCGCTTGGTTAGCAAAGTGAGTAGTGTTATAAGTTGGAGTGGAGGATGAAGATGAGGCCCCTGCTCGCGGCTTCTTTTTCGGTGCCATGAAGAGTATACAACTAACAAGCAATTGTTCAACAGAATCCAACTAATTCAAGGAATTTCCACCCAATGTCAATAATCCAACTAGTTCAAGCAAATCCCACAACAAGATCTACAATCCAACTAGTTTAAGCAAATCCCACACCAAGGTCTATAATCCAACTAGTTCCAAACTCCCCCAGTCTTATTAAATACTCAATCCTTTTGCACCACAATCTCTAACAATCAAATCTTTTCCAACTATCCCAAAAATTTAGAAATTCAGCATTACCATGAAATTTCAAGCCAATGTACCTCAATATTCAAAAAAATTTGATGGTGAGTGGTCCTTGGTTTTGAGAAATATTCACCTTGCACTTGGAATGCCCAACCCTAGCATGGAATATGTAGAGAAACTAGAACAAACTTTAGATGATGGCACTATAAAGGAGAAGAGATCACTTTCATGTAATAATTGGAGGGGAATTAGTAAGTGAATTTATGGATTTTGGAAGAGAGAATTGGGGAAGAAATTGGGGAAAGAACTGATAAGTGTGTGCCAGTGTGTGGAGGTCGCGTGTTTAAAAAAAACCTAATTTTTTGATAGGTGATCGATCGCCTATAGGTATAGATCGATCGCCTATCACCAGTAGGTTTTGGGCGATTTTGTATTGTGAGGCGATCGATCGCGAAGTGATATGCGATCGATCGCCTAGAGTCATTAGAATAAGATTTTTTTAAAAAAATGCGATAGATCGCTTGATAGTTGAGAGCGATCGCCTTGGGATAGTGAGCTCAGAAATTTTCCCAACGTGAGAGGTGATCGATCGTCTAGGGTAAGCAATCGATCGCTTCTCGCCAGTAAGCAAAGTGAAAATTCTTCATCATTTGAGAGTCTCATATTCCCTTGGCACAACATTTTCCTACAAAAAAAATTGCAAAGATTCAACAACCAAGCTAAAATTATGAAACTACCTACTAAATGCAAAAACAAAGGAGAAGGGAAAAAAATAGTTCTTGATTTATAGTCTCAAGCTGGACTTATTGTGTCCGTCACTTCATTCAACAAAATGGATGGTGGTGCACAGCGGTTCACTGAAATCGTGACCATGATAGTGCTTCAGTCTTTGCGCATTCACTGTGAAGGTTCCATTGGTTGGATCAAATAGCTTGATTCACCAGAGGGAAACACCTTGGAAATGCGAATGGTCCGGACCAAAGAGATTTAAGCTTGCCTAGGAACAGACGTAATTTGGAGTTAAACAACCATATCTTCTTCTTTGAAATCATGTTGACTGAGGCTTGCATCATGCCACTTTTTTTTCTTATCTTTGTAGATCTTTGAATTCTCATAGGCTTGGTTCTGAAACTCTTCCATTTCGTTCACTTGTAGAAGACGGTTATCACCTGCAGCAATCAAATCTAAGTTTAGATTCTTTAGCCACCTGCACTATTTGTGTCAAAAAACTTTAGTTTGATGCAAAGGGTGATTGATATAGTATTTTGGTCTACTGCAGCATATCAAAAGTTTACGATATGTTGAAGGTTAGAGTGTTGGTGTGCTTAGTTTTAGCAAAAAAAAAATTTAGAAAATGATCTCCCCAATCTGGGGAGGTCATTTTCTTAATTTTTTTTTTTGGCTTCAAGGTTATTTGCCCAAATTTTCATAGTATGATATTCATAAAACTCAAAAAGAGGCTTTGGGTTAGTCCTATGAAATCCTCAAAAGTGTGCATGATTCGTTCTCCATTTTGAAAAAAATGTTTATAATTATTTTATGTAGTCCTCTGATATTTTGTAAGTTTATGTTCGAATGAAAGGATTTGATATCCACCCAAATTATTTTTATCTAGTCTTCTGATAGACAATATACACGCATATGCATTTTATGTATGTATGCCTGGACCAGTAAAAGGAAAATTACGTCCGAAAACTAATCTAATCGTTGTTTCTCACCAAACAAAAATCGTCCCACAATACATAAAAGTAAAACCAAACATCGGACAACTGTTTTTATATGGAACGCATGAATATTGAAATAGGCCGAGAAGTGTCAATTTATGACAGTATTTTGCCTTTACCAGCAAGCTTCTGTTCTATTGCACACCTTCACATTTATAATCTCCAAGACTATAATGATAATGTCTTCGAGTTGCTTGTTTTCATCAGTTAAGGGAGACGGGGTTGGAGGATCTATTTTGAATTGATCTTCACAGTCGGCGGAGTTTTGGTAACTTAATGCAATAACTGAGTTCAGATCTGAGTAGGTACGATGATCAATGACAGACAAATTCACACGCTGTAGACTAAAAAGCGCGGTATCATATTCGTCATAGCAAACACGCAGGGACTGATTGTAGCTGCCAGTACTTCCTTTGACAAGACCCGAAATCTTTGCCATATTGGCTCTAGAAACAACTAATGCCCTATCTACTATAATTCGGCACAACCCTTCTGGACTGGTCTTCAGGTAGTTGCGGGGATCAGTCCCGATGATGTTGATGCAGAGATCGTTATAGCGTGTACGATGACACCATTGATGGGATACATCGTTTGCATTGATTTGATAAAATATAAAGCTGAAAGTGCTTAAGGCAATAATTGTCGAAGCTTGCATATTTCCTGGTGTGGTGTGTTCGAACTTGTATATGAAGCTAGCAATATAGGGTTCTTATACGTGCAACTGTGAAAGCCATTCATGCTATTTTTTGAGAAAGTGGATATATTTAGGTGATCGATTTTGCAAGATTTCAAAGATTTAGAATTGTTATTCATGCGCTCAAGATGAGATATTTAGATTTTTGTAATTTCCATTTGAAAATTTTCTAATGCTAGCAATTTAATGAGATAATCTCCATATGTAATAAATATTTCAATTTGAAAATTTTCTAATGCTAGCAATTCAATGAGATAATCTCCATATGTAATAAATATTTCCAAAATATAAAAATCTGGTAAACGGATGCTCATATTTTCCTTCCTCGTTTACTTCATATCTCTACAAGGAATTAACGATATAGTGCATAAATCTAGTACTGTGAATTTCTTAATTGATTATGGGAGCCAACATTATGATGGGTATGCAATTCATTATTAGCATGTAATGAATGATCATTATTATTTATTTATTTTAGTGGGAGAGGGGTCCAAAACTGAAATGTTGGGTACAATTTACACCAAATCTTTACATCTAAAAAAATAATTATATGTTTTAATATTATTTAGAAACATTTTCTATCAATATTTACTTTACATAACTACCATACGTGGTCTCATGAAAATATTATTGTTGAATCTTTTATGAATCTTATTTAGTAATATGTAACGAGCAAGATAACATCAAAACGATCAAACTTGACTTGAAATTATAGTCAAATCTTATTTAGTAGATATGCTCTAGATGGTTAATATAAGTTAAATTAATCACATTGTGAAATGAAAGAAAAAAAGGCAAAAGGAAAAAAGGATTCGAAAACAGAATGAGAGGTGTGTTTACACCGCTTGGTGGTGTGAACACACCTCATGAACATTTCGGTTTTCTCAAAATAGAACAAGAGGCGTGAAGACGCCTTTTGTACTGGTTTGTGACTGGTTTTTTTTTCCATAAAATTGAATAGTTGTATTTTGGAAGTTATATTTCAAATGGTAATTACTTTTTCATACCAAGAGACATGTTCTTTTCGGAAAAGACATGTTCTTTGATGAGAGCCATGTTCTTTTATGAAAAAATGTGTTCTTTCATGAAGAGACATGTTATTCATGAAGAGACACATCTTATTTCATGGAAAGATATGTTATTTCATGGAGAGATATAATTGCTATTCAATATCTATATATATGGGGATTGTTTGATGAAAATATATGATGTGAGAAAAGGATTATAATTTATTGTATTCCATAGAGTGTTCTTGAAAGGCTTTGTTGTATCATGCGGTAAATTATCTTGATAATCAAGGCAATATTACACTCAAGAAAGTGTATATTCACGCCTCAAAATATCTTGCAATTTTAGAAAACGGCTTTATTGAATGATACTGTAATGAAGTTTTTGGCTCAACAACATGCTATTAAGTTGAACAATTTGATGGAACAAACTTTACAAGATGGAAAGACATAATGAAGTTTCTTTTCAAAGGCCTTGTTGTTTATTATATTCTCGATCCAGATTTGGCTCATATTCCTCAACCAATGCCAATGATATTGATACTGATGCCAAAGATACTGGTCATCTTTATGATTTATACTCTACAGGAATCACCAAGAGAAACCTGGACTGCTTTGGAGACTACTATTTAGAATGAAAAATGAGGTACGGATAAAATTTTGACATTGAACTACTTTGAATTCAAATAACTGATGACAAGCCAGTCATGGATTAAGTCCATGAATTCCAAATCTTAGTTTCCAGATTAAGAGATTTGGGAGTGGATGTCCCTGATTCACTTCATATTGGATCAATTTTGTCCAAACTACCTTCTTCATGGAACAATTATCGGAATAAGGTGTTGCACTTACCAGAGAAGCACATTTGAACAATTTCATACTCATTTACAATTCGAGTGTTGGATGAGGGAAGTAAAGTTTCTGAAAGAAAAAGGAAATGGAACAGATTCAGATATGAAATGGCAAGTACATGCTATGTGGGGAAATCTGGAAACAAATTTGGAAAGACTCATAACAATCTTAAAGCAAAGCATACGAGTTTCAAGGAGGGGCATAACAAGAAGAACAACCATGCATATAACATAGCTCGCTCTACAATAGCGGCATTTTAACCCCACGCCCGCTCAACGATAGCGGCGTCATAACCAATGGTCGCTCAACGGTGACAACATCCAATCATTGCTCGCTCGAAAGCGGTACCATATAATTCCCAATGTATGTTCACTTATCGCATTTATCACATACCATGCATTTCACTATTCATCTATTGCCAGTACCATATTCCATGTATTTCATTGTACATTTATTGCAAATACCACATACATGCATTTCACAGTTGCAACATTATAATAGGCTATGCTCGTACGCTATCCGTACCTTATAATTTCGTAGCTCGAGTCCAACCTTGTCTGAGTCCCACGACCCGATGAGTTAAGTGCTAACATGCAAATAACTCTCAATTACACACAAGCATGCAACCACGTGCCCAAGCACCTTCACAATTCCAAACATATAATCCATCCATGACGAATACCAAAATAAAAGCCCCCCGGCTAAGCATGCATAATACCCAAAATATACCATTTTATAAGTTTAATAGATAGCCAAAGACGCAACCGAGAATCCCATTTTATTAAACTTTGGCTCCAACCAATCCATTTTAAAAGTATGGCATGCCCATTGGAATGTAGACATTGCCCCGAAAATGGGCCACTTAAATCTCGATTCCAAAATCCCGACATTTTCCAAAATTTCGAAAAAAACAAAGGGAATAGGGCCGCGATTGATCGGCGCCAAGCAGCGATCGATTGTCATACCCTACTACCCGAAAATAATCACGCCGCGATCTATCGCCCGAATTCGCGATCGATCGCCAAGGACCCCGCGATCGATCGTCCTCTGTTCGCGATCGATCGCCGCTACTGTTCATCACCTTCTCAAATCAGCAACATGTCGCGATCGATCGCGGCTTTGCGATCGATCGACGCCAAGCCGCGATCGATCGCGACCTGCGGGTTTCCAAAAAATTCGAGCTCCCATGGTGTTTTCACACCCGAACTCAAAACCAACACCCCTAACTTCCTCAACACATCCATTACACCATTTGTAACCAATAAAAACACTAAAAACTCAACCTTGAATTTTTCTCAAAAACCCCCAAATTCCATAACCAATTCAAAACTCATCCAAACTCTACAATACCACTACCAAATCGAAGACAAAGGCGAGGGGAAGATTAATACATGATTATCTTTGAGAAATCCGGCTCCCGAGCCAAGCTACTAACAATTTCCTCCAAGGGAAGAAGAGGGGAAATGGGGGGAAGGGCTTTGGGCGAAGAGAGATTGAAGAGAGGGAAGGGTTTCGTGCCAAATGACGGAATACCGAGTCTACTTGGTGTATATAACACCAAAACTCGAAAATACCAATCCTTCCACAAAATACACCATGACTCGTTAAAAATCATCTGTTTTCAAATATTACGTCCCAATCTCAAATTCCATTATCAGCCTAGTACAAAGTACTCCGGACCCTAAATCTCACCCAAGACCAAATTCCAAGGTTATCACTATGACTAGAATACAATCTCATCCCTTGGATCCAATGACTCCAAATACCGGATTTAAAATCCCCAAGAGTCTCGAAACCGCAATTAATTCATAATTGCCACAAATAAAATCCATTTAGGATTATTACCACACCGGGATTAACAACATTAATTCCCGGGCATCACAATTATCCCCCACCAATAAAAATTTCATCCCCGAAATTTGCACAGGCGTACTCCATGTACAGCCAAAACCACATAATCAAAACGGATCTACACCGTCGAATCACGAACATATCATGAACGACACACCATCCGTGAGGACACTGGCCTCGCACCAAAATCTGGAATGAAGTGAAACTCCCAAACCATCACAAACTCAAAGAAAGACGTCAGTCATTTCCCCGATGCTAACCATCCCGAGAGCAGTCAGCCAAACTTAACTGCAATCAAACGAATCATTCATGATTTCAAATAGATATCGCCTCGATGATATCTCCATGACATAGCCAACGATGTTAAACATACATCGTTACCAAAGTGACCACCAGTACACCCTAGTACCTAAACTACTTCCGGTTCCTCATTCCAAATCCATTTCCATCAAAGGAGCAGTTGCACTACTTTGCAACACGGTTCGGGCAACTACACGGCCACCGACCAACACAAAACACATCTCCAAAGTTGTCTACATCGGGGTGTTCCAAGAATCGTATCTTGGTCCAGACACACTATCGAGACTCCACAAGGTCTCAAGTTCCTGGAAGGACATGCAAGAACAATCAATTGCATTCCCGTCGCACGTGTCAACCATGACACCGAACAATCCAAGACATGGCCATCCCTCGTTTATCCTAGGATTCAACAGTCCTAACATAGGAACGTTAACAAATTAGTCAAAAATGACTTACCATGGCCTCAACACACGACAATCCCTCCTCAAGGGAGTCAAAATACATCATGACTCGTTAAAAATCATATGTTTTCAAATATTACCCCCCAATCTCAAATTCCATTATCAGCCCCAGTACAAAGTACTCCGGACCCTAAATCTCACCCAAGACCAAATTCCAAGGTTATCACCATGACTAGAATACAATCTCATCCATTGGATCCAATTACTCCAAATACCGGATTTAAAATCCCCGAGAGTCTCGAAACCTCAATTAATTCATAATTGCCACAAATAAAATCCATTTAGGATTATTACCACACCGGGATTAACAACATTAATTCCCGGGCATCACAATTATCCCCCACCAATAAAAATTTCATCCCAGAAATTCGCACAGGCGTACTCCATGTACAGCCAAAACCACATAATCAAAACGGATCTACACCGTCGAATCACGAACATATCATGAACGACACACCAACCGCGAGGACACTGGCCTCGCACCAAAATCTGGAATGAAGTGAACCTCCCAAACCATCACAAACTCAAAGAAAGACGTCATCATTTCCCCGATGCTAACCATCCCGAGAGCAGTCAGCCAAACTTAACTGCAATCAAACGAATCATTCATGATTCCAAATAGATATCGCCTCGATGATATCTCCATGACATAGCCAACGATGTTAAACATACATCGTTACCAAAGTGACCACCAGTACACCCTAGTACCTAAACTACTTCCGGTTCCTCATTCCAAATCCATTTCCATCAAAGGAGCAGTTGCACTACTTTGCAACACGGTTCGGGCAACTACACGACCACCGACCAACACAAAACACATCTCCAAAGTTGTCTACATCGGGGTGTTCCAAGAATCGTATCTTGGTCCAGACACACTATCGAGACTCCACAAGGTCTCAAGTTCCTGGAAGGACATGCAAGAACAATCAATTGCATTCCCGTTGCACGTGTCAACCGCGACACCGAACAATCCAAGATATGGCCATCCCTCGTTTATCCTAGGATTCAACAATCCTAACATGAGGACGTTAACAAATTAGTCAAAAATGACTTACCATGGCCTCAACACACGACAATCCCTCCTCAAGGGAGTCAATCAGACCTCACGATCATTCTTCAGGCTACAACGTGTCATTGAGATTACCACTCTCAAGGTGCCACAATCTCTCACCGGAGATTCATTCATCAAAGCATATAAATCCGATGCTCGACGAGTATCAAGAAAATGCTGGCATTCGTATACCCACACCGGCATACATGCCCAAGCACCAACACAACATGCATACTCAAAGCAATAGACTCGGGTATCTCCAATTATACCCAAAATCTCAAAACCAACTGCCAATCTCCATCTATTCTCACCTCGCGGAGAATAATGGTTGACAAACCAAAATCAAAGGGTGTGATTTCAACAGCAACACCACACAAACCAAAACAACGAATCTCCCAAAGATTCAACTGGTAGGTATATCAATATCGCCTTCCTCACAAGGAAAGTGTCATGAATCCATGACCCTCCAACCTCGAACCACTGTTCGGAAAAACCTTGATATATTTATACCAAAATATATTCCGTAACCCAGAAATACACAACTGGTTAGAATAGTGCATTAATGCCACTATTACCAAATTGAAACCCGTATATGCCATGTATACTCATCCTAACAATGCTCTGTACTAATACCATAGTACTACACAATCTCGAGCATTCCCCGGAGACGTCTAAGTAAACCATTACTCGGTCCAACACTAGTAATACTTACCATGGCTGATTTGCAATCAACCCACGACCGATACCAGCTGTCTCCATGACAGTACAATCCAAATCTCTCCAAGAGAAAATCAATATAATAGTGTTACCCCACTAACTATATCCAACAATTCCAATTGTGACTCCCGTTGCATTTTACATGCAAAGATGCTCAACCAGAGCTAACAACGACTTGTCGACACTCACGTTGGTACTCCCAACAGAATTGAGTTGTCCCAGTACAAGTCCCTCGAAACATTTGACGTATAAACGTCCCCGTGAGGCACTCCCTGCCTCAAACATCATGCCACATAGAGACTACTAGAGTCTACCATAAACCCTCATCGTATCACCGTACGATTCATAAATCTCAGTTCCAGCCAGCAGTGTAGTGGCTACAACAAGCACACTCTATCACTGCAATAATACCTGGCTAGCAATATGCTGCCCTCATAGGCTTGTACCAAGCCTACCAACGCATCATACGTTCCACTCGGTATACCATACCGTAACAAGCCATTAGAGTTGTGGGTCATCACCCAACATATCTCTACAACACCAAAGCATAATGGACATCCTGGTGTCCTTGCTCAATTCCAAAGCAATCCTAATCCATTAGGGCTTATTCCACACCCTCAGGGTGGATGTGACCATGTCTACCACACATCACAGTGACAAGCGAGTAGTTTCCTCAATGATTACTCTTACCACCAATCACTTGGCCTTAGCCATACCAGCGAGTATACCCAAATGTATCACTTCTCGATAAATATTTACCTCTAATGCATGATGCAGTACACTCACTGGTACAATGCATCTAATAATTCTTCGAGCAACCTGCTCGGCATAATGGTCTCGTCAACTAATGACCCAGACACTACCATGTGCTCACCCTTGGCACTCAAACCATACTACTAAATACATATACATAATGTATCATTCATCAAAACGGCGCTACACGTCTACATAGAACATCCACTATGTCATCGTCATCCCGTGACGGTATATGTCAACATATGACATCCAAATAACATTGTCAGTTCTTGACGGTATTTGTCAATACATGACATCCATAATCTCATCGTCAAAGACATGACAGTACATGTCGATACACGACATCCATAATCTCATCGTCAAACACATGGCGGTATATAGCAACACATGGTATCACAATAATTCTAACAAAACAGTAATATACCATACCTCATTGCTATCAAGATAGCGGCATACCTGTATCCATCGTCGACCAGCGGTACACAAGCAGCACCATCGCTCGTAGGCGGCATAATCCAGTGCTACTGACAGAGCGGTATAACCCATCGCTATAGAATCAGCTGCATGATCCCTCGTCATAGAGTCAGCGGCATAAAAAATTGATATAGATGTCCGGCGGTATGAACCATCGCCATAGATATAGCGGAATGTACCATCGTTATATGGTACCTGGCGGCATGAACCATCGCCATAGATGTAGCGGAATGACCCGTCGCTATGTAAACTCGAGCCTCATTTGACAGTAATCCTCTCATAAATATTATGCAAGTAGTGGTTGGTGGCATATGTTATTATGCATTTAGATTTGTATTCATTTATTTGTTGTTCGCTTGTGAGTATCTTGATGCTTGTATGTGGTCTATATGAATATCTCGAAGTTTCTTCTTTCATTCGGGTATTATAGAAGTATTTTATTTTTAGGAGAATGAGATTTATTATTTGAGTATATAACACTAGTAAGATGATTTATTTTGGTGAACGATGGTATAATTATAGTTTTGTCATGGAGATGACGTATATTTCTTTGATTTTTTTTGGGGAACCAAGTTACGGGGAGATTCTGCCCAATTTTTTTATAAAATCTCATACAGTAATTATGAAGCATGTAGTGAGAGTTTTAACGAATGAAAATTTATATAGACATATGACATCATAAATCCATTATTCACGAAATTAGATGTTGGGCCTTACATTATTTTTGTTTTCTTGATTTGACTGCGTTCAATTACCTGATAACTAATTGAATTGTTATATTTATTTGAAATGAATAATTCGGAATAAGAATTTTGAGCTGGTTACGGTTTGTGATACCATTCCATCATAACCAATGCCTAGGTTTGCGTAAGCGCGACTGTAGAATGAGTCCATATAATAATTATTTTGTATTCGTCATTGTTTACAGAAAAAAGTTAACCTAAATTATTGTAAGAGTCCACTGGAATCATTTTAAATGATCATTTTGGTCCCATATGAGACAAGTATTATAGGAGTCCATTGAAAACAAATATATAAGGGTTAATTTTTTTTAAAAAAAATGTTCTTATAGATAGAGATCTTTACAATATTAATCCTAAATTGTAATACTAATCAAATATAGTCTGATAAATAATTTTAATCAAAAAATAGTCCTATATAAATATTTTTAACAAATTTAATATCACAAAATTGTTTTTTTTTATCAAAAGCGATCAATTATTCAAGTGTAGAATCACTTTTGATACAAAGATTGGACCAGAAATCAAAATATGTCCCAGCATTGAAATCATTATATTATATTCTTGTCTTGGTGAGAAATAGTATTTATATATAAACCAAGATCGAAGAATATATTGGGGGATATAATCATATAATTAGCCTCCAAAAGTTACTGTATAAGAAACAGTATAACAGTATCAAGCAGTAAAATTGCTTTCAAAATTATCACTCGTAGGGGTGAGTATTCGGTCACCGAACCGAATTTCTGAAAAACGAACCGAACCGATTTTTAAAACTATAACCGAACCGATCGATTTTTTTTTCAAAATCGAACCGACTTAACTTATAAAAAATTGGTTATTTCGGTCGGTAACCGAATTAACCGATATTTTTTTTTAAAAAAAAAATAAATTTAAAAATTAGATAATGTGATTTTAAAAATTAAAATAATTAGTTATTTGATTTTAAAAATTTAAAAAGTAAAATTTAAATAAAGAATGATATTAATTGATTTTTTTAAAAATAAAAAAACAATTTATTTTTTAAAAAAAATTAAAAAATAAAAAATTTCAGTTTATTCGGTTTATTCGTTTAACCGATATTTTAAAAATAAAAACCGAAACCGAACCAAATTAACCGATTTTTTAAAAAATCAAAACCGAATTTCCGAAATAACCGAACCGATTTTCCAAAATATTGATTTTTTCGGTTTAATCGAACTTTTGCTCACCCCTAATCACTCGTGTCACGTCACCCAAGAAAAAAAGTCGACAACAAATTTGTCACCTTAATTTCTTTAGCTTCTCAGCTAAAAAAAAACTTCAGCTTTATAACCAGTATATATGCAACAAATCGATTTCATTTCATTTTTATAAAATTAAGGGTCTCAGTACACAATATATGGGAATGGGAAACTGGTGAGATTCAACAAGAAAAAGAGTTGACTATACTGGAACATCACCTGCTTCAGTTTCAGCGAGGTTAAATGTGCTTCCGGTGGCTCTATAGTGTTGCAAACTCAATCCTCCGCTGCCGCTGGAGGTGGTGTTTTAACTATTCCCAACTTGCAAATGATGGGATTAGGCTTTTCTTTCCAACGCATGGACTTGGAACCCCGCTATGTTTTTTTTGGACAGATGGAACCAAGCTATGTTGTAAGCTATGTATACTCTATGTTTTCAAAAATTTCTTGAATCATAAACTTTCATTTGCATGGAATTGATATTTGTATTGTACTTGAATTAATTTGTTTTTTTATTATGCCGGGTTTAATATGTTTCTTGTTATAATCAATATTAATAATTAATAACCAGTATAATAAGTGTCGAAGCTTGGCATAAGATCTTTAAATTACCAATAATTTCAAGTAATTTTTTGTGATTTATTTCACTTTTTCCTCCTGCCGACTTTAATACCGTCTTTTTTTCATTGAATACTAATGCAAACACAACAGTTGATGCTCAAAAGGTGACGATGTTGATATCAACGTTTTTGGATTTCGTATCTACTGTTTAGCTCGTGGATTAAACATTTGTAACTATTTGTTTGAAATGATTTCTTGCAGGACTTTGGCATCAACGCTGAGTTAGGTCTTGCAGCCTCCGACGGTGCAATTAGGGGTGCTTAACGAGCCGGGTCAATCCGGACCTGACCCAAAACCGGACCGATTAGCCCGGTTTGGAACCGGAACCGAACTAATCGGTTTCGAACCTGTTCGGAACCGGTAAGATACCGGTCCGGATCGGTTCTACCGTTCCGGAACCGGTATCTTACCGGTTCCGGACTAAACGAATCCGGTTCCTGGTTAGTACCAAAAAGAACTTGATTGGCCACCTGCTCTATTTGTGTCAAAATTATGTAGAAACTTTAGTTTGATGCAAAGGGTGATTGATATAGTATTTTGGTCTACTGCAGCATATCAAAAGTTTACGATATGTTGAAGTTAAGAGTGTTGGTGTGCTTAGTTTTAGCAAAAAAAAATTAAGAAAATGATCTCCCCAATCTGGGGAGGTCATTTTCTTAATTTTTTTTTGGCTTTAAGGTTATTTGCCCAAATTTTCCTAGTATGATATATTCATGAAACTCAAAAAGAGACTTTTGGTTAGTCCTATGAAATCCTCAAAAGTGTGCATGATTCGTTCTCCATTTTGAAAAAAATGTTTATAATTATTTTATCTAGTCCTCTGATATTTTCTAAGTTTATGTTTGAATGAAAGGATTTGATATCCACCCAAATTATTTTTATCTAGTCTTCTGATAGATAATATACACGGATATGCATTTTATGTATGTATGCTTGGACCAGTAAAAGGAAAATACGTCCGAAAAACTATTCTAATCGTTGTTTCTCACCAAACAAAAATCGTCCCACAATACATAAAACTAAAACCAAATATCGGATAGCTGTTTTTATATGGAACGCATGAATATAATATTCAACAAAAACTTTAATGAAATAGGCCGAGAAGTGTCAATTTATGACAGTATTTTGCCTTTACCAGCAAGCTTCTGTTCTATTGCACACCTTCACATTTATAATCTCCAAGACGAGAAGAATAATGTCTTCGAGTTGCTGGTTTTCATTAGTTAAGGAAGACGGGGTTGGAGGATCTATTTTGAATTGATCTTCACAGTCGGCGGCGTTATCGTAACTTAACGCAATATCTAAGTTCAGATCTGAGTAGGTACGACGATCAATGACAGACAAATTCACACGCTGTAGACTGTAAAGCGCTGTATCATATTCGTCATAGCAAACACGCAGGGACTGATTGTAGCTGCCGGTACTTCCTTTGACAAGACCCGAAATCTTTGCCATATTGGCTCTAGAAACAACTAATGCCTTATCTACTATAATTCGGCACAACCCTTCTGGACTGGTCTTCAGGTAGTTGCGGGGATCAGTCCCGATGATGTTGATGCAGAGATCATTATAATGTGTACGCTGACACCATTGACGGGATACATCGTTTGCATTGATTTGATAAAATATAAAGCTGAAAGTGCTTTAAGGCAAGAATAATTGTCGAAGCTTGCATATTTCCTGGTGTGGTGTGTTCGAACTTGTATATGAAGCTAGCAATATAGGGTTCATATACGTGCAACTATGAAAGCCATTCATGCTATTTTTTGTGAAAGTGAATATATTTAGTGATCGATTTTGCAAGATTTCAAAGATTTAGAATTGTTATTCATGCATTCAAGATGAGATATTCAGATTTTTGTAATTTCCTTTTGAAAATTTTCTAATGCTAGCAACTCAATGAGATAATCTCCATCTGTATTAAATATTTCCAAAATATAAAAATCTGGTAAACGGATACTCATATTTTCCTTCCTCGTTTACTTCAAAATCTCTACAAGGAATTAACGATATTGTGCATAAATCTAGTACTGTGAATTTCTTAATTGATTATGGGAGCCAACATTATGATGGGTATGTGATTCATTATTAGAATGTAATTCATTATTATTATTTTTAGTGGGAGAGGGGTCCAAAACTGAAATGTTGGGTTCAATTCACTCCAAATCTTTGCATCTACAAAAATAATTATATGCTTTAATATTATTTA
The DNA here is from genome assembly GCA_907163345.1 of Haberlea rhodopensis. Lineage (NCBI taxonomy): Eukaryota > Viridiplantae > Streptophyta > Magnoliopsida > Lamiales > Gesneriaceae > Haberlea > Haberlea rhodopensis. Next base: position 27,991,230 of record CAJQUN010000003.1, on the reverse strand, counting down.
GAAACATTTTCTATCAATAATTACTTTACATAACTACCATACGTGGTCTCATGAAAATATTATAGTTAATCTTATATGAATCTTATCTAGTAGATATGTAAAGAGCAAGAAAACATCAAAACGATCAAACTTGACTTGAAATTATAGTCGAATCTTATTTAGTAGATATGCTGTTAGATGGTTAATATAAGTTAAATTAATCACATTGTGAAATGAAAGGAAAAAAGGCCAAAGAAAAAAAAAGGATTCAAATACAGAATGAGGTGTGTTTACGAGCTTGATGGCGTGAACACGCTCATGAACAATTCGGTTTTCTCAAAACAGAGCAATAGGCATGAAGACGCCTTTCAAATGGAAGTTGCATTTTCATACCAAAAGACATGTTCTTTTATGAAAAGACATGTTCTTTAATGAGAGCCATGTTCTTTTATGGAAATACATATTCTTTCATGAAGAGATATGTTATTCATGAAGAGACACATGTTATTTCATGGAAATATATTTTTTCCGTACCAAATATATTACCTGAGCACTAGGAGTGCTCAAACCCAAAAATAAATGATACAAACAAAGAGCTAGACTAATATATTTGAAAATGACCAAGACAAATGATGATGAAACTCAAACAATTACAGATTCAAACACACTAAAGGTTCATGATATCAGTCAATAGCCAAGTAAGGGAAAGATCCACCAAGCTTTGCCGAAATCCAGTGCCACGATCTGAATTTAACCAAGTCCACAATCGAGTTCTTTGAAACTACATCGTTACTAAATACTATCTTATTACGTGCTTGCCAAATACTCCAAACAATACACTCCAAAATTACAAGCCATTCTCTCTTACCTTTCGAACCACTCACGCATCACATATGTTGCAAAAAAATTTTACCGGAAAACGTTTTTGGATTTTGTATCTACTGTTTAGCTCGTGGATTAAACATTTGTAACTATTTGTTTGAAATGATTTCTTGCAGGACTTTGGCACCAACGCTGAGTTAGGTCTTGCAGCCTCCGACGGAACAATTATGGGTGTTTAATGAACCGAGTCAATCTGGACCCGGCTATAAATCGGATCAGTTTGCCCGATTCGGAAACGGAATCGGGCTAACCGTTTCTGAACCGGTAAGACACCGATCCGGATCGGTTCTATAGTTTCAGAACCGGTATATTACCGGTTCCGGACTAAAACGATCCGGTTCCGGATTAAATCAGAACTTGATCCATTAATTTAAAAATAATAATTTTTTTTTAAATTTAGATAAATATATTTGAGGTTAGTTTACAAACAAAAAGGCCCATTAGCTCAATTGGTTAGAACTTTAGAATAGAAGACAATTGTTGCATGTTCGAATCCTCCAAGCAACAATTTCCCTTGATTTTTTTAAAAAATAAAATAAAATAAAAAAATCGGTTCCGGGTTGGAACCGTCCAGCCCGGAACCGGAACCTTACCAGATCGGACCGGTTCCAGAATTTGGGGATCCGATCGGTTCCGGATCGGATCGGATTGTCCCATTAAGCACCCCTAGGTGCTGCAATGCTTGATAGCCTTACAGACAAAAGTTGAGAAAGCAATAATATCCTGTGGAAGTACCAAAAAGAACTTGATTGGCCACCTGCACTATTTGTGTCAAAATTATGTAGAAACTTTAGTTTGATGCAAAGGGTGATTGATATAGTATTTTGGTCTACTGCAGTATATCAAAAGTTTACGATATGTTGAAGGTTAGAGTGTTGGTGTGCTTAGTTTTAGCAAAAAAAATTAAGAAAATGATCTCCCCAGGTCTAAAACTAAGCACACCAACACTCTAACCTTAACCTGGGGAGATCATTTTCTTAAATTTTTTTGCTAAAACTAAGCACACCAACACTCTAACCTTCAACATATCGTAAATTTTTGATATGCTGCAGTAGACCAAAATACTATGGGAGGTCATTTTCTTAAATTTTTTTTGGCTTTAAGGTCATTTGCCCAAAATTTTCTAGTATGATATATTCATGAAACTCAAAAAGAGACTTTTGGTTAACGCTATGAAATCCTCAAAAGTATGCATAACTCGTTCTCCACTTTGAAAAAATGTTTATAATTATTTTATCTAGTCCTCTGATATTTTGTAAGTTTATGTTTGAATGAAAGGATTTGATATCCACCCAAATTATTTTTATCTAGTCCTCTGATAGACAATATACACGCATATGGATTTTATGTATGTATGCTTGGACCAGTAAAGGCAAAAGTATGTCCAAAAACTAATCTAATCGTTGTTTCTCACCAAACAAAAATCGTCCCACAATACATAAAACAAAAACCAAACATCCGACAGTTGTTTTTATATGGAACGCATGAATATAATATTCAACAAAAACATTATTGAAATAGGACGAGAAGTGTCAATTTATGACAGTATTTTGCCTTTACCAGCAAGCTTCTGTTCTATTGCACACCTTCACATTTATAATCTCCAAGACGACAAGAATAATGTCTTCGAGTTGCTGGTTTTCATTAGTTAAGGGAGACGGGGTTGGAGGATCTATTTTGAATTGATCTTCACAGTCGGCGGCGTTATCGTAACTTAACGCAATATCTAAGTTCAGATCTGAGTAGGTACGACGATCAATGACAGACAAATTCACACGCTGTAGACTGTAAAGCGCTGTATCATATTCGTCATAGCAAACACGCAGGGACTGATTGTAGCTGCCGGTACTTCCTTTGACAAGACCCGAAATCTTTGCCATATTGGCTCTAGAAACAACTAATGCCTTATCTACTATAATTCGGCACAACCCTTCTGGACTGGTCTTCAGGTAGTTGCGGGGATCAGTCCCGATGATGTTGATGCAGAGATCATTATAATGTGTACGCTGACACCATTGACGGGATACATCGTTTGCATTGATTTGATAAAATATAAAGCTGAAAGTGCTTAAGGCAAGAATAATTGTCGAAGCTTGCATCTTTCCTGATGTGGTGTGTTCGAACTTGTATATGAAGCTAGCAATGTAGGGTGGGGTTCTTATACGTGCAACTGTGAAAGCGATTTATGCTATTTTTGTGAAAGTTAATATATTTAGGTGATCGATTTTGCAGGAGTTCAAAGATTTCGAATTTGGCAAATCTGTTATTCATGCATTCAAGATGAGATCTTCAGATTTTTGTAATTTCCATTTGAAAATTTTCTAATGCTAGCAATTCAATGAGGTAATCTCCATATGTTATAAACATTTCCAAAATATAAAAAATCTGGCAATGGATACTCATATTTTCCTTCCTCGTTTACTTAACAATCTCTACAAGGAATTAACGATATTGTGCATAAATCTAGTACTGTGAATTTCTTAATTGAATATGGGAGCCAACATTATGATGGGTATGCAATTCATTATTAGCATGTAATGAATGATTGATATTATTATTATTTGTTTTAGTGGGAGAGAGGTCCAAAACTGAAATGTTGGGTACAATTTACACCAAATCTTTACATCTACACAAATAATTAAATGTTTTAATATTATTTAGAAACATTTTCTATCAATAATTACTTTACATAACTACCATACGTGGTCTCATGAAAATATTATGTTGAATCTGATATGAATCTTATTTAGTAGATATGTAACGAGCAAGAAACATCAAAACGATCAAACTTGACTTGAAATTATAGTCAAATCTTATTTAGTAGATATGTTGTAGATGGTTAATATAAGTTAAATTAATCACATTGTGAAATGAAAGAAAAAAAGGCAAAAGGAAAAAAAGGATTCGAAAACAGAATGAGAGGTGTGTTTACACCGCTTGGTGGCATGAACACATCTCATGAACAATTCGGTTTTCTCAAAACAGAACAAGAGGCGTGAAGACGCCTTTTGTACTGGTTTGTGACTGGTTTTTTTTCCATAAAATTGAATAGTTGTATTTTGGAAGTTATATTTCAAATGGTAATTTTTTTTTATACAAAGAGACATGTTCTTTTCTGAAAAGACATGTTTTTTGATGAGAGACATGTTCTTTTATGAAAAAACGTGTTCTTTCATGAAGAGACATGTTATTTCATGAAGAGACACATCTTATTTCATGGAAAGATATGTTATTTCATGAAGAGATATAGTGTATATTCAATATATATATATGGGGAGTTTTGATGAAAATATATGATGTGAGAAAAGGATTCCATAGAGTGTTCTTGAAAGGCTTTGTTGTATCATGCGGTAAATTATCTTGATAATCAAGGCAATATTACACTCAAGAAAGTGTATATTCATGGCTCAAAATATCTTGCAATTTTAGAAAACGGCTTTATTGAATGATACTGTAATGAAGTTTTTGGCTCAACAACATGCTATTAAGTTGAACAATTTGATGGAACAAACTTTACAAGATGGAAAGACAGAATGAAGTTTCTTCTCAAAGGCCTTGTTGCTTATTATATCCCCCATATTTGGCTCCTATTCCTCAACCAATGCCAAAGATATCGATACTGATGCCAAAGATACTGGTCATATTTATGATTTATACTCTAAAGGAATCACCAAGAGAAACCTGAACTGCTTTGGAGACTACTATTTAGAATGAAAAATGAGGTACGGATAAATTTTTGACATTAAACTTGATTTCAAATAACTGATGACAAGCCAGTCATGGATTAAGTCCATGAATTCCAAATCTTAGATTCCAGATTAAGAGATTTGGGAGTGAATGTTCCTGATTCACTTCAGATTGTACCAATTCTGTCCAAAGTTACCTTCTTCATGGAACAATTATCGGAAGAAGGTGTTGCACTTACCAGAGAAGCACATTTGAACAATTTCATACTCATATACAATTCGAGTGTGAAACTCGGATCAGGGAAGTAAAGTTTCTAAAAGAAAAAGTAAATGGAACATTCAGATATGAAATGGCAAGTAAATGCTATGTGGGGGAATATGGAAACAAATTTGGAAAGACTCATAACAATCTTAAAGCAAAGCATACGAGTTTCAAGGAGGGGCATAAAAGGAAGAACAATGCATGTTTTCACTATGTAAGAAAAGGGCACTATATTAGAGAGTGTCGGGATAGAATTGCTGGAAAGGATGCTATGATTAGCCTGAACACCAATATGGTAAACATGATAATTAACTAAGACAAGAACTTCGTGGCCATGTTGACTGAATTGTATGTTGCAGCAAGGGCAAGAACCAATGAGTGGTTTCTTGATTCGGGTGCTACCATTAATATAAGCAATATGTTAAAGAAAAAAGTGATATCTTCATGGAAATCATGCATCTGTTCAAGTTTTAGGCAAAAGGACATGTGGTTCTGAAATTTACATCAGGACAGAAACTAACTCTCACAAATATTCATCATGCTCCTGATGTAAAGAAAAACTTGGTTTCTGGATGTTTACTAGTGAAAGAAGGCTTTAAGATTATTATCGAGTCTGATAAGTTTGTAATCACCAAAAACGGTGTGTTTGTTGGCAAGGGATATTCCCTTTATGACATGTTTAAACTGAGTATCAATTAATCAATATGAGTTTTGCTTATATTATTGAGTCATCTACTTTATGGCATGCTAGACATGACATTTAAATTATGCTATGCTTAAGTATATGCCGAATCATGATTACATACACTACAAGTATGATCACTTGAATAAATGTGAAATATGTGCACAAGCATAGATGACTAGGAAACATTTTCCTAAGGCAGAATGAGAAACTATGTTATTAGATCTAATATTAACATACTGATATTTGTGAACTAAATGGAAAATTATCTAGAGGAGGTAAAAGATATTTCATTATCTTTATAGATGATAGTTCAAGATATATTCATGTTTATTTACTTAAATCCAAGGATGAAGTGTTTGATAGATTTAAGGAATTCAAGACCAATTTGAGAATCAAAAGGAACGTAAAATGAGAGATAAAGGTGGTGAATACTCTTAATCGAATTTGATAATTCTGTGAAGATCATGGAATAATTTTCACAAAAGAGTAGCTCCTTCATCCCCAACATAATGGTTTGGCAGAAAGAAAGAATCGGACCCTATGGTGAATGCTATGATTTTAAATGCAAATCAACCATTCAACTTATGGGGAGAAGCTTTACTTATTGCATGTCATAGACATAATAGGGTTCCTTTAAATAAAACACGTGTTTTACCATATGAGATATGTAATGGACGGAAACCAAACTTGAAATATAAATGTGGGGGTGTGTCGCTTATTATAGACTTCCTGATTCTCAAAGAACTAAATTAGGATCTAGAGGGATCAAATCTATTTTTATTGGCTATGCTCTCAAGATTCAAAGGCATATAGATTACTTTCTTTGAATTCAAATGTTATTGTAGAATCAATACATGTAGAATTTTTTGAGAATAATTTTGTAAAAGTTATATGCATTTTTCTAAACAATAAAGTCTCAGTTTTGAACGATTAATCCGCAAGTGCATGGTTGTCAAGTTTTAGTATAGAAAATAAGAAGTAAAGGTTGTAGATCCCACATTGACTAGTAGTAAGTACCAAACTCAATCACTTTAACTATATTTTGCCTACGGATATTTGGTGAAAATTATGGATCAAACTCCCAATCAACAAGCGCGCAAAATGAAGAAATCTGTTAGGATCGATTCCGGAAGTGGGTTGTCATTCCACACCCGAGTTCAACTAACTTGAGCTTTAATAGCTCGTGTTCTTGAAATAATTGCAACGAGAGATTATATCGAGCTCGGTTACAAAACCGAGCGGAATACACTAGACATAACCCGCTCTAAAATCGATTAACCATTGAAAGACATTTTAAAGATATGCAAGAAAGAATGTAAAAATAATTAGGTGAATAAATGCAGTAAAGTAAATAACACAAGAATTTGTTTATGGAAGTTTGAAGCACAACGCTTCTACGTCTCCCTTTCTTCCATCTCGTGGAAGGATACACTAGAAGATTTGATTTATACAACTCTTTGTACAAACCCGATCCAGTTGGGCATTCCCCATTCAACTAGAACTTCTAGCAACTCAACTTTGTATGTTCTTTAATATCTCACATACAAAGACCTCTCATCCAGTTGTGATAAATCACAAACTGTTACAATGGTATTCACTCATCTATTTTAGCTCACAATTTGGAGTTAGACATTGATAAGTTTGGGGGAATTGGTAGATATTTGGAATTTTTGCATATAATTGTTGTTGGTGGAACTATCAATTTGGTGGAATTATTTTGCTTGAGTTGCTACGGCACCAAAAAGAAAGCAGAAGCAGGTAGCGTCCACTTCAGCGGCGCCTACGGAAGTGGACCGACGCAAATTTAAGAACGACTCTTTTTGGAGTTCTACCGAGAAATGTTGAGAAAGAATATCATTAAAGAAAGGGGCATGGAGTTTAACTCCCCAAACAACGTTGTGTTTAGGGAGGCTGGATGACGCTCTTGAGGCCATCAGGGGTTGCAGTGATACCCATAGTAAGGGATTTCTATGCCAATATGAAGGCATACAAAAATTATGTTGATACGTTTGTCCGAGGGAAGGACGCGAACTACAACCGCCATGCAATCAATGCCATTCACAACGTGCCGGACATTGGTGAGGACGATTACTCGGCGTACGTAAAGAACCAGGTAGACTACAGTGAAATCTACAAACCATCTTCATCGAGGGTACTGAATGGAAGAGAAACAGTGAGGGCGAGCAACTACAAGTCCTAAAATCTGAGCTGATAGAGGACGCAAAGGCATGGTTCTCAATTGTGGCAATCTTTTGCAACTTTCACTTGTGTTCCTTGATCACATACAAATTTTTTTTTTTATGGAAAATGAGTTCAACATTGAGAAATAATTGAATTAGAATTACGACTGTATTACATGATGAAACTAATCTAGCTTTACATCTCAACTTGAGTCTTGAAATTTTTTGACATGTATGCGAATATCCTTTGTTGAGTCAATGTGTCAAGCTTGAGGAATACTTTGAGCACAATGAGGCATGATTTTGTGAAGTACATGCTGGATAGTGAAAATTTTTAATGATTTGTCTTGAGCATCTTAGAGTACTCTAGGACCTATTTAATGGCACTTGAGGCAAAATTTTATAATTATGAACTTTACTTGGATTTGATTTAGGCGATCTTTGGAATGTTTGAGCCTTTCAAGCCTACCTTATCTATATCATTCCCTAATGTCCAACTTTGAGCTTAGTTGAAAAAGAATTGAGTATGCATTGCATACAACTATCCCACATTCGACTTTTGTTAAACTCATTATACCTACCATTTTATGAGCCTAAATAGAATTTTTATCCTTACATTAAGGGAGTATAATGAATTCCATGCATATACTATGGTTTAAGCTATTAAGTAAATCACATACTATGTTTTGAGCTATTACAAAAAAAAAAATCAATGTATAATTGAAAAGAAGAAGAAGAATGGCATAGTGAAATAATAGCGTAGTTATGTGATGATAAACCATGTGGAGGTCCTACGGTGACCACATTTGGGAAACTTTAACAAAGCTCATGGTCATCAAGTTATAAAGAAAAGAAATAGAAAGAAAAAAGGGAGTTGAAGTTGTGCTAAAATTAAATTTACATACTATGCTCTCTTCTTTGCTTATATATGCCTTTTCTATGAAACTGACACTAAAAGGCCTAACATTATAAGCTTAAAAAGATCTTTTGATCCAAGTCTATGGAGTAATTACACTAGTGGAGAAGTGCTTGATAAGTAGGCCTATGGGTTGCTTGATGGTCATCTTGACTTTGAGTTGATTAGCATAGTTTGATCTTGAAGATATGAATGAAGCTTAAGATTGATAATAGAATAGACACACTTCTGATTTTGCGATGTATTGCTTGGGTTATGATAAAACACATCTTGTTAATTTTTGGATTGACTATTGTGTATGTGTAAGTGAGGATTCTGAGCTATACATTTGAGTTGCAAGTTAATTTCTTTTATAGGATTAAGTGTGAACTCTATATTTTGAATGACATTTACTATGTTTGGGTGTTGATATGTGTGACTTTTACACTATATTTCGAGAATTTTTAATACTTTTTATGTTGATTTCAGGACGATATTATCCGCTTTTGTGTTGTTTTTTTATATTTCAGGAACCAAGGTTGAATTTTATGAAAGTAGAGGAATTGAGCTAAAAATGATGAAAAGGGACTCGAACAAGTGAACCGATCGAAGAAACAACAAAAAACTCAATTTCTGAAGAAAATGAGCCACCGATCGATAGGTAGCCTTGCATTGATCGATCGGCCAATGTTGCGAGTTGGGGTAATAAATTCTGAGAAATACATATCGATCAGTAGCCATGTTTCGATCGATCAGTCGAATGATGTAGCTAAAGGAAGAAATTCGGAAGAAATATCAATCGCTCAGTAGCTTCTTAACGATCGCTCAGTAGGCGAGAAAATATGAGAAAAATACATTTTCGAGATTGAGTTTTACAAGGAATCTACCTTGATTCTCATCCACTATAAATATCACTTGAGTCGACCGTAGCAAGTTTTTGGACCATATTTTACCCTAGAATTCAGCATCAAGAGACGGAAGACGAACAACGCCTGGATCCAATCCCTCGCGTTTATTAGTATTTCTAAACTTTGTTTATTTAATTCCTAGATTTTTATGTTGTTTAGCTTTGAATACATTGATAATCATCTTTCTATAAAGATGATTATAGACTGTTAATTTTATCAAGACTTTGGGATCCTATGTTTAAACCTATGATTTAATTGTTAGTTTTTGATTGATTCCATATAATCTTTGTGCATGATTTATTATTTTAATAATTTCATGGATTTATCACCATTGAATTGATATAAGATATTATAATTAAGATCGATGGATGATGTTATAATACGAACTATAAATTATGCCGTGGATTTCAGATTGAGATTGAGAGATAAGATCAAATACACATGTGTTAGTCATAGATGCCTAGTAATTGAAAGCTAGATGTTTTCACAAATCTCAAAGCAATATTGAATTGTAAATAATTATGCGAGAGTGATTTGTAAATAAGTATGTGAGATTCAAACGCAGTAAAATATAAAACATAAACATATCTAAACATGGGATGATCGATTGCTCCAGATTCATGTATAAAATGCAATTACCAAATGTAAGTGCACGAAAAGAGATTACTGATAAACATCAAAATCAATCTGTATGCTGTGATCAATCGAGTCCAAACACAACCCCATCTTTTATTGTTTTGATTTTGATTTTCATTAACACAAAGATTCACACCTCCTCGTGGGATCGATCCCTACTCACGCTACTACATTATTGTTATCAATCTTGAGGATTGAGTGGGGTTAATTTGGACGTACACGATAAACGCACACCAAATTTTGGCGCCGTTGCCGGGGAGGCGTTGTATATTTTTGTGTTAATATTTTCTGTTTTGTTTCTTTCTCTTTATTTCCCCCCACCGCTACTCTTGTTTGTTCGTGCTTACAGGTTGATTTCTTAACAATCAGATCTTATCATGGAGGACTATAGGCGACTAGACGAATTGGAGTATCTTGTGCACCAACTTGGCGTAGGGAGTGGACAAAGTGCATACAACTCAAGTTGGAGTGATCATCCCAATCTCAACTATGACAATCAATGGATGAGCCCACCTCCACCTTACATGCAATCCTATCTACCGCCATACATACCACAATATTCGCCATGGCCGCAACAACCTCAATACCTTACCCCTGGTGAGTCTTTAGAGAATCTTGTTTTAACACTTAATGACAATACTTTGCAATTTCAACAGGAATTCAGGTCTAGCACTCAGAATTTGGGTAACCAAATCGAGCAACTTATTAAATCAGCCGATCAGATAGCAGCACAACCCACCGACTTTATACCCTCCCGGACGATGGAGGCACCACGAGAGAACATGGTTGCAATCGCCTCAAGGAGTGACGAAGAGGTAGGAACCCCGGGGGAGGTGGTACTGATGCCACCCAAGCTAGAAGAGGAGACACATGTGCCACTAGAAGAAGAGGAGCTTGCATATCATGCATCTCCACAAGGTTTGTCTCCAACAACCCCCTATGTTGAATATGATCATGAACCCTATGAAGAGAAAAAGGAACCGAAGGTCGAATACTGTGATGAAATGGACATGTTTGACAATTTTTTCTCTGACGATGAGGAGAAGGAAACCCCTACAAAATGCACGGATCCTGGTATGTTCACTGTCCCATGCATGATTGGAAATAATAGAATTGATAAGGCCAAGCTAGACTTAGGAGCAGCAATAAATGTTATGCCTTATTCAATCTACACCTCTTTAGACCTAGGACCTCTTAAAAAATCTGAAATTGCTATTCAATTAGCAAATAGGTCTACTGTGCATCCTAGGGGAATACTTGAGGATGTTCTAGTGAAAGTCGATAAATTGGTCTTTCCTGCTGATTTCTACGTACTTGATATTGAAAATGATAATAAAAGCAGTCATATTCTGTTAGGGAGACCATTTTTGAAAACTTCCAAGTGCATAATAGATGTAAGTTGTGGTGCTTTTACTATGGAGTTTAATGGTGAGGTAGCTAAGTTCAATACTCATGATCCCGTTCATCCTACTACTGATTATACTATTGGCATCACACATCACGTATCACTAGAAAAATCACATACTGTCACTGAGCATGAACATGGGGTAACTACTGATCTGCCTGTTGACGAAGGAGGTATGGGAGAAATTTTGACTGACACTTCATGTATTACTACTGCTTTACCAAATTCTCCTTTTAAAAATCTCAATTTTGAATTGCAGGTACCTGATGTTGAGCTGAAACTTCCTCCTGAACCTCACGATACATCAATAGAAAAAGAGGGGATGCGAAAAGGGTTGAGGACCTCCAAGAAGTATAAGGCGAATAGGCATCGCCTTCGAGCTGTCAGAAGGATACTGAGGTGGGAAAAGGTGGCATTGGACACCAAACATGAACCACCATGAGCACGAGCATTGGAGTCGGGCCACCGACGTTAAACAGAGGCGCTGCTTGGGAGGCAACCCAAGGGGAGTTAGTTTCCCTTTCTTTTTATTTTTTATTGCTTTATTAGTTAGACTTTTCTCGTTACTTGTACTTTTGCCTTACATTGGGGACAACGTAAGATTTAAGTATGGGGGAGAGATTAGTGGTGTGTTATTGCTTTTCTATTACAAAAATAAAAAAAAATCGAAAAATTTGAAAATTTTGAGCTCATAGTTAGTAATGAACACATGCTTAGAATCACTAGCCCATGATGAAACCTAATTAATGGCATGCATGTTTTTGAACATGGGTGAATTGTTAACCTTGGAACACTTTGAACTCTAATGCAAAGTGTACTTTAACATAGTAGTTGAATATTTTGAGCACATTATTGTCATGACTTGTGAAGTGTGCATAGCTTAGTGAAGATTGTGTGAACTTTGTGATAGTCTTAAGAAGTCTCTAATACATGCTAGAACTTAACTACATGCTCTTTGAGGCGTATGTCTAGACTACTTGCAAACATGAAAGTGATATAGGCAATCTTTGATGCGTTTGAGCCTTTCAAGCCTACCATGTAAAGAAAATCAATCACTAGTACCCTTTTTGAGCCTTAATGCAAAAGAATGGTTGTATGCTAAGCATACAAAGAACCCCCATTCGACATTCTTTGATTAGCTTATCATCCTTCCCTAATAAGCCTAAATATAATTTTAATCCATACCTTTGGGAGTATGATGTGTTCATTCGCATGCACTTATGTTATCAATGATTCAATGTTCTGTGAGCTTTATTGTCAAAAGAATGAAATGCATGAAAGAAAAGGGGATGCCTTGAAAAGAATTAATACAAATATGACTCCAAGGGGAGCCAAGGCACAAAATAGAAAAAAAAAATGATTAAAGTTTACATTTCAAACAAATCATGCAAGAAGAGAAGCTAATTATTGTGGATATCACCATACTCTCTTGTTTTGATGCATCTTTTCCCTTTCTTTCATAAGCCAATACCTAGGCCAAGCTACAAGCTAATAAAGACCTACTTGATTTGTGTTTGCAAAGTGGCTAAGATAGTGGAGAAGAGGGTGCAAGTGAACTTATACTTGTGTTGGTGTACAACTTGAACTATTGTAGGTTTACATTTGTTGGATCTATAATTTGCATATGACATTTGTTTATGACCACACACGCACGTTCACTGCTTTGTTGGGTACGAAATGTTTAGGGATTGAAATTGTTCCACTGTTAATTTTTCACCGCCTTTCATTACTATGCATGTTTATAATTGTTGAGGCATAAAAGTGAGGACAAGTTAGTTTGTTTTGATGCTATGAGCCAAGCAAAAAGATTTTAGTTTTGTCTGATTTACTCGAGGTCGAGTAAAGATTAAGTATGGGGGTGTTTGATGTGACTAGAAATAGACACATCTATTGCGCTTAATTGTCTACGATTTGGTATATTTTGATGGATAAATTGATACATATGCTACCTAATCGTATATTTGTGTAAATGTAGGGAAATGTGAAGAAATCAAGCTAAAATGATGAAAGAAGCAATAAAGTTGAAGAAAAGAGGAAAAAACCAGAATTCAAGACACATGTTGCTCCTTTCTCCTCAAATTTCTATATGTTCAAGCCATGTTTTGGAAATGTGGTCCATAGAAAAGTTGTAGAACTTTGAGTTATCTTCGCGTGGACAGCTGATTCATTGAATTCGGAGTTCGTATGAAACAGTTATGGCCAAAATACGAAACTCGCCAGAAAAATGGAAAATCAGGCGTAAAGACGCCATTTCAGGCGTACCTACGCCAGTGCTACGGGAATTTAGGCGTAGTTACGCCATTTTAGGCGTAATTACGCCAATAGGATTTTGGAAAGTTAAAATTCTTGATTTCTTTCCTTCCCACATGGATTCTAACCTACTCCATCAGCCTCCCTATACATATATGGACGAAAAATCAGACCTTTGAACCATCTAGATAGTTAGGGTAGAGTAGTTTAGGATAGTTTTACAATTTTTCTCTCAATTTTGTTGAAGAACGCTACGAAGATCGAAACGAAGGCGGGATTGACACCTTGACGAGCGGAGATCGGATTAGTTTTCTTCCTTTTGTTTTTATTTATTGCTTTATCTTATATTATGTCTAGCTAGTTTTTAATTCTTGGTTGAGGAAGACAAATCCTTGGAATTATTTATCTTGGGGAGATTCTTATGCTTTAAATTATCAATTTTATTGAGTATCAAGAGTTTTTTCTGATTTTGTTGATATGATTGTGTTTTTTTGTTGGATTGACAACCTAATAACTTGCATGAAATCTAATGCTAAATTAGATATCAAATACGGAATCGTTTGATCCCTATAATTTACGAAGCAACTAAGATTGATGAATTTCCGCATGTGAGTTTGTTAAATTCTTAGGAAGAACACTTGACTAGATTAAACATAGACGCTTGGATTATGTTGTTTAGCTTCATCGATCTCACTAGTTCATATGGTATCATCGATTTAAATCTTAATCGCTTGTATTTTGATTGATTGTTTGATAAGGGTTAAACTAGAACGCTTGGGCTACTTAACTAAACGTAAGGTGAGATAGGACTTTGATTATTGGATTAAACGTCCAACGATGAATATTCATATGAAAAATTGAGTCTTTTGTGAATCGATGAAATAGATGATAATTCCAAGGAAGAGTCGACCGATACCAAGAATCGCTTTCATTAGTTTAATCTTTAGTTTTAATTTTAATTAGTATAATTCATTCACAACCCCATCTTTTATTGTTTTGATTTTGATTTTCATTAACACAAAGATTCACACCTCCTCGTGGGATCGATCCATACTCACGCTACTACATTATTGTTATCAATCTTGAGGATTGAGTGGGATTAATTTGGACGTACACGATAAACGCACACCAATGACTATTCCATGACTCGTGTTCAATCTAAACACATTGGATAAATGGATTAAGTTACATGGTTAATTTTATCACAAGTTCTAAGGTTATGTCGAGTCAATGACATTCTTGTAATTTGGGTAGCCTTGATGTGTTGCTAGATACCGCTCATTGCTTGTGACATAAAATGAGATTTTATGTCACTGCCAACATTACAAGATCCTATCGGGTCGCACAAAAGATTAAATCGATAAGGGGAATTAAATTCATTGGATGAATTATTAATTAAGAAGAGTCTTAATTACATGATTATAAGGATTTAATTAAATCATGGGTTTGGGCCCATGAAGCTTTAAGAAAGTCTTGAACCTTTAATTAAATCTAACATATAAATGATATCAAGGTTAATTAAGAATTAATCCTACATATCACAAAACCTAATCTCCTCCAACTCACTTGCTCTCGGCCGCCTCACCTCTCTTCAAGAATCTCACGGCCGCCGTCGTGTTGCTCGGTGTGGATTGATTGGCCGCCGTTGATCGGTTTTGAACCGTGAGTTCAGTTTTGGTTTAAGAACAAGTCTAGCAACTTGTTCTTGAACAATCCCTTTCGATTTGATCGTATGGATACCGTAGAGACGAAGGTGAAAATTTTCGTTCGTGACTCGAGGTGCTACAACGTGGAATCTGCTTCAAACACGCTACAAGGGTGAGACTCTTTTAATCATTCCGATATGAATACTCTGTATAGGTCCTCGGTTAGGAATCCATTGTTTTATTTCCGCTGCGCACTTGTGTGTTGGATTCCTTACAGCAATTGAGGTCATATGTGGTTGAAAATAATATTCAATACAAACTTTATTGATAATAGGCAGAGAATCTCAATTTATGACAATGTATTTTGCCTTAACTAGCAAGCTTATGTTCTATCGCACACCTTCACATTTATAATCTCCAAGGCAACAAGAATAATGTCTTCGAGTTGCTGGTTTTCATTAGTTAATGGAGACGGAGATGGAGGAACTATTTCTTTGAATTCATATTGACAGTCGACTGCGTTTTGGTAACTTACATAAATTTCCAGGTTCAGATCTATGTAGGCACGGCGATCAATGACGGACAAATTCACACGTTGCAAACGATAAAGAGCGTTATCATATTCGTCATAGCAAACACGCAGGGCTTGATTGTAGCTGCCGGTACTTCACTCGTTGTAACACAAATCATCGCAACACCTTGTCCAGAAGTACGATAATATAGAACAAACTGCTTCAGTGATAACCGTCGTCCGAGCTGGAGTGGGGAACAGTACACTTGTTGTGAAACTAAGAGCAATGATATGTTCATGTGGGAAATGGACACAGTTCGGGATTCCATGTTCGCATGCTATACATTCATTCCGGCATTTTGTTGTTAATGCATCGAACTCAGTGAGTGAGTACTATGCTGCTACATACCAATGGACATTTGAACCATTTCTCAGAAGAATAACGGAGATTCCCCTTATTCAAGTTATCTCACAACCCTACACTAAGAGAACAGACATGACGTGGAAGAACTCGTACATCGCGCATGGAAAATGAAATGGACTGTCCTCAAGCTCGTGCAAGACAGCAGGCACGTAGAGCTGAAGGCCAAGCTCGTGAAATGGGGTAGTGCAGTACTCGCATACCTGTATTGTGAGTTATGCAATGACTCCAAGCAAAAAAGAACGAATATCGGTGGTGCAATGCAACTTCTGCAGGTAATAATATCTATTAGACTCGTCAATTTGAATTTATTAACTTTATAATTAAAAAAAAAAAATTCATATTTGGGCATATACGAGGATAAAGAGTGTCCATCCTACAACTCATGGTACTCGAGTTCAACAAGGCCCAGTTATAGTCAATGACGAGCAAATACTCCATGCCCCTTCATATGGTACATGGTATGATCATACATGTTATTTATGTTTATTATTTTTAATTTAATGTACTAACATTATCATTAGGTGGACTCAATTTTTTAGCTTCGGACACAATGTTCTATATTCTTTGTTTATATTTCATGACATACTAGATATGATGTTTTGGGACCAGGTAATTTAAAGGTTGCAAGAATTAATTATGTTAGTTGAAAATTAAATATTACATATTTTTTCTAATATCTTAAGTAATTATATTATGGTTTTTGTATTACAGTTTATTTGGACTCCGTATGACGTGGAGTCGGAAGATGATTGGCGGGCACAATATCCAATGATAAATTATTCTGTTGTGGAAATGCATCGTCCAGAAAGAGTTTTGCGACAATTTGGTATGTTCCAAACGGTCCCACCATCAATAGCTGTCAACAAGATGAACTTGCATAAAGTCGATCGCTGAGGTCGTTATGATACAAGTTGGGCATGGAAACATGGTGACTACTTAGAGTTGTGGACGGCCAGACGATGTCATATCATGAATGCCTCTCAGGCCTCAGGCTCCTATGATGTTAGTGATGATTACATGGCGTGGTACAGTAAAATTACCCGTCATATTATATCTCCACCCGCCAATAATATTGAGATAGGATACCATGCAGGAGATGCTGCTGCATGGCAGCAAGTGGTGTGTATATATGTCATTCATTCTTGCTTATCCTTTTCTTTGTCTTCTGAATTATGATAGATATTAAACATATATTTCTTTGGAGGATGCACATATGGAGCAACTTAGACTTAGTTACTCAAGTTTGAGTGAGGATGAAGAGATCTCACCGGGGTCAGACATGTATTAGATCACAACATAGCTATTGCAGACAAAGTGCATGAAGTTGCTATGGCGCAACAAAATAGATATGGTTTGCCTGCACGACAACCAGCTATCGGTAAAGGGCCACCCGGAGAAGAAGACGAACAATTAGCTTTGATACTCCAATATCTGCTCACAATGACATCCCTTCATTTACAACTGGCACATATGATGCAGGTGGTGCATCAACATCTCATCGTCCATCATTCCACTATGATGCAGCATCTTCTGACTACTACGTGCCCCAACCTGGCCACCAGGAAGAGCCATCCCCATATACTCCGTATATATCGGTTCCAACCCAACCATATGATGGATTCTCGTATATTGATCTAATGCTTGGAGTATCTGGTTCTTCACAATTACGTCCTCCTGTTGCATTCTCTGACTTGACTCCACATTATCATGATATTGGTGAGTCCAGCGCCAGGATTACACTTGATGAAACACAAACAAATAATGTTGGGGAAGCTGAGCCATCTAGAAGACTACAAAGACAGATACATAGACGTGCTTATGGGAGAGGATGAAATATTTAGAGTTATTATAAATACTATTGTATTTGTATGACTGAAATAAAAATAAATATTTATGTGTATCTATTGTTTCAAATCATCTAATCATTTAAAAACTATTATCAACTATTTCTCTATGGTTTACAAATTTTGTCCATACATTTAAACTACTTTTAATTTTTCAAATTTTCTTGGATCATAAACCTAATTTCTAAAAAATAATTTATCCAAAAAAATCATTTTTTTTTTATAAACAAATAAAATAAATATGTTAAAAATAAATTTTTATAAATAAAAAAAGAAACGTGATCTAGGATCACGCTTCTTGTTGGTTTTTTTAAAAAAACAAAAATATTGCTAAAAAACGTGAATTCAAATCACGTTTTTTTGTTTAATTTAAAAACATTTCCCAAAAATAGATTCGTGAACTGAAATCGCATTTCACCCAAATAACGTTTCACATTATTGTTCGAAATTTTTTTCAATTTTATTTTATTGAATTAATTTTGCCACTG
Organism: Haberlea rhodopensis; assembly: GCA_907163345.1. Classification (NCBI taxonomy): domain Eukaryota; kingdom Viridiplantae; phylum Streptophyta; class Magnoliopsida; order Lamiales; family Gesneriaceae; genus Haberlea; species Haberlea rhodopensis. The sequence goes on along the minus strand of CAJQUN010000003.1, from coordinate 27,972,549 downwards.
AAATGTTGGGTTCAATTTACACCAAATCTTTACATCTACAAAAATAATTATATGCTTTAATATTATTTAGAAACATTTTCTATCAATATTTACTTTACATAACTACCATGCGTGTTGACTCTAGAAAATATTATATGAATCTTATTTAATAGATAAGTAATGAGCAAGAAAACATTAAAACGACAAAACTTGACTTGAAATTATGGTAAAATGTTATATGAATCTTATTTAGTATATATGTTGTTAGATTGTTTGTCAATATAGGGTGCGCTTTGTTGCTGTAATGGGATAATGAATTGATAATGGGCTGATAAGCAGTGGCAGATGCAGGATTTTTGGGAAGGGGGGACAAAAAAAATTTAAAATAAAAACATTAAGCCAAAAAAAAATTTTAGAGGTCAAAAATAATAATTTAAAGGGGCAAAATATAATTTCTAAGGGGCAAATTACAAATTTTTAGGATAAAAGTGCAATTTAAAAAAATATACAAGGTAATTTTTTTATTTTATTTTTTGGGGCAAGGGGGGGCATTTGCCACCCCTTGCCTGTGAGTAATTCTGTCAGTGTTGATAAGTAAAGGATAAAATGTATTGTGTTTGGTTCGTATGATTATTAAAGTATGATAAGTAATATTGTGTTTGGTATACTTGATAATATGCGGTAAAGATTAATTTTATTTGTAAACCGACAAAATACCCTTGAATAGGTTTTGCACTTATTTCTATTGTTTTATTTAAATTAAATTTAAGTTAATCAAATTAAATTTATTTATTTAATTTAATTATGCATAAAATATTATAATGAATTAAATAGTATGTATTGATATATTGTAAATATTATAATAAATAATACAAAATTAATTTGAACTTTTAAGTTAATCACAAATAATAATAAATATAAGTTAATAAAATTAAATTTATTTCGAACCCATTCAATCTGAAAAAAATACTTAAGCAGCATCCAAATATGAAAAATATATAAACCTGTTATAAAACAGATCAATTGTAGAACCTAGCACTCTGTTCGGTACCAATACAATGGCAATGTGCATAAACAAAATTCAGAATCAAGGTAGACCACTGCATCCAAAATCTCATGCAAAACCAGAAATTTCAGAATCAAACAGGTTGACACAGTAAAAGGCAGAAGGTAAAGAAGCACACTTCTAAACATTTAAAATCTGAAGGAAACTTCAAGCAATATCCAAAAATGAAGAGTGAGGACATGTCGCACTGTACACACATCAAACATGTGCCATATGAAAGACAATCTCTAAAACCTGCACACTAAGAAACGGTCTGTGAAGAACACTTATTCTCTGTAAATGACCTTGGGCCATCCACGAATGTAACAATGCAGATAGAGGAAAATCAGTAGCTAATAACAGCAGACGATTTTCAGCCGCAGAGAACAAAGTAAAATTGAACTTTTTGAGGCCTAGGTTTTAAAACACGAACAAAGCTTAATTTCAAGGGATGTTTTGAGGGTTTTCAAGGAGAACACAGAGAGACGACTCAGGGATACAGAAGTTTAATCTAATTTGTTTTCTTAACCCTTTTTCTCTTGAATTTAATGTTGATTAAGAATATGCTTTGTTATTTTATTATTTCATCATGAACTAAGTCTTATTTTCGAGAGAAACGATGTAACTTGACTTGATTCTTGTTTTTTGAATGATTAATTAATATCTTTGGGTTTTTCATATGCTTTATTTGTGAAGCCCGAGAGTAATTACTTTTAATTACTTAATTTATTTGTGATAATTATGAAATAATTAAGTAAACATAATATGGGAATATTAGTTGGATCCGGAATTTGAATGAATCAAACTTGTAGTGTAAATTAAATTGAAGAAAAATTCTTAGTAATAATAATAAGATAATTTAGTTGAGATATGAATGGAAATAGAAGGGGTAGAAATGGAATTAAGTGGTGTAAAGTTATAATTAGGGTTTGAAATAAAAACACATAATTCTCCTATTACACATACTAAAAGTCGATTTCCATCCCCGTGATTTCTCCTCCACGTGATTTCTCTCCCTTGTTACTTAATTGTTCTTTCCTTGGATTTTTTTTATGGCATTGGTCGGCATTTTCTTGCGTTGGGGAAGGTATGGTGCAGCCGAACGGTTCTGGCATGGAGGGAAGAGTTTGATTTTATTCGTTTAATTCCTCACATGTGGTATAAGTTTTAGATGATTTCGGATCTTTACTGGAGATGGTGTGGAGAAGGGATGCATTGTCATGTTTTGATGCGTGTCTACTGTGTGTTTTTGGCGTATTCTATGTGGGTTTGAGTGTGTGTCGGTCAAGTGAAGGAAAGTGTACATTTCAGTGTATATTTGGAATGTATATCGGTCGGTGCTTGATCGTATATGTGGGCGTCGTACGTGGGTTCAATATATTATAGTGTGTCTATACTTGCCATTTGGGTTGAAATCATGTTGTTTTGAAGTCCAAAAACCTTATTACTATAGCTTGTGGATTGACGCGTCGTTGCTATGGTAGTAAGGCTAATCCGATTGGTGTCGGTTCTTGCTACTGTTTTGGATAATGGGGCTGGTTATACTAGCTAATTTAAATTCATTGACGAATTTATTACCTTTTTGAACTTAGAATAATGATTATATATTTTATGAATTGATTAATTAGATTGATGAGAATCGAGAGTTCGTTGGGAATGTGCTAATGTTATTTACAAATTGAGGTTTAAGTCGAATTTAGCCATGAGACGTGACCACACTTATCTTGACAAAACTTTTATGCTGTTGTTTTAGGTGTTTCTGGAAATTGTCATAGCTTGATAAATTTAATGGAGAATACTGCATCCTAGTTGATGAAATATGAAGAAGTGAAAAGATAGTGGGACTAATTTGGCATTACGAATTATGTTAATGGAATTTAAAACATGATAACTTTGGTAAAGCTAAATTTAAGCAAATAAAGGATATTTGAATGGTGTGAAGTTGATTATAAGTCATGAATTTCGCTATTGATTATAACTTATGTTTGGCTTTTATACTTTTCCTTCGGATTTTGGTAGAACTTTTGGGTTTCAAGAACAAAACTGAAAAGTTGAATCAAAAAGTAAAATACGTAAATAAATATTTTTAATGAAATGACGAGAACATATGAGATGTATTGTTGAATCTTAATTTAATTATCTTATATTGGGCAGTACATAAACGATATTGGACGTGTAGTGAATGAATTAATATTGAGTTGTTAACTTTAGTATAGATACTCCACGAGCCTTCAGGCTTTGATGGTAGCTTGTTTATGTTGTCACATTTAAGGTTAACGTAGTGAAGACGAGCAGGTATGCTATGAACCATGCATATATATGTTGTTGACTGTGATGTTTAAATTTAAATGTACGTAACCGGGTATGTGAATCGAGTTTTGATGCCTAAGGTATGAATAATATAAGAAATCGTTGAGGATTGTCGTGGTTGATAGGTATAATGGCCTTCGATCTGTGGTTAGACATTATTGAGCGAGAAGTGATGTGATTGTGGAATTATTGAGTCGGTGACGAGTATCATGTTTTAAATTATGATATTGAACTTGATGATTATGAAATTGTTGAATTTTGATGCATGAACAGTTTGAGAGATCTCTTACTATTTCAGGAACAAACATATATTATTTCTTTTTAATACTTTATCATTTATGTGAATCTCATTAATTACTTAAATATTTATCTTGTTGGTGTATGCTCACCCTATGTGGGGCTATTTCTGTTGAAACAGGTAATCAGGCACTTCATCGTGATTTTATTAAACAGTTATTTCCAGTGTAGCACGATTATATACCGCAAGTGCACGGTGTCAAGTTTTAGTATAACGATATAAAAGTAAGGATTGTCGTACCCATAGGGACTAGTAGTAATTACTAAACTTAACTAGCATACTATATTTAACCTACGAAATTGTTTTGAAAGATTTATAATTACTCAACTCCAGGAATGAACCACACCAAAAAGAAATAAGATAGTGAACAATAGTGATAAATATCGAGACTTCGGTTAACTTGAGTAATCCCCCACAATTCACTAGTTCTAATTAAAATTAATGCACATAAGGTGATAAATTCCGGTTATATCTAATACACTCTCTCGGGCTATATTAAACCTAACACTGCATTAAGTAACTCTTGTTCACTTATTTAACAAATCAATGTTGCATACGCTCTATGAAAACCCTTAGCCTTCGATTACTAGATATCTATAGCTATCACTCATATATTTGACATCATCTCTCGATTTCGGTCTGAAATCCACGGTAAGTGTTATTTGTTCCGTATTACAATTTTATCTCTCGATCTCAATTGCAAACTAACATCATTCAAATGGTAGCTAATCCTTAAAAGCATTAAAAACATAACACAAACACAAAGATAGCAAAAACACAATAAAAAACTAGAATTAAAATTGTGGGTTCATACACAAGATTCCATTGTCTCGATAACAAACTTAGCCTAGCATTATAACGGAAAAACAACGTTTTATCACATCTAACAACATAATAAACATTGTAAAATCGAAAATAAAACTAAACCAAAGTTCATAAATACGCATAAACGCCCGATGTTGAATCCGTGCGTCGATCCAATATTCCGTCTCAAGCCGCGTTGCTTTCAATCTCTCTTGTAAGTGGTGGCTTCTCCCAAGTGTAGGGTATTATTCAGAGGTAAAAGAACCCTATTTTTGATTCAAAAAAATCCCTTTTATAATCATAATTCCGAGCCCAACAATCTGGTACCAAAATATAGTCCACAACTTAATTAAGGAAGTTTTCTCGGACAGGACTTTGTTGGCGATCGATCGCTATTTGAGTGGCGATCGATCGCTTCAGTTTTATCTCTATGGCGATCGATTACTTCTTGAGTGGCGATCGATCACCTAAGCCTTCTGCCGTGATGCCATCAATATGTATGTTATGGCGATCGATCGCCTACTATTATAATTTTTTCCTCGTCTCACTGCCTGATAGCGATCGATCTCTTGGTTAAGGCGATCGATCGCATGCATCAATTTCATCAATTCACTCTCTTTCAACTACTTTTCCAATGTCTAGACTGTTCTTGTCCCGGTTCCACCTCCCAATCCATAAAATGAGGTTTTTCAAATGTTTCTTGCACTTTTACTGGATTCCTAGAAATATACCAAAACACAACCAAAAGCATAAAATCGTATAAGAATCACTATAAAAATAGCAAGAAATATATGCAAATATAAGTGTAAAAATGATACTTATCAACTCCCACAAACTTAGCTCTTGATCGTCCTCGAGCAAGAATAGAATTAAAAACAATGAATTCAAAAATGATAAGTGACATGGATTATTTCGTGCTCATATGTTTATCTCAGGAATCTTACTCATACCACAACAAGAATCCCTTCAACCGTTCACGAAGTGTTTTCTCTTTAAGTCAAGTAAAAACCTCTAACTCAGAACGTGCGTGTATGCTATTGTCAATCACAAGTATCATACAATCATCATAGATCAAAACAGTGCTAATCAACAACAGTCAAGATTATCATCAAGTATCTCATATGCCTAGTTTTCAAGCACTTTACCAATAATGTAATTAATTCCTAGACATGGATCAAAATGTCTTTTCAAGCTTATAATGTTAGGACTTTTGGTGTCGTTTCAAAGAAAAGGTAAGGAAATCGAAGAAGAGAGTATAATATACAAATTTCATCTTAAGACATCTTCAACCCCTCTCTTTTTTTTTTTCTTTTCTTAACACTTTGATGACCATGGGCTTTATTAGATTTCAAGGAGCATGGTCAATGTAGGACATCCACATGGTTCATCAGCACGTAACTATTTTATTTTTCTCACTATGCCTTTCTTTTTTCCCTTTTCAATATGCATTGATTTTTTCTTGTAGTAGCCAAGAACATAGTACACGAATAACATAATAGCCCAAACCAATACGCTCATGAAATTCATTATACCCCCTTAAGGTAAGGATAAAAACTATTTTTAATGAGTTCATCAACATAAGTCAAATGGTGGTTAATTTCCATTCTTTTTCAATTAAGCTCAAAAGTGGACACTAGGGGTAAGTATAAACAGGGTAGGCTTGAAAGGCTCAAATGTTCCAAAGATTGCCTAAATTATGTTCAAGTCAAGTTCATAATTATAAAATTTCACATCAAAGTGCCATCATCAAATAGGTTCTATAATTACTCTAAGATGCTCAAGACATGTCATCAAGCACACATATCATCACTACTCTAAATGTAATCAACAAGTTCATGACTCAATGTCCTCAATTTATTCCTCATTTTCAACATGTCAACTCAACTCAAGATCTTCACATGTTTACAATCATCAAGATTCAAGTCATAAGTAGAGTCAAACTAATATCATCATGGCATAGAGTCACTACTTTAATCCGATTACACTAAAAAATTTCCATGCTACATGCTCTTCTTCGGACTCATCAATACTAAGCTATAATCATAGGTTCCGCATCAGTATACACCATATCAGACTCACAGTTAAACAAACTAAGAATCAATACTAACACAACTCACAAATCAGAATATAAAATCAAAAATCAACAACTCCCCCGAACTTAAGTATTACATTGTCCTCAATGTAGTGAACATGAATAAAAAGTAGGACAACATAATACCTATGGTGACGACCGTCAGTGGTCGTCACTCTCATCCTTATTGTTTGTATCCATCATCATTGTCATCCTCGGTGGGTGGTGGGTATGGCTAGAGAGTGGGTGGTGGTGGGAAAGCCAAGTTTTGGTGAGCTTCGGCTGCAACAGTATGCCAGTCGTAGGAGAAACGCATGCATTCTAGAAGTTCTAGGCGCATGTCCTCCTGATTTTGCAAAATCTCCTCTTGGTTTCTCTGGAGCTGTTTGTGCTCACCCTGCATCAATCGCTGGCGAAAGTTCATTGCCATTAACTCCTCCTCAAGAGATTGGAATTTTTGAGGGATGGTAGTAGGATTAGATATTGTAGAATAGCGACGTGAAACAGGGTGGCGTGATGACTCTGGCTGCTCGGGCTCTTGTAATGGCCCTGGTGCTGACTCGGGCTCCGGAGGTGGTAAAGTAATGCGAATATGAACGAATGGCTTCAGTGTCTCTTCATGAGACTCCCAGGGCACCTCTTCCTCCCGGCACAACTCGGGGATTAGTGAAGGGAATGGGAGACTAATCGTGGTGGAGCCTTCCACCGCTAATCTCATCGAGGAGGCGATGACGCTCCCAAGATTTACCGATCGGCCCGTCGTGATAGCAAAATACAACACCGCTCTCTCCTTGGTAACCACGGTGGTGTGTGTTAGTGGTAGGACTCTATGATAAATAAATGTAAACCAAATGTCAGCCTCGGCTTTCAACTGAGTCTTCTTAAAATTCTTGATTTTACCATCATAAGTCAGTGTCCATTGCACACCCTCCCCACACACGGTTTTGATTATTTCATTATAGTCTATGTGGTGTTGCATGTAATCAGAGAAATCGTCGTCTTTGAAATGCGGCATCCATAGATGCGATTGATTCGTGCACTATCAAATTGAAATCTTTTCCTCCGAATGATGATATATGGTAAGTCCACAAATACCTTATAGTTGGCATAATTTTTCACAATGTGGATTACGACATGGCACGGGAGTTTCACAAAGCCCAACCAATTTCGGCGTTCCGCCTCTCGGAGGATGTCGGAATCGGGCGTGTCCATCTCCATTCCTCTCTCCCTTACCAAGGGCCTATCACTCCATTTGTCAAAGAAATTCGACGCCGCTTGGTTAGCAAAGTGAGTAGTGTTATAAGTTGGAGTGGAGGATGAAGATGAGGCCCCTGCTCGCGGCTTCTTTTTCGGTGCCATGAAGAGTATACAACTAACAAGCAATTGTCCAACAAAATCCAACTAATTCAAGGAATTTCCACCCAATGTCAATAATCCAACTAGTTCAAGCAAATCCCACAACAAGATCTACAATCCAACTAGTTTAAGCAAATCCCACACCAAGGTCTATAATCCAACTAGTTCCAAACTCCCCCAGTCTTATTAAATACTCAATCCTTTTGCACCACAATCTCTAACAATCAAATCTTTTCCAACTATCCCAAAAATTTAGAAATTCAGCATTACCATGAAATTTCAAGCCAATGTACCTCAATATTCAAAAAAATTGATGGTGAGTGGTCCTTGGTTTTGAGAAATATTCACTTTGCACTTGGAATGCCCAACCCAAGCTTGGAATATGTAGAGAAACTAGAACAAACTTTAGATGATGGCACTATAAAGGAGAAGAGATCACTTTCATGTAATAATTGGAGGGGAATTAGTAAGTGAATTTATGGATTTTGGAAGAGAGAATTGGGGACGAAATTGGGGAAAGAACTGATAAGTGTGTGCCAGTGTGTGAAGGTCGCGTGTTTAAAAAAAACCTAATTTTTTGATAGGTGATCGATCGCCTATAGCTATAGATCGATCGCCTATCACCAGTAGGTTTTGGGCGATTTTGTATCGTGAGGCGATCGATCGCGAAGTGATATGCGATCGATCGCCTAGAGTCATTAGAATAAGATTTTTTTAAAAAAATGCGATAGATCGCTTGATAGTTGAGAGCGATCGCCTTGGGATAGTGAGCTCAGAAATTTTCCCAACGTGAGAGGTGATCGATCGTCTAGGGTAAGCAATCGATCGCTTCTCGCCAGTAAACAAAGTGAAAATTCTTCATCATTTAAGAGTCTCATCTTCCCTTGGCACAACATTTTTCCTACAAAAAAAATTGCAAAGATTCAACAACCAAGCTAAAATTATGAAACTACCTACTAAATGCAAAAACAAAGGAGAAGGGAAAAAAATAGTTCTTAATTTATAGTCTCTGTTATGATCGGTCCGGAGTGTTTAGAGGGGGGGGGGGGGGTGAATGAACACTCCTTACAAAGTTTATCCCTTGTGAATTCTTTCGGATTAGTGAAAGAAATCTGTTACTTAATCAACTCTTTGAACAGAACAGACCACTAAGAAGTAAGTGCGGAAACGGTCTGCTCTTGTATAAGTAAGAACAGCTCGATGGCTAAGTGCAGAATGATAAAACACAGGATATGTTTCTGGAAGTTCGAAGGTGGTGTAATCCTTCTACGTCTCCCCTTCTTCCAATTAAGGAAGGTTTATACTAGAAGACTTTGATTTATACAATCCTGTTGTACAAACCCGATTCAGGCTGGATTTACCTCACTACCAGTCTGAAACTCCTAGTCACTCAACCTGCTCAGACACACTCTGTCTGACAGTTACAATATGTTGCTCACTTCTATTTTTCAATACCCAATGCGCACAGTGATCCTACAATGATCAAATGTTACAAAGTAATTGCGCTTAAATAAATAACTTCAGCTCGAAAGCTTCTGAACTTTGTAAGCGTGTGCTGTTTTGCTTTCTAGTATATTTTTCAATTGATCAGCGTGAGTTGTAGAGTCGAGAGTCTTTTTCTTCTATTTGTTGCATCCTTTTATAGTTGAAGGTAGCAACGGCATTGTTTCCCTTAATGTGCAACTATGACTCTTTTTAAACTCTGAGAAAGCTACAGTCTTCTTCTCCAGGATACTTGCCGTTCTGGTATATGCTTTCGGCGACTGTCAGGTAAGCTCTTCTTTGTCTTCTTACCTATTATGGCAATCTTCAGTCTTTGGTCCATTGTAGCATTAATTGCAGCATTAAATGCTGCAATAAATAACCGTTGATGATTCGGACTGAGAAGCCATCTTATATGTATCCTTGACTGCTCTGATCTGATAAAGGTTGAGATCGATCTGAAGCATCGATCTAGTCAGTCTGGAATCCATCGATCCGGTCTGATATGTAATATTCTTTATCAGTTTGCTCTGTTTAGTCCGATCGATCTGGTATGCCTAATTTCCATCGATCCGGTCTGAAATGCTTTGCCATCTTGCTCTGTTAAGTCCGATCGATCTGGTCAATCTGATTTCTATCGATCCGGTCTGAACTGTTTTGTCATCTTTAAAATCTCATCGATAAAGTCCGGAACTAACAAATTCCCCCTTTTTGATGATGACAAAACCTAGCTTCTAAGTCTTTTTAACCAGTCTTGATAAGAGCTCTGAAGCGAATGCTTTCGGATCGATTACTTCTTTGTTCAAAATAAATGAACATCATTGGATCTTCTTATTTTTAAGCCTTTATTATAGTTCAAAATAAATGAACAAGGACTTATTCGAAAGAAGAATTTTATTGATCACCAAGAAATCCTAAATACAGACAGTCTGACAAGTTAAACAACTTAGACTGCTATCTTCTTGAGCTTGGAGGCAGCTTGAAGTCTGTCTTCTTTTCCCCCTTTTTGTCAGCAGCAATCTCTTGAAGAAATTCAACAACTTGGGCTAGCTGCGCGCTGATAGCGTCAAGACGAACGTCTTGAGCGCGGAGGGAATTAGTAACAGATGCTCTGACTTCAGTGGCTAACTCGACCTGCTCTTTCTTCAGACTGTTCTTGTAGGAGGCTTGTTGAGAAAACAGATCGTTGATGCCGCGCTGGAGGCTTCCGATACTGGCAGTCATCTTCTCTTTGAAAGAATCAAAGTCCAAGGTTGTGACTCTTTGACTTTGATGAACTTCTAGAATTCGTTGAGTTAAAGACAGACAGTTATCAGAAAAGTGCTGGATAGTCCGTGCCAGGGATGGAGGTGCATCAGATAGCTGGCTGCGAGAGTGATCTGATGAGGACATAGCAGGGTCATCTTCTTCAGGAATCGGCACGATGGAAGAAGTGGCAGCTTGATGACTTTCGGATCGGATCAGAGTGACCAGATCCGAAGAAAAACTGTGAATGAAGGCCAAATCTTCATCTGATGGTCCCGGAGGAGAGTGGGGACTGGAAGGTTCCTCATCTTGGAGAGCTGCAACCACTGTAGATACCACCAAATCCGGATCGATGAGGTCTGGTACTTCAGTTGTTGCACATGCTTCAGCTGGACTAGGGTTGTGCATGGGAGGCTGATGACTTCAATGGAATAGATGTTGTCGGAGAGTCCAACAGAACATTCATTGGTTCATCATCTGTTGCAGACGGAGCATTAGGCAATGGCTGCTCCGCTGTCTGTTCTGGTACGAGTTCTGCAGGCTGATCTTCTGTCTGTTTTGCTTCAGCAGAAGGAATAACCTCGATAAATGGTTCTGCCAGAGTCTTGCTTGCAGAAGGATGATCCGGACTTGTGGCTGGAGTGGAGATACTTAGCTTCTGTCGTTGAAAACGGACAGCTAAGGATAGAGCATGAACATCCATCTCGAGTTGAGCAATCACAGCCCCATCATCTCTGGCAGTTGGAGCAAGCGGATCGAAGTTCTTCTTTTTGGCAGTGAAAAGCAGATTGGCCAGTCTGAATCTGTGTTTTGCCATAAATAACTCTCTGCGCTGCACCGCAAGTCGAATATCATCAGTTTTGGTTCCTTTCAGAACTTCATCTTCCATCTTCTTCAATCTGTGCAACTTACCATAGAACAGCTCAATGTGGTTGATAGTCCGGTACTGGACATATTCATCAAAGACCACAAGGAGTTCAGTTAGCTTCTCATCAACATCCTCCATAGCGATGTCGATGGCAGTCTGTGCTGCAGATTTAGGTTTAGAAGAGAGGGGTTCGGTGAGAATGGCTTTTCCCTTGCCGGTGGAGGAAGGGGACTTAATCCCTGATTGGGTATAGTCACCCAACTCAGTGATAACTATCCCTTTGACCACTGGAATGGCAGAGGGAATACTAAGGGTGACTTTGGGTGCAAGGGTTGAAGCCTGTGAAAGCTGAGTGGAGGGTTGAGGTGCAGGGGTGGCTTTAGTGGGTGGCAGTATGGGTGGAGGTAGATGTCTGGTTGGTTTGGTAATCTGGGTTCGGGGCTTTTTGGGAAGTGGCTTGGTTGGTGATGAGTGAGCAGACTGGGTTTCTTCTGAGTCAGTCTGAATGGTCAGCTTCCGCTTGACCCGAGGTTTGCGCACAGCAGCTTGGTCCTCGTCCTTCTCAATCTTTACTGCAGCCAGAGTAGTAGGAGTAGGCAGAGCACTCTTGGACTTCAGCAGTGCAAGCCCTTTGGAGTTAAGGACTTTAAAGGGACGGAGAGCAGACGGCTTGCTCAGCTCGAGGCCTAAGGACTCCAAGAGCTTGCTGAGAGGAACAGCAAAGCATACGGCGTGCTTGGATGCAATCACCGTTTCCAGCAGTACTCCAAACAAAATCATGGACCAGTTTATCTTCTGGCCGGATACAATAGCTGCCATAGCCCTGAACTTTTCGGCGGTTACAGCATCGAAGCTTCCTGCTTTACCCAAAAGTGGCTTGGCTACCACTTCGCACAGCACCTGGAAATGGAAGAGCATTTCCTTCTTCTTAAATGAGGGTTGCAATTGGTGGCCAGAAATAGAAATCTTCCCCTGAAGATCAAAGAGAGACGCCGGAGGAGTCTGTCCGAACTCTGTCAGTCCGGAAATGGGGAGGCCAAAGGTCTTGGCCATTGTCGTTGGCGAGATCTCGAAAGATTTACCCTTGACAGTTGTAGAGATGGATGACTTCCGGGAGACGGCGTTGGCGAACAGCTCGCGGATTTTTGGTTCATAAACAACTGTTCCGCACTCCAAAAAATTCCTTAAACCAGATGATTCCAGGGCTCTAAAAATGGACACCATCGCAGCATCTTCTGCCCTGTAAATGTCATCAAACTCAACGGAGAGTGAGTTATGAGTGATGGTAGCCATATGAATGGAGTTTAAAGAAAATGCGAAGAGTAGTAGAGAGTGAGAGAGTAAGAAAGTAGACAGCGGTAAATTGTAAAAAGTGAATAAGTATGAAATGTTCAGCCCGCTAAATAGGAGAGAGAAGACACGTGTCTTTATCTCCAAGACTGAAAATTAAATAATTCAAAATAAACGGTCAGGATAAAGAAAGATAAGGCGGTTAAAGTACAACTAGTTAAGATGGGTAATCAGTCCGGGCTGTTTTTTTAAAAAAATTATTGTCCAATCAGATCATAGGATAAAATCAGACTGACAAGGAGCGGTCTGAAAGTTCGGACCGGTCTGTGTCTTTCTGAACATTGTATTATCGATCTGTAGTGACAAAAATCTTTAAGTGCGAAAAGAATAAAAACATCTAAACTAATTAAGATAAGTCAATTAAACCAAGAATTTGACGGAAATAATTAAACTTAGCCTCAGGAAGTGGTTTGGTGAAGATGTCTGCTGCTTGCTGCTCTGTTGAAATGTGTTCGATCCGAATTTCCTTTTTGCCAACATGATCTCGAATAAAATGATGTCGAATATCAATGTGCTTTGTTCGAGAGTGCAAAACTGGATTATACGTTATAGCGATTGCACTTGTGTTGTCGCAAAATATCGGAGAGTCAACAGCTTGAATGCCATAGTCTTTGAGCTGGTGTTGAATCCAGAGCATTTGAGCGCAACAGCTTCCAGCGGCTAGGTATTCTGCTTCAGCTGTGGATGTGGCAATCGATGTCTGCTTTTTACTGAACCAAGAGATCAATCTTTCACCTAGAAATTGACATGTTCCACTGGTGCTTTTACGATCAATCTTACACCCAGCGTAGTCTGCGTCTGAATACCCGATCAAGCTGAAGTTTGAATCTTTGGAGTACCAAAGACCAACGTTCTGAGATCCTTTTAAATATTTCAGAATACGCTTGGCAGCAATAAAATGTGATTGCTTTGGTTCTGACTGAAATCTGGCGCACATACAGACTGAAAACATAATATCGGGCCGGCTCGCTGTAAGATACAATAGCGATCCGATTAGTCCTCTATACATGGTTACTTCAACTGCCGTTCCCCCTTCATCTTTGTCTAACTTGATTGTTGGACTCATTGGAGTTGATGCAGTTGAGCATGTTTCCATTCCAAATCTCTTGAGGAGCTCTTTGGTATACTTGGTCTGGTTGATGAAAATGCCATTGTTGAGCTGTTTTACTTGGAGACCCAGAAAGAATGACAATTCTCCCATCATGCTCATCTCGAACTGTCCCTGCATTAACTTAGAAAATTTCTCGCACAATTTGGGGTTAGTTGACCCAAAGATTATGTCATCAACATAAATCTGAACTAATAGGGTATGTTCCCCCTTAATGAATTTAAAGAGAGTTTTATCTACTGAGCCGATCTGGAAATCATGGTTCAGCAGAAATTGAGATAGAGTGTCATACCAGGCTCTTGGAGCTTGTTTCAGACCATACACTGCTTTATTCAGTAGGTATACATGATTGGGATACGAATGGTTCTGAAATCCAGGTGGTTGCTCAATGTAGACTTCTTCCTGAAGCTTTCCATTAAGAAAGGCGCTCTTAACGTCCATCTGATACACTTTGAAGTCTTTAAATGCAGCATATGCAAGAAAGATTCGGATAGCTTCAAGTCTGGCGACTGGTGCAAATGATTCATCGAAGTCGATTCCTTCTTCTTGTCTGAATCCCTGTGCCACCAGTCTGGCTTTGTTTCTAACCACAGTTCCATCTGCGTCTAGCTTATTTCTGAAAACCCATCTGGTTCCAATAACAGGCAGATCGCTTGGTCTGGGGGTTAGACTCCAAACTTGATTTTGTTCGAATTGATTAAGCTCTTCTTGCATTGCTTTAATCCAGTTGAAGTCAGTCAGAGCTTCATCGATCTTCTTGGGTTCCAGAGTTGAGATGAAAGCAGCATGAGTGAACTCATCCATCATCTGTCCTCTGGTTCTGATCGGTGCAGAAGGACTACCAATCACTAGATTAGGTGGATGCTTCTTAGTCCATCGATAGCTTGACTCTGGATTGTCTGGTTCGGTCGGATGAACAGTAGCAGCATGATCTGCATCTACTTTAATATTTGAGTCAGGAGCATCCGGATCAGCTCGATCTGAAGAAGCTTCAATGGCCTGATCCGGTCTGTCTGGTACTTCTGGTTCTGGTGGATTGTCTCTTGACCTGTTAGCTACAATCTCATCATCACTGTTAGTTTCGAGATGGATATTTTCCATCTGATTTTGAATTGAATCTTTGTTGCCCTCAACACATAATGATTCATCAAAAACTATATGAACAGATTCTTCTACAGTTAAAGTTCGATTATTAAAAACTCGATAAGCTTTGCTAATTGATGAATATCCTAAGAATATACCATTATCTGACTTAGCTTCAAATGCTGTAAGATGACTCTTACCATTGTTGTGAACGAAGCATTTACAGCCAAATACATGAAAGTGAGAAACAGATGGTCTGTTACCAGTCCATATTTCATATGGAGTGAGATTCAGCTTCTTGTTAATCATAGATCGGTTTTGAGTGTAGCAAGCAGTATTTACAGCTTCTGCCCAGAACTTTTGAGAGATTCCAGAATCAGCAAGCATTTTTCTTGCTGCTTCCTTGAGCGTTCTGTTTCTTCGTTCTGCAACTCCATTCTGTTGAGGAGTTCTGGCGGCTGAAAACTCATGCTTGATTCCATGATCTTCTAGAAAGGATTCAAGATTCTGATTTGAAAACTCAGTGCCTTTGTCACTTCGAATCCTGTCTATGCTGGATGATTTCTCGTTCTGAGTGCGTTTCAGCAGCTTGATCAACTTCGGACCGGTCTGATCTTTACTGCTCAAAAATATAGTCCATGTAAAGCGTGAGTAATCATCAATAACAACAAGAGTATACCGCATTCCCCCTAAACTTGTTATTGGTATAGGACCAAACAAGTCCATATGCAGTAATTCTAAACAGCGGGAGGAGGATTTGGCATTCTTGTTTTTGAAGGATGATCTGATCTGTTTGCCCATTTGGCAGGCTTCGCAGATCTTATCCTTAGCAAAATCGATCTTGGGCAGACCGATTACTAAATCATGTTTACACAGGCTAGCAATGGTCTTAAAGTTGATATGATTCAAGCGCTTATGACATAGCCAGTGTTTATTATCATTGTTAGCGATGAAGCAAGTAGGATTATCAGGTTGAGCATGATTCCAGTTAATCTTATATGTGTTTCCATTCCTGATTCCTATGAGCAAGGTTATACCGTCTGATGATTTAACAGTGCAAGTGTGTTTGTGAAATTCTACAGCACAACCATTATCACAGAGTTGACTGATACTAATCAGATTATAGCACAGATTTTCAACTAACAGCACATCATTGATAATAATGTTACCATGGACAATCTTACCCTTGCCCACGGTCTTACCCTTTGAGTTATCTCCGAAGATGATCTTGGGTCCAGTGCATTCTGTGACTTCAGACAGCAGCTTGATGTTTCCAGTCATGTGACGAGAACACCCGCTGTCCAAGTACCAATCTGATGCGAGATTCTTCTGTACCTGTCATCACACATATTTATTGTTGGTACCCAATCCTATTTGGGTCCAGAACGGATTAGCCCTTTGGGAACCCACACCTGTATCAGCTTTAGTGGCTTGTGTGTGTAGGGTGTGCTATGTGCTGGTCTGTTTCGATGTTGTGTGTGATAATGTGTGCGCTGTGAAAACCTTTGATTTTCATAAGGTAGTCTATATCTTCGTTGAATCGGTTTTGAGTTATAGTAATTGTATTGTCTTCCTTGCCTTCGATCTTGCACCTTTGGATTTGGTCTGATAGATGCAAATCTTGCTGGTGCCTTATCGTTGGCTTGGTCGACATAACCAATTCCTTTTCTCAGATTTTGATTCACGTAAGAGACTCCTGTTTGAATCTTAGGTGCTTCAGTTTCATATACTGTGCTGGATTTGACAAATGTCATTTGTTTGACTTGATTCTTTACCAGCAACAGCTCAGATTCATCTTTGGTGCAATTTTTGGTGTCAAAGCCTATGCCGGTGAAATCACCGACATTTCTTTGAGCTTCTTGTAATTCTTCCAAGGATGTTCTGGATTTTGTCCATATTTTGAATATATGTGAGAGCTCAGCATTTTGTGTGCTAATTCTCTTATTTTCTTCATGGAGCTGATCATAAGAGATTTTCAGCTTTTTCAGCTCGGTCTGGAGATTTTTGCACTCACCCTGCTCAGAGCAGCTTGGTTTGTTGTGCTCATCCATTTGAGTACTGATTTTGGCTTTATTCTTCTCAAATGATTCAGCTAAGATCCTATAATCATTAGCCATGTCTTGCAGTGCAGACATGAGCTCTTCTCGTGTAAAATCATTTGATTCAAAGTCGAATACCTCATCTGTCTGACTCATTTCTTCATCTGCCATCAGACATTGAACCTCTTCTTCGCTTTCGCTGGAAGAATATTCAGAGCTGTCTGAATCGGAGTCAGTCTGAGCCCATTTGCTGTTTCCTTCTTCAGCAACTAGGACTTTTTGGGATTTTCCATGATTCTTGCGATCTTTGTGGTGCTTCTTCTTTCTATCATCATGATGCTTCTCTTTCCGTTCTTCTTTCTTCGGTCTGGTGCAATCTGCAATAAAGTGTCCGGTCTTACCACAATTGTAGCAAGCCTGATCGTTAACATTATCATCTTTTCTTGATTTATAATGATGAGAGGGTTTGAAGTTCCTCTTATTTTTAGACATAAATTTACCGAATTTCTTTATAAATAATGACATAGCATCGTTACTCATCTTTTCAGCAGATCGGTCTGATGTTGAAGCGATCTGGTCTGGGACGGCTGCCAGGGCCTTGTTGGGTTGAGAGATGAATGGCTCTGCTTCACCTCTGCTTATTAGTTCAAACTCATAGGCCTTAAGATCTGCAAACAGATCATGAAGTTCAACCTTGTTAAGGTCTTTTGATTCCCTCATGGCAATGGTCTTTACATCCCATTCCTTTGGCAGAGCTCTCATTACTTTCAGAGCGATTTCTCTGTTAGAATATTCCTTCCCCAGACCATTCAGTTCATTTATGATGCTGGTGACTCTTTCATCAAACTCATTTAGAGTTTCACCACTTTTCATCTTTATGCTCTCAAATCTTTGAAGAGCCACAGTTAACTTGTTTTCTTTGGTCTGGTCGTTGCCTTCACATAGCTGTGCTATCTTCTCCCAAATTTCTTTGGCAGTAGAGCACATTTTGATTTTGCTGAACATGTTTTTGTCCAAAGTTTTGAACAAGATGTCTTTGGCCACATTATCGAGGTTAGCCTTCTTTCTATCCTCATTCTTCCAGAGGGATCTGTCTTTTTCTACCATTTGTGGTTCTCCACTGGTAGTGGCGACTGCTGTATTTATTTTTAGGATCTTCATTGGTCCATCAGTGATGACGAACCACATGTCGTCATCTTGAGCTGCCAGGTGAGCTTGCATTCTGATTCTCCAGTCATCATAGTCTTCTTTTGAGAACATGGGGATTTTGTTGAATGATGTCATCAGCTTAATAGTCTTTGTGCTGATTAAGATGACCTGCTCTGATACCACTTGTTAGGATCGGTCCGGAGTGTTTAGAGGGGGGGGGGGGGGGGTGAATGAACACTCCTTACAAAGTTTATCCCTTATGAATTCTTTCGGATTAGTGAAAGAAATCTGTTACTTAATCAACTCTTTGAACAGAACAGACCACTAAGAAGTAAGTGCGGAAACGGTCTGCTCTTGTATAAGTAAGAACAGCTCGATGGCTAAGTGCAGAATGATAAAACACAGGATATGTTTCTGGAAGTTCGAAGGTGGTGTAATCCTTCTACGTCTCCCCTTCTTCCAATTAAGGAAGGTTTATACTAGAAGACTTTGATTTATACAATCCTGTTGTACAAACCCGATTCAGGCTGGATTTACCTCACTACCAGTCTGAAACTCCTAGTCACTCAACCTGCTCAGACACACTCTGTCTGACAGTTACAATATGTTGCTCACTTCTATTTTTCAATACACAATGCGCACAGTGATCCTACAATGATCAAATGTTACAAAGTAATTGCGCTTAAATAAATAACTTCAGCTCGAAAGCTTCTGAACTTTGTAAGCGTGTGCTGTTTTGCTTTCTAGTATATTTTTCAATTGATCAGCGTGAGTTGTAGAGTCGAGAGTCTTTTTCTTCTATTTGTTTCATCCTTTTATAGTTGAAGGTAGCAACGGCATTGTTTCCCTTAATGTGCAACTATGACTCTTTTTAAACTCTGAGAAAGCTACAGTCTTCTTCTTCAGGATACTTGCCGTTCTGGTATATGCTTTCGGCGACTGTCAGGTAAGCTCTTCTTTGTCTTCTTACCTATTATGGCAATCTTCAGTCTTTGGTCCATTGTAGCATTAATTGCAGCATTAAATGCTGCAATAAATAACCGTTGATGATTCGGACTGAGAAGCCATCTTATATGTATCCTTGACTGCTCTGATCTGATAAAGGTTGAGATCGATCTGAAGCATCGATCTAGTCAGTCTGGAATCCATCGATCCGGTCTGATATGTAATATTCTTTATCAGTTTGCTCTGTTTAGTCCGATCGATCTGGTATGCCTAATTTCCATCGATCCGGTCTGAAATGCTTTGCCATCTTGCTCTGTTAAGTCCGATCGATCTGGTCAATCTGATTTCTATCGATCCGGTCTGAACTGTTTTGTCATCTTTAAAATCTCATCGATAAAGTCCGGAACTAACAGTCTCAAGCTGGACTTATTGTGTTCGTCACTTCATTCAACAAAATGGATGGTGGTGCACAGCGGTTAACTGAAATCGTGACCATGATAGTGCTTCAGTCGTTGCGCATTCACTGTGAAGGTTCCATTGGTTGGATCATATAGCTTGATTCACCAGAGGGAAACACCTTGGAAATGCGAATGGTCCGGACCAAAGAGATTTAATCTTGCCTAGGAACAGCCGTAATTTGGAGTTAAACAACCATATCTTCTTCTTTGAAATCACGTTGACTGAGGCTTGCATCGTGCCACTTTTTTTTCTTATCTTTGTAGATCTTTGAATTCTCATAGGCTTGGTTCTGAAACTCTTCCATTTCG
The DNA here is from genome assembly GCA_907163345.1 of Haberlea rhodopensis. Lineage (NCBI taxonomy): Eukaryota > Viridiplantae > Streptophyta > Magnoliopsida > Lamiales > Gesneriaceae > Haberlea > Haberlea rhodopensis. The sequence goes on along the minus strand of CAJQUN010000003.1, from coordinate 27,952,650 downwards.
TTCACTTGTAGAAGACGGTTATCACCTGCAGCAATCAAATCTAAGTTTAGATTCTTTATTGTCCTATATGCTTTGTGTTCAAGTTCAACTGGAAGATGACATGCTTTTCCAAAAACCAACCTATATGGTGTGGTGCCAATAGGTGTTTTAAATGCAGTTCTATATGCCCATAAAACATCATCTAACCGTAAAGACCAATCCTTTCGAGACACATTGACAGTTTTTTCTAAAATTTGCTTCACTTCCCTATTAGACATTTCCACTTGCCCACAAGTTTGTGGAAGGTAAGGTGTTGCAACCTTGTGGGTGACACCATATTTGCTTAAAAATTTGTCAAAAAGTTTGCTGCAAAAATGTGACCCACCGTCACTAACGATTGCTCGAGAGGTGCCAAATCGAGTAAAAATATTATTTTTCAAAAACTGCGCCACCACTCTAGCATCATTAGTGCATGAAGCTGCAGCCTCAACCCATTTTGACACATAATCGATTGCAACAAGTATATAATAAATAGTTTGAACACAAATTCAAAAAATGGTCCCATAAAGTCTACGCTCCAAACATCAAATAATTCACATTCAAGAATATTGTTCAAATGTATCTAATGTCTCCTAGAAATATTACCAGTCCTTTGACATCTATCGCAAGTGGAAACGTACCTGTATGCATCCTTAAATAAGGTCGGCCAATACAAACTAGATTCAAGTACCTTTGCAGCAGTTTTGGTTGGACCCATGTGTCCTCCTACCTCTCGGTCATGACAGTGGCTCATAATAGATGTCATCTCCTCCTCTGGAACGCATGGCTCCTCCCACATGTAATACTTAACATCAGATAATTTTTTTTTCTTTTGACAAAATTTCATTTGTGGGAGGATACCGCTAACAAGATAATTTGTAAAATCAGCATACCAAAGTAATGCAAGAACTTGAAACGATTGTTCATCATGAAATTTTCCATTGATCTCTTCCACTCCATATCATGCTTCTCAATCTCATTATCAATCCTAGATAAATGATCCGCCACTACGTTCTCTACACCATTCTTATCTTCATTTTCTAAGTCAAACTCAAGCAATAAAAGAATCCATCGAATTAAACGTGGTTTAGCGTCTTTTTTAGGAAGAAGATATTTGAGTGCACAGTAATCATTGTAAACAATTACTTTAGATAGACAAAGATAGGAGTGAAACTTATCAATATCAAATACTACTGCTAGAAGTTCTTTCTCAGGGGTAGCATAATTTTGTTGTGCCTCATTTAAAGTTCTACTAGCATAGTAAATAGTATGAAATACCTTGTTCCTTATTTGTCCCAGTAATGCTCCGACTGCGGTGTCGCTAGCGTTGCATATCAACTCAAATGGCAGATCCCAGTTAGGTACTAGCAAAACAGGTGATGTTACCAATCTCTCCTTCATAGTCTCAAACGCATGAAAACAATCAGCATTAAAATCAAATGGTGCATATGTAGTCAACAAATGAGATAAAGGTTTTGAAATCTTAGAAAAGTCCTTAATAAATAGTCTATAGAAACCAGCGGGGCCTAGAAAACTGCGAACTCCCTTCACTGATACAGGTGGAGGTAGTTCTTGTATCACTTGTACATTTGCTCTGTCCACTTCAATACCATTTTGTGATATTTTGTGCCCCAAGACTATACCTTATTATACCATGAAGTTAAACTTCTCCCAGTTTAATACCAAGCTATTCTTTCACACCTTATCAACACCAAGTAAAGATTATGCAGACATGAATCAAATGAATTTCCAAACTCAGAAAAATAATCCATGAACACTTCTAGAAATTTTTTACCATATCATGGAATATAAACATCATGCATCTTTGGAACGTAGTAGGTGCATTACATAACCCAAATTGCATTCTTCTAAATATGAATGTACCATAAGGACAAGTGAAGGTGGTCTTCAATTGGTCCTCAATGCAATTGCTATCTGATTATATCCTAAATAACCATCTAGGAAACAATAAAAATCATATCCAGCTAGTCTCTCTATCATTTGATAATGAAGGGGAGGGGGGAGTGGTCCTTACGTGTAGCTTCATTTAGCTTTCTATAGTCAATACAGACTCTCCAACCAGTGCCTGTTCTAGTAGGTATTAACTCATTAATTTTATTGGTAATAACAGTCATACCTCATTGAACCTTACCCATGTAATATATGAGATAGGATAGATAATACCTGCGTCGAGTAGCTTTATCACTTCCGCCTTGACTACTTCTTGCATCTTTGGATTCAAACGACGTTGTGGTTGCACCAAAGGCTTGTAAGTGTCCTTCGTCAAAATTTTATGCATGCACATCGATGGGCTTATTCCTTTTATGTCCGCCACTTTCCATCCAAATGCTTGCTTGTGCTCCCTCAAAATCCTAAGGAGCTTCTCCTCGTGAGTACCTGTCAGAGATGAAGACAAAATTACTAGTAAAGAATTATTATTACCCAACTTGAGGTGAGTTGGTAGGGTCTTGACTTCAAGAGTTGGTGGTTCTTCATTGGACTGCCCAACAACTAACCCGGTCACTCCCCGTCTTCATCCTTCGAACTGGGTTCCGACCGAATAGAGCACGGAGCCAACGAGTTCAGTCGGATTTTGTGGCTTGATGTCACTTTCTCCCAACGCTCCTAAATTATTGCTTTGGCGTTTTATGTAAGGAGGGTTGGCTCGCATATGAGCAACAATCTCTTGTTCTTCTTCCTCCTCAAGCATGTCTCCATCATTAGTGAGTTAAGTTTCCAATTCATCTTTGCATTCTTGTCGAATACCTTGTCAGATAACACATCAACATGGTCAATACTAAACACATATGCTCATCATGTGGGTGTACCGTAGCTTTAAAAACATTAAAAATAACTTGATCCTCCCCTACACGGAGGATCAACTTCCCTTGATGAACATCTATGAGTGTTTTACCAGTGGCTAAGAATGGTCTTCCCAAGATCAAGGACATTTCAGAATCTTCTTCCATGTCTAACACGAGGAAATCCACCGGGAAAATGAATTTATCCACTTTTACAAGCACATCCTTGATGAGTCCTCGAGGGTAGGTGATAGACCTATCCGCCAGCTGAAGTGACACTGTAGTGGGTTTTGGCTCGCCTAATCCCAACTTCCTGAAAACTGACAATGGCATTAAATTAATACTCACACCCAAATCACACAAAGATTTAGTAAATGAAATAGAACCAATGGTGCAGGGTATAGGGAAACTCACTGGATCTTTTAACTTAGTAGGAAATTTGTTTTGCACAATCGCCGAGTACTCACCGGTTAAACTTACTGTCTCATGCTCTCCTAATCTCCGCTTATTTGATAAAATTTCTTTCAGAAACTTAGCACAACTAGGCATTTGAAGTAAAGCATCAGCAAATGGTCTATTGATATGTAATTTCTTAAAAAATTCAAGAAATTTTGCAAAACTTGCATCTACCTTACCTCTTTTTAATGCAGTGGGAAAAGGAAGTGGGATTTGTATCTGCGTCGGTAGTGTGATGGGTGTCTTGGTAGAAGACTTACCTTTCTCTTCAACTCTTGCTTCAGTCTATTCACTTTCCTCTACTTGAATGTCCTCAGCTTCCTCTTTATCCTCAATAGGTGATCCGAACCACTTCTCAATGATATAGCCTTTACTTGCTCCTTCACATTCTTCTCGGTATCGCTAGGCAAGGTTCCTTGCATTCTTCCAGATAGAATGTTCGCCAACTGTCCCACTTGAGTTTCCAAGTTCTTTAGTGAAGCATCCTGATTTTGCATTCTATTCTCCGTTGATGTAATGAACTTGGTCATCAACTCTTACATGCTTGACTTCGATGGATAACCCGGTTGAGGCTGTGGATTCAAAACATTCTTTTGGTTGGACCAAGAGAAGTTTGAATTGTTCCTCCACGGTTGGTTATAATTGTTGGAGTAAGTTACCCTGTTGTGGCCTGTTTCCTACAAAGTTTGCATTTTCAGTAGATTGCACAAAAGGATTACCTGTCGGGCATTCCGTGCTCGGATGGTTGCCTCCACATAAATCACATATGATCAATTGAGCTTGCATCGCTGTCATGCTCAAGCTATCCATTTTCTTGTGCAAACCCTCCAACTCAGCGGCTATCACTGTCACCTCATCCCTTGATGCACCCAAGTCGGTCTCTTGGGCACATTCCTCTAATACTACCACTGGTAACTGTTAGACGCCATCTCTTCCAAAAATGTGTAGGCCTCCTCAGGTGTCTTTCTCATAATGGTACCTCCTGCTGGTGCATCAACCATGGATCTATTAGCATAAATAAACCACTGTAAAATGTTGGTACCTGAAGCCAAATCGAAAGGCCATGATGTGGGCATCTTCGAAGTACATCCTTGAAGCTCTCCCAAGCTTCATACAGTGTCTTCGGATTATGTTGCATGAATGTGGTGATATCATTACGCATCTTAACCGTTTTGGAAGGGGGAAGTATTTTGATATGAAGGCTTGAGCCATCCCCTCCCAAGTAGTGATTGATCCTACATGCAATGAACTTAACCAGCTCTTAGCTTTATCATTTAAGGAAAAAGGGAAAAGTCGTAACCTGATGGCGTCGTCAGTGACGCCATTATGCTTGAACATGTCGCATATCTCCAAGAAGTTGGAGATATGAGCATAGTATCAGTAGGCGATCCTCCAAATTGTACAGAGTGTTGAATCATCTGAATTTTGGCAGGTTTGATCTCGAAGTTATTAGCCTGAATCCTTGGTCTAGTGATGCTAGACATAGTGCCTTGAAAAGTTGGTTGTGCGTCCATCATGGATCTTATAATCGGCACCTCCTCATTGTGTTGTTCACCATTCGCTCTTAGATTGTTCTCAGTCATCTCTTGAGTTTCTCTCCGAAGTCCACTGCAAGTTCGTTCAATCTCTAAATCAAGTGGCTCTAGTGTAAGGTTGTCACTCCGTACCGTGCACTACGAGGACAACTACCTACAAAAATCAAAACAACGAAGAACAGCAGTAGTGAAATAGTATAAACCGTAACAAAAGTAACAATAAAAAGATATATGTCTAAATTATAGTCAACTAATCTCCTATGATATTACTTAAACTAGTCCCCGGCAACGGCACCAAAATATAGCCCACAACTTGTTTAAGGAAGTTTTCTCGGACATGACTCTGTTGGCGATTGATCGCTATTTGAGTGGCGATCGATCTCTTCAATTTTATCTCTATGGCTGTCAATCGTTTCTTGAGTGGCGATCGATCGCCTAAGCCTTCTGCCCCGATGCGATCGATCAGTATTTTATTTTGAGGAGAATGTGATTTATTATTTGAGTATGTAACGCTAGTAAGATGATTTATTTTGGTGAACGATGGTATAATTATAGTTTTGTCATGGAGATGATGTATGTTTCTTTGATTTTTTTTGGGGAGCCAAGTTACGTGGAGACTCTGCCCAAATTTTATAAAATCTCAAGTGCACGGTGTCAAGTTTTAGTATAATGATAATATAAGTATGAGTGTCGAACCCACGAGGACTAGGAAATAAGTACCAAACTCCATTAGTTTAACTATATTTAGCCTACGAAAATTGGTTATAAATAATTAACTAATTTAACTAATTAACTCAATAATAAATCCAAACAAACAATAGAGAATGAGAATGAAATCAATAAAGACAATTATCAAGACTTTCGGTTCACCTATGTAATCCCCCACAATTCGCATATTAGTTAAGAATTAATTCATACAATCTAAGGTGACGAGTTTTCCTAATTCACTTGCTATACCTTGGTCCGGCTATAACAAATCTAATACTAACGTAACAATAAGCCACTCTCGTACCCTTATTGAACAATTAATATTGTAAATCGATCTATGAAAACTTCTAGCCTTCGATTACTAGATATCTATAGCTATCACACGTGTATTTGACTTCATCTCTCGATCTCAGTCTGAAATCCACGGCATAAATCACTATATCGAATTCCAATTTTATCTCTCGATCTCAATTGTAATTTAATATCATTCAAGGATGGCCAAACTCTTAAAAGCATGAATAACAATGATCTATGCACTTAGATAAATAAGAATCAATCAAAACATTAAAATTAAATCATGGGTTCATAACATGGGATCCCCTAAGTCTTGATAACAAACTTAGCCTAGCAACATATTTAAAATCAAATGCAATATCATGTATTTCAACATCAAAAGCATAAGAAAATTAAATAGAATCAAACAAAGTTTAGAAATACGCATAAACTAGCGATGTTGAATCGCGTCGTCGACTCCGTATCTCCGTCTCTTCCTTTGGCCGTGCTCTTTACTGTACGTGAATCTTCAACCCTTTCTCGTTGCTTTCTCTGTTCTGTACGTGAGTTCTTCTTCCTGTACGCTGCTCACGTCTTGATCGTTGCTGCTCTTCTCTTCCTTCGCAAATCTCCTCTTCACCTGTTCCCACGCTATCTTCTCCTCCAATCTCTTCTGTGCATGAAGTGCTCTCCCTTTCTTCTCGTTAATCTCTTCTGCTCCACGTCTTGATCGTTGCTGCTTCTTCACGTCCGTTGCCTCACGTAACTCCTCTCTTCTGTAATTCTCGTGCAACTCACGTACCTTTCTTCTTCATTCTGCACGTCTTTCTTATTTTCGTTCGTAACTCCTCTCTCGTATCTACTATCTGTATCTTCTAATGTTCACGTCTTGATCGTTGCTTCTCCTCTCGTTCCTTGCTCACTCTCTTCGTCTCTCCACAACCTCACGTAAAACTCTTTTCTTTGTTCCCGTCAACTCCTGCTGCTTTTACGTACCTCTTTCAAATTCTCAATCTCCTCTTTCGCTTCTTCCCTAATATCTCCTTCCGTCCCTCTCGTTCTGTCGCTCCTCCCAATATCTTTACGTATCTTTTCCTTGTTGAAGTCTGCCTCCTCCCCCCAATCTCTACTTAAATATCTCCCTTTTAATTGGTTAATTCCTTGGTAAAATATTAGAGAATATTTTATTCCCTACTAATGCTCATATACAATCTTCTCTTCTCTCCCTTCCTTATCAAGCATGTGACGTGTAAAATCTTTAATAAAATCGTGTTGCATAAGTGGCGTTAGGGTGCAGCATGTATTCTATCCCGGTGCACGATTTTTCAACTCTTGAAACCCAATTTGAATTCTTGTCACATTTATGCATTTCTCATCATCTTTTAGCATTTGGACCCGGATTCCTGAAATATACAATTATATACCAAAACGCGTAATATTTTCCATGAATCACTATAAAAAAAACGCCCCTAATCATATATCAAATTAAGTGTAAAAATCACACTTATCAAATCTCATACAGTAATTATGAAGCATGTAGTGCGAGTTTTAACGAATGAAACTTTATATAGACATATGATATCATAAATCCATTATTCACGAAATTAGACGTTGTGGCCTTACATTATTTGTGTTTTCCTAATTTGACTGCGTTCAATTACCTGATAACTAATTGAATTGTTATATTTATTTGAAATCAATAATTCGGAAGAAGATATTTTGAGCTGGTTACGGTTTGTGATACCATTCCATCATAACCAATGCCTAGGTTTGCGTAAGCGCGGCTGTAGAATGAGTCCGTATAATAATTATTTTATATTCGTCATTGTTTACAGAAAAAAGTTAACCTAAATTATTGTAAGAGTCCATTGGAATCATTTTAAATGATCATTTTGGTCCCATTTGAGACAAGTATTATAGGAGTCCACTGAAAACAAATATATAAGGGTTAATTTTTTTTAAAAAATGTTCTCATAGATAGAGACCTTTACAATATTAATCCTAAATAGTAATATTAATCAAATATAATCTAACAAATAATTTTAATCAAAAGTAGTTCTATATAAATATTTTTAACAAATTTAGTGTCACAAAAATTGTTTTTTTTATTTATCAAAAGCGATCAATTATTCAAGTGTAGAATCACTTTTGATACAAAGATTGGACCAGAAATCAAAATATGTCCAACCTACTATATTATATTCTTGTCTTGGTGAAAAATAGTATTTATATATAAACCAAGACCGAAGAATATATTGGGGATATAATCACTATACTTCTCAAATTACCATATATAATTAGCCTCCAAAAGTTACTGTATAAGAAACAGTATAACAGTATCAAGCAGTAAAATTGCTTTCAAAATTATCACTCGTGTCACGTCACCCAAGAAAAATTCGACAACAAATTTGTCACCTTAATTTATTCAGCTTCTCAGCTAAAAAAAAAAACTTCAGCTTTATAACCAGTATATATGCAACAAATCGATTTCATTTCATTTTTTATAAATTAAGGGTCTCAGTACACAATATATGGGAATGGGAAACTGGTGGGATTCAACAAGAAAAGAGTCGACGATACTGGAACATCACCTGCTTCAGTTTCAGCGAGGTTAAATGCGCTTCCAGTGGCTCTATAGTGTTGCAAACTCAATCCTCCGCTGCCGCTGGAGGTGGTGTTTTAACTATTCCCAACTTGCAAATGATGGGATTAGGCTTTTCTTTCCAAGGCATGGACTTGAAACCCCGCTATGTTTTTTTTGGACAGATGGAACCCAGCTATGTATACTCTATGTTTTCAAAATTTTCTTGAATCATAAACTTTCATTTGCATGGAATTGATATTTGTATTGTACTTCAATTAATTTCTTTTTTTTTATTATGCCGGGTTTAATATGTTTCTTGTTATAATCAAATATTAATAATTAATAACCAGTATAATAAGTGTCGAAGCTTGGCATAAGATCTTTAAATTACCAATAATTTCAAGCAATATTTTGTGATTTATTTCACTTTTTCCTCCTGTCGACTTTCATACCGTCTTTTTTTCATTGAATACTAATGCAAACACAACTTTTGATGCTCAAAAGGTGACGATGTTGATATTAACGTTTTTGGATTTTGTATCTACTGTTTAGCTCGTGGATTAAACATTTGTAACTATTTGTTTGAAATGATTTCTGGCAGGACTTTGGCATCAACGCTGAGTTAGGTCTTGCAGCCTCCGACGGTGCAATTAGGAGTGCTTAACGAGCCGGGTCAATTCGGACCCGGCCCGAAACCGGACCCGGTTAGCCCGATTCGGAACTTGAACCGGGCTAACCGTTCCGAACCGGTAAGCTACCGGTCCGGATCGGTTCTACGTTTCCGGAACCGGTATCTTACCGGTTCCGAACTGAACGGATCCGGTTCCAAGTTAATCGGAACTGGATCCGTTAATTTAAAAAATAATTTTTAAAAAAAAATTTAGATAAATAAATTTGAGGTTAGTTTACAAACAAAAAGGCTTATTAGCTCAATTGGTTAGAGGTTTAGAATAGAAGACGCTGGTTGCGTGTTCGATTCCTCCAAGCAACAATTTCCTTTGATTTTTTTTTAAAATAAAACAAAATCAAAAAACGGTTCCGGGTTAGAACCGGTTCAACCCCGAACCGGATTTGATCCGGTTCCTTACCAAATCGGACCGTTCCAGAATTAGGGGATCCGGTCGGTTTCGGATCGGATCCGATTGCCCCATTAAACACCCCTAGGTGCTACAATGCTTGATAGCCTTGTAGACAAAAGTTGAGAAAGAAATAATATCCTGTGGAAGTACCAAAAAGAACTTGATTGGCCACCTGCACTATTTGTGTCAAAAAACTTTAGCTTGATGCAAAGGGTGATTGATATAGTATTTGGGTCTACTGCAGCATATCAAAAGTTTACGATATGTTGAAGGTTAGAGTGTTGGTGTGCTTAGTTTTAGCAAAAAAAATTTTAGAAAATGATCTCCCCAATCTGGGGAGGTCATTTTCTTAATTTTTTTTTTGGCTTTAAGGTTATTTGCCCAAATTTTCCTAGTATGATATATTCATAAAACTCAAAAAGAGACTTTGGGTTAGTCCTATGAAATCCTCAAAAGTGTGCATGATTCGTTCTCCATTTTGAAAAAATGTTTATAATTATTTTATGTAGTCCTCTGATATTTTATAAGTTTATGTTTGAATGAAAGGATTTGATATCCACCCAAATTATTTTTATCTAGTCTTCTGATAGACAATATACACGCATATGCATTTTATGTATGTATGCCTGGACCAGTAAAAGGAAAATTACGTCCGAAAACTAAGCTACTCGTTGTTTCTCACCAAACAAAAATCGTCCCACAATACATAAAAGTAAAACCAAACATCGGACAGCTGTTTTTATATGGAACGCATGAATATAATATTCAACAAAACTTTATTGAAATAGGCCGAGAAGTGTCAATTTATGACAGTATTTTGCCTTTACCAGCAAGCTTCTGTTCTATTGCACACCTTCACATTTATAATCTCCAAGACTATAATGATAATGTCTTCGAGTTGCTTGTTTTCATCAGTTAAGGGAGACGGGGTTGGAGGATCTATTTTGAATTGATATTCACAGTCGGCGGCGTTTTGGAAACTTAACGCAATAACTGAGTTCAGATCTGAGTATGTACGACGATCAATGACAGACAAATTCACACGATGTAGACTATAAAGCGCGGTATCATATTCGTCATAGCAAACACGCAGGGCCTGATTGTAGCTGCCGGTACTTCCTTTGACAAGACCCGAAATCTTTGCCATATTGGCTCTAGAAACAACTAATGCCTTATCTACTATAATTCGGCACAACCCTTCTGGACTGGTCTTCAGGTAGTTGCGGGGATCGGTCCCGATGATGTTGATGCAGAGATCGTTATAGCGTGTACGCTGACACCATTGATGGGATACATCGTTTGCATTGATTTGGTAAAATATAAAGCTGAAAGTGCTTAAAGCAAGAATAATTGTCGAAGCTTGCATATTTCCTGATGTGGTGTGTTCGAACTTGTATATGAAGTTAGCAATGTAGGGTGGGGTTCTTATACGTGCAACTATGCAAGCGATTTATGCTATTTTTGTAAAGTTAATATATTTAGGTGATCGATTTTGCAGGAGTTCAAAGATTTCGAATTTGGCAAATCTGTTATTCATGCATTCAAGATGAGATCTTCAGATTTTTGTAATTTCCATTTGAAAATTTTCTAATGCTAGCAATTCAATGAGGTAATCTCCATATGTTATAAACATTTCCAAAATATAAAAAATCTGGCAATGGATACTCATATTTTCCTTCCTTGTTTACTTAACAATCTCTACAAGGAATTCACGATATTGTGCATAAATCTAGTACTGTGAATTTCTTAATTGAATATGGGAGCCAACATTATGATGGGTATGCAATTCATTATTAGCATGTAATGAATGATTAATATTATTATTATTATTTTTAGTGGGAGAGAGGTCCAAAACTGAAATGTTGGGTACAATTTACACCAAATCTTTACATCTACACAAATAATTATATGTTTTAATATTATTTAGAAACATTTTCTATCAATAATTACTTTACATAACTACCATACGTGGTCTCATGAAAATATTATGTTGAATCTGATATGAATCTTATTTAGTAGATATGTAACGAGCAAGAAAACATCAAAACGATCAAACTTGACTTGAAATTATAGTCAAATCTTATTTAGTAGATATGTTGTAGACGGTTAATATAAGTTAAATTAATCACATTGTGAAATGAAAGAAAAAAAGGCAAAAGGAAAAAAGGATTCGAAAACAGAATGAGAGGAGTGTTTACACCGCTTGGCGGCATGAACACATCTCATGAACAATTCGGTTTTCTCAAAACAGAACAAGAGGCATGAAGACGCCTTTTGTACTGGTTTGTGACTGGTTTTTTTTTCCATAAAATTGAATAGTTGTATTTTGAAAGTTATATTTCAAATGGTAATTTTTTTTTCATACAAAGAAACATGTTCTTTTCTGAAAAGACATGTTTTTTTATGAGAGCCATGTTCTTTTATGAAAAGACGTGTTCTTTCATGAAGAGACATGTTATTTCATGAAGAGACACATCTTATTTCATGGAAAGATATGTTATTTCATGGAGAGATATAGTGTATATTCAATATCTATATATATGAGGATTGTTTTGATGAAAATATATGATGTGAGAAAAGGATTATAATTTACAATATTCCATAGAGTATTCTTGAAAGGCTTTGTTGTATCATGCGGTAAATTATCTTGATAATCAAGGCAATATTACACTCAAGAAAGTGTATATTCAAGGCTCAAAATATCTTGCAATTTTAGAAAACGGCTTTATTGAATGATACCGTAATGATGTTTTTGGCTCAACAGCATGCTATTAAGTTGAACAATTTGATGGAACAAACTTTACAAGACGGAAAGACAGAATGAAGTTTCTTCTCAAAGGCCTTGTTGCTTATTATATTCCCCAGATTTGGCTCCTATTCCTCAACCAATGCCAAAGATATCGATACTGATGCAAAAGATACTGGTCATCTTTATGATTAATACTCTACAGGAATCACCAAAAGAAACCTGAACTGCTTTGGAGACTACTATTTAGAATGAAAAATGAGGTACGAATAAATTTTTGACATTAAACTTGATTTCAAATAACTGATGACAAGCCAGTCATGGATTAAGTCCATGAATTCCAAATCTTAGATTCCAGATTAAGAGATTTGGGAGTGAATGTTCCTGATTCACTTCAGATTGTATCAATTCTGTCCAAATTTACCTTCTTCATGGAACAATTATCGGAAGAAGGTGTTGCACTTACCAGAGAAGCACATTTGAACAATTTCATACTCATATACAATTCGAGTGTGAAACTCGGATGAGGGAAGTAAAGTTTCTGAAAGAAAAAGTAAATGGAACATTCAGATATGAAATGGCAAGTAAATGCTATGTGGGGGAATATGGAAACAAATTTGGAAAGACTCATAACAATCTTAAAGCAAAGCATACGAGTTTCAAGGAGGGGCATAACAAGAAGAACAATGCATGTTTTCACTATGTAAGAAAATGGCACTATATTAGAGAGTGTCGGGATAGAATTGCTGGAAAGGATGCTATGACTAGCATGAACACCAATATGGTAAACATGATAATTAACTAGGACAAGAACTTCGTGGCCATGTTGACTGAATTGTATGTTGCAGCAAGGGCAAGAACCAATGAGTGGTTTCTTAATTCGGGTGCTACCATTAATGTAAGCAACACTAAAGAATTGTTTAGAACTTATGTTGAAGAAAAAAGTGATATCTTCATGGAAATCATGCATCTGTTCAAGTTTTAGGCAAAAGGACATGTGGTTCTGAAATTTACATCAGGACAGAAACTAACTCTCACAAATATGCATCATGCTCCTGATGTAAAGAAAAACTTGGTTTCTGGAAGTTTACTAGTGAAAGAAGGCTTTAAGATTATTATCGAGTCTGATAAGTTTGTAATCACCAAAAACGGTGTGTTTGTTGGCAAGGGTTATTCCCTTTATGACATGTTTAAATTGAGTATCAATGAAATCAATATGAGTTTTGCTTATATTATTGAGTCATCTACTTTATGGCATGCTAGACAGGACATTTAAATTATGCTATGCTTAAGTATATGTCGAATCATGATAACATACACTACAACTATGATCACTTGAATAAATGTGAAATATGTGCACAAGCATAGATGACTAGGAAACATTTTCCTAAGGCAGAATGAGAAACTATGTTATTAGATCTAATATTAACATACTGATATTTGTGAACTAAATGGAAAATTATCTAGAGGAGGTAAAAGATATTTCATTACCTTTATAGATGATAGTTCAAGATATATTCATGTTTATTTACTTAAATCCAAGGATGAAGCGTTTGATAGATTTAAGGAATTCAAAACCAATTTGAGAATCAAAAGGAACGTAAAATGAGTGATAAAGGTGGTGAATACTCTTAATCGAATTTGATAATTCTGTGAAGATCATGGAATAATTTTCACAAAAGAATAGCTCCTTCATCCCCAACATAATGGTTTGGCAGAAAGAAAGAATCGGACCCTATGGTGAATGCTATGATTTTAAATGCAAATCAACCATTCAACTTATGGGGAGAAGCTTTGCTTATTGCATGTCATAGACATAATAGGGTTCCTTTAAAGAAAACACGTGTTTTACCATATGAGATATGTAATGGATGGAAACCAAACTTGAAATATAAATGTGGGGGCGTGTCGCTTATTATAGACTTCCCGATTCTCAAAGAACTAAATTAGGATCTAGAGGGATCAAATCTATTTTTATTGGCTATGCTCTCAAGATTCAAAGGCATATAGATTACTTTCTTTGGATTCAAATGTTATTGTAGAATCAATACATGTAGCATTTTTTGAGAATAATTTTGTAAAAGTTATATGTATTTTTCTAAACAATAAAGTCTCAGTTTTCAACGATTAATCCGCAAGTGCATGGTTGTCAAGTTTTAGTATAGAAAATAAGAAGTAAAGGTTGTAGATCTCACATGGACTAGTAGTAAGTACCAAACTCAATCACTTTAACTATATTTTGCCTACGGATATTTGGTGAAAATTATGGATCAAACTCCCAATCAACAAGCGCGCAAAATGAAGAAATCTGCTAGGATCGATTCCGGGGGTGGGTTGTCATTCCACACCCGAGTTCAACTAACTTGAGCTTTCATAGCTTGTGTTCTTGAAATAATTGCAACGAGAGATTATATCGAGTTCGGTTACAAAACCGAGCGGAAGACACTAGACATAACCCACTCTAAAACCGATTAACTATTGAAAGACATTTTAAAGATATGCAAGAAAGAATGTAAAAATAATTAGGTGAATAAATGCAGTAAAGTAAATAACACAAGAATTTGTTTATGGAAGTTCGAAGCACAACGCTTCTACGTCTCCCTTTCTTCCATCTTGTGGAAGGATACACTAGAAGATTTGATTTATACAACTCTTTGTACAAACCCGATCCAGTTGGGCAGTCCCCATTCAAAATAGAACTTCTAGCAACTCAACTTTGTATGTTCTTTAATATATCACATACAAGACCTCTCATCCAGTTGTGATGAATCACAAACTGTTACAATGGTATTCACTCATCTATTTTAGCTCACAATTTGGAGTTAGACATTGATAAGTTTGGGGGAATTGGTAGATATTTGGAATTTTTGCATATAATTGTTGTTGGTGGAACTATCAATTTGGAGGAATTATTTTGCTTGAGTTGCTACGGCACCACAAAGAAAGCAGAAGTAGGTAGCGTCCACTTCAGCGGCGCCTCCGGAAGTGGACCGACGCAAATTTAAGAACGACTCTTTTTGGAGTTCTACCGAGAAATGTTGAGAAAGAATATCATTAAAGAAATGGGCATGGAGTTTAACTCCCCAAACAACGTTGTGTTTAGGGAGGCTGGCTGACGCTCTTGAGGCCATCAGGGGTTGCAGTGATACCCATAGTAAGGGATTTCTATGCCAATATGAAGGCATACCAAAATTATGTTGATACGTTTGTCCGAGGGAAGGACGCAAACTACAACCGCCATGCAATCAATGCCATTCACAACGTGCCGGACATTGGTGAGGACGATTACTCGGTGTACGTAAAGAACCAGGTAGACTACAGTGAAATTCTACAAACCATCTGCATCGAGGCTACTGAATTGAAGAGAAACAGTGAGGGCGAGCCACTACAAGTCCTAAATCTGAGCTGACAGAGGACGCAAAGGCATGGTTCTCAATTGTGGCAATCTTTTGCAACTTTCACTTGTGTTCCTTGATCACCTACAAAAAATTTTTTTTTTTATGGAAAATGAGGTCAACATTGAGAAATAATTGAATTAGAATTACGACTGTATTACATGATGAAACTAATCTAGCTTTACATCTCAACTTGAGTCTTGAAATTTTTTGACATGTATGCGAATATCCTTTGTTGAGTCAACGTGTCAAGCTTGAGGAATACTTTGAGCACAATGAGGCGTGATTTTGTGAATTACATGTTGGATAGTGAAAATTTTTAATGATTTGTCTTGAGCATCTTAGAGTACTCTAGGACCTATTTGATGGCACTTGAGGCAAACTTTTATAATTATGAACTTGACTTGGATTTGATTTAGGCGATCTTTGGAATGTTTGAGCCTTTCAAGCCTACCTTATCTATATCATTCCCTAATGTCCAACTTTGAGCTTAGTTGAAAAAGAATTGAGTATGCATTGCATACAACTATCCCACATTCGACTTTTGTTAAACTCATTATACCTACTTTTTTATGAGCCTAAATAGAATTTTTATCCTTACCTTAAAGGAGTATAATGAATTCCATCCATATACTATGGTTTAAGCTATTAAGTAAATCACATACTATGTTTTGAGCTATAACAAAAAAAAATTCAATGTCTATTGAAAAAAAGAAGAAGAGTGGCATAGTGAAATAATAGCGTAGTTATGTGATGATAAACCATGTGGAGGTCCTACGGTGACCACATTTGGTAAACTTTAACAAAGCTCATGGTCATCAAGTTATAAAGAAAAGAAATAGAAAGAAAAAAGGGAGTTGAAGTTGTGCTAAAATTAAATTTACATACTATGCTCTCTTCTTTGCTTATATATGCCTTTTCTATGAAACTGACACTAAAAGGCCTAACATTATAAGCTTAAAAAGATCTTTTGATCAAGTCTATGGAGTAATTACACTAGTGGAGAAGTGCTTGATAAGTAGGCCTATGGGTTGCTTGATGGTCATCTTGACTTTGAGTTGATTAGCATAGTTTGATCTTGAAGATATGAATGAAGCTTAAGATTGATAATTGCATACACACACATTCTGATTTTGCGATGTATTGCTTGGGTTATGATAAAACACATCTTGTTAATTTTTGGATTGACTATTGTGTATGTGTAAGTGAGGATTCTGAGCTATACATTTGAGTTGCAAGTTAATTTCTTTTATAGGATTAAGTGTGAACTCTATATTTTGAGTGACTTTTACTATGTTTGGTGTGTTGATATGTGTGACTTTTACACTATATTTCGAGAATTTTTAATACTTTTTATGTTGATTTCAGGACAATATTATCCGCTTTTGTGTTGTTTTTGTATATTTCAGGAATCAAGGTTGAATTTTATGAAAGTGGAGGAATTGAGCTAAAAATGATGAAAAAGGACTCGAACAAGTGAACCGATCGAAGAAACAACAAAAAACTCAATTTTGAAGAAAATGAACCACCGATCGATAGGTAGCCTTGCATTGATCGATCGGCCAATGATGCGAGTTGGGGTAATAAATTCTGAGAAACACATATCGATCAGTAGCCATGTTTTGATCAATCAGTCGAATGATGTAGCTAAAGGAAGAAATTCGGAAGAAATATCAATCGCTCAGTAGCTTCTTAACGATCGCTCGGTAGGCGAGAAAATATGAGAAAAATACATTTTCGAGATTGAGTTTTACAAGGAATCTACCTTAATTCTCATCCACTATAAATATCACTTGAGTCGACCGTAGCAAGTTTTTGGACCATATTTTACCCTAGAATTCAACATCAAGAGACTGAAGACGAACAACGCCTGGATCCAATCCCTCGAGTTTATTAGTATTTCTAAACTTTTGTTTATTTAATTCCTAGATTTTTATGTTGTTTAGCTTTGAATACATTGATAATCATCTTTCTATAAAGATGATTATAGACTGTTAATTTTATCAAGACTTTGGGATCCTATGTTTAAACCTATGATTTAATTGTTAATTTTTGATTGATTCCATATAATCTTTGTGCATGATTTATTATTTTATTACTTTCATGGATTTATCACCATTGAATTGATATAAGCTATTATAATTAAGATCGATGGATGATGTTATAATTCGAACTATAAATTATGCCGTGGATTTCAGATTGAGATTGAGAGATGAGATCAAATACACATGTGTTAGCCATAGATGCATAGTAATTGAAAGCTAGAGGTTCTCACAAATCTCAAAGCAATATTGAATTGTAAATAATTATGCGAGAGTGATTTGTAAATAAGTATGTGAGATTCAAACGCAGTAAAATATAAAACATAAACATATCTAAACATGGGATGATCGATTGCTCCAGACTCATGTATAACATGCAATTACCAAATGTAAGTGCACGAAAAGAGATTACTGATAAACATCAAAATCAATCTGTATGCTGTGATCAATCGAGTCCAATCAACCTGACCAGATTCATAAGCTCAACACCAGTGGTAGTTTGATACCGGCCTTTCTATGAGAGGGTATTAGTTGTCTATTTATTGGTTCTTTAATATAGAGACATAATCTTTATATTTATAGTGGTGAATGAAACTCTAATTGGCTTTGGGTGCATAAAACCCTACATACCAACTATTGACTTGCAGAGCACATCTGCTAACGATCTACCACTTGCCCAAAAGCCAACATTTAAAAATGCTAAACTCATAATCCCAAATATGCCAATCCAATTGAACAACTTGATGCACAACCATTGTACGTAATTATGATGTATAAATATATCATATATGTTAATTTTAGAACTTTCTAAATATGAAACGTTTCCAAATATAGAAACTCCACTAAAGTGATGAGCTTTTGAAAATTAAATCAATCCCCTTAAGATTAATCACATCATTTTGAGAACTTAACATTTAAGTCCCAAGTCTCATCGGCAGATCGACGGCTGGTTGATTGTGACTAGTGAGGCTCAAATGTATCGTAGCAGTATGATCACAACCCTTTGTATTTTAGAACTCAAACAACTTCTTTGGGCTTACATTGAATGCCTCATTATCAATTAAACTTCTTCAATAGACAATGACCGAAATATAATTCCTAGCAACCTACAGATCGTGGGTAGCTCCTAGTATCTACGCTTCACGAAGACATAGCAAATGACTAGCAGCGTACGAGAAACTGTCAGTCATAGTTAGCATGCAGTAAATTCCTTTTACTCATATGTCGGGATTGAATATAGGGCAATGGTTGCCGAGGCCTCTTATAATCTCAATAACTATGTTCATGTTATATGATTACTTGTGTGCGTATATGAATAACACCTCTTTCACAAACAATACCCACTCTGGCCAGAGATTCCTCGAATCATATACAAAAAACACATAGAGCATCATGATACATCAAGACTAGTGGTGAATCCCCACGACAATCATAGACATCTGACAGCATAACTGAATACTCAAAATAACAACTTTGTGACCCGCACGCGATCAGTCATTACATCAAAGTATACAACTATTTGTCAAGATCTCAAAGACGCATTGGGTAATGAGGAGTAATGATGAACAACTATGACTAGGAATCCTATACTTGACAAATGGTAACCACTTATAAAATTCCAAGTAGTGTCGTTCAATGAATCATTCCTATGAGCACGTATTCATGTGTGTTGACTTCTTCAAGCCAAGAACGATGAAACGCGGTGCACTACACTAGACACATCATGTCGATATCCCATTCTCGAAGGCTCGTCGACCAGGAATGTTTAGAAATCGCAGTCAAGAACGTATTTCATGTCACCGTCATATGCGTAACCATATTCTGTGAACTATAGCAATTTCCATGACTTCATCACCGCATATATTAATATACAAATAAATATTTGTCATAATACGATTACAAGTACAATCAATCAACTATTGATTTACTTAAATCACATATGACACAATATATTTCACTTTCCCAAAGACAAATACTCATGTGTCTCAAGACCATCTTCCCAAAATGTCTGACAGACTCAATCTTCGCAAAGGCTTTGTCAGTGGATCCACTATATTTTTCTGTTGAAGCAATTCTCTCAATAATGATGTCGCATCTAACATCTCTCTCATTAGATGATATTTTCTAAATATATGCTTGGATTATGATGAGATCTTAGCTATTTAGCTTTCACAATAGCTCCATCGTTGTCACAGTACACTGAGACTATGTCAACTGCACTAGAAATAGCATCCAACTCTCTGATGAAGTTTCTTATCCAAGATGCCTCTTTGTTGCCTCGTATGCAGCATTGTATTCAACATTAGTGATTGAATCCATTGTGGTGTCTTACTTAGAAATTTTCCTAAAGACAACAACCCCATTAAGCTTAAATACAAATTCGAACATCCATTTGAATACATCCGACTGAAATCCAGCATCAGCTTAGCCTTCAACTTTTATTTCTCCACTTACATATCCAAAAATCATAAATATATCATAAGTTCTTCATAAGTTCTCGAGGATTATTTTATAGTTTTCTAGTGACCTTCTCCGGGATATGCTTGACATTTGCTTATTACACTAAGAACATACTCCAAATCAGGCCGAGTACATAACATAACATATATTATGCTACCAATAGTCGAAACATAATGTACCGATGTCATCTTTTCTCTATTTTCATCAATCTTAGGGCTAACTGACCCCTAGGGACGAACACCATGACATATTATATGATAACACATTTTCAACTGTTCCATGCTAAACCTTTTTAGCACAATGTTTATGTACGTAGATTGAGGGAGCCCAAGCATCTTCTTAGATCTATCCCTATTGATCTTTATGCCAAGCATATAAGATGCTTCTTCCAAATCTTTCATGGAGAAATTAGTAGATAACCACACTTTAAATGATATTCGAATATCATTCTTAATGAGTAGAATATCATCTACTTAAAGTATTACAAATATAATCACGCTCCACTAACCCTTTTGCACACACATGTCACTTCCGAATTTTAACAAAACCAAACACTTTGATAATGTTATCAAAACGGAAGTTCTAACTTCGGGACTTCTTCGTAGGCCCATAAATGGATCTCTGAAGTTTGCAAACCTTTGCTCACTCCCAATGGTTGTGAAGCCCATTGGCTGCTGCATATAAATGTATTCACTCTCATAGTCATAATATGAAGATATAGCTAATAAAATTCAAATAGACATAGCATCATAACCGATGAAAAGTTTCTTACAGACAACTATTTACCTATAAGAATAACCTTTTCCCACCAGTCAAGCTTTGAAGGTCGCTACCTTCCCATCCACTCCTAGGTTTCGATTGTAGATCCATTCGCATCCAATGGTAACATTTCCATCAAGAGGATCTACTAAGGTTCATACCTTATCGGGGTACATGGAGTCAATTTCAGATCTCATGGCATCTTACTAATGTCCCGAATTAATGTCCAATATCTTCTTCTTGAAAGTCCTAGAATCACATCCATGGTCAAAATCATTTGGACTACGTTCTAGGAGTAAATTCAATCTACAGAGTTCTTGAAACACTTTCAGATCTCATTGGTGTGTGTACTTCAAAGGTTATGATTGGCTCAATTAATTTCACTGTTTCCATGTTTCTAATGGTTTTTGGTTCCTGAACCCTTTCAAGTTATATTATCTTGTCATTCCTCTCTAATAGAAACATTTTCTCTAGAAATATTGCACTCGTGGAAACAAACACTTTGTCTCCAATTGATCATATAAATGTCCACAAAATAGTATAAGTTAGATCAACTATCCAACTCATCTTCCATTGGCTGCTTCACACAATCAAAACAACCTCAAATCTATATTTTGATTATTTTTCAGTTCATATCATTGAGTTTTTGTCACTGCATTAGTATGAATTATGTTCAACAAATATGTAACTTTAGAGTGTTATTGAGAGAGATCGCATTCTATTTAAGCTAACTCAATATCATCTTGCACTAATATTTAGTGCTTCATATATGTTCATATGAATCAAATTTCATGGACCTTCAGCACATGCTAAAGATGTGTGGGGTTTAAGTTATCTACCGGTTTATATTTTTTGAACAAATCATACTAATCATTTATAAGTTCATCAGATTAAATAAAACATCCATTCTTAAAAAATATTGCAAATCATATTCACAAATTTAAAAGAATATTCTCCATCAAAATAGGAACAACGTTTTCAATAGAAAAACAATAATTGTTCAAACCAGTTCCAAACTAGTACAACATTTTCTATCAAAGAAATACCTCAAATAACCTTTGCATCAACTCTTGTTACAATGCTTAGCCTTAGGTAGGTTTTACCTTCTGTTGTGTAAAAAAAATCTTTTACCGCAAGCGCACGGTGGTCAAGTTTTAGTATAAAAGATGTTGAACCCACAGATATTGAATATATAGTTAAATCTAAGTACTGAATTAAAATAATCTTTGCTTTATTTAGAGATTCAAATGGTTGAGTGTCTTAGTAAAAATCAATTAACTAACGATGATCAAATATTGAGTTGGAAAGGAATCACTTAGAGACGAATCTAGGAGTACGATTTCACTTGTTCATCCACTACACTTATCATTCCTTGATTTCAATATTATGGATTTTCCTAGTTTACTAGCCGAGAATTCTTATTTATTTTCTACTCCCTCTCTCAAGTGTTAAGCAGAAGTAATCATCTAACATCAATCTTGATATCTCTATCTAAGATCAATTATCAAACAAGTGTAAATGCACAGTAATTTCTTTAACGACTTCTATGGAGTTATAGGCCTCTCGAACAATATAACTTCCACGATATGAATCCCTTCTTTCCTATTCACAACCCCTCTCTCGAGTGATAGATCACAAATATAACATCATTCAATCCATGGCCAGTAGATTAAAAGCATTAAGAATAGGAAAACATAAATAAACCATATGGAAATCCAAATACTTCAATCAATTCATAATAAGCATAGATTCAAAACAAGCTACATCATCTCCTATAAAATAGAATTAGCTCATGCTAGAATGAATTAAACACATAGACATGTTTTAACAATCCATAAAAACTGATAAAAGTTTAGAAATACAAAACGATTTGGAAGCTATTCTTCGTTCTCCGATGAACGCCGCCGTCTCGTGATGAAATCTCTACTTTTTGCTCCGAGCCGTCGTCGTTTATTTTCTCCTTCTCCAACCCTAGCCTCCTTCTTCTCGCTCTCTCAATGTGTGTTTTTGAATGTTCTTCGTCCCTTGGTAAATCCTCTTTAAAATCTCGTGCATCAGATAAGAAAAGAAGCAAAAATTACCAAAACTCCTTTGGCATAATTACGCCACAAAACTGGCGTAACTACGCCTGTTGATGTGTCAAAAAACGTGGCTTCCAGTGTGACTGGCATAAATACGCCACAAAATGGCATCTTTACGCCCAAACGTAACTCTTGAAATGTTGAATTGTCGTGGCCTTGGCGTCTTTACGCCTGAATCAGGGGTAATTATGCCTGATGATTTGATGGAAACCTAGGACTTTTGACTTCAATTCATCCTTTCAATCCGCCCTTTGCACCCTTTTAGTCCACAAATCATGTAATTACCTAGATTCCTGCAAGACAAAACAGAACAAAACCAAAAGCGTAATTCTGATAAAAAACTAGCACTAAACCATGTAAAATAAGAAGAAATATAAGTGTATAAAATACACTTATCAAACCCCCTAAACTTAAACTTTTGCTAGTCCCGAGCAAAACAAACAAAAAAAAACAAAACAAAAACAAATCAAAACAAAACTGACACGAAAAGACACACAAAACAAAGTTGTGAAACAATCCAATTGTGTAGGCCTCAGAAATACATGGTTTAAAATTTTCAATTTCAAACATGCATATCACTTACTCAAGAATTCTCAAGTGTGTGTGTGCTATTATTTCCATTTAATCATTAACTCAAAGCACTATTTACTCACACAGATCAATAGGACTTTGCAAGGTATATGTTCAAATTGCATTGTTCAAAAAACGGAGTGTGGCTTTGACGAACAATGAACAATGCATAAAATCAAAGTAATGAGATGTGCGTGTGTGAATGTCAAAACCATATGCATTACAAGTGTTTCTCGAGTGTTATAGATTCACTATTCATAACCTTATCCACTAGTATATTAGACAATTGTGGCTTGGTCAATAGGTCTTAAAAGGCTTGTAACGTTAGGCTTTGGCTCATGGCTACAATAAAAAGATAGGAATTTCAAAACAAGAGAGTAAGTCATATTAACCATGTTGTGCACTCTCATCTCAATTTTCAACTTCTCTTATTGACGATTCATCATCATTTTTTTTTTCACATTTTGGATCACCCTCCTTTCTCATCCGCCTCACCATTCACCTTAATATTTTTCTCATTCTTCAATCACTTATTTTCTTCACCTCTTCAACATTTTTCTATGCATTCATGCCCTTATTCTTTATTATCCCCCCTTCTATTTTTCAATTAGGAACATGAGGGATATTTGAAATTTTAAAGTGCAATATGGGTTTTACTCACTTGAGGGTAGGAAATAGTGTATAAGCTTTCAACAAGGTGGTCGATGTGGGATTTTAAAATGATGCCGAATGGAGGTTATTATGTGCCTAAGCACATGCCATTCGATTTCAGTAAGCTCAAAAGGGTAGCTAGGGATAAAATGATGTATTTTGGGTCTTCAAAGGCTCAAACGATCACAAATTGCCTAAATCATTCCTAGGCCACATATGTCTGTATTTCGCCTCAAAGGTTACTATAGTAAGTTCTATACTACTCTCAATTCACAAATAACTTACATGATTTGGCCAATATGCTCAAATTGCATCTGAAAACCATGGTAATATCAGAAAAAATTTGAATGAGATTCTAAAAGATATTGCAAACAATTCAATCCTCATTCTTTTATACTTAAGCTCAAAGGGGCTACTATGGCAAATTTCTATCAATGACTAAAGGCCCAAATATTATCAAGAATCTTCTATATCATATTTGTGTTCGTTCAAATCAACATTGATTAATCAAATGGTCATGTTCTCTAGTGCATGAATATGTGAGAAACTCAAGAGCAAAGTGAAAACATGAAAATTTTAAAACTTTCACAAGTCAACTCAAGTTTTCATCATTGGCCTCAACTGACTCGTAACACAACTTATGACGTTCAAAACTAAACAGACTCTAAACCAAGACAAACCAAAAAATAATGAAAACAAGCAAAAAACAACAGGAATCCAAGTAATTTGAGACAGTTCAAAGTACCCCCCTAAACTTAGAAATGTGCATTGTCCTCAATGCATACAACATGAAGAAAGATATAGAACGATGCACATACCTAAACAACGACCGTCATTGGTCATCGTCATCCATATCATCTGGGGGCGGTTGTGGAAATGGTTGTGGCTGGAAAGTCGGCGGCTGTGGAAACGCTCTCTGAGGAAACTCCTGAGCGAGGGCTGATGTGAAGTCCACTACAAAGTTCATGTAGGTGTCTTGACGCTGCTGGAACACCTCTTGGCGCTGCATGTATACCTCATGACTTTGGTGGAACTCTGCCCATTGATTAGCTTGAGCCGCTACATACTGCTCCAAATCGGTGAGTCGGGTAACAATAGTGTGAAGCTCCGGGATCGATTCAGATTCAGTCGATGGTGGCTCACTGGAGGTGCCGGCCTGGCTAGAAGATGGGGGGCGTCGCCCTCGAATAGCATGCCTTGCTAACATTATCGGCTTCTGAATATTCAATCACTCTTCATCAGGGCTCATCGCACCCCCGCATAGTAGCATAGATCAGTAATGAGCATGGGGTGTGGGAAGCCCAAAGTCGTTGACCCCCTGCAGGCAAACTCAATTAGAATACTGGAGAATAAGCCCCAATTCGATAGACATGCCAGTCATAATAGCATAGAGCAAGGAAGCTCTGTCCTTGGTGACATCAGTGGCATGAAGAGCTGGCTTAAGGCATGCCTTGATGAAGGTGAACCATAACTTCTCGGTTGCTTTAAGTGCCGAGGCTTGAAAATTGACAAACTTATCTTGATCCATTCTCCAGCGTGCATTAGGGCCACACAACCTCAGAATGACTTCATTGTAGTCAACGGCTCCATTGACAAAGGTAGTGTATTCATCATCTTCCACATCATGCATCTCAAAGAGTGTATTGATTGTGCGGCGGTCAAAAGCTACCATATGTCCACGAACCAAGACCTTGTAATCTTCATGGCGCACAGAGAGGTTGGCATAAAATTCCCTTACGAAAGGCTGCACAACATCATTCGGCTCCTTTATAAATTCCCCCAACCACGAGCTATGGCATTTTGAATGATGGGGGTGTCGGGGCTCAGCTAAGTCAAACGCTCACTAATCCAAGGCCTAGCTAATTCCGACTTATAATTGTTCTCAACATCTACATTCCAGATTTTTTGGGTGTCAAACGATCCCGATGAAGAAGCGGGTTCTTTTCCTTTGGAAGTGCTCCCCTTTTGTTTCTTTTTTAGTGTCATATACACTTCCAATAAACCAACTCACCAATAACCCAACTTGGCTAATGCACCCCAACAACAACTACTCAAGTAACACAATTCACAAGAATATCAAACCCAATTCACAATCCACAAAAATTACCACCCCACTTCAACTCCACATCTATATAACACAAAATATGTCCACCTTTTCTTACAAAAGCTCAATAATCATTAAGGAATTATACTTACCCAACCTTAGATGAAGACAATTCAAATTTTGTTGGATAAGCAAGACCACCTCCTAGCAACCCCTAAACTTGCTTCCTTGCACGAATGGACTCCCAAAATCCTGTTATTAGTCGACAAAAGTATAAATTTTAGAGGTGGGATAGCTTAATTAAGAGGAATTGAAGAGAAAAGTTGGGAATTGAGGTTTTGGTGGAAAGAGGCGTCAGTTAGGGTTGAGAATGGAGAAGAGAATTGTGAAAAATGTTATGCAGAATCAGAATTAAACGACAAAAGGCGTAATTACGCCGCATGAGAGGCGTAATTACGCCTACTGTACGGCTTATCTTTTTTTCTGAAAAATTGACAGTCGTAACTATGCCAAAACAGGCGTAGTTACGCTTGTGCTACGGCTTTTCAAAAACAAAAAAAAAAAAAAAATTTCTGGCGTATTTACGCCTATAAAGGCGTAAATACGCCCCTTTATTTTTAAATAAAATAATAATAATAAAGGATACAGAATTTGGGTTGCCTCCCAAAAAGCGCTTAGTTTATAGTCCTTAGCTTGACTGTCTTCCATTCCTTCACTTAGGCTCGCTCAGATGAACCTGGTCCATGTTTCTTACTTCTTCCCCAAAATAATGTTTCAAACGATGCCCATTAGCTTGAAATGTTTGACCGTCATTGCATTTCAGTTCAATTGCTCCATATGGTGTCACTTTCTCAAAGGTGAACGGCCCAGACCATCGTGACTTCAACTTTCCTGGGAATAGTCGGAGACGAGAGTTATAAAGAAGCACTTTCTGACCAGGAATGAACTCTCTTCTCACGATTTGCTTGTCATGCCAATTCTTCGTTCGCTCCTTGTAAATTTTAGCATTTTCATAAGTTTCATTGCGATACTCATCTATTTCAGTGAGCTGTAGCAACCGTTGCTCACCGGCAGCCTTCAAATCAAAGTTTAGCTTCTTTATGGCCCAGAAAGCCCGATGCTCCAACTCTACCGGTAAGTGGCATGCTTTCCCAAAGACCAGACGATATGGGGACATCCCTATGAGAGTTTTGAATGCAGTTCGGTATGCCCATAATGCATCATCCAATTTCAGAGCCCAATCCTTTCGGTTGATGCTGGAAGTTTTTTCTAGAATTAGCTTAATTTCTCGGTTAGAAATTTCAGCTTGACCATTTGTCAGTGGATGATAAGCCAATGCAATTTTATGCCTCACAGTGTATTTCGTCATCGAAGGACTGAAGATCTTGTTACAGAAATGGGTCCCTTCATCACTTATAATCGATCTTGGAGTGCCAAACCTTGTAAAGATGTTCTTTTGCACAAACTTAACCACAACATGAGCGTCATTAGTTGATGTGGCAATTGCTTCAACCCACTTAGAAACATAATCCACTGCAGCAAAATATATAACTTCCCACAAGATGGTGGAAAAGGGCTCATGAACTCAATACCCCATACAACGAAAATCTCTAATTCCACGATATTTTTCAATGGCATCTCATGGCGTTTGGAAATATTACCAATGCGTTGACAACGATCACACATCTTTACCAAAATATAACTGTCTCGATGTAGCTCTGGCCAATAGAAACCCGATTGAAGAACTTTTGATGCAGTCCTCGATGCTCCAAAATGTCCCCCATAAGGTGTTGAGTGACACTTTTCTAAAATTTCTTTTGCTTCCTCCTCAGTTACACATCGCCTAACAATTTGGTCTGCACAGCGTCTGAATACATATGGTTCATCCCAGTAATAATTCTTGACGTCATGAAAGAACTTTTTCCTTTGCTGATAATTGAGGTCTGGAGGCAATATACCACACGACAAATAGTTAGCAAAATCAGCAAACCACGGGGTTTTAGTACCTACCTCAAAGAGATGTTCATCAGGAAAGTTCTCTTGTATGACTCCATGATCCATTTGATCCTCCAACTCCAAACGAGATAGGTGATCTGCTACATGATTCTCACTACCCTTTTTATCCAAGATTTCGAAATCAAACTCTTGTATCAATAAGATCCATCGAATCAATAGGGGTTTCACATCCTTCTTTGCTAAAAGATAATGAATAGCTGCGTGAACTGTTTAAACTATGATCTTTGTCCCGATCAGATATGCTCTAAACTTGTCAAATACAAACACCACAGCTAACATCTCTTTCTCGGTGGTCGTGTAATTCTGTTTGGCTCCATCAAGAGTTCTGCTTCATAGTAAATTACCCTAAAAATCTTGTCTCTCTTTTGCCCCAATACTGCTCCAACAGCATAGTCGCTGGCATCACACATTAAAACAAATGGCTCCTTCCAGTCTGGCACTATGATAATCGGTGCTGATATAAGTGCTTTCTTTAGCCTATTAAACGCCTACAAACACGAATCATCAAAGACAAAAGGTGAGTCTTTTTCTAACAAATTACATAATGGCTTAGCTATTTTAGAAAAATCTTTAATAAAACGACGTTAAACCCGGCATGTCCAAGGAAGCTCCTAATAGCATTCTCATTGTTCGGAGGTGGAAGCTTTTCAATTGCAACCACTTTTGCTCGATCCACTTCAAGTCCTTGAGATGACACCTTATGGCCAAGGACAATACCCTCTTGCACCATAAAGTGACATTTCTCCCAATTTAACACAAGGTTCTTTTCTTGGCAGCGCTGTAACACAAGATATAGGTTATGCAAACAATGGTCAAAAGAGGAACCAAATACCGAAAAGTCGTCCATGAAGACTTTTAGGATCTCCTCTGTAATATCCTTGTCCCACATTGGTTGCAGATGAAAATTTAAAGCGGTTTATAAAGGCTTACAATGGACTACTATAGCAACTTGGGTTAACCGTTTTCGTAGAGCCAGGACGGATACGAAG
Organism: Haberlea rhodopensis; assembly: GCA_907163345.1. Taxonomy (NCBI): domain Eukaryota; kingdom Viridiplantae; phylum Streptophyta; class Magnoliopsida; order Lamiales; family Gesneriaceae; genus Haberlea; species Haberlea rhodopensis. Next base: position 27,923,443 of record CAJQUN010000003.1, on the reverse strand, counting down.
TAGTTGCTATAGGAGCCCATTGTACAGTCGCGCTAGCGCGGGCCCAGGCCTGGGGCGTGACAGAATCGTATCAGAGCCGGTCACCAGCAGAAAACACCGGGAGATAAGTGTTATACGGGGCAAAGTGCTACGTGCGTGGGAGCCACCTCTTGAGCCTAAAGGGGCAAAGTGCTACACGACGGGGGCCACCTCTTGCACCTGCGGGGCAAAGTGCCACGTGCGTGGGAGCCACCTTTTGAACATGCGGGGCAAAGTGCTACATGACGGGAGCCACCTCTTGAACCTGTAGGAGCCACCTCTAGATTCCCGGTGCTGGTGGATCGATGAGTTACGTCGCGACGAGGATGTCGCGTTCTAAAGGATGGGTGATTGTAATATCCTTGTCCCACATTGGTTGTGGATGAAAATTTAAAGTAGTTTATAAAGGCTTACAATGGACTATTATTGGGTTAACCATTTTCGTAGAGCGAGGACGGATACGAAGTAGTTGCTATAGGAGCCCATTGTACAGTCGCGCTAGCGCGGGCCCAGGCCTGGGGCGTGACATCCTCCACCATATCTGAAAATATAGTCATCATGCATAGTTGAAAGGTAGCAGGTGCATTGCATAAACCAAAAGGCATTCTTCTAAATGCAAAAGTTCCATATGGACAAGTAAATGTTGTCACCTCTTGATCCTCGGGGTCTATGGCAATTTGATTGTACCCTGAATAGCCATCTAAGAAACATAACAATAACCGGATAACCTGTCGAGCATCTGATTAATAAATGGAAGAGGGAAGTGGTCCTTCCTCGTGGCCTTGTTGAGTTTCCTATAGTCAATGCAAACTCGCCACCCCGTCACAGTTTGAGTTGAGATCAACTCATTATTTTCATTTCTTACCACTGTCATTCCTCCTTTCTTTGGCACAACCTGCATTGGGGAGACCCATGCATTATCTAAAATAGCATAAATAATCCAGCATTTAACAATTTAAGCACTTCTGTTTTTACTACCTCCTTCATTGCTGGATTCAACCGCCTTTGATGATCAATGGAGGGAACGAAGGAATCCTCCATAAGTATTTTATGCATGCATAAAGACGGGTTAATCCCCTTTATATCAGAAATTGACCAACCCAAAGCAGATTTAAATGTCCTCAATACACGTATTAATTTATCTTTCTCTACAGAACAAAGAGATGAAGATATAATTACCGGGTATGTCGAATTCTCACCCAAGTAGGGATACGTGATGTGGGTAGGTAGTTCTTTCAATTCCGAGCTCGCCTTCGTATCTTCTTTGACTGATGTATCTTGTACATCTTCCTCTGTTCCAGCAGTGTTGTTCTCCTTATGCAAGCTCTTAAGTGCTTCAACTTGCTCAGAAAATCAGATTCAGTTGCATCTACTTGCATAATGGAGTTGACCATGCAGTTCTCCAATGGATCCTCAGGTATTGTTCCTACTTCAAAGTTATGCACACATGAGTCAATAACATCCAAAAACTTGCAAATGCTTACCTCGTCCGGTCCCTTGAGTGCCTTGTAAATATTAAACATGACTTCTTCTCCTCCAACTCTCAATGATAGTTCTCCTCTTTGGACATCGATAAGTGCCATGCCTGTTGCTAAGAATGGTCTCCCCAAAATTAATGGAACATCTCCATCTTCTTCCATGTCTAGAACCACAAAATCTGCAGGGAAAATAAATTTGTCCACCTTCACCAGTACATCTTCAATTATCCCCTAGGATATGTAAGAGACATATCCGCCAATTGCAATGTGATCGTAGTAGGCTTTACTTCTCCAAGTCCTAAGCTCCTGAAAACAGATAAAGGCATTAAATTAATACTTGCACCTAAATCACATAATGCCTTATTGAATGTAAAACTACCAATAATACAAGGAATAGTAAAACTCCATGGATCTTTCAATTTTTGTGGTAGCTTCTTCTGGAGGATTGCACTACATTCTTCTGTGAGATTCACGGTCTCAAATTTCTCAAGCTTTCTCTTCCGTGCCATTATGTCCTTCATAAACTTTGTATAATTAGGCATTTGTTGCAACGCATCAACAAAAGGAATGTTAATGTGGATTTTCTTGAAAATCTCCAAGAATTTTGCAAACTGGTCATCTATGGCCTTTTTCCGGAAACGTTGAGGATATGGAAGTGTAGGCTTGAACATAGGAATCTTTTCAGGTAGCGTGGCTTGCTTCTCTTTTCAACTTCCTTAGGGATTTCAACCTGAATTTGAGTCTCCTCAACAGCTGGCTCATCAACCTGGCGGGTTCTACATCCCCAAGTTCCTTACCATTTCTCAATGGCACGGCCTTGCACTGCTCTTTTGGGTTCACTTCGATGTTGCTAGGAAATGTTCCTCTTTGTTGGTTGTTCATGGCATTAGCAAGCTGCCCAATTTGCACCTCAAGAGACTTCATCATAGCACCCATGTTGTTCATGCGACCCTCAATCATATCAAGCCTTGACTCATTCTTCTCAAGCCTCAATGCCGAGCTTTGAAAAAAATTACCCACCAAATCTTCAAATGATGGTTTACCTTCATTCTTTTGTGGAGCATATCCAGGTGGTGGAGTCAGGGCATTATTGTTGTTGGCATATGAGAGCTTATCATTATTGCGGAACCCTTGTTGGTACTGATTGTTTCGGTAGTTGTTATTGTTGTTGGGATATAGATTATTTATGAACTGAGCTTGTTCTTGGTCTGCTTCCCTTGACAACTCAATTCCAGCTATAGCTGCAGGCGATTCAATAGTGGGTTGTGCTCCTTCTTGGTCAGAGCTGCTGCCTGCGTGGTTAGTGCAGATAATTGTGCAGAAAGTGTACTAAAGTGATCAACCTCATACATACCTATGGGTTTCCTTGCCATTGCTCGCTCACTGGGCCACTGGAAGCTGTTGGCTGACATCTCCTCAAGTAATTCAAAAGCAGCATCTGCAGTCTTAGAAAATAGTGTTCATCCTGCTGCAGCATCCACAATAATCTTGGTCCATTCAACCCATTGTAAAATAACTAGATTTGCACCCAGTTTTCATAGTTGTGTTGTGGGCACTTCCTCAATAAATCCTTAAATCGCTCCTAGGACTCATAGAGTTGTTCAGAATCAATTTGTCTGAACGTATTGATTTCAGTTCTTAGTTGAGCTGACTTAGCTGGTGGGAAGAACTTCGAGAGAAATTTCGATGCCATTTCCGCCCATGTGCATATACCACCATCTGGAAGAGATTGTAACCAACTCCTTGCATGGTCCCTAAGAGAGAAAGGGAACAATCGCAGTCTCACTGTGTCTTCTGGAACACCATTCATTTTTACAGTATCAGCTATCTCCAAAAATATCCACAGATGCAAGTTGGGGTCTTCAACAACGGAACCACAAAACTGATTCTGTTGCACCATACTTATCAATGCCGGCTTAAGTTCAAAGTTGTTGGCATCGATAATCTGGCGAGCTATCCCAGAGTAATTGTTGTTGACCGATGGTTTGAAATAATCTCTGATAGCCATTTGAGGTTCAACATTTCTTTGTGGAGGTGGTTCGTTGTTGTCTCTATTTGAAGCCATTTCTATTAATTCCTCCCTTCTCATTTTTCTCAGTCTTCTTGCAGTTCTCTCGATCTCAGGATCAAACAACAACGATTCAGGAGTAGTATACTTTCGCATGCACTGCAAAATCTCAGAACAGACAAAAATCAATTCAAAGTAAACGGATAAAAGCTCTAAATTAAAACCAATATTAATTGGTACAATATCAGATTGACTAAATAAAACAATCCCCAGCAACGGCGCCAAAAACTTGTTGTGTAATAATCCTTCACCGCAAGCGCACAGTGGTCAAGTTTTAGTATAAAAGATGTCGAACCCACAGAGATTGAATATATAGTTAAATCTAAGTACTGAATTAAAATAATCTTTGCTTTATTTAGAGATTCGAATGGTTGAGTGTTTTATGCGAATAGTAAAAATCAATTAACTAACGATGATCAAATATTGAGTTGGAAAGGAATCACTTAGAGACGAATCTAGGAGTACGATTTCACTTGTTCATCCACTACACTTATCATTCCTTGATTTCAATATTATGGATTTTCCTAGTTTAATAGCCGAGAATTTTTATTTATTTTCTGCTCCCTCTCTCGAGTGTTAAGCAGAAGTAATCATCTAACATCAATCTTGATATCCTATTCACAACACCCTCTCTCGAGTGATAGATCACAAATATAACATCATTCAATCCATGGCCAGTAGATTAAAAGCATTAAGAACAGGAAAACATAAATAAACCATATGGAAATCCAAATACTTCAATCAATTCATAATAAGCGTAGATTCAAAACAAGCTACATCATCTCCTAGAAAATAGAATTAGCTCATGCTAGAATGAATTAAACACATAGACATGTTTAAACAATCCATAAACTGATAAAAGTTTAGAAATAGCAAACGATTTGGAAGCTATTCTTCGTTCTCCGATGAACGCTGTCGTCTCGTGATGAAATCTCTACTTTTTGCTCCGAGCCGTCGTCGTTTATTTTCTCCTTCTCCAACCGTAGCCTCCTTCTTATCTCTCTCTCAATGTGTGTTTCTGAATGTTCTTCGTCCCTTGGTAAATCCCTCTTTAAAGCGTAATTCTGATCGAAAACTAGCACTAAACCATGTAAAATAAGAAGAAATATAAGTGTATAAAATACACTTATCACCTTCCTATGACTTTTTACTTCTTCTCAAAATCTGCAATTCATGCAAAGATGTGAACACAATTGATATCATATACTAAAAGCTAGAACCAATAGAATCATTAATTTTAATGTAAAGTATACACTTTCCAGAACACTTGTGGTCTAGGTATTTCTTACAGTTTTGCGCCAGTGACCAGTAGTGAAAACATATATGCTCATCCAATTTTTGAGGTCGGAAACCATTTGTCTTTCTCTTCTTTATCCTTGAACCCAACAAGAAGAACATGTTTCTCCTTTTGATTCAACGACTCATGAGTTTTCAACATTTTTATCTTATGGTCAGTTGATGAAATATTGTCACACATATTTTATAATTTCTCAATAAGAGATATTATGCATACGCCATGCTCATGGACAGAAGCTCCATCTTGCACGTGAAATGAAAATAGCTCTTTTGAGGTCGTGAGTCTCAGTAATCGCGCTCATTCATCAAACAACATTTATAGGGTCGAAAAATATCAGCACTACGAGAAAATTTATCATATCTCTGTTGAAACTCATTCGAGATTGATGCTATCATATAACACTTAGTTACAAGATCATCCTCCCACACCTTCTCAAGTGTGGTGATGTTTTTATTAGACAACCCGGAAAGACTTCAACAAGAGACTTCCCATCAATGATATAGAACAAATTTTCAAAAGCAAACATTATTTTTAAATTTAATAGCCAATCGGAATTATTTGGTCCGGGTAATTTGTTTGCATCGAGACTTGACATAATCGGATTCACAGCCATTATAATATTTAGAATAAACAGAAAATATAAGAAAGCTGTTTGATTATTAATTAATTCAAAAACTATGGACTTTAGTTATTGAATGCTCTCACTGACGTCATGATACTAAATGTATATAACAATCCTAAGATATTTGTCTCGCGGTTGATATAACCCTCCATGAGCAGGACAATTATGCCTTCTCACGTCAAACAAACACATATGACATGACCAAAAGACCACACGTGGGTGAGTAGTCTTAAACACTAACATAATCGTACTAATTAAGTGGCAGTTAAGCACACAACTTTCTTATGCCAGATGCCCCCCACATGGGTGAGACAAGGCAATATGACACGAGTAGTGTCTCATGACTTAACTTTTGACGGAAGACAGGGAATAACAAACCCTTTTGAGCTCCTTTTATCAGTTTGATATCAAAAATTTGAATCATATTCAAAAGAGAATTTAGTTTATTTTAAAATCTCATCACTCGTTTGTTTGTTTGCATGGTGAGGCTAGAAACAGATACATTCATTGGATTTAATTTGTAATGATTATGTGTGTTTTAAAGGATAATTTGTTGCATCTGTTACCTAATCAAATTATTGTGTGAATGTAGGTGGACTCGAAGAAATTGAGCTAATAAGGGTGAATAAAAATTAAAAAATGCATTGGAGATGATAAGGAATCAAAGTGGACTAAGTAAAATGCATAAAAAAAGAAAAAGGACTCGCGATACATCGCCTAAAAAAGAGGAGATCGATCTCCTCGAACAGAAAATTTCAGCAACAAAAATATGCATCTCGCGATCGATTGGTAAAACGGAGTGATAGACTTCTCATCCGAAAAAAAAAGGAAAAAAATAACTAGCGATTAATCGCCAGTGAGCCGCGATCGATCGCCAGCAGAGTCCGAGAAATACAAGGAAACTTGATTTTTTGATATCTTTAGAAGATTTTTCCCTACCATATCAGCCCCCTACCCTATACACAAAAATTGGACCTCATATCAGTTTACAATTCATCATATTTTAGAGTTAGAATAATTTTCTCTCAATTGCGGAAGACGAATTTGAAGATGTCAAGGCACGGGACTGAAGTGACGCTCCGGAATCGTGATACTCTCTAGTAACGTTTTTCTTTTGTTGTTAATTATGCTTTTCATATGGATTTTGATTGTTTTACATTGAAGATGAGTGGCTAAACTCCTTGTGATTCTTGGTTAAGGAAGATAACACATTAGAGTTTACGACTCGTGAGATTACATTTTGTTTGTTGATTTTCATTTATTATCAATTATTTTTTCTTATTTTATTGATATGGTTGTGGTGTTTGATTGTTAGATTGATCACCCAACTATTTTTCATACAATCTAATGCTAAATTAAATGTCAAATACGGAATCGTTTGATCTCTCTAATTTACGAAACAACTAAGATAAATAAATTTTCGCTTGTGAGTTTGTTAAATTCTTAGCAAAAACACTTGACTAGATTAAACATAAACACTTGGATTATGTTGTTTAGCTTCATCGATCTCACTAGTTCTTATGCTATCATTGATTTTAATCATAATCCCTTGTATTTTGATTGATTGAATTGATAAGGGTTAAACTAGAATGCTTGGGCTACTTAACTAAATATAAGGTGGGATAGGACTTTAATTATTGGATTAAATGTACAACGATGAATATTCATATGGAAATTGAATCGTATGTGAAGATCGCTTATCGAGATAGTAAATCCCTATTGTAAAGTCAACCGAAAACCAAGAATCGCTCTTTTCTCATGATTTAATTCATCCTAGTTTAATTTTGCATATTAGTTTAATTTATAATTCTCTTAGATTTTGCATCATAGTAGTAATTCAATTGATTTCAAAACCCCCCTTTTATTTTGTTTTGCATACGTTAAGATATATCCTTCCTCGTGAGATCGATCCATACTCACGCTACTACATACATATTGCTATTAACTTGAGAATTGTTTACGTGATAAGCGCTACCATTGCCCGATCCAAACAACTATGTTTTATTCATGCAACGTCATACATACTAATAAAACATACAAACAAACATTTATCATACATTATATGCATAATAAAATAAACATGGATAATTACGATATTTTTCTAATTTATCCACATGAACCATAATGTGGATCCTAGGTATGTCTAGGTAATGCAGGTATGCAATGGAATCATATTACATTTTGGCTTCCATTATACAGGTCTTGATTCTTTGTGCCCCATCTTTAATCTCGATCTCCCGCTAATTCTAATGGTTATACATTTAAATCATGGGAACAAGAGACACAAATCCGGGTTGGGATACATCATAAAATAGAGGGAGCAGGCTCGCTTGCTCGATAACAAAAATCATAATTATAATGAAACAATAAATAATTAAACATTCACCTAAACACATCGGTCGAGGCTCGAAATCATCCACCATGCAATCACATCATATGTGATGCCTGAAATCTGATTATCTTGATTAAATTGAAGTTAATGTGATACTGCGGGATAATTATGAATGAGAATCATTTTGCATTTAGACGCAGTTTTGAGATAAATTGAGTGTGGTAAAATATTATGATTGAATCATTATTTTTGAAGGGATAAATGTTCGAGATGGATAATGTGATTTGGACTCGATTTTGGAGATAAACCGAGTATAGTTGGTTTATGTTGTAATGGTGAAATTCTCTTATGAATTGGTAATTTGATAAGTACAAGTAGATATATATTTATGTATTCAATGCTTGTCTGTGAGCATAATGATATGTGTATATGGGTTGTATAATTGTCTTTGACATTCCTCTTTTCAATTGGGTATTGCAAGGAATTTATTTAAGAGTATAATTGCATAATGAATTGAGGATATGATTAATGCATTATAAAGTGTATGCCTATGCGAATTGAGTTGTGTTGGGAATTGGGTTTACAGGGAATTCTGTCGAAACTTTTATAGAAGTAATGCCATAATTACAAAGCATATAAAGAGAATTCCCTAATTATATAATTTATACACTAATGACGATGATAAATGCACTAATGACAAGATTAGGATATGAGGTCCTACATTAGTGGTATCAGAGTAGTTGTTAGCTCTTTGGGTTGTTTAAGGGCCGAGACGTGTTTTAAGATAATTGAATAGCACATAATTTACGCATGATTGTGATTTTGTGTCAGTGTAACACGAATTTATACGCTTATGTGCATAATATGATTTGAGGTAATGGAAATTGGTGTTATTGTTGACCATTATGCATGCAGGATCTTATGAAATACGAGGAACATGATATTGAGAATAAGATGCCAATGAACATACGCACTGAATGTGGTACTACTATTGTGTTAGCAATGAATATTAATGTGCCGCTATTATGCTAGCAATGGATATTGTTGTACCAATATTGTGTTAGCGATGAATATTGTTTATATGTTTGATGACATATGACATATTGGCCTTCTTGGGTAAAATCCCCTCAAGGACTGAATTGTCATGTACCAAACAGAGTGGCACCGAACGGGATGAATACCGAGCACAAGGTAGCCAAACAGCTGTTAAACCCTCCTCGGGATTCTAGTCAAAGATTAGCAGAAAACCCGGTGATATCCAACAAATTAATCGGTGGGGATAAATGTGCATTAATGGGGTGCGGATTTTGTGGAGATACTCTCCACATTACTGCCACAATCTAAGGAGACGGGTTCCTAAACTTTCCCGCCAAGTAAACACAGGAATCGAGCCTATAAATACCCGCTGAGAGTCTCATTTGAAAGGTTGGTCTTTTTATGCATAAAAGACTCCAAAGATAGCATACTTATTCTGTTCGGTCATCTCTGTTATTTTTTCAGATATTCTTGTGTAATAATTTTGTGGTCATATATTGTGTCCAAAGTCCTGTAATAAATCGAGATTGTGATAGTACAAATTATACTAGACTAGGTCCCGTGGTTTTTCCTTCAATTCGAGGGTTTTCCACGTAAAAATCTTGGTGTCTTCCCTTTATTTTTCATAAACACTTGATTCTACCAAATACGTAAAAATAATGGATCACATCAATGTTGATTTCAGATAGCAGTATATGTACACACCCATATTATTGTTCATTGGGTACATTATGTAGGACCAAGAGGATATTGGAATGGTCCAGGAGGACGAGGTATCGAGGTAAACCGTTTCATTTGGTTTAATATGTTGGTATATGTCAATTATAGTTATCTTTGTTGATTTAAATTGATTTATAATCAATTATGCATGTAGAAGAGTTGAGAATGAAATTTAAATGAAACATAGTATCGATATGTTCATTTATTATTGTGGCGGCAACAAGATAACAGTGTGGTAATGATAATCATTTTGAATGATATTTATTTTGTGAAAGCATGATTGTTTTGTATATTCTGAGATTTATGATTTGTTAATCATATTATGTTACGTTGAATGTAGTCATGGGTGAATGAGATTAATGAATATGTCACGGGATGACATGGAACATCACCGGAATGTCATGGGATAACTATGAATGTCATGAGTGGACATGTGATCATTGTGAACGTCACAGATTGACATGGAACTATCGTGAATGTCACAAATCGGTATGAGGTTATGATATTATCTCTGATGTATAATGACAGTAATGATAAATAATCATGTAATGATTAATGACGAGTTAGACACAATGTGACGAACAATATAATAATGTCATTATAAGAATACATGTAATATGTGAAAATTCACAATTAGATGACTTATTATGTTGCGAAGTTGAGGTAGTAACTGATATGCATATAAGTGATGATATATGCATGTAGTAATTACTAATGGATGTTCTAGTAATTACTTGGCATCAGATATTGGTTAGATGATGATATACGTTGAGACTGATGTCTAAGAATTCATAAATACTTATTACACTATGATGTGTTATCCATTCATGAAATAGTACTATAACATTGAATACTGCTGAATTAAGGACGAAAATGAGTTACGTTGTAATATGAAGTTGATTTCATATTGAATGTAATCACATAGGTATGTGATAATATGTTGTAACATGATAAGTATAGAAATGTGCGAACTCCTGACACATGGACATACATATCCTTGACATTATGAATATCAATAGTGTGTAAATGACAAGGTGCATGATTATGATATGTGTACATGATAGAGAATTCTCTAAGAAAACGTTTAAAACGAAAGAAAAACTAAGACGGTGTGTACGTATGCTTATGGATGAGTACGAATCCAAATGTGATGTATTATAATAGGTAGTGCGTTGACACTAATCCACAATTATAGATAATAATGGATTGCTGGTAATGAGTAATGATATTGATCGAATGAAAGAGTTGCCGATGTAAATTAGACAAAAATATGTTCTATGTAAGATCGTTATGAGTTTGTTATACTAATGATGTATTGAGGGCATGTGATAATTGAAATGTGGCATCGTGTAAGATGCAATGTCTACTGGTACGTAATGAAAGAACATGCATATGTGGTAAAAAGAGTTGAATGGTCTTATAAGAGTTGTCTAATACTGAAAACCCAGTAAACAGTGAAACGTCGTGTTGTTTGCATGATAGTTTAAAAGTGATGACTTAGAGGAGCAATATGGCTGTGAAATTTAACATGTTGAGGTATATGAGTGAAGCTAACAAAGGTTTGATTGTTTATATCACAAAATTCATTATGCCCTAGATCTAAATGAGATACATGATTATGTATTTAATGTGACCAAGGGGGTTAGCGATGTCTATGGACATGTATATGTGATTTGAGAGTTTAAATATTCTTGCAAGAACTCTGTATAATATCGAAATCCAATGAATATTAATGAACGAAGTATTGTTAATTTATAATTTGGAATTTATAATTGATATGAAAGTATGAATACTACCTTATGAGATGGTAATGCTGAAATAGAGTATGAATTTGATTGTTATACATTTTCAAAACTCCGAGGGTCACGTTTCATATGTGGAACGTCCTGTTCAGACTCTGGTTTGGACAGATCGTATGATTGTCCCGTAAGATGTCTTTGATGGTATATCAAATTTATCTTTGACACCTCGGATAGGTGTGTGTGTGTGTGTTTGAATTTGGAGGGCAAAATTTTAGTAGGAGGGGAGAATTGTGATGCCTGAAATCTAATTATCTTGATTAAATTGAAGTTAATATGATAATTAAGGGATAATTATGAATGAGCATCATTTTGCATTTAGGCGTAGTTTCGAGATAAATTGAGTGTGGTAATTATGATTGAATCATAATTTTTGAAGGAATAAATGTTCGAGATGGATTATGTGATTTGGACTCGGTTTTGGAGATAAATCGAGTACATTTTGTTTATGTGATAATCATGAAATTGTCTTACGAATTGTGAAATTTATTATTAAGATAATTATGAGTTTGAAATTGTGTGGTAATAATTGAAATTGAACAATAATTATGAGATTGGAGATGAAAAATTACTGGGTAAAATTTGTAATATGGATTGGGGGACTAACTTGATAAAAGATGATAATAACTATTAGCTACACACATGAAACATACTAAAACCCTTTCTCCTCCCCTTTTTCAATCGGTTACCTCCCCCTTTTTCCTCAAGAAGTTGTGATTCTTTCATGTCGCACAAGGTTAGTGCTAGCATGAAGATTGTTGTTTTGTTGAGCTAATCACTTGGTTAAGATTATGTTAATTTCAATGATGTATCTTTGTTGGGTAGAGTTTGAAGGGTTGAGTTTTGTGGATAGAATGAAGGAATATGATGTTTATTATGTGTTGTGGTTGAGGTATTGAAAGAAAATGGTAAGGGGTGTGAGTGTAGAGTGGCTGACATGCAGGAAAAATGGCGATTTCTCACTTTTTACAGAACCCAGCAATCGATCGGAAGGGATCCCACGATCGATCGCACAACGTTAAAGCCATTTTTGGGTGATGAACAATTCCCGCGATCGGTCGCGGAGGGTCAAGCTTTTGAAATTTTTAATTGTTGAGGCTCGCTATCGATCACAAGCTGCAAAGTTTTGGAGAATGAATGTTTTGTTGGGATTTTGGGATGTAGTATTTTATGATAGATTCACATGATAATTATAATATTCTGGGGGAAATCATTAGCAATGAAATAAGGTCATATATGATGAACCTTAAAAACGTATATACTACTTGCTTGAGTTAATGGATAACTCGAATGAATAAAGGGTTAAACGAGATTGATTCTAAGGGTAGAATTATATTGAATTTATGTGATTGATTTTATTTGGAGGCATGACATATCTGTATGATAGATGATGAAGATTGTTGAGGATTATTAATGAGAATTGGTATTGACTTGATATTTGATTTAGATATTTTACAAGCCTCTGGATGTCGAGAGTGTCTTGATCATGTCGTCGACCTTAAGGTACGTGTGTCGTACGAGTATAGACAAATATATTATTGTTACGCTTAACGGATAATATATCCTAACTGTGTTTGAATTAATACGTAAAGACGTACAATCATTTGAAATGATATTTGTTGATATAATTGTTGAATAAGATGTGGACAAATGTTTGAGATCATCAATGAATGGTGTTATGAATGATTGTTAAGCCGCTATTGAGCATGCAGGATTATGGTGCCGCCGCTGTTGAGCATGCGATGAGTTATAGTACACTTGCTATTGAGCGAACGCTGTGATGTGATGAGATATGGCGACTAAATTGATTACTAAAATGTATTTGATTTCAGTAAATCATTATAGTAATTGTTGAGTTGTTATCGATATTAGAACTGAAGGTTTATGCATATGGGTACAGTAAATCATTGTTATGATGATTTAATTGATTTTAGAGTTTATGATTTTGGATATTGTGAGACATGAACATAATGGGAGATCTCATACGATTAGGGTATATTCAGGGAGTATATCCTTAATTTAAATTATTATATTCTCTATATTATGAATTGTGTAGTTGATGATATTGTGATTATGTTTTGGTGTGCTCACCCCGTGTGGGGGGTGTTTCTGTTGATACGGAGAACACAAGTGTGATATTGGTAGTGGAAATGAGTTTGAGAATGATGATGCTCATAGGAATGATGTACCAATATTGGTATTGGTAATGTGATAAGTACAAGTAGATATACATTTATGTATTCAATGCTCTTTTGTGAGCATGATGATATGTATATATAGGTTGTATAAATATCTTTGACATTCCTCTTTTCAATTGGGCATTGCACGGAATTTATTTAAGAGTATAATTGCATAATGAATTGATGGTATGATTAGTGCATTATAAATTGTATACATATGTGAATTGAGTTGTGCCGGGAATTGGGTTTACGGTAACTTATGTAAAAAAATTTATAGAAGTAATGCCATAATTACGAAACATGTAAAGAGAATTCCCTAACGATATAATGTATATACACTAACACCGATGATACATACACTAATGACGTGATTAGAATATGATGTCCTAAATCATATGAAATTAAACATTAAACTAAACAATTACATCATATGTAATTGCACTAAACATCACATTAATTAAATCAAATAATTAATTTATTCTATCGTTTTCCCACTAATCGTATCATTAATGAAAATAAAATTAACAAACTAAAAAAATAATTTAATTTAATTTCAAATTAATTAATCTTCAATTAATTGGTAAAATCACTATTTTACTTTTTAACCATCATATTAATCAAAAATAAAATTAATAAACCAAAAATATTTTAATTTAATTTTCAACTAATTAAATTTTTAATTAATTGGCAAGATAAATATTTCACGTTACAATCATAATATTAGTTGAAAATAAAATTAACAAATTAAATCAAAAAATTTCACTTAATTTCCAATTAAATTTTCAATTAGTTGATAAAATTTCTATTTTACCTTTAATAAATTAAAAATGTTATTTTTAATAAATTAAGTATTATGACTTATCACGAAAAAACATCTAAAATCACCCAAAATATTTATGAACTCCAAACCAATTTGGATCCAAAATTAAAAATTGAATTTTCCACAAATTTTAGCCCACCCAAAACAATGTTCGAAAGTGGGTTGGCCTAAATTTAATTTTTTAAAAATTTTATTGGGCATGTTCTGCTTGGGGCGAGCATGACTTTTTTTTTTAATTTAAGATTTTAGACCGATTTGAAAATAAGGCCTAAACTCTTTTTAAATTTTGAATTGGGCTAGGGTTTGAAACCCTAGCCCAAAACCGTCACGCACTGTACAACGTCTTCAAGACGATGAACAATATCATCCTCCATGGCTGAGCTTTGCAGCAAGCCACACGCAGACTTGTCGTGTTCGAGTCATCAAGCAATTTTTGTATGGTGTCTGACACACTGCTCCGTGTTCGAGTCAGCCTTGTCGTGAATCTCCCAACTCGGCGCAAGCCCACTGGTTTCGCGATGAGATCCGGCTAGTCACGCAACCCTTCGCTGGAAGAGCACATGGCGAAGAACTATGTCCATCGGTGCACCGTCACACACTGGTTTCTGTGAACCGCCGGACACCGGCCCTCCAAGGAGACGATCGGACGTCGGAACATTTTCCAGCCATTCGGTTTTTCGAATCTCGTTAAAACTCTTTTTAATCAATTTCTATATTTTTTCGGATTCTAAAATTTCTGAAACCTCAAACATGATTAGTATTATATGGAAACGATTTAATAAAATTAATTGCCAAATATATGAATTAAAGCACAACATGACTCTGATACCACTGCTGGGTTCGCCCTCGGTGGGATTCAAGCGCAGCGGAAATATTTAAAGATCTAAATCCGGGGACGATCGATCGCGTCAGCTTCATATATAACATGCAGTTATCAAATATAGGTGCATGAAAAGAGATTACCGATAAACATTGGAATTAATATGTATGTTGTATTCCATCGAGTCCAATCAATCTGACCACATCTACAAGCCCAGCACAAGTGCTAGTTTGATGTCGGCCTTTCTATCAGAGAGTATTGATTGTCTAGTTATTGGTTCTTTAATATAGAGACATAAGCGATATATTTATAGTGGTGAATGAAACCTGGATGGGCTTTGGGTGCATAAAACTCAACATGTCAACTATTGGTTTGCAGGGCACATATACTAACAGTTTCATCAAATGGTATTTTCCCGAAAAAAATTATATATTTGATATTATGTATATAGACTGGTAGACTATAAGTATGGGGGTGGACTGCCCTTTAAGTTTCGGCTGAATATGATAACACTATGTTTATCGCCTATTTGTTCTGTAGGATTATATAAGGAAGAAATTTGTTGACAAATAATCCGAACTCACAAGAAAAACATAATTTGAATTTTAGTTTTGGTGTTTTACGTTTTTCTTATTGGTCTATAAATGCGCCATCCAATACCATTAGGTTATTCATGTCAATTCATTACATCCTCCAAGAACATGATTTGGTTTTTTTAAAAAAAAAACTCTTACAGAATATTCAAAGGCAAAGATAAAAAATTTGGAACATTGTCCAAAGCAGGGAACTTGAATCATTTTTGTGACTTCCAAATAGATCAAGAAAAGGAAATACAAGTCAACCTTATCATTCCAATAGCCTCTTTTTGACTTTCTCATGCCGCGACTCTTCTTCCGTTGAGCGAAACTGTCTTATATCAAAGACATAGCAAATATAACTACAATTCATCTTGCAATATTTAACTACGCTTTAACCCTTCTTCATGAAGTAAAAAATAAAACGATACTTGATTCTTAATTGCTAACTTCGTCTGTAAAAGATTGGATTCTCAGATGGATTCTTAATTGCTAACTTCGTCTGTAAAAGATTGGATTCTCAGATGGAGCAAATGCTGAATTTCCACTACAGTAAACTATTGGCCTTTCCTTAGATCACAGTTTGAGTTTTCCCATTGCCAAAGTCATAAAGCTTGACAACTTGATAATGCCAAATTGAGCGGGGGTTTGGCGTACTACTGGTACATATGCAATACAACTATGACATGGCTAAATGTGGATTTGTCAAAGAAAGGTGTTGCAATATTGTCAAGCGCGGAACCAAGAGTTTAATTCAGGGGTATGAAATTTTTAATAAATATTAGGGAATAAAGCATAAATTTCATTCTATAAAAACATTAAAAAATTTGGGATTGCTGTAAGCCTTGAAATAATGTTGATTTAATATGATTGGAATAATGTAAATTAAACTGTATAACCAAATATGCTATGTTATAAGTTATCAACCTTGAAGTTATATATGCATGTATTCAAAAGCAAGATATTCTGTTTGAATTGAACATTTTCATTAAAAAACGTACTTTAATTATGTGATTTATTTTACAAACTGAAGTGTAATAACAAAATAAAGACAATCACGATGTTAAAAGTTTCACAGTGTTTGAATAAATGTTACTAGTGATAAAAAGCTATTTATCTTATTCAATTTTGTAATATGCATGCAGTGTAACCTTTAATATTAAGTTGTCCTATTGTCACATAATTTTTTTACGACTTTGATAAATTGATACAAGATAGGTTACCGGTTACGAAGAACATGTATGTAATAAATATTTATGAAGAAATTCCGTAGCTAAAAGTACAAAATATTTCAGTTTCATTATTATAAATAATAATTTCTACATTATACAGTTTTACATCGGCACCAATCTGAACAAATAGTCTAATAATATATAAGACCAGCTGTATATGGAATGCCGGTGCGGGGGATCCAAGATTCACCTTCTAGAAGCTCCAGGATACTAAACTGTTTTACAGCTCCTGCATCCTGTTCCAAAGCTTTGTAACCTGTCCAGTTCACTCTGTGGCTTGTATCAGATCCAGGACCCCTGTTCTTATACTCCATGTAGGTGAGCTGATCAGTGGGATTACCGGGCCATTTCTCCCATCCAGCTGGGTTGATGATGGCACCTAAGTATGATTCCATGACAACCACCGTGGAGTAGTTGAACCAAGGTCGGCCAAGATATGCCACAAACTCTGGAATTTTCGGCTCAAGCCCTGGAGCCACCGTGAAGGATGAATTCTGGAAGACAAAGGCACTATAGGTGGTTGGGGCCTTTTTCCCTTGGGCAGTGAAATATATCAGATTTGGTGCCCGGGCAAAAACATTGCAGCTCTGAAATACAGCTGTAGCATCTCCAAATATGAAGTCTACGGTGCCATAGATATCACATTCTTTGAAGAGTTGTTTACCCAATTTAGCATATAATGTATCTTGGTATCCTAAGAATGTACATTTGTAAAATGCACATTTTTCGGCCTGACTGACGACGGCAACAGCCTGGGATCCTGGTCCGGCAGAGTTCTCAAAAGTTATGAACTTTGCTACAAAACCATTGCCGAAAATAGCTGATAAAACAAAAGAAATATATTTTATAAAACTTATATATCATGGTAATTCAAGTGGAGAAAAGAATTTTAAGAAAACTTTGAAACTATACTCACTAACTGTGCCGCTGGAAAAAGTTCTAAACTCTGGAGCATGGCGATTCATTGTGATGTTGGTCACCCCAGCTCCATCACCGACAAACACAATGTTGGTTAGGTTCGCAGGTATGACTACGTTTTCTACGTAAACTCCTGCCTCAATGTGTACATAGAACATTTCGGCACTGTATGTAGGAGCCGCATCCAACGCTTTCATGATTGTCGTGAAAGCCCCTGGACGAGTTTTTGAAACTGTTATGTTGTACTGTACCTCCACCCAAGGCGTGGTGGAGGTTTGGCGACGAGAAGATGACTGTTTCTTTGAAAAATAAATTGAGACACCACCCATCACTCCCATCACAACAAGGAATGCAATAACGAATGCCTTAGAACTTCTCGACATGATTATATTTTTGAATTGGAGAGAATGAAAAATGAGTTAGAGACAAAGAGCGATATAGAACAGAACAAGAGAAGAGGAAGAGTAGTTGTGCGAAAACATGATATGACATTGTGGCTTTTATAGACTTAAAAACTGTACATTAAAAAATAAGTCATTTCTTATGTAAATGGTGTATGAAATATTTACATAGCTAAGCTTGAATACAAGAAATAATTGCATGCATGCAATAAAATATTTAGCGGAAAAGGTTACAATGTTTAATAATTTATATTCATTTTCTAAAACTTAACTTTATTCACTGAATGGACATTCAATGGTATATATACATACATATATATATATATATATATATATATATATATATATATATATATATATTCCTGACCAACATGATAATTCAATTCACTTTAAAGTAAAAATTATACAAGCTTATAACATATAATAACGATTTAGGACAATTGAAAGTCATGCAATTAATAATTTTCAAGTAAAAAATGTTTATTAACTTCAAATAATGAAAACATTACAACTCATATCTGACTCGAGAACTAATAAATATTCATATGTGCATCTGCTGTGATTCGCTCTACCATTGAACTTTTTAGTATGCTCTTTAAAAGTTGTGTCCTAGTCTTTGGCCAAGTTTGGCATCTGTATTCTTTGCTAGTTTTCGTCTGGTTTATTGTGCTTGTGGGCTTCGGATGGCCCTTTATTGTCTTTGTTGTTAATTAATATAATTCAAGTTTCAGTTCAAAAAAAAAAAAAAAGAGTGTACACTATGTATACGTCTAGATCCACATACATACACGTGATGTATGTAAATATAATCATCATGGCATCAAGTAATTTGTCTCATAATTATGTTTTAAAAAAAAATGTCTCATAATTCCTTCTTGAAGTTGTACTTTTTATAGAAATTACTATTTTTTGAAGTTATAGAATAAGATGTAGTTTTTCTGTATTTTTATAATTATAAATTATCAATATAAATGGTTTATGGCAGCATAGCATGCACGTTGATTCATATTGCCTTTTCTAATTTAACTCCCGAATAATAATGTATTATCGACAATGAGGGCAATGACATATTGAGTAGTCACTCAGACTCCTATAATGACCAGAGTTTCAGTCTCCTCCATTCCATATTTACGATGGTTAAAATAATAATAATAACAATGACGTGTCCTCTCAGAGGCGCTATTCTCCCGAGTGATTCCCACGATCAAATGAACCTCTACTAGAGCTATTTGCTTCTGATATATGTGTTGTCTGTATGTATAGTAGAGGAATTTTATGTGGTTGTGGAGTTGCTGAGTTTCTTTCCCGGTGAGTGGTGCCGGGTTTGATAGGATATCCAAATGGAACATGTTTTATCATAGTCTTGTCATTCGACTATTGATCATGGCTTGTTAGGAGTGAACTTCCAATGAATTGCTTGATGCAAAGGCTCATGTTTTCCGGTGCAATGGCTAATGGTATAGTCCTCTTATTTTCTATCATTAGAATAAGTGGCAACATATCACCTTAATATTAAAAATAAAAATTATTTTTGTCTTTTGTCGGCCTAATTCTTCTCTTCTTGACTAGATATCGGTACTCTTTAATTGTAATCCCAAGTCCTCCTTATATGGAAACTCCTGCTTTATGTACAATGGCTAGTTCTCTACGTAATCTTGGCTTTATGGGAGAAGGCATTCTGCCTACTTCAATCCCATTTCAAAGTTATTATATATAGTAACGATTTTTGTGTAGCAAAACACTGAAAGTATACGTGAGCTATTATATATAGTAGTAATAACCAAAGTGTCAATAGGGAGTTGTTGGGTGGTGTGTTTTGGGATAGGGTTGCAAGGCTAAGTGTTATAACCCAAGAGGTTACTTTAACCCTATGAATTAATGATAGTATAAATAAGAGCGTTGTGGTTATTTTCAAGAATTATATTTGCAATACATTTATGATTTATTTGTTCACGAAGATGGGCTGATATATACATAAGACAATGGTTTAACACTTTCAACAAACACTATTATCAATAGGATTAAATAATCATTAAATATTAAATTGAATAACTTGAATTTTGTTGGATGAAAATTTATCAATTCTATGGGATCCTTTTTTATAATTTATCCAATCGGTATATTTTCTTTGGTTGAATTTGTAATATTTAAAAATTAATTAATTAAATTAATATTTTAGAAAGTTTAAACTTATTTAAATATAAATCTTAGACAACAAAAAACATATATTACAAATTAAATAATATCATCAACAAGCATGGTACTACTTATTTTTGCTATTTAAAAAAAAATTAAATGTGGTATATTGTAAGCCTAACACAAAAGGATGGTACAAAAACTACCCCATAAATAGCATAATTATAATGGCTTATAAATTAATAAATTGATATGGAAAGTCATCTTACTATATATTTATACACACTATTTTAAGTAAAAAACTAATTATATATAATGTTATATTAAGGAAAAGGAGTGTAATTGTAGGGAAGAAAAAAAATCTAAAGGCAGTCTGGATTATGCAACTCATTTCTTGAAATTCAACTTGCTATTATTTTCCAAAAAAACTTATTATTTGTTGTGCCAGAATACTCAAAATAAAGTGAAAAAATCATACACACACAAGAACATGAATATTTACGTGGTTTGGCAATTGCCTACGTTCACGGGAAGTAAACAACAATATATTGAATATTGTTTAGGAGTGAACTTCCAATGTATTACTTGATGCAAAGGCTCATGTTTTCCAGTGCAATGGCTAATGGTATAGTTCCCCTATAATGTTATTTTCTATCAATAGTATAAGTGGCAACATATCATCTTAATATTAAAAATAAAAATTCTTTTTTGTCTATGTCGGCCTTATTCTTCTCTTCTTGACTAGATATCGGTACTCTTTAATTGTAATCCCAAGTCCTCCTTATATGGAAACTCCTGCTCTTATGTATAATGGCTGGTTCTCTACGTAATCTTGGCTTTATGGGAGAAGGCATTCTGTCTACTTCAATCCCATTTCAAAGTTATTATATATAGTAACGATTTTTGTGTAGCAAAACACTCAAAGTATACGTGAGCTATTATATATAGTAGTAATAACCAAAGTGTCAATAGGGAGTTGTTGGGTAGTGTGTTTTGGGATAGGGTTGCAAGGCTAAGTGTTATAACCCAAGAGGTTACTTTAACCCTATGAATTAATGATAGTATAAATAAGAGCGTTGTGGTTATTTTCATAGAAAAGGAAAAAAAGATAAGATTTTCCTAACTGGTCGTTTCTACAATGACATATCTTTATTCAGAATCAGTGGAGTAGCTCATGTATCTTAATTAGTCATTTTCTAATACATTTGATTCCAACTTAAAACCAATTAACAATGAATGAAGTAGTTTATATTAAAGAGCTAATATAGTTTATAGTTTCCTGACGTGGGATAACTCTTAACAGGTCATTTCTACAATGACGTATCTCTTTCGAATCAGTGAATGAAAATTCAAATTAGCTATACTTATAAAAGTGTGTGTTTACAATGACATTACTGACATAGTTTTGAACGTTTGATTGGTCATTTTCTAAGCCATGTTGTTGTATCTTCACTTTAACGTCGTCTACGAATATATATATTATATGTTTACAAACACAATGTTAAAATAAATATGCAACTATGCTTTAAAATGTTTCTATTCAAACATAATTAATATTTATAGGATTGATGGTATTTAATTATAAAATATCTCAAGGAAATATCTGCTCCGCATAATAATGCAAGAGGCTCTGGTGATGTCATATGACATCATTTTGGTGAAACTTTTTTCAAAAACCAAAAAAATAGCATCTCTCACACTTTTATTGAAATCTTTTTTTATTGTTAGAAATGTTTATAGCTCATCCCCATTTTTCTGAATATTAGTTTCATCCACTTCTACCTCTTAGCTATTGGACTCTCGCTTTTGTTGAAAATCGTCAACAAAAATTTTATGACATACACCATCACGTTTGTTCATCTCAACTATTTTCATGTTTGTTTCATCTCAACTATTTTTAAAATTCAAATCTGGAACAAGATTTCTTTTGGGTTATGATGAATGAAAAGAAGTTACACACCCAATGCGTGTGCGTAGGCTCTAGTATATGTTTACACACACATTGATGGTATTACCCTCGATGTGGATTATTTACAAATGTATGAGTTAGTTACAGTGTACCAAAAATATCCAACAACTTGTTAATTTTAGAAGTATTTGGTTCCCAAATGGAAAATTGATCTAAAAAGGATTTGGTGCTTCACAAAATAGTCAATATTTTGTTGAGAGAATTGACCAATTTGAGGGAAAATTGGACACATGCAATGCACATTCTCTTTAATTATTAATGATGAATTAACATCAGGAATCAAAATGTTTGAAATTCAGAAGTCGTGGATCTAATTTAACAAACTGCAAAAAAACTAAAATAATTTTAGAGTCAAATTAAAGGGAAGAAAATAATAATCCTCCGAATGTACCTTTAGAAAAGTAGCTTGGAAGAAAATATTTGCATTGTAATTAATTTAGTGGAGGATTTGATTGTATTTTTTTTATTACAATTACAACTACATGGGTGGCGGAATGTGATATCATCGACTTGAAAACATACCTCTTTCATTAAGGAAGATGATTATGTCACTACAACCAAATAATGGTGACAGATTTGATTGTATTAGATATTAGACCTTAGTGATTTTTTACCGAACTAATAAAATTGCTGCATTTTTTCTTTTTATATTTGTTTGTATAGCAAAGATTTCTGATTTTCTCAAGCAAAAATACAGGCATCTCTGCCTATTAACAGTTGGTAGAGTCTTGAGTTTATGGTGTAAAATTTGTTATTTTATATTAGATGTTAGATCATGAGAATGTATTGAGAACAAATGGTTGCTCTAATACCACTTGTTGATGATCGATGGGGGAGTCAATTTAGCTGATACATGGTGAAATAACACTTCAGTGAGGTTGACTGCTGAGTTGTAATAGTTCTAGTTCTTGAAGTGGTTACATCGGGAGATTAGATCGAGTTTGATTTACAAACCAAGCGAAAGCCATTCAAACTGACATGCTCTGAAACTTATTAAACAAAGGTAAATACTCAAAACATGCTAATAAAATCATACATGCAGTAGGATAATAAGAATATAAAGTAAATATACACAGAAATCATACATGCAGTAGGATAATAAAAATCTATTCGAAGGTAATATAATCATTCAACGTCTCCCTTTCTTCCACCGAATGGAATGATTCACTAGAGAACTTTTATTCAAACACTCAGTTGTATAAGTTCACTTCAAAAGAGTATCATCTCTATTGAAACTTATAGCATCCTACTACTCAGCAACAATTCTTTTCCATACAAGTTCTCGTCTCGTCTAACGGTTTGAATTAAAAGAAAGTTTCCCTCATAGCCGCTTACGCCCCTTTCAAAGAGACTGAAGGACGATTCTCTGACGGTTCACCAGGGCCTCTTTCCTCCTCCCTTTTCTGCTCACTGGCAAGGCCTTCGGTGTTTATGTTTAAGCGCACGCCAGAGTCAAAACAGCTTCAGCCAAAAATGGACTAAGGACAGAAGCAAGCCATTGTACTTCTAGGGGAGGGTCTAACATAGCTTCAAGAGCTCGACCGAAAGGAAAAAAAACCAAATGGGATTTCGTGATCTGTCCTGGGTCAAATTCCTCGTAGTGAATGAGGCTCGTAGAGAAAGAGCCCTCTACCGATGGCCTAACAAGCTACGAAGTTCTTTGAAAGGCCTCTCTAACCGTGAAAAGTGGTGGGTGCCCACTAACGGCCATTCCTGGCTCGGCTCCGATAACGCAATTCCGGGAGGAGTCGGTAGTTGGGCACTTTTAGGCCATCCATCATATAGGGCTACTTCCATATAGGGGCACTACTGGAATATAGACCGTAGGCTTTGTTTCATTAGGGCAAATCGTCTTTAACTCTCAATCTGTTCGGGCACAAGTCTAAAAGTTAAACAAATCATTATTTACAGTTATGTTCATTGGGTACAAATGATAGTGTTTGGGTCGCACAAATGATCATATAAATGATATGATATTCTATTAAATGATGGTGCATATATTTGGGATATATTCTTTATTAAGCTGATCTACCTCTAAAATTTCTTGTGGATCGATCTCTCCGAAATATATCTTTGATGATTTGATATTAATGAGATCGTACGTCTCTCCCAACACATAAAAGTTTGTTATTTTACTATGGAGAACTTTTTAATTTATATTATATACATAAGACAATGGTTTAACACTTTCAACAAACACTATTATCAATAGGATTAAATAATCGTTAACTAATAAATTGAATAACTTGAATTTTGTTGGATGGAAACATATCTATTCTATGGGATCCTTTTTATAATTTATCCAATCGGTATATTTTCTTTGGTTGAATTCGTAATATTTAAAAATTAATTAATTAAATAAATATTTTCGAAAGTTTAAACTTATTTAAATATAAATCTTAGACAATAAAACATATATTACAAATTAAATAATATCATCAAAAAGAATGGTACTACTTATTTTTGCTATTTTCAAAAAAAAATTAAATATGGTATATTGTAAGCCTAACACAAAAGGATGGTACAAAAACTACCCCATAAATAGCATAATTATAATGACGTATAAATTAATAAATTGATATGGAAAGTCATCTTACTATATATTTATACACACTATTTTAAGTAAAAAGAGGTAATAGTAACTAATTATATATAATGCTATATTAAGGAAAAGGGGTGTAATTGTAGGGAAGAAAAAAAATCTAAAGGCAGTTCTTGAAATTCAACTTGCTATTATTTTCCAAAAAAACTTATTATTAACTTATCATAGTACAATTATCAATACAAACATCAATTCAAATATAATTTAATAAAATGTACAAGATAAAATTTATATCGTTGGACCTTCAAAATAAAACAAAATTGTTACCCTCGATGTGGGTTATCTGCAAATGTAGGAGTTAATTATTGTTTATGGTTCTATTGTTTACAGTCAATACCATTTTAATCTCTTATATTTGTGATATACCAAAAATTCCCTTAACTTATTAATTTTAGACTTATTTGGTTTCCAATATTGATTTCTCTTTAGAAACTAATGGAAAATTGATAAAAAAAAGGATTTGGTTCTTAAAAAAAAGTTACATTTGAGGAAAAA
The DNA here is from genome assembly GCA_907163345.1 of Haberlea rhodopensis. Lineage (NCBI taxonomy): Eukaryota > Viridiplantae > Streptophyta > Magnoliopsida > Lamiales > Gesneriaceae > Haberlea > Haberlea rhodopensis. The sequence continues at coordinate 27,897,926 of CAJQUN010000003.1, read as the reverse complement.
TTAGGCACTTCCAATGCACCTTATGTTTTCAGTCAATTATTAATGTTGAATTAAGATACAATAATAATAATAATTAATTGTTTAATCTCAATGAATTATAGTAGCTACATGAACCAAATAAATAATCAAGTCTGGTTTGTGCAAATGACTCAGTCTTCTCCACATGCTTCTTTCGGTTAACATATCTTCGTTAATCCCTTTGAACTCTAAATCTTTGTGTATAACTTTGAATCATGTCTTTTTCGGTCGTCCCCCTTACTCTCGTGAAAGGGTCTGAACTTCATGAACTCTACTCGACCCACATGTGCATTGTTAGGCATACGTCGTACATGATCAAACCAGTGTAAACATTTTTCTTACATCTTCTCTTCTATACAAGCAACACCTAGTTGAGCTTCAATGTGTTCGTCCTTATTTATCCCTTTTGCTCTCACTATACATCCAACCGATCATACATATTTATGCTACACACATGGATACCTCTTGACCATCGTGTGTAATAACACTGGAATCCCAAGGTGCCCGACCACTAAATTTACAATCTAAGTAGTCTATTTTAGACATACTTAGTCTAAAACTCTTTGATTACAATATCTCTCTCCGTAACTCAAATTTAAATTCTTATAAGTTTCTTCGCGGTTTGTTAAATTAGATTCCACGACTTCTGAATTTCAGAAAATAACTAATGGGAGTTTGGACATGTGAAAGAATTAGACGAACATCAAACAATAAGAAAAGACGTAACTCTTGATATTCAACTTTCTGTTATTTTCCAAAGCTAGATATTATTAACTTATATCATATTATAATATTATAATATCTAAAAGCTTTAACATATTATAATAGCAAAACACTGAAAGTATACGTGAGCTATTATATATAGTAGTAATAACCAAAGTGTCATAGGGAGTTGCTGGTTGGTGTGTTTTGGAATAGGGTTGCAAGGCCAAGTGTTATAACCCAAGATGTTACTTTAACCCTATGAATTAATGATAATATAAATAAGAGAATTGTGGTTATTTTCATTGAAAAGGAAAAAAAGTTAAGATTTTCCTAATTGATCATTTCTAAAATGACAGATCTTTATTCAGAATTAGTGGAGTAACTCATGTATCTTAATTAATCATTTTCTAATACATTTGATTCCAACTTTAAACCAATTAGCAATGAATGAAGTAGTTTATATTAAAGAGCTAATATAGTTTATAGTTTCCTAATGTGGGATAACTCTTAACAAATCATTTCTACAATGACGTATCTCTTTTCGAATCAGTGAATGAAAATTCAAATTAGCTATACTTATAAAAGAGTGTGTTTACGACATTGACGGTGATAGCAAGATAAAAGTGTGTGTTTACAATGACATTACTGACATAGTTTTGTACGTTTGATTGGTCATTTTCTAAGCCATATTGTTGTATCTTCACTTTAACGTCGTCTACGAATATATATATTATATGTCTACACACATAATGTTAAAAAAAATATGCAACTATGCTTTAAAACGTTTCTATTCCAACATAATTAATATTTATAGGATTGATGGTATTTAATTATAAACTATCTCAAGGAAATATCTGCTCGGCATAATAATGCAAGAGGCTCTGGTGATGCTATATGACATCATTTTGGTGAAACTTTTTTCAAAAACCAAAAACATAGCATCTCTCATACTTTTATTGAAATCTTTTTTTATTGTTAGAAATGTTTATAGCTCATCCCCATTTTTCTGAATATTAGTTTCATCCACTTCTACCTCTTAACTATTGGACTCTCGCTTTTGTTGAAAATCGTCAACAAAAATTTTATGACATACACCATCACGTTGGTTCATCTCAACTATTTTCATGTTTGTTTCATCTCAACTATTTTTAAAATTCAAATCTGGAACAAGATTTCTTTTGGGTTATGATGAATTAAAAGAAGTTACACACCCAATGCGTGTGCGTAGGAGCTAGTATATGTTTACACACACATTGATGGTATTACCCTCGATGTGGATTATTTACAAATGTATGAGTTAATTACAGTGTACCAAAAATATCCAACAACTTGTTAATTTTAGAAGTATTTGGTTCCCAAATGGAAAATTGATCTAAAAAAGATTGGGTGCTTCACAAAATAGTCAATATTTTGTTGAGAGAAATGACCAATTTGAGGGAAAATTGGACACATACAATCACCTTCTCTTTAATTATTAATGATGAATTAACATCATGAATCAAAATGTCTGAAATTCAGAAGTCGTGGATATCTAATTTAACAAACTGCAAAAAAACTAAAATAATTTAAGAGTCAAATTAAAGGGAAGAAAATAATAATCCTCCGAATGTACCTTTAGAAAAGTAGTTTGGAAGAAAATATTTGCATTGTAATTAATTTCGCGGAGGATTTGATTGTATTTTTTTTATTACAATTATATGGGTGGCGGAATGTGATATACTCAACTTGAAAGCAGACCTCTTTCATTACGGAAGATGATTATGTCACTACAACCAAATAATGTTGGCGGATTTGACTGTATTAGATATTAGATCTTAGTGATTTTTTATCGAATTAATAAAATTGCTGCATTTTTTCTTTTTATATTTGTTTGTATAGCAAAGATTTCTGATTTTCTCAAGCAAAAATGCAGGCAACTCTGCCTATTAACAGTTGGTAGAGTCTTGAGTTTATGGTGAAAAACTTGTTATTTTATATTAGATGTCAGAACACGAGAATGTATTGATACATGGTGAAATAACACTTCAGTGAGGTTGACTGCTGAGTTGTAGTAGTTCTAGTTCTTGAAGTGGTTACATCGAGAGATTAGATCGAGTTTGATTTACAAACCAAGCGAAAGCCACTCAAACTGACATGCTCTGAAACTCATTAAACAAAGTCAAATATTCAAAACATGCTAATGAAATCATACATGCAGTAGGATAATAAGAATATAAAGTATACACAGAAATCATACATGCAATAGGATAATAAAAATCTATTCGAAGGTAGTATAATCGTTCGGCGTCTCCCTTTCTTCCACTAATGGAATGATGCACTAGAGAACTTTTATTCAAACACTCAGTTGTATAAATTCAATTCAACAGAGTATCCTCTATACTGAAACTCATAGCATCCTACTACTCAACAACAATTTCAAATCGTCTTTAACTCTCAATCTGTTCGGGCACAAGTCTGGAAGTTACACAAATCATTATTTACAGTTATGTTCATTGTGTACAAATAATAGTGTTTGGGTCGCACAAATGATCATATAAATGATCTGATATTCTATTCAATGATGGTGCATATATTTTGGATATATTCTTTATAAGCTGGTCTACCTTTAAAACTTCTTGTGGATCGATCTCTCCGAAATATATCTTTGATGATTTGATATTAATGAGATCATATGTCTCTCTCAACACATAAAAGTTTGTTATTTTACTGTGGTGGAGAACTTTTTAATTTATATTAGCTACATAAGACAATGGTTTAACACTTTCTACAAACACTATTATCAATAGGATTAAATAATCATTAAATCTTAAATTGAATAACTTGAATTTTGTTCTTCACTGAGAATAAATGGACGGATGGAAATATATCTATTCTATGGGATCCTTTTTATTTTAATATATAAAAATTAATTAATTAATTAAATATTTTCGAAAGTTTAAACGTATTTAAATATAAATCTTAGACAACAAAAAAACATATATTACAAATTAAATAATATCATCAAAAAGCATGGTACTACTTATTTTGCCATTTAAAATTAAAATAAATGTGGTATATTCTAAGCCTAACACAAAAGGATGGTACAAAAAATACCCCATAAATAGCATAATTATAATGACGTATAAATTAATAAATTGATATGGAAAGTCATCTTACTATATATGTATACACACTATTTTAAGTAAAAAGAGGTAATAGCAACTAATTATATATAATGCTATCCGTACTCTTTAATTGTAATCTCAAGTCCTCCTTATATGGAAACTCCTGCTCTTATGTATAATGGCTGGTTCTCTACGTAATCTTGGCTTTATGGGAGAAGGCATTCTGTCTACTTCAATCCCATTTCAAAGTTATTATATATAGTAACGATTTTTGTGTAGCAAAACACTGAAAGTATACGTGAGCTATTATATATAGTAGTAATAACCAAAATGTCATAGGGAGTTGCTGGTTGGTGTGTTTTGGGATAGGGTTGCAAGGCTAAGTTTTATAACCCAAGAGGTTACTTTAACCCTACGAATTAATGATAATATAAATAAGAGCGTTGTGGTTACTTTCATAGAAAAGGAAAAAAAGTTAAGATTTTCCTAATTGGTTATTTCTACAATGACATCGTTATTCAGAATCAGTGGAGTAACTCATGTATCTTAATTAGTCATTTTCTAATATATTGGATTCCAACTTAAAACCAATTAGCAATGAATGAAGTAGTTTATATTAAAAAGCTAATATAGTTTATAGTTTCCTAATGTGGGATAACTCTTAACAAGTCATTTCTACAATGAGATATCTCTATTTGAATCAGTGAATGAAAATTCAAATTAGCTATACTTATAAAAGTGTGTGTTTACAGGCATTGATGGTGATAGCAAAATCATATAAAAGTGTGTTTACAATGACATTTACTGATAGTTTTGAACGTTTGATTGGTCAAAAGTGTGTTTACAATGACATTTACTGACATAGTTTTGAACGTTTGATTGGTCATTTTCTAAGCCATATTGTTGTATCTTCACTTTAACGTCGTCTACGAAATATATATATTATATGTCTACACACAAAATGTTAAAAAAAATATGCAACTATGCTTTAAAATGTTTCTATTCAAACATAATTAATAATTATAGGATTTATAAAATATCTCAAGGAAATATCTGCTCCGCATAATAATGCAAGAGGCTCTGGTGATGTCATATGACATCATTTTGGTGAAACTTTTTTCAAAAACCCAAAAAATGACATCTCTGACACTTTTATTGAAATCTTTTTTTATTGTTACAAATATTTATAGGTCATCCCCATTTTTCTGAATATTGGTTTCATCTACTACTACCTCTTAACTATTGTATTCTCACTTTTGTTGAAAATCGCCAACGAAAATTTTATGACATACACCATCACATTTGTTCATCCACACTATTTTCATGTTTGTTTCATCTCAACTATTTTAAAATTCAAATCTGGAACAAGATTTCTTTTCGGTTGTGATGAATTGAATGAGGTTACATACGCAACGCGTGTGCGTATGCACTAGTATATGTTACACACATTGATGGTAACCCTCGAAGTGGATTATCTACAAATGTATGAGTTAATTACAGTGTACCAAAAATATCCAACTTGTTAATTTTAGAAGTATTTGGTTCCCAAATGGAAAATTGATCTAAAAAAGATTGGGTGCTTCACAAAATAGTCAATATTTTGTTGAGAGAAATGACCAATTTGAGGGAAAATTGGACGCATGCAATGCACCTTCTCTTTAATTATTAATGATGAATTAGCATCAGGAATCAAAATGTCTGAAATTCAGAAGTCGTGGATCTAATTTAACAAACTGCAAAAAAACTAAAATAATTTTAGAGTCAAATTAAAGGGAAGAAAATAATAATCCTCCGAATGTACCTTTAGAAAAGTAGCTTGGAAGAAAATATTTGCATTGTAATTAATTTAGCGGAGGATTTGGTTGTTCTTTTTTTATGGCGGAATGTGATATCCTCGACTTGAAAACAGACCTCTTTTATTATGGAAGATGATTATGTCACTACAACCAAATGATAGTGGCGGATTTGATTGTATTAGATATTAGATCTTAGTGATTTTTTACCGATTTAATAAAATTGCTGCATTTTTTCTTTTTATATTTGTTTGCATAGCAAAGATTTCTGATTTTCTCAAGCAAAAATGCAGGCAGCTCTGCCTATTAACAGTTGGTAGAGTCTTGAGTTTATGGTGGAAAACTTGTTATTTTATATTAGATGTTAGATCATGAGAATGTATTGATACATGGTGAAATACATGGTGAAATAACACTTCAGTGAGGTTGACTGCTGAGTTGTAGTATTTCTAGTTCTTGAAGTGGTTTAATCGAGAGATTAAATCGAGTTTGATTTACAAACCAAGCGAAAGCCACTCAAACTGACATGCTCTGAAACTCATTAAACAAAGTCAATATTCAAAACATGCTAATGAAATCATACATGCAGTAGGATAATAAGAATATAAAGTAAATATACAAAGAAATCATACATGCAATAGGATAATAAAAATCTATTCGAAGGTAGTATAATCATTCGGCGTCTCCCTTTCTTCCACCAATGGAATGATGCACTAGAGAACTTTTATTCAAACACTCAGTTGTATAAGTTCACTTCAACAGAATATCCTCTCTACTGAAACTCATAGCATCATACTACTCAACAACAATTCAAATCGTCTTTAACTCTCAATCTGTTCAGACACAAGTTTGAAAATTACAGAAATCATTATTTACAATTATGTTCATTGGGTGCAAATAAGTGTTTGGGTCGCACAAATGATCTGATATTCTATTCAATGATGGTGCATATATTTCGGATATATTCTTGATTAAGCTGATCTAACTCTAAAACTTCTTTGTGGATCGATCTCTCCGAAATATATCTTTGATGATGTTATTTTACTGTGGTGGAGAACTTTTTAATTTATATTATGTATGAGCATGCTTAAAGTACTAAATATTATTGACCTGGGATTATATTACTATGATCGCCATATATATATGACTACTTCAATTATATTGTTCTTTTATTTAACATTTTTTTGAAACAGAAATTATAGTAACCTTCTCAACATTTGAGTCTTTACTTAATATTTGTCCCGTAAAAGTAATTAACTAATGTGAAATATGTAAACTACTTGGATAAATATTCAGGTAACAAGTCAAGAATTATATTTGCAATACATTTATGTTTTTTTTGTTCACGAAGATGGGCTGATATACACGTAAGACAATGGTTTAACACTTTCAACAAACACTATTATCAATAGGATTAAATAATCATTAAATATTAAATTGAATAACTTGAATTTTGTTGAATGAAAATATATCAATTCTATGGGATCCTTTTTATAATTTTATCCAATCGGTATATTTTCTTTGGTTGAATTTGTAGTATTTAAAAATTAATTAATTAAATTAATATTTTCGAAAGTTTAAACTTATTTAAATATAAATCTTAGACAACAAAAAAACATATATTGCAAATTAAATAATATCATCAAAAAGCATGGTACTACTTATTTTTGCTATTTAAAAAAAATTAAATGTGGTATATTGTAAGCCTAACACAAAAGGGTGGTACAAAAAATACCCCATAAATAGCATAATTATAATGACGTATAAATTAATAAATTGATATGGAAAGTCATCTTACTATATATTTATACACACTATTTTAAGTAAAAAGAGGTAATAGTAACTAATTATATATAATGCTATATTAAGAAAAGGAGTGTAATTGTAGGGAAGAAAAAAAATCTAAAGGCAGTCTGGATTACGTAACTCATTTCTTGAAATTCAACTCGTTATTATTTTCCAAAATAACTTATTAGTTGTTGTGCCAGAATACTCAAAATAAATGAAAAAATCATACACACAAGAACATGAATATTTATGTGGTTCGGTAATTGCCTACGTCCACGGGAAACAAACACAATATATTGAATATTTCAGATCGAGAATTACAAACTCTCCAGGATCACCTCACAAACTCACATATAATGATACATAAAGTTTCAAAAAACTTATTATATGAAGAGATTACAGATTTGATGGATGATTTTCAGAAGTGGGGGATGATGTGTTTATATAGGCGTAGAAACCCTTCGGTGAACAAGTTGATGCCAACTTTTCTTCCTACCATTGTTGAATTCTAAGGTATGCCACCTTCCACCGTCCATCGTCCATCGTCCAAGCCACCATAGCAACAATACATCTTCTGAAAGGAGCCACCTAAGCAACCACCGTCCAACAATCTCCACCTTGGCGATTTCCAGTCAATATGTATTGCCTCCTTCAGTACGCCCTTAGGCGCTGGATACTCGATAGATGTTGATCAAGTACAAACAGTGTTGAAACTTGATCCCGGTCACCACCTTTGTTAACATGTCTGCAGGATTATCTGCAGTCCCAATTTTTCATGAGTAGAATATCATCTTCTTCTACGATTTCCCGAACAAAGTGGTAGCGAACATCGATGCGTTTGGTGTGACTGTGATGGACTTGGTTCTTTGCCAGACATATGGCACTTTGACTATCGCAGAATATCTCTGTATTTTTTTGCCTGATGCCCAAGTCTTTCACCAAATTATGCAACCAGATGCCTTCCTTGAATGCTTCTGTGATCGCCATGTACTCTGCCTCTGTAGTAGACAAAGCAACTGTAGACTGTAGCATGGATCTCCAACTCACTGCTCCTCCTGCCATGGTAAATACATAACCAGTAGTTGATTGACGCTTATCAAGATCATCAGCATAATCTGAATCGACGTATCCAACTACACGATTGATCTCGTCTTTCTGAAATTTCAGACCAACATCCACAGTACCCTGAATATACTGTAGAATCCACTTTATTGCATGCCAATTTTCTTTACCAGGGTTGTGCATGTATCGGCTCACCATTCTAACTGCATGAGAAATATCACGTCTTGTGCACACCATCGCATACATCAGAGCTCCGACAGCATTTGCATAAGGAATGCTATCCATTTGTCTCATCTCGGCATCTGAAGTAGGAGACATTGATGCACTCAATTTGAAATGCGGAGCTAACGGAGTACTTACAGGTTTTGTATTACCATCTACCAAATCTCTGGAGTACATTCTTCAGATACTGAGCTGTGTCAGACAAACTGTGCCCTTTATTATGTCTCTCTTGATCTCCATTTCAAGAATCTTCTTGCCCTCTCCAAGATCTTTCATCTCATATTATGAGCTGAGCTGAGCCTTCAATTTATCAATCTCTATCTTGCTTTTAGATGCGATCAACATATCATCAACATATAAGAGCAGATAGATAAATGTACCATCTTGTAGTTTCTTCAGGTATACACAATGATCAAAATGACTATGTGTGTACCTCTGATTCTTCATAAAGCCGTCAAACCGTTTGTACCACTGTCTTGGTGACTGCTTGAGACTATAGAGTGATTTGTCGTGCTTACAAGCCCAATTTTGGTGACCTGGAACTTTGAATCCATCAGGTTGAGCCATATAGATATGCTCGTCCAAAGTTCCATGAAGGAATGTCGTTTGACGTCAAGATGGGCTAGCTCGAGGTAAAATTGTGCAACCAAAGCTAGTAAGAGTCGAATAGACGAATGCTTGACAACCGGTGAGAAAACCTCGTCATAGTCTATTCCTTCCTTCTGAACGTAGCCTTTTGCTACCAGTCTAGCTTTATATCTGATACTTTCTTTGCCTGATACATCTTCCTTCTTTGCAAAGATCCACTTACATCCAATTGTTTTCTTTCCTTTAGGAAGTGGAACCAGCTTCCAAGTTTTATTCTGATAAAGCGATTTCATTTCTTCATCCATCGCTGTTTTCCACATGGCCTTTTTTGGACTATACATAGCTTCTTTGTAGTTGTACGGAATATCATCTTGATCAATTGGAAGAGCAAATGCTACCATATCAGTAAACCGAGCAGGTTTTCGGATAGTTGTCTTTGGTTTACTGGTAGCAATGGAGTCAGGTACTGATGATGAATCTGGTACCTCCGTTTGAACAGAGTCATCAATCTTATCATCAGAGTCTTCTTCAGGATGATCATCAATATGAACATGTTGGTCTGGAGTTGTGGGAATCTCGAACTCCACCTGCAACTGAGAACTCGGGTCTTGGTTCTCTATCTCTGATTTTGTCTGGTTCAGCATTACAGATTCGTCAAAGGTAACGTCTCGGCTCGAGACAATCTTCTTTGACTCATGGTTCCATAGATGGAATGCCTTAACTCCTTCACTAAAGCCCATGAAAGCAGCTTTTTCGGCTCTAGGTTCCAACTTTGATTTTCTGACATGAAAGTATGCGGGACACCCAAATATATGCAGAGAATCATAATCAGAAAGGGGTCGTCCAAACCATACCTCCTTTGGATTTTTTCCGTCTAATGCAGATGTTGGTAGCTTGTTGATGATATAATAGGCATATGACAAGGCTTCAGCCCAGAATGCCTTGTTCAGTACAGATTGGGATAACATGCAGCGGACTTTATCAATCAGAGTACGATTCATCCGTTCTGCTACACCATTTTGCTGTGGTTGCCTGGTACGGTGAAATGTCTGACTATCCTTCTTTCTGGCAGGTTTTCTGAAATGAGTCTGACTTGTATTCTCCACAATTATTAGATCTGAGCCTCTTTATCTTTCTTCCGGTCTGGGTCAATCATCTTCTTCCAGTTGAGGAAGATATCTAGAAATTCATCCTTATGATTCATAGTATACACCCAGACATATCTCGAGAAATCATCTATAAAAGTAACGAACCAACGTTTACCTCCAATGAAGCGTTCTGAGAAGGTCCCCAAACGTCGGTGTGCACATAGTCCAGTATCCCTCTGGTACGATGGATAGAGGTACTGAACTTGACACGTGTCTGCTTTCCCAAGACACAACGTTCACAGAAGTCAAGTTTTCCACTTTTGGCACCTTTCAGAACACCTCGATTCACTAAATTTTGCAAAGCCTTCTCACTGGCATGTCCTAAGCGCATATGCCAGAGTCGTGAGGTATCAGATGAATCTTCTCCGGTGCTAGTGGAGACTGCAGCTCTCCTAGAAAATGTGTGACCATCCAGAAAATATAGATTTCTTTTCCGAGTACCTTTCATCGTTAAGAGTGCACCTCGTACAACTTTCAGAATTCCGCCCTCCATGGTTATCTTATAGCCATTGGACTCGAGGACTCCAAGTGAGATCAGATTCTTCTTCAGATCAGGAATATATCTCACCTCTGTAAGTTGTTCGATCGTACCGTCGTGCATCTGCAGGCGGACTATACCGATGTCTATTGTCTGACAGGCATTATCGTTGCCCATGAGGACAACTCCACCATTTATATCTTCGAAGTCTGAGAACCACTGGCGATGTGGGCACATATGATAAGAACAACCAGAATCCAGAATTCATCTATCAGATGAATTGAATGAAGATGATGAAACGGAGAATGCCGAATCATCTTCATCGTTAGAATTTTGTTGTGCCACATTCGCATTTCACTTATCCTTGCTAGGAAAATCCTTCTTCCAGTTCCCTTTCTGATGACAGTAGGCACATTCATCCTTTGCAGGACGTCTCCATGTTGATTCTCCTCTAGACTTCGATTTGGATCTGCCTCCCTTGACAGATTGTCTGTTGTTATTTCTCCCTCTGGATACCATCTGTGCTTCAGACGTGGTATCTCTATGATCATGCTGGTCTTTCCTCCGATATTCATTGTTTACCAACGCATTGGAAACATCCATGAATTTGACATCGTCTTTGCTGTATAACAAAGTCGTGGTCAGATGATCATAAGATTCTGGCAAGGAATTTAACAATAATAACGTCATATCTTCATTTTGAACTTCAACCTCCAGATTTTGCAGATCGGCAATAATTTTGTTGAAATTATCAAGATGCTCAATCATTGGCGTACCTTTCTTATACTGAAAACGAAAAAGCTTCTTTTTCAGATGGAGCCGGTTCTCTATGCTTTTCGTCATGTACTTGTCCTCCAGCTTCTTCCAGAGACTCGTACTTCTGCTCCTTGGATAAACAGAGCCGGATTGTCCCGCAGGCTTGCCGGTTGACATAGTTCCAATCCTCAGGTGACATGTCGCTTACACTCCAAAGCTATATTAGATCCCTCACGGAATAAGAGATCTAATACTCCACATTGCCACATGCCAAAGTTGTTGGTGCCGTCAAATTTCTCCACCTCGAACTTCGCATTGGATAACATGGTTCGTCGCACTGAACCGCTAGTGGATGCTTCTTCATCCATTAATTCGACCTTTTGGATAGCTTTTTAGCAGAAACAGATGTTACCGTTGCGTCCGAAAGGGTCGAAATAGTAGGTAATCAGTCTTGGGTCAACAAAATCGGACGTAAAACGAGCAAAAACGGGCTATTTCAGTTTTAGACCGGTCTGGACCGGTTCAGAGCCGGTTCGGGCTGGGTTGGTAGTTTTGGGCCTTGGATCGGGCTGCTCGGTTCGTCGGGACGGTTCTTAGGTCGACCTATATCCGATTTTGAGGATCGGATCCTTTCTTCTCCAACATGCACGTACAGACCTTTGTTTTGAAAAAAAATTCAGAATATTTCCAAAACTTTAAATTTAATTTCCCGTGCACCCGGAAGTCGAAATTATGAACCGAAAATTGTTATGGACTCCCGTCAATGAGACGTATCTAGAGGTGTGGTCAAAAATTGATTTCAGACACTTAAATATTTGGGTATTTTCACGAACACATGGCTCTAATACCAATTGTTGTGCCAGAATACACAAAATAAAGTGGAAAAATCATACACACATAAGAACACGAATATTTACGGGGTTCGACAATTGCCTACGTCCATGGCAAGCAAACACAATATATTGAATATTTCAGATTGAGAATTACAAACTCTCCAGGATCACCTCACAACTCACATATAATGATACATAAAGCTTCAAAAAACTTATTATATGAAGAGATTACAGATTTGAGGGATGATTTCCAGAAATGAGGGATGATGAGTTTATATAGGCGTAGAAACCCTTCGGTGAACAAGTTGATGCCAACTTTTCTTCCTACCATTGTTGAATTCTAAGGTGTGCCACCTTCCACCTTCCACCGTCCAAGCATACCATAGCAACAATACATCTTTTGGAAGGAGCCACCTAAACAACCACCGTCCAACATTATTAACTTATCATAGTACAATTATCAATACAAACATCCATTCAAATTTATTTTAATAAAATGTAAAAAATAATTTTTATTACCCTCGATGTGGGTTATCTACAAATGCAGGAGTTAATTACTGTATTTGCTTCTATTGTTTACAGCCAATACTTTTAATCTCTTATATTAGTGATGTACCAAAATGCCCTTAACTTATTAATTTAGCCTTATATGGTTTCCAAGATTTCTCTTTAGAAACTAATGGAAATTGATCAAAAAAGGATTTAGTTCTTAAAAAAAGTTACATTTTGTTAAGAGAATTGACCAATTTGAGGGAAAATTAGGCACTTGCAATGCCTAATTTATATTTTTCTGTCAATTCTTAATGTTGAATTAACATACAATAATAATAATAATAATTAGTTATTTAATCTCAATGAATTATAATAGCTATATGAACCAAATAAATAATCAAGTATGGTTCGTGCAAATGGCTTAGTCTTCTCCACATGCTTCTTTTGGTTAACATATCTTCGCTTTGAACTCTAAATCTTTATATATATGTGAAAGGGTCTGAAATCCATCAATTCTATTCGACGCACAGGTGCATTGTTGGGCATATATCGTGCATTGTTGGGCATATATCGTACATGATCAAACCAGCGTAAACGGATTTCTTGCATCTTCTCTTCTATGCAAGCCACACATAGTTGAGCTTCAATGTTTTTTTATTTACTTATCCCTTTTGCTCTCACTATACATCCAGAGGATCATACATATTTATGCTACACTCATGGATACCTCTTGACCATCGTGTGTAATAACAATGGGATCCCGAGGTGCCCGACCACTAAATGTACACTCTTAAGTATTCTATTTTAGACATACTTTGTCTAAAACTCTTTGATTACATTATCTCTCTCCGTAACTCCAATTTAAATTCTTATAGGTTTCTTTGCGGTTTGTTAAATTAGATTCCACGACTTCTGAATTTCAGAAAAAGGGAGTTTGGACATATGACAGAATTAGACGAACATCAACTCTTGAAATTCAACTTTATGTTATTTTCAAAAGCTACATATTATTAACTTATATCATAGTACAATATTATAATATCTAAAAGCTTTAACATATTTCAATCGTAATCATTATCACTACAAACATCAACTTCATATATAATTTAATAAAATTTACAACATAAAATCTTATATCGTTTGACCTTCACAATAAAAAATCTTATTACCCTCGATGTGTTATCTACAAATGTATGAGTTAATTACTTATTTGTCCCTATTGTTTACAGCCAAAACAATTTTAATCTCTTATATTTGTGATGTACCAAAAATTCCCCCCAACTTATTAATTTTTAGACTTATTTGGTTTCCAATATTGATTTCTCTTTAGAAACTAATGAAAAAATTGATCAAAAAAGGATTTGGTTCTTCAAAAAAAAAAAGTTACATTTTTTTTAAGAGAATTGGCCAATTTGAAGGAAAATTAGGCACTTGCAATGCACCTTCATTTTTTTTGTCAATTCTAAATGTTGAATTAAGATACAACAATAAAAATAATAACTAAGTCTTTAATTACAATGACTTGGAGTAGGCTACCTAACCAAAGAAGTGATCAAGCCGGGTTCATGCAAATGAAACATATCTTTGTTAATTCATTTGAACTCTAAATCTTTGTATATAACTTTGAGCCATGTATTTTTCGGTCGTCTTCTTACTCTTGTGAAAGAGTCTGAAATCTATGAACTCTATTCGAAGCACAAGTGTAGTGTTGGGCATATGTCGTACATGATCAAACCAGCATAAACGACTTTCTTGCATCTTCTTTTTTATACAAGCCACACCTAGTTGAGCTTAAATGTTTTCGTCCTTATTTTATCCATTTTGCTCTTCTTACACATCCAACGTATCATACATATCTCTGGTACACTCATCTTTTGGACATGATTCCTCTCGAATGTGCAACATTCTGTCTCATACAACATTGCTAGTCTGATATCAGTTTTATAAAACTTTCCATTCAATCTCAGCGGGATGCTACGATTTCGTAAACTCCATTGGCTTTTTTTCGTTTCAACAATCCCGTCTGTATTCTATGGTAGACATCGTTATCAATTTCTCAATCATGTTGGATAACAGAACGTAGATATAACATGTTGTTCATTGATATCTCTTGACCATCGTGTGTAATAACATCGGGATCCCGAGTTGTCCGACCACTAAATTTACACTCTAAAATTCTTTTAGACCTACTTAATCTAAAACTCTTTTATTACAGTGTCTCTCTCTGTAAATTTAATTTAAATTCTTATAGTTTCTTTGTGGTTTGTTAAATTAGATTCCACGACTTCTGAACTAAAGGGAGTTTGGGCATGTGAAAGAATGAGACAAACATCAAACAATGAGAAAGTACCTAACTCTTGAAATTCAACTTTCTATTATTTTCCAAAGCTAATTATTATTATATCATAGCATATCTAAAAACTTTAACGTATTTCAGTCGTAATCATTTTCAATGCAAACATCAATTCAAATATAATTTAATAAAATATACAATATAAAATCTTATATCGTTTGACCTTTCACAATAAAAAAATCTTATTACCCTCGATGTGGGTTATCTACAAATGTATGAGTTAATTATTTATATGTCCCTATTGTTTATAGCCAAAACCAGTTTAATCTCTTATATTTGTGATGTACCAAAAATTCCCCCGACTTAATAATTTTAGACTTATTTGTTTTCCAATATTGATTTTTCTTTTGAAACTAATCGCAAATTGATCAAAAAATGATTTGGTTCTTAAAAAAGAAAGTTGCATTTTGTTAAGAGAATTGACCAATTTAAGGGAAAATTAGACACTTGCAATGCACCTTCATTTTCTGTCAATTCTTAATGTTGTATCTTTGAATTAAGATACAACAATGACAATAATAACTAAGTCTACAATGAATTGAAGTAGGCTACCTAACCAACGAAGTGATCAAGTGGGTCCATGCAAATGAGCTAGTCTTCTTCACAAGCTTCTTTCGATCAACATATCTTCCTTAATCCCTTTGAACTCTAAATATTTGTATACGACGTTGAGCCATGTATCCCCTTACTCTCGTGAAAGGGTCTGAAATCTATGAACTCTATTCGACGCACAAGTGCAATGTTAGGCATACGACGTACGTGATCAAACCATCGTAACTTGCTTTCTTGCATCTTCTTTTTTATTCAAGCCACACCTAGTTGAGCTTAAATGTTTTCGTCCTTATTTTATCCATTTTGCTCTTATTACGCGTCTCTGCTACGCTCATCTTTTGGACATGATTCCTCTTGAATGCAACATTTTGTCTCATACAACATTGCAGGTCTATACAAGTTCTATAAAGTTTCATATTCAATCGCAGTGGTAATTTACGATCACATAGAACTCCACTGGCGTTTCTTTATTTCAATCATCCCGTTTGTATTATATGGTAGACATTGCTATCAATTTCTCCATCCTATAAGATAACATAACTTAGGTATCGAAACTTGCTATTTACTGATACCTCTTGACCATCGAGTGTTATAAGACTATGATCCCGAGGTGCCCGACCACTAAATTTATACTCTATATATTCCGTTTTAGATCTTTGATTCCAATCTCTCTCTATAACTCCAATTTAAATTCTTTTAGTTTCTTTGCGGTTTGTTAATTATATTCCACGACTGAATTTACAGAAAACTAATTTAAAGGGAGTCTGGACATGTGAATGAATGAGATGTTGGTTCTGTTTCTTAGAAAAACAAATAGACAAAGCATAAGAAGATCACAAATACTCTGTTATAATAAAATACTCGAAACAGTAAAAAACTTACAACAAACAGTTTAAATAAACTGGGCAGAAACTTTGTTGTTGGACGAGGCCACAGTAAACCGTGTGCCCGTAAACTCTAAATTGCCCGCCTACAACTTCTGGCCTCCTGGACAAGAGAGTTCCAAGGTACAACGTCCCAAACACCTCTGTATGGGTTGAAGCAGAAACCCAGACAGACTCACTCGAACACTAAGAAGTGTGTAGTACTCTCAAGAAGATGATATGATATGCAAATGCAAATTCGGGATGAGATAAAGAATGAGGCTGGAGCAGCTTATATAGCTGCAACAACAGGCCTACCAAAGGCCACAACTTAAATGACAATGCATAGTGGGTTAGATGAAAAGTCTCAACACTTAACATCATATTCATTTCGGATTTAAGTCTCACACTTAAATCTGACATCAATTCTGCAGGTAGGTAAAAAGTCTCAAACTTAATACTCAGCAGAATATGAAAAGTCATTTCAGGCATATGAAAGTCATTTCAGAAATCCGTGTAGTAAAAAGATAGGACTGCCTTCGCGGCAGCGACACGCGCGACGCGACGCGGCGAGGCGAGGCGAGGCGAGTCGAGTCGAGTCGAGTCGAGTCGAGACGAGACGAGACGTGACGTGCCGTGCCGTGCCGAGCCGAGCGGAGCGGACGGACGGACGGACGGCGCGCGAGGGGCACCCATCTTTACTACTTAACTACACTCTATTGATTTATATCTCATTATAAACAAACCATAAATGTATCATAATCTCAATGTGGGATTTCTTTAGCCTAATTGCCTCTCATAATAACTTACCATAATTTTGTTCTCATTAACAAATTATAACATAATTATTGGGCTCTTATTATTAACCCAATAATCCAATTATTATTTAATCCAACAATCCCCCACATGAATGCAATATGGCGACAAAATTACACAATGCACCTAGATGAAGATTTGAGAGTACTTTGAGAATCCACTGCATCAGGATAGGTGGTGATTAACCTTGAACCTTCCTTAGTAAAATATCATCGGATATACTTGTCAACCAGTGGACACGATGCCTTGAACTGTTCGACGTTTTATGTATAACAAGACAACAATACTCACACAGCTTCATCTCCACACTATTATTGGTTTTTTCGTTGTTGTCCATTTTGGCCCTGGACTGCCTTGGATGTTTCATCGAATGCTCTAGAGATTTAGCCCTCAGGTCATCTCATAGAAGCGGCCCCTTCACATTCGACATAGGTGATTTCTCCTAAAGAGTATCCTGTAATACCCCACTTTATCATCTCGAGATAGAAGAATCATTAAGAGCATGAGCTCAGCCTTCCCAAAGTACAGGTCTATCACTCTTTCATCACAGGAATAGGTAAGGAACTCAATTTCCCGAGTGCTTTGTTCGATCCCCCCCCACAATTCGGTTTTCCCATTGAACCTGCAAATTGGATTTTACAATTCAGGTTGGGTTGCCATCATGGTTGGAAATCAATTTCATGGGCTTCAACCCCATTCCCCTCGATGAAATCTCTACTCGGTCTCTTGTCAGACCTTTCGTAAATGGGTCAGCAATGTTTTCTTTAGACTTCACATAATCTAAAGAAATGACACCGGTTTTTAGTAAATTTCTCACGGATTATGTCTCCGACGAATGTGTCGTGATTTCCCATTATACACATTGTTATGTGCTCTTCCCATAGCTGACTGACTATCACAGTGCAAACTAATGGGTGGCATTGGTTTTGACCACATTGGAATATCCTCCAAGAAACTCCGAAGCCAATCAGCTTCTTCTGCCGCAAGATCTAAAGCTATGAACTCAGATTCCATAGTTGATCTAGCAATGCATGTCTGTTTGCATGATTTCCATGAAATAGCAGCACCGCCAATTATAAATATATATCCACTCGTAGATTTTATATTTTTGGAGTCCGATATCCAATTCGCATCTGAATACCCTTCAATTACTGCTGGGTATCTCGTATAATGTAATCCGTAGTTAGAAGTATATCTTAGATATCTAAGAACTCGAACTACTGCCTTCCAGTGCTCATAATTGGGATTACTCATATATCTGCTCAATGTATTGACAGAATTAGCTATATCAGGTCTAGTGCAATCCATGAGGTACATTAGACTGCCTATGACTCTAGAATACTCAAGTTGTTGCACACCTTCTCCGCGATTCTTGCAAAGATTTGACACCACTTCCATAGGTGTTCTAGCGATGGTATTATTTCCCTTGTCAAACTTGTCAAGTATCTTCTCGACATAATGACCCTGGGAGAGAAAATATCCATCTGCATGTTTGGTGATCTTCATTCCAAGAATCACATCTGCAAGACCTAGGTCTTTCATCTCAAAATTTCGTGACAACATTTTCTTGGTAATTTTGATGTTATCGTTATTACCAACAATTATCATGTCATCCACGTATAGACATACTATTACATAGTTTGTATTGTCTCCTTTTACGTAGACACACTTATCGCATTGGTTTGTTTTAACCCATTTGAAAGCATGACGCTATCAAATTTTTCGTGCCATTGTTTAGGTGCTTGTTTTAATCCATACAAGGATTTCACAAGTTTACACACCTTCGTTTCTTTACCTGGAACTACAAACCCTTCAGGTTGTTCCATGTAAACCTCCTCTTCTAACTCTCCATTTAGAAAAGCCGTTTTAACATCCATTTGATGGATCTCTAGGTTATATAATGCAGCAAATGCAATTATCAACCTTATAGATGTTTTCCGGGATACAGGAGCGTATGTGTCGAAATAATCAACACCTTCAGTTTGTCTGTAGCCTTTGACTACAAGTCTAGCCTTGTACTTATCTACAGTACCATCAGCTTTCATCTTCCTCTTGAAGATCCACTTGTGGCCTAGTGGTTTACAACCGGCAGGAAGATCCACTAGTTCCCAAGTATGATTATGTAAGATAGATTCTATCTCACTGTTCACCGCTTCTTTCCAAAGATCAGAGTCTTGTGAAGACATTGCTTCTTTGAAAGTAGTCGGATCTTTTTCCAACAGATATGTTAGAAAATCCGAGCCAAAAGATTTCTCTTTTCTCGCTCTTTTGCTTCATCTAGGCGATTCTACATTCTCTTGAGATTCTCTATCCCCCACATTTCTCTCAACATTGGTTTCAGGCATTGTCGGAGTTTTGTGGGGAAAGATTTCCTCAAAGAACGAAGCATCCCTAGCCTCAATGATAGTATTTACATGCATTTCTGCATTATCTGATTTATGCACCAGAAAACGATAGGCACTACTATCTTGCGCATATCCGATACATACACAATCTACTGTCTTAGGTCCTATCCTAGTCCGTTTAGGAGGAGGAATTGGTACCTTTGCTAGACAGCCCCAAACCCTTAAAAACTTGTAACTAGGTGCACGACCTTTCCACAATTCATAAGGCGTTTTATCCAACTTTTTATGTGGTACTCTGTTTAGCACATAGTTGGCAGAAAGCAGAGCTTCTCCCCACAAATTTCGAGGTAAGTCGGAACTTATAAGCATTGCATTCATCATTTCCTTAAGCGTTCTATTCTTCCTTTCAGCAATACCATTTTGCTCGGGAGAATAATGCGCAGTTGTTTGATGAATAATGCCACTCTCAGCACATATTTGTGCAAATGGTGACTCATATTCACCGCCTCGATCACTTCGAAGAATTTTAATCTTTTTATCAAGTTGATTCTCAACTTCATTCTTATAGTGAATGAACATATCAATTGCTTCGTCTTTACTTCTCATTAAGTAGACATAACAATATCTTGTACAATCATCGATAAAAGTTATGAAATAATTTTTACTGCCTCTAGATTGTACATACTTTAGATCGCATACATCCGTATGAATCAAGTTTAACGGTTCAGTGCTTCGCTCAATTGAGTGGAATGATGACTTGGTTAATTTGGCCTCTACACAAGTCTCACACTTGTGTTTATGATTGATGTTAAATTTAGGCAATAGATTAAGAGACATTAGCCTTTGTAAGGACTTATAATTCACATGTCCTAATCTACCATGCCACAAATGTAAAGACTCACAAGAATAATCAAACTTTAAAGTTTTATTAGCCACATTGGCAACAGTCATTACATTATTTTTGCTTGTGCCAGCCTCATATGCTGCATTAACATCAACATCAACCTCTACATTAGACTTAACCTTAGGAGCTAAAGTCATTACACTCATTTTGAAGAGGTTATTGGCCAAGTAGCCTTTGCCTACAAACATACCACCCTTGGTCAGAATAACTTTGTCGGACTCAAACACGAGCCGAAAGCCTTTCTTGTTCAGCACTGCTCCGGAGATGAGATTCTTTCGGATCTCTGGCACGTGGAGCACCTCGGTAAGAGTCAACTCTTTTCCGGAAGTCATTTTTAGCACAACCGTCCCTTTGCCTTCAACTTTTGAGACTGCTGAATTTCCCATGTAGCAGTGCTCATCATTCACCGGTTGATAGGTCTTAAACATCCATTTGTTGGCGCAAATGTGGCGAGTAGCCCCAGTGTCCACCCACCATTCCTTGGAGTTTCCTCCAACAAGATTCACCTCCGATACCACAGCACTCAGATGCATGTCATCCATGTCAGAGCTCAGATTGTCCTCAGCAATGTGGGCATGTGCAGGCCTCTTGCCTTTGCCTTTGTAAGGAACTATATTCTTCTTACCGTCATTGTTTTGACGTTGAGTGCAGTTGTTTTGACGTTGAGTGCAGTCCTTGGCCTTATGGTTAGGCTTACCACACACATAACAGTCACCGGTGAACCTCCTTGTCTGAGTATCTCCCTTGGGTTCAAAAGTACGTTTGCGCTTATTCCCATGGGAGTTGTCCCCAACTTCAACCACGTTGGCCTTGGAAATCATTCCAAATGATTTCTTGTCAACTTTTCGGTTGTCTTGCTCGATGCGCAGCCTCCTGATAAGATCCTCTAGACTCATCATCTTTCGCTTGTGCTTTAGGTAGCTCTTGAAGTCCTTCCAATCATCGCCACTTGGAGAGCATCATTTAGCCCCATACCTTCGGCAGCAAGTTCATGATATATCAGCTGCAGCTCTTCGCATTGCTCAACAACGCTCTTGCCATCTACCATTCGATAGTCATGGAATCGCCCGGCTACAAATTTCTTTGCGCCTGCGTCGTCAACTTTGTACTTTATCTCTAACGATTCCCAAAGATTCTTAGCAGTCTCCTTGGGGGAATACACATTAAAAAGTGCATCGTCAAGAGAATTCAGTATGTAGTTACGACAAAGGTAGTCGGCACTCATCCAGGACTCAACTTTTCGGTTTCTCCTCCTTCAGAAACCTGGTCAAGTTCAAGGTGGTAAGGAAGAACATCATCTTCTGTTGCCAACGTTTACAGTTGGAACCCTTGAACTTTTCCGGTTTCTCCAATTGAGAAAACGGCATTGGACTTCTCAGAATTGGCATTGCGGCCTCAGTACCGCTAGCTTTGATCACCGGAATCTCATTATTCACAGCAGGTGGTTGGGTAAACTGGTCAGCCATTAGCTAAAAAAGAACACAAATAGGAGAGCACAAATAATATCAAAGCAGTTTCTTTGAAAAATTCATGAACAATATCTTAAGTAAATGTGAAAGCTGAGTTTTGATAAAACAGAACAAAACAAACAAAGAAAATTTAGAGTTTACGATTGTTGGTTCTGTTTCTTAGAAAAACAAATAGACAAAGCATAAGAAGATCACAAATACTCTGTTATAATAAAATACTCGAAACAGTAAAAAACTTACAACAAACAGTTTAAATAAACTGGGCAGAAACTTTGTTGTTGGACGAGGCCACAGTAAACCGTGTGCCCGTAAACTCTAAATTGCCCGCCTACAACTTCTGGCCTCCTGGACAAGAGAGTTCCAAGGTACAACGTCCCAAACACCTCTGTATGGGTTGAAGCAGAAACCCAGACAGACTCACTCGAACACTAAGAAGTGTGTAGTACTCTCAAGAAGATGATATGATATGCAAATGCAAATTCGGGATGAGATAAAGAATGAGGCTGGAGCAGCTTATATAGCTGCAACAACAGGCCTACCAAAGGCCACAACTTAAATGACAATGCATAGTGGGTTAGATGAAAAGTCTCAACACTTAACATCATATTCATTTCGGATTTAAGTCTCACATCATTTCAGGCATATGAAAAGTCATTTCAGAAATCCGTGTAGTAAAAAGATAGGACTGCCTTCGCGGCAGCGACACGCGCGACTCGACGCGGCGAGGCGAGGCGAGGCGAGTCGAGACGTGCCGTGCCGTGCCGAGCCGAGCGGACGGACGGACGGCGCGCGAGGGGCACCCATCTTTACTACTTAACTACACTCTATTGATTTATATCTCATTATAAACAAACCATAAGTGTATCATAATCTCAATGTGGGATTTCTTTAGCCTAATTGTCTTTCATAATAACTTACCATAATTTTGTTCTCATTAACAAATTATAACATAATTATTGGGCTCTTATTATTAACCCAATAATCCAATTATTATTTAATCCAACATGAGACAAACAACACAAACATCAAACAATAAGAAAAGTTTTGGTACGCAACTCATTTCTTGAAATTCAACTTTCTATTATTTTTCAAAGCAACTTATTATTTATTATTATCTTATATTATATTACAATATTTAATATCTAAAAATTATAACTTTTTTAACTCGTAATCTATCAATACAAACAGCGATTCAAATATAATTTAATAAAATCTACAATATATAATCTTATATCGTTTGACCTTCACAATACAAAATCTTATTACCCTCGATATGGGTTATCGACAAATGTGTGAGTCAATTATTGTATTTGCACCTGTTGTCAAGAGCCAAAAGCATTTTAATCCCTTATATTTGTTATAGTAAGTTCGTTGCTTCTGAACAACAAAGTTTGATTTTGGAAAAACACCATCATCATGGGAATGTACACGCGAAAATATCCCCAACTTATTGATTTTAGACGTATTTGGTTCCCAATATTGATTTCTCTTTAGAAACTAACGGAAATTGATATATATATATATATATATATATATATATATATAAAGGATTTGATTCTAACAAAAAAAAGTTAATATTGTTAAGAGAACTAACCAATTTGAGGGGAAATTGGACACATGCAATGCACATTCTTCTGTTTTCTGTCAATTATTAATGATGAATTAAGATCACGAATCAACAATTTGAGGGGTTTCCAGGTGTGTCAGTAACTGTCAAATATAACTGTTCACTCTACTCATAATATTTTTATCAAAATTGGCTATAACTCTCAACTCGCTTATCTGAACATAGTGATTCAGTTTATGTTGGAAAGCTAAGAAGAAGATCTACAAATTACCTAAAGTCAAAGACTGAAGAGGATTGTAATGTGGCCAAAAAGCATATGCAAGTTTCATATTGTGCGGTTGAATCCAGCAAACTTGTAGTATGAATATTGTCTCGTATTTCGAGCATATATTTCTCTCATACGAACTCGAAATTGAGCGATTTGTAATTCCATGGAAAGCCAAGACAAAGAACGACAACTTTCATGTTGATTGCTTAACCCATATATCAAAGAATCAAGAGTTATAATATAGAATACTAGGCTGCTAAAATGGTCCAGCAAAGTAGAAGCCAAGCCAGCCGAGTTAGTCCAGCGAAGTAGAAGTCTATATAACAATGGTTTACTTAGCCGAGTCCAGTCGAGGTTTACTCAGCTGAGATTTTGAAATATAGCCAGAGAGCAGAATATGGTCGTTATAATATCAGAAATCATGTAGAAACTTTTCCAACGGTCATATTCTTGTTTATAATGTTCAAATCATTGTATGGGCTATAAATACAACTCCTTGAAAAACAAAATAAGGTTCAAGTGAGAATCCAACCATTTAACCCACTTGGGATTCGAAATGGGCAGTTTATGAGAAGAAAAGTCAGCTGATATATAACAAGCCCAGATTCGATGCACCACTTATCTTGCTATATCAGATTCACTATGGAATCATTTGTGCCATATTTATTCAACCCATTCTTTGTGTTTGTGAGCTTAATGTAGATGAGTGAATTGTAACTATGAGAGTTGTGTCTACATAGAGTTTTTACATGTGAGATATTAAAGAACATGTATAGATGAGTTGTTAAGAGTCTAAGGTGTAAATGTGACCTCATCATAGACGGGTTTGTACAATAGTTGTACTTATAAATGCCTTCTTGTGAAATCCTTCCTACAAATGAAGAAGGTGAGAAGTTGAAGACGTTGTGCTTAGAACTTCCAGAAACAAACTCCTTGCTTTATTTATTTCACGCACTTTACTTTATGTATTCTTTAGTGCCTTTAATGGACTTTGTTATAGTACACCAGCTGACTTGTTTCCGCCTTTCAAATGTCATGACCCAAAACTCTACACATTTATGCATAAACATCATCATGACATATATTGAATCATTCATAGGCATAATTGCTTATATTTTGATATTGCATATGTACATTGGGATGCATAGAGCTAATGAATAAATTTAAAAAAATAAACATAGTTTAATATAAGAACACAAAATAGAAAGTTAGTTAGAAAAGAAAAGAGTTAATGGTATTTCATATAAAATAAAGTGACTTTATAATAACCTCATATTTTATGAATGATATTTAATTATGAGAATCTAGGACACCCATAAAATATGGTTGTACTTCATATTTGCTAGCTTGTACCTTGGGTTAAGAAAGCTAGTTGTCTTAAGCAAACCCATGTGATTAATAAAATGTAATTGGGACTTGGAGAAGGTGATAAACACGTGGAACTCCAGCGATTTAATTCACACACACACACATATATATATATATATATATATATGCACAAACCCGATGGAATAATCTGGTAAAAGGTGCAGCACGAAGTCAAGCATATACCCCTTGTGTCAGCTGAAGTTTTTGACCCTACAGATGGCTATGGAACGAAAGAATACATTCTTATTTAGTCTGATACTCCCAGAAAGAGTGATGCTTTCTAAGTATCAATAAAAGGTTTAATTACCTCCCTTTATGTTCTTCAATGGACCAGATAACAAGGGACAGATCTTGAATGACCTGCTAAGATGTTAGAAGGGTGCCGGAAGATTTTTCCGGCGAGTCCCCTCCGACGCTCAAGTCAGGTGACGGGAGATATCTGTAAAAATCTGTAAGAGAATAGGTGTTGTATAGTGTGTATAGGAAAAAATGCATACCTGAAATCTTGTATTGGTTTACTATTTATAGAGTTTATCTCCAGAATGTGCATCTTGGAGCAGTAAGGCCACGATTCACACGATTCCCGGGATTTCGGGACATGTCTGCCAACTGATAAAACCACTACTCATTTCTACTCCCTGAAATATCGGGACGTGCCCGATCAACGTGGACTTGGTCAACATATTCTTAGAGGTAAGATGCCTGAAACTCAGATGGGAGCTCCGAGAATTGGGTCTTCTGGTCTTGAAGGTATGACACTCCCGAAGACAAAATGGTGATCAGGTCGGGAGGTCGGCATAATGATGATTCTGAATCAATGTTGAATGATATATACCTTGACTTAAGTAGGTCGGGAGGTCGGGACAATGGTGTTTCTGAATCAATGTTGAATGATATGTACCTTGACCCAAGTAGGTCGGGAGGTCGGGACAATGGTGTTTCTGAATCAATGTTGAATGATATGTACCTTGACCCAAGTAGATCGGGAGGTCGGTCAAGTAAAATAAGGTGAAGGAGCATCATTCTATTGTTGAGTATCATAATCCCTCCTCCTAAGTCGAGTTGACACCAAAGGTCAGAAACTCGTATACTTGACCGAGCATTGAAGTTATAAGGGCGGGAAATAGAAAAATTTTGAATTTCAAATTGTAAACGGTAACATTCCACTTCCCGAGATTAATCCTGACCCTCTATAACGTTTTCATCCAACGGTTTCTTTTGCGCATACTTTTGCTATAAATACCCTGTCTTTTTCACTCATTTCATCTTTTGTTTTAGTTGCAGAAAGCTCGGACCCGACCTCTTTCTTCTTTTCACTCATTAGGTAAGATCTGTTATTTATCTTGTTCCCTTTCATCTTTTACTCCGAAAAATTTAAGAGACCTCTGCATAGTCATTATGTCATCTGATAATGGTTCCACCTCTTCTACTTCGGGTGCTGTGTATAGGGAAATCGATCGTTATGAATCTTCTGAAGATTCATTTTCCCTCCCAAGTACTTCCTCCCGAAGTGAGGTCGGACGCCTTCCTCTTACCGAGGACCCAACCTTAACCACAGTTCAGGTCGGGGAAACAGTAGATTCCCTTGAAGTAGAGGATTCTCCTTGGTATGTCCATTATCGTTCTGGCCTTAACGATTCGGCTGAAAATACAATCTGTACTTTAAGCCATCTTTCTGATGATTATGATATCATCATTCCTTCTCCTGAGGATCGACCTCACGAGCCCCCCTCTGATTACTACACTTTTTATCTTGATCAGATTGAAGGGGGGCTTCGATTTCCCATCCCTGACTTTTTTTTACAACTTAGTAGATACTATCATTTGAACCTTAGTCAATTTGCCCCAAATGCCTTCCGCCTCCTCTGTTCTTTTGTAGTTCTGTTCCGAGCTTTAGGACTGAGGTTAGACTGCTTCTCCCTTAGTCATTTCATGATTCCTAAAAGGTCCAAAGAAGGACCTATTTACTTCTCTGCTCGTCTCGGATGTAAATTTTTGGATGGGTATCCCTCAAGTAACAAATATTGGAAAAATTATTACTTTTTTATTAAACCTCCTCGTCCCTAGTCAATGTTCTCTCGTTGGCGTGATCATCTCCCCCACTTACCTTCTCCACCTGATGGGTTTCGGCGGAGCCCTTTATTTACCGAGGTGAGGTCGGTGATCGGGTCGAGGTGTTTCAATATCTCTCGCCTTTTATCTGAGGATCTCTTATGTCACTGTGGTCTGAGCTTGGCAAATGTACCCTTGAAGGGAATCTTCGGTAGATAAAATAAAACTTATTTCTTCTTATTATATTGTCTTACCCCTTATTATGGTATCTAACATGAATGCATATACTTCTTCAGCTGACAGAGTCATGAATGCTTCTATTTTGAAAGCGGCTGCTAAGAAAAAAGGGAAAGCCAGTTCAACTACCGTTCCCGAGCCTACTGTTCCTGTTGTCACCATTGCTGTATCAGGGGAAACTGAAGCTATTGGGACTTCCCTGAAGCGTAAGAAAAAATCTGCCCTTCCAAAGATGATTACTGACTTAACTGTGGAAAAGGAAGCTTCAGTTCCAGAAGTGGAACCTTTAAGGCAAGTCAAACCCCGTACTGAAGTTCCGAGGACTTCGGTGGAGAGATCAAGGGAAAAAGCTTTTGAGTCTTACCATGATGGGATGCGCTTGGTCGGTGAAGGTCTCAGTAACGTAGCTATTTCCTTACTTCGTGACTTAGCCACCCAACCGGATGCTGATTTCATGGCAGACCTGTCTTGGTCCGAGCTGGCTAAAAGGACTTGTAGCAGCGCTGCTGAGGTTTATGATACATCCTCCCTCTACCCGTATATTTACTTATTATTATTTATATTTGCTATATTTTGAGCTGGGGTCTTTTATTTTTTATTTAGACCATCCTCCTACTGGGTGAATTCTCCTCCCGAGCCAACAATTTCCGTAGGCAATCCTTGAGAAATTCTAAAACTTTTGAAGCCAATAACGCAGAGCTTCAACGTACCTTGAATGACCTTAAAGTTATCCATGAACAAGAAGTAGCTAGGTTGAAGGAGCAATCAGAAACGTTCAAGGCACAACTTGAAGAATCTCAAAAGAATGCCAATCTTTATAACAAGGAGTTGGAAGGAACCCGTCAAGCTCTGGAAGCATCTCGGGAGGTCGCCGAAGTTGCCACTCAAGAGATGGAAGTGTTTAAGAAGAATTGGGAAGAAGCAGAGGCAAGAGCTTCCCAATCGAAAGCCAGCTTTCAAGAAGAATTCCTCAAGTCCTCTGAATTTACGGATTTATGTGGTGAGAAAGCCTATGGGTATCTGGAGATCGGATTCAAA
The DNA here is from genome assembly GCA_907163345.1 of Haberlea rhodopensis. Lineage (NCBI taxonomy): Eukaryota > Viridiplantae > Streptophyta > Magnoliopsida > Lamiales > Gesneriaceae > Haberlea > Haberlea rhodopensis. The sequence continues at coordinate 27,869,107 of CAJQUN010000003.1, read as the reverse complement.
GGGTGTATCTCTCAATTTAAAGAGGCAGGATATCCTCCCGAAGGAACTTCTTCAGATTTTCTAGATTTTGATCGTGCTCTCCAGAACCTTCCTCCTGATGTTTGAGATACCCTTATCTTGTAATGTTCACTGTGGGGGCAGACAATGTTTAGTTTTTTATATTTTCACTGTAATTATTTGAGACAAGTAATTTATGTTGAACTATGAACATGTTTTCTGCTTGTATCAATCTGAAATTTGGGAGTTTTGTTATAACTCTAATGTTCAAATTATAAAATGATTGGTTAATAAACAACATCTGATTGCTAATCAAGACCCGCCAAGTCCTTTTATTTTAAGAGATCGATCCAGCTAATGATATTCATTCTTTTTATCTTTGGAGATCGGACGAACTCGGAAAGCTCTGATCTCAAATGTAGCTTGTAAAGCTTTATTGAAATTTATAAAGTCTTTTTGTCTCCGGAGGTTGGAAGAACTTGTAAAGTTCTAAACTCGGATATAGCTTGCAAAGTTTTATTGACTCGCAGTCTTTTTATCTTGGGAGGTCGGATGAGTTCGTAAAGCTCTGACCTCGGATATAGCTTGTAAAGCTTTATTGAGACTCGTAACATCTTTTTATCTTGGGAAGTCGGATGAGCTCGTAAAGCCCTGACCTCGGATATATCTTGTATAGCTTTACTGAGACTCGTAAAGTCTTTTTATCTTGGGAGGTCGGATGAGCTTGTAAAGCCCTGACCTCGGATATAGCTTGTATAGCTTTACTGAGACTCGTAAAGTCTTTTTATATTGGGAGGTCGGATGAGCTTGTAAAGCCCTGACCTCGGATATAGCTTGTATAGCTTTATTGAGACTCGTAAAGTCTTTTTGTCTTCTGAAGTAGGATGAGCTCGTAAAGCTCAGACCTCGGATATAGCTTGTAAAGCTTTGTTGAGACTCGTAAAGTCTTTTTATCTTGGGAGGTCGGATGAGCTCGTAAAGCCCTAACCTCGGATATAGCTTGTATAGCTTTATTGAGACTCGTAAAGCCTTTTTATCTTGGGAGGTCGGATGAGCTCGTAAAGCCCTGACCTCGGATATAGCTTGTAAAGCTTTACTGAGACTCGTAAAGTCTTTTTATCTTGGGAGGTCGGATGAGCTCGTAAAGCCCTGGCCTCGGATATAGCTTGTAAAGCTTTTTTAACAATTGTCTCTTGAAGAAAATACTTCATTTTTCTTGTATTATCAAAGAAAGAGCAGGAATTTATTACATCATAAAAAGAAAAACAACATTAAGCATAGTATTTACGAAGATGATAAGCATTACATGGCCTCTTTATCACTTTTCCCTCCATGTCTTTTAGGTAATAAGCACCTGAACTCAATTTTTCCACCACCTTGTAAGGACCTTCCCACTTTGGATCTAATTTCCTGATCTCCACATCCTGCACTTTCTTTAAAAACAAGTCCCCTACTTGAAAACTTCTTTGGATGACCCGTCGATTATAGGCCCTTGTTACCCGACCCCGGTAGGCTTCCATTCGAAGAGCAGCTGTTTCCCTTGCTTCCTCTATAAGATCAAGGTCAATAGACCTTTTTTCGTCATTTGAGTCGTCATAATGGATTATTCTGCATGACTGAGCTCCGATCTCTACGGGAAGGACTGCTTCATTTCCATATACTAAACTGAAAGGAGTTTCGCCAGTTCCTGTCTTGGAAGTGGTTCTGTAAGACCATAGAACACTAGGGAGTTCCTCCACCCAATTGCCCTTTGCTCTTCCCAATCTAGCTTTGAGAGATTGTACCAAAGACCTATTGGTAACTTCTACCTGGCCGTTACTCTGAGGATAAGCTACTGAAGTGAAGGCCTATTGTATCTTCATCTCTTCGCACCATGCTTTCATCAATGAGCCTTGAAATTGCCTCCCATTATCGGAGATTAATTTTCTTGGTACACCAAACCTGCAAACAATATTTTGCCATATAAAATCTGATATTCTTTGTTCTGTAATCTTAGCAACAGCTTCTGCCTCCACCCATTTAGAGAAATAATCAATAGCTACGATTAAGAATTTCTTTTGGGCTGGTGCTATTGGGAAAGGACCAACGATGTCAATTCCCCATTGGTCAAAGGGACAAGCAGCTACAATTGCTTTCATCATAGCAGCAGGTTGGAGTTGAAGCCGGGCATGTCGCTGACAACTATCACAGGTTTTGACAAGAATTGCGGCATCTTTTTGAATGGTTGGCCAGAAATAACCCGCCAGGACAACCTTCCGAGCTAATGATAACGACCCAAGATGATTACCACAACACCCCTCATGGATCTCCTTTAGCACGTAATCCGAGTCCGTCGGACTCAAGCATCTGAGGAGAGGTCGGGAAAAAGATCTTTTATACAATATTCCTTCTAAGAGCAAGAAGCGCAAACATCTTTGCCTTAATCTATATGCTTTCTTAGAATCATTGGGCACGACCCCCCTTTGTAGGAAACCCAAAATATCAGCCCTCCAATCATTTTCCTCCAAATCAGGAGCTTTAGGAATAGAGAAAGGGCTTAACTCGATCTGTGATATGATTTCCCGATCTTTCCATCTGTATAACGAGCTTGCCATTTTAGCTAAGCTATCAGCTTTGTCATTTTCTGCTCTAGGAATTTGCTCAAAAATGGTTTCTACGAAGAAATCTTTAGCCTTTTCAATCACCCGAGCATATTCAACAAGCTTCTCATTTTTTATGTCGTAAACACCATTCATTTGTTGAGACACTAGCTGGGAATCAGAAAAGATATGGATCCTAGTTGCTCCCACATTTCTAGCTGCTCGCATTCCTGCTAAAACAGCTTCATATTCTGCTTCATTGTTGGAAACTCGGAATTCCAATCTGACTGCTATCTTAATTTCATCTCCTCGGGGAGATATTAAAATTACTCCCACTCCGGCTCCTTCCTTAGAGGAAGATCCATCCACATAGATTTTCCAAATCTCTCCCTGTTCAGGCCTTATAGTTTCAACAATAAAATCGGCCAAAGCTTGAGCTTTAATAGCTACTCGAGGTTCATAATTTATATCATATTCTCCTAGCTCGGTTGTCCACTTCACGAGTCGTCATGATACTTCAGCTCGATTTAATATTCTCCCCAACGAGCTGTTGGTGAGTACGGATATCGGATGCGAAAGAAAGTATGGTCTTAATCGTCGAGCGGTCATTACCAATATCAGAGCTAACTTTTCAATCTCCATATATCGTAGCTCCGGTCCTTTCAGCGCATGAGATATGTAATATATTGGTTGTTGAACATTATCCTCTTGCCTGATGAGCACCGAGCTAATAGCCTCCTCTGTTGCTGACAAATAAACAAATAAACGTTCTCCTATCTTTGGCTTGGTTAAGATCGGGAGCTCAGCCAAATATTTCTTAAGGTCTTCAAATGCAGCTCCGCATCTTTCATCCCATTCAAACTTTTTGGCCCTCCGAAGGACTTGAAAAAATTGCAGACTCCGATGAGCTGACCTGGATATAAAACGAGAAAGAGCTACAATCCGACCTGTCAATCTTTGTACTTCTTGTAGATTTTTAGGAGGTAACATGGATTGTACCGGTTGTACTTTCTCTGGATTGGCTTCAATCCCCCTTTCTGTTACAATATAACCCAAGAACTTTCCACTCTTCACCCCAAAAAGACATTTTTGGGGATTCAACTTTAAATTGAACGATCGTAACATTGAGAAAGTTTCTGTGAGATCTGGGATGAGGTCATCACCCAACTTTGATTTTACTAAAATATCATCCACGTAAACCTCTATGTTCCTTCCTATTTGCGCTGTAAATACCTTATCCATGAGTCTTTGATATGTAGCTCCCGCATTTTTTAATCCAAAAGGCATTACTACATAGCAAAATGTCCCATCTGAGGTAATGAAACTTACCTTATCTTGATCTTCTTGGGCCAATGGGATCTGATGATATCCCTGGTAGGCATCCATGAAACACAAGTATTGATGCCCCGCTGTAGAATCCACCAATTGATCAATCCGTGGCAAAGGATAGCAATCCTTAGGACAAGCCTTGTTAAGATCCCTGAAGTCGACACACATTCTCCACTTTCCTGAACTCTTGGGCACCAAGACCACATTTGATAACCAAGTTGGGAATTGTACTTCACGGATATGGCCAGCTTGGAGTAACTCTTCCACCTCCTTTCTAAATAACTTATCCTTCTCTTTGCCGAAGTGCCTCTTCTTTTGTTTTACAGGTTTTACACCAGTAAGGATGTTCAGGCGATGCTGCATAATAGTGGGATTTATTCCTCCGACCTCCCGAGCTGACCATGCGAATACATCCTCATGAGTTTTTAGGAACGCAATTAACCTGACTCGGACCTCCTGGCTTAATTCTTTGGCAATCTTAACCATCTTTAAGGGAGAACTGAGCTCCACTAAATCAGGTTCTTCATCCGCGCAATCCAGTGTTAACATTTTTGGGTTTTGTTCTGGAGGCTTTCCTCCTGCTATTGTATTGACCTGGAGCTTTGATCCCTTGCTCTCTTCTTTCACTTCACTCATATAGCAGTTTCGAGCAATCTTTTGATCCCCCTGTAATACACCTACTTCCGTGCCTGATGGAAATTTTAATTTTTGGTGATAGGTGGAAGAAATGGCTCGAAAATCCTTCATAGCAGGTCGGCCAATTATACCATTGTATGAAGAAGGAACATCTACTACTGTGAAGTCAATCATTTTTGTAACTCTCCTGGAATCATTTCCCATTGACAAAGGGAGGGTGATTTGACCCATAGGCTTAATAGCGTACCCAGTGAAGCCATAGAGAGGTGTTCTGATCGGTTCAAAATGAAAACCCTCTATCTGCATTTGATCCAAAGTTTCTTTGAACAACACATTGACTGAACTTCCCGTGTCCACAAATATCCGAGCTATATCATAATTTGCAATGGTAACTGTGACTACCAAGGCATCAGTGTGTGGTGCACAACTCCTCTTAAATCACTGGGTCCAAAAGATATTACTGGGTCAGATTTAAGATTGACCTCCGTCACAATCTCCGAGCACTCTAATCTCCGTCCATGCATTTTGCGGGCTCGACCAGAATCTCCATCTGTCGCTCCTCCTGAAATCATGTGTATAATTCCTTGGGTTGGATTATTGTGCTCCTGCTCCCTTCTTCCTTTGTCAATTCTTTTTGGTGAAATTTCCCAACCTCGATGATGGGGTTGGTTATCTCGCCGAGCTTCTCGCTTATTATCTTCCCAGACTTGATTTCTTCCTCTTCTGTGTGGACTGTAGGGTTCTGGCCTTGTGGTTAATATTGCTTTAATCTGGGGATCCCTTTGAATGATCCTCTCAACCTCTTCTTCCAACCTCTGACATTCATTTGTAAAATGTCCGTACTCCCTATGAAATCTGCAATATTTTTCAGAGGGAGGTAAGCGAGGTCCTTTTTCTGCCTTCTTCGGTCTTTCTAATCTCCTCTTTTCATCGCAAAATTCCATAGCCTTTTCTAAACTCATTGTCAAGGGAGTTCGAGTTAGAAGCTGTCCTCTAGCTCTGCCCTGATCATCACCCCTTTCAAATAGCCTCTTCTTTCCTGACTCCACCCTTTCTCTTTTCATTTCTGGTCTCATTTTTGCCCTTCTTTGTTTTTGCGCATCCTCCAAGTTAACATATTTTTCGGCTCGGCCCAATAGATCATCATAATTCCGAGGAGGTTTTTTTACTAATGATTTGAAAAACTCCCCCGCCTTTAATCCCTGAGTGAATGCATTGATGAGGACATCAGCCGTGGCAGTAGGTACCTCCAATGCTATACTGTTAAATCTGTGCACAAACTCTCTCAAGGACTCTTGCTCCTGCTGCTTTGTAGTAAAAAGATTCAAAGAGGTCTTTTGATACCTCTTACTGCTAGCGAACTGGTTCAAGAAAACAGAACTGAAGTCTTCAAAATTGCGAATAGTATTTGGCTTGAGGAAATTGAACCATTGCTGAGCCGACCTCACAAGTGTGGTTAAAAATACTCGACACTTAACCCCATCTGAGTATCGATGTAACAATGCGGCATTTTCAAACCTCCCGAGGTGTTCCTCAGGATCAGCGCTCCCGTCATATTCTCCGACCATGGGCTGTCGGAAGTTCGGAGGAAGATCTTCTCTTAAGATTGGGGGGGAAAAAGGGACATTCTTTCTCCCCTTTGTTGTCCCAATCTTCGTATCTCCTCCCATACTAGTTCCATTTGATTTGGTATCATAGGTTCAACCATCGGTTGATCAGTAGTTAACTGCTCTGGTTCAACTTGCTGACTTCCCACATTCGTAGGGGGAGGTTGACGGGGTGGTATTTGGTTTCCCCTCACCGCCATATCCACCGTCTGAGCAATGTACTGAGCCAATTGCTCCAAAGTGAGATCTCCCACCCTTCTATTTACCGTAGGCATCTGATCTCCCGATTCTGGTAAAATATTTTCAAGATTTTCCGGTGATTCAGGGGGATTTCTCCCCTCGGGTGCTCTCCTTCTCCCACGTCCTCTTCTTCCTATTGCCATATCCACGCCTTAGCTCGAACGTTCCCACGGACGGCGCCAATTGATACTCCCAGAAAGAGTGATGCTTTCTAAGTATCAATAAAAGGTTTAATTACCTCTCTTTATGTTCTTCAATGGACCAGATAACAAGGGACAGGTCTTGAATGACCTGCTAAGATGTTAGAAGGGTGCCGGAAGATTTTTCCGGCGAGTCCCCTCCGATGCTCAAGTCAGGTGACGGGAGATATCTGTAAAAATCTGTAAGAGAAATAGGTGTTGTATAGTGTGTATAGGAAAAAATGCATACCTGAAATCTTGTATTGGTTTACTATTTATAGAGTTTATCTCCAGAATGTGCATCTTGGAGCAGTAAGGCCACGATTCACACGATTCCCGGGATTTCGGGACATGTCTGCCAACTGATAAAACCACTACTCATTTCTACTCCCTGAAATCTCGGGACGTGCCCGATCAACGTGGACTTGGTCAACATATTCTTAGAGGTAAGATGCCTGAAACTCAGATGGGAGCTCCGAGAATTGGGTCTTCTGGTCTTGAAGGTATGACACTCCCGAAGACAAAATGGTGATCAGGTCGGGAGGTCGGCATAATGATGATTCTGAATCAATGTTGAATGATATATACCTTGACTTAAGTAGGTCGGGAGGTCGGGACAATGGTGTTCCTGAATCAATGTTGAATGATATGTACCTTGACCCAAGTAGGTCGGGAGGTCGGGACAATGGTGTTTCTGAATCAATGTTGAATGATATGTACCTTGACCCAAGTAGATCGGGAGGTCGGTCAAGTAAAATAAGGTGAAGGAGCATCATTCTATTGTTGAGTATCATAGTCTAAGTTTTAAATCATTCAAACTTCTCTTTTGTATCTGTTCTCCTTTAGCTGCTGATTCATGTGAAAACCAAAATCTATAGGCTAGAGTTATAAGCAGACAACATAAGTGAAGTGCAACAGAATTTGGATGAAATATTTACGAGTGCTTCAGTTTGGGTTCGTATTAATCCATGCTGATCTGGACATTTTTTTTAGTATTGATTTTCCAGACTTAAACACAATTATATGGGAGAACTATTCAAAACACAGCAGTAAAGCTAAAAAGACAAATATGTTTTATGTGTTGTGAAGGAAACAAATTTTGGGGTGTGTATAATCACAAGCTATGTTGAGGGAACCACTTAATAGTTATATAAAACATGTTTATACATGTTTGAATACTGTTAAGATAATTTTGTAAAGATTAGAGAGCTCCATATAAAATGAAACAAGAATACAAACTAAGTTTGCATGGCTGTTATGATTCAGCAACATTTGACCTACTGTCTTGCACTATTTGGACCTCTTTCTCATCATATTTTTGAAATCCTTAAAACATGAAAGTTATACACAATTAAGTAAGCTAGCCACGCCAACTAGAAGCACCCAAAAATCTTATGTGTACAAAAAAATATGGTGAAAATACTACAGACCGCCAGAGTTAGAACTTTGAATAAACTAATGGTTATTGGAACCAATATTTATGTAGGATTATTTAGTATGGACATATAATAGATGGCATGCATATACTTAAATGAATATTAGAAATTTGATATTGAACTTGGTTGTACATTTGAAATGCGTTTATAGGTCATAATCTCGATACATGCTCATATAAGACAAATTAAGCCAAATCATCGAGATATGGGCAGAACCTTGTGAGTATAATCTTATAACTTGGTCTTTAACTTTGTGGTGTATGATATGTGTTTTAAATGAATGAATGGACTTGGTTCTTCATGTGTTCTTATGATTGAATACTTTATGTGCTCTAAATATGAAATAGTGATAGTAAATGGTACTACGGAAACGAAACGATTGGCGATGTTGTGATGATTTTTACATGATTGTGGAATATGCATTCATAAAATATTACTAATGACCTTGAACCTTGTGTTACAGAATTACAGAATACGGATCCTGAGTTCGTTGAACATTTGAGATATATAGTAAAGAGTGACATGACCATCTTCGTGATCATAATTTGTTATTGGGTGTTACATAAAATACCTTTTAAAAGAAGTCTGATGTGTAGACAACTTGTACTTATTAAACTGTTTTGTACTAAGTGTTACAACTTAGTTATTCATGTAGCATACCCCAATTCATTGGGACTAAATACTTAGTTGTTCTTCTTGTTGTTGTTTGGTTAGTCTTCAAATTGGCATTTGTAAGAGTTGAAAATTAATTTCAGTCCAGGATTGAATCTCCTTTTATATGGTATGATGTTATATATAATTTATAAATCCATCTTTGTTCAACCTTTGTGAGCTACTGTTTTTTTTATCATCAAAATTCCGATTTTGGGTGAAGTAAAATGATGAGTTAGAAACATTTTATTTATAAGTAAATTAAATATTAAAAAGGAATATCACTGATTAATTTTATATTTTAATGATTTCAGAATTTATTTTCTTCATATAAGAAATTTAATATTATATATATATAAATATAATATAAATTACATTTATTATATGGGTTGGTTGATGGCAATTTTTCATACTATTTATGGCATCTCGGTGGGTGTGTGCCGATAGAGTTCATTGGATATTGACTTCGAGTTGGTATCAATAATCTATGTTAACATAGTGGGATTGTTGAATAAGGTTACTTTGATGATGCTTCTATGGAGCAAGCTCATCGTTTATTAATGCTCATGAGCGTCCTTTAGGATTTTCGGGTCTTTCCCGCTTGATAAAAGCTCACATCCTTTTGGAAAGACTAGTGTTCGACTCTTGTTTAACCATTCACCTTATCAAAAAAAAAAGTGCCCTTGGGCAAGCTCATCTCTTAAGTGAAATATTTTATTATCCATGTGGAATAATCCAATTTAATGATCGCCCCAATAGACAATTACCAACCACCTAATTTTTTTTCAAGAAACTTTTGTTTCATGTTTAGCATTGAATTTTCATGTTTTCCAAGAAATTTGCTAAATATATACATTAATACTTGCGTACAACTCATTGAAAAGAACTTGTGCTCTCGTTAATAATCCAATTCCTTCCGAGTATAGCTTATCACATGCATGATCGGTGGTGGACCCCGATTTTCTTCTAAATGAGTAAATTTTACAGGAAAAAAGTTTATTATGCTACTTTTTTTATTATTTTAATTTATATATATTTTAAATTTGTGTGTTCTCTTATTTATTTTTTGAATAAAAATCTAACTAATAGTGGTGAAAACTAAATTTAATATATTAATATACTAAATTCTATAGTATTAACATTCTCTAAATGTAATATAGAAAATATTGGATTATATTTTAATAATTAAATGTTATTTTTAAAAAATATTATAGTTCGTGCACCAGTGTTGCATTTTTATGCATCAGTGTTATATTTCGTGCATCAATGTTATATTTTTGTGCATCAGTTACTTTTTATTATTTTCGTGCACCAAGATTATATTTCCGTGCACCAGTTTTTTTTAAAACTTTCGTGCACCAGTAATTGATGCACGAAAATTGAAAATCAGTAACTGATGCACGAAGATTAAAAATCAGTACTTGATGCAAGAAAATTAAAATCAATAACTTATGCATGGAACATAGAAAAAGTATGTGATGCAAGAACCATAATCGCAATTGGATGATGCACGAACCATACGATTAAGTTATTGATGCACGAATCATTTAATTTCGTGCACCCGTTATTGTATTTCGTGCACCAGTTGTTAACACAAAGTTTGTGCACCAGTGTTGTACTTTCATGCATCAATGTTATATTTCGTGCACCAAGGTTATATTTTCGTGCACCAGTTACTTTTTATGATTTTCGTGCACCAGTTACTTTTTATGATTTTTGTGCACGAGTTGCTTTTTATGATTTTCGTGCATCAATTACTTTGTATGATTTTCCTGCACTAAGGTTTTATTTCGTGCACCAGTTACTTTTTATAATTTTCGTGCATAAATTAAATTTTATAATTTTCGTGCACCAATTAATTTTTCTCTGTGTCATCTTCTTTGTTACAATATCTTAATGTCAGATTGTAAGTTTCGGAAATGAGCAAACAAGCATGGAGACCAAACTTCATCCATATTTATCAGTCAAAACAATGAGAGTTTTTTTTATTTTAAAAAAGATATACAAACAGGCTTTCGTTGTTTATAATTTAGCATCGGTATTCAAATTTATAATTCACATACACACACAGTATACACACAAGATGGAATGTGCAGAGTATATCCATAAATTATATGTGCAGAGTAATCCGAGGTCTTCTCCGATTCAAAAAGATTCCAAATACTACGAGCAATTTAGATGTTTCAATTCAAACATATTTCATGTACAGAACATTTTAGCAAATAATTTTTAGGGATGAGACGACGAGATGATGAAGAAAATAGATATGAGAATCCCCCGAAAATTTTAGAAGAAAATTTAAGGTGTGGGGCGACGGATAAGGAAGAAAAGAAAGATCTGAAATTAGGTTTAGGGTGTTTTCAACTGAAGGGTATTTTGGTAACTAAAAAATACATTTTCAAACAATAGTTAAAAAGCTGGACTTATGTGAATATAATTTTCTCCAAAGTGTGTGTATTTTTTGGTAAGAAATTTTTTGAAGATTTATTTGTAATAAGTTTTCGTAAACTACATATATTTGCAATTTCTCATTTTAACATCTATATAACAATATTATTTGAATATTGTGCACATAATCTTATTTAAAAAAAAAATCTATGAGTGCCATATGATATTACACGCAAAACCCATTGATACCCATACGGGTCAAGCCCATTAAAAAGCTCGAGGGTCGAACCCAATCCATTGGTCAAAATCGTCGGAGGACAAAGTGCGGGGAGTGTGAAGCTAGCCCCTCGCTAGAGGGGCGAGCTACACGCTCGCCCAACCAGGCAGGGGCGAGCACCGAAGCTCGCCCACGCGAGGGGCGAGCTGCGTGCTCGCCCCACCAGGCAGGGGCGAGCTGCGCGCTCGCCCCGCCCGGCAGGGGCGAGCACCGCAGCTCGCCCACGCGTGGGGCGGGCTGCGCGCTCGCCCCGCCAGGCAGGGGCGAGCACCGCAGCTCGCCCACGCGAGGGGCGAGCTGCGCGCTCGCCCCGCCAGGAGAGCGGGCGAGCTGCGCGCTCGCCCCGCCCGGCAGGGGCGAGCACCGCAGCTCGCCCACGCGTAGGGCGGGCTGCGCGCTCGCCCCGCCAGGCAGGGGCGAGCACCGCAGCTCGCCCACGCGAGGGGCGAGCTGCGAGCTCGCCCCGCCAGGCAGGTGCAAGCACCGCTGCTCGCCCGCACGAGGGGCGAGCTGCGTACTCACCCCGCGAGACATGTGCGAGCCTCGCAGCTCGCACAAAGAGCCTCGCAGCTAGCACACACGAGGCGCAAACTGCGATGCTCTCCCATGCGAGGAAGAGTTCGGAGCCATCCCTCGCAGATGCCTCATGTTTGCGAAGTATGGGATCGGAGCTCGCTCGTGTTGGGCGAGCTAAGCTTTGTAGCACGGCCTCGCAAATTAGATTCGACGTATAACCCATATCTCCAAGTACGAATCGGATCGTAAAAGTATCATACTATGAAAGTGACATTCTCTGGTCCCCGGTACAAATCGGATCATAAAAGCTGCAAGCATATCATACCATGAAAGTGACATCTCTGGTCCCCGGCACAAATCGGATCGCAAAAGCTGCAAACATATCGTACGAGGAGAGTGACACCTACTCGTCCTCAGCTCTAGGACCCTGGTCCCCACCCTTAGCTTCAGAAGATGTCCCCTAGGCCCTGACACGCGGTTAAAGGCTGTCTCCTCTCCGTTTCCTATAAATATCAGGTTTGTTGACGGGAATAAGGTATTCACTCTACTCACAATTTAAAGTTCATCTCGTTACTCTTCCTTTCTTTTCCGATTTCTAACTTGAGCGTCGGAGGGGCTCCGCCGGGACATCCTTCCGGCACCCTTCTCACACTTGTTCGTGGTTTCAGGCATCACCAACACTCGGAGCCATTGTTGGAGTCGCTCCCAGCACCCCTCGTCCACCGGAAAGAAGAAGTATCATTTTTGTAAGCATCATTTGGCGCCGTCTGTGGGAAAACTTGAGCAAAGACGTTGATATGGCAGGAAGAAGAGGAAGTAGAAGAACAGGTACGGCGGAGTCTCGCCCGGAAGGAAGGACTGAACAGCCGCCTCCGGTGGTGAACGTGGGAAACATGACTATGGAACAACTAGCCCAGTTCATTACCACCGCCGTAGCCGAGGCTGTGAGGCAAAACCAACCCCCACCTCCGGACGAAGAACCATTGGAGAACCATGAGGACAATGCTGAAGTCCAGCAAAGTCACGCGGAGGAAGTCAATCCCACCCAAGGTGTCGGGGACTCGGAGATGCACCAGAGAATGGAAGATATGTGGAATGAAATCCAAGGTTTGAGACAACATGTCGGGGAAAAGGCCTACACCCACAAGAAAGAAAGTCCCTTCTCCCAAGCCATTTTGGAGGAGGAGCTACCATCTAACTTCCGACAGCCTAACATGGGAGAATACGATGGGAGCACCGACCCCGAGGACCATTTGGGAAGATTTGATAATGCGGCCTTGTTGCATCGATACTCCGATGGAGTCAAATGTCGGGTATTTCTGAATACATTAGTAAGGTCGGCTCAACAATGGTTCAACATGTTGAAGCCTGGCTCAATAATGTCCTTCCACGACTTCAGCTCAGCTTTCTTGCATCAATTTGCAAGTAGCAAAAAATATCAAAAGACTTCACTCAGTTTGTTTGTCATGAAACAACAAGATCAAGAATCTCTGCGGGAGTTTACCCAACGCTTCAACGGTGTTGCCCTAGAGGTTCCTTCAGCCACGCCTGATGTCCTTCTCAATGCTTTCACGCAAGGGCTCAAGGGTGGTGAATTCTTCAAGTCCTTGGTAAAGAAGCCACCGCAAAGTTATGATGAGCTCCTATCTAGGGCGGAGAAGTATGTGAACTTGGAAGATGCACAGAGGCAGAAGAGATTAGAGCAAAGACCCGCTGAGAATAGCAGGGAAAAGCTGGACAAGGGTGGAAGAAAGAGAAACATGGCGGAGAGGATGGATGATCGAAACTTATTCAGGGGGCGTCTTCCACATATTCCCCTTGTCATGAGCCTAGACAGAGCAATGGATGTATGTGATAATAAGGGGAGATTGACTAGGCCAAAGAAAGCAGAGAGAGGTCCAAGATTGCCCCCATCGGATAAGTATTGTGGATACCATCGAGAATATGGACATTTTACCCATGATTGCCAACAATTGGGAGAAGAGGTTCAGAGGATCCTTCAAAGAGATCCGGAAATAAAAGCTATGTTGACAAGAACCAGGGAGCCCTACCAGCCGGACGCGCCTCGAGCCCCGGCTCGGGCAAATCCTGGACGAAGAGAGCCAAGATGGGAGCAACAAGGGCGGAATGCCCCTCGCGGCCATGTGGAAAGGAATGGAGGAAACAATGATCCGAATCGGGGAATGATACACATGATCTCTGGAGGAGCAACCGATGGAGATTCTGGCCGAGCTCGCAAGGCATATGGGAGGAGGTTGGAAAATTTGGAGGTGTCCATGGAAGCAAGCACCACAACCGACCCCGTGATCAGTTTCGGTCCCGACGACCTAAGAGGCATTGTTACTCCACACAACGATGCCTTGGTAGTCACGGTTACTATAGCAAATTACGACGTAGCAAGGATTTTCGTGGATACGGGGAGTTCCGTCAATATCTTATTCAAAACAACCATGGACCAAATGCAAGTTGATGGATTCCACTTGGACCTAATCTCAACCCCTCTTTATGGGTTCACGGGACATGTGATCCAGCCTCTGGGTCAGATTGTCCTCCCCTTGTCAATGGGGAGTGGCCCTAGCCGAGTAACTAAGATGGTGAATTTTACAGTCGTTGACGCCCCCTCCTCTTACAATGGGATTATTGGGCGACCGGCCATGAAGGACTTCAAGGCCATAGCTTCTACCTATCACCAAAAGTTGAAGTTCCCGGCAGGAAACAAAGTTGGAGTACTTGGAGGTGACCAGGGTACAGCCCGTCGGTGTTATGAAAGTGTTGTAAAGGAAGAAGGAAAAAGAGCCCGACGGGAGGTCGGAGTGATAGGGAGCGGGAGGTCAGTTGCTCGGCGTGCCCCGAAAGAGACTCCAAATGTGACAGAGGAAGAACCTGAGTTAGTGGAGCTTGGATCTGCTGAAAGAGTGATCAGAATAGCTGCGGACTTGGACCCGCAAGAGAAGGGCGAGCTCATTGCTTGTCTCATTAAGAATCATGATGTGTTCGCCTGGTCTACTCAAGATCTTAAAGGTATAAATCCGAACGTCATGCAACATCATCTAAACGTGTTGGACCGAGCTCGGCCCGTAAAACAAAAGAAAAGACACTTCGGGGCAGAAAAAGATAAGGTCATCAAGGAGGAGGTCCAAGAGCTGCTTAGGGCGGGACACATTAGAGAAGTTCAATTCCCCACTTGGCTCTCAAATGTGTTCCTGGTGCCTAAGAACTCGGGAAAGTGGAGAATGTGCATTGACTTCCGAGACCTTAACAAAGCCTGCCCCAAGGACTGCTACCCGTTGCCTCGCATAGATCAACTGGTGGACTCTACCGCTGGCCACCAATATCTGTGCTTGCTGGATGCTTATCAAGGATATCATCAAATTCCCCTTGCAAGGGAGGATCAGGCAAAGGTAAGTTTCATCACCTCAGATGGAACTTTTTGTTTTGTGGTTATGCCCTTTGGACTTAAAAATGCAGGGGCAACGTACCAGAGGTTGATGGACAAAGTTTTCTCAAAGCAAATTGGGAGAAACGTGGAGGTATACGTAGATGACATCTTGATAAAATCAAAGGATCGAGATCACCTCATGACTGACCTTGGAGAGACTTTCTCCACCCTGAGGTCTTACGGACTAAAGCTCAACCCCCAAAAATGTGTGTTTGGGGTGAAGAGTGGAAAGTTCTTGGGATACATTGTGACAGAGAGAGATATTGAAGCCAATCCCGACAAAGGTAAAGCGATCCAGACTATGGCGTCCCCCACTAGTCTCCAAGAGGTACAACAATTAGCAGGGAGGATTGCTGCACTATCAAGGTTTGTGTCCAGGTCGGCCCACCGGAGTGTGCCTTTCTTTCGCACTCTTCGGAAGGCTCAGAAATTTCAATGGGGAGCTGATTGCGAGAGGGCTTTTGATGAGTTAAAACAATATCTAGCCGAGCTCCCGGTTTTGGCCAAGCCGGGATTGGGGGAACGTTTATGGGTCTATCTCTCCGCAACTGAGGAGGCGGTGAGCTCGGTGCTAATCCGACAGGAAGGTTCAACTCAGCATCCTGTTTACTATGTTTCACATGCGTTAAAGGGAGCTGAGCTAAGATACTCGGGCTTGGAGAAGTTGGCGTTAGCATTGACAATCACGGCAAGGAAACTAAGACCGTACTTCCTATCTCACCCAATCACGGTCTTTACCAATAGTCCTTTGGGAAAAATCTTAACTCATCCGGACGTGTCAGGTCGGTTGGTTAAGTGGACAACCGAGCTGGGGGAGTATGACATCCAATATGAGCCGAGAAGAACTATCAAAGCGCAGGCCCTAGCTGATTTCTTGGCGGAAACCGTGCATCAAGATGCCGAGGATCCTTGGAAAATATATGTTGATGGTTCTGCAACCAACGAAGGCAGCGGAGTTGGGGTAGTATTGATTTCACCAAGGGGGGACGAGATGAAATTAGCCGTAAGGTTGGACTTCAAGGCTTCCAACAATGAAGCAGAGTATGAAGCTGTTCTAGCAGGATTGCAAGCAGCTAAGAGTGTGGGAGCTAGCCAGGTACACATCTTCTCCGACTCACAGCTGGTTGCACAACAGGTCAGAGGCGTCTACGAGACGAAGAATGAAAAGTTGATTGAGTATGCTCATGCCATTGACCAAGTTAAAGAAAAATTTGTGGAAGTCATGTTCGAGCAAATTCCAAGGGAAGAAAATACCAAAGCTGATAGCCTAGCCAAGATGGCCAGCGCTCTCACTAGTTGGAAAAATCGAGATGTGGTCGCACACGTGGAGCTCGCCCCTTTCCAGGGCTCCGCACCTGCCGAGCTAGATGAGGGTGACTGGAGAACCGAGATTGAAAATTATTTAAAGGAGGGAAGTCTACCCGTTGACCCAAGGAAAGCTCATCAGATCAAGCAGAGAAGTCTGCGTTTTGTGTTGTTCCAAGGGGTATTGTACAAGAGATCATTCTCCCGGCCTCTCCTCAAATGCCTGGGGAGAGATGACGTCGATTATGTCCTTAGGGAAATACACGAGGGGATTTGTGGAAACCACTTGGGCGCCCATGCTCTGGCGCGAAAGGCCTTGCTAGCTGGGTTTTTCTGGCCTACCATGCAAAAGGACGCCATAACCCTCGTACTAGCCTGTGACAATTGCCAGCGGCACAACAGACTCTATCACCAGCCTACCATGATGATGAAGGCGATCATACCGGCATGCCCGTTTGACCAATGGGGCATCGACATAGTGGGACCTTTTCCCCCCGCTCCAGCCCAAAAGAAATTCTTGATAGTAGCCATAGACTATTTCTCAAAGTGGGTGGAAGCCGAACCCTTAGCTAAAATTACTGAAAAGGACGTCATGAATTTTGTTTGGAAAAACATAGTGTGCCGATACGGAGTCCCACGCGTATTGGTTTCCGATAATGGAAGACAATTTCAAGGTGCCAAAATTCAATCTTGGTGCAAAGAGATGAAGATCAGACAAGCCTTCACATCCGTGGCTTACCCTCAAAGTAATGGCCAGGTAGAAGTGACTAACCGGTCTTTGCTCCAAAGTTTGAAAGCAAGATTAGGAAAAGCAAAAGGAAACTGGGTGGATGAGCTCCCAAGTGTGCTATGGTCTTATCGAACTACTCCCAGAACAGGAACGGGTGAAACGCCTTTCAGCATGGTTTATGGCAATGAGGCGGTGCTCCCGGCAGAAATAGGATCCGAGACGGCAAGGATTGTGCTTTACGATGAAGACAATGATCAAAGGCGAGCTGCTGATCTGGACTTCCTAGAAGAAAAAAGGGAAGCAGCGATGATTAGGATGGAAGCTTACAAGAACCGCATAGCTCGGGGATACAATCGAAGAGTAGTACCAAGAAGCTTCCAGGTTGGAGATTTAGTGTTGAGGAAGGTACAAGAAGAACAGCGGGGAAAGCTAGACCCGAAATGGGGGGGCCCTTTTAAGATCATGGAGAAGTTGAGCTCAGGAGCTTATTACCTAGAGGACATGCAAGGCAAAGCTCTCAAGAGACCATGGAATGCTTACCACTTGAAGAAATACTATGTTTAGCCGTAGCTGTTACATCCAGGCTATGTATTCCTCTCATTTCTTGTAATCGCTTTAATTTCAATTTCGATTTCAATTTCAATTTCAATGAATGAAGAGTATCTGTCACTTGTCTTGTATACTTTAGCTGCGGTTACGCTGAGATCATTTACCTTGGTTACGCCAAGTGCCATTCAGGGGTGTCTACCCAACCTGTCGCGGTTACGCCCGACAGAGGATCAGTCGAGCCGCGGTTACGCCGGGCTCATTTACCTTGGTTACGCAAAGTGCCATTCAGGGGTGTTTACCCAACCTGTCGTGGTTACACCCGGCAGAGGATCAGTCGAGCTGCGGTTACGCCGAGCTCACTTACCTTGGTTACGCCAAGTGCCATTCAAGGGTGTTTACCCAACCTGTCGCGGTTACGCCCGACAGAGGATCAGTCGAGCTGCGGTTACGCCGGGCTCATTTGCCTTGGTTACGCCAAGTGCCATTCAGGGGTGTTTACCCAACCTGTTGCGGTTACGCCCGACAGAGGATCAGTCGAGCTGCGGTTACGCCGAGCTCACTTACCTTGGTTACGCCAAGTGCCATTCAGGGGTGTTTACCCAACCTGTCGCGGTTACGCCCGACAGAGGATCAGTCGAGTTGCGGTCACGCCGAGCTCATTTGCCTTGGTTACGCCAAGTGCCATTCAGGGGTGTTTACCCAACCTGTCGTGGTTACGCCCGGCAGAGGATTAGTCGAGCTACGGTTAAGCCGAGCTCGTTTGCCTTGGTTACACCAAGTGCCATTCAGGGGTATCTACCCGACCTGTCACGGCTGCATCCAACAGAGGATCAACAGAGCTATGGTCACACCGAGCTCATCAACTTGGCTACACCAAATCCAACACGAGTGATCTGCTCGAGCAGGGTTCATATTACATATCGTGGATCATGTATTTATTACTTGATCCTAGAGTTCGGCACCTACTTCACTAAGCGGATACCGGAAATTGGATCAGGCAGCAAATGGCCCTATTGGGGACAATCAGGAGCTCGCCCATGGCTACTTAGGCAAGTTAGAGAGCTTGCCCGACAACCCTTAAACTAGCACAATGGCCGTCTCAGTGAGCTAAAAGAGCTTGCCATGCGCCCCTTTGAGCGAGCTTGATAGGACAAGGCATGCGAAGCTTGCATGTACTACTATTGACACCAAGGTCTTGCCTATTCATGAATAAATAAATAATCGGCGCATATGGTTCATCTTAATGTTGCGTTGCAAGGTGAGCTATTGTTAGGTTGGGCAAAACATAATAACACAGTCAATGTAGGAGTGCCCAAAACAAACCAAAAGAGGCAAAATGGATGTCCAAATATAAGCATCTAGCAAGTCATTACCACATACGACAGGCTTCGTGAGCAAAAAAGGAACAATCGTCAAACATCCGACTACATCCAACAGTCTACAAAATATTAGAGATTACATAGAAGTCATGACATAATATCTAATCCAACTACATGTCAGGGGGAAGGCGAGAAGTCACATTCATGATGTCAATAAAATCAGAAGGAGCCGCTTCTGGTGGATAGCCTTGATCTCGGAACAACTCCACGGTCTTCTCAAATCCAACCTCAAGGAAGCCAAATGCTTTAACCCCACATATCTCTTCGAACTCGGCCGATTTCAAGAACTCATCTTTGACAGAGGCATGTTTCTGGGCAGCCTTTTCTTCAAAGTTTGATAAAGCTTCTTCGGTATCTTTGATTTTGGTATGGGCTCTTTCTAATTTCTTCTTTAGGGTTGAGATCTCGGCCTCAAATTTTTGGCGCTCCTCGGCGGCTTGGGCTTCCAGCTCCTCAACCTTTCGAACATGTGCTTCTTCGGCTCTCTCAGCAGCTGCCTTAAGGTCGGCAATGATCACTTTGCTCTCCTTCGAGTCCTTCCGAGATAGCGTCCTGAGGCTGTTAGTACGATAAGCCAGCTCACCGGTGAAGATAAATGCCTGGTTGGAAAAAGACAAGAAAAGAGAGAATGTAAGAAAATCCCGATAAATGGAGTATGAAAAGCAATGTGCTCAGATAATGAAGGCGTAAGAAAATTATACATACCTCGGCCATGCTGCTGCATGTCCGTCGCATGAGTTCGCTAAGTCCCAATGAAGCCAGAAAGTCAACATCTGGGCCGGAAGGTAGCTCATGCATCACACCTATTGCAATATCATTAGGACCCTGTCCCAACAAAGCGGCTGAGCTCTCATAATGCCCGAAAGTATGTGCCTCCGGCGGGCCCTCATCCTCCTCCACATGGTGATCCTCAGGAGTCATCGACTTTGCTTCCGCAGCTTTCAACACTTTCTTACCCTTGGAAGGGCGGGAAGAGGGGTGGCTAACATGTGATTTCCTCTTACGGGGTGAAGGGCAACCGTCACCAGTGTGTGAAGTAGTCGATCCCTCTCCTTTGCTTGCAATCTTGGAAGGAGGAGTAGGGATAGTGCCAGCTGCCAAGCCCTTCGCCTTCTTGTCAGCTTCGCGTTTGATAATGGCGAGCATAATTGCTTGACCTGCAAACGACGGAAGAGAAATAATAATATATTGAACACAGATATGGCTAATATAAAAATAAGAAACTACCAGGTGAGCTTTGTAATGGGACCCCGGCTGAACTCAAGCCCCAATGGCACAGGAGACCTTCAGTCATCAGGCGAGAAACATCGTAACTTCTTCCATTAATTACTTTTAAAATTCGACGGTAATCAGGATCATTTTTGGAACTGCGGGGGAGTTTGGGTAGGACGGGGTTTCCATTATGCCATTGAACCATGTATGGCCACCGGTGAGGTGGTCGAACAAAGAAGAAGTAGTTTTTCCAATCCTTGACATTGGAGGGACAACGCTCAAGAAATTTGCCGGTTGGGCGGGAGGTCATGTAGAAGACTCCGTCGATAGGCTTTTTGATGAACATAAAGTGATAGAGGATGTAGCTTGAGATAGGAAGGCCTAAGGTGCGGAATAACACATATGTGCTACAGATTAACCGGAAGGCATTAGGGGCAAGCTGACCTAAGTGAATGCCAAAAAACTTGCTAACATCTATGAAGAAAGGAGCCAGGGGGAAACGAAGACCTCCATCTAGCTGGTCCCTATGAAATGTAGCAAACCCGGGGGGAGGCAGGTGAGGGCGATCTGTCGAGATTGGGATAATAACATCATAATCGGCAGGAATGTGGCCCATAAACTGGAGGATAGGGATGTGGTCTTGGGTAAGTTTAGAGGAAATATTCTTATACCAACGCCCCTCGGCATGGGCCATTAATTCCTTATCAGAAAGAAATGGGAACTTGGATCGAGTCTGAGTATCAGACGAGCTACTAGTTCGGTCCGACATCTCCTCGTCAGAGGATGTATCGCCAGAACTATCAGACGGAGCACTGGATGAGCCAGACTCTTCAGAAGTATAGAGGTCTCCACGCGAGTTTGAATGCGAAGAGGAGGACATGGAGTAAAAGAAAAGAAAAAAAAAAACAAGCAAGCAAATGATAAGTGCAAGCAGAACGAATACCTTCTAAATGGGCAAAAGATATTGTTTTAATCGAGCTAGGATTGAGTATATGGCTTGGACGAAGCTCAAAGTGCGGGACAGGGCCAGGAGCTTGGACAATTTCGTGACTCGGTACTCTTGTATGCTTCACAGCTTAGACCAAATATGCCAACACCTGATATCAACATCGAAAAAATCATGTCATTGCTCCATCGTATATGAAACATCAATAAAATCAAACTATTGTAAAAGAATAAGAGCAAATATTAATTCATTCAAAGTGCGTCAAACTCCGGTTTGCACTGTGTTAAGACGTGCGTCGAGCTTGGGCGTGTATGACAGCGCAGGTGTGGCGCGCATAGCTCGGCCGAGCACATAGCATTGAGCTTGGCCATAGATTGAACTCATCAATGTCGAGCTCGGCCGAGCCATGAGCTGGAACAACCGCACAGCTTGGCGAGCTGCGCGCGAACGTACACCAAGCTCGCCCCCACACACAGCTGCGCGAGCACGCCTGAACATGCAACCGCACGAGGGCGTGCGCCTACCCAAGCTCGTCCGAGCTCGCCCTGAGCATGCAGCCGCACGAGGGCGTGCGCCTACCCAAGCTCGTCCGAGCTCGCCCTGAGCATGCAGCCGCACGAGGGCGTGCGCCTACCCGAGCTCGTCCGAGCTCGCCCTGAGTATACAGGCGGAAGCGGGCGTGCGCCTACCCGAGCTCCCCCTCACGCGGGCATGCGTCTACCCGAGCTCGCCCGGGCTCGCCTGTGCATACAGCTGCGCGTGGGCGTGTGCCTAGCTCACCCACACGCACAGCTGCCAGCAGCCGTGCGCCGAGCCCGAACGTGAGCGCAGCTGCGCGCGGCCGTGTACAATGTTCGGTCCTGCGGTGGGCTTGGTTGTAGGCTCTAGCATTGCTAAGAAATAATGTATATCTCCTACTTGGGAATTTCATCGAACATGTGGGGTACATGACTAACAATTGAAAATATTAAAGGAGAGCTAGGGTGTTACCTTGAGGATGCAATAGCACAATGACGAAGGATTTAGCTAGGACGAGGCACGATGGCTCGGAGGCAGCAACTCGGATTGAAGAGAGTTGCTAGGAGCTCCACTTGAGAAACCTTAGGTGATAAAAGAAGTTGGGGAGCAAATGAAGTGAAGAGGTATGGAATGGAGTGGTGGTATTTATAGGAGGAAGGGAAGAATTTCAACCATTGATTGAATTCAAAACCAATGGCTAAGATGGTGTCTTGGGAAGCATGGCTGCGGGAACCGAGGAGTTGACTACTTGACTAGTCAAGATCATGCACATCCACCAACACCATCTAGTCAAGTTCAAATCAATCATGTAAATACTTGCAAGATTTGGAAAAACTAAAAATAATAGTGAAAAAGTGGGGGAAGTGATCCGACGCCCACTCCAAAACTGTTCGAGCGACCCGTGGGAATGTCATCCGCATCCGAGCTTTCACCTTCGATTTAGCTCGTATTTGATGGGGGAGTAGTGATACCCATACGGGTCAAGCCCATTAAAAAGCTCGAGGGTCGAACCCAATCCATTGGTCAAAATCGTCGGAGGACAAAGTGCGGGGAGTGTGAAGCTAGCCCCTCGCTAGAGGGGCGAGCTACACGCTCGCCCAACCAGGCAGGGGCGAGCACCGAAGCTCGCCCACGCGAGGGGCGAGCTGCGTGCTCGCCCCACCAGGCAGGGGTGAGCTGCGCGCTCGCCCCGCCAGGAGAGCGGGCGAACTGCGCGCTCGCCCCGCCCGGCAGGGGCGAGCACCGCAGCTCGCCCACGCGTGGGGCGGGCTGCGCGCTCGCCCCGCCAGGCAGGGGCGAGCACCGTAGCTCGCCCACGCGAGGGGCAAGCTGCGCGCTCGCCCCGCCAGGAGAGCGGGCGAGCTGCGCGCTCGCCCCGCCAGGAGAGCGGGCGGGCTGCGCGCTGGCCCCGCCCGGCAGGGGCGAGCACCGCAGCTCGCCCACGCGTAGGGCGGGCTGCGCGCTCGCCCCGCCAGGCAGGGGCGAGCACCGCAGCTCGCCCCGCCAGGCAGGTGCAAGCACCGCTGCTCGCCCGCACGAGGGGCGAGCTGCGTACTCACCCCGCGAGACATGTGCGAGCCTCGCAGCTCGCACAAAGAGCCTCGCAGCTAGCACACACGAGGCGCAATCTGCGATGCTCTCCCATGCGAGGAAGAGTTCGGAGCCATCCCTCGCAGATGCCTCATGTTTGCGAAGTATGGGATCGGAGCTCGCTCGTGTTGGGCGAGCTAAGCTTTGTAGCACGGCCTCGCAAATTAGATTCGACGTATAACCCATATCTCCAAGTACGAATCGGATCGTAAAAGTATCATACTATGAAAGTGACATTCTCTGGTCCCCGGTACAAATCGGATCATAAAAGCTGCAAGCATATCATACCATGAAAGTGACATCTCTGGTCCCCGGCACAAATCGGATCGCAAAAGCTGCAAACATATCGTACGAGGAGAGTGACACCTACTCGTCCTCAGCTCTAGGACCCTGGTCCCCACCCTTAGCTTCAGAAGATGTCCCCTAGGCCCTGACACGCGGTTAAAGGCTGTCTCCTCTCCGTTTCCTATAAATATCAGGTTTGTTGACGGGAATAAGGTATTCACTCTACTCACAATTTAAAGTTCATCTCGTTACTCTTCCTTTCTTTTCCGATTTCTAACTTGAGCGTCGGAGGGGCTCCGCCGGGACATCCTTCCGGCACCCTTCTCACACTTGTTCGTGGTTTCAGGCATCACCAACACTCGGACCCATTGTTGGAGTCGCTCCCAGCACCCCTCGTCCACCGGAAAGAAGAAGTATCATTTTTGTAAGCATCACCCATATATGAGCTGCATATCTGTTATGTAAGGAACAATTTTGTAAACTACAGGCTGCAACCGATATCGAGAAATTTTATTTTATAACTTAATAAGCATGCTAAAAACATAGCCATCCATAGACCAAATTTATTTCCATTTTCCTCGATCAGAGAGCCCTGCATTGTTAATTTGTAGAGCAAAATTAAAGGAGGGAAAGGGACGTCGTGACATGCAGTTAATACGGGAACAATAATTTGTTTCTATTTATCAAGAGCATTACCTTTCTAGCAGCACAAGGACAACAGCTTCATCACCTTTGTTACGGGGGGGTCGGGCGGGGGGGTCGGGCCTGGGGTCGGGCCTGCTGTTAACAGCAGTATCCTCAAGGCCTTATTGGCTGACATGTGGCCAACAGCCCCACAATATTTTTTATTTTTTCCAACCAATAGCTATGTGACACGTGGCTATTTAAATTCCTTCTCTTAAAAAACAAATCCAAAAATTACATAAACAAAAACCACACGTTATTTAACAGAAATATAAACCACATGTTATCCAACCAGTACATGTCAAAAAGAAAAGAATTTTTTATTTATTGTGTTCTATCCTGATCAATTATCAACAATCTGACAGTGTTTATTAAAACTTTAACATATTGTAGTAATTGTAAGAAACAGTTGTTGGACAATACAAATGAGAACAAAAATGTCATTACTATCGCAGCTCTTTGATCTACCATTCTCTATGCTGTAAAGCATCCTAACAGAGGGTTAATTACTATTGTTGCTTACAGTGCATGGAATCAAAATATTTCTTATGGCCCACACCTGAAGATTGTGAAGATGAATAAGAATAGTTCATGACGTTGAGATCATTATTCATAATTCAGGACATCAATTTCCTATTCATTAGAGCACAAGTGTCCTCGTGCAGGTCACATACATAGGACAAATTGTTACCATAGAACCTGCAAAAATATCGAGTTACAACAAATTGTCACCAGTGCAGCTCTTACCTTTCCATGTTGAGAGGGTGGATACAAATTGTCACCAGTGCAGCATCTTCGTTCTCAATTTTGCTTCCCTTTTTTGCACGGTATAAAGAATCATATACATCTTTTTGTGTAAACCCGACATTTTCTCTCCCATGTGATAAAGTCTGCATCAACTCATATGCCTTGGCTATTGAAATTCCACATTTTACCATTGTTTCAAAGCAATGTTCCATTTCAGAACTAATATGGCGTGCTGATCTTAACAAATGTGTTTGATTGGGAGGATACATATCGTGACTATGTTCCTTTTTGAACACAGTTACCCTCCAGTTTTGTCCCTTCAACCGAGCAACTCTAAGCTTTGCTTTACACTTACACCTAAATGTCGGTTTTACAACAGAAGGTATACTAAGTCTGGAACTCTTCTCATCTGTGTTGCCTGCGCAAGAGCATATAAAATCTCGTGCTTTTATTCCAGACCCATCTGGAAACCGCAACTCAACATCTTTTCTAACACTGAACCCTTTTACGCGTGCATAAATACAATATAATGCATATGCAACAAGTTCATTTTCAATGGGTTGACCAACTTCAAATCTAAGTTCCATTTCTTCAATGGATAAACTTGCAAATTCTACCTCTTTTATTGGCAATGATGACTGCTATATGTTATCAACTCCGCCACCACAATTCAAATTTGAGAAAAGAATTAATTTTGATGAGACTAATTCTTATGATAAAAAATAGATTTCAAATAAAATTCTAACAAGTGCGTGCCTGTAAATAATTGCATATTATGGCATTCAAGTGATTGTTCTGAAGATAGTTCCATTTATTTGATGAGTAATGACCTGCAAATACATAAATATGTTATTTGTTGCATATAACCTAAATCAAGTACCAATATAAACTTGCATGTTGATACTTTTTCATGTAATAATCATAGCATATTTCTTTTGTAGGCATTATTATGTAAAGAAATCATTATATATAAAGAGCATTATGAAACTATTGGCATTATAAGTTGTGTGTGTTCCTATATACTACATGCATTCTTTTTATATATTGCTAGCACATTCTATTTCATGTTCATTTATCAATTTTTCAAAATTCATTTGCTAGCACATTCTATTTCATGTTCATTTATCAATTTTTCAGAATTCATTCATTTTTTATCACTACTTAATCTGAAAATGAGAAAATAAAGTAATTATTCTACCTATATTCTTTAAATCTAAAAACTCGAAATGAAATTTTTCAGAATCCTCTTCAATTTTCGACCTCTGCTAAGTCTAAAAATGAGAAAATAAACATCTTTTACATCTAAAAACTGAGAGCACATCTAATCCCCAAAATTCATATTGTTTACTGTAAGTAAAAAAAAAAGAGCATTACAAAACATTACAAAAATTAAGATTTTTACTATTGCTCAAAGAACACTTACAGATGTTGGGAATGATGGATGAGAAAAGATCGTGCCGGCGGAAAGAGGCAGTGGTAGATTTATTGGATTTATTGAGACGAAAGAGAATCATGGAAAAATATTTGGGTTGTTTCCCGCTGAAAACTTATGTTGAAGAGAAGAAATTTAACCAGCCACATGTCAGCTGGTTATTGGTTGGAAACAATAAAAAAATTGTGGGCCTGTTGGCCACATGTCAGCCAATAGGGCTTTAAGGGCACTACTATTAACAGTAGCCCCGACTCTCCCCTTTGTTACATTGTACATAACTTTTAAAATTCGAGATATCCTCAAGGACCAAGATAATCTCAGTCTCCGACCTGCTCCCCCATTTTTGCTTCCCTTTCTGAGTTTCCTTACGACTTCCAAACTGAAACTGGGAATCGCAAACATCTTGAGGTACTCACCATTCTGCTTTGATTCACTCGACCTCTACAAATTCTCTCTATTTTCTTGATTTCTCCGTTGTGTTCTTCTTCTTCTTCTTCTTCTTTTTTTATAGCAGGACTAGGTGATGTTCACTTCTCCTTAATCAACACCGGGGAACTGATCGGGCCCGACTCCCGAGTACCGGCAGGTTGAGCATTAGAAGTCCAAACAGCGAGTCGCCCCCTTCGACTCCGCTTACAGAAATTTAGCTAAGAAAGCAGGGGACATTGCCGGGGTAAGTTTGAGCCATTTTCATGTTTCGACATTCGACTCCGTTTGTCTCTAATATCTATATTAATTACTGTGTTGTCCATATTTTGGTTCAAGTATATCACCGTGGGCTTTAGAAAATCGGAGCGAACAGCCCTGGAATAGGTCAAGGGGGCAGAAATTGTAGCTACGGAACATTTGGTAAGAAACATGACTGTTTCGAGTTATTTTCTTGAATATTGAATATTCAGTTCTTTAAATCTTAAACTCAATTCAATCAACACAATGGAGCCTACAATAATAAGTACAACACATGACACAATTGAAAATTTTAACATGTCAAAGTTTAAGGTATACAAATTAATATTTCATAGTAATTGTGGAATCAATGGGCAGTCCAAAAGACTATTATACCGAGAGATTAGATCAATGGGTTGTACTTTACTGCATTACATTATTGAACGGGATGTCAAATACTGAATTTCCCAAGGGTCATAGGTGGTTATTATATATTCGTGTCGGTGCATGACCACGGTTCTTTAAGTGTTTATATCGAGAGATTTGATCGAGTTTGGTTTAAAAACTCAAGCGGAAAACAGGCGAAATAAATGCTCTGAAAACTGATTTAATAATGGACAACAAGGTCTTGACAAATGGTTGTCATCTATTTCCTAATGTAAGAGGTCTCGGGTTTGAATCATCCCCTCCACTAAAAGAAATTTAAAAAAATGATTTAATAATGAAAATACATGTAAGCAAAACAAAAAGAAAGTAAATGGAAATATATTTCTGGAGGTTCGAAAGTGATGTAATACTTCTATGTGTCCCTTTCTTCCATCGAATGGAAGGATTCTACTAGAAGACTTTAATTTATACAAACTCGTTGTATCAACCCAGTCGAGCTGGATTGTCATAATCTGACAAGAACTCCTAGCATCTCAACTAACATATTGTTTAATGTCTATATGCGAAGACCGTGTAGACAAGATGTCTCACAGACAAATATTCTTTTATTTAAGCTCATTATTACAATGAATAGAATGTATTGTGAAGGCACAAATGATCTCCTAACAGATCTGATACAACAAGGTAGAGAGTGTCTAAATGTTGAGGTGTGCCCTCATTTCAGCATAGTGTATCTTTAAGTTTCCCAACTTTATTCTACTTGGAATCTCCTCTTTGTTCTTCCAAGTATGGTATTTACAACCTTGGAGGATAATTTAATCGTTAGACATAATGATATGACCGTTAAAAACGTTTTGTACAATTTCCGACATTGCAACGATCATATTGAAGGTTTTGACCATTCTTTTGAAGTTTAGCGAGGTGCATTCAGATTGATAGCTTATCTTGGTGATATAGCTAGGTAATTTGTTGTTCACATTCAGCATGGTACTTTGTTGTTGTGTTCTCTTGTATGCTTGCTGAACCCTTTCTTCATATGCAAATTGCATATGTTTTTTCTTCATCTTAGGATCTGATTTAGTATTTTACTTCTGAAGATGATTTGTAAATCTTCTTCTTAGCTTTCCAAAGTACATTGAATCGCTCAATTTTGATTACCGAACTGAGAGATATGACCAATAAACTTGAACCGGTCTACTCTACTGGTTGCTGCTTCTTTCGACTCATTTGATGTGTTTCAGATTCTTTTTCTCTAGGTTAACATCCGAATTCACCTGTTGATTTGACATATGACTTTTATAATTTTTAGTCGTTTGTCCAATTTCTTTAAATGTACATCATTTGAACATCCAGACGATGAGATATATTCAAATGAATTAGTTGTGCCCGGTTCTAAGATATCTTCTATAATCTGCACACTTGATAAAATATGTTAACAAACATTCATACGTTTTGTGAATATCAAACTAGAATTAATCGGGTTCTCCACAACCCAGCATAACGTTTCATTGAATTTCCATTTACTCCTATGTTCTGTTTTAGAAAATGAATATTAGTTATGAAACATTTTAACTTTTTCCACTTAAGCGTTTTTTAGGATGCATGCAAATATTTCAGTTATTTCATCGTTTTCTAGGCCTGTCATAGTCTTTACTTTTTTTAATACAAGATTTCTTTATTAAGTTATAATATATACAAGTTATATCATTAATTCACACACTTTATTTATATATATATATATATATATATGTGTGTGTGTGTGTGTGTGTAATAATGGCTTAAGTTCAGAGAATTAATTATTGAAATGAGCGATCAAGAATAGTATTTGTACTCCAGTTTAGGATGCATGCAAATATTTGTCTTTTATCATCATTATAATCTTTATGATCTCTATTTTATGCTCGGCCAAGCTAATATTTCATAAACCGGTTATACAGAAAACAACTTCTTATTAATTGATTTACACTTTTTGAGGCTATAAAAGCCAATATATGTCATCCAGTTCTCATATGAAAAAACAATTCTCCTTCTCCTTTGATCAGTTCTATCTCGCTCTTTAGTTTCTGTCTCGTCTTCTTTCCCATTCCAAAAATTAATTTAACTAATAAAATACCTATAAGTCATCTTCACATGTCGAGAAAGTCTATGATATTCTTGATATCGTTGCTCATTGTGATGGGAGTGATGACTGATGTTTCAGTTTATTCTCGACAGAAACAATCATCACCGCCATGCCTCCACCACAATAGCAGTGGAAGTATAACTGACAGATTCAAAATTTGTCCTGGGCTCTCAAGATAGTCATGGAAGCATTAACCATTACTCCTACCACAATGCCGAAGTATTTTATATACACATTGAGGCGAGAGTCTATGTAGAGACTATACTTGTACCTATGAACCTAACCAACATTGTGCTGGTCATTTTATATACACATCGAGGCGAGAGTCTATGTAGAGACTATACTCGTACCTGCGAACCTAAACAATATTGTGCTGGTCAGAGATGGAGTTGGGGCGACCAACTTCATAATGAACTGCCATGCTCCAGAGATTGGAGCTCTTCACAGTGGCATAGTTAGTGAGTATAGTTTTAAGCTTGTGTTAAAGATCTTTCCTTCTCTTGAACTAACGTGCTACATAAGTTTTTGCAACATATTTTTCTTTTTATTTCATCAGTTATTTTCGACGCCGATTTTGTAGTGAAATTTTTAACTAGTATACCAATATATATTGTACGCCAAATCAGGCAAACAACTCTGTAGAGAATGTGATATCTTTGACATCATAGATTTCATATTTGGAGAAACTGCGGATGATACCTAAGTATGATTCCATGGCAACTACCGTTGAGTAGTTGAACCATGGCCTTGGCATGCCACAAATTCTAGAATTTTTGGCCAGAGCCCTATACCTCTTGATGTAGTCTGGATGACCAAATAATGAAAAAGAAAAAGAAGATTTGTCTCTTCAAGAGACGGGTTCTTAACAAATTTAAAAATTTGTTCAGAACTCGATTCATGAAGAACGAGTTCTGCACAAGTTTAAAATTTGTGCAGAACTCGTTTCTTGAAGAAAAGTCTCCTTTTTCTTTTTCATATTTTAAATTTTAATTATATATATATATATATATATATATATAATTATCCGGGTTGACACTCTGTTATGTCCGGATATTACGCAACAATTTTCACCATATTTCAATAAATAATAACAATATGATTATTATTAATATTAATATAAGTTAAAAAAATGGTAACCCAATCAAGAGGGTGGTCGTCTGTTGGGCTATTTTGATAATATTTTTAAAATTTGCCCAGATGCCCAAATACCTCAAATCGGGGAATCCTTGCGGGCAGCCTCGGCATAGGGCACCCTCAGCGTGGGTGCACCACGTGCCGAGGGTGCCCTGTGCCAAAGCTGCCCCCGAGGGTTCCCCGCTTTGAGGTATTTGGGCATCTGGACATTTTTTAAAATATTATCAAAATAGCCCAACAGGCGACCGACCCCTTTATTAGGGTGACCCCTTTTTAACTTATTATATTATTATTGAATATGGTGAAAATTGTTGTGTAAGACCCGGGCAGAACAGAATGTCAACCCGGATAATTGAAACGTGCATTAATGATAAATATTATTTATATAATATTATATATATGTATATATATATATATGTTATATTATTATTATATAATCATACATATATATTGGTATTATTATATAGTTATTGGTAAAGCGGTAAGCTTTCGATCCTACAATTGGTATCAGAGCCAAGGTCGTCTGTTCAATTCCATTGAGTTGCAGAGAGTGCAATTATTGGGGGAATGATTGTTGGGGTTCAAAAAATTCTCCTGATTATAATCGGGCGAACAAGTTGTGCTTATGCCAGTGTATGATTGAAAAGATTGATGTTGCGTCATTACCCTTAACTATAGTTATTGGTAAAGTGGTAAGCGCTCGATCCTACATTATATATTTATTATATAAAATAAAAGAAAAAAGAAAAAAATGAGACTTGCTCCTTCAAGAATGAGTACTCAACAAATTTTTAAATTTGTTGAGAACGAGTTATGCACAAGTTTAAAATTTGTGCAGAACTCGTTTTTTCAAGAACCAAGTTACGGTAAATTTGTAAATATATTTTGATTTACGGTATTTAATTGTGCTGCAATTAAATGTATCAGATTTGGTGTTCGAACAAAAACATTGTAGCTATACCAGGCAAAACAGAATGGACACGCCGGCACGACCCGTCCAGATGGGTCATCGCCACTGTAGGGGGCCATGTCGGCAAGATCAGTTTTTTTAGGATGGGCCCAAGATGACCCATGGTCTATGGGCCTACGGGCCGTGCAAGGACGACCCATATTTTTTATGGCCCATGGACCGTGCCAAAACAACCTATTTTGCTACAATAACAGACCATGCCGAACCATCCATTTTGGCCCGTGGACTATACTAGCATGGCACAGACCATAGACCCGAGTGGGTGACACCTAAGCTCCTGCCATCAAAAAATAAAATGAACTCGCAGCTCGTATGTCCATATACCATGGGTTGTGTCGGGTCCAACTTTAAAAAATGGCTCATGGCGACATGACCTGCTACAGTGGCAATATACCATCGATTTTGCCACCTCTAGCTGCAATATTGTTGCTCAGGCACCAAATCTGATATATTTTTCTGCCTAAGGGAAAAAAGACTTGGTCACCCAGATTGCCTTTGTATTCCAAAATTCATCATTCAAACTGGCTACAAGGCTCGAGCCAAAAAATTTAGGACTTGTGGCATAACTTGGTTTAACAATCCACGGTAGTTGTCATGGAATCGTACTCAGGTTCCATTATCTACCCAGCAGCTCCAGAGCCTCCAAATATGAAATATATTGTTACAAATTCAAATTGAAGTGCAGTAACAAATAATAACTATCACAATGATAAAAGTATTCTCAGTGTTTGAATAAATGTCGCTAATGGCAAAAATTATTACATTTTCTAATATGCATGCAATGTAACGTGTAATATTAAGTTGTCTTTATGTCACATAATTTCTATGACTCGGATAAACTGATCCAAGATATGATACCATTTACGAATAACATGTATGTAACCAAATTTATGAATAAACTTGGCTGATAAAAAAACAAAACATGTTAATCTCATTAATATAAATAATAATTTCTACATGATACAATTTTACACACATCGTCTTACCCTTTGTTGTATACACATTGATCGCAAAACAATCCTCTTCGATCAGTTCTAGCTTTCTTCCTCATCTTTTATAGCATTTTAGAAGTTAATTCAACTAATAAATACTTGTATAACATCTTCATCATGTCGAGGAGGTCTATGATATTCTTGAACTCGGTGTTCATTGTGATGGGAGTGATGGCTGGCATTTCAATGTATTTTTAGAAAATAATCATCTTCTCGTTGCCATGTCTCCACCACACCAGCAGGGGAGGTACAATACAACATGACGGTTTAAAAATTTCATCCCAGGACTTTCAAGACAATCATGGAAGTATTGGTTGCGGCTCCTACGCACAATCCCGAAATGTTATATACACATTGAGGCGGGACTCTACATAGAGACAATAGTCGTACCAACGTACCTAACCAACATTGGGCTAGTCAGAGCTGGAGCTGAGGTAACCAATATCACAATCAACAGACATGCTCCAGAATTTCGAGCTTTTCACAGTGGCACAGTCAGTGAGTATACTTTAAAATTTAGTGTTAAAATTATTTCCTCTACTTGAACGAGTTATATAAGATTTTGTAACCTATTTTTCTTTGGTTTTATCAGCGGTTTTTGGCGCCGATTTTGTAGCAAAATTATAGCTTTTGAGAATTCTATCGGACCAGGATTCCATGCCATTTCCGACGTTATTCAGGCCTAAGAATGTGCATTTTAAATATGCACATTCGTAGAATACCAAGATACATTGTACGCCAAATTGGGCAAACAACTCTTCAAAGAATGTGATATCTATGACACCATAAATTTCATATTTGGAGAGGCTGCAGCTGTATTTCAGAGTTGCAATGTCTTTGCCCTGGCATTAGGGGTGCTTATTGGCTTGAACCGGTCCGGTCCGGACCGGAACCGGCCGGTCCGGACCGGTTCCGGGGCCGTTAAGGTCGGAACCGGTCCGGTCCGGTAAGGAACCGGATCGGTCCCGGTTCCGGGCTGATCCGGTCCGTTTTTTTTTTCTTATGTTTTTTTTTTAAAATTTTTCAAAAACTTTTATTTATTTTTTATTTAATGTTGTAAATGTTTCCCCAATATTCATTACAAATTCAATATATTTCTTCTTCATTTCATAATATAGATGCATACAAATAATTGTAAAGAGATAGCAATTAAAAAATCAAAATAAAAAAATATTGTTGTTTAGCACTCTTCATAATTGATAAGTATTGTTTTTGCGTTCTCTTCTTCTTGCTCGTCATAATGGTTTACGAATTCGTCAACCGCCTCATCTCTTCTATTCTTACATTCTGCTTCAAACCAATCTTTAAGTAACTTGAGCATGCATAACGAATCAGCAGAGAGACTACTTCTGTATTCTCCAATAATTCGGCCACATGTTGAGAATGCAGATTCAGAAGCGACGCTTGAAGCTTGTACCGCATACACGTCTCTAGCCATTTTGGCTAAGATGGGGAATTGTGCCGCATTTGGCTTCCACCATTGTAACACGTCGAAGTTGTCTTCCGTTACAAATTGATAATTCAGATAAATTTGCAACTCAGTCGACGTGCTAGTAGAAGCTCCTTTTCCCTTAAGTTTTTTCCTGCCCAGCAGTCTAAGCAAATTGATGCCCCCACCTTTAGTTTGAGCTTGGGGTTGTTCTTCAGCAGGCCTTTGTTGCGATGATTCACTTGCCTGTTGATTATAATACAATTGAAACATATTTTGGAGAGATTGCACTGTAGACGTCTTTTGATCGTCAACAACCTTCCCCAAAAATTTAGCATAATATTCAAAAAATATCTCAAATGAAGATAAACATTGACTAGGATCTAGCAATGTTGCGATGCAGTGCACGTGTGGGATTTGTTCCCAATATTTTATAAATTTAGTTTCCATTGCACTAACAAAAGCATGCAAGTCATAGTCATCTCTAAATTCTATAAACTTATCAAACATATTAAATACTAAAGGAAGAAAATAAACGGAAGTTGGATAAGTAACACCGGAGAAGCGTTCCGTCGCTTCTTTGAAAGTACCTAACAATGATACACAATTTTCAACAAATTCCCAATCCTCATTAGTCAAATAAATACTATCATCGCTATCAGGCATTTGATATGAATTATAAAATGAAGTTAAAATATCTTTGTAAGGTAACATAGCATTCAACATATTGTACAACGAATTCCACCTAGTTTCTATTGGTGATGGAAAAAGAAGATGCTTTAAACCATTAGATAAACATAATTGTTTCCAATCGCGCTTTACACGGCTCGTGCGTAACCATTTAGCGCAGTATTTCATTTTGTCAATACATGCTGAGTGATTGCCCTCATAACCAACTTTAACAGTCAAATTAATCACATGACATGCACATCTAACATGAAAAAAAACACCATCAAGCATTGGTTTCAGATAGGTCTTTAAATCACGCATCGCAGCATTGTTATTCGCTGCATTGTCTAATGTGATCGAAAATACCTTATCCTGAATTTCATAATGTCTACAAGTGTTGAATACATATTTAGCAATTACATAACCAGTATGTGCACAATCTAACTCATCTAAGACAAAATCCGTTTTTGCATACACAAATTATCATCAATCCAATGACAAGTGACAACAAGATATGAATCTGAATTTACATTTGTCCAAATATCGGTTGTTAAGCTAACCCTACAAGGCAAGCTAGAAAGATGTTGAAACAATGTATTTCTATATTCAACAAATACGTCCATACAATTTCTTTTTAGTGTGTGCCTGGAAATATGTTTAAACATGGGTTGTATAGACGAAGCAAATTCAATAAAACCAGCATGTTCAGCTTGTATAAAAGGTAGTTCACATCTAATCACATATCTAACAAGTGACCTACGGTTAATTTCAGCAGTTAAAATAAAATTCGTGCTAGTGAGAACATTATTTTGTGCTTGTGTTGCTTCTCGACCTAATGGTTGTAATGTTGTCTCATCAAAATTATGTTTTTTTACTAAGTGTTTTTTAAATGTTCCAGTGCCTCCACTGGAACCACCAGCTTTATATGAATATTGCATTTTACATAATTTACATATTGCAACAGATTCATTAGTACCTTCTTTTTGACCGAGTTCAAAGTGATCCCATATCTTACTTCTTTTGGCACGAGTCGGTTGTCTACTCGCTGCTGTAGTGGCTCCGGATGACTCCACTTGTTGTCTCTCTTGGGCTTGGGCAGCAGGAGGTTCGACAGGTTGCTCGGGTTGTTGTGGTTCGACATTCATAGAGGAACCACCAACATTGAGGTCAGCAAAAAAATCATAACTTTCATTTAACTCAGGTATTGGTACGGGTAAATTCATTGCCGAAGATGAACTCAGTGATAGACGACCCAGGACGAGACCCCGACTACGACCCCGGCTACGACCAACGCCGCTGCTAGATGAAGCTGCCATTATTATATATAAATTGTAGATAGCACAATTGAGAGGAAAATATGAGATTGAAGTATAGAATTGTGAGAAGAATGGATTGTGAGAAGAATGAATTGTGAGGAAAAGAATGAAAAATATGCACATATTTATAGATTTCAAAAAAAAAAATAAAGAAACTGAACGTTGGCCACGGCTTTATAGCCGTTGCCAACGTTCATCATGGCAACGGCTATAAAGCTGTTGCCATGCTGAACAAATAAAAAAAATTTATTTATTTTTTTTAAAAATGTAACCGGTTCCGGTTCCGGAACCGGTTCAAACCGGTAGCACCGGAACCGGTGGTGTTACCGGTTTGGATTTAAAAAACCGCCCCGGATCGGTTCGATACCGGTTCCGGGGCGGACCGGAACCGGTTAGTCTGGTTCCGGTTTCGGACCGGACTAACCGGCCCTGTTTCGGACCGGGTCCGGATCGACCCGGTCCGATAAGCACCCCTACCTGGCATCGAATCAAATATATATTACACTGCTAAGGGAAAAGGAACTTGGTCACCAATGAGTGTCTCTGTCTTCCAGAATTCATCATTCATAATGGCTCTAGGTCTCAAGCCACAAATTCCAGATGCATATCTTGGTTGGCCTTGGTTCAACTGCTCCATGGTAGTTGTTATAGAATAATACTTAAGTGCCATCATCAGCATAGTTGGATGAAAAAAATGGATCTGTAATCCAACTGACCAACTCACCTAAGTGGAGTATAAGAACAGGGGTCCTGGAGCTGATACAAGCCACCGAGTGAACTGGACTGGTTATAAAGCTTTGGACCAGGATGCAGGATCAGTAAAAAATTTCACTATCCAAGAGCTTCTAGAAGACGAATCTTGGAGCCCTCGCACCAGTATCCCATACACTGCTGGTTTTATATATGAATAGACAAATTTGTTTAGGTCGGTATGCGTGTATATGACGCCGGTGCGAGGGTTCCAAGATTCGCCTTCTAGAAGCTCCTGTATAGTGGAATGCTTTATAGATCCTGCATCCTAGTCCAAAGCTTTGTAACCAATCTAGTTCACTCAGTTGCTTGTATCAGCTACAGGACCCCTGTTCTTATACTCCACGTAGTTGATTTGGTCAGTTGGATTACCGATCCATTTTTCCAATCCAATTATGTTGATGATGGCACCTAAATATAATTCCACAACGACTACCGTGAAGTTGTTGAACCAAGGTCAGCCAAGATATGCCACAAAATCTAAAATTTGTGGCTCGAGCCTAGAGCCACTATGAAGGATGAATTCTGGAAGACAAAGACACTCATGGGTGACCAAGTTCTTTTTCTCTTGCGAAGTGAAATATATCAGATTCCATGCCAAGGAAAAAATAATGCAACTCTAAAATACAGTTGTAGCCTCTCCAAATATGAAATTTATGGTGCCATAGATATCACATTCTCTGAAGAGTTGTTTGCGCAATTTGGCTTACAATGTATCTTGGTATCCTACGAATGTGCATTTGTACAAATGCACATTCTTCGGCCTGAATGACGTTGGAAATGGCCTGGAATCCTGGCACAAGCGCCACGTGTTCAACCATACACTGGCACAAGCGCCACGTGTTCGACCGATCACAAAGCAGAGGCAATTGTTGAACCCCAACAATCCCTCCCTCAATAATTGCACTCTCTGCAACTCATGGGAATCGAACACGCGACCTAGGCTCTGATATCAATTGTTGGATCGAGCGCTTACCGCTTTACCAATAACTATTGCGTCATTACCCCTAACTATAGGTATTGGTAAAGCGGTAAACGCTCGATCCAACACATGTTCTTCGTAACTGGCAACCTATCTTGTATCAATTTATCCAAGTCATAAAAATTATGTGACACAAAGACAATTTAATATTATTGGTTACACTTAATGCATATAAAAAAATGGAATAATTTTTTTGTCAGTAGTGTTATTTATTCAAACACTGAGTACACTTTTATCATCATGATTGTCATTATTTTGTTACTACACTTGAATTTGAATTTGTTAAAAAATCACATAATCAAAGCAAGCTTTTAATGAAAATGTTCAATTCAAACGTAATGTCTTGCTTTTGGATACATGCATATTTAACATGTCTTTGAATGAGACATTTTCAAGGACCGGGACAAGAGTCGCAACATGAGGAATGACAAAAGGGGGCTAATTGAAATTATAAGTTTGGCTTGGATTTAATTATCTTAATCTATTTCAAAGTCACAAAAATGTTCCAAATTTGATCCTTTGATATTATATAAGAGTTTTTTTATCAAATCATGTTCTTGGAAGCAATTATGAATTGACATGAATAAATT
This sequence comes from Haberlea rhodopensis, assembly GCA_907163345.1. Classification (NCBI taxonomy): domain Eukaryota; kingdom Viridiplantae; phylum Streptophyta; class Magnoliopsida; order Lamiales; family Gesneriaceae; genus Haberlea; species Haberlea rhodopensis. Next base: position 27,830,448 of record CAJQUN010000003.1, on the reverse strand, counting down.
AATGATATTGGATGACACGCACACACACACACACTATATATATATAACATTATGTCATCCAAACATTTTTGATAGAAAAAAGTCATTCTGTAACCCATAAAGATAAAACAAAACATTGTCCAAGTGTTTCTTTTCTTTTCTTTTTTTTTGAATCGGAAGATCATCTTCAATAACTGTACTGATAAACAAAATATTTAGCCTATGTAAGGTTGTAGCTACTTCTTCAATTTTTCAATGTATTTCTCACACTCTTCGTTACAATTGTTAGAGCCATAAATGTTGGCTATCAAACCTAAGAAGCTTTGTTAGAGGCATAAGTTTTGTTTGTCACAAACCTTGGCCTTGACCAGTCCACGATTTTCATGTCTAATGATGTTTCATCTTTGGATATGATGTGGCCCAATAATCTTAATCTCTTCAGCCAAAATTTGCATCAGAGTTTGAAGAGTGGTATGGTGTTGTCCCTTATGTTCTAGCTTGGAGAGGATACTAGAAGGTCGCCTATGTGTACTATCGCAAACTTATCATCGACAAACATCACTTTTAATTCATGAGGGACACATCTTATTCCGAAGGATTGTTATTTTTTTAGGTGTAGAGTAAGAGCTCCAAATAGGGACATGCTTGGCCAGATTTGCTTTTTAGCTACCAATTTCTGAAGTTGTTTCTTGAATTCTTTTACTTGCGCTATTGCTTTTGGCATGTCTATGACACTTCACCAAGTTGATTTGGAACTCGACTTCTCAATCAGGAAGTGATCACATAATTCCTCGGAACAGACATCTGAAACTCCCGTGTGATAGGGATATCTTCCGAACTCTATTCATTACATTTATCTCGTTTATCATTGTAAGATAAACTTCGTCTCCAACCTTCAGTTTTTTCCAAGTTTGGGAAGTAAAAGGGAGATGTTTTCCTTATTTCGCCTTACCTTGACCAAGTTATTTATTTCTAGAACGAGATCAAATTATTAGAAGTGTTGAAAGTTCTTATATTCTGTGATTATGTGCATTACACCATTACATATACTATAAATAGCAGAGTTAGTATGAGTTAGTCAACTTTTTATTCAATAAAGGTTTTTCCATCTTTTGCAATTCCGTTTCCTAATATTCTACCATGCTAAGGATATATGACATTAGGGTATATTTATAGTAAAGGGTTCCATCGATTTATTTCTTACAAAATCTTTTGAAATAAAAGAAGGCAAAGCACCATAGTCAAATAAGACATACACAAACTGTTGATTAACCGTATCTGCATGGCGAAAAATTCAAAGAATTGGTAGATAAGTTATATTAATATCAAAGAAAGGAATTTGCACGACGGCATATCTATGAGTTATCAATAAAATAATTGCTGCATTTTTTACTTCTTATTTTTTTTAATCATCTTGTTTGGTCAGTAGCTTGTGAAATTAATTTGAGTTTGCTATATAGATCCCATTCATTCGGTTTGAAAAAATATACATAATTGATTTCATTGCATTTATTTTAAGATTAGTAATTGTTGACTGTAAAATTCATTATTGATTTGGGTATTGGAAAAAGTTAGAACTAATCGTAGGCCATATCAAATTTTTCTCTCTCTTCCAAAATTTCTGCAGCAGCTCCTTTGCAAAATTCTACTCCAAAAAGCATTCTTCAGACTGTGTTTCTTTATGCAGGTAATTTGTGTATTTGTTTTCTTAATGTCGTGCCAATTTTTGCAGATAGCTGATTAAAATTTTGAATTTGTAGCGCGTTTGTGTTTGCTACGACTAATATGATACGGCGCTTTATAGTTTGCAATGTGTGAATTTGTACGTCATCGTCGTACCTACGCTGAATGTGTAGATCAATTCAAACAAATAGTTCCTACATCTCTGTCTCCCTTAACTAATGAAAACCAGCAATTCAAAGACATTATTCATGTCGTCTTGGAGATTATAAATGTAAAGGCGTGCGACCGAACAGAAGCTTGCTAGTTGAGGCAAAATACTTTGTGATAAATTGATTCTTCTCTGCCTACTATCAATGAAGCTTTTTTGAATCTTCATCCAACGGACAAAACATGGTGTGAACTAATGCTTGGATTAGTTTTTTGGACGTAATTTTTACTTTACTGTCCAATTTTCCCTTTACTGGTCGAATCATACATACATAAAATGTATATCGTGTATCTTAGGATTATAAGGTAGAAATTTATCCACGGATAATCCAAACTCACCAGAAAAACATAGTCCGAAATTTATCTTTGGCGTTTCATGTTTTTTTGGTCTAATATGTCATTAGACACGAGACCTTTCAATTTTCCCATTATTACCCAGAATTGTTGTAATGAAATTTGGGGCATTGCAAGTAGTCAAAAATTATGTTCGCAGGACATGGAAAATTTCTTGTTAGGAAAATCTGTTTCACTAAAAAATTATTGTTTCAAATAGAGAATCTTTCCACTATCGCTTCCACTTTCATTGCCTTCTCGGAAGGAGTGGCTCATTGTTTTTTAGCAAATGGTTTGAAACTCAGCTGATGAGGTAGATTTCAGTGAATATTTTTATTTACATTTGCTTCATGATTACCCTTTTGGTTTTTAGGATTAATCTCTTGTTTTATATTATTAGTTTTCTACATTATAGCCGTGCATAAAAGTCACAGAATCAAATATTCTCATCAAGTATTTCAGAACCTGTGTAAACCTTGGGAAAGGTAACTTTTTTTCCTTTGTTTTTATAAATGTGAATGTGTAAACCTTCATTACGCCTAAATTGGGAAATATGATTTCAGAATTACCAAAAATATTTTGAAATCATATTTCCCAATTTAGGTAATTCCCATTCACATCCAAGAACAGGTGAAGATTGGATCTGAGCTCAATCGGACGGAGAATATTAAGGGTGTTGCCAATTGCTTATTCAAAGCACTTCTATGTTACTTTTGCTTAAAGTTGGAAAAAGATTATTGTAAGCAAAGCATTGTGTGTTTGTTATTTAAATAAAAAAACAGTTTAATAAACTTAAATTAATTACAAAATTGTCACAAGCCAACTTAAAGCAGTCAAAAAACATGTCATGACCTGCTTCTCAGTTTCTGCTTATTTTTATACAAGCAAGGGTTAACAGCAGAAACAATGAAATAAAACACTCAAATTCTATTTTTTTATATGTTGATAAGTAGTTTGTAAAAGCATTTGGAAACACCCACTAAGTCCAGTTGGTCGCTGATGGAAGTTGATATCACCAAAAGTGTGATCTTCAATAAATGTCGTGCGATGATGCAACAAACGATTTATCTTCTATAAACTGAATTGAACCGCTCCAAAATATCTCTGTATATCAAAGAAAAAGGATAAGATGACTCCGCCCGTAGGCAAAGCCACTCCGACGCTCAAGTCAGTAGATGCTTCAATAGAAAAGTATTGAAATTGCAGGCTTTGCATAATATGAAAGGCGTATTATGAAAGACATAAGCAATAGCGTGTAAGTATTGCGTAAGTGAACGTACCTGAATGAGGGTTAGGTGCCCTCTATTTATAGATGTAGATGTAGAGTTCTAATCAATATAGGAGAAGAATTCTAGTCAATCTATAATTGTAGAGTTCTAGTCAATCTGGGAGAAGAGTTCTAATCAACATGAAATTGTATTGTATATGGCAACTTGATCCATGTCTATCCCGAGAATATTGAGATATATCTTCTAAAACCCTACGACTCCTTTTTGTTTATTAAAATGGGCTAATTGGGTCGGTTAAAACCCGTTAGGTGGATCGATCCTCCATAGAGGGGTATCACAAGTCCCCCCTCCTAGTCGAACTGACGTCGAAGACCAGAAGTTCGTTAAATGTTTAACCGACCTGTTCCTAGTGCCCCTGCTGTTTACTTCCACGGGAATATGAGATATAGTCGAGCTCCGTGATGAATAAACATGCGGTACTAATAACATTGGCTTCATGAATATTAAGCGTCCCAAGCTCCATAATTAATAGAAAATTCAAGCTCCAGTGATGAAAAATATACGATGCCAATGAAACTTGTTTGATTTCCAGCATCAATAGAATCCTGAGCTGAGCAGATAAGCCCTATCGGGCACCAGAGGTAATACGGCGCAAATAAAGCTCATCTATATTGGATAAATATGTGCAAATGACGCCCGACTAAACTAAGCTCCAGAGGTAATATGTATGCGTAGCAAATGATGTTCGCCTGATCCGAACTGAGCTCCAGAAATAATAAATAGAGGCGAAGTGTGCTCGCCTGCTCTGGACCGAGCTCCACGATAACAAATATGAGCGAGGAATGCTCGCCTGAACCGTGCTCCAGAGATAATAAATAGGAGCAAAAATGTGCTCGTATGATCTGAGCTCCAGAGATAATAAATAGGAGCAAAAATGTGCTCGTCTGATCTGAACTGAGCTCCGGAGATAATAAATAGGAGCAAAAATGTGCTCGTCTGATCTGAACTCCAGAGATAATAAATAGGAGCAAAAATGTGCTCGTCTGATCTGAACTGAGCTCCGGAGATAATAGGAGCAAAAATGTGCTCGTCTGATCTGAACTGAGCTCCGGAGATAATAAATAGGGGCGAAGTGTGTTCACCTGTTCTGAACTGAGCTCCAGCGATAATAAATAGGGGCGAAGTGTGTTCGCCTGCTCTGAACTGAGCTCCAACGATAACCAATATGAGCGTGGAATGCTCGCCTAAACCGTGCTCCATAGATAGGTTGCACACCCATGCTCCTGGCGTAACCAGGGCTGAGCTCGTGCTCCTGAGGTAGGTTGCACACCCATGCTCCTGGCGTAACCAGGGCTGAGCTCGTGCTCCTGAGGTAGGTTGCACACCCATGCTCCTGGCGTAACCAGGGCTGAGCTCGTGCTGATATCGTCGTAGACGTGCTCCTGATGTGCCAAGGGCTTATTGACAACGCCTTGGACTTCTGAATAGGGCCTTACTGCCAGATGGCACGCCCGAGCTTGATGTAATAGGGCCTCACTGCAAGATTGCAAGCCTTAACTGTCATAATAGGGGCTTACTGCAAGATTGCATGCCAAAGCTTGATGTGATAGGGCCTTACTGCCAGATGGCACGCCCGAACTTGATGTAATAGGGCCTTACTGCCAGATGGCACGCCCGAGCTGATAAATAGGGGCTTACTGCGAGATTGCATGCCCGAACTCGATATAATGGGCCTTACTGCAAGATTGCATGCCCGAACTTGATATAATGGGCCTTACTGCAAGATTGCATGCCCGTTACTGTTGAATAGGGTCTTATGCTACATTGCATGCCTGAGCCATAACTTAGATCGGCCTAAAACTTTGTTTCACGAGTTGCCGAGTAAGGTCTTACAAATGTAATGGAGATCGAGAGTCAGAGCTGGGCCCATTATAAAAGCCCTATTAGGCTGAAGTCGAGGCCAACTATTGCAGTGTCGGATTTGAAAGCTAAGGTCAGCTTGAAAGTGTCGCACCGAAGATGGAGTCTGCTTGAAGTGCCGAGTAAACGCAGTGCATTCCAAGCATGTTCTCAAACTGTACCGACGCCTTGAGACTTCATTGTGGTGGTCACATAGTATATTTTTCATGTTCCCATCAGCATTTCCTTCTCCATTAGGGAGAATAGCGTCATAAAACTTCTTGCATTGCTTGCATTCCACACCTTTCAGGATTTCCTTGTCAGATTTATTTCTTACGGGTTCTACGTACTTGAAACCTGAAGTTCCACGAGTTGAAGGTGACATTTGTCTTCTTCGCCGTTCAGCATCAACATTCATGTCCTGTTTTTTCTCGTCATTATGAGAGTTACCAAAGTTCATATTCTTTGTATTCTGTTCAGGACATTTGTATGTTTCCTTTATTACTTTTCCCAAATTTTCTCTCGCGTTTTCAAATCCTTCCAATTCCGTCCCTCTCTTTGCCCTTTCAAAACTAAATGACTCAATCTGTAGGAGCAACTGCCCATGCACTTTTTTTTTCTCTCCACCAAATCATTATTTTTCTTCAAAAGTTCTATCTTCAGCTCATCCGCGTAATTCACCAAACTCTATATTGTGGATGTGTGGAGATTATTCTCCTTCACATACTTATTCACTAACTGTTCGTAATTCATTATCTCCGAGCCTTGATATTCAAAAATAGCAACTGGATCTGGTGAAGAAGTCTGAGGAAGTTGATGAGATAATGAAAGTGCTCAACAAGCTTCTTCAAATAAATCAATCGAATGCCTCTGTACAGGAAGATGTACAGTTGAAGGAGTATGAAGAGAAGGCAAATGAATTCATCACAGAACTTGAAAACAAGGGGTGGAAATTTGATGAGCTGCTGTCAGGACTTCAAGAAAAGATGCGAGAAGTAGAGAAGTTGGCACTATGACGGCCGAGGGACCCGGGAGAGTTGAGGGATCTGGAAATTTTTTTTTCTTTATTCTCACGTCATAACTCAAATGTTCCCACAGACGGCGCCAATTGATATCACCAAAAAGTGTGATCTTCAATAAATGTCATGCGATGATGCAACAAACGATTTATCTTCTATAAACTGAATTGAACCGCTCCAAAATATCTCTGTATATCAAAGAAAAAGGATAAGATGACTCCGCCCGTAGGCAAAGCCACTCCGACGCTCAAGTCAGTATATGCTTCAATAGAAAAGTATTGAAATTGCAGGCTTTGCATAATATGAAAGGCGTATTATGAAAGACATAAGCAATAGCGTGTAAGTATTGCGTAAGTGAACGTACTTGAATGAGGGTTAGGAATTGATATCACCAAAAAGTGTGATCTTCTATAAATGTCGTGCTATGATGAAACAAACGGTTTATCTTCAATTAAACCGAATTGATCTGCTCCAAAGTATCTCTGTGTATCAAAGAGAAAGGGTAAGATGACTTCGCCCGTAGGCGAAGACACTCCGACGCTCAAGTCAGTATATGTTTCAATAGAAAAAGTATTGAAATTGTAGGAATAACGTGTAAGTATTGCGTAATTGAACGTACCTCAATGAGGGTAGGAGCCATCTATTTATAGATGTAGATGTAGAGTTCTAATCAATATATGAGAAGAGTTCTAGTCAATCTCTAATTGTAGAGTTCTAGTCAATCTGGGATAAGAGTTATAATCAATATGAAATAGTATTGTGTATGGCAACTAGATCCATGTTTATCCCGACAATATAGATGTCTTCCAAAACCCTACAACTCCTTGCTAAATTAGATTGGGTCGGTTAAAACCCGTTAGGTAGATCGATCCTCCATAGAGGGGTATCACAAGTCCCCCCTCCTAGTCGGACTGACGTCGAAGACCAGAAGTTCGTTAAATGTTTAACCGACCTGTTCCTAGTGCCCCTGCTGTTTACTTCTACGGGAATATGAGATATAGTCGAGCTCCGTGATGAATAAACATGCGGTGCTAATAACATTGGCTTTATGAATATTAAGCGTCCCAAGCTCCATAATTAATAGAAATCTCAAGCCCCAGCGATGAAAAATATACGATGCCAATGAAACTTGTTTGATTTCCAGCATCAGTAGAATCCTGAGCTGAGCAGATAAGCCCGATCGGGCACCAGAGGTAATACGGAGCAAATAAAGCTCATCTGAGCTGATTTGAGCTATATCGGATAAATATATGCAAATGATGCTCGACTAAACTAAGCTCCAGAGGTAATAGGTATGTGGAGCAAATGATGTTCGCTTGATCCAAACTAAGCTCCAGATATAATAAATGGGTGAGGTGTGCTCACCTGATATGAACCGAGCTCCAGAGATAACAAATAGGAGCGGAGAATGCTCGCCTGATTTGAGCTCCAGAGATAATAAAGAGGGGCGAAGTGTGCTCGCCTGAGCTCCAGAGATAACAAATAGGAGCGAAGAATGCTCGCCTGAACCGAGCTCCAAAGATAATAAATAGGAGCAAAAATGTGCTCGTCTGATCTGAACTGAGCTCCAAAGATAACAAATAGGAGCAAAAATGTGCTCGTCTGATCTGAACTGAGCTCCAAAGATAACAAATAGGAGCAAAAATGTGCTCGTCTAAACCGTGCTCCAGAGATAGGTTGCACACCCATGCTCCTGGCGTAACCAGGGCTGAGCTCGTGCTCCTCAGGTAGGTTGCACACCCATGCTCCTGGCGTGACCAGGGCTGAGCTCGTGCTCCTGAGGCAGGTTGCACACCCATGCTCCTGGCGTGACCAGGGCTGAGCTCGTGCTCCTGAGGCAGGTTGCACACCCATGCTCCTGGCGTGACCAGGGTTGAGCTCGTGCTCCTGAGGCAGGTTGCACACCCATGCTCCTGGCGTGACCAGGGCTGAGCTCGTGCTCCTGAGGCAGGTTGCAAACCCATGCTCCTGGCGTAACCAGGGCTGAGCTCGTGCTCCTGATGTGCCAAGGGCTTATTGACAACGCCTTGGACTTCTGAATAGGGCCTTACTGCCAGATGGCACGCCGAATTTGATGTAATAGGGCCTCACTGCAAGATTGCATGCCCGACCTATCATAATATGGCCTTACTGCTAGATTGCATGCCCGAGCTCGATGTAATAAGGCCTTACTGCAAGATTGCACGCCCGAGCTTATAAATAGGGGCTTACTGCGAGATTGCATGCCCAAACTGTCATAATAGGGGCTTACAGCGAGATTGCATGCCCGATATCGATGTAATAAGGCCTTACTGCAAGATTGCACGCCCGAGCTTGATGTAATAGGGCCTTACTGCTAGATTGCAAGCCCGAACTTGATGTAATAGGGCCTTACTGCCAGATGGCATGCCCGAACTTGATGTAATAGGGCCTTACTGCCAGATGGCATGCCTGAACTTGATGTAATAGGGCCTTACTGCCAGATGGCATGCCCGAACTGATAAATAGGGGCTTACTGCGAGATTGCATGCCCCAACTGTCGTAATCGGGGTTTATGTTTGTTTCTTCCGTGTTTGCCTTTGATACATCTTTGGGGTATATCCAACTCCTCCTCTATGTTTTTTCCTCTCATGCTTGCATATGATAATCTTTGAAATTTATTGCACATCATTTATAGCAACTACTCACTAGCTTCAAATGATGAATTTTAAATTTAGAAAATGGGAAAAAAAGTGAACAATCTGATACCTGACATCGCGCAAGTAACTAATAATAATAATAATAATATACTTGAATATTTGGTATGACCATTGTGAAATTACAAATATCACTCTCTCCAGCAAAATTTCCATAAGAGTTTCAACAGTGGTTTGAGGTTGTTGCTTATGTTCTTGTTCGCTTGGAGAGAATACTAGAATGTCGTCCATGTAAACTATCATGAACTTATCGACGACAGGTTTGAGAAGTCGGTTCATATAGTCTATGAATATGAGAATTCATTTACCAGGTTTTTTACATTCTGGAAATATTTTTAACATAAGGAGATTATCTCATTCAATTGCTAGCATTAGAAAAATTTCAACTGTATCCGAGTATCTCAACCTAAATGCAATAATAGATTAACAAAATTCGAATTCTTTGAAATCTTGAAAAATCGATAACCTAGATATATTAACTTATAACCAAAAAGAGCATGAGTCACTTGCATATATAAGTACCTATTTTGCTTAGTTCAAAAAAATTCAAACATACGCACTTCGACAATTATTCTTGCCTTGAACACTTCAGGTTTTTATTTTATCAAATCAATGCAGACGATGCATCCCATCAATGGTGCCAACGTACGCATTATAAAAATCACTGCATCAATATCATCGGGGCCGATCCCCATAACTACCTAAAGACCAATCTAGAAGGGTAGTGGCGAGTTATAGTAGATAAAGCATTAGTTGTTTATGAAGCCAATATGGCAAAGATATCTGGTCTCGTTCAGAGAAGTAACGACATCTACAATCAAACCCTGCACGTTTGCTACGATGAATATGATACAGCTCTTTATAGTCTGCAATGTGTGAATTTGTCCGTCATTGATCGTCGTACCTACTTAAATATGAAGCTAGATATTGAGTTAAGTTACCAAAACGTCACCGACTGTGAAGATCAATTCAAACAATCAATACCCCCCCTCTCCATCTACCTTAACTAATGAAAACTAACAACTCGAAGACATGTCTCTTCTGAGATTAGCTCGACTGGTTAGTCCTCTGTGTGACGATTTGAGACAAATCTTCTCAGTGTAGTAACAAGATTGAGTTTTTATAAACAACAAGCTTTCCTCAGTAGAGGTTTGATAATTACTTATCATAAGTATCAGGTGCCTTGCCACATGTACAGCATACCTGAAAATATTAATATTTTTAATAGAAATTCAACCAAAATATAATAGTCAAGGCATATGGGTTTTTTTAAATTAAAATTGCCTATGGATGGGGGTTTGGCAGACCCCTACCTGTAAATAAAACGAAATAAAGAAAATACAATCGCAAAGATGAGGGGGACTCGACCAAGACCTCCTTATAATGCAAAAGAACAGCAAAAAGTAAAGCATAAAATAATAAAGCCAAAATCCAGTGAAAACAATATCGAAAAACAAATAAAAGGAGACAAAAATGACGAATGTAACCAAAGGAACCGCCAACAGAGAGGTAGAACTCAGCAAAGACCAATCTGCAAGCCCAAGCAATCATAAAGGCTGACAAGAACAAATCCTTGTTAGACCTAGCAAAGAAATCTGGTTGGACAAATTAGATTTAAGCTCGAAAAAATTAGTAAAAATAATTTAGTAATATTAATCATTTCACTAAAATAATGAGATTATACTGTCAATCAAACTAGAATTGTTGAAGCTAATAATTAATCCATCTGCCGTCCCCGTATACTCTGCTTCCGCAGAGCGGGATATGAGGCACCTCTCCTAGTCTCGATTGGTATGCTCTGATTGATCAATTTAACATTAATGCTAATGGAGATTGCCATGCCCCAATTCCAGTTACAATAATTCTGGGTAATTATGTGAAAAATTGAAAAAGTCTTCGTGTCTAATGACATATTAGACCAAAAAAATATGAAAGACCAAAGATAAAAGTCGCACTATAGTTTTCTGGTGCGTTTGTGTGAACAAATTTATACCTTATAATCCTATACAGATACACACATATATATTATATGTGTATGACTCAAACACTAGAATAACAATTACGTCCTAAAAACAAACAAATATCGTCCCACAATATATAAAATTAAAACCAAGCATCGCACAATTGTTTTTCAGTTGTAATTGAGATCAAATGTGAATGAAAATAATATTATGACACTTTATTGATAATCTCCGGAAAAAAAACCACAAAGGATTTTGCCTTAACTAGCAAGCTTTTGTTCTATCGCACACAATAACGTTTATAATCGCCAAGACGGCATGAATAATGTCTTACAGTTGCTGGTTTTCATTAGTTAAGGGAGACGGAGAGGGGGGTACTGATTGTTTGAATTGATCTTCAGAGTCGGCGGCGTTTTGGTAACTTAACGCAATATCTAGGTTTAGATTTAAGTAGGTACGACGATCAATGATGGACAAATTCACACGTTGTGGAATAAAGAGCGGTATCATATTCGTCATAGTAAACACCTATGGCTTGATTGTAGCTACCGATACTTCTCTTGACAAGACAATATATCTTTGCCATATGACTCCAGAAACAACTAATGCTTTATCTACTATAATTCGGCATAACCCTTCTGAACTGGTCTTTAGGTGTTATGGGGATTTGCCCCGATTAATGCAGAGGTTGTTATAACTATGCAAATGGAACAATTGGCGACTTCGCTCAACAAGCTTGAATCGAGCATGTCAAATGGACTACCGTCACAACCAATTGTGAACCCGAGGGAAAATGTGAGCGCCATCAATTTAAAGATGAGCGAAGATGAAGCTAAGGAGAAGATGGTACTGACGCCACCAAAGAACGGAGAGATGAAGGAAGAGAAGGACGTTAAAGAGCTTATACAAGATGATGAACCACGAGGTAAGTCCCTTCCACACCATGAATACAAGATTGAACACCCTTTTCCCTCTCGTGTATCAGGAAGATAGGAAGGACGAGGGTATCAAGGGACTCTACGAGACTTTTCGACGCTATGAGGCAAACGCTCCAATACATGATGCCATGATGAAGGTGCCTCGATATGCTAGATTCTTGAAAGAAGTTTGGAAGGCGGATAAGAGCAAGGAACGTAAAGGGTGCCCCAAGATAGAGCTAGGCTAGAATTTTTCCGTGGTCATCCAACGAAGCATTCCCACAAAGTATAAGGACCCCCATATGTTTTCTATTCCTTGTATGATTGGAACCACTAGGATTGAGAAGGCAATGCTCGATTTAGGAGCATCCATTAGTGTCATGCCTTACTCAATCTACACTCAACATAAACCTAGACCATTGAAAAGATATAACACGGTGATTCAACTAGCTGATAGGTCCACAGTTATTCCTAGGGGGATAGTAGAGGATGTCCTTGTGCATGTAGAGAATTTGGTTTTCCCCACCGATTTCTATGTCTTAGACATGGAAAATGGTGATCCATCTAGCCCCATTATTTTAGGGAGACCATTCTTGAAAACATCAAATCTGTGATCGATGTGAATAGCGGCATGTTAACAATGGAGTTTAATGGTGAAATTGCAAAATTCAATATCTATGAACCCATTAAAACTCATGAGCATTCTAGTTACGCTACTGATATAAATGATGAATAAGATTCTGATTTTGCTAATGATGAATTGTGGGAGATGGAAAAGGCTACCGATGGCCTTGATCACAAAGGAGGTATGGACTCACATCCTATGCATACTTTTCATACTACTGCTTCCTTATCTACTCATGATACTGTTGACCCTCTATCTTCTCAGTTGCAGGATCATTCCATTGAAAGAAACACCCTCCGGACAGACCACATCAATCAACAAACGCTGGAGGAGTAACAAAGACTGGGGACACCCACTCAAAGGCAAACAAACCGATATTCAAGGGACTTAAGAAGATATTGAGGTGGAAAAAGAATGATAGAGTGACACCGCATAACCCACCTTGATAGAGGAATGGCGTCGGGCCACCGACGTTAAACAGAGGCGCTGCTTGGGAGGCAACCCAAGGGGAGTTAGTTTCATTTCTCCCTTTTATTTATTTTTTGCTTTAGTAGTTAGACTATTCTCTTTTCTTGTATTTTTGCTTTACATTAGGGACAATGTAAGATTTAAGTATGGGGAGGGATTGGTGGTGTGTTTATTGTTTTCTTATTATAAAAATACAAAACAAAATTCAAAAAATTGAAAATTTTGAGCTCATAGTTAGTAACGAATGCATGCTTAGAATCACTAGCCCATGATAAAAACTAATTGATATCATGCATGCCTTTGAACATAGGTGAGTTGTTAACCTTGGAACACTTTGAACTCTAATGCAAATTTGCTTTGGCATAGTAGTTGAATATTTTGAGCACATTATTGTCATGACTTGTGAAATGTGCATAGCTTAGTGATTATGTAAACTTTGTGATAGTCTTAGGAAGTCTCTAATACATGCTAGAACTTAACTACATGCTCTTTGAGGCGTATGTCTAGACTACTTGCAAACATGAAAGTGATATAGGCAATCTTTGATGCGTTTGAGCCTTTCAAACCTACCATGTAAAGAAAATCAATCACTAGTATCCTTTTTGAGCCTTAATGCAAAAGAATGGTTGTATGCTAAGCATACAAACAACCCCCATTCGACATTCTTTGATTAACTTATCATCCTTCCCTAATAAGCCTAAATATGAATTCTATCAATACCTTTGAAGGGAGTATGATGTGTTTCATTCACATGCACTTATGTATTCAATGATTTAAATGTTTGTGAGCTTCATTATCAAAAGAATGAAATGCATGAATGAAAAGGGATGCCTTGAAAAGAATTAATACAAATATGACTCCAAGGGGAGCCAATGCACAAAAGAGAAAAAATGATTAAAGTTTACATTGCAAAAAAAAAAAAAATCATGCAAGAAGAGAAGCTAATTATTGTGCATATTACCATACTCTCTTGTTTGATGCATCTTTTCCCTTAAGACAATATCTAGGCCAACCTACAAGCTAATAAAGACCTACTTGATTTGTGTTTGCAAGTGGCTAAGATAGTGGAGAAGAGTGTGCAAGTGAGCTTATAGTTGTGTTGGTGTACAACTTGAATTATTGTGGGTTTACATTTGTTGGATCTATAATTTGTATATGACACTTGTTTATGAACACACACGCATGTTCACTACTTTGTTAAGTATGAGATGCCTAGAGATTGAACTTGTTCCACTGTTAACTTTTCACCGTCTTTCATTACTCTGAATGTTTAAAATTATTGAGGCATTAAAGTGAGAACCAGTTATTTTGTTATGATGCTATGAGCCAAACAAAAATATTGTAGTTTTGTCTGATTTACTCGAGGTCGAGTAAAGTTTAAGTATGAGGGTATTTGATGTGACTAGAATAGACACATCTAGTATGTTTAATTGTTTACGATTTGGTATATTTTGATGAATAAATTCATGCATATGCTACCTAATTGTATATTTGTGTAAATGTAGGAAAATGTGAAGAAATCAAGCTAAAATGATGAAAGAAGGAATAAAGTTGAGGAAAAGAGGAAAAAAACCGGAATCTAAGACACATATCGCTTCTTTCTCCTCAAATTTATATATGTTTGAGCCAAGTTTTGGAAATGTGGTCCATAGAAAAGTTGTATAACTTTCAGTTATCTTCACGTGGACAGCTGATTCGTCGAATTCGGAGTTCGTATGAGAAAGTTATGGCCAAAATACAAAACCTGCCAGAAATCGTTAAGGCTCGGCGATCGATCGGCAAAAATCCGCTATCGATCTCTGAGACAATCTGCCTGAAAAATAAAGGCAGGTGATCGATCGCCAGCCAGCGCCGATCGATCGTTAGCAGAGTTTTGGTAAGCTTGGATTTTTGATTTCTTTCCTTCGTACATGGATTCTAACTTACCCCTCAGCCTCCTAACCTCTATAACTCGAAATTTCAGCCTCATTGGAGGAGAATTTAGACCTTAGAACATAGTTTTAATTTATAGAATATAATTTTCTTTCAATTTTTGTGAAGAACGCTTGAAGAACGAAGACGGAACTGACAAGCCGGAATCGTGCTTCCTTTTAGTAATTTTTCTTTTCACTGATATTTTCTAGAATAAATTTGCTTGTTTTAATCCAATTATGAGTAGCTAAACACTTTGATTCTCGGTTGAGGGATACTTGCCTTTGGAATAAAAAACACTAGTGAAGATTTTGATTTGATTGTTGGATTTTTTATTCAATTTCGATTTGTTTTCAGATTATGAATATTATGATTGTTGTGTTTGATTGATAGATTGATCACCTAATAATCACATACACTCTCTAATGCTAATTAAGAAGAAACTAAGATTAATAATTACCTGTTGTTGGTGTTATTAAATTCTTAGAAAAAACGATTGGATGATTAATTCTAACGGCTGTAATTTTTATTGATTATATTCATCAAACTTACTAGTGTTTGAAGCTATCATTGATTTAATATTACCTGCTGTAGTTTTGGTCAAAGATTTGATAAATTGAATGATGTTTTCTATTTGACTACGATTAAGGTAATGGGGGAATTAAGCTTTCAATTTGTGAATAATTGAATGAATTCAAATGTTTAGTAATTTGATGATCAAGTGAATAATTTCCAAAGGTAAAGTTGACCAAAAACCAACTTTTTGATCTTGATAATCTAATAATTTGCTTGCTTTAGTTTAATTTAGTTATAGTTAAAAGATTGCAAAAAACCCCTAAGTGTCACTTTATTATTTAGTTTTTCGTTAACACAAGAAAAATACATCATTCCTTGTGGGATCGATCCCTACTCACGCTACTACATATTTACTGCTGTTAACTTGTGAATGGTTAATTTGGGCGTACGCGATAAGCGCTACCATATATCATGCATCAAATACACGTCACGTCTTCCATATAGAGCTACTACACCATATATAACTCACTTCAGACTAAGTCATACATAATTGTTTAACTATGTTTAAACAATTTTCCTTGCACATAACATGAACATTAATTCTCTTGCCCAATATCAAACCATACATGTACTAATACTTCATGCCAATAAATAACTTTCTGTATTTATTCTGAACTAAATATCCTTTATATATATATATATATATATATATATATATATATATATATATATATAGAGAGAGAGAGAGAGAGAGAGAGAGAGAGAGAGATCAGGTACCTTGTCATATACAACATAATCCATATATATATATATACTATCATGCTCGGTTCAACACGAATCCGATTCCACATCATCCCATATTTATCTCATAATTACACAATAATCCAATATAATATGTATGATTCATATCTAGGCATTACAATTCTCCCCTACTAATTCAATTTCACCCTTGAAATTGAATCACATATTCATCAATATTGCAATTAGAAACATATATTCAATATAGCAATCATCTAAATATACTCACCAGCAGTTTAACAAGAACTTAAAGTAACATACCAGAAAACAACTCAGGATATTGTTGCATCATATGCTGCTCCGTCTCCAACGTTGCCTCATCGACACCCCGTCTATCCCTTTGTACTTTAACCATTGGTATCACTTTGCTTCTCAACTGACGATCTGCTCTATCCAAGATCCTGACTGGTCATTCCACATACGATACATCTGTATCCAACTGTACTTCAGACGGTAGCAATACATTACTTGGATTTGGCTAGTAATTTATCAACATTGAAACATGAAACACATCATGTATACCAATCAAAGATGGTTGTGATGCCAACCTATACGCCAACGTACCACTACGTTGCAATACTTCATATGGACCAACATATCGTGGTGACATCTTTCAATGCATACCAAACCATACTACACCTCTAAAAAGGTGAGATTTTCAAGAACACATTGTCACCAACTTGAAATTCAAGAGGCCTGCGCCGTTTATTCGCATATGCGGCCTGTCTATCTTGAGCGGCTTTCAATTCAATCACTGTTGCTTTCCACCACATTGTTGTTTTCTTAGCCAATTGGAACTCAACTAATCTCATTCAGGCTGACATTACACATGGGGCTGATACAAAGACCTGTTCAACACACTCCAACCATCCCTCAGCTTGCTCACCAGATTCAGTCCCTTCAAATCGAGGCGGCTGATAACTCAAAAACTGTCTCAAGGTCAATTCACCTGGTAGTAACACATGTGCTACTGGCCCTTGGCCTACTGGTGGTGGTGGTAAATGAACCAAACCAGCACTAGCAGTCACACTCATAGCATCCTCTACTTCTTATTGGGGATTTACAGGTATTCTAGCTGACATGCTGCAATTCAAGGGTTATCGACAATATTTAAATACTTGAAGCATGTTAGTATAGCACAATATACCGCATCAATGCATAAACATGATTTATAAGTGAACACTCATCTCACTAGCTTACTTCATCTACCATTGTTCAACCCAGTCATCTAATCACTTCTCTAATGCCACTAATGTGGGCTCTCGTTACCTTAATCCTCAAATTAAGCATTCTTTACGTAACAGGATTAAGAAAATTCACACTACTGATCAAGATTTGTACTACATCTTTGTATTATGTTATTAACATACATAACATAATGTACATCATTCACATTTCTAAGCTCTCTAGTACATCTAAATCTCGATCATTTTCTCCTAGCAGCGGACAGCAGACTTACAATCCCAGCTTTCCCCGCCTATGAGTCCATACAGAACAACCACACAACATGAGTATATCGAGGATATCCACAATCCAATATCAATAAAAATGCATAAATAATGTATTCAAAACATTATGTATTTCATGCATTGAAATACTCCTATTTGGTTGTTCTTGTACAAACATTAAATTGTAGTATAATACAACATGTCATGATACATCTGATGAATCTCATCCATCGACCTGTTATAACGATGATATTGCTTTTCCGCTCAATATGTTAGTGGAACCTCCTTACATATTCATATTAGCAACACATATCATATACCCAGCTCACGCGTACCTCACAGCACCAATCACATGCCTCAACAACATCGTGTCTCATAGCACCAATCTCATGCCTCAACAACATCGTGCCTCATAGCACCAATCACATGTATCAACAGCATCTTGATTCATAGCACCAATCGCGTATGATATTCACAACTATCTCATATCTCAACAAGATATGACATCATCACATAGATTTATCATAAATGTAACATCGATACTCGTACGTCAACACGTACCAGTCGTCCTGTTCAAAAGATAGAAAATCAAGTGTCAATGATTAACCTCCTCTTTGACTTGTCCCTTGTGATTGTGCTACATGAATATCAAAAATTCAATGTTATAATAGGCTTCATCACAAAATTTTACGAAAATGTAATATTTTTCAATAATTTGTCCCTCGCGATCGATCGCCATTCATCACGCGATCGATCGCTGAAATATCAAAATTTCATGCAATGTTTCTATCCATCGGCGATCAATCTCTATGTCTTACGCGATTGATTACCAGGGTTCTAAACCGCCTTACAATTTTTATCAGCTCGGCGACCGATCGCCCCCTGACTAGCGATTGATCGTGATGGTCTGAAATTTTCAGAACATGACGATTTTCAAGATTATCTCCATTGTTTACATCCTACACTTCAAATCATACTCCCAAACCTATATAAATTCATACTACATCATTATATAAACATGTTTCCATAACTATAAAACTTCTTTCCTTGATTTAATCTCATATCAATTCTCCACCAACATAAAACCAATTAAATCAAGATATGGATCAAATTATCAACAAAAAAGATGTAGACCTCATGCTTCCTTACCAAGAAGAGCCAACTCAAAATGAAACACAAGTTTCAATCTTGGTCTCAAGCCAAAAGCCAAGAAAAAGGGCAAAAGGAAGCAAAGTTTGAGAGAGAGTTTTGTACGAAATTTTAGGTGTAAAAAGGTGTGTTATTTGTTTTCAAGCTGAAATGCCTTATATATACTTAGTAATAATTCATACAAGTATCATTCCATGTGTTCTATCATGCATCAAATCTATGCCTTCCATGTAGAGCTACTACACCATGTATAACTCACTTCATACTAAGTCATACATAATTGTTTAACTATGTTTTAACCATGGTTGTTACACATAACATGAACATTAATTCTCTTGCCCAATATCAAACCATACATGTACTAATACTTTAAGCCAATAAATAACTCAACTAAACATCATAGATCTTCATACAATGTTGAGGTTAAATAAATGCATGACCATTGACTTATTGCATCTTAATATTAGGTTCAATATAGCTTGACCATGGTACATTGGATGACTTAGGAAAACTAGACACCTTAGAATGTAAGATTTTAAATCACAACTAATAAACAAATTATGAGAGATTACATGGGAGAACCAAAGTCTTGATAATTGTCTCTACTGATTCTCTACACTCTTTATTACTTGATTGTGTTGGAATTATTGTTATTGGTTAATTTAGTTAATTTAATCATCATTAAATCGTAGGTTAAATATAGTTAAACTAGTTGAGTTTGGTACTCGCTTACTAGTCCCTATGGGTACGACATCCTACCTTATTCTACTATACTAAAACTTGACACGATTCACTTGCGGTATAGTCGTGCTGAGAGTTATTGTTTAAATAAATCGCGCTCATGTTTTTGGCGCCGTTGCCGGGGACTAGTTTAAAGTAATATCAGACGAAATTAGTTGACTGTAATTTAGTGATTTCTATTCTTTTTATTTTCTTTACTTCACTACTGCTTTTGTTTATTTGATTTTTGCAGGTGTTGTTTCTTGGTGCATGCTAAGGAATAGCAAACCTGCACTTGAGCCTATTGATCCAAAAATTGAGAGGACTTTTCTTAGAGACTACGAGAGGCTCTAGCAATGGCTGAGAACAACCAAAGAAGAGACGGAGAGGAGGAATAGAGGAACGAGGAGGTACAGGTCTTGCGGTCACTTATGGACTATGAACAACCTACCTACCAAGGATCATTGTCTAGCATCACTAGACCAAGAATCCAATCTAACAACTTTGAGATCAAGCCAGCTATCATTCAAATGATCCAGCCTCAGTCCAGTTTGGAGGAGCGGCTACCGATGATTCCAATGCTCATATCTCCAACTTCTTGGAGATTTGCGACACTTTCAAGCACAATGGCACTGACGACGCCATCAGGTTACACTTATTTCCTTTTTCTTTAAAAGGTAAAGCTAAAGTATGGTTGTAATCATTGCCTACAGGTTCAATCACTACATGGGATGGAATGGTGAAAATGTTCCTGTCAAAATACTTCCCACCATCGAACACTGCCAAGATGCGCAATGATATCTCCACATTTGTGCAACACGACCCAGAGATATTGTACGAGGCCTGGGAACACTTTAAGGATTTACTGAGGAGATTCCCACATCACGGTCTTCCTGTCTGGCTGCAGGTACAAATTTTTATATTTTTTTATGCTAACCATTCTATGTTTGATACAGCATCAGGAGGTACCATCATGAGGAAGAAACCTAAAGTGGCCTATGAATTGTTGAGAGATGGCTGCCAATAGCTATCATTGGCAGTATGAAAGGAACATGCCAAAGAAGCAAGCTGGAATTCATAAGTGAGCTACGTCGCTGTCTTGGCTGCTCAAATTGAGACATTAACCCAAGTGTTGAATGCCTAGCAGGTAACCCATTTGTACAAACTAATGAAGCTGTTAATTACGTAGGAAAAAGGTCACCGCCTAACAACCCCTACTCCAATGCATAAAATCCAGGGGCGAGAAACATCAAAACTTTCCATGGGCCAATCAACAAACTGTGATGAACCCACAACCACCGTTGGGGTTCACACCAAAGCCAAGCATGGAGGAGCTAATGAAAAAAATCATCACTTCGACGGAAACAAAATTTCAAAATCAAGAGGCGTCGATAAAGAATTTGGAAGCACAAGTAGGGCAGCTAGCAACCATATTGGCTGGACAAGCTCAAGGAACAATGCCCAGCGACACTGAGAAGAATCCAAGGGAGCAAGTCCATGCCATAACACCGAGGAGTAGAAAGGGGGTTGCCACGGATACTGATAAAGAGAATGATGTAAGCAATGAGCATGAGGACGAGCTAGCTGAGAAAAAGAGGGATCAACCACACGACAAAGGTAAGTCTTCTGAGACCACTACACCCATCACTCCACCTAATAAGGTACAAATCTCACTCCCATTTTCCGCTGCATATAAAAGAGCATAGTTAGATGCTAAATTTGCTAAGTTTCTTTATTTGATTAAGAATCTACATATTTATATGCCTTTTATCGATGCTATACAACAAATGCCAAATTATGCTAAGTTTTTAAAGGATATGATGTCAAACAAGCAGAAATTGGGAGTAGCATGAGACTATAAATTTAGCTGAGGAGTGTTCTACTATCATTCAAAATGATTCACCTCCAAAGTTAAATGATCCAAGGAATTTTATGATACCTTGCAAAATTAATTCTAAATCTTTGTGTGATTTGGGGCAATGTGAATCTGATGCCTTTATCTGTTTATACGAAGTTGGGTTTAGGAGAGCTAAAATTGGCGAGGGTGCCATTGTAGATGGCGGACAAGTCTACCAAATACCCACAAGGGATCGTGGAGGATGTGCCAATCAAGGTTGACAAATTCATCATTCCGGTGGATTTTATTGTATTGGACATGAAGGAAGAAGCTTATATGCCACTGATACTAGGAAGACCATCCTAGCGACGGGACGAGCACTGATTGACGTTCAAGAAGGGAAATTGATCATCCTTGTGGGAGAGGATCAAATCACTTTTAATATATTTCAAACTTTGACACATCCACACAACAAACAAATGTGTTTTAAGGTTCATATGATTGATACTCTTCCTATCGATATGGTGCAAGGTAATGGCAAGGAGAAGACAGAGGCTGAGCTTGGAAGCAAAATGGACACGGACAATGGCAAGAAGAAAGTAATGATCACATCACAATCTCATCCAAAGGAGGTAAATTATGTGAGGGAAACATGGTCTTAATGAATAGAGTCAAACTATGACTTTTTCCAAGGAATTCAAACTCACCATGGACTGGACCTTTCAAAGTGGTAAATATTTTACCAACCGATACTATAGAGGTCAGAGATGAGAAAGGGGCCTTGTTTAGGTAAAAGAAAAATGGTTGAGATACTACCACGTGGATGACGGAAATTCGTGCACCACCACTCCTTTTGATACTTGAGGAGAATGGTAAAAACATCAGCTGGGGACTATAACTCAAAAACTATTTCGTATCCTTTGTCTTCGTTTTTGACTTCCAGAGTTGTTTTGCATTTTTTTTTTTTTTTGCAAGTGACTCCATGTGCGCTTTCATGCTTTCTAACCATCTGTCCCACTAGCTAATGATGAGGTGGACAACGACCATTGACGGTCATTCTCACAGGTATTTGCTTGTCTTATTCTCCATGCTTATTACATTGAGGACAATGCAATATTTAAGTTTGGTGGTGTAGGGTATCACTGTTGCATGTTGTTGTCTTCTTTAGTTTTGCGAGCTGACTATGGTATATTTATTGTCGTTTCTTGAGCAAAAACGAAATTTTTTATTTTTTTTAAATGAGTTCACAATTCGAGAAAGAATGTATCATAGTATGGCTACTGTTCCATGATGATATTGATCTCATTTAGCATGTCCCCTCGAGTCTTGAAAACTGTTGAACTTCTATGAATACTCTGTTAATATGTTAAAAATGAGGAATACTTTGAGCATATTGAGTCATGATCTTGTGGATTACATGATTGTTGTGAAATTGACGATATATTTTGAGCATCTTAGAGTAACCAATTTGATATTGACACTTTGAGGCAAAATTTTATAGTTATGAACTTGACTAGGAAATGATCTAGGCGATTTTTGGAACGTTTGAGTCTTTCAAGCTTACCTAGTCTATATAAATCCCTAGTGTCTCATTTTGAGCTTTATTGAAAGAATGGTGTATGCATTGCATATAATTAGACCTACATTCAACATTTATTGATAAACTCATTATACCTACCCTATAATGAGCCTAAAATAAAGAATTTATCCTCACCTTAAGGGAGTATAATTGTGACACCCCTTACACATATAACATATACACATGAGGCATATAACATAATATTTAACGGCAGCGGAACTTGCAATCTCATAACATCCAATCAAGACATTTATCATAATATAATTTACAAGGCATATAGATATTTGTATGCCACAAAAATAACCAAGGTTGTACCCCCTCACAACCCAACAAAAAACCTATACAGTATATGCAAATGATGAGCTGAGGGAGAAAGACTAGAGTCAGCCAACCGACCTTGCCATACTTCCAAAATATGCATAAACACCTTGTATGTTCAAACTTTATCTACATCAACTGAAAATCAACATTTGCATTTAGTGAGTTGCATTCTAAATGAGTAAATTCAAATAACGTGGTATTTAACATCACATAAGTATATAATTTATATCCACATAAGCACACGAATAAGCTCACACGATTCATCATAATCTTTACATCAATTCACATGATTCGTATAAAACGAAATGATGCACATGTATGTCGTATTGTTATTCTGTTATGCACCAACTAATACCAAGAACAATCCGTGATCACGATATGGTCATGGCACTCTGTAGATCCCCTTTTGAGTTCTCACTTAACTCGGGATCGATATTCTTTGATTCAGTAATTCTGACAGTACTCAGAATGAAATAACACATGGTTCAAGATCATTAGTGCCCATAACAGAGTTCTTTAATCTCTTATGAATGCACATGTCATAATCATATGCATAACATTGAAATAATAAGGTAAATAACATCAACATCACGTATCAACATGTACATTTCAGAACTCAATTTAGTTCTTGCACATCATATTGCATTTATTCCAATCCATTCACCAATTCACGGTGCTCATAGAACACAAATCATACACTCATATAAATTAAATGCCAAGTTATAAGGATATACTCACAATCGATACTCCTATCTCGTAGGAATTGCTTAATTCGCCTTACTGGTGGCAGTATCGAAAGTAGAACCTAGAAGTGCATTTCAAATTCACAACCAAACATAATATCATATGTTTACTATGAATTCATTACAGTTATGCCATAAATTTGTATAAATTTGAAACAATAACATAATCTCACTTCGTTTGTTAAAGATTGTTTATCATTGTTTACTCTATCACATATATTAATTTCATACTCTTTGGGCATTATTTCAAATTAAGCCATAAACATAAGAAAAAGTAAAGAAAAAGTAAAGAAAAACTACATCAAAAGGAAGGTACTGAAGCGAGGATTCCAGATATGTACTTATTTTTTCGTTTTGAAGTCGTTTCGAAGTCCGAAAATCAACGAAGCCGGAACACTTTCCTTTCTCTCTTCTCTCTTCTCACTCACAGCATTTACACCTACTAAAATGTGTGAATGTGTGCAAATCTATACTCTTGAAGTCGGTTCCTAATTTTATTGATTTACTTTTTTTTTTTTGCAAATTTCTAAAATTACCAAAATACCCTTCAACATATATTTATTCACTTTATTCAATATATTAAATCTACTCATTAAATCAATTCACTAAATTTAATCGCTTTTTTTTCACTTTTCTAAATTTAATCAATATTTCACTAAATTTACTATATATCATCAAATTTAATCAATATCTTAAATTTATTCAATATTTCAACTCTTATTCAATCTAATTTATTCAATATTATTCCATATATGAAATCTATTCATTATATTATTCAATATCTTAAAAATGTAGTCAATGAAAATCTATTCCATGTATTATTCTTCAAATTTATTCTATTCAGAACCTCTATGCATTCCAATGCACATATGAAATGTTAAAATATATGACATGATACTTATGCATGATCATGTAAAGTATTGAGTCATGACAATTCCTCCCCCCTTTAGAAAATTTCGTCCTCGAAATTTATACATGTATCAAGAAATAACCACGGATATTATGTTTTCATGTGTTCCATTGTTTCCCACGTAGCTTCCCGTTCAGAATGATTTTTCCATATAACCTTTACCATAGGAATTGCACGACTCCTTAACTGTTTGTTCTTGTATTCTAATATCTCAACCGGTTCTTCAACATAACTTAAATTTTCAAAAATTTCAATCGGTTCACTTTGCCGGATATGAGATGGATCTGATCTGTATCTCCGAAGCATACTAACATGGAATACATTATGAATTTGAGAGAATTCAGGAGGTAAGGCAAGATGATAAGCTAATAGTCCAACTTTATCAAGTATCTTATAAGGACCAATGTATCGAGGACTCAATTTACCTTTTTTTCCAAATCTGAGAATACCTCTCCAAGGAGAAACACGAAGAAATACCTTTTCGCCAACTTGATAATCCATTTCTCGTCTATGCTGATCAACATAATTCTTTTGTCTATCTTGCGCTGCTTTCAATCGATATTTCACGATTTGTATCTTTTCAGTTGTTCCTTGAATGATATCTGGACCTTCTAATATTCGCATTCATTCTTCATCCCAGCATACTGGACTTCTACATGATCGAAGCATCTCTTCTAAAGTCTGAATCGTTCTTTCTGATTGTCCATCTGTTTATGGATGAAATGATGTACTAAAATGTAATTTAGTACCCAAAGCTTCTTGTAAACTTCCCCAAAATCTTGATGTAAAATGAGGATCTCGATCTGATATAATAGATAAAGGTACACCATGTAATCTAACAATTTCATTCACATACCTTTTTGTTAGGATCGGACGGGAGTGTTTAGAGGGGGGTGAATGAACACTCCTCCAAAAATTAATTCTTATTGATTCACTCATGTTAGTGAATGCAATCTATTTCTTAACAAGTACTTAAGCAGAACAGACCACTGAAATGAAAGTGCAGAAATCTTATGTTCTTAGCTAGTAAGAACGGTTGATGGCTATGAAATGCAAGGTAGTGCGAAATGTAAGTAGACAGATATGTTTCTGGAAGTTTGAAGGCAAATACTTCTACGTCTCCCCTTCTTCCAATCAAGGAATGATTCACTAGAAGACTTTGAGTAATAAAACTTTTTGTACAACACCGATTCAGCTGGATTTACCCCACTACCAGATTGAAACTCCTAGTCTCTCAATCTTTCCAGACACAATCTGTCTGACAGTTACAAAGGAATCACTCTTCTATCTGAGAACAAAATACAATTGAATGTGTGGTTTAATCTTAAGCACAAATGATCCTTAAGTGATCAAATAAAACGATAAGCAGTGCTTCTGATTTTGACAAGATCGATAAGCTGAAATCTTCCGATGATAGCGTTCTGCTCAACTGAATGCTCGATAAAGTTGATTGATATTTTATGCGTTTTTGAATCTCTTGTGTTTCATGCATGTTTGAGCTTTTGAAGTTGCACCTATATATAATCGTCTCTGCCAATGACAATATTTCCTTTTGTGTGCAACACTATACTTTAGTCAATATCTGAACAAGTTGCAGTCTTTTACTTTAGGTGCTTTTCCTTCTGGTCTTTCTTCCGACGCTTGTCAGATAGACTCTCCTTTGTCTATTTACCATTTAATGCAATCTTCAGTCCTTGGTCTTGTTCAGCATTAAATGCACCATTAAATGTTTCAATAATAGCCATTAATTATTCGGACTGAAGAACGAAGCTAACTAACTTTGTCTGTTCTGATCTGATCTGCATCGAGCTGGTCTGGTCTGATCTTGTTGATCGATCAGGATCTGCGTCGATCTGGTCAGTCTGGTTTACATCAATCTGGTCTATTTTGAGATAGACTTTATTGGTTTGATCTGTTTTGTCATAGTCTCGATCGGTCTGGTCTGTTTTATCATCTTTAAAATCCGAAACTAACAAATTCCCCTTTTTGATGATGACAAAACCTAGATCTTTTATTTTTATTGTTATTATTCTTGTGGGAGTTAAGTTCAAAATAAATGAACTAACTGTCTTCTTTAGTATTTTTAAGAAGTTAAGATCGATTGAGTCTCTTAGTTCAAAATAAATGAACATACTGAGAAAATTAGACTTTTATAAACACTTTGTGAATACATTAACTGATATTCATTACAAGTAATTTTATTTCTCGGCTGAGCTCTTATTTATTTCCTCGGCTGAGCTAACTTCTTTTCCTCCCTTTTGGAATCAGCAAACTCTTGAATAAATATGACTATCTGCGTAAGCTGAGCACACATAGCATCTAGACGATTGTCTTGCGTGAGAATGGATTTTGCAACTGCGATCTTGACTTCTGAAGCCAGCTCAGTGTTCTTTTCGCAGACTAGCCTTGTAAGTTGCTTGAGAAAAGACTGTTCAGACCATGCTGGATCGTATTGATGCTCGACATCATTTTGTCTTTAAATGAGTCAAAATTCAGAGATGAAGTTCGCTGACTTTGATGAACTTCTCTCACTCGTTGGGAGAGAAAAGAAAGTTATCAGATAAGTCTCGTAGGGACTTGGTGATTGATGGAGCATCATCAATGTAATGCCCCACGACTCGAGGAACTTAGTTTGTACCTTAATCTAAACTTAAAATAGGTAAATGCATTCTTCACTAATGTTATGAAAATAGATAACTATAACTAAATAAATATTATAAAAAAAAATATCAGAATTAATGCCAATTGGTTTGTGAAGGCGTGTGCATTGGTCTTTATATGTGCTAAATAACTAATATTAAATTGGACAAAAGAGAAGGCTTCAGACTCAGGTAACTATCTTTGTCTATATCTGAAAAATTGGAAATCGAATAACTGACATCAAGGTACACGTGTGTTAGAGTGGATCATCAAGAGATGAGTCATTTTTATTCCTTTAATTAATAGTAATTGACAGAAAAAGAGGTAAAACACGGCATTCTTTGAAAAATAAAATATTAATCCACCCATGTAGTTAAGTTCTTGAATCGAAGTGCAAAATTTGATAGAACTGAGATTTTCTACCCTATACTGTTCGCTCCTCTTTCACGTGAGTTTATGTATATTGTTGACTTATCGAGTTAGGCAGTAGAGTTTGATTTCTTGATTTCACTGTATATACATATATGCATAAATAAGATTGATAACCCATATATGTCTTTATCATAGTCATCTACTGGTTTGAGTTGGTTTATCTTATCTAGTAGTATTGATATCTTAAACACACAAATACTAAAATGAAGATTGATTTGCTGTACGCCTTGGTAAATTTCTAATTGAATGGGATGTTGGCCTTGTATATGAAAGGAAGAGGAACAAAGATTTAATATGCTAGTGGTTGAATCAAGTATGATTTACATCTCATTGAATCAAGCTCGTATGTCTGTTATACAATTAAGAAAAAGGAAAAGAGTTTATATATTGAATGTATGTAGTAGTGTACGACATAAAGTGGAGTAATAGTGGAAGACAATATTCACTTATTTTCGAATTCTTGAAGAATAAGGTCGTGTATTAGATAGGAGATACATGGTACTCCCATTAGTAGTTCTGCTCCATTATACTAGTGTTAAATGGCTTTATTTAATTATGTAGAAAAATTGTTCATAGTGAATCAACCCCAGCCAGTTGTTGATTTCTTTTGAGAAGCCATAAGGTATGTTGCGATCGGGTAACATACGACAGGTATCTGTATCATTTGATATATGATTTGTTGACTTCTGTGAATTACGTGAGATTATGTGGCTACGTGATTTCATTTAAATTATGTGGCATTCATAGCATTCAGGAATTGGCACATCGGTGTATGAAATTAAATGTTTTGTTAACACACATCATTTTTATACATACATCGATGCATGACATTGCACGTTGAGCTATGATCCTTAAATACCCTGTTTATTTTTGGATTCTGGGATAATCATTGGAGATTGGTACCGCGATACTATGACCGGCATTAAATGGCCCGAGAGGTATAGGGAATCGTGGTCTCCTCTGATTACCATGATTTGTTGAGACGAGGGATTGGTGGCACCTTGCTGATGTCATCCCGTGTATATCCCTGACTATGTCGAGACTTGGGATGTGATGACGCTTTGACGACGCATCACTGATGATCCCTTATACTTGGCAGGCTCGAGCTACTATGGTTTGATAGCGATTTGATTGATTCTGATATACCCAGTGGATGGGTGATTGACCTGATACCGACGCGACATGCATTGCATTGCATTACATCATATATCACATTTTTTAGATACATGTTGTATTTTCTATGATCGTTCCATATTGGACTTTGGCTCACCCCCAAGGGAGGCTGTTGTTGTCTTTGTGTGTGGACAATGGCAGGTAGTACAGGTGGTCAGGATCCCAGACAGGGTATATCCGGTGGGAGCCACACTTGAGAGGTTTATTTTCCTTTTTATCCCAGTCGTATATGTACCAGGGGTGTGTCCCTGGAGTGTAAGGAGTTTATGTATATTTAGTTTATTTTGCTCAGTATGGATATGTGTTTCATAGTTTGATTTGTGTTGTTGGATTATGAAACTGATGGTATCTATATATATTTTGACTATTGGTATTGGTGGTATGTTTCTCGTGCGACGAGGTCATGCTGAAATTTTTAGGGCCACATGTTAATAAATGTTAAACAAATCTTCCGCTGTTTATGCTATAATTATCATTGTGTGATAATTAATCACATTATTAGGATTTGACCCTCACATTATGGTATTAGAGCATAACTGGGAATGCTTTTGAGTTTTGTGTACACTTGAATATGCACAAATTAATATGTGCGCATGCGTATGGCTTATTTGAATAATATTGTTCTTGTTTGATTGAATCTGAGCTCAATTGACTCATGATATTTATGTGATGTGCATTATGTTGTTGGCACTTACTTTTGTAGATGTTTAGAAGAACAAGAGGTCGGGGTAAGGGAAAGGCAACTGCTATTGAAGCTGAGGCTGCCAATAGCACTAGTGATGAGCGTGTGTTTGATTAGTTCGAAGAGATGTCTATGGATCTTGTCATGGCTCGATTTCAGAATTTACATCCGTCCAAATTCCGTGGAACAGAGGGTTCTGCACGAGCTGAATCGTGGTTGAAAGAGATTGAACATCTATTCAGACTGATTGAGTATCCTGAATATCGTAAACTGCCACTTGCCATATATCAGTTGAAGGATAGTGCACAATCTTGGTGGGAAGCCGCTGAGATTGGTTTGGTTGAAGCCGGAGTTGAAGTATCTTGGGATGTCTTTAAGGTCCAATTTCTGGAGCAGTATTCACCACCATCCTACTATACTGCTCAGGAAAATGAATTTAATAATTTGCGACAAGGAAACATGACAGTTGATGAATATGCCTCAAAATTCTCTATTCTGTTGAAATATGCACCACATGTGGCAGCAAACCCAAAGGCAAAATTTAATAGGTTTGTCAATGGGTTGCATCCTACGCTGTTTACTTTGGTGACTGCTGGCTCCCCTACTACTTATGCTGATGCCGTAGAGCGAGCGAAGATGGTAAAATCAGGACTTAGACGGAGAGGTCCACATTTTCTTCCTCCGCCATCAGTACCGACTCAACAGCCTACTTTGCATCCTAAGGGTAAACTATTTAAGAAGAAAGGCTTTTCTTCCTCATCTTTCCGGTTCCAGTGGATCTCGACAAAGAAGTGTTTATACTGGTCCTTATTGTAATCACTGTGGTGGCAGACATACCATTGAACAATGTCAAGGTATGTCTGGTATATGTCACACCTGCGGGCAAGAAGGTCATTATTCACGTGTTTGTCCTAACCGAGGCATGGCTCCTTTGCAACCTCAACCACGATTTCCTGGTGGTCCCAGTACTTTTAGACGTACTGCTCCTATTGTTCCTACTGCTTCCATGCCATCATTTCAGCAGTCAAATGTTCCACCGTACCGAGGATCTCGAGGTCAGATGGTTTCTGGTCCACCGCAGGCTAGAGTGTACGCCATGACTGAGGATCAGGCGAAGGAGGCTCCTGGTGGTCTTATTGCAGGTATTTGCACGTTATGTGATTATTCTGCACGTGTGTTATTTGATACATGAGCATCCCACTCATCTGTACATCATTAGATGGTACTTTATCGATAGCCACGCCAGCAGGGAGAATAATCTTGTCTGAGCAGGTTGTGCATAATGGTGTGTTAATTTATGAGGATAACGTTCTATTCTTAAATTTGATCGTCCTCCCTATGCACGACTTTGATTGCATTGTTGGCATGGATGTTCTCTCTACCAATCGAGCTACAGTTGATTGTTGTCATGGGGTAGTTCGATTCCGACCAATTGATGGACCTAAGTGGAATTTCTATGGCAAGGGTTCCCAAGGGAAAATTCCATTGATATCGTCTCTTGAAATGTCCCGACTTTTATATAACGGGAATGAAGGTTTTCTTTATTATGCTATTGATGTATCGAAAAAAGAGCCATCTGTATCTGATATTCCTGTAGTAAAAGAATTTTCTGATGTCTTTCCCGATGAGATTCCTTGTTTTCCTCCTCATCGAGAAGTTGAATTCAGTATTGATCTTGTTTCGAGTACTGCACCTATTTCCAAAGCTCCTTATCGTATGGCACCGTTGGAATTGAAAGAATTGAAAGAACAATTACAGGATCTTCTCGATAAGGGGTATATTCGACTGAGTGTATCGCCTTGGGAAGCTCCAGTTCTATTTGTGCGAAAGAAAGACGGTACGATGCGAATGTGCATCGATTATAGGCAACTGAATCGGGCAACTGTGAAACATAAGTATCCATTGCCTCGTATTGATGATTTATTCAATCAACTTCAAGGCACTTCTATTTACTCGAAAATTAATCTCCGTTCTGGTTATCATCAGGTACGTGTTCGAGAGGAAGATGTATCTAAAACTGCTTTTCGTACTAGGTATGGTCATTATGAATTCTTAGTCATGCCATTTGGTCTCACTAATGCTCCTGCAGTCTTTATGGACTTAATGAATCGAGTTTTCCGTGATTTCTTAGATCGATTCGTTATCGTCTTTATTGATGATATTTTTGTATATTCGAAATCCAAAGAGGAGCATGTTGAACATTTGAAGTTGGTACTTCAAACTCTTCGCACCGAACATCTTTATGCCAAATTGTCCAAATGTGAATTTTGGATGGACAAGGTGGTATTCTTGGGCCACGTCATTTCTTGACATGGCATTTCTGTTGATCCAACTAAGGTTGAGGCAGTGTTAAACTGGCCGAGACCTACTAATGTTCCTGAGGTCCGAAGTTTCATGGGTTTAGCTGGTTATTATCATCGTTTTATTAAAGGGTTTTTAAAAATTGCTAAACCTATTACTCAGCTGACACAGAAAAATCAGAAATTTATTTGGTCAGATGAGTGTGAAGCAAGTTTTCTTGAACTAAAGACGAGACTGACCACTGCACCTGTACTTACTATTCCTTCAGGTACCGGAGGATATGTGGTATGCACAGATGCGTCTTTAAAAGGTTTGGGTTGTGTATTGATGCAACATGGCCGAGTGGTTGCTTATGCGTCTCGCCAACTGAAATCTCATGAAAATAAATATCCCTTACATGATTTGGAATTGGCAGCAATTGTTTTTGCTTTAAAAATTTGGCGCCATTATTTATACGGGGAAAAGTTTGTTATTTATTTGGATCACAAGAGCTTGAAATATATATTCTCTCAATCTGATCTTAATATGAGGCAACGTAGGTGGATGGATCTTTTGAAGGACTTCGATTGTGAGATTCAATATCACCATGGACAAGTGAACGTTATTGCGGATGCTCTCAGCCTTAAAGTTCATGATTCTGTTCTAGCTTCTGTTAATATCGCTAAAGTACATGATGACATCTGTACTTCTGGTTGGACTTTTCACTCACATGGGAATTCTGTCACTGTTTCTGCATTACAGATTCAGCCGAAATTGATTTCTAAAATTAAGAAAGCCCAACGAAATGATTCTCAAACTTTGAAATCTAAAGAACTTGTATCTGCAGGACATCCTTCTGTCTTTCAGATATCAATTGATGGTTCTTTACGACTTAATGGTCGGTTGGTTGTTCCTGATAATTTTGATCTAAAGTCAGCTCTTCTTCGTGAAGCACATTGTAGTAAATATAGTATCCACCCTGGAGGACGAAAGATGTATATGACTCTAAGACCCCAATTCTGGTGGAGACGTATGAAGAAGGATATTGCTGAATTTATTTCCAAATGTTTGGTTTGCCAACAGGTAAAAGCCGAACGAATGAAATCTGGAGGGTTACTGCATAGTCTTGAAATTCCCAAATGGAATTGGGAACATATTGCTATGGATTTTGTATCCCATCTTCCTCGATCACCCCGAGGTTGTGATGCTATTTGGGTTATTATTGATCGACTATCTAAATCTGCACATTTCATTCCGTACGAGCGGACTTATCCATATAAGAAAATGGCTCGTTTGTATATCGAGAATATTGTGAGACTGCATGGTGTGCCTGTCTCAATTGTTTCTGATCGTGATCCGAGATTTACTTCTAAATTCTGGAGTAGTTTTCAAGATGCTATGGGTACGCGTTTGGCAATGAGTACTGCTTATCATCCTCAGACTGATGGCCAAACTGAACGTACTATTCAAACTCTTGAAGATATGCTACGCGCTGTGGTGATGGATTTTAATGTTGGTTGGCAAGAAGCTTTACCATTGGTGGAATTTTCATATAATAATAGCTACCAGACGAGCATTGGTGTGGCACCGTTTGAAGCATTATATGGAAGACGATGTAGATCACATTTATTCTGGGAAGAAATTGGTGAAAAACAATTGACTGGACCTGATATGATACAAGAAATGAATGAAAAAGTTCAGTTAATTAGACAGCGTATGAAGACCGCACAGGATCGTCAAGCAAGTTATGCTAACAAGCGAAGACGACCCTTAGAATTTCAGAAAGGTGATCATGTATTTCTGAAAATATCTCCATTTCGAGGCACTGTTCGTTTTGGCATGCGAGGCAAACTATCACCTCGAAATGTTGGTCCATATGAGATCCTTGATCGAGTTGGAGATCTTGCTTATCGGTTGGCATTACCTCCAGCCTTATCCGCCATTCACGATGTATTTCATGTTTCTATGTTACGAAAATATGAACCTGATCCAGCACATGTACTCCAGCCTGATGAGGTTGAACTTGATCCTTCGTTATGCTATGTTGAACATCCCATTTGCATTTTGGATCGGAAGGAGAAAGTATTGCGTAACAAATCTATTCCGTTGGTACGAGTACAATGGACACGACATGGCGTGGAAGAATCAACGTGGGAATTGGAAAGCAAGATGCGAGAATCTTATCCACATTTGTTTGATTATGCTCCATTATATTCCATGTATCCTATTTTCTGTTCTGATCCGTATTCTGATTTTAGTTTTGAAATGTATTATAACTGGTGAAATGTATATTGTCTGAGATTTCGGGACTAAATTTTTTTAAGTGGGGGAGAAATGTAATGCCCCACGACCCGAGGAACTTAGTTTGTACCTTAATCTAAACTTAAAATAGGTAAATGCATTCTTCACTAATGTTATGAAAATAGATAACTATAACTAAATAAATATTATAAAAAAAAATCAGAATTAATGCCAATTGGTTTGTGAAGGCGTGTGCATTGGTCTTTATATGTGCTAAATAACTAATATTAAATTGGACAAAAGAGAAGGCTTCAGACTCAGGTAACTATCTTTGTCTATATCTGATAAATTGGAAATCGAATAACTGACATCAAGGTACACGTGTGTTAGAGTGGATCAGCAAGAGATGAGTCATTTTTATTCCTTTAATTAATAGTAATTGACAGAAAAAGAGGTAAAACACGGCATTCTTTGAAAAATAAAATATTAATCCACCCATGTAGTTAAGTTCTTGAATCGAAGTGCAAAATTTGATAGAACTGAGATTTTCTACGCTATACTGTTCGCTCCTCTTTCAGGTGAGTTTCTGTATATTGTTGACTTATCGAGTTAGGCAGTAGAGTTTGATTTCTTGATTTCACTGTATATACATATATGCATAAATAAGATTGATAACCCATATATGTCTTTAGCATAGTCATCTACTGGTTTGAGTTGGTTTATCTTATCTAGTAGTATTGATATCTTAAACACACAAATACTAAAATGAAGATTGATTTGCTGTACGCCTTGGTAAATTTCTAATTGAATGGGATGTTGGCCTTGTATATGAAAGGAAGAGGAACAAAGATTTAATATGCTAGTGGTTGAATCAAGTATGATTTACATCTCATTGAATCAAGCTCGTATGTCTGTTATACAATTAAGAAAAAGGAAAAGAGTTTCTATATTGAATGTATGTAGTAGTGTACGACATAAAGTGGAGTAATAGTGGAAGACAATATTCACATATTTTCGAATTCTTGAAGAATAAGGTCGTGTATTAGATAGGAGATACATGGTACTCCCATTAGTAGTTCTGCTCCATTATACTAGTGTTAAATGGCTTTATTTAATTATGTAGAAAAATTGTTCATAGTGAATCAACCCCAGCCAGTTGTTGATTTCTTCTGAGAAGCCATAAAGTGTGTTGCGATCGGGTAACATACGACAGGTATCTGTATCATTTGATATATGATTTGTTGACTTCTGTGAATTACGTGAGATTATGTGGCTACGTGATTTTATTTAAATTATGTGGCATTCATAGCATTCAGGAATTGGCACATCGGTGTATGAAATTAAATGTTTTGTTAACACACATCATTTTTATACATACATCGATGCATGACATTGCACGTTGAGCTATGATCCTTAAATACCCTGTTTATTTTTGGATTCTGGGATAATCATTGGAGATTGGTACCGCGATACTATGACCGGCATTAAATGGCCCGAGAGGTATAGGGAATCGTGATCTCCTCTGATTACCATGATTTGTTGAGACTAGGGATTGGTGGCACCTTGCTGATGTCATCCCGTGTATATCCCTGACTATGTCGAGACTTGGGATGTGATGACGCTTTGACGACGCATCACTGATGATCCCTTATACTTGGCAGGCTCGAGCTACTATGGTTTGATAGCGATTTGATTGATTCTGATACACCCAGTGGATGGGTGATTGACCTGATACCGACGCGACATGCATTGCATTGCATTACATCATATATCATATTTTTTAGATACATGTTGTATATTCTATGATCGTTCCATATTGGACTTTGGCTCACCCCCAAGGGGGACTGTTGTTGTCTTTGTGTGTGGACAATGGCAGGTAGTACAGGTGGTCAGGATCCCAGACAGGGTATATCCGGTGGGAGCCACACTTGAGAGGTTTATTTTCCTTTTTATCCCAGTCGTATATGTACCAGGGGTGTGTCCCTGGAGTGTAAGGAGTTTATGTATTAGTTTATTTTGCTCAGTATGGATATGTGTTTCATAGTTTGATTTGTGTTGTTGGATTATGAAACTGATGGTATCTATATATATTTTGACTATTGGTATTGGTGGTATGTTTCTCGTGCGACGAGGTCATGCCGAAATTTTTAGGGCCACATGTTAATAAATGTTAAACAAATCTTCCGCTGTTTACGCTATAATTATCATTGTGTGATAATTAATCACATTATTAGGATTGGGCCCTCACAATCAAGATAGGCTGGGACTTCCTCAGTAGGTTGTACGGTCAGTTCTGTCCCCTTTTGCAGTATAGTCTAAGGGTTGTGCAAGGTCAAGCTTTGGTGCAATATCTGGTAAAAACACTGAGTTAGTCGTCACAGCAGACTTGCTTTGTTCAGATCAGATCAGCTCGCTGAGACCCGCATAAAATAGATTCAAAAATTCAAGGTCGTAGCAGCCTGCTCTGCTTGGACTGGTGAGCTTGCTTTAGAAAGAGGAGGAGTGATTGATTGGGCAGGCTCCTCTCGATTTAAGTCCTGAATAATTTCAGACACTGCGCGTCCCACATCAACTATATCTTCTATGACAGCATTCTTTGGGACGGCTGAAGTGCTGATCTGAACATTAGAGCTTGAGGGTGCAAAGGGAGGAAGGATGGTAGGAGGCTCCAATAATACTTCACTGTCCTCATCCTCTGCAGCAGACGGAGCATTAGCAGTGGCCGATCTGCTGTCTCAATAATTGGTGGCTCAGAACTTTGCTCTGCCACAGTCTAGCTAGCTGTTGGGTGATCCGGACTGGGAGGCGGAGTTGAAATATTGAGCCTCTGGCGATGTAAGCGAACATCCATATGGAGTGAGAATGTTCATCTCCAGTTGAGCTATGACCGCGATGTCGTCCTTGGCAGTCGGGCTGGTGACATCAAAATTTGCCTTATTGGCTTGGATAAGTAGATTGGCAAGCCTCGGTCTGTGTTTGGCCCAGAACAGCTCCTTGCGATGCACCACAATGCGAACATCACCTTTCAAGACCTATTATTCCATTTTGTGCAGCCGCTTGAGTTTGCCAAAGAACAGACTAAAGTGATTGACCGTTCTGTACTCGACCCATTCATCGAATACGACGGTCAGTTCCTGTACTTTGTCTTCTACGTCTTCCATGGCAATATCAATGGTTGTTTGAGCAGCTGACTTGGGCTTGGAAGATGCAGACTCTGTTACAATGGCTTTTCCCTTCCCAGCAATAGACGAGGGCTTAATCCCAGATTAAGTGTAGTCACCCAGTTCTTTGATTACAATTCCCTTGACAGCAGGGATATTGGAGGGGACTCGGGTCACAACCTTGGATATAGTGGGTGGAACTTTGGATGGTTGTGCTTTGGATGGTTGAGGTGGAGCTTGGGATACAATGGTTGCTTTGGTTGAAGAAAATATGGTAATGGGTTTAGGGTTTAAGGTTGCAAGGGTTTGGTGATTTGGGTTCGTGGCTTCTTGGGTAGAGGTTTGATGGGGGATGAATTAGAAGCAGACTGAGTTTCATCGGAGTCAGTCTGGACTACCACCTTGCGCTTGGCCCTGGTTGTCTTCATCTCCGCTGCCTGTTCCGCACCAACCTCCATTTTGACAGTCAGAACATCCTTTGGAGTTGGCGGAGCACTTTTGGATTGTAGCAAAGCCAGTCCTTTAGGATTGATGACCTTGAATGGACTGAGTGTTGAAGCTTTCCCCAGCTCGAATTCAAGGACTCTAGCAGCTTGCTCATAGGAACGGCAAATCTATACAGCCTGTTTTGCTGAGGTGATTGTCTCTAGCAGAACTCCAAACAAGATGAAGGACCAGTTCACCTTCTGGCCAAAATGTATGGCTGCCATTGCTCCAAATTTCTCCAACGTCACAGCATCAAAGCTTCCAGCATTGCTTAGCAGCGCCTTTCCGACGATGTCACGGAGCACTTGAAAGTGGAAAAAAGATCTCCTTCTTTTTGAATGACGGCCTGAGGGTAAGTCCGAAGACTGATACTCGGCGCTGAAATTCTTCCATAGTGGTTCTGGACAAGTGAGTGAAATCTGACATTCCGGATGTTGGAAGTCCAAACGTCTCTGTAAGCGTTGCCTGGGAGATTTCAATAGATTTGCCTTTGACAGAGGATGAGATGCATGTCTTGTGGGAAATGGCGTTGGAGAAAAGCTCTCTGATCTCCGATTCATATATCACCGTGCCACATTTCAAAAATTTCCTAATCCTGAAGTTTCCAAGGATTTGAACATGGTCACCATATATGGGTCTTTGGTCCTGTAGATTGCTTCAAACTCAACAGACAGAGAGTTGTGAGTGATAGTTGCCATTTGAGTGATTGTAATGTAAGTAAGAAATACGGAAAGATTTTGAAGAGAGATTGATCGCTTTTATTTTAAACAATTATTTCTCAGTGTAGCGATTCTATACCGCAAGTGCACGGTGTCAAGTTTTAGTATAATGATAATATAAGTACGGATTGTCGAACCCACGAGGACTGGAAATAAGTACCAAACTCTACGAATTTAACTATATTTAGCCTACGAAAATTGGTTGTAATTAATTAACTAATTTAACTAACTATTTCAATATGTAACTCAAACAATCAATAGAGAATGAGAATGAAATCAATAGAGACAATTATCAAGACTTTCGGTTCACCTATGTAATCCCCCACAATTCGCCTATTAGTTAAGAATTAATTCAAACAATCTAAGGTGACGAGTTTTCGTAATTCACTTGCTATACCTTGGTCCGGCTATAACAAATCTAATACTAACGTAACAATAAGCCACACTCGTACCCTTATTGAACAATTAATATTGTAAATCGATCTATGAAAACTTCTAGCCTTCGATTTTGGTAAATCTATTGCTATCACACATGTATTTGACTTTATCTCTCGATCTCAGCCTGAAATCCACGTCATAAATCACTATATCGAATTTCAATTTTATCTCTCGATCTCAATTGTAATTTAATATCATTCAAGGATGGCCAACCCTTAAAAGCATGAAGAACAATGATCTATGCACTTAGATAATAAGAATCAATCAAAACATTAAAATTAAATCATGGGTTCATAACATAGGATCCCCTAAGTCTTGACAATAAACTTAGCCTAGCAACATATTTAATATCAAATGCAATATCATGTATTTCAACATCAAAAGCATAAGAAAATTGAATAGAAACAAACAAAGTTTAGAAATACTTATAAACTAGCGATGTTGAATCGCGTCGTCGACTCCGTATCTGTATCTTGCTTTGCTTTGTACGTGAGTTTCTTCTTTTCTGTTCCTCACGTAAATCTGCTCTGAATTCCTCCTGAAATCGTGACTATCTGAAGAATTCGTCGAGAATTTACTCTTCTCCTTCCTCGTCTCTCGCTGTGTCAATCTGATCTCTTCTCCAAAGTCTCGTCTGTCTCCTCCCCTTGAAGACGTCACTCTTCACGTTAATATTGCTCCCGTCTCAGTAACTTGCTGCTCTTTTTTATCTGTTCGTTCGTCCCTGAACTCCTCTTCTTCACGTCAATATTTTGCTGCTCACGTACTCCTCCGATATTGTTTCCTTTCTCGTATATCCTCACCTCTCCACGTAAATCTGCTCACTTTTCTGGTCACGTCTCTCTTCTCCTCCGTAACTCTCCTCTCTTCTCCCCTTTATCTGATCTCATTTCTACTTTCTGTATCTCTCCTGCTGCCCTCACTCCCCTTCTCTGATGTGCGTGATCTTCACAGGATTTATGTGAATTTTTCTTTCGAAAATCCCCTCTTCCCTCACGTCTCTTCCTCTGATATCCCCCTTTGTATGTGTATCTCCTCCTATTTTAATCTCTCGAGTCCTTCCTTCTTGAATGTTCCGTGAAATCTCCTCTATTGCGTCAATATCTTCACGTATTTTACGTGAATCTTTCCTTTTCACAGACGTGTGATCCTCTTTTAATTATGTCAATTGCTCTCCAAACATCCCTTTATCTCATATCGTATATTATAATTTCATATATTATAATATAATTTTTCATCCATGTTTGATAATATCCAGTTGTGCTTGGTTTGGTCATCTTTCACATTTTAAGCTAAATTCCTCAACTTTTATGCATTTGGACCTGGATTCTTGAAATATACAATTATATACCAAAACGCGTAATATTTTCCAAGAATCACTATAAAAACGTCACTAATCATATATCAAATTAAGTGTAAAAATCACACTTATCAACTCCCCCAAACTTAAACTTGATCGTCTCGAGCAAGAAATAAGATCACAAGTAGAGTTCAATATTGAAGATTCAAATAAACAAATTCGCAGTCAATCAAGTAACTCAGACATCTCACTTACAGACAAATAACAGTTAATCAGAAAGTTCAACATGCTGTGTTTTCTTCTAGATCAAGCAACATGTCTCTGAATCAGAACGTGCGTGTGTGCTATTGTCACTTTCAAGTTCCATGCAATTTTCATAGATCAAATCATGCTAGGTAACAAAAGTTAAGATTATCATTGAGCACCCTATAGTCCTATTCTCAAACAGCTTCTCCACTAATGTAGTCACTCCCTAGACTTGGATCAATAGGTCTTTTTAAGCTTGTAGCGTTAGGCCTAGGTGTTTGGCTTCAAAGAAAAGATATG
Source organism: Haberlea rhodopensis (assembly GCA_907163345.1). Taxonomy (NCBI): domain Eukaryota; kingdom Viridiplantae; phylum Streptophyta; class Magnoliopsida; order Lamiales; family Gesneriaceae; genus Haberlea; species Haberlea rhodopensis. Next base: position 27,789,423 of record CAJQUN010000003.1, on the reverse strand, counting down.
ATAGCACAAAGAAGAGAGTATAATCATGTAAAATTCAAATTTTTAGCACAACTTGAGCTTCTTTTCTTTTTCTCTTTTAGCCTTGGCCACTTTGGGTCTTATTTAGTCACTTTTTTCTCAAGGCTTTATCTATCTTTTTCTTTACTCATTCATCATTTTTTTTCAACAATAAGCTCATCAACATATAGCAAATTATGTGCATCTAATGAGTTTCATTATACTCCCTTTAGGTAATGATGAATTCTTTCAATTTAGCCTCATAAAGGTGGGTATAATGAGTTGCCAAAAAAATATTGAATGGGGCTAATAGCATGTTAAACATACACCATTCTTTTTCAATTAGGTTCAAAATGGGACACTAGAGATTGATATATATCATGGTAAGCTTGAAAGGCTCAAACGATCCAAAGATCGCCTAGATCATTTCCAAGTCGAGTTTATAACTATAAAATTTCGCCTCAAAGTGTCATCATCAAATAGTTTATAAGGTACTCTAAGATGCTCAAAAACAATTCATCAAGTTCACAAAAACTTTCACTACTACAAGTGCAATTCACAAGATTATGACTCAAATGTGCTCAAAATATTCCTCATCTTTGACATACTACTCAAAACAAGATATTCACAAACAAGTTTTACAATCATCAAAACTCAAGTTGACATGCAGAGTGAGATTAATATCATCATGGAATAGAGACCACTACTATGATTAATTCTTATCTTACTAATTGAACTCATTTTCAAGGAAATTTTTTTTGTTGGTGCTCAAGAAACGACCAATTTTCAAATAAGAAGCATGACACAGTAATGCACTCCCCCAAACTAAATTCATGCATTGTCCTCAATGTAATAAGCATGGAAAGTACGACAAAGCATTTACCATTGACAACGACCGTCAGTGATCGTTGTCCAATTCCTCATCTGCTCGTGGGGCATATTGTTGGAACACGTCACAACACGCATGGAGTCTCTCAAAATCAAAAAACAAAAACAAAAACAAACCAAAATAAACTAAAACAAAGCAAAAGGGATAGGAAAGAGTTCTTGATTTATAGTCCCTGATGTGACTAGAAATAGACACATCTATTGCGCTTAATTATTTACGATTTGGTATATTTTGATGGATAAATTGATACATATGCTACCTAATCGTATATTTGTGTAAATGTAGGGAAAGGTGAAGAAATCAAGCTAAAATGATGAAAGAAGCAATAAAGTTGAAGAAAAGAGGAAAAAACCAGAATCCAAGACACATGTTGCTTCTTTCTCCTCAAATTTCTATATGTTCGAGCCATGTTTTGGAAATGTGGTCCATAGAAAAGTTGTAGAACTTTGAGTTATCTTCGCGTGGACAGCTGATTCATCGAATTCGGAGTTCGGACGAGAAAGTTACGGCCAAAATACGAAACTCGCCAGAAAAATTGATGACAGACGTAATTACGCCATTATTAGGCGTAATTACGCCAACGCTACGGCATCTGTAGGCGTAGCTACGCCATTCTACGCGTATTTACGCCAGAAGACTTTTGGAAAGTGTAAAAACTTGATTTCTTTCCTTCCCACATGGATTCTAACCTACTCCATCAGCCTCCCTATACATATATGCACGAAAATCAGACCTTAAAACATCTAGATAGTTAGGGTAGAGTAGTTTAGGATAGTTTTATAATTTTTCTCTCAATTTTGTTGAAGAACGCTACGAAGATCGAAGCGAAGGCAGGATTGACACCTCGACGAGCGGAGATTGGATTAGTTTTCTTTCCCTTGTTTTTATTTATTGCTTTATCTTAGATTATGTCTAGCTAGTTTTAATTCTTGGTTGAGGAAGACAAATCCTTGGATTTATTTATCTTGGGGAGATTCTTACGCTTTAATTATCAATTTTATTGAGTATCAAGAGTTTTTCTGATTTTATTGATATGATTGTTGTGTTTGTTTATTGGATTGACAACCTAATAACTTGCATGAAATCTAACGCTAAATTAGATATCAAATACGGAATCGTTTGATCCCTCTAATTTACGAAGCAACTAAGATTGATGAATTTCCGCTTGTGAGTTTGTTAAATTCTAGGAAGAACACTTGACTAGATTAAACATAGACGCTTGGATTATGTTGTTTAGCTTCATCGATCTCACTAGTTCATATGCTAACATCGATTTAAATCTTAATCGCTTGTATTTTGATTGATTGTTTGATAAGGGTTAAACTAGAACGCTTGGGCTACTTAACTAAACGTAAGGTGAGATAGGACTTTGATTATTGGATTAAACGTCCAACGATGAATATTCATATGAAAAATTGAGTCTTTTGTGAATCGATGAAATAGATGATAATTCCAAGGAAGAGTCGACCGATACCAAGAATCGCTTTCATTAGAATCTTTGTTTTTAATTTTAGTTAGTATAATTCATTCACAACCCCATCTTTTATTGTTTTGATTTTGATTTTCATTAACACAAGAATTCACACCTCCTCGTGGGATCGATCCCTACTCACGCTACTACATTATTGTTATCAATCTTGAGGATTGAGTGGGGTTAATTTGGGCGTACACGATAAGCGCACACCAGTCCCAAGCTGGACTTTTCACCGTTTAAGCTCAAGTGCCGCTATGGCCAGTAGGGGGTGATTTCACATCCTCCATGTGGTAATGTCGTAACCACTTCTCTTTCACAGTGAGTAGTCCCCCATGGTCATCTCTCAGTTTGAAGGTGTTGAATTGTAGAACATCGACAATTTTGAATGGTCCAGCCCATGGTGCGTCAGACTCCCATGGAAAAAATCTCTCTTTTTCCTATTCATTAATACCGAGTCTCCTACACCAAATTTACCTCTTCTTTGTTGGCCATTCGATGTGACCTCCACCTTCTTCTCACTCTTACCCTGCATCGCATCAACAGATAGTGTATCAATTATATTGACACTAAAACATCGGTGCTCAGTGCGTGTAGTGTTCACAACTTTGAACATATCATAAGTAACTTGACCCCCCTACTCGGAGGATCAACTTCCCTTCTTGAACATCTATCAATGCCCTTCCAGTAGCTAGGAACGGTCTTCCTAATATCAATGGCATGTCCGCCTCCTCCTTTATGTCTAGCACCATGAAATCCACCGGAATGGTGAATTTGTCAACCTTTACCGGTACATACTCCACTATCCCATGCGGGTACTTGATGGACTTGTCTGCCATCTGCAATGAGACATTGATTGCTTTTAGCTCTCCTAAGCCCAGCTTCCTGTACACAGACAAAGGCATTAAATTAACACTTGACCCTAAATCACATAAAGATTTATTAAAAGATTTAGAATTTATTTTGCAAGGTATAGTGAAACTCCCTGGATCCTTTAACTTTGGAGGTGGATCATTTTGAATGACAGCTGAACACTCCTCAGTTAAGTTTATCATCTCATGCTCTCCCAGTTTACGATTTTTCGATAGAATCTCCTTTAAAAACTTAGCATAATTCGGCATGTGCCGAATAGCATCTATGAAAGGCATCTCAATATGAAGATTCTTAATCAATTCTAAAAATTTAGCAAATTTAGCATCGATCTTTGCTCTCTTATACGCAGCGGGGAATGGGGGTGGGATATCTACCTTAACAGGTGTGTTGGGTGTAGAGGTCTTAGTAGACTTACCTTTGTCGCGTGTTTGTCCATCTTCTTGCTTGATGTCCGCCTCGCCTCTTAACTCTACGTGCACATCCTTCTTCTCAGCGACCTCCTTTCCACTCCTCAACGTGATAGCATGGACTTGCTCCCTAGGTTTCGTCTCAGTGTCACTAGATAGTGATCCTGGTGCTCGTTCGGCTACGATCTTTGCTAACTGCCCCACTTGGACTTCCAAGTTCTTTATCGATGCCTCATGATTGTTCATCCTTGCTTCAGCCGATGATATGAACTTAGTTAGCAGCTCCTCCATGCTTGGCTTTGGTGCATACCCCGGTGGTGGTTGGGGATAGTTCCTCGGCCCAGTATTGTACGTATTTGGGTAGGGGTAGGTCTGTGGTGGCAGGTTCCCTACGAAATTAACAGCTTCATTAGTAGTAATGAATGGGTTACCAACCTGGCATTCAGTGCTCGGATGTCCTCCTTGGCAAAGCTCGCATGTAATAGGGGACTTGCATTGCATGCATGCTCAAACTATCGATCTTCTTGTTCAGCGCTTCCAACTTGGCAGCTAGGGCAGTGACTTCACTCACTTGATGCAATCCGACTTGCTTCTTTGGCACGTTCCTCTCGGACTGCCATTGACAGCTATTAGCAGCCATCTCCTCCAACAGTGTATAAGCTTCCTCGGGCGTCTTCCTCATCACAGTTCCTCCTGACGCTGCATCAATCATAGAACGATTATCAGAAAATAAACCGTTATAAAATGTTTGTACCTGCAACCAGATAGGGAGGCCGTGATGTGGGCATCTCCTCAGTAGAGCTTTGAAGCGCTCCCAAGCCTCATATAGTGTCTCTAGATCACATTGGACAAAAGTAGTGATGTCATTGCTCATCTTGGCCGTCTTGGATGGTAGAAAGAATTTTGACAAGAACAACCGCGCCATTCCATCCCACGTGGTAATAGATCCTACAGGCAACGATTGTAACCAGGATTTAGCTTTATCTTTTAAAGTAAAGGGAAACAAACGTAACCTGATGGCGTCGTCAGTAACGCCATTATGCTTGAATGTATCACAAATCTCCAAGAAGTTGGAGATGTGATCATTTGGATCATCTGTAGCAGCTCCCCCAAATTGGACCGGATGTTGGATAATCTGTATGATAGCAGGCTTGATCTCAAAATTGTTAGCCTGTATGGTTGGTCTCGTGATACGCAACAGTGATCCATGGAATGCAGGGTGGGCATAGTCCATGAGTGATCTTGCCACTAGTGGTACCGGAATCTCCTTGGTATTAGCCATGTGTGCTCTTGCTTGCCTTAACCTCCTTTGACAAGTGTGCTCTCAAGTGTAGGCTTGCTACTCCTTAGCATGCACCAAGAGACAACAACCTCTAACAATCAACCAAAAAGAACATAAACAGTAGAAGAGTAGAGAGAAAGAAAAAAAAATCAAAAATAAAAACAAATAAATGATTAAACTACAATCAACTAATCTCGTTTGATATTATTAAAACTAGTCCCCGGCAACGGTGCCAAAACCTTGATCGCTTTTATTTTAAACAATTATTTCTCAGTGTAGTGCTATACCGCAAGTGCATTGTGTCAAGTTTTAGTATAATGATAATATAAGTACGGATTGTCGAACCCACGAGGACTAGGAAATAAGTACCAAACTCTACTAGTTTAACTATATTTAGCCTACGAAAATTGGTTGTAATTAATTAACTAATTTAACTAACTAACTCAATATGTAACTCAAACAATCAATAGAGAATGAGAATGAAATCAATAGAGACAATTATCAAGACTTTAAGTTCACATATGTAATCCCCCACAATTCGCCTATTAGTTAAGAATTAATTCAAACAATCTAAGGTGACAAGTTTTCCTAATTCACTTGCTATACCTTGGTCCGGCTATAACAAATCTAATACTAACGTAACAATAAGCCACTCTCGTACCCTTATTGAACAATTAATATTGTAAATCGATCTATGAAAACTTCTAGCCTTCGATTTTGGTAAATCTATTGTTATCACACATGTATTTGACTTTATCTCTCGATCTCAGCCTGAAATCCAAGGCATAAATCACTATATCGAATTCCAATTTTATCTCTCGATCTCAATTGTAATTTAATATCATTCAAGGATGGCCAAACCCTTAAAAGCATGAAGAACAATGATCTATGCACTTAGATAATAAGAATCAATCAAAACATTAAAATTAAATCATGGGTTCATAACATAGGATCCCCTAAGTCTTGACAATAAACTTAGCCTAGCAACATATTTAATATCAAATGCAATATCATGTATTTCAACATCAAAAGCATAAGAAAATTAAATAGAAACAAACAAAGTTTAGAAATACGTATAAACTAGCGATGTTGAATCGCGTCGTCGACTCCGTATCCGTCTCTTGCTTTGCTTTGTACGTGAGTTTCTTCTTTTCTGTTCCTCACGTAAATCTGCTCTGAATTCCTCCTGAAATCGTGACTATCTGAAGAATTCGTCGAGAATTTACTCTTCTCCTTCCTCGTCTCTCGCTGTGTCAATCTGATCTCTTCTCCAAAGTCTCGTTTGTCTCCTCCCCTTGAAGACATCACTCTTCACGTTAATATTGCTCCCGTCTCCAGTAACTTGCTGCTCTTTTTTATCTGTTCGTTCGTCCCTGAACTCCTCTTCTTCACGTCAATATTCTGCTGCTCACGTACTGATAGGCTTAGATTTTAAGTATTTTTAGCTGTAATTTCTTCCCATTTTTCGTACTTTTTCCTGGATGATATTATGCTTTTTGGTGTTTATTTGTTTGTTTCAGGAAAATAGGTCGGAAGTGGAAGGAAATGAGCTAAAATGAAGAAAACCGGCGAAATCGAGGCGAAAAAGAGATCAAATGAAGAAAGTGGATTTTTCAAGGCTTCGATCGATCGAGATTAATTCTCGATCGATCGAGCCAGGCAGAGTGTTGAGCATCAAATTATTCAAAGCACCGATCGATCGAGATTTTATCTCGATCGATCGATCGAGGCAGAGACTTCAGCAACAAATTTTGAGAATTGTCGATCGATCGGAAAAATATCTCGATCGATCGAGCGAGGCAGTGAGTTTAAACGCTGAAGCGAACAATGCACCGATCGATCGAAAAAACCTTTCGATCGATCGAGAAGCGATTTCTGCAAATCTGATTTTCCAAAATTAACGTGATCTTCGGTGGTTTAAAAAGGGAAATCTCTTCCAAATCAAAAATCCCTTTTCATATCTCATCTGAAGCGAAAATCCTGGAGAAAAGAGCAACCCTAGCCGCCGCCAAGGAGAGCCATCTTCTCCCGGTTTTCATCCAAACTTGAGCGTATAATCCGGAGTGCAAGGAAGGAGCAAGAGAAGAAATCACGGTGCAACGCACGGATTCATTCCAGCCGTTTATCGTATTTCTAAACTTTGATTTATTTTATTTTCATTTTCATTTGATGTTTTTGAGGTCGAGAGACAATTAAACTCTTATGTATTTGATTTGAATTAAATCTAGTTTATTTTATTGAGATTTAGTATCATTGTGTTTGATTTATTGATTCAATTGTGTTTGAGTGTATTGATTCCTATTGTTCATGAATTAATTGCTTGTTAAGATTAAAGCCTAGCTAACTTTGATTGATTCTGAGAGTTATAACCGAGATCGAGAGATAACGTTATAGCACGCTCTATTAATTCATGAAGTATGTTTAAGATTGAGATCGAGAGATGAAATCACATACGTGAGAACTTTGAATCGAGAGATTTAGAGTAACGAGGTTTTGACGATTTATGCAATATTGAATTAGTAAATAGGTGCACGAGAGTGACTTGTTCTAGTTTGATATTAGTTTCTTTACAGCTCGAGAGAGTGTATTGAAGAACAGCGAAAACCTTTCACCTTTAGAATCAATTGGTTGATAATTTGCTTATTCAGATGAATCATTAAAGATAACACAGTTGAACGAAGAGCTTGATAAATTTCTCGAGCGAATTACCTTTGCATATCCGGAACAATTCATTTTATTGTTTCTTGTTTAATTTTCGTTCCTTAGTTAAGTGTGCATTAGTTAATCACCTTCTTTAATCGTAGGCTAAATATAATTGCTCTAATCTTATTTGGTACTTATACATTAGTCTCTGTGGATTCGACAACCTTTACTTGCATTTCACTATACTAAAACTTGACAATCGTGCACTTGCGGTAGAATCGCTTCACACTACACTTTGAAATATTTTCTGTTTAAAATAAAAGCGGTCACGTACTCCTCCGATATTGTTTCCTTTCTCGTATATCCTCACCTCTCCACGTAAATCTGCTCACTTTTCTGGTCACGTCTCTCTTCTCCTCCGTAACTCTCCTCTCTTCTCCCCTTTATCTGATCTCTCGTTTCTCCTTTCTGTATCTCTCCTGCTGCCCTCACTCCCCTTCTCTGATGTGCGTGATCTTCACAGGATTTATGTGAATTTTTCTTTCAAAAATCCCCTCTTCCCTCACGTCTCTTCCTCTGATATCCCCCTTTGTACGTGTATCTCCTCCTATTTTAATCTCTCGAGTCCTTCCTTCTTGAATGTTCCGCGAAATCTCCACTATTGCGTCAATATCTTCACGTATTTTACGTGAATCTTTCCTTTTCACAGACGTGTGATCCTCTTTTAATTACGTCAATTGCTCTCCAAACATCCCTTTATCTCAATCGTATATTATAATTTCATATATTATAATATAATTTTTCATCCATGTTTGATAATATCCAGTTGTGCTCGGTTTGGTCATCTTTCACATTTTAAGCTAAATTCCTCAGCTTTTATGCATTTGGGTCTGGATTCCTGAAATATACAATTATATACCAAAACGCGTAATATTTTCCAGGAATCACTATAAAAACGCCCCTAATCATATATCAAATTAAGTGTAAAAATCACACTTATCAGAGATAATCATACTGCAGTAATTGTAAAAAGTGAAAAGGCTAAATGAAATGTACAGCCTGTTAAATAGAAGATGACAGACACGTGTCGGTATCTCGATGACTGAATTTTGAAATTTATATTTTAACTGTCAAGATGTATGTACCTTTAGGCGGTTAAAGTTAGATCAGTCCGGGCTATTTAAATATTACTATGTTAAAGGTTTATAGTGTTTTGAAACGGATCACAGGATAATATCAGATCGATAGAGATCGGTCTAAAAGTCAGGATCGGTCTGTATCTTTCTGACCATTGTATTATCGATCTGTGCTAACACTAAATCTAAAAAAAAACAAAATAAAGCAAGCTCAAATATATTAAGATAAATCTACTAACCCAAGAATTTGACGAAAATAATTAAACTTAGCATTGGGGAGTGGTTTGGTGAAGATGTCTGCAGCCTGCTGGTCTGTTGGGATGTACTCGATCCGAATCTCCTTTTTGCCAACATGATCTCGAATAAAATGATGTCTGATATCAATATGTTTAGTTCGAGAGTGCAAGACTAGATTATATGTGATAGCAATTGCACTTGTGTTGTCGCAGAAGATTGGTGACTCAGCAACTTGAATGCCATAGTCTCTGAGCTGATGTTGAACCCGGAGCAATTGAGCGCAACAGCTTCCAGCGGTGAGATATTCTGCCTCAGCTGTGGATGTGGCAATCGATGTTTGCTTCTTGCTAAACCATGAGATCAATATTTCACCTAATAATTGACAAGTTCCACTGGTGCTCTTGCGATTGATCTTGCATCCTGCATAGTCAGCATCTGAATATCCAATTAAGTTAAAATTCGGATATTTGGGATACTAGAGATGAACATTCTGAGATCCTTTTTGGTACTTAAGAATACGCTTAGCAGCAATGAAGTGGGATTGCTTAGGATCAGAATGAACCTAGCACACATGCAGACGAAAAACATAATATCAGGCCGGCTCGCTGTAAGATATAACAGCAATCCGATCAGACCTCGATACATTGTTACCTCAACTGTCGTCCCCCATTCGTCTTTATCTAGCTTGATTGATGGACTCATTGGAGTTGAAGCAGTTGAACAAGTTTCCATTCCAAATCTTTTGAGTAGCTCTTTGGTGTACTTGGTTTGATTTATGAATATCCATTGCTAAGCTTTTTGACTTGCAGACCCAGGAAGAATGACAGTTCTCCCATCATACTCATCTCAAATTGTCACTGCATTAACTTAGAGAACTTCTCGCAAAGTTTGGGGTTAGTTGACCCAAAAATAATATCATCAACATATATTTGAACTAACAAAGTATGTTCACCCTTAACAAATTTGAATAAGGTTTTATCTACTGAGCCGATCTGGAAATCATGATCTATAAGAAACTAAGACAGAGTGTCATACCAGGCTCTTGGAGCTTGTTTAAGTCCATACACTGCTTTATTCAGTAAATATATGTGATCAGTAAATGAGTGATTATGAAATCCAGGAGGTTGTTCGATGTAGATTTCCTCCTGAAGTTTGCCATTTAGAAATGCACTCTTCACGTCCATTTGATATACCTTGAAATCTTTAAAAGCAGCATATGCAAGAAATATTCGAATGACTTCTAGTCTGGAAACTGGTGCAAAGGATTCATCAAAGTCGATTCGTTCTTCTTGTCTGAAACCTTGTGCAACCAGTCTGGCCACTATGCCATTTGCATCTAGCTTATTTCTGAAGACCCATCTGGTTCCAATAGCAGGCTGATCACTTGGTCTTTGAGTTAAACTCCACACCTGATTCTGTTCAAATTGGTTGAGCTCTTCTTGCATAGCCTCTATCCAGTTATAGTCGGCTAGAGCTTCGTCAGTCTGTTTTGGTTCCAGATTGGATATGAATGCAGCGTGAGTGAATTCATCCATCATATGTCATCTGGTACTTATAGGTGCAGATGGATTTCCAATCACGAGATCAAGGGGATGTCTCTTAGTCCAGTGGTAGTTTGGTTCGAGAACATATGGTCCTGATGGAGAAACAGTATTGACATTGTCATCATCTGTCTTAACACTAGAGTTCATGACCTCCGGATCAACTCGATCTTGTATAACTTCAGTGCCTTGATCCGGTCTGTCTGGTACTTCAGGTTCTGGTGGATTGTCTCTTGACCTGTTAACTACAATCTCATCATCACTGTTTGTTGGAATCGAAGAGGGGGGGTGAATGAGATTCCTTGGCTACTTTAGCTTTTTAAAATGAGTTTGCAAAATAAAAGAGTTTGCGCTTGCGGAAGGCTTAGTCAATCGATAAATAAATAAAATAAAGAAGTAAATAATAAATCAATGCGTAAGGAAATAAAGCGGTAAATAACAAGAAGATTTGTTATAGAAGTTCAGCGATGAATCGCCTACGTCTCCTCTTCCCGGTTAGATAACCCCCAACCGAGGTTCCACTAGAACAAATGATCTTGGCCTTGAGGGCTCCAAGTTAGCCACAATACAACTCTTCCCGAGTACACAAAGCTCTTCACGAGCACAACACTCTTCACGAGTCTTCTTGGCCTTAAGGGCTCCAAGGATTGCCACACACAACTCTTCCCGAGTTAACAACACTCTTCACGAGTCTTCTTGGCCTTAAGGGCTCCAAGGATAGCCACAACACATGCACCAACTTTTACTTGTTGATGACTTTACAATTTCCAACTTGCTTTGGTGTTGGAGGACCTTACAAATAAATTAACAACACCTTCACGGTGTAACAATACGAAGAACACAAGACTCTATCAAAAGAAATGAATTACAAACTCCAATACAACAACAATGTATGGAGATTGCAATGCTATTTGAATTTTGAATTAGCAAAGCTTTGATGAAGTTGGTAGGCTTGTTTATTGTCTTCAAAATGCTCCAAAGCATCCATATTTATAGTGTATGAGGCCCCCTAGGCTCCTACTAGCCGTTGCTACACATAAGGCTGAAATCACTCCTCGATCGCCTCGGACGATGTCCATCGCCACGTTCTAACGTTCAAATCTGGCCCAGATCGCCTCAGGCTTTCCTTGCATCGCCTGGGGCGATCGCCCGTTGAAAATTTGCCAAAGGTAAGTTTCTGGATCGCCTGGGGCGACCATGACATCGCCTGGGGCGATCTGGATCGCCTAGCGCGCAGCGTACAATCGCCTGGGTCGATGGTGCACGGCGTTGGCACGCATGGCTCGGATCGCCTGAGGTGATGGCCCGGATCGTCTGAGGTGATCTGCCAGATTTCAACACTCGCAAACTTTGCACTATTCGACCATCTTAAGCTCATTTCTGGGAAAAGTGGTAAACATGAAAGTTGTAGCCCTTCCTCTTACTAGGTGTGGACAACATTTCATTGCATTTCATTAAGGTATGAAGAAGTTACGCCCAAAATTCTACAGCCGCTCAAACCTTGCTACGATCTGCAATTGTTATGACTTCCATGCCATTTTGCTCCATGATGCCATCCGAATTGGACTAAGATGTTTGAATATGAAATCTATCATATTGGGTTGGCTTTCCAACCTCTTTGGATTCACTTTATTCGGAGCATCGATCCAAGAGATAGAAGCAAAACATTGCACTGCGCTCCAATTGGCTTCTATACGAATATGCCTACCAACGGACCATTGGTTTGTGGGTCTTCATCCCATCATAAGAAATTGTTCCAACATCATTCCACACATGTTGAACACTTAATTTGGTTATTCATAGATCTCATTCCTTCTCGTCCAAGCTCAATAGATTCCTTGATAAAAATCACTGCTTGTCCTATGAACTCACATATGTTATTGTATAACTTGGGTTCTCTTCCATTGATCTTCCCAACCAATTGATCAATCTAACCCTGTACACTAAGTAGACATATTAGTACAACAAATGCAAGTTTTGTTGATCATCAAAACTCAAAAATAAACCGGAGATAAATTAAAGCATTAAACACAACCATGTGTTTAAGGCTCAACACTGTTAGCTTCGAGATGGATATTTTCCATCTGATTTTGAATTAATTCCTTGTGGTTCTTAATACACAGTGATTCATCAAAAACTACATGAACTGACTCTTCTACAGTCAATGTTCGATTATTGAAAACACGAAATGCTTTACTAACAGATGAATATCCTAATAATATTCCATTATCTGACTTAGCTTCGAATGTGGTAAGATGATCTTACCATTGTTATGGACGTAACATTTGCAGCCGAATACATGAAAGTAAGAGATAGTCGGTCTGTTACCTGTCTATACTTCATATGGTGTTAAGTTTAACTTCTTGTTAATCATAGACCGATTATGTGTATAGCATGTAGTATTGATAGTCTCTGCCCAGAACTTTTGAGATATACCAGAGTCAGCAAGCATTGTCCGTGCTGCTTCCTTAAGCGTTCTGTTCCGTCGTTCTGCAACTCCATTTTGTTGAGGAGTTCGAGCTGTTGAGAATTCATGCTTAATTCCTTGGTCTTCTAAAAAGGATTCAAGATTATGGTTTGAAAATTCAGTGCACTTGTCACTTCAAATCCTGTCTATACCAGATGATTTTTCGTTCTGAACGCGCTTCAGCAGCTTGATCAATTTCGGGCGGGGCTGATCTTTACTGCTCAAAAATATAGTCCATGTAAAACGTGAGTAATCATCAATAATAACAAGAGTATACCACATTCCTCCTAAACTTATTATTGGTATGGGACCAAACAAGTCCATATGAAATAATTCTAAACAACGTGAGGAGGATTTGACATTCTTGTTCTTGAAGGATGATCTGATCTGTTTGCCAGGAATCCAGTAAAAGTACAAGAAACACTTGAAAAATCCCATTTTATGGACTTGAATGTGGAACTGGGACAAGACAAGTCAAGACATTGGAAAAGATGTTGAAAAAGAGTGAATTGATGAAATTGATGTAGGCGATCGATCGCCTTAACCAAGAGATCTATCGCTACCAGGTAGTCAGGCGAGGAAAAATTTATGCGATAGGCGATCGATCGCCATAACATAGAAATCGATCGCATCGGGGCAGAAGGCTTAGACGATCGATTGCCACTCAAGAAGCGAAAATATACCAAAAGCATAAAATTGTTCAAGAATCACTATAAAAATAGCAAGAAATATATGCAAATATAAGTGGAAAAATGACACTTATCAGCACTATGTTCGCTGGAAAAGTAAACTCGAGCCTCATTTGACAGTAATCCTCTCATAAATATTATGCAAGTAGTGGTTGGTGGCATATGTTATTTATGCATTTAGATTTGTATTCATTTATTTGTTGTTCGCTTGTGAGTATCTTGATGCTTGTATATGGTCTATATGAATGTCTCCAAGTTTCTTCTTTCATTCGGGTATTATAGATATTTTATTTTGAGGAGAATGTGATTTATTATTTGAGTATATAACGCTAGTAAGATGATTTATTTTGGTGAACGATGGTATAATTATAGTTTTGTCATGGAGATGACGTATATTTCTTTGATTTTTTTTGGGGAGCCAATTTACGGGGAGATTCTGCCCAAATTTTTATAAAATCTCATACAGTAATTATGAAGCATGTAGCGAGAGTTTTAACGAATGAAAAGTTATATATACATATGACGTTTTAAATCCATTATTCACGAAATTAGACGTTGGGGCCTTACATTATTTGTGTTTTCCCGTGCGTTCAATTACCTGATAACTAATTGAATTGTTATATTTATTTGAAATCAATAATTCGGAAGAAGATATTTTGAGCTGGTTATGGTTTGTGATACCATTCCATCATAACCAATGCCTAGGTTTGCGTAAGCGCAACTGTAGAATGAGTCCGTATAATAATTATTTTGTATTCGTCATTGTTTACAGAAAAAAGTTAACCTAAATTATTGTAAGAGTCCACTGGAATCATTTTAAATGATAATTTTGGTCCCATGTGAGACAGGTATTATAGGAGTCAACAAATATATAAGGGTTAATTTTTTAAAAAAATGTTCTCATAGATAGAGACCTTTACAATATTAATCCTAAATTGTAATACTAATCAAATATAGTCTGACAAATAATTTTAATCAAAAGTGGTCCTATATTAATATTTTTAACAAATTTATTATCACAAAAATTGTTTTTTTATTTATCAAAAGCGATCAATTATTCAAGTGTAGAATCACTTTTGATACAAAGATTGGACCATAAATCAAAATATGTCCCAGCATTGAAACCTATTATATTATATTCTTGTCTTGGTGAGAAATAGTATTTATATATAAACCAAGACCGAAGAATATATTGGGGATATAATCACTATACTTCTCAAATTACCATATATAATTAGCCTCCAAAAGTTACTGTATAAGAAACAGTATAAAAGGATCAAGCAGTAAAATTGCTTTCAAAATTATCACTCGTGTCACGTCACCCAAGAAAAAAAGTCGACAACAAATTTGTCACCTTAATTTCTTCAGCTTCTCAGCTAAAAAAAAAAAACTTCAGCTTTATAATCAGTATATATGCAACAAATCGATTCATTTCATTTTTATAAAATTAAGGGTCTCAATACACAATATATGGGAATGGGAAACTGGTGGGATTCAACAAGAAAAAGAGTCGACGATACTGGAACATTACCTGCTTCAGTTTCAGCGAGGTTAAATGCGCTTCCGGTGGCTCTATAGTGTTGCAAACTCAATCCTCCGCTGCCGCTAGAGGTGGTGTTTTAACTATTCCCAACTTTCAAATGATGGGATTAGGCTTTTCTTTCCAAGGCATGGACTTGGAACCCCGCTATGTTTTTTTTTTTGGACAGATGGAACCCAGCTATGTTGTAAGCTATGTATACTCTATGTTTTCAAAATTTTCTTGAATCATAAACTTTCATTTGCATGGAATTGATATTTGTATTGTACTTGAATTAATTTGTTTTTTTTATTATGCCCGGGTTTAATATGTTTCTTGTTATAATCAATATTAATAATTAATAACCAGTATAATAAGTGTCGAAGCTTGGGATAAGATCTTTAAATTACCAATAATTTCATGCAATTTTTTGTGATTTATTTCACATTTTCCTCCTGTCGACTTTCATACCTGTCTTTTTTTCAATGAATACTAATGCAAACACAACAGTTGATGCTCAAAAGGTGACGATGTTGATATTAACGTTTTTGGATTTTGTATCTACTGTTTAGCTCGTGGATTAAACATTTGTAACTATGTGTTTGAAATGATTTCTTGCAGGACTTTGGCATCAACGCTGAGTTAGGTCTTGCAGCCTCCGACGGTGCAATTAGGGGTGCTTAACGAGTCGGATCAATCCGGACTCGGCTCGAACCCGAACCGATTAGCCCGGTTCAGAATCGGAACCGGGCTAACCAGTTCTGAACCGGTCCGGAACCGGTAAGATATCGGTCCGGATCGGTTCTACCGTTCCGGAACCGTTATCTTACCGGTTCCGGACTAAACGGATCCGGTTCTGGGTTAAATCGGAACTGGATCCGTTAATTTAAAAAAATATATTTTTTTAAAATTATTTAGATAAATATATTTGAGGTTAGTTTACAAACAAAAAGGCCCATTAGCTCAATTGGTTAGAACTTTAGAATAGAAGACAATGGTTGCGTGTTCGAATCCAAGCAACAATTTCACTTGATTTTTTTTAAAAATAAAATAAAAAAAAAAAATCGGTTCCGAGTTGGAACCGATCCAACCCGGAACCGAATTTGATCTGGTTCCTTACCAGATCGGACCGGTTCTAGAATTAGGGGATCCCGTCGGTTCCGGATCGGATCGAATTGCCCCATTAAACACCCCTAGGTGCTGCAATGCTTGATAGCCTTGCAGACAAAAGTTGAGAAAGAAATAATATCCTGTGGAAGTACCAAAAAGAACTTGATTGGCCACCTGCACTATTTGTGTCAAAATTATGTAGAAACTTTAGTTTGATGCAAAGGGTGATTGATATAGTATTTTGGTCTACTGCAGCATATCAAAGGTTTACGATATGTTGAAGGTTAGAGTGTTGGTGTGCTTAGTTTTAGCAAAAAAAATTTAAGAAAATGATCTCCCCAATCTGGGGAGGTCATTTTCTTAATTTTTTTTGACTTTAAGATTATTTGCCCAAATTTTCCTAGTATGATATATTCATAAAACTCAAAAAGAGACTTTTGGTTAGTCCTATGAAATCCTCAAAAGTGTGCATGATTCGTTCTCCATTTTGAAAAAAATGTTTATAATTATTTTATCTAGTCCTCTGATATTTTGTAAGTTTATGTTTGCATGAAAGGATTTGATATCCACCCAAATTATTTTTATCTAGTCCTCTGATAGACAATATACACGCATATGCATTTTATGTATGTATGCTTGGACCAGTAAAGGGAAAATTACGTCCAAAAAACTAATCTAATCGTTGTTTCTCACCAAACAAAAATCGTCCCACAATATATAAAACTAAAACCAAACATCGGACAGTTGTTTTTATATGGAACGTGAATATAATAATCAACAAAAACTTTATTGAAATAGGCCGAGAAGTGTCAATTTATGACAGTATTTTGCCTTTACCAGCAAGCTTCTGTTCTATTGCACACCTTCACATTTATAATCTCCAAGACGAGAAGAATAATGTCTTCGAGTTGCTGGTTTTCATTAGTTAAGGGGGACGGGGTTGGAGGATCTATTTTGAATTGTTCTTCACAGTCGGCGGCGTTTTGGTAACTTAACGCAATAACTGAGTTCAGATCTGAGTAGGTACGACGATCAATGACAGACAAATTCACACGCTGTAGACTATAAAGCGCGGTATCATATTCGTCATAGCAAATACGCAGGGACTGATTATAGCTGCCGGTACTTCCTTTGACAAGATTCGAAATCTTTGCCATATTGGCTATAGAAACAACTAATGCCTTATCTACTATAATTCGGCACAACCCTTCTGGACTGGTCTTCAGGTAGTTGCGGGGATCAGTCCCGATGATGTTGATGCAGAGATCGTTATAGTGTGTACGCTGACACCATTGATGGGATACATCGTTTGCATTGATTTGATAAAATATAAAGCTGAAAGTGCTTAAGGCAATAATTGTCGAAGCTTGCATATTTCCTGGTGTGGTGTGTTCGAACTTGTATATGAAGCTAGCAATATAGGGTTCTTATACGTGCAACTATGAAAGCCATTCATGTATTTTTTTAGAAAGTGAATATATTTAGGTGATCGATTTTGCAAGATTTCAAAGATTTAGAGTTGTTATTCATTCATTCAAGATGAGATATTCAGATTTTTGTAATTTCCATTTGAAAATTTTCTATTGCTAGCAATTCAATGAGATAATCTCCATATGTAATAAATATTTCCAAAATATAAAAATCTGGTAAACGAATACTCATATTTTCCTTCCTCGTTTACTTCATAATCTCTACAAGGAATTAACGATATTGTGCATAAATCTAGTACTGTAAATTTCTTAATTGATTATGGGAGCCAACATTATGATGGGTATGCAATTCATTATTAGCATGTAATGAATGATTATTATTATTTATTTATTTTAGTGGGAGAGGGGTCCAAAACTGAAATGTTGGGTACAATTTACACCAAATCTTTACATCTAAAAAAATAATTAGTTTTAATATTATTTAGAAACATTTTCTATCAATATTTACTTTACATAACTACCATATGTGGTCTCATGAAAATATTATAGTTGAATCTTTTATGAATCTTATTTAGTAGATATGTAAGCAAGATAACATCAAAACGATCAAACTTGACTTGAAAATATAGTCAAATCTTATTTAGTAAATATGCTCTAAATTGTTAATATAAGTTAAATTAATCACATTGTGAAATGAAAGAAAAAAAAGGCAAAAGGAAAAAAGGATTCGAAAACAGAATGAGAGGTGTGTTTACACCGCTTGATGGCGTGAACACACCTCATGAACATTTCGGTTTTCTCAAAACATAACAAGAGGCGTGAAGACGCCTTTTGTACTGGTTTGTGACTGGTTTTTTTCCATAAAATTGAATAGTTGTATTTTGGAAGTTATATTTCAAATGGTAATTACTTTTTTCATACCAAGAGACGTGTTCTTTTCTAAAACGACATGTTACTTGATGAGAGCCATGTTCTTTTATGAAAAAACGTGTTCTTTCATGAAGAGACATGTTATTTGATGAAGAGACACATCTTATTTCATGGAAAGATATGTTATTTCATGGAGAGATATAATGGCTATTCAATATCTATATATATGGGGATTGTTTTGATGAAAAATATGATGTGAGAAAAGGATTATAATTTACAATATTCCATAGAGTGTTCTTGAAAGGCTTTGTTGTATCATGCGGTAAATTATCTTGATAATCAAGGCAATATTACACTCAAGAAAGTGCATATTCACGCCTCAAAATATCTTGCAATTTTAGAAAACGGCTTTATTGAATGATACTGTAATGAAGTTTTTGGCTCAACAACATGCTATTAAGTTGAACAATTTGATGGAACAAACTTTACAAGATGGAAAGACAGAATGAAGTTTCTTCTCAAAGGCCTTGTTGTTTATTATATTCTCGATCCAGATTTGGCTCCTATTCCTCAACCAATGCCAATGATATTGATACTGATGCCAAAGATACTGGTCATCTTTATGATTTATACTCTACAGGAATCACCAAGAGAAACCTGGACTGCTTTGGAGACTACTATTTAGAATGAAAAATGAGGTACGGATAAATTTTTGACATTGAACTACTTTGATTTCAAATAACTTATGACAAGCCAGTCATGGATTAAGTCCATGAATTCCAAATCTTAGTTTCTAGATTAAGAGATTTGGGAGTGGATGTCCCTGATTCACTTCATATTGGATCAATTCTGTCCAAACTACCTTCTTCATGGAACAATTATCGGAAGAAGGTGTTGCACTTACCAGAGAAGCACATTTGAACAATTTCATACTCATTTACAATTCGAGTGTCGGATGAGGGAAGTAAAGTTTCTGAAAGAAAAAGGAAATGGAACAGATTCATATATGAAATGGCAAGTAAATGCTATGTGGGGAAATCTGGAAAATTTGGAAAGACTCATAACAATCTTAAAGCAAAGCATACGAGTTTCAAGGAGGGGCATAACAAGAAGAACAATGCATGTTTTCACTATGGAAGAAAAGGGCACTATATTAGAGAGTGTCGGGATAGAATTGCTGGAAAGGATGCTATGATTAACATGAACACCAATATGGTAAACATGATAATTAACTAAGACAAGAACTTCGTGCCATGATGACTGAATTGTATGTTGCAGCAAGGGCATGAACCAATGAGTGGTTTCTTGATTCAGGTGCTACCATTAATGTAAGGAACAATAAAGAATTGTTGTAAGGACCCCTGTGCCCTTAACCCGTTATTAGTGTATTAATCCATGCCATTAGTGCATACAATCATATTATTATGGGAAGGAAATCCATATACAAGTATAACATCATATACCATCTATAAAATTTCTTGCATTTGATCCACATAATATTCAACTTCCCAACCAAAGCCACTTTCATAGTATGCACCCTAATAAAACACTAACAAACTCTCAGTTCAATTAGCAATTCCGTATTTAATTGCATGCAACCATAAATGAAGAGAGAAAATCATGCCCATTTATACATTCAATATACACGTAAAAACATACTCACATGAGAGCACCCAATGAATAAGCTTGTATCTAATGTATAAAATGCTCTACCAGATACCGTTACTGGTACTTCAATCCTGGAAGCACCTCCCAAGAACAACTTGATCTCAACTCTGGATCTATGTACTTATTCAACCAGCTCTGGTACCTCGATTCTGGAAGTACCTTTAATCAACAGCCCGAGCTCAACTCCAAAGCTGCTGCTACACCTGTATCACCTGCCCCATCAGAGACAGCCCCCACATGGGGTGAGCATACCAATGCCACCAATCCAATAATCATAATATTACAGTTCATAATTTACAGAATGTAAATGCCATGAATTTAAATGATACTCCCTGGATGGTATCATCCTCATCCGGATCCCCTGTATTGTCTCTGTTCTCAAAATAACCAAACCATTAAATTCTCAAGAGCCAGTTGATCATTTCATTGATCAACTAAATCATTCCTACTATACTAGTTCCACAATCAAATATGATTTAAATCATCAAATAGGGTACCATAGATATCACATATATCTATTCAATGATTCCGTAGTTCTATAACATAGCTCGCTCTACAATAGCGGCATTTTAACCCCACGCCCGCTCAACGATAGCGGCGTCATAACCAATGGTCACTCAACGGCGACAATATCCCAATCATTGCTCGCTCTAAAGCAGCACCATATAATTCCCAATGTATGTTCACTTATCGCATTTATCACATACCATGCATTTCACTATTCATCTATTGCCAGTACCATATTCCATGTATTACAATGTACATTTATTGCAAAAACCACATACATGCATTTCACAGTTGCAACATTATAATAGGCTATGCTAGTACGTTATCCGTACCTTATAATTCCGTAGCTCAAGTCCAACCTTGTCTGAGTCCCACGACCCGATGAGTTAAGTGCTAACATGCAAATAACTCTCAATTAAACACAAGCATGCAACCATGTGCCCAATCACGTTCACAATTCCAAACATATCTTCCATCCATGACGATTACCAAAATAAAAGCCCCCCAGCTAAGCATGCATAATAACCAAAATATACAATTTTATAAGTTTAATAGATAGCAAAGACTCAACCGAGAATCCCATTTTATTAAACTTTGGCTCCAACCAATCCATTTTAAAAGTATGGCATGCCCATTGGAATGTAGACATTGCCCCGAAAATGGGCCACTTAAACCTCGATTCCAAAATCCCGACATTTTCCAAAATTTCGAAAAAAACAAAGGGAACAGGGCCGCGATCGATCGGCGCCAAGCCGCGATCGATCGCCATACCCTACTGCCCAAAAATAATCACGCCGCGATCGATCGCCCGAATTCGCGATCGATCGCCAAGGACCCCGCGATCGATCGTCCTCTGTTCGCGATCGATCGCCGCTACTGTTCATCACCTTCTCAAATTAGCAACATGTCGCGATCGATCGGCGCCAAGCCGCGATCGATCGCGACCTGCGGGTTTCAGAAAATTCGAGCTTCCATGGTGTTTTCACACCCAAACTCAAAACCAACACCCCTAACTTCCTCAACACATCCATTACACCATTTGTAACCAATAAAAACACTGAAAACTCAACTTTGAATTTTTCTCAAAAACCCCCAAATTCCATAACCAATTCAAAACTCATCCAAACTCTACAATACCACTACCAAATCGAAGACAAATGCGAGGGGAAGATTAATACCTGATTATCTTCGAGAAATCCGGCTCCCGAGCCAAGCTACTAACAATTTCCTCCAAGAGAAGAAAATGGGAAATGGGGGGAAGGGCTTTGGGCGAAGAGAGAGAGAAGAGATGGGAGGATTTCGTGCCAAATGACGGAATACTGAGTCTACTTGGTATATATAGTACCAAAACTCGAAAATATCAATCCTTCCACAAATACATCATGGCTCATTAAAAATCATCTGTTTTCAAAAATTACCTCCAAATCTCAAATTCCATTACCAGCCACAGTACAAAGTACTCCGGACCCTAAATCTCACCCAAGACCAAATTCCAAGGTTATCACCACGACGAGAATACAATCTCATCCCTTGGATCCAATGACTCCAAATACCGGATTTAAAATCCTGAGAGTCTCGAAATAGCAATTAATTCATAATTTCAACAAATAAAATCCATTTAGGATTATTACCACACCGGGATTAACAACATTAATTCCCGGGCATCACAATTATCCCTCACCAAAAAATTGCATCCCCGAAATTTGCACAGGCGTACTCCATGTACAGCCAAAACCACATAATCAAAACGGATCTACACTGTCGAATCACGAACATATCATGAATGACATACCAACCGTGAGGACACAGGCCTCGCACCAAAATCTGGAATGGAGTGAACCTCCCAAACCATCACAAACTCAAAGAAAGACGTCATAATTCCCCGATGCTAACCATCCCGAGAGCAGTCAGCCAAACTTAACTGCAATCAAACGAATCATTCATGATTCCAAATAGATATCGCCTCGATGATACCTCCATGACATAGCCAACGATTTTAAACATACATCGTTGCCAAAGTGACCATCAGTACACCCTAGTGTACCTAAACTACTTTCCGGTTCCTCGTTCCAAATCCATTTCCATCAAAGGAGCAGTTGCACCACTTTGCAATACGGTTCGGGCAACTACACTATCACCGACCAACACAAAACACATCTCCAAAAATGTCTACATCCGGGTGTTCCAAGAATCATATCTTGGTCCAGACACACTATCGAGACTCCACAAGGTCTCAAGTTCCTGGAAGGACATGCAAGAACAATCAATTGCATTCCCGTCGCACGTGTCAACCGCGACACCAAACAATCCAAGACATGGTCATCCCTCGTTTACCCTAGGATTCAACAATCCTAACACAGGGACGTTAACAAATTAGTCACAAATGACTTACCATGGCCTCAACACACGACAATCCCTCCTCAAGGGAGTCAATCAGACCTCACGATCATTCTTCAGAATACATCGTGTCATTGAGATTACCACTCTCAAGGTGCCACAATATCTCACCGGAGATTCATTCATCAAAGCATATAAATCCGATGCTCGACGAGTATCAAGAAAATGCTGGCATTCGTATACCAACACCGGCATACATGCCAATCACCAACACAACATGCATACTCAAAGCAATAGACTCGGGTATCTCCAATTATACCCAAAATCCCAAAACCAACTGTCAATCTCCGTCTATTCTCACCTCGCGGAGAATAATGGTTGACAAACCAAAATCAAAGGGTGTGATTTCAACATCAACACCACACAAACCAAAACAACGAATCTCCCAAAAGATTCAACTGGTAGGTATATCAATATCGCCTTCCTCACAAGGAAAGTGTCATGAATCCATGACCCTCCAACCTCGAACCACTGTTCGTAAAAACCTGGATATATTTATACCAAAATATATTTCGGAACCCAGAAATACACAACTGGTTAGTATAGTGCATTAATGCCACTATTACCAAATCGAAACCCGTATAAGCCATGTATACTCATCCTAACAATGCTCTGTACTAATACCATAGTACTACACAATCTCGAGCATTTCCCCGGAGACGTCTCCTCGAACGTCTCACCGAAAGGTAAGTAATCCATTACTCGATCCAACACTAGTAATACTTACCATGGCTGATTTGCAATCAACCCACGACCGATACCAGCTGTCTCCATGACAGTACAATCCAAATCTCTCCAAGAGATAAAATCAATATAATAGTGTTACCCCACTAACTATATCCAACAATTCCAATTGTGACTCCCGTTGCATTTTACAGGCAGAGATGCTCAACCTGAGCTAACAACGACTTGTCGACACTCACGTTGGTACTCCAACAGAATTGAGTTGTCCCGGTACAAGTCCCTCGGAACATTTGACGTATAAACGTCCCAGTGAGCCACTCCCTGCCTCAAACATCATGCCACATAGAGACTACTAGAGTCTACCATAAACCCTCATCGTATCACCGTACGATTCACCAATCTCAGTTCCAGCCAGCAGTGTAATGGCTACAACAAGCACACTCTATCACTGCATTAATACCTGGCTAGCAATACACTGCCTTCATAGGCTTGTACCAAGCCTATCAACACATCATACGTTCCACTCGATATACCATACCGTAACAAGCCATTAGAGTTGTGGGTCATCACCCAACATATCTCTAAAACACCAAAGATGGACATCCTGGTGTCCTTGCTCAATTCCAAAGCAATCCTAATCCATTAGGGCTTATTCCACACCCTCAAGGTGGATGTGACCATGTCTACCACACATCACAGTGACAAGCGAGTAGTTTCCCCAATGACTACTCTTACCACCAATCACTTGGCCTTAGCCATACCAGCGAGTATACCCAAAGGTATCACTTCTCGACAAATATTTACCTCTAATGCATGATGAGGTACACTCACTGGTACAATGCATCTAATAATTCTTCGAGCAACCTGCTCGGCGTAATGGTCTCGTCAACTAGTGACCCAGACACTACCATGTGCTCACCCTTGGCACTCAAACCATACGACTAAATACATATACATAATGTATCATTCATCAAAACGACGCTACACGTCTATATAGAACATCCACTATGTCATCGTCATCCCGTGACGGTATATGTCAACATATGACATCCAAATAACATCGTCAGTTCTTGACGGTATTTGTCGATACACGACATCCATAATCTCATTGTCAAACACATGACAGTACATGTCGATACACGACATCCATAATCTCATCGTCAAACACATGATGGTATATAACAACACATGGTATTCACAATAATGCTAACAAAACAGTAATATACCATACCTCATCGCTATCAAGATAGCGGCATACATGTATCCATCGTCCACCAGCGGTACACAAGCATCACTCATCGCTCGTAGGTGGCATAATCCAGTGCTACGCACATAGCGGTATAACCCATCGCTATAGAATCAGCTGCATGATCCCTCGTCATAGAGTCAGCGGCATAAAACATCGATATAGATATCCGGCGGTATGAACCATCGCCATAGATATAGCGGAATGTACCATCGCTATATGGTACCTCGCGGCATGAACCATCGCCATAGATGTAGCGGAATGACCCGTCGCTATGTAATACCCGACGGCATAAACCATCGCCAATAGAATAGCGGAATAAACCATCGCTAGAATACCCGGCGGCATGAACCATCGCCAATAGAATAGCGGAATGAGCCATCGCTATGATTACCCGATGGTATGAACCATCGCCAATAGAATAGCGGAATAAACCATCGCTATGAATACCCGGCGACATGAACCATCACCAATAGAATAGCGAAATGAGCCATCGCTATGAATACCCGACGGCATGAACCATCGCCAATAGAATAGCGAAATAAACCATCGCTATGAATACCCGGCGGCATGAACTATCGCCAATAGAATAGCGGAATGAGCCATCGCTATATAGATACCCGGCGGCATAAACCATCGCCAATAAACTAGCGGAATGAACCATCACTATATAGATACCCGGTGGCATAAACCATCGCCAATAAACTAGCGGAATGAACCATCGGTATATCGATACCCGACGGCATAAACCATCGCCAATAAACAAGCGAAATGAACCATCGCTATATAGATACCCGGCGACATAAACCATCGCCAATAAACTAGCGTCGTGATATCCCTCGCTAAGAAGCGGCAAATATCCCTCTTCGCTACTTCGCTTCAACATACCAGCGGCATAATATCCCTCGCTTAAGCGACAAATATCCTTCGTCGCTATCATATGACAGCGGAAAGCTCATCGTTACGCCATATTAGCGGTATAATATCCCTCGCTTAAGCGGTAAATATTCTTCATTGCGGTGGTATGACAGCGGGGCCACTACTCCTCATATTATCATGCCAGCGGAAATACCCCTCGCTTCGACTTATTAGCGGCATAATATCCCTCGCAATAGTAATATAACAGCGGAATTATCCTTCGCTTCGACAAATTCGCGTCAAATATTCTTCATCGCTATAATATGACAGCGGCAAGTATTCACATCGCTACGCCATGCATGCAACCGTAATGCATAACCCGTATTCCAATAAATATCGTCATGAGTGTATTTTAATGCACCTCGCTTCAAATGTGACATGCAGAATTTTACAATCGCTTCAACATTTAGCGGCAAAGCATTAAAATCATCACTCCGATATATATGCAACCGTAATGCATAATCCATGTCTCATATGACCCTGCAACCACAATGGTTAGCAACAATATATTCCAATTATGAACACATATCACAAACGCACATAAGCAATATAGTTGTGCCAAACAACACTAACTACCATCATGCATAAGTATGTGCTTCCCATTCCCATTTACACGTTCCTAGGCCCTCAACAGCCCCAAAGAGCAAACCACAGCTCTGATACCACTAATGTAAGGGCCCCCGTGCCCTTAACCCATTATTAGTGTACTAATCCATGCCATTAGTTCATACAATCATATTATCATGGGAAGGAAATCCATATACAAGTATAACATCATATACCATCTATAAAATTTCTTGCATTTGATCCACATAATATTCAACTTCCCCAACCAAAGCCACTTTCATAGTATACACCTTAATAATACACTAACAAACTCTCAGTTCATTTAGCAATTCCGTATTTAATTGCATGCAACCATAAATGAAGAGAGAAAACCATGCACATTTATACATTCTATATACAAGTAAAAACATACTCATATGAGAGCACCCAATGAATAAGCGTGTATCTAATGTATAAAATGCTCTACCAGATACCGTTACTGGTACTTCAATACTGGAAGCACCTCCCAAGCACAACTCGATCTCAACTCTTGATCTATGTACTTATTCAACCAGCTCTGGTACCTCGATTCTGGAAGTACCTTTAATCAACAGCCCGAGCTCAACTCCAAAGCTGCTGCTACACCTGTATCACCTGCCCCAACATAGACAGCCCCCACACGGGGTGAGCATACCAATGCCACCAATCCAATAATCATAATATTACAGTTCATAATTTACAGAATGTAAATGGCATGAATTTAAATGATACTCCCTGGATGGTATCATCTGGATCCCCTGTATTGTCCATGTTCTCAAAATAATCAAACCATTAAATTCTCAAGAGCCAGTTGATCATTTCATTGATCAACTAAAATCATTCCTACTATACTAGTTCCACAATCAAATATGATTTAAATCATCAAATAGGGTACCATAGATTTCACATATATCTAGCCAATGATTCCGTAGTTCTATAA
Organism: Haberlea rhodopensis; assembly: GCA_907163345.1. Taxonomy (NCBI): domain Eukaryota; kingdom Viridiplantae; phylum Streptophyta; class Magnoliopsida; order Lamiales; family Gesneriaceae; genus Haberlea; species Haberlea rhodopensis. The sequence continues at coordinate 27,761,917 of CAJQUN010000003.1, read as the reverse complement.
CATAGCTCGCTCTACAATAGCAGCATTTTAACCCCACACCCGCTCAACGATAGCGACGTCATAACCAATGGTCGCTCAACGGCAACAACATCCCAATCATTGCTCGCTCAAAAGCGGCACCATATAATTCCCAATGTATGTTTATCGTATTTACCACATACCATGCATTTCACTTTTCATCTATTCCCAGTACCATATTCCATATATTTCAAAGTACATTTATTGCAAATACCACATACATGCATTTCACAGTTGCAACATTATAAGAGGCTATGCTCGTACGCTATACGTACCTTATAATTCTGTAGCTCGAGTCCAACCTTGTCTGAGTCCCACGACCCGATGAGTTAAGTGCTAACATGCAAATAACTCTCAATTAAACACAAGCATGCAACCACGTGCCCAAGCACGTTCACAATTCCAAACATATCATCCATCCATGACGATTACCAAAATAAAAGCCCCCCGGCTAAGCATGCATAATACCCAAAATATACCATTTTATAAGTTTAATAGATAGCCAAAGACTCAACCGAGAATCCCATTTTATTAAACTTTTGCTCCAACCAATCCATTTTAAAAGTATGGCATGCCCATTGGAATGTAGACATTGCCCCGGAAATGGGCCACTTAAACCTCGATTCCAAAATCCCGACATTTTAAAAAATTTCAAAAAAAACAAAGGGAACAGGCCCGCGATCGATCGGCGCCAAGCCACGATCGATCGGCGCCAAGCCACGATCGATCGCCATACCCTACTGCCCGAAAATAATCACGCCGCGATCAATCGCCCGAATTCGCGATCGATCGCCAAGGACCCCGCAATCGATCGTCCTCTATTCGCGATCGATCGCCGCTACTGTTCATCACCTTCTCAAATCAGCAACATGTCGCGATCGATCGGCGCTGTTAGGATCGGGGTAGTGTTTAGAAGGGGGGGTTGAATAAACACTAGATACAATTTCGATTTCTTTTCTGGTTAACTGTAAACTGTTAAGTATTACAGTTGCTTCTCAATATCAGGCAAGTCAGTAGACACTTATTATAGTGCGGAAGACGTCTACAAAACTTGTGAGGAATAAAACTGAAGTAATAAAGCAATAAACAAATAACAAGAGAGTTGTTTCTGGAAGTTCGAAGCACAACGCTTCTACGTCTCCCCTTCTTCCTTTGCAGGAAGGATTCACTAGAAGACTTGGTTTACACTTTTACAGTATACAACCTTCTTAGGCACTAACACACTTGGCCTAAACTCCTAGCAATCACACTCTTCTTAACTTTTGGTTACAATGGATTCTATGACACTCTTTACAGAATACACTTTCTAGCTTTGAGAGTTTTTGAGCAGCAGACTTCAATTGAAGATAATCTATCACAGATTCAGTTTGCTGTTTGTCTGCTCTTTGCTGAACGTTTGGAATATCAGTAGTATAACTTTCTTGTTTGCTTTGAAGTATATCTCTTAGTTGAAAATCGCTCAGCACCTCTTCATTCTCTGCTTGGATGTATTTATAGGTTTGGATGTCCAACGGTAGCCTTTCTGTATATGGAAGAGATTAGCTTTCCAATTTCATATTGTCTTCTTTCCTATTTTGTAAAGCAACGACTCTTTTCACTCTGACGGTAATGGTGGCGGAGATATAGCAGGGTGCGCCGCTCTGTTGTACCTTTGTCAGAGAATGTTGTACTGATTTTGTCTCGTTGCTTAGTGCTCTAACTTGAAGCTCAGACTTCTGCTGGTTTTCTTTGTTGTCGTTCATCTACTTATGACCAGTTGATGTCCTTGTTCAGTGAGAGACTATTCAGTTGATAGTTGTCCAGTAGATGTCCATCCAGTTTAAGTTTATCCGGTTGATAGCTTGCACGGTTGATGTCTTCACCCGGTTGATGTCTTCACCCGGTTGATGTCTTGTCTGGTTGATGTCTTCATCCGGTTGATGTCTTATCCAGTTGATGTCTTCATCCGGTTGATGTCTTATCCAGTTGATGACTTTATCCGGTTGGTGACTTCATCCGGTTGATGTCTTATCCAGTTTGTAGGCATCCAGTTTATGTCTTCACCCGGTAGAAGTCTTTATCCAGTTGATGACTTCATCCGGTTGGTGACTTCATCCGGTTGATGTCTTATCCAGTTTGTAGGCATCCAGTTTATATCTTCACCCGGTAGAAGTCTTTATCCAGTTGATCTTTAATATCCGGTTTGTAATTACCAAAACTTAGAAACCGTTTTCCCAACAATTTCCCCCTTTTTGGTGATGACAAAACTAAGTAATGATCTATTTCCAGTTTGAGTACATAAGATGAGAATCCTGAAGGTACTTGAAGACATAATGGAAAAGAAATTTTCATTAAATATAAGCAGATTACAAGTTGTAATCAAACTGGACAATTGAGAGAGATTCATCTTTATTTAAGATGAATTCTAATAACTTGAATTGAATAGAATCTAAGATCAATCTAGTTTACATAATATAGCTGATACATGACAAATCTTTAAACAAGCATTGTAGACCCGGAGAGCTTCGATCCACCCGGTGTCAGAGAGGAAGAGCTCGATCCACCTTATTTCAGAGAGGAAGAGCTCGATCCACTTTGTTTCAGAGAGGACCTAATTAGAATACTCTATCTCTGCCGGTCTACCTTGTTTCAGAGAGAAGGTCGGGAAGAGTCATACGTATATTCATCAGGCAGCTTCCATGGTTCATGGATTCACCTAACGAGAATAGTCTATCTCTGTCTTCCCCCTTTTTGTCATCAGCCCCCAGACATCTGCTGTGAGTAGTTCCTGACTGATGAGGAGCACCAGAACAGGATCAAAGCGCTGAAGCTTAACAGAGCTGGGTTAGATAAGTAATCAACCCATGAGGGGTTGATTTAGATAAGTAATAAACCCATGAAGCGGAAAAAGATCTAACAGAAAACCAGGGAATTTTGAATAGCTTGAAAGTAATCATGTTGAGTGAATGTGTGATATGTGAGCAAACAAGAACCGCTATTTATAGGAAAAACAAGGTTGCTATAAATGTGAATGCTTTTATGTGGAATAGTGAATACAAAGAGACAGTCAATTTAAAACAGTAAATAGATAAGGGTAATTAAGAGGGAGTCAGAAAACGATACTATTTGCGCCCTAACCAATGTTTGGAATAGTCGCGTTTTTCGGCAAGCGGTTGGCGTGGACTCCGAGATCTGGGATGAGCAGTTGGTCTGGACTGAGTGGGTGCTCCAGTTGCAGGGGAGTAATGAGCAGCTGAACTTGAAGCTCGCTGCGTTGAGGGAGCAGTTCGGCTGGGTTCAGGTAATCTGCGAATAATTTGAGGAGCTGCAGGCAGGCTGTTGCAAATATCTTGAATTTGAGAGGCAAATGCTGCATGCATGGTGGCCAACTGATCGGTCAATGTTTTCTTGGCGTCGTCAATCTTTTCTCCAAGAGCCATTGAGGTGGCAGCATGAAGAGATTCATTGTTTTGATTGATCTGAAGACGCGCCTGGCCAATTCTAGTAAAAGCATCTGCCACTGCATTCTCAGCAAATGTTTGAAGTCTGGTGACAGTAGTCGTTAAACTACTTAAGTCCCGGTAGACTTGCTGGAATTGTGAGTCCGTGTGCTGCTGATGAGTGCCTAGAATGAGAGTTGCAGTTCGCTCTTCCTGTTTAAGCTTATGAACATCGCTTGCTAGTGCTGATATAGCAGTGGAGAGATTGGCTAGCTATGCAGCGATGTTCGGAGGCTCGTCCATAGGGTTGGTAAAGACAAAAAAATCTTCAGAAAGCTCTTGAACCATGGACGGATCTGCAGCAATCAGTGGAGCATCAGTAGTAGGGACAAGAGCGCTGAGATGAGCATCGTCAACTGCAGTGGAGGGCAACATAGAAGCTTCAACAATTGGTGCAGCTGTAGACTCTGAGATAGTGACAGCCAAATGGGCAGTTTCTTCATTTGGTGGAGCAGCCAAAGTAGTAGTGGGTTGATCAACCACAGCAGCAGACGTCTGGGTGTGATCATTTGAGTGTGAAGACTCGCTGGGTTCATGATTGGCAGAGGATATTGTAACCTGCTGAACCACTGTCTGTATGACTGCATCTACAGTTGTATGATCAACAACCAGTGGTTGGGGCTGTTGATCATTATGAGGGCTGGAAGGAGATGGTGCGGCCTCTGCGCCAGTGGGAGTGATCTCCAGAGCAGTAGGAGTGAGCTCCACAGAAGAGGGGACAATCTCCAAATTTGCAATGACCATTTGAAGATCCGGCTGATCAGGGTTGGCAGCAGTTTCAGCAGAGGAGCAAGAGTGAATCCCAGTGGATATGCGAAGGTCATGAAGATCAAGCTCAGCCATTTCTAGCTTGGGACCAAGAGCAGTTAGAACAGCTCTATCATGATTCGCTGTTCCTGAATTACCGTCAAATTGTTGAAGGCGAGTTTCAACCAGGGCCTGAAGTTCACCCACATAGATCATCAGGCTGAAAACATCTCGCAGCTTCAAGCTTGTTTCAGGGTCTGAGATTTGAAGATATGCCAGTATTTTTTTCTCATCTGCTCTAGCCTGATCCAGAATTTGATCAAAATCATCTAATCGAACCTTGATACGGGCCTTTACCCATCGATCAAAAATCTCCAACTGTGGTTGCAGTTTGGCTTCCACTGTATCCATTACCATTTGAACCTCGAAGGCAACAGGAGTGGACACTGGAGCCGTAAGAGATTTTCCTTTTCCAGCAGGGGTGGTCTTGGGATGACAGTATGGACATAATGACTTGGGTGTCCTGAAGCTGATAGAGCCTAGTGCTTGCTGAGAGCTCACCAGTGCTGACTGAGTGTCAGCTGGAACCACTGAAGGAGCAGGCACCATGGCTAAGGAAGCAGTCGGTTCCTCAGTTGAAGGGATGGCAGGGCTGGGTTCCCTATCAGGATTTACATCTGTAGGACCGGCGGAGGAGATAGTGTCGGAGGCTGCAATGTCTAGCTGTCGGGCGGCCTGAGGAGCAGCTTTTCGTGTTCTGGGCTTCTTAGGAGGGGGAGAAGACTCATCGGATTCCGATACAGTCTGTTCAGAGTCACTGGTTACCTGAGTCAAGCGACGCTTTGTCACTCCGCCTTCTCTGCCACTTCGTTGGCGATGAAGCTGAAGATACTTGTGAGTGATGAGCCTCCCTGGATGAAGGTGAGAGAGAGCCCCTGTCTTAATGTGTTTGCTCTCAAAAAGACTGCTTAGTGGGAGAGCAAAACCTGATTGACCCTTGCCAGATGCTACCAGACTAGTCAGTATTTGAAATAACACAGCTGACCAGTTTATCTCCAACCCTTTGCATATAGCGCTCATAACGTCAAACTTTTCAGGGGTAATCATATCAAATGATCCTGCCTTACATAGGAGCCCCTTGGAGATTATGTCCGCCAGTTGTCGATAATGACTCTTCATCAATACTTTCCGGAAAGGAGGACGTGGAAGGCGATGAGCAGAGTCCGAAACTGTGAGACGCATCTCTTCTCTTAGTTCTGCCGGAATAGTCAAAAAATCAGTGAGTCCGGTAGAGGGTAGGCACAGGTGAGTGGCAAATTCTGGTTGGGTGATGGTGACCGATTGTCCAGAGATGGATGCCACCACGGTGTCATCCACAACATTGGCCGTAGCAAAGAACTCTTGTAGTTCGTTCTTGTAAAAAGAGGGGGTCTGGCTCAAGATTACCAGGAGTCCGGAGGTATCCAGCCTTTGTATCAACTCCTTGGTCTCTTCATCAGAGGATGTGGATATTGAATGAAAATCGACGTGAATAGCATTGGTGATGAAACTCGGCTGAACATTCTTCGACATTTTGAGTGAGTAAGAGGAAGAAGCAGCAGCAGTTTGTTAGAGTAAGGTTTTCTGAAAGAGAAAAATAATCGCAGTGATTTGTTGGAGAAGAAGAGTAGTGAAACTAATGGCGGTGAATAAGAAAGTATATGTAACGTCGTACTGTAGATGAGCGGACACATGTATACGTGGCGATCATCTAACGATTTAAAAAGATTTAGCAAATAAATAAAAGGACAGGATTTAGGCGGGAGTGAAATAATTTATTTTTAACTAAAAGTAATTTTGAATTCCGACGTTCATTAGGTTAATAAGTATCGAGGGTTATTTTTGTCAAAGCATATTTGGTAACATCAACTGGTATGTAGGGTTCGACTGGTAGGAAAACATCCACTGGTTGTGGAGTCCTACTGGTTCGAATACACCTACTGCAGCTGACCATTGTAGTACCAGCTGAGCTTAAATAACCATGATAGAATTATAACAGAAATTCCCCCTAAATTTATGCACAAAAACTAACTAATTCCCCCTGAATTCATTACCCAAACAAAATAATCAAGAAGTAATTTCAATTAAACCAAGAATATTTCGAAAGTAAGAAAACTTAGCGTCCGGTAGGGGCTTTGTGAAGATGTCTGCTGCCTGTTGTTCTGTAGAAATATACTCCAGCCGAATTTCTTTCTTCATGACATGATCTCTGATAAAATGATGACGGATGTCAATATGTTTAGTACGAGTATGAAGAACTGGATTGTATGTTATGGCAATGGCAGATGTATTGTCACAGAAAATAGGAGCCTCTGTGGACTCAATTCCATAGTCTCTGAGTTGTTGCTGAATCCAGAGCAATTGAGCACAGCAGCTTCCAGCAGCAAGGTACTCTGCTTCTGCAGTGGAAGTTGCAATGGATGTCTGTTTCTTGCAACCCCATGATATCAATCGATCACCAAGGAATTGACAATACCCACTGGTGCTTTTCCTGTCAATTTTGCATTCAGCATAGTCAGCATCTGAGTATCCAATAAGATTGAAGGTTGAGTCTCTTGGATACCATAGACCGACATTCTCAGTGCCTTTCAAATATTTTAGGATCCTTTTAACTACAGTGAAGTGCGACTGCTTGGGATTTGCTTGGAACCGGGCGCACATACACACTGCAAACATAATATCTGGTCGGCTGGCTGTCAAATATAGTAAAGATCCGATTATGCCTCGATACATTGTAACTTCGACTGGTATTCCTGAATTATCCAAGTCGAGTTTGGCAGATGAGCTCATTGGTGTAGCAGCAGCTGAGCTGGTACTCATTCCATATTTCTTCAGTAGCTCTTTAGTGTATTTAGACTGATTGATCAGGATTCCTTCACTAGATTGCTTGACTTGCAATCCTAAGAAAAATGATAGTTCTCCCATCATGCTCATCTCAAATTGGTCCTGCATAATTTTAGAGAATCTTTCGCACAATTTTGAGTTAGTACTTCCGAAGATAATATCATCAACATAAATTTGAACAAGCAGAGTATGATCTCCCTTTGTAAATTTAAAAAGGGTCTTGTCCACCGTGCCAATAATAAAATTGTGTTCTGTCAAATATTTTGATAAAGTTTCATACCAGGCACGGGGAGCTTGCTTTAGACCATACAAGGCTTTATTGAGACGGAAAACATGAGATGTCTGCTGATGGTTTTCAAATCCAGGAGGTTGTTCAACATAGACTTCTTCCTAGAGTTTGCCGTTAAGAAATGCACTCTTAACATCCATCTGATAGACTTTAAAGTCTTTAAACGCAGCAAATGCATGAAATATGCGAATTGCTTCTAGTCGAGCTACAGGGGCAAAGGTTTCATCGAAATCAATGCCTTCTTCCTGTCTGTAGCCCTGTGCAACTAATCTTGCCTTATTTCTGATTACTGTACCGTTTTCGTCTAATTTATTCCTAAACACCCATTTGGTGCCAATTACAGTGTGATGCTTTGGTCGTGGTACTAGATACCACACTTTGTTTCGCTCAAACTGATTTAGTTCTTCCTGCATTGCTTCTACCCAACTTGGGTCTAATATGGCTTCATCAATCTTCTTAGGTTCTATATGAGATATGAATGCAGCATGAAGAAATTCATTAATCATTTGTCCTCTGGTGCGTAGAGGAGCAAGAGGGTTACCGATGACCTGCTCAGGTGGATGATCCTTCTTCCACCGGAGCGAAGGTCGAAGAGGATTGAGTTCTTCAGTTGACTGGATGTGAGTAGGCAAATCAGAGGTTCTGATTGACTCATCTTTCTCAGTTCCTTCTGCTGCAGCAGGGGTAGATGCTACTGTTTCATTTGAAGCTGGCTGCAGTGCTTGTTGGCCAGCAGACTCCTCTGCTTGAGCTTCAGGAACTTCTGGTTCTAAGGAGCAGTCATTCCTGCTTCTGTAATCATTCTCATCATCAACATTTTCGTCAATGTAAGTGCTTTCCAGTCGATTACTCAAGTTGTTGATTTGTATATCAGATAGTATACAGTCAGTAGGTTCATCAAATTTTACATGCACTGATTCTTCTACATTAAGAGTTCTATTATTAAATACTCTGAATGCCTTACTAACTGTAGAATAGCCAAGGAATATTCCAGCATCAGATTTGGCATCAAAAGCGGTGAGATGAGTCTTTCCATTGTTGTGAATAAAACATTTGCAACCAAACACATGGAAATAGGAAATATTTGGCTTACTGCCATTCCAGATCTCATAAGGGGTTTTATTTGCTCGCTTATTAATCATTGATCTGTTCTGCGTATAACATGCTGTGTTGACAGCTTCTGCCCAAAATCTCTGCGATATTTCTGATTCCGCGAGCATAGTTCGCGCATCTTCTTTCAAAGTGCGGTTCCTACGCTCAGCAACTCCGTTTTGTTGAGGAGTTCTAGCTGCAGAGTATTCGTGTTTAATACCAAGGTCATCTAGATATGATTCGAGTGATTGATTGGTGAACTCAGTACCTTTATCACTGCGAATTCTATCTATCCCACACGATTTCTCATTTTGGAGTCTTTTCAGTAATTTGATCAGCTTTGGAGTAGCCTGATCTTTGCCACTTAGGAACAAGACCCACGTGAAACGAGTGTAATCGTCTATTACCACTAGGGTATACTTCATCCCCCCTAGACTTGTTACTGGTATTGGACCAAACAGATCCATATGCAGCAACTCTAGGCACCGAGAAGAAGATTTACTCCCTTTGTTCTTAAAGGAGGATCTGATTTGCTTACCAAGTTGGCATGCTGCACAGATCTTGTCTTTTGAGAACTCAATTTGGGGCAGTCCAATAACTAGATCAAGTTTACGCAGACTGGCAATAGTTTTAAAATTTAAGTGACTCAACCGTTTGTGCCAAAGCCAATTTTTGGAAGAATTCAGGGCAGCTAAACAAGTAGAAGAGGTAGGCTGATTAAGATTCCAATCAATTTTATATGTGTTATCATGCCTTCTACCTACGAGTAATATACTGCCATCATTAGATTTAATTGTGCATGAGTGCTGATTGAATTCTACGGAATGACCATTGTCACACAATTGACTTATGCTAATCAAGTTGTAGCATAGATTTTCAACTAAAAGAATATCTTTAATGATGATGTTACCGTAGATAATCTTACCCTTACCCACGGTTCTACCTTTCGCGTTGTCTCCAAAAGTTATTCTGGGTCCGGTGGAGTCCACCAGTTCAGACAATAAGCTCGCATTCCCTGTCATATGTCTAGAGCACCCGCTGTCCAGAAACCATTCTGAGCTCCGAACTTGATGCCTTCTAGTTTCCTGCAATTAAAGCGATAGAATGATTGGTACCCAATCCTACTTGGGTCCTGGTAGGATTAGTCCTTTCGGAACCCACACTTGTATGACCCTGAATGACTTAGGTCGGTGTGTGTTCTGAAATGTGTGTGCATTTATAAATATAGGTGATGATTTTGACTGTGGAGTGTGATAATATGTGTATGCATGTGCTTTTGGTTTGTAGTTCCTGTTATTTAGCATATACCTCTTCTGGACAGGTTTACAGTTGTAGTACCAGTTGGGTTTAACCTCTCTAGCTGCTCGACCAGTGGGTTTAAGTTCATTTCTGAACTTTTGCCTCGGTTTAGCCTCTTTGAGTGGTTCTACATAACCGATACCTCTGTGCTGTGCCTGTTCCTTGATGAGTGTTGCTTTAACAGGTTCTTTAACCAGTTCGTAAGGGTCATATACTGTGCTAGATCTTACAAAGTTCATTGATTGAACCTTGCCTTTTGTTAGACACAGTTGAGGTTCATTACCAGATGAACTGCTGTCATTGCTATTATAGCCTATGCCTGTTAAATCACCAGCAAGCCTTATAGACTCAAGCATTTCATCCTTTCTGGTAGTCGACGCATTCCAAGTGCTAACCAGTTTGCTAAGTTTCTGGTAAGCATTCTTGGCTTCATCTCTTTCCTTCACTAGGAGACTGGTTGTTTCCCTTAGGCAGTTCAACTCCCTTGATTGTTCACAATCAAGCTTGTTTTCATGCGTTTCAGTTTGGGTTGTGTGCTCAGTCTTATAGCTTTCAAAAGATTCATATAGCGTCCGATACTCATTTATCATGTCCTGCAATGCATTGGTAAGTTCACTATGTGTAAATTCAGATAGGTTTGATTCATGTACCTCATTTTCATTATTTGCCATTAAGCAGTGGACTTCCTCGTCTTCACTCTCGCTGGATGAGCTAGTTAACTCTTCTGATTCTGATTCAGAATCAGCCCATTTGCTCTTACTTTCTTCTGCCATCAAGACCTTTTGATCTCTGTCCTTTTTGGATGATCTTCTGGTTTCTTTGGTTTTTCTGTAATCCTTGGATCCTATTTTGTGATCATCCTTCTTGGGTTTAGGACAGTCCGCAATGAAGTGCCCTGGTTTGAGGCAGTTGAAGCATACTCGCTCTTCTTCTTCTGAATTTCCTTTGGAACTCTGCCTCCGAGGATATGATTGATAAGATCTCTGATTCTTCTTCATGAATTTCCCAAATTTCTTTACAAACATTGACATAGCATCATTACACATCTTTTCTGGAGTCATTTCTGTAGGAGTAGGCAGAGACTCCGATGCAGTGAGAGCTTTTGTTGGTTGACTGGTACTTGGTTCATCTTCAACCCGAATGCCTAATTCGAATTCATAGGCTTTTAAATCAGCAAACATATCATGTAGATCTATTTTGTTGATGTCCTTCGATTCCCTCATAGCAATGGTCTTGACATCCCATTCTCTTGGTAGACCTCTCATTACTTTGAGAGTGACTTCTCTGTTGGGTAACTCCTTACCCAGACTGTTTAGTTCATTGATTATTCCAGTCACTCTTTCATCGTACTCGTTGAGAGTTTCTCCATTTATCATTTTGATATGCTCAAACTTCTGTAAAGCCACAGTAAGCTTGTTTTCTTTGGTTTGATCATTTCCTTCACAGAGTTGAGCAATCTTCTCCCAGATTTCTTTGGCTGTAGGGCACATCTTTATTTTGTTGAACATATTTTTGTCCAAAGTTTTGAACAGAATGTCCTTAGCAACGTTGTCTAGATTTGCTTTTTTCTTGTCTTCATTTGACCATTGAGATCTTTCCTTTTCTACCATTTGTGGATCACCACTTGTGATAAAAGCAGCTGTATTGATTTTCATGATCTTCAAAGGTCCTTCAGTGATTACATACCACATATCATCATCTTGAGCACTTAGATGTGCTTGCATACGGATCCTCCAGTCATCATATTCGTCTTTCTTGAACATTGGAATCTTGCTGAATGAGGCCATCAGTTTTTGGTAAATGGTAATTTCTCAAGATTGAGAAGACCTAAGCTCTGATACCACTTGTTAGGATCGGGGTAGTGTTTAGAAGGGGGGGGGGGGGGGTTGAATAAACAGTAGATACAATTTCGATTTCTTTTCTGGTTAACTGTAAATTGTTAAGTATTACAGTTGCTTCTCAATATCAGGCAAGTCAGTAGACACTTATTATAGTGCGGAAGACGTCTACAAAACTTGTGAGGAATAAAACTGAAGTACGAAAGCAATAAACAAATAACAAGAGAGTTGTTTCTGGAAGTTCGAAGCACAACGCTTCTACGTCTCCCCTTTTTCCTTTGCAGGAAGGATTCACTAGAAGACTTGGTTTACACTTTTACAGTATACAACCTTCTTAGGCACTAACACACTTGGCCTAAACTCCTAGCAATCACACTCTTCTTAACTTTTGGTTACAATGGATTCTATGACACTCTTTACATAATACACTTTCTAGCTTTGAGAGTTTTTGAGCAGCAGACTTCAATTGAAGATAATCTATCACAGATTCAGTTTGCTGTTTGTCTGCTCTTTGCTGAACGTTTGGAATATCAGTAGTATAACTTTCTTGTTTGCTTTGAAGTATATCTCTTAGTTGAAAATCGCTCAGCACCTCTTCATTCTCTGCTTGGATGTATTTATAGGTTTGGATGTCCAACGGTAGCCTTTCTGTATATGGAAGAGATTAGCTTTCCAATTTCATATTGTCTTCTTTCCTATTTTGTAAAGCAACGGCTCTTTTCACTCTGACGGTAATGGTGGCGGAGATATAGCAGGGTGCGCCGCTCTGTTGTACCTTTGTCAGAGAATGTTGTACTGATTTTGTCTCGTTGCTTAGTGCTCTAACTGGAAGCTCAGACTTCTGCTGGTTTTCTTTGTTGTCGTTCATCTACTTATGACCAGTTGATGTCCTTGTTCAGTGAGAGACTATTCAGTTGATAGTTGTCCAGTAGATCTCCATCCAGTTTAAGTTTATCCGGTTGATAGCTTGCACGGTTGATGTCTTCACCCGGTTGATGTCTTCACCCGGTTGATGTCTTGTCTGGTTGATGTCTTCATCCGGTTGATGTCTTATCCAGTTGATGTCTTCATCCGGTTGATGTCTTATCCAGTTGATGACTTTATCCGGTTGGTGACTTCATCCGGTTGATGTCTTATCCAGTTTGTAGGCATCCAGTTTATGTCTTCACCCGGTAGAAGTCTTTATCCAGTTGATGACTTCATCCGGTTGGTGACTTCATCCGGTTGATGTCTTATCCAGTTTGTAGGCATCCAGTTTATATCTTCACCCGGTAGAAGTCTTTATCCAGTTGATGACTTCATCCGGTTGGTGACTTCATCCGGTTGATGTCTTATCCAGTTTGTAGGCATCCAGTTTATATCTTCACCCGGTAGAAGTCTTTATCCAGTTGATCTTTAATATCCGGTTTGTAATTACCAAAACTTAGAAATCATTTTCCCAACAGGCGCCAAGCCGCGATCGATCGCGACCTGCAGGTTTCCGAAAAATTCGTGCTTTCATGGTGTTTTTCACACCCAAACTAAAAACCAACACCCCTAACTTCATCAACACATCCATTACACCATTTGTAACCAATAAAAACACTAAAAACTCAACTTTGAATTTTTCTCAAAAACCCCCAAATTCCATAACAAATTCAAAACTCATCCAAACTCTACAATACCACTACCAAATCGAAGACAAAGGCGAGGGGAAGATTAATACCTGATTATCTTCGAGAAACCGGCTTCCGAGCCAAGCTACCAACAATTTCCTCCAAGGGAAGAAGAGTGGAAATGGGGGGAAGGGCTTTGGGCGAAGAGAGAGAGAAGAGAGGGAAGGGTTCCGTGCCAAATGACGAACTACTTTGTGTATATAGTACCAAAACTCGAAAATACCAATCATTCCACAAATACATCATGAATCTGTTTTCAAAAATTACTCCCAATCTCAAATTCCATTACCAGCCCCAGTACAAAGTACTCATGACCCCAAATCTCACCCAAGACCAAATTCCAAGGTTATCACCACGACGATCTCACCTCTTGGATCCAACGACTCCAAATACCGAATTTGAAATCCCCGAGAGTCTCGAAACCGCAATTAATTCATAATTGCCAGAAATAAAATCCATTAAGGGTTATTACCACGCCGGGATTAACACCATTATTTCCCTGGCATCACAATTGTTTAGAACTTATGTTGAAGAAAAATTGATATCTTCATGGAAATCATGCATCTGTTCAAGTGTTAGGCAAAAGGACATGTGGTTCTGAAATTTACATCAGGACATAAACTAACTCTCACAAATATGCAGCATGCTTCGGATGTAAATAAAAACTTGGTTTCTGGAAGTTTACTAGTGAAAGAAGGCTTTAAGATTATTATCGAGTCTGATAAGTTTGTAATCACCAAAAGCGGTGTGTTTGTTGGCAAGTGTTATTCCCTTTATGACATGATTAAACTGAGTATTAATGAAATCAATGTTTGTTTTGCTTATATTATTGAGTCATCTACTTTATGACATGCTAGACTAGGACATTTAAATTATGCTACGCTGTATATGTCGAATCATGATTACATACACTACAAGTATAATCAACTTGAATAAATGTGAAATATGTGCACAAGCATAGATGACTAGGAAACATTTTCCTAAGGCAGAATGAGAAACTATGTTATTTGATCTAATATTAACATACTGATATTTGTGAACTAAATGGAAAATTAACTAGAGGAAGTAAAAGATATTTCAATACCTTTATAGATGATAGCTCAAGATATATTCATGTTTATTTACTTAAATCCAAGGATGAAGCGTTTGATATATTTAAGGAATTCAAGACCAATTTGAGAATCAAAAGGAACGTAAAATTAAGATTCTAAGGAGTGATAAAGGTGGTGAATACTTCTTAATGGAATTTGATAATTCTGTGAAGATCATGGAATAATTTTCACCAAAGAGCAGCTCCTTCATCCTTTGGCAGAAAGAAAGAATCGGACCTTTGTTGATATGGTGAATGCTATGATTTTAAATGCAAATCAACCATTCAACTTATGGGGAGAAGCTTTGCTTATTGCATGTCATATACATAATAGGGTTCCTTTAAAGAAACACATGTTTTACCATTTGAGATAAGTAATGGATGGAAACCAAACTTGAAATATTTAAAAATGTGGGGGTGTGTCGCTTATTATAGGCTTCTTGATTCTCAAAGAACTAAATTAGAATCTAGAGGGATCAAATCTATTTTTGTTGGCTATGCTCTCAAGATTCAAAGGCATATAGATTACTTTCTTCGGATTCAAATGTTATTGTAGAATCAATACATGCAGAATATTTTGAGAATAGTTTTGTAAAAGTTATCGTCATTTTTCTAAACATTAAAGTCTCAGTTTTGAACGATTAATCCGCAAGTGCATGGTTGTCAAGTTTTAGTATAGAAAATATGAAGTAAAGGTTGTAGATGCCACATGGACTAGTAGTAAGTACCAAACTCAATCACTTTAACTATATTTTGCCTGCGGATATTTGGTGAAAATTATGGATCAAACTCCCAATCAACAAGCGCGCAAAATGAAGAAATCTGTTAGGATCGATTTTGGGGGTGGGCTGTCATTCCACACCCTAGTTCAACCAACTTGAGCTTTAATAGCTCGTGTTCTTGAAATAATTGCACCGAGAGATTATATCGAATTCGGTTACAAAATTGAGCGGAATACACTAGACATAACCCGCTCTAAAATCGATTAACCATTGAAAGACATTTTAAAAATATGCAAGAAAGTATGTAAAACAGTTAGGTAAATAATTGCAGTAACGTAAATAACACAAGAATTTGTTTCTGGAAGTTCGAAGCACAACGCTTTTACGTCTCCCCTTCTTCGATCTCATGGAAGGATACACTAGAAGACTTTGATTTATACAACTCTTTGTACAAGCCCGATCCATTTGGGCATTCCCCATCCAACTAGAACTCCTAGCAACTCAACTATGTATGTTCTTTAATGTCTCACATACAAAGACCTCTCATCCAGTTGTGATGAATCACAAACTTTTACAATGGTATTCACTCTTTTATTTTACCTCACAAATACAATGAATAGAGTGAATACAATGCACAAAATGATTCCATAATGAATCTGATACAACAAGGTAAGAGGTGCCAAAGGTTTGGGGAGTGCTCTTCATTTAGCTTTTGCCTTTGAAGTTCCTCAATTGAATCCCAAGATGGTTTGCTTTGGAAGGCTTGGATTGATCTTCAATCAGCTGTTATTGAGTTTCAAACTCATGTATATATAGCCTCAAGTAATGATATATACGTTAGATACAAGAATATAATCGTTGGGACAATTTTGGTAAGCTTTCAAACATTGTAAATGTCATATTCTGCTTCTGGGCTATTTCTGGAAGGCTGCTGCTTTGTTCCAATAGAGCAGATCTACTTGCAAGTATACTGGTCAAGTTGTTGACCCCCACTGGTTCGACTTGTTCGAAGTCCGCTAGCCTCTACTGGTTCGAATCCGCTGGCCTCTACTGGTTGAGTCTACTACTCAACGTCTAATGGTCGACATCTACTGGTTGATCGAACTCTATTGCTCAAAGTCCGCTTGTCAACGTCTAATGCTCAAGGTCTACTGGTCGACGTCTACAGGTTGTAGCTTCGTGGTCTGCTGGTACAAGATCTACTGGGTCTTGGGTGCAGCAGTATGTTGAGTTACTTGTAGTGTCTAATGGTCGACATCTATTGGTTGGAGCTTTGAGGTCTGCTGGTCCAAGGTCTATTGGTCGACGTCTACTGGTTGGAGTTCGAGGTCTGGTGGTGGTCCGGTAGATGATCAATTTAGTCGGCAGCGCTCAAGGTCTGCTGGATGTATCTACTAGTCCAGTAGATCTTTGCTTTTGTCTACTGGTCCAGTTTACTAATCATCAAGTTGTAAAATATCATATATGAACTGCACACTTGATGAAATATGTTAGCAACACAATAACAAGTTTTCTTAACATCAAAACCAAGATTATTCGGGTTTCCAAAACCCAACAAAATTAATAGAGAAGATTTATCAAAACTTTGGTTCACCTATGTTATCCTCTAAAATTCTTTCATTAGTATCGATTGATTATCCATATAATTCTAAGGTGACGAGTTCTCCAATTTTATCTAATATACTCTACCGAGCTATATTAAGCCTAATATCAAATTGCAGTAAGTCACTCTAGCATACTTGTTTAACAATTCAATATTGCATTAAGATTTGTGAAAACTTCTAACTTTCGATTCTAGATATCTATGGCTATCACACTTGTATTTGATCTCATCTCTCGATCTCAATCTGAAAGCCATGATATAACTTACTAGTTTGTATTATAACATCATCTCTTGATCTCAATTATAATAACAAAATCAATTAAATGGGTGATCAATCCATGAAAGCATTAAGATCATAAGTTATGCACAAAGATCATATGGGATCAATCAAAAACTAATAATTAGATCAAAGGTTTAAACATGGGATCCCAAGTCTTGATAAAATAAACTTAGCCTTTAATCATCTTCATAGAAAGATGATTAATAAAGTATTCAATGCTAAACAATATCAAAAACTATGAACTAAACAAGTAAAAGTTTAGAAATACTAATAAACGCAAGGTCTTGACTCCGGGTGTCGTTCGTCTTCTGTCTCTTGGCTGATTCTTTATTGGAGGCTTGAGAGATGAAAAGGGGGCTGAGTTCTAGAGTGAGAATATGGTCAAAAACTTGTAAGGTTCGTGCATGAAGAGTTATTTATAGTGGCGGAAAACGTAGGTAGATTCCTTGTAGGACTCAAACTCTAAAATGCTATTTTTACTATTTATTTTTTAAATTTTCTCTTCTACCAATTGATCACGATTAATTTAAACAATTCTTTTCTTGTATGACGTGATTATACTGCAAGTGCACGGTGTCAAGTTTTAGTATAATGATATGAAAGTAGGGATGTCGTACCCACAGGGACTAGTAGTAATTACCAGATTCAATTAGCTTAACTATATTTAACCTACGAAATTGTTATGAAAGATTACTGAGTTGCCCAAATTCAGGAATTAACCACATCACAAAGATATAATATAGTAAACAGTAGAGATAAACATCGAGACTTTGGTTCACTTGAGTAATCCCCCACAATTCATCTGCTAGTTCTAGTTAAAATTAATGCATACAAGGTGACAAGTTTTCCGGTTATATCTAATACACTCTCTCGAACTATATTAAACCTAACACCAATTTGTAGTAACTCTCGTTCACTTATTTAACAAATTAATATTGCATATGCTCTGTGAAAACCCTTAGCCTTCGATTAATAGATATCTATAGCTATCACACATGTATTTGACGCATCTCTCGATCTCGGTCTGAAATCAACGGTATGTGCTATTTATTCTGTATTACAATTTTATCTCTCGATCTCAATTGCAAACTAACATCATTCAAAGGGTAGCTAATCCTTAAAAACATTAAAAACATAACACAAAATCAAAGATAGCAAAAACTTAATCACAAACTAGAATTAAAACTGTGGGTTCATACAAAAGATTCTCTAATCTCGATAAACTACTTAGCCTAGCATAATAAAGCAAGAACAATGTTTTATCATATTAAACAACACAATAAACATTGAAACTAAAAAATTAAACCAAAACTAAGTTTAGAAATATAGAAAATCACTAGGCGTTGACTCTTGCGGTGATCCGATATTCCGTCTCTAGCGGCGTTGCTTTGAATATCCCTTGTATGTGGTGGCTTCTCCCAAGTTTTAGGGTACAATTTGTTGTAAAAATCCCATCTTTGATGCAAAACTCCCTTTTATAGTGAGAAATCCGAGCCCGTCCAAATCTGAGACAAAAATAGCACATAACTTAAAAAAGGAAGTTTTCACGATCAGGACTCTGCTGGCGATCGATCTCTTCGACTTTTCTCTCTATGGCGATCGATCTCTGTATAAGTGGCGATTGATCGCCTAAACCTTTTGCCCCGATGCGATCGATTTCTCCTCTATGACGATGGTTCGCCTCCTGCATAAAATTTTCCATACTTTACTGCATCAGGGTGATCGATCGCCATCTTCAATTTCAGCAACATCAACTCTTTTCACCTTCATTCCAATATATTGGCTCGTTTTGTTCCATTTTCACATTCCAGTCCATAAAATGAGTTTTTTCGGGTATTCCTTGCACTTTCACTGGATTCTTTGAATTATACAAAAACACAACCAAAAGCGTAAAATAGTTCAAGAATCACTATAAAAATGGCAAGAAACATATGCAAATATAAGTGCAAAAGTGGAACTTACAACTCCCCCAAACTTAGCTCTTGATCGTCCTCGAGCAAGAATAGAATTAAAAACACTGAAACTCACAAATGATAGGTGACATGGATTATTTCGTGCTCATATGTTTATCTCAGAAATTTGACTCATAGCACAACAAGAATCCATCTAACCGTTGGAGACTAAGTGTTTTCTCTTTAAATCAAGTAACATGCCTCCAACTCGGAACGTGTGTGTGTGCTATTGTCAATCACAAGTGTCATACAATAATCATAGATCAAACAGTACTAATCAACAACAGTCAAAATTATCATCGAGCATCCCATACGCCTATTTTTAAAGCACTTCTCCACTAATGTAATTAATTCCTAGAATTGGATCAAAAGGACTTTTTAAGCTTATAATGTTAGGCCTTTGGTGTCGGGTTTCGAAGAAAAGATATGGAAATCAAAGAAGAGAGTATAAATAGAAAATTTCATCTTAGTACCTCTCCAATTCCTTTTTTTCTTTTCTTTATAAATTGATGACCACGGGCTTTATTAGATTTTTCCAAATATGGTCAATGTAGGATCTCCACATGCTCCATCATCACATAACTATGCTATTATTTCACTATACCTTTCTTTTTCCTTTTTCATTAGGCATTGAATTTTTTTTCTTGTAATAGCCCACAACATAATACGTCCCATTAAATTCGTTATACTCCCTTAAGGCAATGATAAAATTTATTTTTAGGCTCGTATAAAGGTAGGTATAATGATTTTATCAACAAAAGCTGAATGATGGTTAATTTCCATTCTTTGTTTCAATTAAGCTCAGAAGTGGATACTATGGATAAATATAGACATGGTAGGTTTGAAAGGTTCAAACGTTCCAAGGATCGCCTAAATCATGTCCAAGTCAAGTTCATAATTATAAAAACTTTGCCTCAAAGTGCCATCATCAAATAGGTTCTATGATCACTCTAAGATGCTCAAGACATGTCATCAAGTTCACACATATCATCACTACTCTTAAATGCAATCAACAAGTTCATGACTCAATGTGCTCAAATTATTCCTCATTTGCAGCATGTCAACTCAACTCAAAATATTCACAACAAGTCCACAATCATCAAGACTAAAGTCATAAGTAGAGTAAAACTAATATCATCATGGCATAGAGTCACTACTTCAATCCAATTACACAATAAAATTATATGCTCTCCATAGGATAATTCTAGATCAATACTCAACTAAATATTCACAGCTCAAGAGAAACAATAAATCAAGGACTCACTACTCCGCCAAACTTAAATATTGCATTGTCCTAAATGTAATAAAATTGAAAATTAGGGACAACGAAATACCTATGGTGACGACCGTCAGTAGTCGTCACCCTCATCCTTAGCTTCTTCATCATTAGTGAGAGTGTGATCAAAATTTGAGTCAACACAAACAAATAAATTAAAATGAAACCAACTAGAAATAAAATTAAAATGGGGATAATGGAAAGAAATAGTTATCTATTTATAGTACCAAGTTGGACTTATTACCACATTTCCTCAAAGGTTGGAATAGTTTGTGGAGCATGAATCTCCGTAATCAACTGGGTAATGCATCAACCTCTCATCATTAACGACATAAATGCCTAGAATAGGATCTCCATTTGGGTATATCATGGTAATAGTGAATGGTCCAGCCCATGAAGCCTTTCGATTGCTTTGGAAAATGCGAGGTGGTGGCGCTTTATGTAATTGGACTGTTTCTCGCTTCATGAACATCCTTTTATCTTTTTGCTCCTTCGCCTTCCTTGGCTTCACCATGTCATGGCTCTACCTTCTTCAATCTCTAGCTTGGTCTTCACCTCCACCTCATAAGTACCTTGCACCACATCAATAAGCAAAGTGTCAATCATGTTAACTTTTAGGAAATCATGCTCGTTGTATACGTGTGTTGAAGATTTAAGCATATTGCATGTAACCCAATCATCTCCTACACGGAGGATCAACTTCCCTCCTGCAACATCAATGATGGCTCTTTCAGTAGCTAGGAATAGGCGTCCCAGAATCAATGGCATGCTCACATCCTCCTCCATGTTCTATCATATTAAACAACACAATAACCATTGAAACTCGAAAATTAAACAAAAACAAAGTTTAGAAATACAGAAATACGATATTCCATCTCTTGCGGCGTTGCTTGGAATATCCCTTGTATGTGGTGGCTTCTCCCAAGTTTTAGGGTAAATTTGTTGTAAAAGTCTCATCTTTGATGCAAAAACTCCCTTTTATAGTGAGAAATCCGAGCCCATCCAAATCTGAGACCAAAAATAGCCCATAACTTAAAAAAGGAAGTTTTCTGGCGCATGACTCTGTTGGCGATCGATCGCTATGTCCATGGCGATCGATCTCTTTGACTTTTCTCTCTATGGCGATCGATCTCTGTATGAGTGTAGATCGATCGCCTAAACCTTCTGCCCCGATGAGATTGATTTCTCCTCTATGGCGATCGATCGCCTAAACCTTCTGCCACGGTGCGATCGGTTTCTCCTCTATGGGGATCGATCGCCTCCTGTATAAAAATTTCCACACTTACCGCAACATCGTGATCAATCTCTACATCATGGCGATCGATCACCATCTTCAATTTCTGCCACATCAACTCTTTTCACCTTCATTCCAATGTCTTGGCTCGTTTTGTTCCATTTTCACCTTCCAGTCCATAAAATGAGGTTTTTCGGGTATTTCTTGCACTTTCACTGGATTCCTGGAATTATACAAAAACACAACTAAAAGCGTAAAATCGTCCAAGAGTCACTATAAAATGGCAAGAAACATATGCAAATATAAGTGCAAAAATGGAACTTATCACCAAATCGCTAGGAAGCTACCGATCGATCGGTATTTCTTTGATTTTCTTCCTTCAGCTACACCATTTACCGATCAATAGCTACAAGGCTCCCGATTGATCAATATTTCTTCAAATTTGTTACTCAACTATCTTCATTTGCCGGCCGAACGGTACAAGGCCACCAATAGATCGGTGGTGGGTTTTCTTCCAAAGTTGAGTTTTCGTTGTTTCTTCGACCAGTTTGCTCGTTTGAGTCCTTTTCAGCGTTTTTAGCTCAACCTTCACTTTCATGCACTTCGACCTTGATTCATGAAACATGCAAAAAACAACACAAAAGCGTATAATATCACCCAGGAATCAATATAAAAAGCATTTAAAATTCTAGAAATATAAGTAGAAAAATCACTCTTATAAACTCCCCCAAACTTATCACTTGATCTTCCTCGAGCATTCAAAACATAGAGTTCATCATTAATACTTTAAAAGAATTAACTTGCAACTCAAATATATAGCTCAAAAACCTCACTTACAGACAAACAAGAGTCTATCCAAAAATCAACAAGACATGTTTTCTCCTAAACCAAGCAATACATCGCAAAATCGGAACGTGTGTGTGATATTGTCAATCTTAAGTTTTATGCAGATCTTCAAGATCAAACGATGCTAATCACTTCAAAGTCAAAATTATCGTTAAGCACCACAAATGCCTAATTTTCAAGCACTTCTCCACTAATGTAATTACTCCCTAGACTTGGATCAAAATATCTTTTAAAGCTTATAATATTAGGCATTTGGTCTCGGCTACAAAGAAAATGTATATATAAGCAAAGAAGATAGCATAACATGTAAATTTCATTTAAGCACAACTTCAGCTCTTTTTTCTTCTTCTTTTCTTTATGACTTGATGACCATGGTCTGTGTTAGATTTCACTGAATGTTATCAATGCAAGCCCTCCACATGGTTCATTATCACATAACTATGCTATATTTTTACTATTCCTCTCTTTTACTTTTTTAATAGGCATTAATTTTTTTTTGTAATAGCTAAAAACATAGTATGTGATTGACATAATAGCTCAAAACATAGTATGTAAATGAAATTCATTATACTCACTTAAGGTAAGGATAAAAATCTATTTAGCCTCATAAAAGGGTAGGTATAATGAGTTTAAACAACAAAAGTCGGATGTTGGCTAGTTGTATGCTATGCATACTCCATTCTTTTTCAACTAAATTCAAAGTTGGACACTAGGGAATGATATAGACAAGGTAGGATTGAAAGGCTCAAACGTTCAAAAGATTGCCTAAATCATATACAAGTCAAGTTCATAATTATAAAATTTCGCCTCAAAATGCCATCAAATAGGTTTTAGAGTACCCTAAGATGCTCAAGACAAATCATTAAGTTCACAAAAATTTCCACTATCCAACATCTAATCCACAAAAACGTGACTCAATGTGCTCAAAGTATTCCTCAATCTTGACATACTAACTCAACAAAGTATATTTACATACATGTCAAAGCTTTTCAAGACTCAAATTGGGATGTAAAGCGATACTAGTCTCATCATGCAATATGATCGCTATTCTAATTCAATTATTTCTCTTGGTTGAACTCATTTTCAATAAAAACATTTGTCAATGCTCAAGAAACAGCACAAGTGATAGTTGCAATAAATAGCCAGCAGAAACAATCAATCAAAAGATAGTAAACACAACCAAGCAGCAAATAGTAAATACCATCCCAAACTTAACATATGCATTGCCCTCAATGTACATCAACAATAAAAGCAATGACAAAGCACATATATCGACGATGATCAACAGTAATTGTCGCCCTCATCCTCATGTTCCGGTGGTGGTACTTGTGGGAATGGCTGGTATGATGGAAGGTAGGCTGTGGTTGAAACTGGATGGCTGGGAAGCCCTGTGCCAATGCATTGTTCCATGCAAATTGGTATTGCATGAACTCCTCATGTTCTAGATACATCCCCCTATGTTCTAGACGCATCTCCTGTAGTTCGTGGTGAAACGAGTCTAGTGTCACAGGGGAAGACCCAAGTGCAGCAGATGATGTAGTCGGCCGAGATGTAGCCCGACTGCCTGAAGGTACGACCCTTGCCCTCCTTGGGGAGGGGGTGTTGGTGGTGTCATCTTGTATCACAATAGCGGACATGGGACCGAAAACCTCCTCATCTCATCCAAAACTACGCCTTGTCACTGGCATAACTCAGTGATGGTGGAAGAGCATGGCAAGCCGGAGAGAGGTGATCCAAGGATGGCTTTCCGGGTAGACAACTCCACATGCCATCCTAAGTCAACATATTTGCCAGTGATGATGGAAAATACCAAAATAGCTCGATTTGTAGTGACCTTGGACGTGTGGGTGGTGGAATGAGACGTGAAACCACAATAGAGAAACATGCATTTGCATCCTCTGTCACCTCAGATTTGAGGACTTGTAATGGCTCGACCTCCCCGTTTCTCTTCCATTCAGTGCCCTCGATATAGATGGTTTGGATAATTTCTGTGTAGTGATTTATGTGACTTTTATACTTTTTTTTCTTTCAATTAAAGGTGGCATTATGCCACTAGTTTTATTGCATTGCATTAATTAAAAAACATTATATAGGAGGAGAACTAGGCTAAGACCTCCTAGAAATGTAAAATATATGGTGCGCTAACATATGCCAAATAAGTAAGAATAACAAGCAATAATAACTACCAAAACTAAAACTAAATAAAACACGCTCTCATTGTGGCTATTTACGGTGACTCCTCAAGTTGTACATCTGCGGAGATACGTCGCTTTTCGATGGAGGAACCCAAGGAGTCATATCCTCATCATCTGACTCTTCATAGTGGTTCCCCATGTTCTGCTATGTATTCTTTGGAAAGTTTATCAAACATGTATGAATTCATCTCCGGGTCTTTGAAATCCCAATCATTCCAGTTATTCCAATTCACTGGACCTTTTGAAGAGTCCTCGATATATCGTTGCAAAGCTGAATAAAAAGAGGAATTTGAAGGTGGAGTGTGGTTTTTGGTTTTGGAGCTATCATGTTCAAAAAATATCCGATTTTTTATTATTTAAAAAACCAGATTTGATTAAAGATTTGGAGGAAGAACACGAGGAATTGGACATATTTGAGGCAATAGAGGCTAAGGAATTATTTTCAGCACAGATTGGAAGGTCGGGTTTGGGAATGGGAAGGCTGCCCGAGACAATTCTATGGCTACCCAGATTTGGAGGTAAGCTGCCTGAACTGCCTGACGAACCCGAAACAAAATTTTGATTTTCCAAATCAGTTCCTAGGCCATTGAAGGATAATATATCAGAAAATTGGCCTGAACCAATTATTCCCGGAGTAGGCAAGGCCCTGCCCGAAGGGATGAAATAGCTGCCTGGATTAATATTAGGCATGCCCGAGCCATGAAGAGGCCTGCTCGAGGGAGAGAATGGGTCTGCAGTGTGTGAAAGAAATTTGTTGGGGATGGGTCGAGAATTGTGGTCTAATCTGGGCTTAAGATTTGGGAAGGAGGATGATCTTTTGAGTTTGGGGCTATGACCAAACCAACATGATCTAGAATAATTTTGGAGCCTTTTATTCTTTCCCAAATTCTCGCCCAAGACAATAGCTTTACCACTATGGACCCCTCTTTCCTTATCAATTGATCCAACGTGATTATTAAGGCATGAATCCATTTCAATCCCTACAATTGCTCCACTTACCAAACTACCATTTGATATTTGAAAATTTGAATAGATCCTCTCATTACAAATGCCAACGTGTACGGCTTTATCTTCAACATCAGCCCCTTTGAACAAATTATGAGGTGCCACCTCATCCTGCTGCATGCCACCATGGATTAAGTAAAAAACCCTAGCCGCACCATCACCTCCATCCGAAGCCCTAGAGCCTCTAGGCTCCTCGCTAGGGCAGCCCACCTGAGTTAATGGAACGCCATCATGAATTACGTCAGAGACCCCAATAAACAGATCTTTGCCGCTGCTAACACCATCAATGACGGGCTCATCCACCGATATCGAAGAACCATCACCACCCATGAAAATTTTACGTAATTCTTCATTGATATTACGATTGGGAGTATCAATCGTCTTACAACCATGAGCATCGTGTCCAAAAACACAACACTTCAAGCAATATCGTGGAAGATTTTCGTACTCAATATCCTGCAAGTATAAGCTATCCCCGATCATAATATGGATACTTGAGGGCCTGGGTTTTGCCATATTAACCTCAACGCAAAACCGAGCAACAGTTGGGCGGGATTTGCGTAAAGTAGCATTATCCACACAAATTAATTTCCCCACCAAGCCACCAATGGAAGACAACACATTGTGTTCAAAAAAATGAATAGGTAAATCATGAAGATTAACCCAAACAGGAATTATCGATGGCTCTTCGTTATAATTGAAGGAAGACGACCATTTGAAAGCTTTCATAGGGAATCCTGTAATTTTCCATAACCGCGATGACCAAATATGATTGTAATCATCCCTATTTTCCAAAAGTATGAGAACAAATCCCTTTTTAAGAGCCCCAATAGTGACAGAACCCTTAAAAGAAATTGCGGAGAAGGCTTTACGAATCGCCTCTATCTTCGGACGGCGTTGGAAAAATTTCCAACGAATGTCAATTCGAATGGCTTTGATAGTATATCAATTTCCTCATTAGAGAAAAACACCGTAGGAATACCATCCACACAGATAGGAGCTCGAATGGGAACGAGATTATTGTTGGTAATTTGAACGGGGTTGAGGGTGGTTAAAGGTTTGAAAAAGGAAGTAAAAAATTTAGAAGTAAGTGGGTTGTGGTTTGAAGGGTTAGGATTATGGGTATTAGTGGTCGACGGAGTGGAATAGGATGAAGAATTGGTCGCCGGAATTTGGAGGAGGGAGGGTGACGACACCGCCATGGGAGATGATTTCGAGGATTTTTAATACTTTTTATGTTGATTTCTAGATGACATTATGCCTTTTTGTGTTGTTTTTGTATAGTTCAGGAATCAAGGTAGAATTTCATGAATGTGAAGGAACTAAGCTAAAAATGATGAAAAAATGACTCGAACAAGCAAACCGATCGAGGAAACGATGAAAACTCAACTTTTGAATAAAATGAGCTACCAATCGATCAGCCAATGACGTGAGTTGGGTAACAAATTCTGAGAAATATCGATTGATCAGTTGCCATGTTCCGATCGATCAGTCGCAGGTCGTAGCTAAAGGAAGAAATTCGGAAAAATACCGATAGATTTCTTACTGATCGATCGCTTGGCGAGAAAATCAGGAAAAAAAATACCTTTTAGAGTTTTAGTTCTACAAGGAATCTATCTTAATTCCAATCCACTATAAATATCACTTGATGGATGACCATATCAAGTTTTTGTGCCATATTTTACCCTAGAACTTAGCCTCTCTATCATCTTTCAAGCCGCCAAGCAAGAATCAATGACGAACAACGCCTCGAGTCAATCCCTCATGTTTATTAGTATTTTTGAACTTTTGTTTATTTAATTCCTAGATTTTGATATTGTTTAGCTTTGAATACATTGATAATTTATGATGATGATTATATGCTAAGTTTATTATTTAAATACTTGGGGATCCTATGTTTGAACCTATGATTTAATTGTTAGTTTTTGATTGATTACATATAATTTTGTGCATGATTTATGATTTTAATGCTTTCATGGATTGATCACCATTGAATTGATATAAGCCATTACAATTGAGATCAAGAGATGATGTTATAATACGAAAAATAAATTATGCCGTGGATTTCAGATTGAAATCAAGATATGAGAACAAATACACGTGTGATAGCCATAGATGCTAGTAATCGAAAGCTAGAAGTTTTCACAAATCTCAAAGCAATATTGAATTGTTAAATAAGTATGCGAGAGTGACCTAATGCAATTTGATGTTAGGTTTAATATAGCACGAGGGAGTATATTAGATAGTTTAGGAGAACTCGTCACATTAGAACCATATGGATAATCGATCGATACTAATGAAAAAATTATAGGGGATTACATAGGTGAACCAAAGTCTTGATAATTCTTCTCTATTGATTTCTTCATTTTAACGCTCTTGTTGATTTGAAATTTTAAATTCTTCAGTACTTTTACTATTGCATAACTTTTACCAACTATTCAAAGGCTAAATATAATTGAACTAATTGAGTTTGATACTACAAGTCCCTGTGGGTACAACATCCCTATTTCTTATAGCTTTACTAAAACTTGACAACTGTTCACTTGCGGAATAATCGCTCACAACTGATATTTTATTGTTTTGACGATCAAGTAATATCATACAAGATTAGTTGAGTGTAATTTAGCCATTAACTTTTTGTTTTTGTTTATTTCTTACTACTCTTCTCCACTACTATTGTTTGGTCTACCGTGAAGGAATTATCCTTGTTTATGATAATGAGTGAATGAGCTACACTTGAGCTTTTCGACCACAAAATCGAATGTATCTGTCGTTTCAAGGCTAAGGAAAGCAAGAACACTCATGGCTGACAACAAAGTAAATGAGGAGGTACTTGAGGTAAGATCACTGATTAACTACGATCAACCGTCATTCCCAAGATCATTGTCTGGCATCACTAGACCAAGCATCCCGGCTAACAACTTCAAGATCAAGCCTGCTATCATTCAAATGATTCAACACTCATTCCAGTTTGGGGGATCGGCCACTGATGATTCCAACGTGCATATATCCAACTTTTTGGAGGTCTACGATACGTTTATGGATAATGACGCCATCAGGTTACTACTCTTTCCTTTTTCACTAAAGGATAAATCTAGTCTTGGTTGCATTCACTCCCTGGAGGTTTAATCACTACTTGTGATGGGATTGTGCAATTGTTCCTATCCAAATACCTATTCAAATACTTCCCACCATCTAAGATGGAAAAAAGGCACAATGACACCACTACCTTCGCACAACATGATCCGGAGACACTATACGAGGCTTGGGAATGCTTCAAGGATCTATTGAGGAGATGCCCACACCACGGCCATCCTATCTGGCTTCAGGTACAAACATTTTACAATGGTTTATTTTCCACTAATCATGTTGTGGTAGATGAAGCAGCTGGGGGTACTATCATGAGAAACACGCTTGAAGCGGCCTATGAACTTTTGGAGGAGATGTTCTAACAACTATCAGCGGCAGTGCGAGAGGAACGTGCCAAAGAGACCAATTGGGGTGCATCAAGTTGATGAAGTAACAACAATATCGGCTCCAATGGAATCATTGATCAAGAAACTGGATAGCATGACACAATGCATGTCAAGGAGGACAACCTAGCACCGAATGTCAAGAAGCTGGTAACCCATTTTATCAAGATAAGGAGAGTGCTAATTTTGTAGGAATTGATCACCACAAAGTAACTCATACTCAAATACCTACCATCAACCATGGAAAAATCATCCAAACTTCTCTTGGTCCAACAAAAGAATGTGTCGAACACACACCACCATCAGGTTATTCACGAAAGCCCAGTATGGAAGAGCTATTGACCAAGTTCATATCATCAACTGAGACGAGATTGCTAAATCAAGATGCATCGATTAAAACCTGGAGATTCAAGTGGGGCAAATTGCGAACATCATAGCTGGACGGACTCAAGGGACATGATATGTGTGATTTTTACACTTATTTTGTTATAAAATTAGGGGCGTTTTCGTAGTGATTCATGGACGATTTTAGGATTTTGGTATATATTTGTTTATTTCAGGAATAAAGGTCTAAGTAATGAGCTAAAAATGATGAAAAGTGCCAAACCCAGCGAACACGTCGAAGAAAGGATGAAATCTCAAAAGTTGAATTTGAAGACTGGCGATCGATCGGTATCTTTACCGAGATCGATAGCGGTTGTCCAGAACGTTTTGGCGATTGATCGTGGATGTGCGGATTTTGAAAAATAATTCCATAATGTTTTGCCAACGATCGCCAATACACCGCGACCGATCGCCGGATGCGAAAAATCAAGATATTTTGTTTCTTTGTTGGATATTTTGTGTCCAAAAGTGGGAGAACTCTTCTCCCACTATAAAATGGATGAGGTGCACGAATTTTAGGAACTTTTTGCCCAGATTTTGATGTGACTAAAAATAGACACATCTATTGCGCTTAATTGTCTACGATTTGGTATATTTTGATGGATAAATTGATACATATGCTACCTAATCGTATATTTGTGTAAATTTAGGGAATGGTGAAGAAATCAAGCTAAAATGATGAAAGAAGCAATAAAGTTGAAGAAACGAGGAAAAAACCAGAATCCAAGACACATGTTGCTCCTTTCTCCTCAAATTTATATATGCTCAAGCCATGTTTTGGAAATGTGGTCCATAGAAAGGTTGTAGAAATTTGAGTTATTTTCACGTGGACAGCTGATTCATTGAATTCGGAGTTCGGACAAGAAAGATACGGCCAAAATACGAAACTCGCCAGAAACATGGAAGACATGTGTAATTACGCCATGATCAGGCGTAATTACGCCAATGCTACGGCATGGACAGGCGTAATTACGCCATTCGGAGGCGTAAATACACCAAAAACGTGGGAAGCCATATTTTTGACACGTCATCAGGCGTCTTTACTCCATTTTCTGGCGTAGACGCCTGCAGAGTTTTGGAAAGTGTAAATACTTGATTTCTTTCCTTCCCACATGGATTCTAACCTACTCCATCAGCCTCCCTATACATATATGGACGAAAATTAGACTAAAGAACATCTAGATAGTTAAGGTAGAATAGTTTAGACTAGTTTATATTTTTTCATTCAATTTCGTTGAAGAACGCTACGAAGATCGAAGCGAAGGCGTGATTGACACCTCGACAAGCGGATATTGGATTAGTTTTCTTTCCTTTGTTTTTATTTATTGCTTTATCTTAGATTATGTCTAGCTAGATTTTAATTCTTGGTTGAGGAAGACAAATCCTTGGATTTTATTTATCTTAGGGAGATTCTTACGCTTTAATTATCAATTTTATTGAGTATCAAGAGTTTTTCTGATTTTATTGATATGATTGTTGTGTTTGTTTATTGGATTGACAACCTAGTAATCACTTACACAATCTAATGATAATTAAGAAGCAACTATGATTGATAATTACCTGTTGTTGGTGTTATTAAATTCTTAGGAAAAACGATTGGATGATTAATTCTAACGGCTGTAGTTTTTATTGATTAGATTCATCGAACTTACTAGTTTTGAAACTATCATTGATTTAATCTTAACGACTGTAGTTTTGGTTAAAGATTTGATAAGAGTTGAATTGAATGTTGTTTTCTATTTGACTACAATTAAGGTAAGGGAGGAATTATATTTCCAATTGATGAATATTCAAGTAAAATTGATTTTTTTTTTGTGAATCGATGAAATAGATGATAAAATCCAAGGTAGAGTCGACCGATACCAAGAATCGCTTTCATTATTTGTTTTTAGTATAATACAACCTCGCAACCCCATCATTTATTATTCTTTTGTTTTTATTTCATTAACACAAAGATTCACACATCCTCGTGGGATCGATCCCTACTCACGCTACTACATTATTGTTATCAATCTTGAGGATTGAGTGGGGTTAATTTGGGCGTACACGACAAGCGCACACCAAATTTTGGCGCCGTTGCCGGGGAGGCGTTGTATATTTTTGTGTTAATATTTTCTGTTTTGTTTCTTTCTCTTTGTTTTTCCCCCACCGCTACTCTTGTTTGTTCGTGCTTACAGGCTGAGTTCTGAAAAATTGGATCTTTTCATGGAGGACTGTAGGCGACTAGATGAATTGGAGTATCTTGTGCAATAACTTGGCGTAGGGAGTGGACAAAGTGCATACAGCTCAAGTTGGAGTGATCATCCCAATCTCAACTGTGACAATCAATGGATGAGACCACCTCCACCT
The DNA here is from genome assembly GCA_907163345.1 of Haberlea rhodopensis. Taxonomy (NCBI): domain Eukaryota; kingdom Viridiplantae; phylum Streptophyta; class Magnoliopsida; order Lamiales; family Gesneriaceae; genus Haberlea; species Haberlea rhodopensis. The sequence continues at coordinate 27,730,208 of CAJQUN010000003.1, read as the reverse complement.
TACATGCAGTCCACCCTACCTCCATACATACCACAATACCCGCCATGGCCACAACAACCTCAATACCATACCCCTGGTGAGTCTTTAGAGGATCTTGTTTCAACACTTAATGATAGAACTTTGCAATTTCAACAGGAATTCAGGGCTAGCACTCAGAATTTGGGTAACCAAATGGAGCAACTAATAAGATCTGTCGATCGGATAGCAGCACAAAAGGAGACCGTGATTGCATTCGAATCATGGAGTGATGAAGAAGAGGAGACTATGGAGAAGGTGGTACTGATGTCACCCGAGCTAGAAGAGGAGACACATGTGCCAATAGAAGAAAAGGAGCTTGTACATCCTACAACTCCGTAAGGTATGTTTCCCACTGAGAGCTATGTTGAATACTTAGATGAATCATGTGTTGTGGCAGAGGAGTCGGCGATCGAGTACTGTGATGAAATGGATTCTTGGGACTATTTTTTTGAAGACAACATCACCTTGGACAGTGGCAAAGAGGTAGAAACTCCAGAAACGATGGTACTGAGGCCATCAATACTTGAACAACAAACAGAGATCGAGGTGGATAACAAGGAATCTCACCAGAATGAGATTCCCAAAGGCGCTGCTTGGGAGGCAACCCAATGGGAGTTAGTTTCATTTCTCCCTTTTATTTATTTATTTTTGCTTTAGTAGTTTGATTCTCTTTTCTTGTATTTTTGCCTTACATTGGGGACAATGTAAGATTTAAGTATAGGTGGGGGATTAGTGATGTGTTATTGCTTTTCTATTACAAAATTACAAAAAAATCAAAAATTTTGAAAATTTTGAGCTCATAGTTAGTAATGAACACATGCTTAGAGTCACTAGCCCATGATGAAACCTAACTGATATCATGCATGCTTTTGAACATAGGTGAATTGTTAACCTTGGAACACTTTGAACTCTAATGCAAATTTTGTTTTGACATAGTAGTTGAATATTTTGAGCACATTATTGTCATGACTTGTGAAGTGTGCATAGCTTAGTGAAGATTGTGTGAACTTTGTGATAGTCTTAAGAAGTCTCTAATACATGATAGAACTTAACTACATGCTCTTTGAGGCATATGTCTAGACTGCTTGCAAACATGAAAGTGATATAGGCAATCTTTGATGCGTTTGAGCCTTTCAAGCCTACCATGTAAAGAAAATCAATCACTAGTACCCTGTTTGAGCTTTAATGCAAAAGAATGGTTGTATGCTAAGCATACAAACAACCACCATTCGACATTCTTTGACTAGCTTATCATCCTTCCCTAATGAGCCTAAATATGAGTTCTATACATACCTTTGAAGGGAGTATGATGTGTTTCATTCACATGCACTTAAGTATTCAATGATTAAAATGGTTGTGAGCTTCATAAAGAAAAGAATGAAATGCATGAAAGAAAAGGGATGCCTTGAGAAAATAGATAAAAAATATGAATCCAAGGGGAGCCAAGGCACAAAAGAAGAAAAATGTTGAAACAGAAGTTGAAAAATTCAAGCAAGAAGAGAAGCTTTTAGTGTGCATATCATCATACTCTCTTACTTGATATATCCTTACCTTTCTTTCATAAGCCAATACTTAGGCCACACTACAAGCTAATAAAGACCTACTTGATTTATGTTTGCAAAGTGGCTAAGATAGTGGAGAAGAATGTGCAAGTGAGCTTATACTTGTGTTAGTGTATGACTTGAACTATTGTGGATTTGCTTCTATTGGATCTATAATTTGTACATGACACTTGTTTATGACCACACCCACACATTCACTACTTTGTTGGGTACGAATTATTTAGGGATTGAACTTGTTCCATTATTAACTTTTCACCGCCTTTCATTACTATGCATGTTTAAAATTGTTGAGGCATAAAAGTGAGAACAAGTTAGTTTGTTATGAACCTATGAGCCAAAGTAAAAAGATTATAGTTTTGCCTGATTTACTCGAGGTCGAGTAAAGATTAAGTAAGGGGGTGTTTGATGTTACTAGAAATAGATACATCTATTGCGCTTAATTGTCTACGATTTGGTATATTTTGATGGATAAATTGATACATATGCTACCTAATCGTATATTTGTGTAAATGTAGGGAAAGGTGAAGAAATCAAGCTAAAATGATGAAAGAAGAAATAAAGTTGAAGAAAAGAGGAAAAAACCAGAATCCAAGACACATGTTGCTCATTTCTCCTCAAATTTCTATATGCTCGAGCTATGTTTTGGAAATGTGGTCCATAAAGTTGTAACTTTGAGTTATCTTCACGTGGACAACTGATTCATCAAATTCGGAGTTCGGACGAGAAAGTTACAGCCAAAATACGAAACTCGCCAGAAAAATGGAAGACAGACAGGCGTATTTACGCCAATGCTACGGCATGGACAGGCGTAATTACGCCATTCGGAGGCGTAAATACGCCAGAAACGTGGGAAGCCATATTTTTGACACGTCATCAGGTGTCTTTACGCCATTTTCTGGCGTAGCTACGCCTGCAGAGTTTTGGAAAGTGTAAATACTTGATTTCTTTCCTTCCCACATGGATTCTAACCTACTCCATCAGCTCCCTATACATATATGGACAAAAATCAGACTAAAGAACATCTAGATAGTTAAGGTAGAATAGTTTAGACTAGTTTTATATTTTTTCATTCAATTTCGTTGAAGAACGCTACGAAGATCGAAGCGAAGGCGGGATTGACACCTCGACAAGCGGATATTGGATTAGTTTTCTTTCCTTTGTTTTTATTTATTGTTTTATCTTAGATTATGTCTAGCTAGATTTTAATTCTTGGTTGAGGAAGACAAATCCTTGGATTTTATTTATCTTAGAGAGATTCTTACGCTTTAATTATCAATTTTATTGAGTATCAAGAGTTTTTATGATTTTATTGATATGATTGTTGTGTTTGTTTATTGGATTGACAACCTAGTAATCACTTACACAATCTAATGCTAATTAAGAGGCAACTATGATTGATAATTACCTGTTGTTGGTGTTATTAAATTCTTAGGAAAAACGATTGGATGATTAATTCTAACGGCTGTAGTTTTTATTGATTAGATTCATTAAAACTTACTAGTTTTGAAACTATCATTGATTTAATCTTAACGACTGTAGTTTTGGTTAAAGATTTGATAAGAGTTGAATTGAATGTTGTTTTCTATTTGACTACAATTAAGGTAAGGGAGGAATTATATTTCCAATTGATGAATATTCAAGTAAAATTGAGTTTTTTTTGTGAATCGATGAAATAGATGATAAAATCCAAGGTAGAGTCGACCGATACCAAGAATCGCTTTCATTAGTTACTCTTTGTTTTTAATTTTAGTTAGTATAATACAACCTCGCAACCCCATCATTTATTATTCTTTTGTTTTTATTTTCACAAAGATTCACACCTCCTCGTGGGATCGATCCCTACTCATGCTACTACATTATTGTTATCAATCTTGAGGATTGAGTGGGGTTAATTTGGGCGTACACGAGAAGCGCACACCAGATTTCAACCTACATTATCAGCCTCCACCATAATCCATCTCCAACCTTCATTCAAACCATCACAATCATTGAAGAGGAAGACAACACGGGAGAGACGGGACGACGCAACAGTGCAATGAGTCATCACCGAGCGTTATTTTTCGTATTTCTAAACTTTGTTCTTCATTATTCTCAGTTTTTTATGTTTAGATTGTTGCAAAACGTTTTTATGCATTATTACTTGAGGACAATTGTTGGCTAAGTTTTGTTGTCAAAACTATGGGATTCCTTGTTTTGGACCCATGATTTAAATTAAGGTTTTGATTGATTCTTACAATTCTATGTGCATAATTTATTGTCCTTCATGCTTTTAAATGATTGATCACCTATGAATGAATTTAAATATTGTAATTGACTTGACCATACGATATTGCAATATGGAATAATAAATTAGGTCGTGGGTTTAAATTGAGACTGACCAAGTAAAATCGAACGCACGTGTGATAGCAATATATTTACCAAAATCGAAGGCTAGGAATTTTCGTAGAGCATATGAAATATTGAGTGTTAAATAAGTGCATGACCATTGCCTCGTTGCATTTTAATATTAGATTTGTTATAGTTTGACCAAAGTATAACAATTGCAGTAGAAAAACTCGTCACCTTAGAATGTTTGAATTTAAATCTTAACTAATAGGCGAATTGTGGGGAATTACATGGTGAATCAAGTCTTGATAATTGTCTATTGATTTATATTCTCGTTACTACTTGTTTGTGTTGTATATTGAGTATTTAGTCAATTTAGTTTAATAACATCACTAATTATCGTAGGTTAAATATAGTTACACTACTGGAGTTTGGTACTTATTTGCTAGTCTCTGTGGGTTCGGCAACCTTTTTCTTAAAATTTACTATACTAAAACTTAACACTGTGCACTTGCGGTATATAATCGCTACACTTGAATTTTCTGTTTAAATAAATAGCGATCAAGTTTTTTGTGTCGTTGCCGGGGGGACTAGTTTAAAGTAATATCAAGCGAGATTAGTTGACTGTAATTTAGCCATTTTTTATTTTCTGTTGTTGATTTTCTTTTCTTCACTACTGTTGTGGTTTGGTTGATTTGTGCAGGTGTTATTTCTTGGTGCATGCTAAGGAGTAGCAACCTACACTTGAGCTTATTGATCCGGAAATTGAGCGAACTTTTCTTAGGAGACTACCAGTGGCTCGAGCAGTGGCCGAGAACACCAAAGAAGAGATGGAGATGAGGAACAAAGAAATGAGGAAGTGCGGTTGTTCACTCATGGATTATGCACAACCATCATTCCAAGGAAATTTGTCTAGCATCACTAGACCGAGCTTGCTATCATACAAATGATCTAGCACTCAGTCCAGTTTGGGGGAGTACCAATTGATGATTAGCATATGTGTTTTAGTGTTGATATATTTGATGCTTTGATTGCTGATGCATTGCAAGGAACATATAAGGCTGACATGGACGAGCTAGACAAGCATGATGAGGAGAAGGACGTGGTTGCTCACGTGAACACTAAAACTCCGTTTGGAGAGTTAGGAGAAAGATATATCACGCCACAAAAGCCCTTAATTGAAGAACCGTCTACTCTTGAGCTTAAACCACTACCCTCTCATTGTTTGATTTTGATTCTAATTGTATGCAGGCTTTCGAGACTCTCAAAGAGAAGCTAGTCACATCACCAATCTTGGTAGCACCTGATTGGGAACTTCCTTTCGAACTCATGTGTGATGTCAGTGACACAGCTGTTGGTGCAGTTTTAGGCCAACGAAGGAACAAGGTTTGTGTAGACAACATTATTAGGAGATGCATTCCCGAAGAGGAGATGAATTCTGTTCTAAGCCACTACCATGATCAAGAGGTAGGTGGGCACATGAGCCCAACGAACATGGCTGCAAAGGTACTTGAATCTGGCTTCTATTGGCCTTCATTATTTAAAGATGCATCCATGTATGTCTCTACTTGTGATAGATGTCAAAGAATGTGTAATATTTCGAAGAAGCATGAGATGCCCCTAAATAATATTTTTGAATGTGATATCTTTGATGTTTTGGGAATAGATTTTATGGGACCTTTTCAGTGTTCATTCTCTAATTATTACATACTTGTTGTTGTGGATTATGTGTCAAATTGGGTGGAGGCTGAAGCTTCATGCATTAATGATGCTAGAATGGTGGTGTAATTTTTGAAAAAGCATATATTTTACTATGTTCGGCAACCCTCGAGCGATCATTAGTGATGGTGGGTCACAATTTTGCAAAAACTTTTTGAAAAACTTTTGAGTAATATGGTGTCACCAACAAAGTTGCAACGCACTATCACCCACAAACTAGCGCACAAGTAGAGTGTTGAATAGAGAGTTGAAACATATACTTTAGAAAACTATGAATGTGAGTATGAAGGATTGGTATTCGGAAAAGCATGTCATATTCCTATTGAACTTGAACATAAGGCTTATTGGACAATCAAGAAGCTAAGTTTTGATTTAACTGTTGTAGGTAAAAACGACTTCTGACACTAAATGAGATGGAGGAATTTAGAAACCAAGCATATGAGAATGTCAAGATCTACAAGGATAAGACCAGGAGGTGGCATGATGCTCGTATCAAAACAAGGGAATTCTATGAGGAAGACATGGTGCTATGATACAACTCCATACTGCGCATATTTTCAGGCAAGCTGAAATCTCGATGGTCTGGGTCATTCAGAATCACCAAGGTTTTTCCCTGGGGCTCTATCAAAATAAACGATCCAACAAGAGGCGCGTTCATGGTCCATGGATAGTGGTTGAAGCTCTATCATGGATATGATTTCAGTCCACCCACCACCGTCCATTTCGACAACTGAAGAGAAATCGGTAAAAAGTCCAGCTTGTGACTATAAATCAAGAACTTTTCTTTCCCCTCATCTTTGTTTTGAATTTCATAGTTAATTTTAAATTTTTATTAGTATAGTATTTACTCCAATTTTGATGAAGTTCATAGGTAAGTGTGTGAAAATGTGGGTGGAATTTACATATAAATAAGGGGAGTTTCCTCGTCCTGGTCGATAGGTAAATCTTACCAATAGATCGATATTTCCATGATTTTTCTTGTTTAACCTATGTCCTTGCGCCATAAAAGGTAAATAGTCGTAACTTGATGGCGTCATCAGCAACGCCAATGTGCTTAAACGTGTCGCAGATCTCCAAAAAGTTGGATATATGAGCGTTGGGATCATCAGTGGCCGATCCCCCAAATTGGACTGAGTGTTGAATAATTTGAATGATAGCAGGCTTGATCTCAAAGTTGTTGGCCTGGATGCTTGGTCTAGTGATGCTAGACAACGATCGTTGGAATGACGTTTGAGCGTAGCCCATCAGTGATCTTACCTCATGTACCTCCTCATTTACTTCGTTGTCACCCATGAGTGTTCTAGCTTGCTTTAGCCTGTACGTTTAATTTTGGGGTCGAAAGGCTCTAGTGTAGGTCGTTTACTACTTAGCATAAACAAGGATAATTCTTGTATGGTAGATCAAACAATAGTAGTGGTGAATAATAGTAAGAAATAAACAAAAACAAAAAGTGAATGTCTAAATTACAATCAACTAATCTTTTATGATATTACTAATTCAACCGTGCACTTTTGAATTAATCGTTCACAAAGACACACTCACACACACATCAGACGAAAACCTCCCCAAAAATCACCCCTTTAACCCAAATCCATGAAATTCCATTCCAATCTTCATACCACTTCTCAATTTCACTACTATATATTGCAATTTACAACTAAACTCCATTTTTTTCAATATTTACAGATTTAGGGGTGGAAATTAACACAATACCAAAAGTTTGAATAAGTGCAAGCCAAGGGCTTCACACCCTCCAAATTTCAAATGGTGAGGTACATTGGCTATACTCTTCTTGGGAATTAAATGTTGATGCTTATAATTTGTGGGCATTGAGAAGTTTGGATTTTTAAGATTATTGGTGGAATTTGGAGTTAGACATTGATAAGTTTGGGGGAATTGGTAGATATTTGGAATTTTTGCATATAATTGTTGTTGGTGGAACTATCAATTTGGTGGAATTATTTTGCTTGAGTTGCTACGGCACCAAAAAGAATGCAGAAGCAGGTAGCGTCCACTTTAGCGGCACCTCCGGAAGTGGACCGACGCAAATTTAAGAACGAGGCTACTTTGGAGTTCTACCGAGAAATGTTGAGAAAGGATATCATTAGAGAAAGGGGCATGGAGTTTAACTCCCCAAACAACGTTGTGTTTAGGGAGGCTAGCTGACACTCTTGAGGCCATCAGGGGTTGCAGTGATACCCATAGTAAGGGATTTATGTGCCAATATGAAGGCATACCCAAATTCTGTTGATACGTTTGTACGGGGGAAGGACACGAACTACAACCGTCATGCAATCAATGCCATTCACAGCGTGCCGGACATTGGTGAGGAAGATTACTCGGCGTACGTAAAGAACCAGGTAGACTACAATGAAATTCTACAAACCATCTGCATTGAGGGTACTGAATGGAAGAGAAACAGTGAGGGCGAGCCACTACAAGTCTTCAAATCTGAGCAGATAGAGGACGCAAAGGCATAGTTCTCGATTGTGGCAATCATTTGCAACTTTCACTTGTGTTCCTTGATCACCTACATAATTTTTTTTTAATGGAAAATGAGTTCAATATTGAGAAATAGTTGAACTAGAATTACGATTGTATTACACGATGAAACTAAACTAGCTTTATATCTCAACTTGAGTCTTGAAAGTTTTTGACATGTATGTGAATATCCTTTGTTGAGTCAATATGTCAAGCTTGAGGAATACTTTGATCACAATGAGGCATGATTTTGTGGATTACATGTTGGATAGTGAAAATTTTTGTGAATTTAATTATTTGTCTTGAGCATCTTAGAGCACTCTAGGACCTATTTGATGGCACTTGAGAAAAATTTTTATAATTATGAACTTGACTTGGGTATGATTTAGGCGATCTCTGGAATGTTTGAGCCTTTCAAGCCTACCTTATCTATATCACTCCCTAATGTCCAACTTTGAGCTTAGTTGAAAAAGAATTGAGTATGCATTGCATACAACTATCCCACATTCGACTTTTGTTAAACTCATTATATCTACCCTTTTATGAGCCTAAATAGAATTTTTATCCTTACCTTAAGGGAGTATAATGAATTACATTCATATATTATGGTTTAAGCTATTAAGTCAATCACATACTATGTTTTGAGCTATTACAAGAAAAAAATTCAATGTCTATTGAAAAAAGAAGAAGAAAGGCATAGTGAAATAATAACATAGTTCTGTGATGATAAACCATGTGGAGGTCCTACAGTGACCACATTTGGTAAAATTTAACAAAGCTCATGGTCATCAAGTTATAAAGAAAAGAAATAGAAAGAAAAAAGGGAGTTGAAGTTGTGCTAAAATTAAATTTACATATTAGGCTATCTTCTTTGCTTACATATGCCTTTTCTATGAAACTGACACTAAAAGGCTTAACATTATAAGCTTAAAAAGATCTTTTGATCCAAGTCTGTGGAGTAATTACACTAGTGAAGAAGTGATTGAAAAGTAGGCATATGGGGTGCTTGATGGTCATCTTGACTTTGAGTTGATTAGCATAGTTTGATCTTAAAGATATGAATGAAGCTTAAGATTGATAATAGCATATACACACGTTCTGATTTTGTGATGTATTGCTTGGGTTAGGAGAAAACACATCTTGTTAATTTTTGGATTGACTCTTGTTTATGTGTAAGTGATGATTCTGAGCTATACATTTGAGTTGCAAGTTAATTATTTTATAGAATTAAGTGTGAACTCTATATTTTGAGTGACTTTTATTATGTTTGGGGTGTTGATATGTGTTACTTTTACACTTATATTACGAGAAGTTTTAATACTTTTTATGTTGATTTCAGGGCGATATTATCCGCTTTTGTGTTGTTTTTGTATATTTCAGGAATCAAGGTTGAATTTTATGAAAGTGAAGGATGATCTAAAAATGATGAAAAAGAACTCAAACAAGTGAACCTATCGAAGAATCAACAAAAAACTCAATTTTTGAAGAAATGAGCTACCGATCGATAGGTAGCTTTGCATTGATCGATCGGCCAATGATGTGAGTTGGGGTAATAAATTCTGAGAAACACAGATCGATCAGTAGCCATGTTCCGATCGATCAGTCGAATGATGTAGCTAAAGGAAGAAATTCAGAAGAAATATCAATCGATCAGTAGCTTCTTAACGATCGCTCGGTAGGCGAGAAAATATGAGAAAAATACATTTTCGAGGTTGAGTTTTACAAGGAGTCTACCTTAATTCTCATCCACTATAAATATCACTTGAGTCGACCGTAACAAGTTTTTGGACCATATTTTACCCAAGAATTCAGCATCAAGAGACGGAAGACGAACAACCCTGGAGCCAATCCCTCGCGTTTATTAGTATTTCTAAACTTTTGCTTATTTAATTCCTAGATTTTATGTTGTTTAGCTTTGAATACATTGATAGTCATCTTTCCATGAAGATGATTATAGACTAAGTTTATTTTATCAAGACTTTGGGATCCTATGTTTAAACCTATGATTTAATTGTTAGTTTTTGATTGATTCCATATAATCTTTGTGCGTGATTTTAATACTTTCATGGATTGATCACCATGGAGTTGATATAAGCTATTATAATTAAGATTGATGGATGATGTTATAATATGAACAATAAATTATGCCGTGAATTTCAGATTGAGAACGAGAGATGAGATCAAATACACATGTGATAGCCATAGATGTCTAGTAATTGAAAGCTAGAAGTTTTCACAAATCTCAAAGCAATATTGAATTGTAAATAATTATGCGAGAGTGATTTGTAAATAAGTATGTGAGATTCAAACGCAGTAAAATATAAAATATAAACAGATCTAAACATGGGGATTATCGATTGCTCCAGATTCATATATAACATGCAATTACCAAATGTTAGTGCACGAAAAGAGATTCCTGATAAACATCAAAATCAATCTGTATGATGTGATCCATCGAGTCCAATCAACCTGACCATATTCACAAGCTCAACACCAGTGCTAGTTTGATGCCGGCCTTTCTATGAGAGGGTATTAGTTGTCTATTTATTGGTTCTTTAATATATAGACATAAGCGTTATATTTATAGTGGTGAATGAAACTCTAATTGGCTTTGGGTGCATAAAACCCTACATACCAACTATTGACTTGCAAAGCACATCTGCTAACAATTTACCACTTGCCCAAAAGCCAACATAAAAAAACACTAAACTCATAATACCAATATGTCAATCCAATTGAACAACTTGATGCACAACTATTGTACGTAATTATGATGAATAAATATATCATATATGTTAATTTTAGAACTTTCTATATATGAAACTTTTCCAAATATAGAAACTCCACTAAAGTGATGAGCTTTTGAAAATTAAATCAACCCCCTTAAGATGAATAACATAATTTTGAGAACTTAACATTTAAGTCCCAAATCTCATCGGCAGTCGACGGCTGGTTGATTGTGACTAGTGAGACTCAAGTGTATCGTAGCAGTATGATCACAACCTTTGTATTTTAGAACTCAAACAACTTCTTTGGGCTTACCTTGAATGCCTCATTATCAATTAAACTTCTTCAATAGACAATGAGCGAAATATAGTTCATAGCAACCTACCGATCGTGGGTAGCTCCTAGTATCTACGCTTCACGAAGACATAGATACAAATGACTAGCAACGTACAATAAACTGTCAGTCATAGTTAGCATGCAGCACATTCCTTTTACTCATATGCCGGGATTGAATCTAGGGCATTGGTTGGCCGAGGCCACTTATGATCTCAATAACTATGTTCACGTTATATGAACAACACCTCTTTCACAAGTAATACCCACTCTGGCCAGAGATTCCTCAAATCATATACAAAAAAACACATAGAGTATCCTGATACATCAAGACCAGTGGTGAATCCCCATGACAATCATAGGCCTCTGACAGCATAACTGAATATTCAAAATAACAACTTTGTGACCCGCATGTGATCAGTCATTACATCAAATTATACAACTATTTGTCAAGATCTCAAAGACGCATTGGGTAATGATGAGTAATGATGAACAAATATGACTAGGAATCATATACTCGACAAATGGTAACCACTTATAGAATTCCAAGTAGTGTCGTTCAATGAATCATTCCTATGAGCACATATTCATGTGTCTTGACTTCTTCAAGCCAACAATGATGAAACTCGGTGCACTACACTAGACACATCATGTCGATATCCCATTCTCGAAGGCTCATCGACCAGGATTGTTTAGAAATCGCAGTCAAGAACGTATTTCATGTCACCGTCATATGCGTAACCATATTCTGTGAACTACAGCAATTTCCGTGACTTCATCAATGCATATATTAATATTCAAACAAATATTTGTCATAATATGATTACAAGTACAATCAATCAACTATTGATTTACTTAAATCACATATGACAACAATATATTTCACTTTCCCAAAGACAAATACTCATGTGTCTCAAGACCATCTTTCAAAATGTCTGACAGACTCAATCTCGCAAAGGCTTTGTCAGTGGATCCACTATATTTTTCTGTTCAAGCAATTCTCTCAATAAAGTTGTCGCATCTACCATGTCTCTCATTAGATGATATTTTCTAAATATATGCTTGGATTATGATGAGATCTTTGCTATTTAGCTTTCACAATAGCTCCATCATTGTCACTGTACACTGAGACTATGTCAACTGCACTAGAAATAACATCCAACTCTCTGATGAAATTTCTTATCCAATATGCCTCTTTGTTGCCTCGTATGCAGCAATGTATTCAACATTAGTGATGGAATCCATTGTGGTGTCTTACTTGGAAATTTTCCTATAGACAACACCACCATTAAGCTTAAATACAAATTCGAAAATCCATTTGAAATCATCTACATCCGACTGAAATCCACCTTCAACTTTTATTTCTCCAATTACAGATCCAAAAATCATAAATATATCATAAGTTCTCGAGGATTAGTTTATAGTTTTCTAGTGACCTTCTCCGGGATCTGCTTGACGTTTGCTTATTACACTAAGAACATACTCCACATCAAGACGAGCACATAACATAACATATATTATGCTACCAATAGTCGAAACATAATGTACCAATGTCATCTTTTCTCTATTTTCATGAATCTTATGGCTAACTGACCCCTAGGGACGAACACCATGACATATTACATGGTAACACATTTTCAACTGTTCCATGCTAAACCCTTTTAGCATAATGTTTATGTACGTAGATTGAGGGAACCCAAGCATCTTCTTAGATCTATCCCTGTAGATCTTTATGCCAAGCATATACGATGCTTCTTCCAAATCTTTCATGGAGAAATTAGTAGATAACCACACTTTAAATGATTATTCCAATATCATTCATAATGAGTAGAATATCATCTACTTAAAGCATTACAAATATAATCACGCTCCCTCTAACCCTTTTGCACACACATGTCACTTCTGAATTTTAACAAAACCAAACACTTTGATAATGTTATCAAAAAGGAAGTTCTAACTTCGGGACTTCTTCGTAGGCCCATAAATGGATCTCTGAAGTTTGCAAACCTTTACTCACTCCCAATGGTTGTGAAGCCCTCTGGCTGCTGCATATAAATGTATTCACTCTCATAGTCATAAAATGAAGATATAGCTAATAAAATATGAATAGACATAGCATCGCAACCGATGAAAAGCTTCTTACAGAAAACTCTTTACCTATAAGAATAACCTTTTCCCATCAGTCAAGCTTTGTAGGTCGCTACCTTCCCATCCACTCCAAGCTTTCGCTTGTATATCCATTCGCATCCAATGGTAACAGTTCCATCAAGAGGATCTACTAAGATTCATACCTTAACGGAGTACATGGAGTCAATTTCAGATCTCATGGTATCTTACTAATGTCTCGAATTAATGTCTAATATCTTCTTCTTGAAAGTCCTAGAATCACATACATGGTCAAAATCATTGGACTACGTTTTAGGAGTAAATTCAATCTACAGAGTTCCTGAAACACTTTCAAATCTCATTGATGTGTGTACTTCAAAGGTTATGATTGGCTCAATTAATTTCACAGTTTCCATGTTTCTAATGGTTTTGGTTCCGAAACCCTTTCAAGTTATATTATCTTGTCATTCCTTTCTAATAGAAACATTTCTCTAGAAAGATTGCACTCGTGAAAACAAACACTTTATCTCCAATTGATAATATAAATGTCCACAAAATAGTATAAGATGGATCAACTATCCAACTCATCTTCCATTGGCTGCTTCACACAATCAGAACAACCTCAAATCTATATTTGTATTATTTTTCAATTCATATCATATATTGAGTTTTTGTCACTGCATTAGTATGAATTATGTTCAACAAATATGTAACTTTAGAGTGTTACTGGGAGAGAATCACATTCTATTTAAGCTAACTCAATATCATCTTGCACTAACATTTAGTGCTTCATATATGTTCATATGAATCAAATTTAATGGACCTTCAGTGCATGCTAAAGATGTGTGGGGTTTAAGTTATATACCATTTTTATTTTTTGAACATAATCATACTAATCATTTATAAGTTCATCAGATTAAATAAAACATTCATTCTTAAAAATATTGCAAATCATATTCACAAATTTAAAAGAATATTCTCCATCAAAATAGAAACAACGTTTTCAATAGAAAAATAATAATTGTTCAAACCAGTTCCAAACTAGGTCAACATTTTCTATCAAAGAAATGTCTCAAATAACCTTTGCATCAACTCTTGTTACAATGCTTAGCCTTAGGTAGGTGTTACCATTCATGCAAAGATGTGAACACAATTGATATCATATACTAAAAGGTAGAACCAATAGAAACATTAATTTCAATGTAAAGTATACACTTTCCAGAACACTTGTGGTCTAGGTATTTCTTACAGTTTGCGCCAGTGACCAGTAGTGAAAACATAGATGCTCTTCCTTCTTAGTTTCTACTATATCCATTTTCGTCTTTTGAGGTCGGAAACCATTTCTCTTTCTCTTCTTTATCCTTGAACCACCCAACAAGAAGAACATGTTTCTCCTTTTGATTCAAGGACTCATGAGTTTCCAACATTTTATCTTATAGTCAGTTGATGAAATATTGTCACACATATTTTCTAATTTCTCAACAAGAGATATTATGCATACCGCTCATGGACCGAAGCCCCATCTTGCACGTGAAATGAAATAGCTCTTTTGAGGTCGCGAGTCTCAGTAATTGCTCTCGTTCACCAAACAACATTTGTAGGTGTCGAAAAATATCAGCACTATGAGAAAATTTCTCATATCTCTGTTGAAACTCATTCGAGATTGATATCATATAACACTTAGTTACGAGATCATCCTCCCACACCTTATCAAGTGTGGTGATCTTTTTATTAGAATAAACAGAAAATATAAGAAAACTGTTTGATTATTAAATAATTCAAAAACTGTGGACTTTAGTTATTGAATGCTCTCACCGGTGTCATGATACTGTATATAACAATCCTAAGATATCTGTCTCGCGGTTGACATAACCCTCCATGAGCAGGACAATTATGTCTTCTCACGTCAAACAAACACATATGTCATGACCAAAAGACCATACGTGGGTGAGTAGTCTAAATGTAATGCCTCGAGATGACTTATACATGTGTAATATGATTATGACGTAATGAGGAAAGAATTCCAGTATGATGTAGATTCGGGTTCGGGTTGAACCAAGTAGGAAGAATGACATGTATGCAATATAATTGGCAATAATGAAGTGATGCTTATGTGTGCTAAAGCAAGTATAGTATGAATGGCATGAAGTAAGACCAAGTATATGGCATTACTAGACTTGTGAACATACATGCTTGATATGAGAAGCATAGTAGAGGTATTGAATGGTTGCTAGTTGATTTATCAACTTAAACATAGAACTGCATGTGTGGAATATGTAGCAAGTAGTTGCATATCAAGTAGACATGAGGTGGTATGCATTTGACTTGGATTTCACATGCATTTGAGTTCATCTTGGAGAGTATATATATATTATGATAACACAGAATGAAAACACATAACACACCATATTTCACCTAAGAATCTCTACACAAGCACCTCTCAAAACCCTTACTTGCTCTTGCATCTTTTCTTGGCTTTCATTTGGCAATTAAGATAGAAAGTTGAGGAAAGTGAATTCAGAACTTCTTGGTAAGAATCTCATAGCATATGATGTTTATAGGTTGGTAGTTCATCTATGCGAAGATATGCTTTGTAATCTTTATGTCTTGATTACATATGAGAGATGAAATTCAATGAAAGAAGTTGTAGAAGTTATAGAAATGTATTCATATGTTGTTAACAAACCCTTTTGAGCTCCTTTTATCAGTTTGATATCAAAAATTTGAATCATATTCAAAAGAGAATGCTCGTTTGTTTATTTGCATGGTGAGGCTAGAAATAGATACATTCAGTGGATTTAATTTGTAATGATTATGTGTGTTTTAAAGGATAATTTGTTGCATCTGTTACCTAATCAAATTATTGTGTGGATGTAGGTGGACTCGAAGAAATCGAGCTAATAAGGGTGAATAAAGATCAAAAAATGCATTGGAGATGATAAGGAATCAAAGTGGACCTCATATCAGATCAGCCCTACCATATCAGCCCCTACCCTATATACACAAAAATTGGACCTCATATCAGATCAATTCATCGTATTTTAGAGTTAGAATAATTTCCTCTCAATTGTAGAAGAAGAATTTGAAGATTTCAAGGCACAGGACGGAAGTGACGCTCCGGAATCATGCTACTCTTTAGTAACATTTTTCTTTTTGTTAATTATGCTTTTCATATGGATTTTGATTTGTTTTACATTGAACATGAGTGAAACTCCTTGTGATTCTTGGTTAAGGAAGATGATACATTAGAGTTTACGAATCTCGTGAGATTACATATTATTTGTTGATTTTCATTTATTATCAATTATTTTTCTTATTTTATTGATATGGTTGTGGTGTTTGATTATTAGATTGATCACCTAACTATTTTTCATGCAATCTAATGCTAAATTAGATATCAAATACGGAATCGTTTGATCTCTCTAATTTACGAAGCAACTAAGATAAATAAATTTTCGCTTGTGAGTTTGTTAAATTCTTAGCAAAAACACTTGACTAGATTAAACATAAACGCTTGGATTATGCTGTTTAGCTTCATCGATCTCACTAGTGCTTATTCTATCATTGATTTAAATCACAATCCCTTGTATTTTGATTGGTTGAATTGATAAGGGTTAAACTAGAATGATTGGGCTACTTAACTAAATATAAGGCGGGATAGGACTTTAATTATTGGATTAAATGTACAACGATGAATATTCATATGAAAATTGAATCGTATGTGAAGATCGATTATCGAGATAGTAAAACCCTATTGTAAAGTCAACCAAAAACCAAGAATAGCTCTTTTCTCATGATTTAATTCATCCTAGTTTAATTTTGCATATTAGTTTAATTCATAGTTCTCTTAGATTTGCATCATAGTAGTAATTCAATTGATTTCAAAACCCCGTTTTATTTTGTTTTGCATACGTTAACACAAAGATATACCCTTCCTCGTGAGATCGATCCCTACTCACGCTACTACATACTTATTGCTATTAACTTGAGAATGGTTAATTTGGGCGTACGCGATAAGCGCTACCATTGCCCGATCCAAACAACTATTTTTTATTCATGCAACGTCATACATACTAATAAAACATACAAACAAACATTTATCATACATTATATGCATAATAAAATAAACATGGATAATTACGATATTTTTCTAATTGATCCACATGAATCATAATGTGGATCCTAGGTATGTTTAGGTAATGCAAGTATGCAATGGAATCATATTACATTTTGACTTCCATTATACAAGTCTTGATTCTTTGTGCCCAGTCTTCAATCTTGATCTCCCACAAATTCTAATGATTATACATTTAAATCCTGCGAACAAGAGATACAAATCCGGGTTGGGTACATCAGAAAATAGAGGGAGCAGGCTCGCTTGCTTGATAACAAAAATCACAATTATAATGAAACAGTAAATAATTAAACATTCACCTAAACACATTGGTCGAGGCTCAAAATCATCCACCATGCAATCACATCATATGTGATGCCTGAAATCTGATTATCTTGATTAAATTGAGGTTAATGTGATACTGCGGGATAATTATGAATGAGAATCATTTTGTATTTAGACGCAGTTTCAAGATAAATCGAGTGTGGTAAAATAGTATGATTGAATCATTATTTTTGAAGGGATAAATGTTCGAGATGGATAATGTGATTTGGACTCGATTTTGGAGATAAACCGAGTATAGTTGGTTTATGTTATAATCATGAAATTGTCTTATGAATTGGTAATCTGATAAGTACAAGTAGATACACATTTATGTATTCAATGCTTGTCTGTGAGCATAATGATATGTGTATATGGGTTGTATATTGACTTTGACATTTCTCTTTTCAATTGGGCATTGCACGGAATTTATTTAAGAGTATAACTGCATAATGAATTGAGGATATGATTAATGCATTATAAAGTGTATACATATGCGAATTGAGTTGTGTTGGGAATTGGGTTTATAGAAGTCATGCCATAATTACAAAGCATGTAAAGAGAATTCCCTAATTATATAATTTATACACTAATGACGATGATAAATGCACTAATGACGAGATTATGATATGAGGTCCTACATTAGTGGTATCAGAGTAGTTGTTAGCTCTTTGGGTTGTTTAAGGGCCGAGAGGTGTTTTAAATAATTGAATAGCACATAATTTACGCATGATTGTGATTTTGTGTCAGTGTCACATGACATTTATACGCTTATGTGCATAATATAATATGAGGTAACGGAAATTGGTGTCATTGCTAACCATTATGCTTGCAGGATCTTATGAAATATGAGGAACGTGATATTGAGAAATAAGATGCCAATGAACATACGCACTGAAGGTGGTACTGTTTGAGGAGTGCAATAAGCAGGTGACTTATTTATCATTGATTTGACTGTTGTGGTAGTAATGATGTGTCGTTGGATGAACGACAAATGATATACTATGCTGATAGTAATTTGATGTTGTGTTTAGTAAAATAATAAATGATTTTTTATTGACGTTGTTTGAATGTTGTATATATATACAATGCTAAGAAATCTGATTTTGTATCTGTATCAGTGCTAGGAAAATCAGAAAATGAGAAATGAGATATTAGATATGTTGTATGAGGAAAAGAAAGGGTGGACAGTGCGGTGTTGTTGTTAGGATGTGATGATCGGGTATAGTTCCGTTGTGATTATGAGAATGCAAGTATATGTGACTTTATACACATGCAATGATATTGAATTGTTATCGTGATATATGAAAATAGAATATTTGATATTGTCGTTGTGCGTACATGTACATTGAGATCATTGGGATGCTACGGTTATATCGAATAGCAATAGATTAGAATATTTGTCGTTGTCTTATCGAGTGATGAATCAGGATATTTGCGGCTGTCACATCGTAGCGCAGGTCGCTATTATTGAGCCACTGATATAATGTAGTAGGGATTATGGAGATCGCGAGATGTTATGTTGATCTGAGTATTGAGATTATAGTGATGCTATGGTTATATCAATTAGCAATGGACCAGAATATTTGTCACTGTCTTATCGAGCGATGGATCATGATATTTGTCGTTGTCATATCGTAGCTTGGGTCGCTGGTATGTCGAAGCAAGGGATATTTATTGAGCCACTGATAATTCGAAGCGAGAGATATTATTGAATCCCTGATATAATGTAGTAGGGATTGTAGAAATTCTGAGAGGTTGTACCGATTTTGTGTATGGATTATGCCGATGTATCAGTAGCGATGAGTATTGTGTACCGCCGTTGGGTGATGAGTATTTTGTGTACCATCGTTGTTCTATGAGTATTGTATATCGCCGTGGGGTGATGTATATTTTGTACCGCCGTAGTACGATGAGTAATGATATATTACTATTGTGTTAGCAATGAATATTAATGTGCCGCTATTATGCTAGCAATGGATATTGTTGTACCACTATTGTGTTAGCGATGGATATTGATTCTATGTTGATTTCAGATACCAGTATACGTTGTGTTATACACACCCATATTATTGTTCCTAGGGTACATTATGTAGGGCCAAGAGGATATTTGAATGGTCCGGGAGGACGAGGTATCGAGGTAAACCATTTCATTTGGTTTAATATGTTGGTATATGTCAAATTTAGTTATCTTCATTGATTTATATTGATTTATGATAATCAATTATCCATGTAGAAGAGTTGAGAATGAAATTGAAATGAAACATAGTATCGATATGTTCATTTAGTATTGTGGCGGCAACAAGATAACAGTGTGGTAATGATAATCATTTTGAATGAAAGAATGATTGTTTTGTATATATGTGAGATTTATGATTTATTAATCATATTATGTTAAGTTGAATGTAGTAATGCGTGAATGAGATTAATGAATATGCCACGGGATGACATGGAACGCCACCGGAATGGCATGGGATAACTATGAATGTCATGAGTGGACATATGATCATTGTGAACGTCCCATATTGACATGGAACTATCGTGAATGTCACAAATTGGTTTGAGGTTATGATATTATCTCTGGTGTATAATGACAGTAATGATAAATAATCATGTGATGATTAATGACGAGTTAGACACAATGTGACGAACAATATAATAATGTCATTATGAGAATACATGTAGTATGTGAAAATTCACAATTAGATGACTTATTATGTTGCGAAGTTGAGGTGGTAACTGATATGCATATAAATGATGATATGTGCATGTAATAATTACTAATAGATGTTCTAGTAATTACTTGGCATCAGATATTGGTTAGATGATGATATACATTGAGGCTGATATCTAAGAATTCATAAATACTTATTACACTATGATGTGTTATCCATTTATGAAATAGTACTATAACATTGAATACTGTTGAATTAAGGATTCAAATGAGTTACGTTGTAATATGAAATTGATTTCATATTGAATGTAATCACATAGGTATGTGATAATATGTTGTAACATGATAAGTACAAAAATGTGCGAACTCCTGACACATGGATATACATATCCTTGACATTATGAATATCAATAGTACGTAAATAACAAGGTGCGTGATTATGATATGTGTACATGATAGAGAATTCTCTAAGAAAAAGTTTAAAACAAAAGAAAAACTAAGACGGTGTGTACGTATGCTTATGATGAATAAGAATCCAAATGTGATGTAATATAATTGGTAGTGCGTCGACACTAATCCACAATTATAGATAATAATGGATTGCTGGTAATGAGTAATGATATTGATCGAATGAAAAAGTTGCCGATGTAAATTAGACAATATGTAAGATCGTTATGAGTTTGTTATACTAATGATGTGTTGAGGGCATGTGATAATTGAAATGTGGCATCGTGTAAGATGCAATGTCTACTGGTATGTAAGAACATGCATATGTGGTAAAAAGAGTTGAATGGTCTTATAAGAGTTGTCTAATATTGAAAATCCAGTAAACAGTGAAACGTCGTGTTGTTTGCATGATAGGTTAAAAATGATGACTTAGAGGAGCAATATGGCTGTGAAATTTAACATGTTGAGGTATATGAGTGAAGGTAACAAAGGTTTGACTGTTTATATCACAAAATTCATTATGGCCTAGATCTAACTGAGATACATGATTATGTGTTTAATGTGACCAAGGGGGTTAACGATGTCTATGGACATGTATATGTGATTTGAGAGTATAAGTATTCTTGCAAGAACTCTATATAATATCGAAATCCAATGAATATTAAGTGTCGTCATGTTATAATTTGGAATTTATAATTGATATGAAAGTATGAATACTACCTTATGAGATGGTAATGTTAAAATAGAGTATAAATTTGATTGTTGTACATTTTGAAAACTCCGAGGGTCAAATGTTTCATATGTGGAATGTCCTGTTCAGACTGGTTTGGACAGATCGTATGATTGTCCAGTAAGATGTCTTTGATGGTATATCAAGTTTATCTTTGACACCTCGGATAGGTGTGTGTGTGTGTTTGAGTTTGGAGGGCAAAACTAGTAGTAGAGGAGAATTGTGATGCCTGAAATCTAATTATCTTGATTAAATTGAAGTTAATATGATAAGTAAGGAATAATTATGAATGAGCATCATTTTGCATTTAGGCGAAGTTTCGAGATAAATGGAGTGTGGTAAAATATTATGATTGAATCATAATTTTTGAAGGGATAAATGTTCGAGATGGATTATGTGATTTGGACTCGGTTATGGAGATAAACCGAGTACATTTTGTTTATGTGATAATCATGAAATTGTCTTACGAATTGTGAAATTTATTATTAAGATAATTATGAGTTTGAAATTGTGTGGTTATAATTGAAATTGAACAATAATTATGAGATTGGAGGTGAATAATTACTAGGTAAAATTTGTATATGGATTAAAGTTAGGGGACTAAATTGCTAAAAGATGATAATAAATAGTATCTACACACACAACACATACTAAAACCCTTACTCTCCTCCCCTTTTTCAATCGGTTCCCTCCCCCTTTTTTCCTCAAGAAGTTGTGATTCTTTCATGTCGCACAAGGTTAGTGCTAGCATGAAGATTGTTGTTTTGTTGAGCTAATCACTTGGTTAATATTATGTTAATTTTAATGATGTATCTTTGTTGGGTAGAGTTTGAAGGGTTGAGTTTTGTGGATAGAATGAAGGAATATGATGTTTATTATGTGTTGTGGTTGAGGTATTGAAAGAAAATGGTAAGGGGTGTGTGTGTAGAATGGCTGACATGCGGGAAAAATGGCGATTTCTCACTTTTACAGAACCCCGCGATCGATTGGGAGGGATCCCACGATCGATCGTGCGACGTTAAAGCCATTTTTGGGTGATGAACAATGCCCGCGATCGATCGAGGAGGGTCGAGCTTTGAAATTTTAATTGTTGAGGCTCGCTATCGATCACGAGCTGCAAAGTTTGGAGAATGAATGTTTTGTTGGGATTTTGGAATGTAGTATTTTCTGATTGATTCACATGATAATTATTATATTCTGGTGGAAATCATTAGAAATGAAATAAGGTCATATATGATGAACCTTAAAAAAGTATATACTACTTGCTTGAGTTAATGGATAACTCGAAACGAGATTGATTCTAAGGGTAGAATCGTATTGAATTTATGTGATTGATTTTATTTGGAGGCATGACAAATCTGTGTGATAGATGATGAAGATTGTTGAGGATTATTGATGAGATTTGGTATTGACTTGATATTCGATTTAGATATTTTACAAGCCTCTGGATGTCGAGAGTGTTTTGATCATGTCGACTTTAAGGTACGTGTGGCGTACGAGTATAGACAAATATGTTATTGTTACGCTTAACGAATAATATATCCTAACTGTGTTTGAATTAATACGTAAAGACGTACAATCATTTGAAATGGTATTTGTTGATATAATTGTTGAATAAGATGTAAACGAATGTTTGAGATCATCAATGAATGGTGTTATCAATGATTGTTAAGCCGCTATTGAGCATGCAGGATTATGGTGCCGCCGCTGTTGAACATGCGATGGGTTATATTGCACTAGCACTATTGAGCGAACGATGTGATGTGATGAGATATGACGACTAAATTGATTACTGAAATGTATTTGATTTCAGTATATCATTGTAGTACTTGCTGAGTTGTTATCGATATTAGAACTGAAGGTTCATGCATATGAGTACAGTAAATCATTGTTATGATGATTTAATTGATTTTGGAGTTTATGATTTTGGATATTGTGAGAACATGAACATAATGGGAGATCTCATACGATTATGGTATATTCAGGGAGTATATCCTTAATTTAAAGTATTATATTCCGTATATTATGAATTGTGTAGTTGCTGATATTGTGATTAAGTTTTGGTGTGCTCACCCCGTGTGGGGGCTGTTTCTGTTGATATAGAGAACACAAGTGACATTGGTAGTGGAAATGAGTTTGAGAATGATGTGCTCATAGGAATGATGTACCAGTATTGGTATTGGTAATGTGATAAGTACAAGTAGGGATGGGAATCGGGACGGGTTTCGGGGAATCGGGATATTCGGGTTCGGGTAATCGAGTATCGGGAATACTAAAAGCATACCCGAACCCGAACCCGAATATGTCGGGTACCCGAAATTCGGGTACCCGAACCTTGATTTGTTTTTTTTTTAGTTTTTTAAAAGAAATGCTACACATATTTAAACCTAAAAAAAATATAATTTTTTTTTTAAAGGGAAATCGGGTTCGGGTACCCGAACCCGAACAATTTTTCTACCAAACCCCTACCCGAATCCCATCCCGAACCCGCCACTACCCGATCGGGGAATACCCGATTATCCCGAAAAACCCGATTATCCCGACCCGATCGGGAAATACCCGATCGGGTCGGGTCGGGACCCGAATTCCCGAACCCATTTCCCAACCCTAAGTACAAGTAGATATACATTTATGTATTCAATGCTCTTTTGTGAGCATAATGATATGTATATATGGGTTGTATAAATATCTTTGGCATTCCTCTTTTCAATTTGGCATTGCACGTAATTTATTTAAGAGTATAATTGCATAATGAATTGAGGATATGATTAGTGCATTATAAATTGTATACATATGTGACTTGAGTTGTGCCGGGAATTGGGTTTACGGTAAATTATGTCAAAAATTTTATAGAAGTAATGCCATAATTACGAAACATGTAAAGATAATTCCCTAACGATATAATGTATACACTAACGTTGATGATAAATACACTAATGACGAGATTAGGATATGATGTCCTGAATCATATGAAATTAAACATTAAACTAAAAAATTACATCATACGTAATTGTACTAACACACCACATTAATTAAATCAAAATAATCAATTTATTCTATCGTTTTCCCACTAATCGTATCATTAACGAAAATAAAAATAACAAACTAAAAAAAAATTATTTAATTTCAAATTAATTAATCTTCAATTAATTGATAAAATCGCTATTTTACTTTTTAACCATCATGTTAATCAAAAATAAAATTAATAACCAAATGAAATATTTTCATTTAATTTTTAATTAATTAAATTTTTAATTAATTGGCAAAATCAATATTTTACGTTACAATCATAATATTAGTTGAAAATAAAATTAACAAATTAAATCAAAATTTTTCACTTAATTTCCAATTAATTAAATTTTCAATTAGTTGATAAAATTTCTGTTTTACCTTTAATAAATTAAAAATGCTATTTTTAATAAATTAAGTATTATGACTTATCACGAAAAAACATCTAAAATCGTCCAAAATATTTATGGACTCCAAACCAATTTGGATCCAAAATTAAAAATTGAATTTTCCACAAATTTTAGCCCATCCAAAAAATGTTCGAAAGTTGGTTGGCCTAAATTAATTTTTTTAAAAATTTTATTGGGCATTTCCTGTTTGGGGCGAGCATGAATTTTTTTTTTATTTAAGATTTTAGACCGAATTGAAAACAAGGCCCAAACTCTTTTTAAATTTTGAATTGGGCTAGGGTTTCACGTCGCACACTGTACAACATCTTCAAGATGATGAACAATATCATCCTCAACGGATAGACTGGTCGTGTTCGAGTCATCAAGCAATTTCGGTATGGCGTCTGACACACTGCTCCGTGTTCGAGTCAGCCTTGTCGTGAATCTCCCAACTCGGCGCAAGACCACTGATTTCGCGATGAGATCCAGCTAGTCACACAACCCTTCGCTGGAAGAGACATGGCGAAGAACTATTCTCCGTCAGTGCACCGTCACACAGTGGTTGCCGTGAATCGCCGGACGTCGGCCCTCCACGGAGACGATCTGACGTCGGAACATTTTCAGCCAGTCGGTTTTTCGATCTCGATTAAAACTCTTTAATCAATTTCTATATTTTTCCGGATTCTAAAATTTCTGAAACCTCAAACATGATTAGTATTATATGGAAACGATTTAATAAAATTAATTGCCAAATATATGAATTAAAACACAACATGACTCTGATACCACTGTTGGGTTCGCCCTCGATGGGATTCAAACGCAGCGGAAATATTTAAAGATCTAAATCCGGGAACGATCGATCGCGTCAGTTTAATATATAACATGCAATTATCAAATATAGGTGCATGAAAAGAGATTACCGATAAACATCGGAATTAATATATATGTTGTATTCTATCGAGTCCAATCAACCTGACGACATCTACAAGCCCAACACAAGTGCTAATTTGATGTCGGCCTTTCTATCAGAGAGTATTGATTGTCTATTTATTGGTTCTTTAATATAGAGACATAAGCGATATATTTATAGTGGTGAATGAAACCCGAATGGGTTTGGGTGCATAAAACTCAACATGTCAACTGTTGGTTTGCAGGGCACATATACTAATAGTTTCATCAAATGGTATTTTTCCCGAAAAAAATTATATATTGGATATTATGTATATAGACTGGTAGACTATAAGTATGGGGGCTAGACTGGACTGCCCATTAAGTTTCGGCTGAATATGATAACAATCTATGTTTATCGCCTATTTGTTTTGTAGGATTATATAAGGAAGAAATTTGTTGACAAATAATCCGAACTCACAAGAAAAACATAATTTGGATTTTAGTTTTGGTGTTTTACGTTTTTCTTATTGGTCTATAAATGCGCCATCCAATACCATTAGGTTATTCATGTCAATTAATTACATCCTCCAAGAACATGATTTGGTTTTAAAAAAAAAAACTCTTACAGAATATTCAAAGGGCAAAGATAAAAAATTTGGAACATTGTTCAAAGCAGGGAACTTGAATCATTTTTGTGACTTCCAAATAGATCAAGAAAAGGAAATACAAGTCAACGTTATCATTCCAATAGCCTCTTTTTGACTTTCTCATGCCGCGACTCTTCTTCCGTTGAGAGAAACTGTCTTATTTCAAAAACGGAAACTTTGTTATTGCCCTTAAAGGCGCTGCCCTCAGGAGCAACATCCATCATCTAAATTGAATCTTTTTTTTTCCTTTAAAAAAAAAGATTCCAAATGAATGGTGATGATGCCCCGAAGGACACTACCCTTCATCAAACAAACCTTCAAAGACATAGCAAATATGGGTACAAATCTTCTGTTGCATCGCCTGTAACAATTCCTGTTACACCTCATCCACTATTATGTTTACAAATTGTCACCTCTTACTCCAATTCAACAAAATATCCGCTAACCCAAATATAATAAATTGCCTATTTTATATTAATAAAATAGAAATTTAACAATTTAATTATAAATAAGTTTATAAATTAGAAATGATAAAAATAATGGTTAAATAAGACGTGACAATAAAATTCCAATTAATATTATTGAAATAGTTTAAAGCTCTATAATTATTAAACTACATATACGATTAGAACTTGGCTTTTGTTTATTATATGTGATTTTTATATTTTTAGCATCAATAACACTTTAATTTTTATATTATAAACAATAAAGTAGGTATTTAATGATTTTAATGTGAATAAGTTTAGTAAGAAATGATTCAAAATATTGCATCGAAATGATAATCAAAGTCAAAATACGAAAATATGAAAGATAAGTAAAGAATTTAAATACAATACATCTAGCTATCAAATTTGTTTTTCCCAATAAAAAGATATAATATTATTACTATAAAAAAAATTATCCTTCATTGGTGAAAGTATCCTTTACATATCATTGGTAGACTTTGGTTTATTCAGCATTCATACCGAATTGTCAAAATATTTGTTGTTGCATGGTGTATGTTAAATGACATGAATATATAACTTTTGAAATTTAGTAATTAAAACACAAACACATTTATATATGTATTACATAATGTAATTGCGTAAATGTTGTATATGCTCTAGTTAGAAGAATAAATTTGAGAATTATATTTACAGAAACAAAGAGCGAAAGGACAATTCACTGCACACTCGATAGATATATTAGTAACAACACGAACAAGTTATGTTAACATTAAAATTCAGAATAATAGGGATCTCAGAACCCAAATAGGCTTGATATTGAAAAATAAGTAGACTAGTAATATGTTTTTTTTTGCAATTATTTCAGGTAACTCATATATGTATATGTGTTATCTGTTAAATTTCAAAAAAATTATTGATATGTTATTTAACATACACCATGAAATAACACAAATTTGGACAATTCGATAAGAATGTCGCATTAACCAAAGGCGAGCAAAATGACGAAAACAGTATGATAAAGATTATAATTCTTTCAACTTAAATGATTTTTTTATAGTAATCATCGTATCTCTTTACTGAAAAATATATAAATGATGGCAAGATTTATTGTATTTAATTTATTTATAATTCTTTCATATTTTCTATTGACTTTAATTATCATTTCGACTTTATTTCTTGCTAAACTTAATCATATTAAAATAATTAGATACTTACTTTATTATTTAAATAAAGAAAAGTATCATTGATGCTAGAAATATATGAATTATATATATAATAAATAAAGGCTAAGCTTGAACCATATATTTATTTCAATAATTAAGGAGCTTTAAACACTTCCAATCAAATTAATTAGAAATTTTATATCACCTCTTATTTAGTCATTATTTTTCACTTCTAATTATTAAACTCGTTTACATTTAAATTGTTAAATCCCTATTTTATTAATATAAAATAGAATAATTTATTATATTATAGTTAATGGGTGGGATAATTTTTTTTTATTTTGTTGAAATTAGTGGTGACAATTTGTAAACATGGCAATTGTCAATAGGAATAGTTACAGGAGATGTAACAGAAGATTTGAAGCCAGCAAATTTAACTGCAATTCATCTTGCAATATTTAACTACGCTTTAACCCTTCTTCATGAAGTAAAAAATAAACGATACTTGATTCTTAATTGCTAACTTCGTCTGTAAAAGATTGGATTCTCAGATGGAGCAAATGCTGAATTTCCACAACAGTAAACTATTGGCTTTTCCTCAGATCATAGTTTGAGTTTTCCCGATGCCAAAGTTCATAAAGCTTGAGCGGGAGTTTGGCGTACTACTGGTACATATGCAATACAACTATGACATGGCTAAATGTGGATTTGTCAAAGAAAGGTGTTGCAATATTGTCAAGCGCAGAACCAAGAGTTTAATTTAGGGGTATGAAATTTTTAATAAATATTAGGGAATAAAGCATAAAGTTCATTCTATAAAAACATTTAAAAATTTGGGATTGCTGTAAGCCTTGAAATAATGTTGATTTAATATGATTGGAATAATGTAAATTAAATTGTATAACCAAATATGCTATGATATAAGTTATTAACCATGAAGTTATATATGCATGTATTCAAAAGCAAGATATTCTGTTTGAATTGAACATTTTCATTAAAAAACGCACTTTAATTATGTGATTTATTTTACAAATTGAAGTGTAATAACAAAATAAAGACAATCACGATGTTAAAAGTTTCACAGTGTTTGAATAAATGTTACTACTGCTAAAAAGCTATTTATCTTATTCAATTTTGCAATATGCAGTGTAACCTTTAATATTAAGTTGTCCTATTGTCACATAATTTTTTTAGGACTTTGATAAATTGATACAAGATAGGTTACCGGTTACGAAGAACATGTATGTAACAAATATTTATGAAGAAATTTTGTAGCCAAAAGTACAAAATATTTCAGTTTCATTATTATAAATAATAATTTCTACATTATACAGTTTTACACGGCACCAATCTGAACAAATAGTCTAATCATATATAAGACCAGTTGTGTATGGAATGCCCGTGCGGGGGATCCAAGATTCACCTTTTAGAAGCTCCAGGATGCTGAACTGTTTTAGGGCTCCTGCATCCTGTTCCAAAGCTTTGTAACCTGTCCAGTTCACTCTGTGGCTTGTATCAGATCCAGGACCCCTGTTCTTATACTCCACGTAGGTGAGCTGATCAGTTGGATTACCGGGCCATTTCTCCCATCCAGCTGGGTTGATGATGGCACCTAGGTATGATTCCATGACAATCACCGTGGAGTAGTTGAACCAAGGTCGGCCAAGATATGCCACGAACTCTGGAATTTGTGGCTCAAGCCCTGGAGCCACCGTGAAGGATGAATTCTGGAAGACAAAGGCACTATGGGTGGATATGGCATTTTTCCCTTGGGCAGTGAAATATATCAGATTTGGTGCCCGGGCAAAAACATTGCAGCTCTGAAATACAGCTGTAGCATCTCCAAATATGAAATCTATGGTGCCATAGATATCACATTCTTTGAAGAGTTGTTTACCCGATTTAGCATATAATGTATCTTGGTATCCTAAAAATGTACATTTGTAAAATGCACATTTTTCGGCCTGACTGACGACGGCAACAGCCTGGGATCCTGGTCCGGCAGAGTTCTCAAAAGTTATGAACTTTGCTACAAAACCATCGCCGAAAATAGCTGATAAAACAAAAGAAATATATGTTATAAAACTTATATATCATGGTAATTCAAGTGGAGAAAAGAATTTTAAGAAAACTTTGAAACTATACTCACTAACTGTGCCGCTGGAAAAAGTTCGAAACTCTGGAGCATGGCGATTCATTGTGATGTTGGTCACCCCAGCTCCATCACCGACAAACACAATGTTGGTTAGGTTCGCAGGTATGACTACGTTTTCTACATAAACTCCTGCCTCAATGTGTACATAGAACATTTCGGCACTGTGTGTAGGAGCCGCATCCAGCGCTTTCATGATTGTCGTGAAAGCCCCTGGACGAGTTTTTGAAACTGTTATGTTGTACTGTACCTCAGGCGTGGTGGAGGTTTGGCGACGAGAAGATGACTGTTTCTTTGAAAAATAAATTGAGACACCACCCATCACTCCCATCACAACAAGGAATGCAATAACGAATGCCTTAGAACTTCTCGACATGATTATATTTTTGAATTGGAGAGAATGAAAAATGAGTTAGAGATAAAGAGCGATATAGAACAGAACAAAAGAAGAGGAAGAGTAGTTGTGCGAAAACATGATATGACATTGTGGCTTTTATAGACTTAAAAACTGTACATTAAGAAGTCATTTCTTATGTAAATGGTGTATGAAATATTTACATAGCTAAGCTTGAATACAAGAAATAATTGCATGCATGCAATAAAATATTTAGTTGAAAAGGTTACAATGTTTAATAACTTATATTCAATGATATATATATATATTCCTGACCAACATGATAATTCAATTCACTTTAAAGTAAAAATGATACAAGCTTATAACATATAATAACGATTTAGGACAATTGAAAGTCATACAATTAATGATTTTCAAGTAAAAATGTTTATTAACTTCAAATAATAAAAACATTACAACTCATATCTGACTCGAGAACTAATAAAATTCATATGTGCATCTGCTGTGATTCGCTCTACCATTGAACTTTTTAGTATGCTCTTTAAAAGTTGTGTCCTAGTCTTTCGCCAAGTTTGGCATCTGTATTCTTTGCTAGTTTTCATTTGGTTTATTGTGCTTGTGGGCTTCGGATGGCCCTTTATTATCTTTGTTGTTAATTAATATAATTCAAGTTTCAGTTAAAAAAAAAAAAAAAAAAAAGAGTGTACACTATGTATACGTCTAGATCCACATACATACACGTGATGTATGTAAATATAATTATCATGGCATCAAGTAATTTGTCTCATAATTATGTTAAAAAAAATGTCTCATAATTCCTTCTTGAAGTTGTACTTTTTACAGAAATTACTATTTTTTTAAGTTAGAGAATAAGATGTAGTTTTTCTGTATTTTTATAATTATCAATTATCAATATAAATGGTTTATATTTAGCCTACGAAATAAATGAATAATTACCTAATCAAAATAAATACTCAAAAACTGAAAATTAAATCAACTACTTTGAAGATGCGAAGGACTTTCACTCGATCAAGACGTCGGGTCACTTGTGTTATTGTCAATGATTCGTTTGTGAAAACAATTGCTATCCAATTAATTCTTAAGATGACGGGTTCCCGTAAAATATTCAATACACTTTCCCAAGCTATATTGAAACTAATATCAAATTGAAACAAGTAACTTTCGTTCACATAATCACCAAATCGATATTGCATATATCTCTATGAAAACCTCTAACTTTAAATCTTTCAATCCAAAGTTATCACATATGTGATTTAATATATCGATCTAAATCTTGAACATACAACATGATTTACTCAAGCGTATTATTTTCTATCAATAGAATAAATGACAACATATCACCTTAATATTAAAAATAAATTTTTTTTTTTGTCTTTTGTCGGCCTTATTCTTCTCTTCTTGACTAGATATCGGTACTCTTTAATTGTAATCCCAAGTCCTCCTTATATGGAAACTCCTACTCTTATGTATAATGGTTGGTTCTCTACGTAATCTTGGCTTTATGGGAGAAGGCATTATGTCTACTTCAATCCCATTTCAAAGTTATTATATATAGTAACGATTTTTGTGTAGCAAAACACTAAAAGTATACGTGAGCTATTATATATAGTAGTAATAACCAAAGTGTCATATGGAGTTGCTGGTTGGTATGTTTTGGGATTAGGTTGCAAGGCTAAGTGTTATTAACCCAAGAGGTTACTTTAACCCTATAAGATTTTCCTAATTGGTCATTTCTACAATGACATCTTTATTCAGAATCATTGGAGTAACTCAGGTATCTTAATTAATCATTTTCTAATACATTTGATTCCAACTTTAAACCAATTAGCAATGAATGAAGTAGTTTATATAATAATCATAATCCACTATATATATATATATATATATATATATATATATATATATATATAACTATATGTATTATAATAATCATTTAAAATATATATGTATAATAATAATAATAGTATATAAATAATAACATTAATAATATATATAATATATAATATATATAATAATCATAATATCATATCAGATCATATATATATATATAATAATTATAATAATAATAATATATAAATAATAACGTTAATTATATATATACATATATAATAATTATATTTATTATGAAATAATAATAATAATATGTATATATAATATATATGTATATCTGTATTAATAATAGTATATATAATATATAAGATAATATATATATATAATAACAATAGTAATAAATAATATAAATAAAACAATACAAATACAATATATTTTAAATAAATTTGTAGGAATAAGTTGTAATTTTTTGCGGGAATTTCAAATTTTGAAATATAAAAAAGATGGGAATGGGTATATATGTCTTTTTATTGTAAAGTGTTATTAGAATGTGATAAATATGGTGGGATAATTTTTTTTTATACAACAAAAAAAACATGGGATAAAAAAATAGTCAAAAGATTATTAATCCTATCATGTAATCCAAACGGTACATTAAAGTACTAAATACTATTGACCTGGGGTTATATTATTATGATCGCCATATATATATGACTATTTCAATTATATTGTTCTTTTATTAACATTTTTTTTGAAACAGAAATTATATTAACCTTCTCAACATTTGAGTCTTTACTTAATATTTGTCCCGTAAAAGTAATTAACTAATGTGAAATATGTAAACTACTTCGATAAATATTCAGGTAACAAGTCAAGAATTATATTTGCAATATATGTGTAAGACAATGGTTTAACACTTTCAACAAACACTAATATCAGTAGGATTAAATAATCATTAAATATTAAATTGAAAAACTTGAATTTTGTTGGATGGAAATCTATCTATTCTATGGGATCCTTTTTATAATTTATCCAATCGGTATATTTTCTTTGGTTGAATTTGTAATATTTAAAAATTAATTAATTAAATTAATATTTTCGAAAGTTCAAAATTATTTAAATATAAATCTTAGACAACAAAAAAACAAATATTACAAATTAAATAATATCATCAAAAAGCATGGTACAACTTATTTTTTGCTATTTAAAAAAAAATTAAATGCGGTATATTGTAAGCCTAACACAAAAGGATGGTACAAAAAATACCCCATAAATAGCATAATTATAATGACGTAAAAATTAATAAATTGATATGGAAAGTCATCTTACTATATATTTATACACACTATTCTAAGTAAATAGAGGTAATAGTAACTAATTATATATAATGCTATATTAAGGAAAAGGGGTGTAATTGTAGGGAACAAAAAAAATCTAAAGCAGTTCTTGAAATTCAACTTGCTATTATTTTCCAAAAAAACTTATTATTAACTTATAATAGTACAATTATCAATACAAACATCCATTCAAATATAATTTAATAAAATGTATAAGATTAAATTTATATCGTTGGACCTTCAAAATAATTATTTTTTTATATATAGGAGTTAATTACTGTATTTGTTTCTATTGTTTACAGCCAATACTTTATCTCTTATATTAGTGATGTACCAAAAATGCCCTTAACGTATTAATTTTAGACTTATTTGGTTTCCAATAAAGATTTCCCTTTAGAAACTAAAGGAAAATTGATCAAAAAAGGATTTAATTCTTAAAAAAAAGTAACATTTTGTTAGGAGAATTGACCAATTTGAGGGAAAATTAGGCATTTGCAACGCCTAATTTATATTTTTCTGTCAATTCTTAATGTTGAATTAAGATACAATAATAATAATAATTAGTTCTTTAATCTCAATGAATTATAGTAGCTACATGAACAAAAGAAATAATCAAGTCTGGTTCGTGCAAATGACTTAGTCTTCTCCAAATGCTTCTTTCGGTTAACAAATCTTCGTTAATCCATTTGAACTCTAAATCTTTATATATAACTTTGAATCATGTCTTTTTCGGTCGTCCCCCTTACTCTCGTGAAAGGGTTTGAATCCATGAACTCCACTCGGCGCACAGGTGTATTGTTGGGCATACGTCGTACATGATCAAACCAGCGTAAACATATTTCTTGCATCTTCTCTTCTATACAAGCCACACCTAGTTGAGCTTTAATGTTTTTTTCCTTACTTATCCCTTTTGCTCTCACTATACATCCAACAGATTATATATATTTATGCTAAACTCATGGATACCTCTTGACCATTGTGTGTAATAACAATGGGATCCTGAGGTGCCTGACCACTAAATTTACACTCTAGGTATTCTATTTTAGACATAGTTAATCTAAAACTCTTTGATTACAATATCTCTCTCCGTAACTCCAATTTAAATTCTTATAAGTTTCTTTGTGGTTTGTTAAATTAGATTCCACGACTTCTAAATTTCAGAAAATAACTAAAGGGAGTTTGGGCATGTGAAAGAATTAGACGAACATCAAACAATAAGAAAATACGTAACTCTTGAAATTCAACTTTCTGTTGTTTTCCAAAGCTACATATTATTAACTTATATTATAGTACAATATTATAATATCTAAAAGCTTTAACATATTTCAATTGTAATCATTATCAATACAAACATCAACTTCATATATAGTTTAATAAAATGTACAACATAAAAACTTATATTGTTTGACCTTCATAATAAAAAATCTTATTACCCTCGATGTGTTATCTACAAATGTATGAGTTAATTACTTATCTGTCCCTATTGTTTGTAGACAATACCATTTTAATCTCTTATATTTGTGATGTACCAAAAATTCCCACAACTTATTAATTTTAGATTTATTTGATTTCCAATATTGATTTCTCTTTAGAAACAAATGAAAAATTGATCAAAAAAGGATTTGATTCTTCAAAAAAAAAAAAGTTACATTTTGTTAAGAGAATTGACCAAATTGACTTGCAATGCACCTTCATTTTTCTGTCAATTCTAAATGTTGAATTAAGATACAACAATAAAAATAATAACTAAGTCTTTAATTACAATGAATTGGAGTAGGCTACCTAACCAAATAAGTGATCAAGTCGCGTTCATGCAAATGAAACATATCTTTGTTAATTCCTTTGAACTCTAAATCTTGTATATAACTTTGAGCCATGTATTTTTCGGTCGTCCTCTTACTCTCGTGAAAGAGTCTGAAATCTATGAACTCTATTCGACGCACAAGTGTATTGTTGGGCATACGTCGTACATGATCAAACCAGCGTAAACGGTTTTCTTGCATCTTCTTTTTTATAACAAGCCACACCTAGTTGAGCTTAAATGTTTTCGTCCTTATTTTATCCATTTTGCTCTTATTACACATCCAACGTATCACATATCTCTGGTACACTCATCTTTTGGACATGATTCATCTCGAATGCGCAACATTCTGTCTCATACAACGTTGCTAGTCTGATATCAGTTTTATAAAACTTTCCATTCAATCTCAACGGGATGCTACGATTTCGTAAACTCCATTGTCATTTCTCTATTTCAACAATCCTGTCTGTATTCTATGGTAGACATTGTTTTCAATTTCTCAATCATGTTGGATAACAGATGATCGCTATTATTTTAAACAGTTATTTTCCAGAGTAACGCGATTAAATATCCCAAGTGCACGGTGTCAAGTTTTAGTATAATGATTTAAAAGTAGGGATGTCGTACCCACATGGATTAACATATAAGTACCAAATAAAATTAGAAAATTATATTTAGCCTACGAAATAAATGAATAATTACCTAATCAAAATAAATACTCAAAAACTGAAAATTAAATCAACTACTTTGAAGATGCGAAGGACTTTCACTCGATCAAGACGTCGGGTCACTTGTGTTATTGTCAATGATTCGTTTGTGAAAACAATTGTTATCCAATTAATTCTTAAGATGACGGGTTCCCGTAAAATATTCAATACACTTTCCCAAGCTATATTGAAACTAATATCAAATTGAAACAAGTAACTTTCGTTCACTTAATCACCAAATCGATATTGCATATATCTCTATGAAAACCTCTAACTTTAAATCTTTCAATCCAAAGTTATCACATATGTGATTTAATATATCGATCTAAATCTTGAACATACAACATGATTTACGCAAGCGTATTATTTTCTATCAATAGAATAAATGGCAACATATCACCTTAATATTAAAAATAAAAATTTTTTTTTTGTCTTTTGTCGGCCTTATTCTTCTCTTCTTGACTAGATATCGGTACTCTTTAATTGTAATCCCAAGTCCTCCTTATATGGAAACTCCTGCTCTTATGTATAATGGCTGGTTCTCTACGTAATCTTGGCTTTATGGGAGAAGGCATTCTGTCTACTTCAATCCCATTTCAAAGTTATTATATATAGTAACGATTTTTGTGTAGCAAAGCACTGAAAGTATACGTGATCTATTATATATAGTAGTAATAACCAAAGTGTCATAGGGAGTTGCTGGTTGGTGTGTTTTGGGATAGGGTTGCAAGGCTAAGTGTTATTAACCCAAGAGGTTACTTTAACCCTATAAGATTTTCCTAATTGGTAATTTCTACAATGACATATCTTTATTCAGAATCAGTGGAGTAACTCAGGTATCTTAATTAATCATTTTCTAATACATTTGATTCAACTTTAAACTAATTAGCAATGAATGAAGTAGTTTATATTAAAGAGCTAAAATAATTTATAGTTTCCTAATGTGTGATAACTCTTAACAGGTCATTTCTACAATGAGATTTCTCTATTTGAATCAGTGAATGAAAATTCAAATTAGCTATACTTATAAAAGTGTGTGTTTACAGGCATTGATGGTGATAGCAAGATCATATAAAAGTGTGTGTTTACAATGACATTTACTGACATAGTTTTGAACGTTTGATTGGTCATTTTTCTAAGCCATGTTGTTGTATCTTCACTTTAACGTCGTCTACGAAATATATATATTATATGTCTACACACACAATGTTAAAAAAAATATGCAACTATGCTTTATAATGTTTCTATTCAAACATAATTAATATTTATAGGATTGATGGTATTTAATTATAAAATATCTCAAGGAATATCTGCTCCGCATAATAATGCAAGAGGCTCTGGTGATGTCATATGACATCATTTGGTGAAACTTTTTCAAAAACCCAAAAAATGGCATATCTCACACTTTTATTGAAATCTTTTTGTATTGTTACTAATGTTTATAGGTCATCCCAATGTTTCTGAATATTGGTTTCATCTACTTCTACCTCTTAACTATTGGACTCTCGCTTTTGTTGAACATCGTTAAAGAAAATTTTATAACATACACCATCACGTTTGTTCATCTCCACTATTTTTCACCTTTGTTTTATCTCCACTATTTTAAACTTCAAATTTGGAACAAGATTTCTTTTGGGTTATGATGAAAACGCGTGTGCGTAGGCGCTAGTATATGTTTACACACACATTGATGGTAACCCTCGATGTGGATTATCTACAAATGTATGAGTTAATTACAGTGTACCAAAATATCCAACAACTTGTTAATTTTAGAAGTATTTGGTTCCCAAATGGAAAATTGGTCTAAAAAGGATTTGGTGCTTCACAAAATAGTCATTATTTTGTTGAGAGAATTGACCAATTTGAGGAAAAATTGGACACATGCAATGCACCTTCTCTTTAATTATTAATGATGAATTAACATCAGGAACCAAAATGTCTGAAATTCAGAAGCCGTGGATCTAATTTAACAAACTGCAAAAAAACTAAAATAATTTTAGAGTCAAATTAAAGGGAATAAGATAATAATCCTCCGAGTGTACCTTTAGAAAAGTAGCTTGGAAGACAATATTTGCATTGTAATTAATTTAGCGGAGGATTTGATTGTATTTTTTTTATTACAACTACGTGGGTGGCAGAATGTGATATCCTCGACTTGAAAACAGACCTCTTTCATTAGGGAAGATGATTATGTCACTACAACCAAATGATGATGGCGGATTTGATTGTATTAGATATTAGATCTTAGTGATTTTTTACCGAATTAATAAAATTGCTGCATTTTTTCTGTTTATATTTGTTTGCATAGCAAAGATTTCTGATTTTCTCAAGCAAAAATGCAGGCAGCTCTGCCATTTAACAGTTGGTAGAGTCTTGAGTTTATGGTCGAAAACTTGTTATTTTATATTAGATGTTAGATCAAGAGAATGTATTGATACATGGTGAAATAACACTTCAGTGAGGTTGACTGCTGAGTTGTAATAATTCTAGTTCTTAAAGTGGTTACATCGAGAGATTAGATCGAGTTTGATTTACAAACCAAACAAAAGCCACGTAAACTGACATGCTCTGAAACTCATTAAATATACACAGAAATCATACATGCAATAGGATAATAAAATTCTATTCGAAGGTAGTATAATCATTCGGCGTCTCCCTTTCTTCCACCAATGGAATGATGCACTAAAGAACTTTTATTCCAACACTCAGTTGTATAAGCTCAATTCACCAGAGTATCCTCTGTGCTGAAACTCATAGCATCCTACTACTCAACAACAATTCAAATCGTCTTTAACTCTCAATCTGGTCGGGCACAAGTCTGAAAGTTACACAAATCATTATTTACAGTTGTACAAATAATAGTGTTTGGGCCGCACAAATGATCATATAGATTTTCTGATATTGATATTCTATTCAATGATGGCGCATATATTTGGGATATATTCTTTTGATCTACTTTTAAAACTTCTCGTGGATCGATCTCTCCGAAATATATCTTTGATGATTTGATATTAATGAGATCGTATGTCTCTCTCAACACATAAAAGTTTGTTATTTTACTGTGGTGGAGAACTTTTTAATTTATATTATATACATAAGGCAATGGTTTAACACTTTCAACAAACACTATTATCAATAGGATTAAATAATCATTAAATATTAAATTGAATAACTTGAATTTTGTTGGATGGAAATATATCTATTCTATGGGATCCTTTTTATAATTTATCCAATCGGTATATTTTCTTTGGTTGAATTTGTAATATTTAAAAATTAATTAATTAAATTAATATTTTCGAAAGTTGAAACTTAGTTAAATATAAATCTTAGACAACAAAAAAAATATATTACAAATTAAATTATATCATCAACAAGCATGGTGCTACTTATTTTTGCTATTTAAAAAAAAAATGTGGTATATTATAAGCCTAACACAAAAGAATGGTACAAAAAATACCCCATAAATAGCATAATTATAATGACGTAAAAATTAATAAATTGACATGGAAAGGCATCTTACTATATATTTACACACACTATTTTAAGTAAAAAGAAGTAATAGTAACTAATTATATATAATGCTATATAAAGGAAAAGGGCTGTAATTGTAGGGAAGAAAAAAAATCTAAAGGGAGTCTGGATTACGTAACTCATTTCTTGAAATTCAACTTGCTATTATTTTCCAAAAATACATATTATTAACTTATCATAATACAATTATCAAAAACATCAATTCAGATATAATTTAATAAAATGTACAAAATAAAATTAATATCGTTGGACCTTCAAAATTTAAAAAAAAAATTATTACCCTTGATGTGGGTTATCTGCAAATGTAGGAGTTAATTACTGTATATGGTTCTATTGCTTACAGCCAATACCATTTTAATCTCTTATATTTATGATATACCAAAAATTCCCTTAACTTATTAATTTTATACTTATTTGGTTTCCAATATTGATTTCTCTTTAGAAACTAATGAAAAATTGATCAAAAAAGGATTTGGTTCTTAAAAAATAGTTACATTTTGTTAAGAGAATTGACCAATTTGAGGGAAAATTTGGCATCTGTATTCTTTGCTAATTTTCGTTTGGTTCATTGTGCTTGTGGGCTTCGGATGACCCTTTTATTGTCTTTGTTGTTAATTAATATAATTCCGGTTTCAGTTCAAAAAAAACAAGAGTGTACACTATGTATACGTCTAGATCCACATACATACACGTGATGTATGTAAATATAATCATCATGGCATCAAGTAATTTGTCTCATAATTAGTTTTAAAAAAATGTCTCATAATACCTTCTTGAAGTTGTATTTCTTACAGAAATTACTATTTTTTGAAGTTAGAGAATAAGATGTAGTTTTTCTGTAGTTTTATAATTATCAATTATCAATATAAATGGTTTATGGCAGCATAACATGCACGATTCGTATTGCCTTTTCTAATTTAACTCCACAATAATAATGTATTATCAACAATCAGCGCAATGACATATTGAGTAGTCCCTCAGACTCTTATAATGACCCGAGTTTCCTACATCCCATAGTTACGATTGTTAAAATAATAATAATAATAATAATGTCGTGTCCTCTCAGAGGCGCTATTCTCCCGAGTGATGCCCAAGATCAAATGAACCTCTACTAGAGCTATTTGCTTCTGATATATGTGTTGTCTGTATGTATAGTAGAGGAATTTTGTGTGGTTGTAGAGTTGCTGAGTTTCTTTCCCAGTGAGTGGTGCCCGGGTTGATAGGATATCCAAATGGAACATGTTTTATCATAGTCATGACATTCGACTATTGATCATGGCTTGTTATTTTGTTTGGACTGGATTTATTGTTTAGGAGTGAACTTCCAATGTATTGCTTGATGCAAAGGCTCATGTTTTCCAGTGCAATGGCTAATGGTATAGTCCCCATATACTGTTATTTTCTATCAACAGAATAAGTGGCAAATATCACCTTAATATTAAAAATAAATTTTTTTTTTGTCTTTTGTCGGCCTTATTCTTCTCTTCTTGACTAGATATCGGTACTCTTTAATTGTAATCCCAAGTCCTCCTTATATGGAAACTCCTGCTCTTATGTATAATGGCTGGTTCTCTACGTAATCTTGGCTTTATGGGAGAAGGCATTCTGTCTACTTCAATCCCATTTCAAAGTTATTATATATAGTAATGATTTTTGTGTAGCAAAACACTGAAAGTATACGTGATCTATTATATATAGTAGTAATAACCAAAGTGTCATATGGAGTTGCTGGTTGGTGTGTTTTGGGATAGGGTTGCAAGGCTAAGTGTTATTAACCCAAGAGGTTACTTTAACCCTATAAGATTTTCCTAATTGGTCATTTCTACAATGACATATCTTTATTCAGAATCAGTGGAGTAACTCAGGTATCTTAATTAATCATTTTCTAATACATTGATTCCAACTTTAAACCAATTAACAGTGAATGAAGTAGTATATATAATAATCATAATACACTATATATATATATATATATATATATAACTATATGTATTATAATAATCATTACATATTAGAATAAGAATAATAGTAGATAAATAATAACATTAATAATATATATAATATATATATATAATAATCATAATATCATATCATATATATAATAATAATAATAATAATAATAATAATATTATAAATAATAACGTTAATTATATATATACATATATAATAATTATATTTATTATGAAATAATAATAATAATATGTATATATAATATATATGTATATCTGTATTAATAATAGTATATATAATATATAAATAATAAAAATAATATATATATATAATAACAATAGTAATAAATAATATAAATAAAACAATACAAATACAATATATTTTAAATAAAGTTGTAGGAATAAGTTGTAATTTTTTGCGGGAATTTCAAATTTGAAATATAAAAAAGATGGGAATGGGTATATATGTCTTTTTATTGTAAAGTGTGATTACAATGTGATAAATATGGTGGGATAATTTTTTTTTTTATACAACAAAACAAACATGGGATAAAAAAATAGTCAAAAGATTATTAATCCTATCATGTAATCCAAACGGTACATTAAAGTACTAAATACTATTGACCTGGGGTTATATTATTATGATCGCCATATATATATGACTATTTCAATTATATTGTTCTTTTATTAACATTTTTTTTTGAAACAGAAATTATATTAACCTTCTCAACATTTGAGTCTTTACTTAATATTTGTCCCGTAAAAGTAATTAACTAATGTGAAATATGTAAACTACTTCGATAAATATTCAGGTAACAAGTCAAGAATTATATTTGCAATACATTTATGCTTTATTTGTTCACGAAGATGGGCTGATATATACATAAGACAATGGTTTAACACTTTCAACAAACACTATTATCAATAGGATTAAATAATCATTAAATATTAAATTGAATAACTTGAATTTTGTTGGATTGGAAATATATCTATTCTATGGGATCCTTTTTATAATTTATCCAATCGGTATATTTTCTTTGGTTGAATTTGTAATATTTAAAAATTAATTAATTAAATTAATATTTTCGAAAGTTCAAACTTATTTAAATATAAATCTTAGACAAAAAAACAAATATTACAAATTAAATAATATCATCAAAAAGCATGGTACAACTTATTTTTTGCTATTTAAAAAAAAATTAAATGCGGTATATTGTAAGCCTAACACAAAAGGATGGTACAAAAAATACCCCATAAATAGCATAATTATAATGACATAAATAGCATAATTATAATGACGTAAAAATTAATAAATTGATATGGAAAGTCATCTTACTATATATTTATACACACTATTCTAAGTAAATAGAGGTAATAGTAACTAATTATATATAATTCTATATTAAGGAAAAGGGGTGTAATTGTAGGGAAGAAAAA
This sequence comes from Haberlea rhodopensis, assembly GCA_907163345.1. Taxonomy (NCBI): domain Eukaryota; kingdom Viridiplantae; phylum Streptophyta; class Magnoliopsida; order Lamiales; family Gesneriaceae; genus Haberlea; species Haberlea rhodopensis. The sequence continues at coordinate 27,686,986 of CAJQUN010000003.1, read as the reverse complement.
AAATCTAAAGCAGTTCTTGAAATTCAACTTGCTATTATTTTCCAAAAAAACTTATTATTAACTTATAATAGAATAAGTGGCAACATATCACCTTAATATTAAAAATAAAAATTTTTTTTTGTCTTTTGTCGGCCTTATTATTCTCTTCTTGACTAGATATCGGTACTCTTTATTTGTAATCCCAAGTCCTCCTTATATGGAAACTCCTGCTCTTATGTATAATGGCTGGTTCTCTACGTAATCTTGGCTTTATGGGAGAAGGCATTCTGTCTACTTCAATCCCATTTCAAAGTTATTATATATAGTAACGGTTTTTGTGTAGCAAAACACTGAAAGTATACGTGAGCTATTATATATAGTAGTAATAACCAAAGTGTCATAGGGAGTTGCTGGTTGGTGTGTTTTGGGATAGGGTTGCAAGGCTAAGTTTAATAACCCAAGAGGTTACTTTAACCCTATAAGATTTTCCTAATTGGTCATTTCTACAATGATATATCTTTATTCAGAATCAGTGGAGTAACTCAGGTATCTTAATTAATCATTTTCTAATACATTTGATTCCAACTTTAAACCAATTAGCAATGAATGAAGTAGTTTATATTAAAGAGCTAAAATAATTTATAGTTTCCTAATGTGTGATAACTCTTAACAGGTCATTTCTACAATGAGATTTCTCTATTTGAATCAGTGAATGAAAATTCAAATTAGCTATACTTATAAAAGTGTGTGTTTACAGGCATTGATGGTGATAGCAAGATCATATAAAAGTGTGTGTTTACAATGACATTTACTGACATAGTTTTGAACGTTTGATTGGTCATTTTCTAAGCCATGTTGTTGTATCTTCACTTTAACGTCGTCTACGAAATATATATATATATATATATATATATATATATATATATATATATATATATATATATATATATATATATATATTATATATGTCTACACACACAATGTTAAAAAAAATACGCAACTATGCTTTAAAATGTTTCTATTCAAACATAATTAATAATTATAGGATTGATGGTATTTAATTATAAAATATCTCAAGGAAATATCTGCTCCGCATAATAATGCAAGAGGTCCGGTGATGTTATATGACATCATTTTGGTGAAACTTTTTTCAAAAACCCAAAAATTGGCATCTCTCACACTTGTATTGAAATCCTTTTTTATTGTTACAAATGTTTATAGGTCATCTCCATTTCTCTAAATATTGGTTCCATCCACTTCTACCTCTTAACTATTGGACTCTCGCTTTTGTTGAAAATCGTCAACGAAAATTTATGACATACACCATCACGTTTGTTCATCTCAACTATTTTAAAATTCAAATTTGGAACAAGATTTCTTTTGGGTTATGATGGATTAAAAGAGGTTACGCACGCAACGCGTGTGCGTAGACATTAGTATATGTTTACACACACATTGATGGTAACCCTCGATGTGGATTATCTACAAATGTATTGAGTTAATTACAGTGTACCAAAAATATCCAACAACTTGTTAATTTTGAAGTATTTGGTTCCCAAATGGAAAATTGATCTAAAAAGGATTTGGTGCTTCATAAAATAGTCAATATTTTGTTGAGAGAATTGACCAATTTGAGGGGAAATTGGACAACATGCAATGCACCTTCTCTTTAATTATTAATGATGAATTAACATCAGGAATCAAAATGTCTGAAATTCAGAAGTCGTGGATCTAATTTAACAAACTGCAAAAAAACTAAAATAATTTTAGAGTCAAATTAAAGGGAAGAAAATAATAATCCTCCGAATGTACCTTTAGAAAAGTAGCTTGGAAGAAAATATTTGCATTGTAATTAATTTAGCGGAGGATTTGATTGTATTTTTACTATATGGGTGGCGGAATGTGATATCCTCGACTTGAAAACCGACCTCTTTCATTAAGGAAGATGATTATGTCACTACAACCAAATAATGGTGGCGAATTTGATTGTATTAGATATTACATCTTAGTGATTTTTTATCGAATTAATAAAATTGCTGCATTTTTTCTTTTTATATTTGTTTGTATAGCAAAGATTTCTGATTTTCTCAAGCAAAAATACAGGCAGCTCTGCCTATTAACAGTTGGTAGAGTCTTGAGTTTATGGTGGAAAACTTGTTCTTTTATGTTAGATGTTAGATCATGAGAATGTATTGATACATGGTGAAATAACACTTCAGTGAGGTTGACTGCTGAGTTGTAGTAGTTTTAGTTCTTGAAGTGGTTACATCGAGAGATTAGGTCGAGTTTGATTTACAAACCAAGCGAAAGCCACTCAAACTGACATGCTCTGAAACTCATTAAACAAAGTCAAATATTCAAAACATGCTAATGAAATCATACATGCTGTAGGATAATAAGAATATAAAGTAAATATACACGGAAATCATATATGCAATAGGATAATAAAAATCTATTCGAAGGTAATATAATCATTCGGCGTCTCCCTTTCTTCCACCAATGGAATGATGCACTAGAGAACTTTTATTCAAACACTCAGTTGTATAAGTTCAATTCAACAGAGTATCATCTCTACTGAAACTCATAGCATCCTACTACTCAACAACAATTCAAATCGTCTTTAACTCTCAATCTGTTCAGACACAAGTCTGAAAGTTACACAAATCATTATTTACAGTTATGTTCATTGTGTACAAATAATAGTGTTTGCTATTTAAAAAAATTAAATTAAATGTGGTATATTGTAAGCCTAACACAAAAGGATGGTACAAAAAATACCCCATAAATAGCATAATTATAATGACCTATAAATTAATAATTTGATATGGAAAGTCATCTTACTATATATTTATACACACTATTTTAAGTAAAAAGAGGTAATAGCAACTAATTATATATAATGCTATATTAAGGAAAAGAGGTGAATTGTAGGGAAGAAAAAAAATCTAAAGGCAGGCTGGATTACGTAACTCATTTCTTGAAATTCAACGTGCTATTCTTTTCCAAAAAAACTTAATATTAACTTATCATAGTACATTATCAATACAAACGTCCATTCAAATATAATTTAATAAAATTTACAAGGTAAAATTTAAATCGTTGGACCTTCAAAATAATTTTTTTTATTACCCTCAATGTGGGTTATCTACGAATGTAGGAGTTAATTACTGTATTTTTTTCTATTGTTTACAGCCAATATTTTTAATCTCTTATATTTGTGATGTATGCCCTTAACTTATTAATTTTAGACTTATTTGATTTCCAATAAAGATTTCTCTTTAGAAACTAATGGAAAATTGATCAAAAAAGGATTTAGTTCTTACAAAAAAAGTTACATTTTGTTAGGAGAATTGACCAATTTGAGAGAAAATTAGGCACTTGCAATGCCTAATTTATATTTTTCTGTCAATTCTTAATGTTGAATTAAGATACAATAACAATAATAATAATTAGTTCTTTAATCTCAATGAATTATAGTAGTTACATGAACCAAAGAAATAATCAAGTCTGGTTTTGCAAATGATTTAGTGTTCTCCACATGCTTCTTTCGGTTAACATATCTTCGTTAATCCATTTGAACTCTAAATCTTTATATATAACTTTGAATCATGTCTTTTTCGGTCGTCCCCCTTACTCTCGTGAAAGGGTCTAAAACCCATGAACTCTACTCGACGTACAGGTGTATTGTTGGGCATACGTCGTACATGATCAAACCATCATAAACGAATTTCTTACATTTTCTCTTCTATACAAGCCACATCTAGTTGAACTTCAATGTTTTTTTCCTTACTTATCCCTTTTGCTCTCACTATACATCCAACGGATCATACATATTTTTGCTACAGTCATGGATACCTCTTCACCATCGTGTGTAATAACAATGGGATCCTGAGGTGCCCGACTACTAAATTTACACTCTACGTATTCTATTTTAGACATACTTAGTCTAAAACTCGTTGATTACAATATCTATCTGTAACTCCAATTTAAATTCTTATAAGTTTCTTTGCGGTTTGTTAAATTAGATTCCACGACTTCTGAATTTCAGAAAATAACTAAAGGGAGTTTGGACATGTGAAAGAATTAGACGAACATCAAACAATAAGACAATACGTAACTCTTGAAATTCAACTTTCTGTTATTTTCCAAAGCTACATATTATTAACTTATATCATAGTACACTATTATAATATCTAAAAGCTTTAACATATTTCAATCGTAATCATTATCAATACAAACATAAACTTCATATATAATTTAATAAAATGTACAACATAAAATCTTATATCGTTTGACCTTCACAATAAAAAATCTTATTACCCTCGATGTGTTATCTACAAATGTATGAGTTAATTACTTATATGTCCCTATTGTTTACAGCCAAAACAATTTTAATCACTTATATTTGTGATGTACCAAAAATTCCCCCAACTTATTAATTTTAGACTTATTTGGTTTCCAATATTGATTTCTCTTTAGAAACTAATGGAAAATTGATCAAAAAAGGATTTGGTTCTTTCTAAAAAAAGTTACATTTTGTTAAGAGAATTGACCAATTTGACTTGCAATGCACCTCATTTTTCTGTCAATTTTAAATGTTGAATTAAGATACAACAATAAAAATAATAACTAAGTCTTTAATTACAATGAATTGGAGTAGGCTACCTGTTGGGGTTCAACAATTGCCTCTGCTTTGTGATCGATCGAACACGTGGCGCTTGTGCCAGTATATGGTTGAAAAGTTTGATGTTGCGCCATTACCCTTAACTATAGTTATTGGTAAAGCGGTAAGCGCTCGATCCAACAATTGGTATCAGAGCCAAGGTCGCGTGTTCGATTCCCGTGAGTTGCAGAGAGTGCAATTATTGGGGGAGGGATTGTTGGGGTTCAACAATTGCCTCTGCTTTGTGATCGGTCGAACATGTGGCGCTTGTGCCAGTATATGGTTGAAAAGTTTGATGTTGCGCCATTACCCTTAACTATAGTTATTGGTAAAGCGGTAAGCGCTCGATCCAACATTACCTAACCAAAGAAGTGATCAAGCCGGGTTCATGCAAATGAAACATATCTTTGTTAATTCCTTTGAACTATAAATCTTTGTATATAACTTTGAGCCATGTATTTTTCGGTCGTCCTCTTACTCTTGTGAAAGAGTCTGAAATCTATGAACTCTATTCGACGCACAAGTGTATTATTGGCCATACGTCGTACATGATCAAACTAGCGTAAACGGCTTTCTTGCATCTTCTTTTTTATACAAACCACACCTAGTTGAGCTTAAATGTTTTCGTCCTTATTTTATACAGTTTGCTCTTATTACACATCCAACTTATCTTACATATCTCTAGTACACTCATCTTTTGGACATGATTCCTCTCGAATGCGCAACATTCTGTCTCATACAACATTGCTAGTCTGATATCAATTTTATAAAACTTTACATTCAATCTCAGCGGGATGCTACGATTTCGTAAACTCCATTGTCATTTCTCCATTTCAACAATCCCGCATGTATTCTATGGTAGACATCGTTATCAATTTCTCAATCATGTTGTGTAACAGAACGTAGATATAACATTGATATCTCTTGACCATCGTGTGTAATAACATCGGGATCCCGAGTTGTCCGACCACTAAATTTACACTCTAAAATTCTATTTTAGACCTACTTAATCTAAAACTCTTTTCTTACAATGTCTCTCTCCGTAAATTTAATTTAAATTCTTATAGTTTCTTTGCGGTTTGTTAAATTAGATTCCACGACTTCTAAATTTCAGAAAAAAACTAAAGGGAGTCTGGACATGTGAAAGAATGAGACAAACATCAAACAATGAGAAAGTACCTAACTCTTGAGTTTCAACTTTCTATTATTTTCCACAGCTAATTATTATTAACTTATATCATAGCACAATATTATAATATCTAAAAACTTTAACATATTTCAGTCGTAATCATTTTCAATACAAACATCAATTCAAATATAATTTCATAAAATGTACATTATAAAATCTTATAAAATCTTATATCGTTTGACCTTTCACAATAAAAAATCTTATTACCCTCGATATGGGTTATCTACAAATGTATGAGTTAATTACATATATGTCCCTATTGTCTATAGCCAAAACCATTTTAATCTCTTATATTTGTGATGTACCAAAAATTCCCCCAACTTAATAATTTTAGACTTATTTGGTTTCCAATATTGATTTTTCTTTTGAAACTAATGGAAATTTGATCAGAAAAGGATTTGGTTCTTAAAAAAGAAAGTTACATTTTGTTAAGAGAATTGACCAATTTAAGGGAAAATTAGACACTTGAAATGCACCTTCATATGTCAATTCTTAATGTTGAATTAAAATACAACAATAACAATAATAACTAAGTCTACAATGAATTGGAGTAGGCTACCTAACCAAAAAAGTGATCAAGTCGGGTTCATGCAAATGAGCTAGTCTTCTTCATAAGCTTCTTTCGATCAACATATCTTCGTTAATCCCTTTGAATTCTAAATATTTGTGTATGACGTTGAGCCATGTATCTTTTGGTCGTTTTTTTAACTCTCGTGAAAGGGTCTAATCTATGAATTCTATTCGATGCACAAGTGCATTGTTGGGCATACGTCGTACGTGATCAACCAGTGTAAACGGCTTTCTCGCATCTTCTTTTTTTATACAAGCCACACCTACTTGAGCTTAAATGTTTTCGTCCTTATTTTGTCCATTTTGCTCTTATTACGCATCCATAGGATCATACATATATCTGCTAAACTCATCTTTTGGACATGATTCCTCTTGAATGCGCAACATTCTCTCTCATACAACATTGCAGGTCTATACCAGTTCTATAAAGTTTTATATTCAATCTCAGTGGGAAATTACGATCACATAGAACTCCACTGGCGTTTCTTCATTTCAAACATCCCGTTTGTATTCTATGTAGACATTGCTATCAATTTCTCCATCCTATTAGATAACATAACTTAGGTATCGAAACTTGCTATTTATTGATACATCTTGACCATCGAGTGTTATAACACCGTGATCACGATGTGCCCGACCACTAAATTTACACTATATATTTTGTTTTAGATCTTTGATTCCAATGTCTCTCTGTATAACTCCAATTTAAATTCTTTTAGTTTCTTTACGTTTGTTAATTAGATTCCACGACATCTGAATTTCAGAAACTAATTGGAGTCTGGACATTGGAAAGAATGAGACAAACAGCACAAACATCAAACAATATGAAAAGTTTGGTATGCAACTCAATTCTTGAAATTCAACTTTCTATTATTTTCCAAAACAACTTATTATTTATAATTATCTTATATTATAGTACAATACTTAATATCTAAAAATTGTAACTTTTTTAACTCGTAATCTATCAATACAAACAGCAATTCAAATATAATTTAATAAAATATACAATATAAAATCTTATATCGTTTGACCTTCACAATAAAAAATCTTATTACCCTTGATGTGGGTTATCGACAAATGTGTGAATCAATTATTGTATTTGCACCTATTGTCAAGAGCCAAAAGCATTTTAATCCCTTATATTTGTTATGGTAAGTTCGATGCTCCTGATCAACAAAGTTTGATTTTGGAAAAAACACCATCATCATGGGAATGTACAAGCAGAAATATCCCCCAACTTATTGATTTTAGACGTATTTGGTTCCCAATATTGATTTCTCTTTAGAAACTAATGGAAAATTGATATATAAAAAAAGGATTTGACTCTAACAAAAAAAAGATAATATTGTTGAGGAACTAACAAATTTGAGGGGAAATTGGATACATGCAATGCACATTCTTCTGTTTACTGTCAATTATTAATGATGAATTAAGATCACGAATCAACAATTTGAGGGGTTTTCAGGTGTGTTAGTAACTGTCAAATATAACTGTTCACTCTACTCATAATATTTTTATCAAAATTGGCTATAACTCTTAACTCACTTATCTGAACGGAGTGAGATTTAGTATATGTTGGAAAGCTAAGAAGAAGATCTACAAATTACCTAAACTCAAAGACTGAAGATGATTGTAATATGGCCAAAAAGCATATGTAAATTTCATATTGTGCGGTTGAATCCAGCAAACTTGTAGTATGAGTATTGTCTCTTATTTCGAGCATATATTTCTCTCATACGAACTCGAAATTGAGCGATTTGTAATTCCATGGAAAGACAAGACAAATAGCTACAACTTTCATGTTGATTGTTTTACCCATATATCAAAGAATCAAGAGTTATAATCTAGAATACTAGGCTGCTAAAATGGTCCAGCAGAGTAGAAGCCAATCCAGCCGAGTTAGTCCAGCGAAGTAGAAGTCTATATAACAATGGTTTACTTAGCTGAGTCCAGTTGAGGTTACTCAGCTGAGATTTTGAAAATTAGTCAGAAAGCAGAATATGGTCATTATAATATCGGGAATCGTGTAGAAACTTTTCCAACGGTCATATTCTTGTTTCTAATGTTCAAATCATTCTATGGGCTATAAATACAACTCCTTGAAAAATAAAATAAGGTTCAAGTGAGAATCCAATCATTTCAAAGCAAACCCACTTGGGATTCAAAATAGGCAGTATGAGAAGAAAAGTCAGCTGATATATAACAAGCACATATTCCATGCACCACTTATCTTGCTATATTAGATTCACCGTGGAATCATTTGTGCCATATTTATTCACCCCATTCTTTGTGTTTGTGAGTTTAATGTAGATGAGTGAATTGTAATTATGAGACTTATGTCTACATAGAGTTTTTACATGTGAGACATTAAAAAACATGTATAGTTGAGTTGTTAAGAGTCTAAGGTGTAAATGTGACCTCATCATAGATGGGTTTGTACAATAGTTGTACTTATCAATGCCTTCTTGTGAAATCCTTCCTACAAAGGAAGAAGGTGAGACGTTGAAGACGTTGTGCTTCAAAATTCCAGAAACAAACTTCTAGCCTTATTTATTTCACGCACTTTACTTTACGTATTCTTTAGTGCCTTTGTTGGACTTTGTTATACTACATCAGCTGACTTGTTTCTGCCTTTAAAATGCCATGACCCAAAACTTTACATGTTTATGCATAAACATCATCATGTCGTATATTGAATCATTCATAAGCATAATTGTTTATATTTTGATATTATATATGTACATTGGGATGCATAGAGATAATGAATAAATTTAAAAAAATAAACATAGTTTCATATAAGAACACAAAATATAAAGTTAGTTAGAAAGGAAAAGAGTTAATGATATTTCATATAAAATAAAGTGACTTTATAATAACCTCATATTTTATGAAAGATATCTAAATATGAGAATCTAGGACACCCATAAAAGATGGTTGTACTTCATATTTGCTAGCTTGTACCTTGGATTAAGAAAGCTAGTTGTCTTAAGCAAACCCATGTGAATAATAAAATGTAATTGGGACTTGGATAAACACGTGGAACCCCAGCGATTTAATTCATGCTTTGACCCATATATATATATATATATATATATGCAAAAACCCAATGGAATAATCTGGTAAAAGGTTCAGCACGAAGTCAAGCAAATACCCCTTGACAGCTGAAGTTTTTGACCCTACAGATGGCTATGGAACGAAAGTATACATTCTTATTTAGTCTAAGTTTTAAATCATTCAAACTGCTCTTTTGTACCTATTCTCCTTTAGCTGCTGATTCATGTGAAAACCAAAATCTATAGGCTAGAGTTATAAGCAGACAACATAAGTGAAAGTGCAACAGAATTTGGATGAAATATTTACGAGTGCTTCGGTTTGGGTTCTTTGTTTTTAGTATTGATTTTCCAGACTTAAAACACAATTTTATGGGAGAACTAATCAAAACACAAAGCAATAAAGCTGTAAAGACAAACATGTTTTATGTGTTGTGAAGGAAACATATTTTGGGGTGTGTATAATCACAAGCTATGTTGGGAACCACTTAATAGTTATATAAAACATGTTTATACATGTCTGAAGACTGTTAAGATAATTTTGTAAAGATTAGAGGGCTCCGTATAAAATGAAACAAGAATACAAACTAAGTTTGCATGGCTCAAAATTTGGCCTACTGTCTTGCACTATTTGGACCTCTTTCTCATCAGATTTTTGAAATCCTTAAAACATGAAGTTGTACACAATTAAGTAAGCTAGCCACTCCAACTAGAAACACCCAAAAATCTTATGTGTACAAAAATTTATGGTCAAGATACTACAGACTGCCAGAGTTAGAACTTTGAATATGCTAGTGGATATTGGAACCAATATTTATGTAGGATTATTTAGTGTGGACATATCATAGATGACATGCGTATACTGAAATGAACATTAGAAATTTGATATTGAACTTGATTGTGCATTTGAAATGCGTTTATAGGTAATAATCTCGATACAGGCTCAGATAAGATAAATTAAGCCAAATCATCGAGATCTGGGCAGAAACTTGTGAGTATAATCGTATAACTTGGACTTTAACTTTATGTGGAGTATGATATGTGTTTTAGATGAATGAATGGACTTGGTTCTTCACGTGTTCTTATGATTGAATACTTTATGTGCTCTAAATATCAAATAGTGATTGTAAATGGTAATACGGAAAAGAGTTACGATTATAGTGGTGATGTTAAGATGATTTTTACATTATTATGGAATATGCATTCATAAAAGATTAATGGATTCAGTTATGGACACTAATGACCTTGAACCATGTGTTACAGAATTACAAAATACGGATCTTGTGTGAAATCCAAAAATTAATTGTGTTAATCCGGAGTGATTATAACCCCTAATAGATGTTAATTATTGTAATTATGAGATAATTACGGGGTTAAGACTCTCGATGATCTTAATCCGATATCGGGGTAGTTGGAACCAAAGGTTGACATTTTATTCTCATTGAGGTGCTAACCTAGGAATTATGTTGGTAATGGAATCGGAGTCTGGGGAACTTTGGGTTGAGGTTGGTGATGTAATTGAGTGATTGGGAGATGATTAGTGAACACATATGATTTTTAATGAATTGTGGTGCGATTATTTGAGACTCGGATTTTTGGAGCCTTGGTACTATATATATGCCAATAGGACTCGATGTTCAATCATTTCTCCTGGCTCACTTTCTCTCACCTCATTCCCGCCTCTCTCTTCCCTTCCTTTGTCCCCATTTCCCTTCCCTTTCTTCTCCCATGGAAGAATCGAGCAAGGCTCGACTTCGGAGCGAGATTTCTCGAAGATAATTGGGTAATGTTCTTCCCCTCGCCTTTATCTTCGTTTTGAATGTGGTTTTGTTGAGTATGGTTGGGTATGGTAATGGATTTGAGTTTTGGGGATTTTTGGTAAAAATCTTAAAGTGTTGTTTTGGGTGTTTTTATTGAGTTTAAATGGAGTATTTGAGGTTGTGAAGTTGTTGGGGTGTTGGTTTTGAATTTGGAGTGAAAAACACCATTGTTGTATAAATATTTTGGAAAAATCGCAGGTCGCGATCGATCGCGACATTACGCTGATTTTTGGTGACGATGAACAGTCGCGGCAATCGATCGTGAATACTCGGCGATCGATCGCGTAGGGCGTGTCGATCGATCGTGAGAAGTTGTCGATCAATCGCGGGGAGTCAGATGATGTTGGCGATCGATCGGCATGGGACGGTGATCGATCGCGGATGTTTAATTTTTGGGCAGTAAGAACTCGCGATCGATCACGGGAAATGGCGATCGATCGCGGCCCCTGTTTCTTTGGTTTTTCAAAACTTTTGGTAGAAGTTGAGATTTCGAGTATTTTGTAGATTTTCATGGCTATATCACATTCCAATGGGAATATTACACTTTAAATTGGAATGGTTTGAGTCGAACTTTGATAAAGTCGCACTACTCAATTGAATAATCGTTTATCATTGAACATAGAAAAGGAGATATTTTTAGTATGCATGGTTCAATAATTGTGATTAATCATCGGGATAGGATGATGTAATTGGGGGTCAGGTACGTGCTTGTGCAAGTAGTTGTGTGCTTATGTTTGATTATGAGCTATTAACTCTGTATAGCGAATAATTTGCTAGATCTCGGGCCTAAGGCAAGGATTGGTTCTGGCTATTCGACTATAAGGTACGTATTACGTACGAGCATAACTTTATATATTATTGTCATTGTTGAATGAATAATGTACTGTTGTGGCAATGAATTGGGATGCGTTGCGAATTATGTGGTGTCGCTATTAAGCGAGCAATGATTGGGATGTTGCCGCCGATGTTGAGCATGCGAGAGGTTAGAATGTCGTTATTGTTGAGCGAGTGATGAAATAGAACTGTGGAATCATTGTTTAGATATATGTGATCATTTGTGTAATGATTTAAACATATTGATTATGAAACCGGTATTTGAGATGAGTTTAGTTAATCAAGGTAATTATTAAGTGATTTTGGGGATTTAATGGTTTTGGTTATTGTGAGAACAAGAACAGTATAGGGGATCCCATATGATGACGATACTATACAGGGAGTATCTTTTAAATTTACAGCTTTATATTCTGTAAATTATGATTTGTGATATTGATGTTATTGAGATGGTGGATTGGTATGCTCATCCCGTGTGGGGGCTGTTTCTGTGGGGACATGTGAACATGTATAGCACCAGTTACGGAGTTGAGTTCGGGTTGTAGAATGGGAATGTCCAGGGCTGAGGTACCAATGTTGGTATTGAGTAATACGCCTTATACATTAGATACACATTAACTATTCAATGCTCGTGAGTGAGCATTCCTATATGTGTATATGGTTTGTATAAAGATTGTTAGATTTCTCTTTTCATTTATGGAACATGTTAGTGCGTTATGAGGTGCATATTTATGCAAGTTGAAGTGTATGGGAATTGAACATTAAGGGAATTGATGTCAAAATTTTATGGATGGCATGTTATTGCTCTAGAAGCATGTATAAGAATTCCCTAATGGCATGAATGTATGAACTAACATATGTGATAATGCACTAATATCGGGTTAAGGTAGCGAGGCCTTACATTAGTGGTATCGGAGTAGTGGTTTGCTCTTTGGGGCTGTTGAGGGCCAAGGGAGGTGTTGATAGAAAAGGATAGCACATAGTTTATGCATGATTGTGGTTAGTGTTGTGTGACACAACTATTATGCTTATGTGCATATTATGATATGAGATCATAAATGGAATGTGTTACTGTTGACCATTGTAGTTGCAGGACTGTATGGAATATTATGGGAATGGTATTGATGGAAATGATTTGCACTTTATGTAATAAGTGCTAAGAAATCTGATTTTGTAGGAAAAATAAGGAATGAGAAGCGTGATGTATCTCACGAGAGAGAACGGAAGACAATATGGTGTTGTCAATGGGTGACGGCAGATGATGTGATGATGGTTGCATTGTGATTATGGGATGCAAGTATATGTGAATGTGCACAGGCATTGAAAGTGCTTTGTTATCGTGATACATAAATGCTTAATTGTTGTTGTGCATGTGGATGTATTGTAATTATTGTACTACTACGGGTATATCAATTAGTGATGGATCAGAATATTTGTCGCTGTCTTATCAAGTGATGAATCAGGGTATTTGCCGCTGTCATATCATAGCGCGGGACGCTGATATGTCGAAGCAAGGGATATCATTGAGCCACTGATAATTCGAAGCGAGGGATATTATTGAGCCGCTGATATAACGTAGTAGGACTTGTGGATTGTTGTATCAATTGTGCATATTGAGATTTTTGTATTGATGCAGATATGTTGTGTAGCGATGGATCAAGATATTTTCCGATGTCATATTGTAGCATGAGTCGCTAGTATGTCGAAGCGAGGGATATCATTGAGCTGCTATGGTACATGATACTTGCCACTGTTACACGAGGCGAGGGGTATTGTGAAATGGAATACTTGCCGCTGTTACACGAAGCGAGAGGTATTGTGAAATGGAATACTTGTTGTTGTTACACGAAGCGAGGGGTAATGGAACACTTGTCGTTGTTACACGAAGCGAGGGGTATTGTGAAATGGAATACTTGTCGTTGTTACATGAAGCGATGGGTGTAGTGACATAGAATAAATGCTGATGTCGTGTCGAAGCGATGATACATGCTGCTGTCACGTCAAAGCGATGAATTTGGGAACAAAATCCTACATGTGATGTGAGACACCTCTTGAGTCCGAACGGAACAAAGTGCTACATACATGTGAGTCACATCTTGAGTCCACGTTTATGCCGTTGTATACGTAGCGATGGTTTATGCTGCTGTATACGAAGCGATAGATTATGCCGTTGTATACGTAGCGATATTTATGCCGCTGTATACGTAGCCATGGATTATGCCGTTGTATACGTAGCGATGGATTGTACCACTGTATACATAGCAATGGATTATGCCGTTGTATACGTACCGATGGATTATGCCGCTATATATGTAGCGATGGATTATGTCGTCGTATACGTAACAATGGTTGTATACGTAGCGATGGATTATGCCGATTTATACGTAGCTATGGATTATGCCGCTTCATACATAGCGACGGATTATGCCACTGTATACGTAGTGATGGATTATACCATTGTATACTACAACGTATCGATGGTTTATGCAGCTGTATACGTAGCGATGGATTATGCCACTGTATGCGTAGCGATGGATTATGTCGTTGTTAACGTAGCGAGGATGTGATACCGCTGTATACATAGTGATGTGATACCGTTGTATACGTAGCGATGATTTGATATCGATATATATGTAGCGATGATGTCATACCTTTGTATACGTAGCAATGATGTGATATCGCTTTATATGTAGCGATGATGTGATACCGCTGTATATGTAGTGATGATGTCATACCGATGTATACATAGCGATGATGTGATACCGATGTATACGTAGCAATGATGTGATACTGCTGTATACGTAGCGATGATGTGATACAGTTGTATACGTAGCGAAGGATTATACCGACATTGAGCGATGAATGTGGATTGTATATCGCCGTTGGGCGATGAATATGGATGTGCCGCTATTATATTAACGATGAGTAATATTATATTGTCATTATGTTAGCAATAAATAGGGATCTCATGTATTGACATATACCGTCACGAGTTGACGAGGAATTGTGGATGTCGTGTGTTGACATATACTGTCACAAGTTGACGAGGATTTGTGAATGTCGTGTGTTGACATGTACCGTCACAAGTTGACGAGGATATTGTGAATGGCATGTGTTGGCATGTACATTCACGAGTTGACGAGGATATTGTGGATCTCGTGTGTTGACATGTAGGCGTCACAGGTTGACGAGACCATTATGCGGGACGAGTTTGCTCGATGGATAAATGGTTGTGCCGTACATATAAGTGTATTGCAGCATGGATTGAGGTAAACATGTTACGAGTAGTGGTACCTTTGGGTACACTCGTTGAGCTGGCTACGACCAAGCGACTGGTAGTATATGTAGTTGTTGAGGGAACTTCATACATATGTCGATGTGATGTATGGTGGACATGGTCGCACATACACATGAGAATGTGAAATAGATCCTAACGAGTTAGGATTGAATTGTGATTGAGTAAGGGCATTGAAGTGTCCCTTGTGTATCGGTATTAGAGAAATATTGGATGATGATCCACTACTCTAATTGATGGTGCGGTATTGTATACCGGGATTAAACGTATGATACGTTGGTAGGTTTTGGTATAAACCTTAGGAGGTTGCGAGTTGCTAGCCAGGTAAGATGAATTATTGTTGCAGTAATATGTGAGCTTGTTGTAGCCACTATACTGTTTGTTGGAACCGATTGTGGTGAATCGTATGATGATACGATGAGAGGTTATAGTGGGCTTGTGTAGTCATTATAATGCCTTTGAGTTGAGGTGAGAGATACCTCGAGGGAGCTTTCAGCTCAGGTTGGTCGGGAGTACCAACGTGAGGATTAACAAGTTATTGTTACCTCTAATTAAAAATTTTGCATTAAGGATGCAAAGGTAAAACGTAATCGGAGCTGTGGAATATAGTATGTGTGGTAAAACTACTGTATAGGTTGTATCTCTTGGAGAGATTTGAAGCAATGCTGTTGTGAAAATAGTGGGTGTCGGTTGCGAGTTGATTTCGAATCAACCATGGTAAGCATTACTGGTGTGGATTGGGTAATGGCTTTGTGTTTTTGGTGAGACGTACGAGGAGACGTCCCTGGAGGGATGCTCGGGAATGTTGAGCACTACGATATTAGTGCGGAGCATCTTTAGAATTGTATACGTCGTGTATATGGGATTGAGAATGATTAGTGATAGTGGCAATGATGCACTATCCTGGACCGGTTGTGTGTTTATTGGTTCTTGGATACATGTTGGTATAAATGTATCCAGATTTTCCGAACAGTGGTTCGAGATTGGAGAGTCATGGATTCATGACACCTTCCTTGCGAGGGAGGAGGTATTGATATACCTGCTGGGAATCTTTGAGAGATTCGATGAGTTGATGTGCATGGTGTTGATGTTGAATTCACACCATTAGTAGTTGGATCGTCAATCATTATTCGCTTTTGAGTGAGAATAACTGGGTGATTGGCAGATGGGTTTGAGGCTTGTGGGTATGACTAGAAATACCCAAATCAATTGTGGTTAATTTGGCTTTGAGGTATATATATCGGTATGTATATTTGTGGGCCAACATTGTTATGCTTGGATTGTCGAATCTCTGGTAAGAGATTGTGGTATCCTTGAGATTGGTAACCTCGGTGGGACAATTTGTTCTGAGGAATAAATTGTGAGGTTTTGGTAGACTCTCTTTTGAGAAGAAGTTGTCGTGTTTTGAGTCAAGGAAGTTCATTACTGGTTAAATTCGATAGTATCATAGTATTAGAATTACTGATTCTAAGTGTAGACAATGGATGACCAGGATTCGAATTCGTTTGGTGTCGTTGTCGACACAAATGGTGAGAATGCAATTGATTTTTTTTCTTGCATGTTCTCTATGGGATTTTGGAGACTCTGTGGAGTTTTTGGTGGCGTGTTGGAACCAAGATGTGATTCCTTGGAACACATGGATGTGGACAACTGTGAGGATGTGCTTTGTGTTGATCGGTGGCCGTGGGTTGCCCGATCTGAGTTGCAAGAGGTGCACCGAATCCTTTGTTGGAGAAGGAATTGGAGGATGGAAACCAAGATTAGTGTGAGTATGCTGTTGTATACTGGTGGTTTCCTTGGTAGCGATGTGTTTTGACATCGTGGACTAAGTCGTAGAGATATCATTGAGGTGATATCTACGTTGGAATCAGGGATGATTCGAGTATTTAGTAGTTAAGGTTGATTGACTGCTTTTGGGATGTGTATGTTAACATCTTTTAAGGTTGTGATGGTTTGGGAGGATGACTCCATTCCAAAATTTGGTGAGAGGTCCATGTCCTCACAATTGGTGTGTCGATCATGATGTATTCATGAAACATGCTGCAAATCCGAATTGGATTGTGTGATCTCGGCGGTACGTGGAGTACGCCTGTGCAAATTTCGAGAACAAAATTTTATTAGTGGGGGATAAATGTGATATCCAAAAATTAATTGTGTTAATCCCGGAGTGATTATAACCCATAATGGATTTTAATTATGGTAATTGTGAGATAATTACGGTGTTAAGACTCTTGAGAATTTTAATCCGATATCGGGATAGTTGGAACCAAAGGTTGAGATTTTATTCTCATTGAGGTGCTATCTTGGAATTGTGTTGGTAGTGGAATCTGGAGTCAGGGGAACTTTGGTTTGAGGTTGGTGATGTAATTGAGTGATTGGGAGATGATTAGTGAACACAAATGATTTTTAATGAATTGTGGTGCGAGTATTTGAGACTAGGGTTTTTGGAGCCTTAGTACTATATATATGCCAAGAGGACTCGATGTTCAATCATTTCTCCCGGCTCACTTTCTCTCACCTCACTCACGCCTCTCTCTTCCCCTCCCTTTTCCCCCTTTTCCTTCACTTTCTTCTCCCATGGAAGAATCGAGCAAGGCTCAAGTTCGGAACGAGATTTCTCGAAGATAATTGGGTACGATAATGGATTTGAGTTTGGGGATTTTTGGTAAAATATTAAAGTGTTGTTTTGGGTGTTTTTATGAGTTTAAATGGAGTATTTGAGGGTAGTGAAGGTGTTGGTTTTGAATTTGGGTGAAAAACACCATTGTTGTATAATTTTTCGGAATAACCGTTGGTCGCGATCGATCGTGGCTTGGCGCCGATGGATTGCAACATTACGCTGATTTTTGGTGACGATGAACAGTCGCGGCGATCGATCGTGAATACTCGGCGATCATCGCGTAGGACGTGACGATCGATCGCGAGAAGTTGTCGATCGATTGCGGGGAGTCAGTTGATGTTGGCGATCGATCGGCATGGGACGACGATCGATCGCGGATGTTTAATTTTTGGGCAGTAAGATCTCGCGATCGATCGCAAGAAAAGGCGATCGATCGCGGCCTCTGTTTCTTTGGTTTTTCAAAACTTTTGGTAAAAGTTGAGATTTTGGTTATTTGGTAGATTTTCATGACGATATCTACATTCCAATGGGAATATTACACTTTAAAATGGAATAGTTTGAGTCAAACTTTGATAAAGTCGGTCTACTCAATTGAATAATCGTTTATCATTGAACATAGAAAAGCGGATATTTTGAGTAGTATGCATGGTTCAATAATTGTGATTAATCATCGGGATAGGATGATGTAATTGGGGGTCGGGTACGTTCTTGTGCATGTAGTTGTGTGCTTATGTTTGATTATGAGCTATTAACTGTGTATATCGAATAATTCAATTGGATCTCGGGCCTTAGGCAACGATTGGTTCTGGCTATTAGACTATAAGGTACGTATTACGTACGAGCATAGCTTTATACATTATTTTCATTGTTGATTGAATAATATACTGTTGTGGCAATGAATTGGGATGCGTTGTGAATTATGTGGTGCCGCTATCAAGCGAGCAATGATTGGAATGTTGTCTTTGCTGAGCGAACATTGGTTATGAAGCCGTCGCAGTTGAGCGTGCGAGAGGTTAGAATGCCGCTATTGTTGAGCGAATGATGAAATAGAAATGTGGAATCATCGTTTATATATATGTGATCATTAATGTAATGATTTAAACATATTGATTATGAAATCGGTATTTGAGATGAGTTTAGCTAATCAAGGTAATGATTAACTGATTTTGGGGATTTGATTGTTTTGGTTATTGTGAGAACAAGAACAACATGGGGGATCCAATATGATGATGATACTATACAGGGAGTATCTTTTAAATTTACATCTTTATATTCTGCAAATTATGAATTGTGATATTGTTGTTATTGAGATGGTGGATTTGTATTCTTACCCCGTGTGGAGGCTGTTTCTGTGGGGACAGGTGAACAGGTACAGCACCAGTTCCGAAGTTGAATTCGTGTTGTAGATTGGGAATGCTTCCATGGTTGAGTTACCAATGTTGGTATTGAGTAGTACGCCTTATACATTAGATACACATTAATTATTCAATGCTCGTGAGTGAGCATTCCTATATGTGTATATGGTTTGTATGCAGGTTTGTTAGATTTCTCTTTTCATTTATGGTTGCATGCAATTAATTATGGTGTATTGTATGATGAGAACATGTTAGTGCGTTATGAGGTGCATACTTATGCAAGTTGAATTGTACGGGAATTGAACATTAAGGGATTGATGTCAAAATTTTATAGATGTCATGTTATTGCTCTAGAAGCATGTATAAGAATTCCCTAATGGCATGAATGTATGCACTAACATATGTGATAATGCACTAATAGCGGGTTAAGGTAGCGAGGGCCTTATATCCTGAGTTCATGGAACTCATAGGATATATAGTACAGAGTGTCATTGCCATCTTCGTGATCACGATTCGTTCATGGCATTAGTTGGTCCATAACATAAATTGAATGGATTGACATGTGCATTTATATGTTGTTCGAATGATATAATCTGTGTATGTGAAATTGTTGTTATGTTAAATTGTTGCTAATCATGTGCTTATATAAAGTTGAAGAACATGTTATTTGAATATACTCACTGAGAATGCAAATCACAAAATGCAAATTATTTTTCAGTTGATCGTAATAAAAGTTGAACATATAGAGCGTTTGCTACAAGTTTTTGAAGTATGGATCCAAGGTCGGCCGGCTGACTCTAGTCTTTCTCCCTCAGCTCATTTGCATATACTACATAGGTTTTTGGATGGGTTGTGAGGGGTACAACTCTTGTTAATTTGTGGCATATATATGTCTATATGCCTTGTAAATTATATTACTGTAAATGTTTTGATTGGATGATATGAAATTGCAAGTTACGTTGTCATTAAATATTATGATAAATGCATCATGTATATGTATTATGTGTAAGGTTGTTACAGTTAATTTGGTACTAGAGCAGATGTTTAGAGGTTTTGCAGACTATGACGTGCATTGTCATTGTATATTAAATGGTTGCATAAGTTGTCATTTATGTCAGGTATAATGATGAGCAAAGTGTTTATCATATTCATTTCCACCTCATGCACACAGAATACCTGTTGAGGCATATCGGCAGTTTCCACCTGTTCACCCCCTAAAATACGTGAACGGGAGCTGTTGATTTTATGGGTACGACTGATCCAGCTGAGGCAGAAACATGGCTGAAATGAACAGAGAGAATTCTGAACTCACTGAAATGTACTCCAGGAGAGAAATTTTATTATACAGTATCACTCCTTCAAGGAAATGCTTATGACTGGTGGAGACTATACCTAATAGCACTGCTCAGCCATGGATCTTAACATGGAACGGTTTTCTAACAAAATTCCCTGATGCTTACCTACCTGAAGTGTATAAAGATCAGAAAGAAAACGAATTTCTTGAACTTAAATAGTCAAATCGATCAGTTGCAGAGTATGAGTTACTATTTAATCAACTTTCTCATTATGCTCCACATATGATAGCAACAGAAAATAAAAAATATAGCAGATTTGAGGCGGGACTTTGGTTTACTATTCGTGATAGCCTCACACCTAGACTTGGAATCATTTAGCAAGTTGAAAGCTGCAGTAGTACATGCTGAAAAGTTGGAAGCTGAATCCAAAGCTTTCTCTATAAAAAGAGACATAGTGATGAAGTTGGTGGGTTTGGAAAGAAGAAGGGATTCAATGCATCTATACAAAAGAGTTTTCCTAGTGATTCCAAAGGCGCCAGTTACAGTGGTGCAACAGCAGCCAGTAGAGCTTCTGGTTCTACACTAGCAGTAGTGACTTGCATGCACTGTGGAAGAAATCACTATGAAGAGTGTATATTACTGATCGGAAAATGTTTTTGATGTGGAGAATCGAGCCATATTGCAAGAAATTGTTCAAAGTCACGTAAAGAGCATACAATTGAGCAAACCTGTAAGGACCCTAGTTCCTTAAGTGCAAATTAAAGGCATAATTAGAGCTAACATACATCATCAGAGTATAAATGTTCGTGTTGAGACTATGAGCCTTAAGAATTACATGCCAAGTCAAGGACTATCAATGGATTAATTACATCCCCAATCAAAATGAATGTTATCAGCTATAGCTTTACACTACTCCTAGAGTAGATACTATACAAAAGCAATCATGTCCTTCTTTTCTCAAAAGTGTTCTTCACAAGCTCACCGCCTCAACCCGCCTTAGCCCCTTTTCTATCATGCCAAACTGTACCTACAAGGACAACCCCCAAACATAAGCAATAATATTATTCATATCCAACACAATATGAATATAAGGCGTAAATGCATAAATCATAATAAAACACTTCCTGTTTTTCCCATGCATTCTAAACGCTTCCTGTTTGGTTGTCCCTGTACCATAACTCATGAGTATAATCAAATAGATTATTTAATGGTCCACACATGTCATGACATAATACCATTTCATCATCACCAATTACCAATCACCAATCCCTAGTCAGTTCATCACAATGTATTTTAATACCCCTCGCTTTTCACATATAGGCGGCATAGAATGACCTCGCTTCAATGGACATGCGGCGCTCCCACCCCTCGCTTCACATTGAGCGGAAAATATTCTTTCCTCGCCTCATATGATAACCACGCTTAAATGTGACATGCGGCGCTCCCACCCCTCGCTTCACATTTAGCGGCAACAAATCAAATAGCGGCAAGCATTAAAATCATCAAGGGATGACCACGACTCATGGGATGTGCACCAATAACCAATCATATGCATATACAATCATCATGCATAATTCAACATGTATTTACAATGCATAATTCCACATATACTCGCATCCACAATGCATAATCAATGAGTATATTAGATACATGTACTGTTGGGTGCCCGTACGTCCTCTACGTACCTTTCCAAAAGTGGAATTTGATATGGCTTCACTTCCTTGGTTGCGTCGCCACCTGGGATGGTTCTACACAATCACACAACCCCATATTAGAAGCCAAATAATAGTTGAATACCAAAAATTCGTCAAAAAAATCCATTTTCCAAAATTCCACTGCTGGCGATCGATCGCTTCGCTGAGGCGATCGATCGCCTCAATTTTTGCTTCGCGGTGATCGATCGCGCCATACATGGCGATCGATCGCCTACCTTATATTTTGGACACTGCCTGTTGGCGATCGGTCGCCTCATTTCAGGCGGTCGATCGCCTCACACAGACTCGCGATTTTCCACCATTAATGCACACCAAAACCATCCCAACTCATACCAATACTCCTCCCAACAACATAATAACACAATAAATCAACAAAATACACCTCAAGCAACACAAAAATCCAACACCTAACCAAAAATGATACCAACCCAAGTAACCCATTTCCAAAACCCTTCAAAACTATTTCAAACTCAAATCAAACACAATAAGAACATGGAGGTATCCATACATCTAGGGGACTTCAAATCTCACACCAAATCCTACAAATCAAGCTTTTGGAAGGATTTCTCTTCACCCCTTTGCCCAAAATCGAAAATGAAGAGAAGGAAGGGTTTGGAGGAGAAATTGGGGAAAGTGTGAGTGATGGGTGTAGAGGGGTTGGGGTATAAGTGGGTTGTTTTAAAATAAAATGCATTCCACAAATCCATGGTGTATATAACACCCCAACATTATATTTTAAAGCATTCTCCCAAAATGCATCAAGACCCAATCAAAATCATGTTCGACCAAATAATTATCGATTACCATAAACAACCATGATAACCCTTAATTTCCCAACATGCATAACATGCATCCCGAAATGCATCCCCGGTCACACCTATCATGTGACTAAGCATTTCAATCTGATAATTATATCCAGCACATAATTAATTATCACCATAATTCATCATATAAACATAATTAATGCCCAAATTGCAATTAATTATTTCGGGGATATCACAATACTCCCCTACTTATAAGATTTCGTCCTCGAAATCACATGCACTTACCCCAACATGATACTAAACATAAATAACATACCAGAAAATAGTTCCGGGTAGTGATGCACCATATGCCGCTCCGTCTCCCACATAGCCTCCTTGACACCCCGGCGATCCCACTGAACCTTGATCATAGGTATCACTTTGTTCCGAAGTCTGCGGTCTGCCCGATCCAGAATCCTAACAGGCCGTTCCACATAGGATATATCGGATTCTAATTGAACCTCGGAAGGTTGCAACAGATGAGACGGATCTGGCTCATACTTCCGCAACATAGACACATGGAACACATTATGTATACCAGACAAGGAAGGTGGCAGAGCTAGTCGGTAAGCCAAAGTGCCAATGCGCTGTAAGATCTCGTACGGCCCAACATACCTCGGAGATAGTTTTCCGCGCATCCCAAATCGCACAACACCTCTTAAAGGCGAGATCTTCAAGAAGACCTTATCTCCCAACTGAAACTCCAACGGTCTCCGCCGTTTATTCGCATAAGCTGCCTGTCTGTCCTGGGCTGCTTTCATTTTCTGCCTTATCATCTTTATCTTTTCTTCCATTTCTCGTACCAGTTCCGGTCCTCCGACCGATTTACTCTCCAAGTCGTCCCAACACAAGGGTGATCTACACCGTCTGCCATAAAGGGCTTCAAAAGGAGCCATCTGTATGCTTGCCTGTTAGATATTATTATAGAAGAATTCTACCAAGGCCACTGAATCTTGCCAAGAAATGTCGAACTCCAATACACAAGCCCTCAACATGTCCTCGAGCGTTTGGATAGTACGCTCGGTCTGACCATCCGTCTGAGGATGATATGCAGTGCTCAATCTAACTTCAGTTCCCAAGGCTGACTGAAGACACTCCCAAAAATGAGATGTGAATCGTGGATCTCGATCCGACACTATGGAAATGAGGATCCCATGCAATCTCACCACATCTCGAATATACAACTGAGCCATCCTCAAAAATGTGAAGGTCATGCTATAGGGAATGATATGAGCTACCTTAGTCAATCGATCCACGATCACCCAAATAGTATCAAAACCCGAAGTGCTCCTCGGCAAGTGAGTCACGAAGTCCATGGAAATGTGTTCCCACTTCCACTTTGGTATCTCCAAGCTTTTCAACTCGCCGCCAGGTCTCTGTCTCTCTGCCTTGACCTGCTGGCAGATCAAGCACCTCTTAACAAAAGCGACGACATCATACTTCATTCTTTTCCACCAAAACTGATCACGTAGATCTTTATACATCTTCTTCCCGCCTGGGTGGATGCTAATTCTGCTACTATGAGCTCGCTCCAAGATCCCCCTACGCAACTCCGGCGTACTCGGAACCACCCAACGGCTACCCAATCTCAAAGATCCGTCCTCGGCCACTCTGAACTTCGATGGTTGACCAAGATGCAATAAAGATAACCATCTCTGAATCTCATCATCTGACTTCTGAGCTCTTCTAATATTCTCATAGATATCTGGCTCAGCTAATAAGGTCGATACGTACACTGGTGATGCATCTATGTCAAAATCATAGCCCAGATGGCAATAGGAGGTCATCATAGCCGACAAATGGATGACGTCCTCAGCAGTACTCCTCACTTTCCGGCTCAAAGCGTCTGCTGTCAAATTAGCCTTTCCAGGATGGTACTCAATCTCACAATCATAGTCCATGAGTAAGTCCATCCACCTTCTCTGCCTCATGTTCAGCTCCGCCTGAGTGAATAAAAACTTGAGGCTCTTGTGATCCGTGTAAATGGTAAACGAAGTATCATACAAATAATGTCTCCAAATCTTCAGGGCGAAGATGATAGCCGCCAATTCCAAGTCATGGACTGGGTATCTAGTCTCATGCGGCTTCAACTGCCTCGATGCATAAGCTACCACATGCTTATCTTGCATCAGTACACACCCAAGGCCCTGAAGTGATGCATCGGTATACAAAACAAACCTGGAGTTTTTCGTAGGGATCACTAATACCGGCGCCGTCGTCAACCGGTGTTTCAACTCCTGGAAGCTCTCCTCACAAGCTTCTGACCAAAAGAATGGTACTCCTTTCTGGGTCAACTGTGTCAACGGCTTGGCAATCTTCGAAAATCCCTCGACAAAGCGACGATAATAGCCGGCCAAGCTAAGGAAGCTCCGTATCTCAGGTACAGAAGTGGGTGCAGCCCACTACATCACAACTTCAATCTTCCTGGGATCCACTGATATCCCGCTGCTAGTTATGACATGCCCCAGAAACACTACACTGCTCAACCAAAATTCACACTTGCTGAGTGATGTGACTAGAAATAGACACATCTATTACGCTTAATTGTCTACGATTTGGTATATTTTGATGGATAAATTGATACATATACTACCTAATCATATATTTGTGTAAATGTAGGGAAAGGTGAAGAAATCAAGCTAAAATGATGAAAGAAGCAATAAAGTTGAAGAAAAGAGGAAAAACCGGAATCCAAGACACATGTTGCTCCTTTCTCCTCAAATTTTTATATGTTCCAGCCATGTTTTGGAAATGTGGTCCATATAAAAGTTGTAGAACTTTGAGTTATCTTCGTGTGGACAGCTGACTCGTCAAATTCGGAGTTCGTATATGAAAGTTATGGCCAAAATACAAAACTCGTCAGAAAAATGGAAAATCAGGCGTAAAGACGCCATTTCTAGGCGTACCTACGCCAGTGCTACGGGAATTTAGGCGTAGTTACGCCATATTAGGCGTAATTACGCCAATATGATTTTGGAAAGTTAAAATTCTTGATTTCTTTCCTTTCCACATGGATTTTACCCTACTCCATTAGCCTCCATACTTCATATACACGATTTTTACCTCATATTAAGCATCATTTCATACCTTAGAATAATTTTTAGATTTTAGATATTTCTTCTTTGAATTTTTGTGAAGAACGCTTGAAGAACGAGAACGGAATCGACAAGCCGGAATCGTGACTATTCTTAGTAATTTCTTTTCCTTTGTTATTTTAATGTTTTCGAATAATATGTTGTTGATTTTAGATTCAATTATGCTAGGCTAAAACTCTTCGATTCTTGGTTGAAGGGATACCTGCTTTTGGAATTGAACCTTTTATGAAAATTTGGTTTGATTGTTGAATTATATTTCGATTTCAATTCGTTTCTTAAATTTCGAATTCCATGATTGTTGTGTTTGTGTATTAGACCGATCACCTAATATTCAATTGCATAATCGATAGTTTGTTAAGAAACAACTAAGATCAATAATTAACCGGCTGTAGGTGTTGTTGAATTCTTAGGATTAACGGCTGTAGTTTTCATTGATTAGATTTATCGAACTCATTAGTTTTGAAAACTATCATTGATTTAATCATTAACGGCTGTAGTGGTGATTAGAGATTTGGTAAAGGTTGAATTGAATGCTGTTTTCTCTTTGACTACGAATAAGATGAGTATGAATTGAATTTCCAATCGATAGATAATTGAAAGGATTCGAATGTTTTGATTTGATGATTAAAAGATAATTTTCCAAAAGTACGGTTACCTGGAAACCAAGAATCGCTTCACTCTCATAAGTTTAAATCATCTTAGTTAATCTTGTTAATTAGTTTAATTTTAGAATTTGCTTAGTAGTAATCATTCATCCTAAAACCCCCTTGTTACTATTCGTTTTTGGCACGAAATAAATTTACCTTCCCTGTGAGATCGATCCCTACTTCCACTACTACATATTTTTGTCATTAACTGAAGAAGGGTTAATTTGGGCGTACACGATAAACGCTACCAAATTTTGGCGCCGTTGCCGGGGAAGGCAACATTTATTAGTGTCGATTTTTTGTTATTTCATTTTCGATATTTGTTTTCCCGCATTACTACTGAGGTTTGTTGATGAGTACAGGCGGATCGTTTGATTACAATGAACTTTCACTACGATCCTGAGATTGAGAGGACGCTACATCAGAGAAGGAGAGAAGCAAGGCTGCTTGAAGAGGAAGAAAGGAACAACATGGCTGCAAATCAAAGCTTGAGGCAGCTGGCAAATCCTAACTTGGATCAACAACCGCTCTGCATCAGTTTCCCTGCTCTGGCCAATAACGTAAACTTCAAACTTAAATCTGGTTTAATTCACTTATTGCCAGCTTTTCATGGTCTTGCATGTGAAAACCCGCATAAGCATCTGATGGAATTCCACGTGGTGTGCACTACCATGAAGCCGACCGGAATCACTGAGGATCAAATAAAGCTAAGAGCGTTCCCGTTTTCTCTAAAGGACGCTGCAAAAGACTGGCTCTTCTACTTACCATCCGGATCGATCACCACGTGGATTGACTTACAAAGAGTATTCCTAGAAAAGTACTTCCCAGCTTCAAGGGCAACGAATTTGAGGAAAGAGATATATGGTGTGAAGCAGCTCTACGAGGAATCACTACACGAGTACTGGGAGAGGTTCAAGAAGTTGTGCGCAAGTTGTCCACAACACCAGATAACTGAACACCTTCTCATCCAATACTTTTATGAAGGTTTACTTTCTTCTGACAGGAATTTAGTGGATGCGGCAAGCGGAGGAGCATTTATAGATAAAACAACGGAGGAAGCTAGAAGGTTGATAGCTAACATGGCGGCCAACTCCCAACAATTCGGATCTGTGCGCCATGGACAACCGCAAAGAAAAGAGGTAAACGTATCAAACTTAGAACAACAACTGATAGACCTCACTTTTCTTGTGCGTGGTATGGCAAGTGGAAATGTAGGAAAGACAAAGCCGTGTGGAATCTGTCTGGTTGCGAACCATTCCACAGACGCATGCCACTCACTACAAGAGACAACCACGGAGAACGTGAATGTTGTGGGAGGATTCCCTAGCCCCCCACAAAGGAGTTATGACCATCCACCAAACAACTACAATCAAGGGTGGAGAGATCATCCGAACCAAGGCTATGGTAACCAACAGATGAACCAACCTCCACCCTACAGACCGCCATATCAGAGACCTCCACCACCGCCAGTGCACCCGCCTTCTGACAGGTTAGAACATAGCATTAAAATTATTGCTGAAAATAGATTACAATTTCAACAGGAGACGAGGGCAAGCATCCAGAGCTTGACGACGCAGATGGGACAATTGGCAACTTCAATCAGCAAGATCGAAGCAAGGATTTCAAATGGACTGCCATCACAACCAGAGATGAACCCCCGTGAAAATATTAGTGCTATCACAGTGAATATGAATGAAGATGCAGCTGAAGAGAAGGTGGTACTGACGCCACCCCAAAAAGAAGAGATGACGGAGACAGAGACAGACGTTGAAGAGCCAATGCAAGGGGAGGAACCACGAGGTGAGTTCCCTAAACTTTCTGAATATAAAGAACCAATCCCTTTTCCCCAAGCATTGAAGGACAATAGGAAAGGTGCCGGACTCAAAGGCCTCTACGAGATGAGTCCACGCTGCAAAGAGCAAGTCCCATTGCATGAAACCGTGAAAGAGGATCGAAGCAAGGAACACAAGGGGCAGCCCAAGGTCGAGCTCAATGACAATGTTTCAGCGGATAACCAAAGAAGCATCCCCATTAAATGCAAGGATCCAGGTATGTTCTTCATCCCATGTGAGATTAGGTCTATAAGGATTGAGAAGGCTATGCTCGATTTAGGGTCGTCCATAAATGCCTTGCCTTACTCAATGTACTCTCAACTGAAGATGGGACCTTTAAAAAGAAATAGAGCAGTTATTCACTTAGCTGATAAATCCATGGTCATACCTAAGGGGATAATAGAGGACGTAGTTGTGCATGTAAAGAATTTGGTCTTCACAGCCGATTTCTATGTCTTAGACATGAGAAATGGTGATCCTTCTAGTCTAATTATTTTAGGAAGACCATTCTTGAAATCATCAAATTCAGTAATCAATATGAATAGTGGTTTGATAACCATGGAGTCTAATGGTGAAATTGAAAAATTCAACATGTATGAACCAATTAAACCTCTTGCCATTAAACCTCTTGAGCATTCTAGTTACGCTATTGATGTACATGATGATTATGATTCTGATTTTGATAATGATGAGTTGTGGGAAATGGGAAAGGCTACTGATGGCCTTGACGAGAAGAGAGGTATGGATCCTCCTCCTGTGCATACTGTTCATACTATTGCTGCTTTATCTACTCATGATACTGCTGGTTCTCTTATTTCTCAATTGCAGGATCGTACCATTGGAAAGAAGCACCCTCCGGATCGACCAAAGCAAGCCACATATGTTGAAGGAGGAACAAGGACTGAGGACGCCCACTCAAAGGCAAACAAACCAAAGGTCAAGAGACTTAAGAAGATATTGAGGTGGAAGAAGAAGGATAGAGCGACATCGCATCACCCACCCTGATAGAGGACTGGCGTCGGGCCACCGACGTTAAACAGAGGCGCTGCTTGGGAGGCAACCCAAGGGGAGTTAGTTTCCCTTTTACCCTTATTGAATTGAATGTTGTTTTCTCTTTGACTACGAATAAGATGAGTAGGAATTGAATTTCCAATCGATAGATAATTGAAAGGATTCGAATGTTTTGATTTGATGATTAAAAGATAATTTTCCAAAAGTACGGTTACCTTTAAATCATCTTAGTTAATCTCGTTAATTAGTTTAATTTTAGAATTTGCTTAGTAGTAATCATTCATCCTAAAACCCCCTTGTTACTATTCGTTTTTGGCACGAAATAAATTTACCTTCCCTGTGAGATCGATCCCTACTTCCACTACTACATATTTTTGTCATTAACTGAAGAAGGGTTAATTTGGGCGTACACGATAAACGCTACACTGAGCTTGGCATACAACTGGTGATCTCTGAGAATCTGGAGCACTGTCCTCAAGTGTTTCACGTGCTCTTCCTCGCTCCGGGAGTAGATGAGAATGTCGTCGATGAATACAATGACGAACTGATCAAGATAGGGTTGGAACACCAGATTCATCAAGCTCATAAAGGCAGCCGGGGCGTTCGTCACACCGAACGGCATCACTAAGAACTCGTCGTGCCCGTACCGAGTCCGAAATGATGTCTTCTGTACATCCTCCTCCCTGACTCGAATCTGGTGATACCCGGATCGCAAATCAATCTTGCTATAAAGTCTGGTACCTTGCAACTGATCAAACAAATCATCAATCATCGGGAGAGGATACTTGTTCTTCACTGTGGCTTTATTCAGTTGCCGGTAATCGATGCACAACCGCATCGAACCATCCTTCTTTTTCACAAAGAGAACCGGTGCGCCCCAAGGCGATACGCTAGGGCGTATATATCCTTTATCAAGGAGCTCCTGCAACTGCTCCTTCAATTCCCTCAACTCCGCCGGTGCCATCCTGTAAGGTGCACGAGAGATAGCGGATGTCCCCGGTAATAACTCGATCCCAAACTCGACTTCTCTAGCCGGTGGGAAATCTGGGATCTCCTCTGGGAATACATCAGCAAACTCTGATACCACTGGTACATCCTCAACTCTCAATTCTTTATTCTTCCCCGACGTGTCCACGGCATAGATGAGATAGCCCGTGTGTCCACGTCCCAACAACTGAGATATTTTGATTGCCGAAATCAACGGAATCTTCGCACGAGAACCGTTGCCATGAAAAGTCCATTGTATCCCCAAATCAGACCTGAACCTTACTGTTCTCTGTCGACAATTTACCACTGCCTGGTATCTGTTCAAAATGTCGATACCCACAATGCAGTCGAAGTCTGACATGCCCAACACAATCAAATCTGTCTTCAACTCGTTGCCCTCAAACTAAATGAGGCAATCTGCAAGAAACTGATCGGCAACAACATGTCTTCCAGTGGGTGTCGAGACCATGAGAGGCGTGGGTAAAGAAGACGTGCGCATATGGTGTCTCTCCACAAAGCCCACAGATACAAAAGAGTGGGAGGCACCTGTATCTATCAAAATAAAAGCAGGGTACGTAAATAAATGACACGTACCGGCGATCACCTCCTCTGGGGCTGCCTGGGCCTGCTCTCTAGTCAGCGCATACACCTGCCCCAGGGACGGTCCCACTGTCTGACCTCCCGATGGTCGAGGCATATTCTGCTGCCTCTAAGGTACTGTCCTGTCATCAAATCTCGGCCTGTTTCCTTGAAAATCTGATTGTCCTCCCCGAGTGGGTCAATACCGAGAAATGTGGCCCATCTTGCCACAACTATAACAAGCAGGACAATTATTCGAAGAGTGCGGCCCTCCACAATTGTCGCACCTTGACTACCCCGATCTATTTCCTTGCATAGGCCCTCGGTTGGTCGACCAATTGTTCTTCTTGCTCTCTTACTTCCGACCAAAAGATTTCTTTCCACTGAACCGTGAGGATGAAGAGGCACCACAGGGCTTAAATGACTCCCCTCGGGGCCTCAAGCCATTAGTAGCTTGCCTCTGTTGTGGCGCCTGCGGGGGTACAACACTAGGATAGGCCCCAACTCCAATCTCCGCAAGCTCTGCCCTCGTGAGAGCATCATCAAAGGAAGTGGGGTTATTGGTGATAACCCGGTCAAAAAGTTCCGGTCGCAACCCTTTCATAAAGTTTCTCATCTTTGCATGTCCATTGGTGGCAATGTGTGGAACATACCTCAGCAACGAAGAGTAGTGCATAGCATAGTCTGACACTGACATGCTTCCTTGTTTCAAGCTTGCAAACTCATCTTCCTTCATATGTCTCGCCGCCGCAGAGAAGTACCGGTTCAGAAACCGGGTTCTGAAGAGCGTCCAATCGATCAATGCACCATGTGCTCTTAGTTCCATTACCGTGCTCTTCCACCACATGGAAGGTTTACTTGCCAGCTGGAACTCCGCCAGCCTCAGCCATGCTGTAACAGCACAAGGAGCGGATACAAATATCTGCTCAAGTCTCTCTAGCCACTCTTCGGCCTCCTCCCCTGATTCTGTCCCCTCAAACCGGGGCGGGTGGTAAGACAGAAACTGAGTCAAACTGATCTCACCAGGTAGTGACAACTGAGCCACTGGTTCCATGCCTACAGCTGGTGGAGGTAAAGGGTTTGCCTGACCAATGCTCACATTAACACTGCCAACGTCACCCACCTCTTCATTGAGGTTTCCCAAGTTCATAGCCGCCATGCTGTAACACAAGGGTTAACAACATTCCAAAACAAATATATATGTTATGCCGTCAGATAACAGGAATGATAATAAGCATGTTAGTATAACAGGATATACATCAATATGCACCACATGCATAAACATGCTTCAAATGTAAGCACCTAGCCAATCATGCTAAGGCTACCCTTCACTCGTTCTCGGGTTCTCTAACCACTGCTCTGATACCACTAATGTAAGGACCCTAGTTCCTTAAGTGCGAATTAAAGGCATAATTAGAGCTAACATACATCATCAGAGTATAAATGTTCGTGTTGAGACTATGAGCCTTAAGAATTACATGCCAAGTCAAGGACTATCAATGGATTAATTACATCCCCAATCAAAATGAATGTTATCAGCTATAGCTTTTCACTACTCCTAGATTAGATACTATACAAAAGCAATCTTGTCTTCTTTTCTCAAAAGTGTTCTTCACAAGCTCACCGCCTCAACCCGCCTTAGCCCCTTTTCTATCATGCCAAAATGTACCTACAAGGACAACCCCCAAACATGAGCAATAATATTATTCATATCCAACACAATATGAATAAAGGCGTAAATGCATAAATCATAATAAAACACTTCCTGTTTTTCCCATGCATTCTAAACGCTTCCTGATTGGTTGTCCCTGTACCATAACTCATGAGTATAATCAAATAGATTATTTAATGGTCCACACATGTCATGACATAATACCATTTCATCATCACCAATTACCAATCACCAATCCCTAGTCGGTTCATCACAATGTATTTTAATGCCCCTCGCTTTTCACATATAGGCGGCATAGAATAACCTCGCTTCAATGGACATGCGGCGCTCCCACCCCTCGCTTCACATTGAGCGGAAAATATTCTTTCCTCGCCTCATATGATAACCACGCTTAAATGTGACATGCGGCGCTCCCACCCCTCGCTTCACATTTAGCGGCAACAAATCAAATAGCGGCAAGCATTAAAATCATCAAGGGATGACCACGACTCATGGGATGTGCACCAATAACCATCATATGCATATACAATCATCATGCATAATTCAACATGTATTTGCATCCATAATGCATAATTCCACATATACTCGCATCCACAATGCATAATCAATGAGTATATTAGATACATGTACCGTTGGGTGCCCGTACGTCCTCTACGTACCTTTCCAAAAGTGGAATTTGATATGGCTTCACTTCCTTGGTTGCGTCGCCACCTGGGATGGTTCTACACAATCACACAACCCCATATTAGAAGCCAAATAATAGTTGAATACCAAAAATTCGTCAAAAAAATCCATTTTCCAAAATTCCACTGCTGGCGATCGATCGCTTCGCTGAGGCGATCGATCGCCTCAATTTTTGCTTCGCGGCGATCGATCGCGCCATACATGGCGATCAATCGCCTACCTTATATTTTGGACACTGCCTGTTGGCGATCGGTCGCCTCATTTCAGGCGGTCGATCGCCTCACACAGACTCGCGATTTTCCACCATTAATGCACACCAAAACCATCCCAACTCATACCAATACTCCTCCCACCAACCCAACAACATAATAACACAATAAATCAACAAAATACACCTCAAGCAACACAAAAATCCAACACCCAACCAAAAATGATACCAACCCAAGTAACCCATTTCCAAAACCATTCAAAACTATTTCAAACTCAAATCAAACACAATAAGAACAACATGGAGGTATCCATACCTCTAGGGGACTTCAAATCTCACACCAAATCCCACAAATCAAGCTTTTGAAAGGATTTCTCTTCCACCCCTTTGCCCAAAATCGAAAATGAAGAGAAGGAAGGGTTTGGAGGAAAAATTGGGGAAAGTGTGAGTGATGGGTGTAGAGGGGTTGGGGTATAAGTGGGTTGTTTTAAAA
This sequence comes from Haberlea rhodopensis, assembly GCA_907163345.1. Taxonomy (NCBI): domain Eukaryota; kingdom Viridiplantae; phylum Streptophyta; class Magnoliopsida; order Lamiales; family Gesneriaceae; genus Haberlea; species Haberlea rhodopensis. The sequence continues at coordinate 27,652,593 of CAJQUN010000003.1, read as the reverse complement.
TAAAATGCATTCCACAAATCCATGGTGTATAAAACACCCCAACATGATATTTTAAAGCATTCTCCCAAAATGCATCAAGACCCAATCAAAATCATGTTCGACCAAATAATTATCGATTACCATAAACAACCATGATAACCCTTAATTTCCCAACATGCATAACATGCATCCCGAAATGCATCTCCGGTCACACCTATCATATGACTAAGCATTTCAATATGATAATTAAATCCAGCACATAATTAATTATCACCATAATTCATCATATAAACATAATTAATGCCCAAATTGCAATTAATTATTTCGGGGATATCACAAAACCAAAGTTAATGGTTTTACTCCTAGCAGAGGAAGAGGTCGAGGAAGGTTTGGTATGGGTAGAGGTGTCAGTTCAGAGGAGAGTAAAGCCAACAATCAGTCCCGTGTTTTTGCTATGACAAAAGAAGAAACAAATACTGCACCAATTGTAATTTCTGGTACAAAAACTTATGTTCTATTTGATCCTAGTACAACACATCCATTCATATCACAAGCATTCATGGTGCATTTACAAGATAAACCAGAATCACTGGGTTATGATATATTTGTTCGAACCCTAGTAGGGAGCATAATTGTTGTAAATATCGTGTATCGCAATAGTAAAATCTTGATCAGGAATACTGAACTGCATGCTACTTTACATGTTATGCCGCTAAAAGATTTTGATGTAATTTTGGGCATGAAATGGTTAACTGAATATCATGCTAAATTGGATTATTATACAAAAGAAATATCGTTGCAACTTCTTAATCAGACACATATAGTATTTAGAGGAGAAAGGAAGATCTTGCCTACATGTGTAATATCTGCATATACTGCATTTAGATTGGTTAAGAGTGGTTGTGAAACCTACTTAGCTCACATTATAGATAGCAGATTATGTGGTTTAAAAATTGAAGTTATCCTGGTGGTTAGAGAATATCCGTATGTGTTTCCAGATAATTTACAAAGATTACCCCCAGATAGGGATACTGAGTTTACCATTGAAGTACTGTTGGGTACTGCACCAACTTCTATTCCACCTTATAGAATGGCACCTGTTGAATTAAACGAATTAAAAACTCAAGTGCAAGAACTACTGGATAAGGGATTCATTAGACCAAGTGTTTCATCGTGGGGTGCACCAGTGTTATTTGTGAAAAAGAATGATGGCACTTTGAGATTATGCATAGATTATCGATAGTTGAACCCATTTACTATAAAGAATAAATACCCACTACCACGGACTGATGATTTGTTTGATCAATTACAAGGTGCTACAGTATTTTCAAAAATTGATTTGAGATCAAGGTATCATCAGTTGATAATTTCAGAGATGGATATTCCAAAAACAACTTTTAGAACCAGGTATTACCACTATGAATTTTTTAGTAATGCATTTTGGTTTGACTAATGCACCTGCTGTATTTATGGAATTGATGAATGAGGTGTTTAGATCGTATCTGGATATTTGTGATTATCTTTATTGATGACATTCTGATATATTCTAAATCTACTGAAGAACATGAACAACATTTGAGAATCGTATTACCAACCTTGAGTGAGAAACGTTTATATGCAAAACACAGCAAATGTGAATTTTGGCTAGATCAAGTTGTCTTTTTTGGGCATGTTGTTTCTAGTGATGGTGCTAAAGTTGATCCAGTGAAAATTGAAGTCTTAACTAAATAGGAAAACCCAAAAAATGTTGCAGAAGTTCGTAGTTTTCTTGGTTTAACTGGATATTATCAACCCTTTGTTGAGAATTTTTCTCTTATTGCCACTCCATTGAAAAAATTGTTGCAAGGGTATTCCTTTTAAATGGACAGATGAATGTCAAAAGAATTTTGATGAACTAAAAGAACGACTCACAGCTGCTCGACAACTGAAATCATGGTAAACTTATAGCTTATGCTTCTCGACAACTGAAATCATATGAGATGTCTTATCCTACACATGATTTAGAACTTGTTGGGGTTGTTTTGCTTTAAAGATATGGAGACGTTACTTGTATGGTACCACATTTCAAATTTTCACTGACCATAAAAGTTTGAAGTATTTATTGAGTCAGAAAGAGTTGAACATGCGACAAAGAAGATGACTTGAATTATTAAAATACTATGATTGTACTATTGAGTATCATCCTTGTAAAAGATAATGTTGTTGATGATGCTTTTGAGCATAAAATCATATGATATTGTTTCTTATCTTTCAGTGCATTCTATACCATATTTGCTAGACTTGAGAAAGATGAATGTTACTTTAAATGTCAATGAGACCGGTAGCATATGTGCTTCGCTTTGTATACGTCCTGTAATGGCCGAGAGGATTAAAAATGCTCAATTGCGTGATGATAAACTAATCAGCATTGCAGAAAAGGTAAAAGAGGGAAAGAGTGCAACATTTATTACCACTGATGATGTTAGTTTATCAATCAATAATCGACTATGTGTTCCTAATGTGAATGGCATAAGGCATGAAATAATGGAGGAAACACACATTGCACCTATGCTATGCACCATGGTAGCACAAAGATGTATCAAACTTTGAATACACATTATTGATGGCCTAGAATGAAGAAGGATATGGCCGAGTATGTATCGAAATGTTTGACTTGCCAACAGGTTAAATCTGAACATCAAGCATCGGTTGGTAAATTACATCCATTACCGATTTCAGTTTGAAAGTGGGAGAGTATAACCATGGATTTTATTTATGATTCACCCGTAACACCAAGAAAGAATGATGTAGTTTGGGTGATTGTTGACCGGTTGACAAAGCTAGTTCACTTTTTACCATTGAAATGGAGATCTACACTTTTATCTAGCAAAAAGGTATGTGAATGAAATTATGAAACTACGTGGTGTGTCTTTATCTATTGTATCAGATCGAGATCCTCGTTTTACATCAATATTTTGGGGAAGTTTACAAGAATCTTTGGGCAATAAATTACATTTCAGTATAGCATTTCATCCTCAAATGGATGGACAATCAGAAAGAACTATTCAGACTCTTGAAGATATGCTTTGGTCTAGTGTTCTTGATTCAAAGTTTCTTTGGATGATTACATTGCATTGATGGAATTTGCTTATAATAATCAATACCATAGTAGTATTGGCATGGCACCATATGAAGCGTTATATGGTAGAAAATATTGGAATCTTATATGTTGGGATGAAGAAGGAATGTGAATATTAGAAGGCCCGATTTTGATTCAAGATACGATTGAAAATATAAAAATAGTTAAAGCACGATTAAAAGCAGCGCAAGATAGACAAAATAGCTATATTGATCAACATAGGCGGGAAATGGAATATAACATTGGTGAAAAAGTATTCCTTCGTGTTTCTCCTTGGAGATGTATCCTCAGATTTGCAAAAAAGGGAAAATTGAGTTCTCGATACATTGATCCGTATGAAATACTTGATAAAGTGGGACAATTAGCTTATCTACTGGCTTTGCCACCTGACTTGTTCCAGATCCATAATGTGTTCCATGTTAGCAGGCTTCGTAGATACAGATCAAATACATCTCATATTCTTCGAGATGAACCAATTGAAATTGTTGACAATTTAAGTTATGTTGAAGAACCAGTTGAGATTATGGGATACAAAGACAAGCAGTTAAGAAACTGAGTGATTCCTTTGGTTAAAGTTATATGGAAGAATCATTCTAGACAGGAAGCTACATGGGAAATAGAGCAACAAATGAGAGACAATATCTGTGGTTATTTCCTGATACATGTATAAATTTCGAGGTCGAAATTTCTTTTAAGGGGGAGGAATTGTCATGACCTAAGTCACATAATCCTCCTACCCCCCTCCACGCACTGGCGCTTCGGCCGCGAACTGGCGAACTCGGTGCGCGTGCGGCGCATTAAGGCGACTTAAGAATTTCTAGTTAGCGCTTTAAGAATTTCTAGTTCGCGCACTAAGATATCCTAATTCACGCACTAAGATTTCCTAATTCGCGCATTAAGATTTACTAAGTCGCGCACTAAGTTACTAAGTCTTGTTAATCCTCCTTAATTCTCAGATTTTTTTTTTTGTAATTATTAAAAAAAATCTTCGATTTAGATGGAGTTTTATGGTTTCTAGGTATTTCGGGTTGGTAAGAAAATTATATTATATGGTAAATAGATAGATAATGAATCATGCAAAGACATAATAATATATGAAAGATTAAAATATGTGATAAAGAAAGTATGATAAATCTGTGATTTTGTAATATTTTTACGGAGTAAATAATAATAAATTTGATATCTTAGTTTTTTGCATGAAAATTAATAGAATGAACTTTATAAATAAAACTTTTATTTTTATTAAGTTATTTTAAATGTTTATATTAGTCATTTCATAAAGTAATAATATAAGTCTCCGAAAATAATATGAGTCATTTTTAATAAATTCATACTATTACCAAACAAGTTGAAATAAATATGAACAATTTGATTTCATTTTTCAAATTCGTTATTTTATATCTTAAAATAAAACAAAACTTTAATACTTCATTTCTATTTCTACAATATATTTTTCAGAGAATTCTTACTAGACGAACGATCAAATACAAGATTCAAATTACGTTGTATCACTGGCTATAACAATTTTGCAAAGCTGCAAATGTTGGATTCTTCAATAAAATCTAATTTTAATGTTTTTAAGAATGATAAAGCTGCAAACATCAAAGTTGTTAAGAACTTCATATTGTACATTTGTAAATAATATAATAATGATGTGAGTTTGTTAAAAATGATGTATATTATGTATGTTTAATTTCATGTCATCAGTGTGTATGTATATATATTTATTTATTTATTAATTTTAATAGGCGCATTAGGGCGCACCCGCACTAAATTTTTTTGCAAATTGACGCACTCACGCATCCGCATCTGCTCCCGCATCAGACTTGTGTGACTTAGGTCATGACCGCAAATTGTACACATTAATGCATAAACATCATCATGGCATATATTGGATCATTTATAAGCATAATTGCTTGTATTTTGATATTGCATATGTACATTGGGATGTATAGAGATAGTGAATAAATTAGAAAAACACATAGTTTAATATAAGTACACAAAATAGAGAGTTAATGATATTTCATGTAAAATAAAGTCAATTTATAATAACCTCATATTTTATTAAAGATATCTGATTATAAGAATCTAGGACACTAATAAAAGAGGGTTGTACTTCATATATGCTAGCTTGTACCTTGGATTACGAAAGCTAGTTGTCTTAAGGAAACCCGTGTGAATAATCAAATGTACTTGGGGACTTGGAGGAGGTGATAAACACGTGGGACTATATATATATATATATATATATATATATATCTGGAAAAAGGTGGAGCAAAGCAAACACCCGTTGTGTCAGCTGAAGTTTTCGACCCTTCAGATGGCTAAGGAACCAAAATATATATTCTTATTTAGTCTAAGTTTTAAATCATTCAAACTGCTCTTTTGTACCTATTCTCCTTTAGCTGCTGATTATTGATCATCTATCATATTTAACCATGTGAAAACCAACATCTTTAGGCTAGAGTTATAAGTAGACAAAGTGCAACAGAATTTGGATGAAATATTTTGAGTGTTGTTGTTTGGGTTCTTATTAATCCAGGCTGATCTGTACATTTTTTTAGTATCAATTTTCCAGCCTTAAACACAATTTTATGCGAGAACTAATCAAAACAAAAAACAATAAAGTTGTAAAGACAAATCTGTTTTATGTTGTGAATGAAACAAATTTTGGGGTGTGTATAATCACAAGCTACGTTGAGGGAACCACTTAATAGTTATATAAACATGTTTATACATGTGTGAAGACTGTTAAGATAATTTTGTAAAGATTAGAGGGCTCCATATAAAATGAAACAAGAATACAAACTAAGTTTGCATGGCTGTTATGATTCAGCAACATTTGGCCTACTGTCTTGCACTATTTAAGAGCAGTTGGTCATGATGGAATCCCTATTGAAGTATAGAGATGTTTAGGACCGACGATGATAAAGTAGCTAACAGATCTATTTAACAAGATTTGGAGGAGTAACAAAATTCCAAATGAATCGAGAAAGAGTACTCACATTCCTATCTATAAGAGCAAGGATGACATTCAGAGTTGCACAAATTATCGTGGTATAAAACTCATGTGTCACACAAAGAAGCTTTGGGAGAGGATAATTGAATGTCGTTTAAGGATGGAGGTTAAGATATCGGAGAACCAATTTGGGGTCATGCCAGGACGGTCAACTACTTAACATATCCATTTACTTAGTCAACTTATCAAGTCATGAGAGGAGTAAAGATCTGCATATGATCTTTATAGACTTGGAGAAGGCCTACGATAAAGTACCAAGGGAGATATTATGGTGGGCTTTGATGAAGAAAAAAGTTCCATCAAGTATGTCAATATAATCAAGGACATGTACGACAAAGTAACATCTAATGTGAGACGTGCAGTGGGGTGACAATTGAGTCTCGATCACTATTGGATTGTATCAAGGTCTGCGTTGAGTCATTTCCTGTTCACCCTAGCTATGGATGAGATAACAAAAGACATACAGAATGAATTACCTTGGAACATACTTTTTGTTGACGATGTTATGCTAATCGACGAGATAATGGCAAGGATAAATGCCAAATTGGAGTTGTGGATAGAGACTTTTGAATCAAAAGGTTTTAGATTAAGTATGTCTAAAACAGAATATATGAAGTGCAGATTTAGTGGTCGTTCCTTTCAGGATTCCGGTGTTGTAGCACTCGGTGGTCAAGAGCTATCGATGAGCAACAAGTTTCGATACCTAGGTTCAATTATCCAAAAGAAAGGAGAGATTGACAGTGACGTTAACCACGGGATTCGGGCTGGCTTCTTGAAATGGAGAAACAACATCGGAGTTCTATGCGATCATAATATCGCACTGAAAGGGAAAGTTTTATAGAACCGTCGTTAGACCCGCAATATTGTATGCGATAAGATACTGGGCACCCAAGATGAATCACATCCAAAAGATGAGTGTGGCAGATATGTGTATGCTTCGTTGGATGTGTGGTAAGATCATAAGAGATAAAATAAAGAACAATATATTCGAGCTGAAGTAGGTGTAGCTTGTATAGAAGAGAAGATGTAAGAAAGCCACTTAAGTTGATTTGGGCATGTTCGACGTAGGCCCAGCAGTGCACCTGTGCGTCGAGTGGAGTCCATGAACTTCGACCACTTCACGAGAGCGAAAGGACGACCGAAAAAGACATGGTTCGAAGTTATACGCAAAGACTTTGAGTGCAAGGGGATTACAGAAGATATGTTGACCGATAGAAGCGTTTGGAGAGACTGATGCATGTGTCCGACCTGACTTGATTCTATCAGTTGTTTATGTAGCATACCCCAATTCATTGGGATTAAATGGTTAATTGTCCTTTGTTGTTGTTGTTGTTGTTTGGTTAGTCTTCAAATTTGCATTTGTAAGAGTTGAAAATTAATTTCAGTCCAGGATTGAATCTCCTTTTATATGGTATGATGTTATATATAATTTATAATCCATCTTTGTTAAACCTTTGTGAGCTACTTTTTTTTTTTTATCACCAAAATTCCGATTTTAGGTGAAGTAAAATGATGAGTTAGAAACATTTTATTTATAAGTAAATTAAATATTAAAAAGGAATATCACTGATCAATTTTATATTTTATTGATTTTAGAATTTATTTTCTTCATATTATAAGAAATTTAAACATATTAAGAACGCTTAAATTTCTAATGTCCAAATCATGCTTACACAGCTGGTTTTAACGATTTTATTGCTAAAAACTCAATTTTTCATACTATTTATGGCATCTCGGTGGGTGTGTGCCATTAGAGTTCATTGGATATTGACTTCGAGTCAGTATCAATAATCTATGTACACATAGTGGGATTGTTGAATAAGGTTACTTTGATGATGCTTCTATGAAGCAAGCTCATCCTTTATTAATGCTCATGAGCGTCCTTTAGGATTTTCGGGTCTATCCCACTTGATAAAAGCTCACATCCTTTTGAAAAGACTGGCGTTCGAGTTCTGTTTAACCATTCGCCTTATCAAAAAAAAAAGAAAAAAAAAGTACCATTGGGCAAGCTCATCATTTAAGTGAAATATTTTATTATCCATATGGAATAATCCAATTTAATGGTTGCTCCAATAGACAAGTACCAACCACCTAAATTTTTTTTCAAGAAACTTTTGTTTCATGTTTAGCATTGAATTTTCATGTTTTCCAAGATTTTTGCTAAATATATACATTAATAATTGCGTACAACTCATTGAAAAGAACTTGTGCTCTCGTTAATAATCCAATTCCTTCCGAGTATAGCTTATCACATGCATGATCGGTGGTGGACCCCGATTTTCTTCTAAATGAGTAAATTTTACAGGAAAAAAGTTTATTATGCTACTTTTTTTATTATTTTAATTTATATATATTTTAAATTTGTGTGTTCTCTTATTTATTTTTTGAATAAAAATCTAACTAATAGTGGTGAAACTAAATTTAATATATTAATATACTAAATTCTATAGTATTAACATTCTCTAAATGTAATATAGAAAATATTGGATTATATTTTAATAATTAAATGTTATTTTTAAAAAATATTATAGTTCGTGCACCAGTGTTGCATTTTTATGCATCAGTGTTATATTTCGTGCATCAATGTTATATTTTTGTAAATCATATACTTTTTATTATTTTTGTGCACCAAGATTATATTTTCGTGCACCAATTTTTTTTTAAACTTTCGTGCACCAGTAATTGATGCACGAAAATTGAAAATCAGTAAGAAAATAGATCTGAGAATCGCCCGAAAATTTTAGCAGAAAATTTAAGGTGTGGGGCGACGGGATAAGGAAGAAAAGAAATATCTGAAATTAAGTTTAGGGTGTTTTTAACTGAAGCGTATTTTGGTAACTAAAAAATACATTTTCAAACAAATAGTTAAAAAATTGGACTTATGTGAATATAATTTTCTCCAAAGTGTGTGTATTTTTTTGTAAGAATTTTTTTGAAGATTTATTTGTTATAAATTTCTGTAAACAACATATATTTGCAATTTCTCATTAACATCTATATAACAATATTATTTGAATATTGTGCACATAATCTTATTTAAAAAAAAATCTACGAGTGCCATTTGATATTACACGCAAAACCCATATATGAGTTGCATACCTGTTATGTAAGGAACAACTTTTTAAACTACAGGCTGCAACCGATATCGAGAAATTTTATTTTATAACTAAATAAGCATGATAAAAACATAGCCATCCATAGACCAAATTTATTTCCATTTTCCTCGATCAGAGAGCCCTGCATTGTTAATTTGTAGAGCAAAATTAAAGGAGGGAAAGGGACGTCGGGACATGCAGTTAATACGGGAACAATAATTTGTTTCTATTTATCAAGAGCATTACCTTTCTAGCAGCACAAGGACAACAGCTTCATCACCTTTGTTACGGGGGGTCGGGCCTGCTGTTAACAGCAGTACCCTCAAGGCCTTATTGGCTGACATGTGGCCAACAGCCCCACAATATTTTTTATTTTTTTCAACCAATAGCTATGTGACACGTGGCTATTTAAATTCCTTCTCTTCAAAAACAAATCCAAAAATTACATAAACAAAAACCACACGTTATTTAACAGAAATATAAACCACATGTTATCCAACCAGTACATGTCAAAAAGAAAAGAATTTTTTATTTATTGTGTTCTATCCTGATCAATTATCAACAATCTGACAGTGTATATTAAAACTTTAACATATTGTAGTAATTGTAAGAAACAGTTGTTGGACAATACAAATGAGAACAAAAATGTCATTACTATCGCAGCTCTTTAATCTACCCTTCTCTATGCTGTAAAGCATCATAACAGAGGGTTAATTACTATTGTTGCTTACAGTGCATGGAATCAAAATATTTCTTATGGCCCACACCTGAAGATTGCAAAGATGAATAAGAATAGTTTCATGACGTTGAGATCATTATTCATAATTCAGGACATCAATTTCCTATTCATTAGAGCACAAGTGTCCTCGTGCAGGTCACACACATAGGACAAATTGTTACAATAGAACCTGCAAAAATATCGAGTTACAACAAATTGTCACCATTGCAGCTCTTACCTTTCCATGTTGAGAGGGTGGATACAAATTGTCACCAGTGCAGCATCTTCGTTCTCAATTTTGCTTCCCTTTTTTGCACGGTATAAAGAATCATATACATCTTTTTGTGTAAACCCGACATTTTCTCTCCCATGTGATAAAGTCTGCATCAACTCATATGCCCTGGCTATTGAAATTCCACATTTTACCATTGTTTCAAAGCAATGTTCCATTTCAGAACTAATATGGCGTGCTGATCTTAACAAATGTGTTTGATTGGGAGGATACATATCGTGACTATGTTCCTTTTTGAACACAATTACCCTCCAGTTTTGTCCCTTCAACCGAGCAACTCTAAGCTTTGCTTTACACTTGCACCTAAATGTCGGTTTTACAACAGAAGGTATACCAAGTCTGGAACTCTTCTCATCTTTGTTGCCTGCGCAAGAGCATATAAAATCTCGTGCTTTTATTCCAGACCCATCTGGAAACCGCAACTCACATCTTTTCTAACACTGAACCCTTTTACGCGTGCATAAATACAATATAATGCATATGCAACAAGTTCATTTTCAATGGGTTGACCAACTTCAAATCTAAGTTCCATTTCTTCAATGGTTAAACTTGCAAATTCTACCTATTTTATTGGCAATGATGACTGCTCTATGTTATCAACTCCGCCACCACAATTCAAATCTGAGAAAAGAATTAATTTTATGAGACTAATTCTTATGATAAAAAAGAGATTTCAAAATAAAATTCTAACAAGTGCGTGCCTGTAAATAATTGTACATTATGGCATTCAAGTGATTGTTCTGAAGATAGTTCCATTTACTTGATGAGTAATGACCTGCAAATACATAAATATGTTATTTGTTGCATATAACCTAAATCAAGTACCAATATAAACTTGCATGTTGATACTTTTTCATGTAATAATCATAGCATGTTTCTTTTGTAGGCATTATTATGTAAAGAAATCATTATATATAGAGAGCATTATGAAACTATTGGCATTATAAGTTGTGTGTGTTCCTATATATACTACATGCATTCTTTTTATATATTACTAGCACATTTTATTTCATGTTCATTTATCAATTTTTCAGAATTCATTCAATTTTTTACATGCATTCTTTTTATATATTGCTAGCACATTCTATTTCATGTTCATTTATCAATTTTTCAGAAATCATTCAATTTTTTATCACTACTAAATCTGAAAATGAGAAAATAAAGTAATTATTCTACCTATATTCTTTAAATCTAAAAACTGGAAATGAAAATTTTCAGAATCCCCTTCAATTTTCGACCTCTAATAAGTCTAAAAATGAGAAAATAAACATCTTTTACATCTAAAAACTGAGAGCACATCTAATCCCCAAAATTCATATTGTTTACTGTAAATAAAAAAAAGAGCATTACAAAACATTACAAAAATTAAGATTTTTACTATTGCTCAAAGAACACTTACAGATGTTGGGAATGATGGATGAGAAAAGATCGTGCGGGCGGAAAGAGGCCATGGTAGATTTATTGGATTTATTGAGACTAAAGAGAATTATGGAAAAATATTTGGGTTGTTTCCCGCTGAAAACTTATGTTGAAGAGAAGAAATTTAACCAGCCACATGTCAGCTGGTTATTGGTTGGAAACAATAAAAAAATTGTGGGCCTGTTGGCCATATGCCAGCCAATACTCTCCCCTTTGTTACATTGTACATAACTTTTAAAATTCGAGATATCCTCAAGGACCAAGATAATCTCAGTCTCCGACCTGCTCCCCCATTTTTGCTTCCCTTTCTGAGTTTCCTTACGACTTCCAAACTGAAACTGGGAATCGCAAACATCTTGAGGTACTCACCATTCTGCTTTGATTCACTCGACCTCTGCAAATTCTCTCTATTTTCTTGATTTCTCCGTTGTGTTCTTCTTCTTCTTTTTTTTTTTTTTATAGCAGCCCTAGGTGATGTTCACTTCTCCTTAATCAACACCGGGGAACTGATCGGGCCCGACTCCGGAGTACCGGCAGGTTGAGCATTAGAAGTCCAAACAGCGAGTCGCCCCCTTCGACTCCGCTTACAGAAACTTAGCTAAGAAAGCAGGGGACATTGCCGGGGTAAGTTTGAGCCATTTTCATGTTTCGACATTCGACTCCGTTTGTCTCTAATATCTATATTAATTAATGTGTTGTCCATATTTTGGTTCAAGTATATCACCGTGGGCTTTAGAAAATCGGAGCGAACAGCCCTGGAATAGGTCAAGGGGGCAGAAATTGTAGCTACGGAACATTTGGTAAGAAACATGACTGTTTCGAGTTATTTTCTTGAATATTGAATATTCAGTTCTTTAAATCTTAAACTCAATTCAATCAACACAATGGAGCCTACAATAATAAGTACAACACATGACACAATTGAAAATTTTAACATGTCAAAGTTTAAGGTATACAAATTAATATTTCATAGTAATTGTGGAATCAATGGGCAGTCCAAAAGACTATTATACCGAGAGATTAGATCAATGGGTTGTACTTTACTGCATTACATTATTGAACGGGATGTAATTACTGAATTTCCCAAGGGTCATAGGTGGTTATTATATATTCGTGTCGGTGCATGACCACGGTTCTTTAAGTGTTTATACCGAGAGATTTGATCGAGTTTGGTTTAAAAACTCAAGCGGAAAACACGCGAAATAAATGCTCTGAAAACTGATTTAATAATGGACAACAGGGTCTTGACAAATGGTTGTCATATATTTCCTAATGTAAGAGGTCTCGGGCTTGAATCATCCCCTCCACTAAAAGAAATTAAAAAAAATGATTTAATAATGAAAATACATGTAAGCAAAACAAAAAGAAAATAAATGGAAATATATTTCTGGAGGTTCGAAAGTGATATAATACTTCTATGTGTCCCTTTCTTCCATCGAATGGAAGGATTCTACTAGAAGACTTTAATTTATACAAACTCGTTGTATCAACCCAGTCGAGCTGGATTTTCATTATCTGACAAGAACTCCTAGCATCTCAACTAACATATTGTTTAATGTCTATATGCGAAGACCGTGTAGACAAGATGTCTCACAGACAAACATTCTTTTATTTAAGCTCATTATTACAATGAATAGAATGTATTGTGAAGGCACAAATGATCTCCTAACAGATCTGATACAACAAGGTAGAGAGTGTCTGAATGTTGAGGTGTGCCCTCATTTCAGCATAGTGTATCTTTAAGTTTCCCAACTTGATTCTACTTGGAATCTCCTCTTTGTTCTTCCAAGTATGGTATTTACAACCTTCGAGGATAATTTGATCGTTAGACACAATGATATGACCGTTAAAAAAGTTTTGTACAATTTCCGACATTGCAACGATCATATTGAAGGTTTTGGCCGTTCTTTTGAAGTTTAGCGAGGTGCATTCAGATTGATAGCTTATCTTGGTGATATAGCTATGTAATTTGTTTTTCACATTCAGCATGGTACTTTGTTGTTGTGTTCTCTTGTATGCTTGCTGAACCCTTTCTTCATATGCAAATTGCATATGTTTTTTCTTCATCTTAGGATCTGATTTAGTATTTTACTTCTGAAGATGATTCGTAAATCTTCTTCTTAGCTTTCCAAAGTACATTGAATCGCTCAATTTTGATAACCGAACTGAGAGATATGACAAATAAACTTGAACCGGTCTACTCTACTGGTTACTGCTTCTTTCGACTCATTTGATGTGTTTCAGATTCTTTTTCTCTAAGTTAACATCCGAATTCACCTGTTGATTTGACATATGACTTTTATAATTTTTAGTCGTTTGTCCAATTTCTTTAATGTACATCATTTGAACATCCAGACGATGAGATATATTCAAATGAATTAGTTGTGCCCGGTTCTAAGATATCTTCTATAATCTGCACACTTGATAAAATATGTTAACAAACATTAATACGTTTTGTGAATATCAAACTAGAATTAATCGGGTTCTCCACAACCCAGCATAACGTGTCATTGAATTTCCATTTACTTATTCTGCCTATGTTCTGTTTTAGAAAATGAATATTAGTTATGAAACATTTTAACTTTTTCCACTTAAGCGTTTTTTAGGATGCATGCAAATATTTCAGTTATTTCATCGTTTTCTAGGCCTGTCATAGTCTTTACTTTTTTTAATACAAGATTTCTTTATTAAGTTATAATATATACAAGTTATATCATTAATTCACACACTTTATTTATTTATATATATATATATATATATATATATATGTGTGTGTGTGTAATAATGGCTTAAGTTCAGAGAATTAATTATTGAAATGAGCGATCAAGAATAGTATTTGTACTCCAGTTTAGGATGCATGCAAATATTTGTCTTTTATCATCATTATAATCTTTATGATCTCTATTTTATGCTCGGCCAAGCTAATATTTCATAAACCGGTTATACAACTTATTAATTGATTTACACTTTTTGAGGCTATAAAAGCCAATATATGTCATCCAGTTCTCATATGAAAAAACAATTCTCCTTCTCCTTTGATCAGTTCTATCTCGCTCTTTAGTTTCTGTCTCGTCTTCTTTCCCATTCCAAAAATTAATTTAACTAATAAAATACCTATAAGTCATCTTCACATGTCGAGAAAGTCTATGATATTCTTGATATCGTTGCTCATTGTGATGGGAGTGATGACTGATGTTTCAGTTTATTTTCGAAAGAAACAATCATCACCGCCATGCCTCCACCACAATAGCAGTGGAAGTATAACTGACAGATTCAAAATTTGTCCTGGGCTCTCAAGATAGTCATGGAAGCATTAACCATTACTCCTACCACAATGCCGAAGTATTTTATATACACATTGAGGCGAGAGTCTATGTAGAGACTATACTTGTACCTATGAACCTAACCAACATTGTGCTGGTCATTTTATATACACATCGAGGCGAGAGTCTATGTAGAGACTATACTCGTACCTGCGAACCTAAACAATATTGTGCTGGTCAGAGATGGAGTTGGGGCGACCAACTTCATAATGAACTGCCATGCTCCAGAGATTGGAGCTCTTCACAGTGGCATAGTTAGTGAGTATAGTTTTAAGCTTGTGTTAAAGATCTTTCCTTCTCTTGAACTAACGTGCTACATAAGTTTTTGCAACATATTTTTCTTTTTATTTCATCAGTTATTTTCGACGCCGATTTTGTAGTGAAATTTTTAACTAGTATACCAATATATATTGTACGCCAAATCAGGCAAACAACTCTGTAGAGAATGTGATATCTTTGACATCATATATTTCATATTTGGAGAAACTGCGGATGATACCTAAGTATGATTCCATGGCAACTACCGTTGAGTAGTTGAACCATGGCCTTGGCATGCCACAAATTCTAGAATTTTTGGCCAGAGCCCTATACCTCTTGATGTAGTCTGTATGACCAAATAATGAAAAAGAAAAAGGAGATTTGTCTCTTCAAGAGACGGGTTCTTAACAAATTTAAAAATTTGTTCAGAACTCGATTCATGAAGAACGAGTTCTGCACAAGTTTAAAATTTGTGCAGAACTCGTTTCTTGAAGAAAAGTCTCCTTTTTCTTTTTCATTTTTTAAATTTTAATTATATATATATATATATAATTATCCGGGTTGACACTCTGTTATGTCCGGATATTACGCAACAATTTTCACCATATTTCAATAAATAATAACAATATGATTATTATTAATATTAATATAAGTTAAAAAAAGGGTAACCCAATCAAGAGGGTGGTCGTCTGTTGGGCTATTTTGATAATATTTTTAAAATTTGCCCAGATGCCCAAATACCTCAAATCGGGGAATCCTTGCGGGCAGCCTCGGCATAGGGCACCCTCAGCGTGGGTGCACCACCCTGTGCCAAGGCTGCCCCCGAGGGTTCCCCGCTTTGAGGTATTTGGGCATCTGGACATTTTTTAAAATATTATCAAAATAGCCCAACAGGCGACCGACCCCTTTATTAGGGTGACCCCTTTTTAACTTATTATATTATTATTGAATATGGTGAAAATTGTTGTGTAAGACCCGGGCAGAACAGAATGTCAACCCGGATAATTGAAACGTGCATTAATGATAAATATTATTTATATAATATTATATATATATATATATGTTATATTATTATTATATAATCATACATATATATTGGTATTATTATATAGTTATAGGTAAAGCGGTAAGCTTTCGATCCTACAATTGGTATCAGAGCCAAGGTCGTCTGTTCAATTCCATTGAGTTGCAGAGAGTGCAATTATTGGGGGAATGATTGTTGGGGTTCAAAAAATTCTCCTGATTATAATCGGGCGAACAAGTTGTGCTTATGCCAGTGTATGATTGAAAAGATTGATGTTGCGTCATTACCCTTAACTATAGTTATTGGTAAAGTGGTAAGCGCTCGATCCTACATTATATATTTATTATATAAAATAAAAGAAAAAAGAAAAAAATGAGACTTGCTCCTCCAAGAATGAGTACTCAACAAATTTTTAAATTTGTTGAGAACGAGTTATGCACAAGTTTAAAATTTGTGCAGAACTCGTTTTTTCAAGAACCAAGTTACGGGAAATTTGTAAATATATTTTGATTTACGGTATTTAATTGTGCTGCAATTAAATGTATCAGATTTGGTGTTCGAACAAAAACATTGTAGCTATACCAGGCAAAACAGAATGGACACGCTGGCACGACCCGTCCAGATGGGTCATCGCCACTGTAGGGGGCCATGTCGGCAAGATCAGTTTTTTTAGGATGGGCCCAAGATGACCCATGGTCTATGGGCCTACGGGCCGTGCAAGGACGACCCATATTTTTTATGGCCCATGGACCGTGCCAAAACAACCTATTTTGCTACAATAACAGACCATGCCGAACCATCCATTTTGGCCCGTGGACTATACTAGCATGGCACAGACCATAGACCCGAGTAGGTGACACCTAAGCTCCTGCCATCAAAAAATAAAATGAACTCGCAGCTCGTATGTCCATATACCATGGGTTGTGTCGGGTCCAACTTTAAAAAATGGCTCATGGCGACATGACCTGCTACAGTGGCAATATACCATCGATTTTGCCACCTCTAGCTGCAATATTGTTGCTCAGGCACCAAATCTGATATATTTTTCTGCCTAAGGGAAAAAAGACTTGGTCACCCAGATTGCCTTTGTATTCCAAAATTCATCATTCAAACTGGCTACAAGGCTCGAGCCAAAAAATTTAGGACTTGTGGCATAACTTGGTTTAACAATCCACGGTAGTTGTCATGGAATCGTACTCAGGTTCCATTATCTACCCAGCAGCTCCAGAGTCTCCAAATATGAAATATATTGTTACAAATTCAAATTGAAGTGCAGTAACAAATAATAACTATCACAATGATAAAAGTATTCTCAGTGTTTGAATAAATGTCGCTAATGGCAAAAATTATTACATTTTCTAATATGCATGCAATGTAACGTGTAATATTAAGTTGTCTTTATGTCACATAATTTCTATGACTCGGATAAACTGATCCAAGATATGATACCAGTTACGAATAACATGTATGTAACCAAATTTATGAATAAACTTGGCTGATAAAAAAACAAAACATGTTAATCTCATTAATATAAATAATAATTTCTACATGATACAATTTTACACACATCGTCTTACCCTTTGTTGTATACACATTGATCGCAAAACAATCCTCTTCGATCAGTTCTAGCTTTCTTCCTCATCTTTTATAGCATTTTAGAAGTTAATTCAACTAATAAATACTTGTATAACATCTTCATCATGTCGAGGAGGTCTATGATATTCTTGAACTCGGTGTTCATTGTGATGGGAGTGATGGCTGGCATTTCAATGTATTTTTAGAAAATAATCATCTTCTCGTTGCCATGTCTCCACCACACCAGCAGGGGAGGTACAATACAACATGACGGTTTAAAAATTTCATCCCAGGACTTTCAAGACAATCATGGAAGTATTGGTTGCGGCTCCTACGCACAATCCCGAAATGTTATATACACATTGAGGCGGGACTCTACGTAGAGACAATAGTCGTACCAACGTACCTAACCAACATTGGGCTAGTCAGAGCTGGAGCTGAGGTAACCAATATCACAATCAACAGACATGCTCCAGAATTTCGAGCTTTTCACAGTGGCACAGTCAGTGAGTATACTTTAAAATTTAGTGTTAAAATTATTTCCTCTACTTGAACGAGTTATATAAGATTTTGTAACCTATTTTTCTTTGGTTTTATCAGCGGTTTTTGGCGCCGATTTTGTAGCAAAAATTATAGCTTTTGAGAATTCTGTCGGACCAGGATTCCATGCCATTTCCGACGTTATTCAGGCCTAAGAATGTGCATTTTAAATATGCACATTCGTAGGATACCAAGATACATTGTACGCCAAATTGGGCAAACAACTCTTCAAAGAATGTGATATCTATGACACCATAAATTTCATATTTGGAGAGGCTGCAGCTGTATTTCAGAGTTGCAATGTTTTTGCCCTGGCATTAGGGGTGCTTATTGGCTTGAACCGGTCCGGTCCGGACCGGAACCGGCCGGTTCCGGGGCCGTTAAGGTCGGAACCGGTCCGGTCCGGTAAGGAACCGGATCGGTCCCGGTTCCGGGCCGATCCGGTCCGTTTTTTTTAAAAAAAAATTTCAAGAACTTTTATTTATTTTTTATTTAATGTTGTAAATGTTTCCCCAATATTCATTACAAATTCAATATATTTCTTCATCATTTCATAATATAGATGCATACAAATAATTGTAAAGAGATAGCAATTAAAAATCAAAATAAAAAAATATTGTTGTTTAGCACTCTTCATAATTGATAAGTATTGTTTTTGCGTTCTCTTCTTCTTGCTCGTCATAATGGTTTACGAATTCGTCAACCGCCCCATCTCTTCTATTCTTACATTCTGCTTCAAACCAATCTTTAAGTAACGTGAGCATGCATAACGAATCAGCAGAGAGACTACTTCTGTATTCTCCAATAATTCGGCCACATGTTGAGAATGCAGATTCAGAAGCGACGCTTGAAGCTTGTACCGCATACACGTCTCTAGCCATTTTGGCTAAGATGGGGAATTGTGCCGCATTTGGCTTCCACCATTGTAACACGTCGAAGTTGTCTTCCATTACAAATTGATAATTCAGATAAATTTGCAACTCAGTCGACGTGCTAGTAGAAGCTCCTTTTCCCTTAAGTTTTTTCCTGCCCAGCAGTCTAAGCAAATTGATGCCCCCACCTTTAGTTTGAGCTTGGGGTTGTTCTTCAGCAGGCCTTTGTTGCGATGATTCACTTGCCTGTTGATTATAATACAATTGAAACATATTTTGGAGAGATTGCATTGTAGACGTCTTTTGATCGTCAACAACCTTCCCAAAAATTTAGCATAATATTCAAAAAATATCTCAAATGAAGATAAACATTGACTAGGATCTAGCAATGTTGCGATGCAGTGCACGTGTGGGATTTGTTCCCAATATTTTATAAATTTAGTTTCTATTGCACTAACAAAAGCATGCAAGTCATAGTCATCTCTAAATTCTATAAACTTATCAAACATATTAAATACTAAAGGAAGAAAATAAACGGAAGTTGGATAAATAACACCGGAGAAGCGTTCCGTCGCTTCTTTGAAAGTACCTAACAATGATACACAATTTTCAACAAATTCCCAATCCTCATTAGTCAAATAAATATTATCATCGCTATCAGGCATTTGATATGAATTATAAAATGGAGTTAAAATATCTTTGTAAGGTAACATATCATTCAACATATTGTACAACGAATTCCACCTAGTTTCTATTGGTGATGGAAAAAGAAGATGCTTTAAACCATTAGATAAACATAATTGTTTCCAATCGCGCTTTACACGGCTCGTGCGTAACCATTTAGCGCAGTATTTCATTTGTCAATACATGCTGAGTGATTGTCCTCATATCCAACTTTAACAGTCAAATTAATCACATGACATGCACATCTAACATGAAAAAAAACACCATCAAGCATTGGTTTCAGATAGGCCTTTAAATCACGCATCGCAGCATTGTTATTCACTGCATTGTCTAATGTGATCGAAAATACCTTATCCTGAATTTCATAATGTCTACAAGTGTTGAATACATATTTAGCAATTACATAACCAGTATGTGCACAATCTAACTCATCTAAGACAAAATCCGTTTTTGCATACATAAATTATCATCAATCCAATGACAAGTGACAACAAGATATGAATCTGAATTTACATTTGTCCAAATATCGGTTGTTAAGCTAACCCTACAAGGCAAGCTAGAAAGATGTTGAAACAATGTATTTCTATATTCAACAAATACGTCCATACAATTTCTTTTTAGTGTGTGCCTGGAAATATGTTTAAACATGGGTTGTATAGACGAAGCAAATTCAATAAAACCAGCATGTTCAGCTTGTATAAAAGGTAGTTCACATCTAATCACATATCTAACAAGTGACCTACGGTTAATTTCAGCAGTTAAAATAAAATTCGTGCCAGTGAGAACATTAATTTGTGCTTGTGTTGCTTCTCGACCTAATGGTTGTAATGTTGTCTCATCAAAATTATGTTTTTTTACTAAGTGTTTTTTAAATGTTCCAGTGCCTCCACTGGAACCACCAGCTTTATATGAATATTGCATTTTACATAATTTACATATTGCAACAGATTCATTAGTACCTTCTTTTTGACCGAGTTCAAAGTGATCCCATATCTTACTTCTTTTGGCACGAGTCGGTTGTCTACTCGCTGCTGTAGTGGCTCCGGATGACTCCACTTGTTGTCTCTCTTGGGCTTGGGCAGCAGGAGGTTCGACAGGTTGCTCGGGTTGTTGCGGTTCGACATTCATAGAGGAACCACCAACATTGAGGTCAGCAAAAAAAATCATAACTTTCATTTAACTCAGGTATTGGTACGGGCAAATTCATTGCCGAAGATGAACTCAGTGATAGACGACTCAGGATGAGACCCCGACTACGACCCCGGCTACGACCAGCGCCGCTGCTAGATGAAGATGCCATTAGTATATATAAATTGTAGATAGCACAATTGAGAGGAAAATATGAGATTGAAGTATAGAATTGTGAGAGAAATGGATTGTGAGAAGAATGAATTGTGAGGAAAAGAATGAAAAATATGCACATATTTATAGATTTCAAAAAAAAAAATAAAGAAACTGAACGTTCATCATGGCAACGGCTATAAAGATGTTGCCATGCTGAACAAATAAAAAAAATTATTTATTTTTTTAAAAAATGTAACCGGTTCCGGTTCCGGAACCGGTTCCAAACCGGTAGCACCGGAATCGGTGGTGCTACCGGTTTGGATTTAAAAAACCGCCCCGGATCGGTTCGATACCGGTTCCGGGGCGGACCGGAACCGGTTAGTCCGGTTCCGATTTCGGATCGGACTAACCGACCCTGTTTCGGACCGGGTCCGGATCGACCCGGTCCGATAAGCACCCCTACCTGGCATCGAATCAAATATATATTACACTGCTAAGGGAAAAGGAACTTGGTCACCAATGAGTGTCTCTGTCTTCCAGAATTCATCATTCATAATGGCTCTAGGTCTCAAGCCACAAATTCCAGATGCATATCTTGGTTGGCCTTGGTTCAACTGCTCCATGGTAGTTGTTATAGAATAATACTTAAGTGCCATCATCAGCATAGTTGGATGAAAAAAATGGATCCGTAATCCAACTGACCAACTCACCTAAGTGGAGTATAAGAACAGGGGTCCTGGAGCTGATACAAGCCACCGAGTGAACTGGACTGGTTATAAAGCTTTGGACCAGGATGCAGGATCAGTAAAAAATTTCACTATCCAAGAGCTTCTAGAAGACGAATCTTGGAGCCCTTGCACCAGTATCCCATACACTGCTGGTTTTATATATGAATAGACAAATTTGTTTAGGTCGGTATGCGTGTATATGACGCCGGTGCGAGGGTTCCAAGATTCGCCTTCTAGAAGCTCCTGTATAGTGGAATGCTTTATAGATCCTGCATCCTAGTCCAAAGCTTTGTAACCAATCTAGTTCACTCAGTTGCTTGTATCAGCTCCAGGACCCCTGTTCTTATACTCCACGTAGTTGATTTGGTCAGTTGGATTACCGATCCATTTTTCCAATCCAATTATGTTGATGATGGCACCTAAATATAATTCCACAACGACTACCGTGAAGTTGTTGAACCAAGGTCAGCCAAGATATGCCACAAAATCTAAAATTTGTGGCTCGAGCCTAGAGCCACTATGAAGGATGAATTCTGGAAGACAAAGACACTCATGGGTGACCAAGTTCTTTTTCTCTTGCGCAGTGAAATATATCAGATTCCATGCCAAGGAAAAAATAATGCAACTCTAAAATACAGTTGTAGCCTCTCCAAATATGAAATTTATGGTGCCATAGATATCACATTCTCTGAAGAGTTGTTTGCACAATTTGGCTTACAATGTATCTTGGTATCCTACGAATGTGCATTTGTACAAATGCACATTCTTCGGCCTGAACGACGTTGGAAATGGCCTGGAATCCTGGTTTGACAGAGTTCTCAAAGTTATAAATTTTGTTACCAAACCGGGGGCCGAAAACCACTAATAAAACCAAAGAAAAATAGGTTACAAAATCTTATATAACTAGTTCAAGTAGAAGAAAGAATTTTAACACTAAATTTTGAAATATACTCACAGACTTTGTCACTGAAAAGCTGGAAACTCTGGAGATGGTGGTTCATTGTGATATTGTTCACCCCAGCTCCATTTGGAGCCAGCCAATGTTGGTTAGGTTCACTGTTACGACTATGGTCTCTACCTAGACTCCCGCCCAATGTGTATGTAGAACATTTCGACATTGTGCGTAGGAGTCGCAACCAATGCTTCCATGGTTGTCTTGAAAGTCCCGGGATGATTTTTTGAAACCTTCATGTTGTATTGTACTACTGCTGTTGTGGTTGAGGCATCACGGCGAGAAGATGATTATTTCTCCAAAAATAAATTGAAACGTCACACATCACAATGAACAACGAACTCAAGAATATCATAGACCTCCTCGACAAAATGAAGATGTTTTATAAGTAGTTAAATTAACTTTTAGAATGTGATAAAAGATGAGACGGAATGCTAGAAATGATCGAATAAGGATGATTGATTGTGATCAATGCGTATACATAACAAATGGTAACACTAATATGTGTAAAATTGTATATGTAGATTTTACTATTTATATTAATGAGATTAAAATGTTCTGTTCTTTTTACAACCAAGTTTCTTCATAAATTTTGTTACATACATGTTGTTGGATCGAGCGCTTACCGCTTTATCAATAACATAGTTAAGGATAATGACGCAACATCAATATTTTCAATCATACACTGGCACAAGCGCCACGTGTTCGACCGATCACAAAGCAGAGACAATTGTGAACCCCAACAATCCCTCCCCCAATAATTGCACTCTCTGCAACTCACGGGAATCGAACACGCGACATAGGCTCTGATACCAATTGTTGGATCGAGCGCTTACCGCTTTACCAATAACTATTGCGCCATTACCCTTAAATATAGTTATTGGTAAAGCGGTAAACGCTCGATCCAACACATGTTCTTCGTAACTGGCAACCTATCTTGTATCAATTTATCCAAGTCATAAAAATTATGTGACACAAAGATAATTTAATATTATTGTTTACACTGTATGCATATAAAAAAATGGTATAATTTTTTTGCCAGTAGTGTCATTTATTCAAACACTGAGTACACTTTTATCATCATGATTGTCATTATTTTGTTACTACACTTCAATTTGAATTTGTTAAAAAATCACAGAATCAAAGCAAGCTTTTAATGAAAATGTTCAATTCAAACGTAATGTCTTGCTTTTGGATACATGCATATTTAACATGCCTTTGAATAAGACATTTTCAAGGACCGGGACAAGAGTCGCAACATGAGGAATGACAAAAGAGGGCTAATTGAAATTATAAGTTTGGCTTGGATTTAATTATCTTAATCTATTTCAAAGTCACAAAAATGTTCCAATTTTTTTAATATTGATCCTTTGATATTATACAAGAGTTTTTTTATCAAATCATGTTCTTGGAAGCAGTTATGAATTGACATGAATAAATTAATGATATTGGATGACACGCACACACACACACTATATATATATATATATATATATAACATCGTCATACAAACATTTTTTATAGAAAAAAAAAAGTCATTCTGTAACCCATAAAGATTAAAACAAAACATTGTCCAAGTGTTTCTTTTCTTCTTCTTCTTTTTTTTTTTTTTTGACTCGGAAGATCATCTTCAATAACTGTACTGATAAACAAAATATTTAGCCTATGTAAGGTTGTAGCTACTTCTTCAATTTTTCAATGTATTTCTCACACTCTTCGTTACAAAGAAAAGTTGTGTGAGTTTCGTTAGAGCCATAATGTTGGCTATCTAACATAAGAAGTTTTGTTAGAGCCAGTCCACGATTTTCATGTCTATTGATGTTTCATCTTTGGATATGATGTGGCCCAATAATCTTAATCTCTTCAGCCAAAATTTGCATCAGAGTTTGAAGAGTGGTATGGTGTTGTACCTTATGTTCTAGCTTGGAGAGGATACTAGAAGGTCGTCTATGTGTACTATCGCAAACTTATCATCGACAAACATCACTTTTAATTCATGAGGGACACATCTTATTCCGAAGGATTGTTATTTTTTTAGGTGTAGAGTAAGAGCTCCAAATAGGGACATGCTTGGCCAGATTTGCTTTTTACCTACCAATTTCTGAAGTTGTTTCTTGAATTCTTTTACTCGCGCTCTTGTTTTTGACATGTCTATGCCACTTCACCAAGTTGATTTGGAACTCGACTTCTCAATCAGGAAGTGATCACTTAATTCCTCGGAACAGACATCTGAAACTCCCGTACGATAGGAATATCTTCCGGACTCAATTCATTACATTTATCTCGTTTATTGTTGTAAGATAAACTTCGTCTCCAACCTTCAGTTTTTTCCAAGTTTGGGAAGTAAAAGGGAGAAGTTCTCCTTCTTTCGCCTTAACTTGATAAACAAGCTCTTCTTTGTTTGGGATTTCGATTTTAATTTCCAAGTTTGGCATGTCTATGACACTTAAGTCCCGTACGAGTTAGTCATTAGAGACATTTTTAGTTCTCTGTTCTTCGTTCATATTCAATAAAAGGTTTTTCCATCTTTTGCAATTCCGTTTCCTAATATTCTACCATGCTAAGGATATATGACATTAGGGTATATTTATAGTAAAGGGTTCCATCGATTTATTTCTTACAAAATCTTTTGAAATAAAAGAAGGCAAAGCACCATAGTCAAATAAGACATACACAAACTGTTGATTAACCGTATCTGCATGGCGAAAAATTCAAAGAATTGGTAGATAAGTTATATTAATATCAAAGAAAGGAATTTGCACGACGGCATATCTATGAGTAAGCAATAAAATAATTGCTGCATTTTTTACTTCTTATTTTTTTTAATCATCTTGTTTGGTCAGTAGCTTGTGAAATTAATTTGAGTTTGCTATATAGATCCCATTCATTCGGTTTGAAAAAATATACATAATTGATTTCATTGCATTTATTTTAAGATTAGTAATTGTTGACTGTAAAATTCATTATTGATTTGGGTATTGGAAAAAGTTAGATTTAATCGTAGGCCATATCAAATTTTTCTCTCTTCCAAAATTTCTGCAGCAGCTCCTTTGCAAAATTCTACTTCAAAAAGCTTTCTTCAGACTGTGTTTCTTTATGCAGGTAATTTGTGTATTTGTTTTCTTAATGTCGTGCCAATTTTTGCAGATAGCTGATTAAAATTTTGAATTTGTAGCGCGTTTGGGTTTTATTTTAATTGGTCATGTCACGCCCCGAAATCGGGGTCAATAACACCGGCGTTGAATCCAAACATGATATTCGGATACAATAAGCCTTGGTCTACAGATCTATGATAAAATCAGTCTATTTATTCCAAAATCAATAAATTGTCATTACAATTGCAAATACGAAATACAATTGTCTCGAATTTAATAAAAGTTGCGGAAGCGTAAATAAATATAGTAAATCTTCTTGAAGACTCCTCATGGATCACCATCCCCAGAATTGTTCTTCTCTTTCTTCCTCGATCTCTTCTCGTTCGACTTTGTCTGGGAGGGGAGGTAAGGGGGTGAGTGTTTGGGAAAAACACCCAGCAAGCGGGGGCCAATCGATGTGACAATATAATACTTTTTCATAATTTTTCCAAAACATATATTATAATCGGAGCATAAACTGATATGAATACTGAAACATAAACTTAACAGAGTTGCTCTAATCAGAGCCAGAACAGAACATGTCATATCAGAAATATTTTTCGTATACGTAAAGCACATTAAATCCTCTAATTTCCTCCTGGTACTGATATCACTTCTCTAGACTTAACCCTCCTAGAGATAAGGTCAGAACATCGGATCACCCACGAATAAAGGGTCTGGACTTTCCAGAACAACGGTTAACCACCGTATCAGGTCAGAATGTCGGTTATAATCCCACCGCATCAGGGTCAGAAACAGAAACAGAACTCGGAATTCCCACCAATTGGATTTCGATATTTAAAGTGCTTCAAAAATATAATTTTCATCAAAACATCATAATTTCATAGTTTCAACATAATTCACATAATCGATTGAGGTTTCAAAACATACGTATGATTTTTCAAAAACGAAATGAATATATAACAAGAGCCCACTTACCGTCGAAGCACGTTGAGATGAGATTCAGGTTGAGAACATGGTGAAAATCTCCTCCTCTATTCCTTGTAAGTTTTCGAAATATTTGTGTGTGTGTAGTGTATGATTCTTTAAAAATGCTAAGTGTAGAGTAGTCTTTTCTTGGCAAGATGTAGTGTGATTTTAATGTGGGGAGGTGTACTCCAATTTAGATCCTTTATGTTGGCTCCTAATGGCAAGACTTAAGTGGATGATAAGTGGATGGTGTTAATGTAATTGGGAGGCATTTAAGTAGGGAGGATTGAGGGGCATGAGTTGGGGTCATCAATGGTAGGCAATTAAGTGGGTAGGATTGATGGGTCATGAGTTGGGGTTATTAATGGGATGAATATATGGAGTCATCATCTTTAGTTTAGGAGCATGATTTAGAGACATTTAAGTTGATCATAAATCCTAGACATTTAGTTTATAATTTTAGCAAGGAGATGAATGACTAATCAGGATTGAA
This sequence comes from Haberlea rhodopensis, assembly GCA_907163345.1. NCBI lineage: Eukaryota > Viridiplantae > Streptophyta > Magnoliopsida > Lamiales > Gesneriaceae > Haberlea > Haberlea rhodopensis. Next base: position 27,625,156 of record CAJQUN010000003.1, on the reverse strand, counting down.
AAAATGCACTTGAATAGGCAATTTGAGTGGTCATGACATTTCATAATTGAGTAAGTAATGAATGTGATAATCAATGGGTAATGTAGAAGAATTTATTAAAAATTACAAACTTAGGCAATCTAATGGCATGATTTAAGTAAGCCATTAAATGTCATTATATTGTATTGAATGGGATTGAATGGTGGTTGAATGGATTTGATGGTGGCAAGATTTGTGTTAAGCACTTAATATCATTGAATGACAAGATTTGGGCAAGTCCATTGAATGACTAACATAATTTGGGGCAAGACAAAATTTGGGGTCATCGGTCAAGAATTTTTTTAGTATAGGTGATTAATTTTCGAATTATAGTTGATAAAGAGTTGGTTGTTTCTAGAGCCAATGTGGCAAAGATTTCCGATCTTGTCAAGAAAAGCACCAGCAGCTACAATGAAGCCATGTGTGTTTGCTACGACTAATATGATACGGCGCTTTATAGTTTGCAATGTGTGAATTTGTACCTACTTAAATCTTCACCTAAATATTGCGTTAAGTAACCAATACACCGCCGAATGTGAAGATCAATTCAAACAAATAGTTCCTCCATCTCTGTCTCCCTTAACTAATGAAAACCAGCAATTCGAAGACATTATTCATGTCGTCTTGGAGATTATAAATGTAAAGGCGTGCGACCGAACAGAAGCTTGCTAGTTGAGGCAAAATACTTTGTGATAAATTGATTCTTCTCTGCCTATTATCAATTAAGCTTTTTTGAATCTTCATCCAACGGACAAAACATGGTGTGAACTAATGCTTGGATTAGCTTTTTGGACGTAATTTTTACTTTACTGTCCAATTTTCCCTTTACTGGTCGAATCATACATACATAAAATGTATATCGTGTATCTTAGGATTATAAGGTAGAAATGTGATGATCACCACTTGCAACCACCTTACCACAACATGATACCACAACATGATACATTGAATGTGATGATCACCACTTGCAACCACCTTACCACAACATGATACCACAACATGATACATTGAATTTGGGTAATCAAACTATCCTTAAATACATCATTGCTTACATAATATTAAGTTGATGTCATTGATTACATAATATTAAGTTGATGTCATTGATTACATAATATTAACTTTATGTCATTGATTACATGATATTAACTTGATGTCATTGCTTACATATTTTCTTGAAAAACTTCTATAAATACCAAGCTAGATTCATTAGTAGAAACACAAAAAGTTTAAAGGAAATACTCTAAAAAATATCAAATATTCTACCAAGAAAAGAAGTTGATTTTTGAAGGTTGTAGATCCATACTCTTTCAAGTTTAAAGAATCATCGTAAACAATCAAGTAAGTGGGCTTTTGTTATATTATCCTTTCGTTTTGATAACGTATGAATGCTTATGAAAAATACAGTCGAATATGAAAATTCTGAATATCGGGAGATAAGTGCTATGCGAAGCAACGTGCTACGTACGTGTGAGCCACCTCTTGAACCGATGGGGCAAAGTGCTATACGTACGGGAGCCACCTCTTGAATTCGTAGGAGCCACCTCTATAATCCTTATGTTATGTAGATCGATCTAATTTGATAAGTATATGATATGTGTTCTAATGTAATGTTTTTAGTATGGCTCAACGGAGCAAAATTATGTTATCTGTATCAGTTTGTGTTTTGAAATCTGTTTTGAAATCTGTATAAGTATATGTTTTTGGCATATTCGATTGGCCCCCGCTTACTGAGTGTCAACCAGAACACTCACCCCTTACATACCCTCCCCAGATAAAAGTGAGACAGATACCGAAGATGCAGAACAACACAACTTTTGGGGTTGGTGATCTACCGCAATTATTCAAGATTCTACATAATTACGCTTCCGCTAAACTCTGTTAAGATTTAAGTTATGGTTTTATTTTCAGTTGTAAAGCATTTATGTTTATGGAATAAATAGACTGGTTGTATTAAATTCTGTACTATGAGGCTTGTTGATTTTCAATTGTATTTGGAATCAACACCAGTGTTATCGATCCCGGTCTCGGGGCGTGACATTTAAGTGGTATCAGAGCTAAACCAGGTTCCATAATCCTGCTGGGAAAAGATTTCTGGTTGATAACAAATTAACCGGAATATGAATCCCGGATCCAATAGACCAACTGATTAAATCTAAAAATCAGTTGGGGATCGAATAACAATCTGAATCAACTGATTACATCTAAAAATAAATCAAGTTGAGGGAGCAAAATAACAGTCTGAATTAAAAAAAAAACCTTAAATTGGCTACTGCTTGTTCCAATCGCCGCCGCCGCCGCTCCTTACCTGAAAGTAGACCCATCGCCATGATCGCCTGAACGAGACGAAGACACTACAACAAGAATCGAACCGAACGGACTACGATTTCCCGGCCAAATCGCCGATTACAACTCGCGCATGAACAAAGACATCATTTTTCCGATGCGCCGTCTCCGACCACCGATGGTCCAATCAGGCATATTAATGTAACCGGAATCAACTCTAATACGAAAGCCCTCTACAATTTCCAAGTTCCAACTACCGGAAGATGTCCAATTGATCGATGGAAGCCGAGCATCGAAGAACCCTAACCCTAGCTGACGAAACTTCATTTGATAAATTGCTCGATCATTCGAACGCCAAATCTTAATTAATTTCGTATTTATACTCATCATTGTATGGGTAATAAAAGCCATCTATCATATCTTTCTCACAAACAAAGTAAAATGCTCAATTTTGAATCAAATTTCATGCCATAGAACCCTAAAATTTCGAAATTTTTGAGCTTCGATTTCTCTCAAATTCGAACACCATTTTCAAATTAATTCTGGGTTTATGATACTCATATAATGCTCATTAAAATCCCTTGGCCAATTTTGAATTTTCAGATCCGGATTGACAAAATTTTGAATCACAATTTTAAACTCATTTCTCATTGACAAATCTATATGATGACCATATAATATCGCTTGTAAGAATGACCTTAAACTTTGCAAATTCTTCAATATTTTTAAGCTATGAACGTTTTGCAAATCGACAATCTTTATTAACATAAATTTAGAGGAATGTAATTTATAACTGCAATATTAGCAGTGTGGAACCTTTATTTCTTTTATATAATTATCATTACAAACTGAATATTTAATTCAAAATATTACATATCTGATCCACAATACAAAAAGAAATAAACTTATGATAAATAAAATTAAATTTCCAAACGACATCACCAGCATACATGAAAACACAATAAACTGCAAAATAAAATACAAAATTAAAATTATTGGGGTTTCTTCAGACATGTCTTGAAGCTCGCCCTCGTCCAGATGAACCACCCTTGCTTCTAGCCAAACTTTAGACTAAAAAGTTCAGTCTCAGTAGTAATTACTGAAACCAAACACTAAATGATAACAAAGAAGATTTTAGAGGTGTGATTTTCAACTCAGCATCAAGCCAGTATTTATAATAAAATTAAGGCTTGGATTGATGAATGACTCGATGTGTGAGAATTACTTTTGGACCAAAATTACAAATGTGTGAATTTGTAGGACATGGCTGGACGACCACCCCGTAACAACCGCAACCCACGATATGGATTTCCACGCAATAATGACAATGAAGCTGGAGGAAGCCAAGATCCACCACAATCTCCAAAAACGGGTTTAAGTCGTGAAGACTTCATGGCCATAGCTACCATAGTAGCCACTACTCTTCAGGGGATTATTAACCCAACTGCTAATCAGGCACAACCACAGCCTCAGCCTCAGTCGCATGGGATAAAATATCATTATGAGTCTCTTCGCAAGAATCGAATGTCAACATTCGATGGTAACTCAAAACCAGAAGTGGCTCAGCACTGGCTGAAAGAAGTAGAGAAACATCATAGACTACTGGAAGTGCCTCAAGAAATCAAAGTGGAAGTTACATCGCCATTTCTTGTTGACGATGCAAATAAGTGGTGGGATAGTATGTCACCCTCGATGGAAGTGACCGGACCAATCACTTGGCAAAGGTTCCGTGGTGCATTTCTAAAACAATACTTCCCAGCAGCCATTAAACTCCAAAAGTTGGAGGAATTTGATAACCTGACACAAACTCTAGGAATGTCAGTGGTAGAGTATTCCTCAAAATTCCATTCTCTTGGGACTTCCGCCCCAACCATTATGGCAGATGATGACTTAAAGCTACACCGTTTCAAGAAGGGTCTGAACAGTCGGATCCAATCAGCATTAGCAGTGTTGGATACCATCAACTTTGAGGATGTTCTGGGAGCAGCCATCAAGGCCGAGTCTGACATACATCGTCGAGAAGAAGAGTTCTGTGACATCCCCGAAATGGTTAATTGCTATTTGGCTTTAAATTATGTTTACATGATTAATTATGTGGTAATTGATTATGTGTTGGGACTTATTTACCTTATGTAGAAATGCATGGTCATGTGGATAGGATGACCCGGGGTTGCATTTTAGGGTGCATGTGGTGCATGTTGGGTAAATATTATGGGAAGCATGATTTATTTGCTTTGGTAGCAATTTATTAGGAATCATGTGTTTAATTGATATTTGGTGCATTGTGAGTAAATGCTTTGAAAAATATCATGTTGGGGTGTTTTATACACCATGGAATCTTTGGTATGCTTTTTAATTAAATAAACTCACCTTTTATACCCAACCCCACCCCATCCACTCTTATTCACTTTACCAAATCATTTCCAACACCCAAACCCTTCCCCTCTTCACATTTTCGTTTTTGAGCTCAAGGGTGAAGAGAAGTTCTTGCAAAACTTGGATTTGTGGAGTTTGTTGGGTGATTTAAGGTCCCCAAGAGGTATGGATACCTCATTGTAAATTTTGTAAGGTTTTGTTTAAGTTTGGGTTGATTTTGAAGGGTTTTAAAATGGGTTTGTGTTGGGTGTTGTGATTTTGGTAGTGTTTTAGTTGGATGTTGTTTATATGAGTTTGTTATAATGTTTATGGGTGGTTTTGAGTGGTTGGGTTTGATTAATGTTGGTATTGGTGGGTTTGTTTGTGTTTGGGAAGGAGATGGGTGAATAGTGCCCGAATCTCGCTTGCCCGCAGCTCGGCGATCGATCGGCGTCCGCTCGCGATCGATCGCGAGCAACAGCGCTGAGGCAGTGCACTTCAGCGATCGATCGCGAGATGAGCGCGATCGATCGGCGAGTCCGCGATCGATCGGCGCGAACTCCGCGATCGATCGCGGATTGTTGAAATTTGTTGGCTGAGACAGTGTGGTCTCGCGATCGATCGGGGCTTGTTGGCGATCGATCGCGAGACACCAAAAATGGTGTTTTTGGGTGTTTTTGTGGGATTTTTGGTATTGGACTATTATTGGTTTGTAATATTGGTATTTGTGAATATGTAGAACCAACCCAGGTGGCAACACATCCAAGGAATTGAAGTCCAACCACATTCCACTTTTTGGAAAGGTACGTAGCGGACGTACGGGCACCCAACGGTAACATGTATTTTATATACTCATTGATTATGCATTGTGGATGCGGGTATATATGTGGTATTGCATTGTGGATGCATATACATGTTGATTTATGCCATATGTGGTATTGCATTGTGGATGCATATACATGGTAATTGATGCATATTGATGATAGATGCATATTATGATTATTGGATGCACATCCCATGAGTCGTGGTCATCCTTTGATGATTTTAATGCTTGCCGCTTTTTGTATTGGTTCCGCTAAATGTGAAGCGAGGGGTGGGAGCGCCGCATGTCACATTTGAGCGTGGTTGTCATATGGGGCGAGGAAAGGGTATTTGCCGCTCTCTGTGAAGCGAGGGGTGGGAGCGCCGCATGTCCATTGTAGCGAGGTTATCCTATGCCGCCCATATGAAAATAAGCGAGGGGCATTAAAATACACTGTGATGGACAGACTAGGGAATGGTGACCAATATTTGGTACTGTTGAGATGGTATATGATGTCATGACATGTTTTGGCCATTAAAAATAATCTGTTGATTATACTCATGAGTTATGGTACAGGGACAACCAAACGGGAAGCGTTTGAAATGCATCGGAAAACAGGAAGTGGTTTATATTGATTATGCATTTACGCTTTATCTTCATATTGTGTTGAATATGAATGATTATTATTGCTCATGTTTGGGGGTTGTCCTTGTAGGTACCTTTTTGGCATGATAGCAAGCTTTGAACGGGTTGAGGTGGTGAGCTTGTGAAGCATTCTTTTGAGGATTAAAGGACATGATTATTTTGTCTAGTGTCTACTCTAGGAGTAGTGTAAAACTAGTTGATAGCATTCATTGATGAGGAATGTAATTAATCCATTCTTTTTGGAAGTCCTTATTATTATGGCATGTAATGCTTAAGCTCATAGACTCAACATGTTCTTTTCGCACTCTGATCATTATATTAGCTCTATTATGCCTTATTTCCGCACTTAAGGATTAGGGTCCTTACATTAGTGGTATCAGAGCAGTGGTTAGAGAACCCGGGAACGAGTGAAGGGTAGCCTTAGCATGTTTGGCTAGGTGCTTACATTTGAAGCATGTTTATGCATGTGGTGCATATTTTGTATATCTTGTTATACTAACGCGCTTATTCTCACTCCTGTTATCTAACGACATGATATATATTGCTTTGGATTGTTGTTAACATTTGTGTTACAGCATGGCTGCTAATGAGGAAGTCGGAGATGTTGGGAGTGTGAATGCGAGTATTGGACAGGCTAATCCTCTACCTCCACCGGCTGTAGGGATGGAACCAGTAGTTCAGTTATTGCTACCGGGTGAGATTAGCTTGACGCAGTTTCTGTCTTATCATCCGCCCCGGTTTGAGGGGACAGAGTCCGGAGAAGAAGCGGAAGAGTGGCTGGAAAGACTTGAGCAGATCTTTGTATCGGCTCCTTGTGCTGTTACTGCTTGGATGAGGCTGGCGGAGTTTCAGTTAGCCAAGAAACCTCTGATGTGGTGGAGGAGCACAGTGATGGAGATGAGAGCACAGGGTGCTGTGATTGATTGGACACTCTTCAGGACTAGGTTTCTGAATCGGTACTTCTCCGCTGCAGCAAGACAGACAAAGGAGGATGAATTTACAAGTCTGAGGCAGGGGAACATGACAGTGGCAGACTATGCCACACGGTACTCTTCGTTGTTGAGATACGTTCCCCACATTGCCACCAGTGGACACGCTAAGATGAGGAATTTCATGAAGGGATTGCGACCGGAGCTCTATGACCGGGTTATCACAAATAACCCAACTTCTTTTGATGATGCTCTCACAAGAGCGGAGCTTGCTGAGCTAGGAGTGGGCGCTTATGCCATGCCACCACCGGTACCGCAACAGAGGCAGACTAGTGACAGTTTGAGGCCTCGGGGTGAGCCATTTAAGCCCCGTGGTGCCTCTTCATCTTCACGGTATGGTGGAAAGAAACACTTTGGACAGAAGCAGGATAACAAGAAGGGCAATTGGTCGGCCAATAGAGGATCTTCACAAGGGGATAGGCCGGGAGAGCCGAGGTGCAATAACTGTGGAGGGCCACATTCTTCAAACAAGTGTCCTGCATGTTATGTCTGTGGCAAGATGGGCCACATTGCTCGGTATTGCCCCACACGGGGAGGACAGTCAGAGTATCAGGGCACAGGCCGAGATTTGATGACCGGACAGTGCAGCAGAGGCAGCAGTTTGGGCCTCGTCCATCGGGAGGTCAGACAGTGGGACCACCCCAGGGACAGGTGTACGCACTGACCAGGGAGCAGGCTCAGGCAGCTCCAGAGGAGGTGATTGCCGGTACGTGTCATTTATTTACGTACCCTGCTTTTGTTTTGATAGATACAGGTGCCTCCCATTCTTTTGTGTCTGTGGGATTCGTGGAGAGACACCATATGCGCACGTCTCCTTTACCCACGCCTCTCCTTGTCTCGACACCCACTGGAAGAAATGTTGTTGCTGATCAGTTTATGGCAGACTGCCTCATTTATTTTGAGGGCAACGAGTTGAGATCAGACTTGATTGTGCTGGGTATGTCAGACTTCGACTGCATCTTGGGTATAGATGTTCTGAACAGATATCAGGCAGTGGTAGATTGCCGACAGAGGACAGTGAAGTTCAGACCCGAGTTGGGCAGTCAGTGGACCTTCTATGGCAACGGTTCTCGTGCGAAGATTCCGTTGATTTCAGCGATCAAGATGACTCAGTTGTTGGAACGTGGCCACACGGGCTATCTCATTTATGCCGTGGACACGTCTGGGAAGGATAAGGAACTAAGAGTTGAGGATGTGCCAGTAGTGGCAGAGTTCGCTGATGTATTCCCAGAAGAGATCCCAGGATTTCCACCGGCTAGGGAAGTCGAGTTTGGGATCGAGCTGTTGCCAGGGACATCCGCTATCTCTCGTGCAAGGATGGCACCGGCTGAGCTAAGAGAGTTGAAAGATCAGTTGCAGGATCTCCTGGACAAGGGGTATATACGCCCGAGCGTGTCGCCATGGGGCGCACCAGTTCTTTTTGTGAAGAAGAAGGACGGTTCGATGCGGCTGTGCATCGATTACCGGCAGCTGAATAAGGCTACAGTGAAGAACAAGTATCCTCTCCCAAGGATTGACGACTTGTTTGATCAGTTGCAAGGTACCAGGGTGTATAGCAAGATTGATTTGAGGTCCGGGTATCATCAGATTCGGGTCAGAGAGGAAGATGTGCAGAAGACAGCGTTCCGGACCCGATATGGGCATTATGAGTTCCTAGTAATGCCGTTCGGTGTGACGAATGCTCCAGCAGTCTTCATGAGTCTGATGAACAGAGTGTTTCAGCAGTATCTTGATCAATTCGTCATCGTGTTTATTGACGACATTCTTATCTACTCCCGGAGCGAGGAAGATCATGTGAAACACTTGAGGACAGTGCTTCAGATTCTTAGAGAGCATCAGTTGTATGCTAAGCTCAGTAAGTGCGAGTTTTGGCTGAGCAGTGTAGTGTTTCTGGGGCATGTCATTTCGAGCAGCGGGATATCAGTGGACCCCAAGAAGATTGAGGCTGTGATGGAGTGGGCTGCCCCCACTTCTGTGCCTGAGATCCGTAGTTTTCTTGGTTTGGCCGGGTATTATCGGCGCTTTGTCGAAGGCTTTTCGAAGATTGCCAAGCCGCTGACTCAGTTGACCCAGAAGGGAGTGCCTTTCTTTTGGTCAGAAGCTTGTGAGGAGAGCTTCCAGGAGTTAAAGCACCGGTTGACGACGGCGCCAGTGTTAGTGATCCCGACGGAGAACTCCAGATTTGTTCTATATACGGATGCATCACTGCAGGGCCTTGGATGTGTTCTGATGCAAGATAAGCATGTGGTAGCTTATGCATCGAGGCAGTTGAAGCCGCATGAGACCAGATATCCAGTTCATGACTTGGAATTGGCGGCTATCATCTTCGCCCTGAAGATCTGGAGACATTATTTGTATGGTACTTCATTCACCATATACACGGACCACAAGAGCCTCAAATTTTTATTCACTCAGGCGGAGCTGAACATGAGGCAGAGGAGATGGATGGACCTACTCAAGGACTATGATTGCGAGATAGAGTACCATCCCGGGAAAGCCAATTTGACAGCGGACGCCTTGAGCCGGAAAGTGAGGAGTTCTGCTGAGGACGTCATCCATTTGTCGGCTATGATGACCTCATATTGCCATCTCGGCTATGATTTTGATATAGATGCATCACCAGTGTATGTCTCTACCTTATTAGCTGAGCCAGATATTTATGAGAACATCAGGAGAGCTCAGAGATCAGATGCTGAGGTTCAGAGATGGTTGTCTATAGTGCATCTTGGTCAGCCGACGAAGTTCAGAGTGGCCGACGACGGATCTTTGAGATTGGGTAACCGCTGGGTAGTTCCGAGTACGCCGGAGTTGCGTAAGGGGATCTTGGAACGAGCTCACAGTAGCAGACTTAGCATCCACCCAGGCGGGAAGAAGATGTACAGAGATCTGCGTGGTCAGTTTTGGTGGAAGAGAATGAAGTCTGATGTCGTCGCTTTTGTGAAGAGGTGTCTGATCTGCCAGCAGGTTAAGGCAAAGAGGCAGAGACCTGGCGGCGAATTGAGGAGCTTGGAGATACCGAAGTGGAAGTGGGAGCACATTTCCATGGACTTCGTGACTCATTTGCCGAGGAGTGCTTCAGGCTTCGATGCTATTTGGGTGATTGTGGACAGATTGACCAAGGTAGCCCACTTTATCCCCTATAGCATGACCTTTACATTCTTGAGGATGGCGCAGTTATATATTAGAGATGTGGTGAGATTGCATGGGATCCCCGTTTCTATTGTGTCAGATCGAGATCCGCGATTCACATCTCATTTTTGGGAAGGCCTTCAGTCAGCTTTGGGAACTGAGGTCAGATTGAGCACTGCTTATCATCCTTAGACGGATGGCCAGACCGAGCGCACGATTCAGACGCTCGAGGACATGTTGAGAGCTTGCGTTTTGGAGTTCGATGCCTCTTGGCAGGATTCAGTGCCTTTGGTAGAGTTTTCGTATAACAATAGCTACCAGGCAAGTATTCAGATGGCTCCGTTTGAAGCTCTTTATGGCAGACGATGTAGATCACCCTTATGTTGGGATGATTTGGACAGTAGACCAGTCGGAGGGCCTGAGTTAATCCGGGAAATGGAAGAGAAGATAAAGATTATAAGGCAGAATATGAAAGCAGCCCAAGACAGACAGGCAGCTTATGCAAATAAACGGCGGAGACCGTTGGAATTTCAGTTGGGAGATAAGGTCTTTTTGAAGATCTCGCCTTTCAGAGGCGTTGTGCGATTTGGGATGCGCGGGAAACTGTCTCCGAGGTATGTTGGACCGTACGAGATCTTACAGCGCATTGGCACCTTAGCTTACCGACTGGCTTTACCGCCTTCTTTATCTGGTATACATGATGTGTTTCATGTATCGATGCTGCGGAAGTATGAGCGGATCCGTCTCACGTGTTGCAGCCTTCCGAAGTTCAGTTGGAATCAGATGTATCTTATGTGGAACGGCCTGTCAGAATTCTAGATCGAGCAGACCGTAGGCTTCGGAACAAAGTGATACCTATGATCAAGGTTCAGTGGGATCGCAGGGGTGTCGAGGAGGCTACGTGGGAGACGGAGCAGCATATGGTGCAGCACTACCCGGAGCTATTCTCTGGTATGAGTTTATGTTTAGTTTCTGTTGGGGTAAGTGCATGTGATTTCGAGGACGAAATCTTATAAGTAGGGGAGTATTGTGACATCCCCGAAATGGTTAATTGCTATTTGGCTTTAAATTATGTTTACATGATTAATTATGTGGTAATTGATTATGTGTTGGGACTTATTTACCTTATGTAGAAATGCATGGTCATGTGGATAGGATGACCCGGGGTTGCATTTTAGGGTGCATGTGGTGCATGTTGGGTAAATATTATGGGAAGCATGATTTATTTGCTTTGGTAGCAATTTATTAGGAATCATGTGTTTAATTGATATTTGGTGCATTGTGAGTAAATGCTTTGAAAAATATCATGTTGGGGTGTTTTATACACCATGGAATCTTTGGTATGCTTTTTAATTAAATAAACTCACCTTTTATACCCAACCCCACCCCATCCACTCTTATTCACTTTACCAAATCATTTCCAACACCCAAACCCTTCCCCTCTTCACATTTTCGTTTTTGAGCTCAAGGGTGAAGAGAAGTTCTTGCAAAACTTGGATTTGTGGAGTTTGTTGGGTGATTTAAGGTCCCCAAGAGGTATGGATACCTCATTGTAAATTTTGTAAGGTTTTGTTTAAGTTTGGGTTGATTTTGAAGGGTTTTAAAATGGGTTTGTGTTGGGTGTTGTGATTTTGGTAGTGTTTTAGTTGGATGTTGTTTATATGAGTTTGTTATAATGTTTATGGGTGGTTTTGAGTGGTTGGGTTTGATTAATGTTGGTATTGGTGGGTTTGTTTGTGTTTGGGAAGGAGATGGGTGAATAGTGCCCGAATCTCGCTTGCCCGCAGCTCGGCGATCGATCGGCGTCCGCTCGCGATCGATCGCGAGCAACAGCGCTGAGGCAGTGCACTTCAGCGATCGATCGCGAGATGAGCGCGATCGATCGGCGAGTCCGCGATCGATCGGCGCGAACTCCGCGATCGATCGCGGATTGTTGAAATTTGTTGGCTGAGACAGTGTGGTCTCGCGATCGATCGGGGCTTGTTGGCGATCGATCGCGAGACACCAAAAATGGTGTTTTTGGGTGTTTTTGTGGGATTTTTGGTATTGGACTATTATTGGTTTGTAATATTGGTATTTGTGAATATGTAGAACCAACCCAGGTGGCAACACATCCAAGGAATTGAAGTCCAACCGCATTCCACTTTTTGGAAAGGTACGTAGCGGACGTACGGGCACCCAACGGTAACATGTATTTTATATACTCATTGATTATGCATTGTGGATGCGGGTATATATGTGGTATTGCATTGTGGATGCATATACATGTTGATTTATGCCATATGTGGTATTGCATTGTGGATGCATATACATGGTAATTGATGCATATTGATGATAGATGCATATTATGATTATTGGATGCACATCCCATGAGTCGTGGTCATCCTTTGATGATTTTAATGCTTGCCGCTTTTTGTATTGGTTCCGCTAAATGTGAAGCGAGGGGTGGGAGCGCCGCATGTCACATTTGAGCGTGGTTGTCATATGGGGCGAGGAAAGGGTATTTGCCGCTCTCTGTGAAGCGAGGGGTGGGAGCGCCGCATGTCCATTGTAGCGAGGTTATCCTATGCCGCCCATATGAAAATAAGCGAGGGGCATTAAAATACACTGTGATGGACAGACTAGGGAATGGTGACCAATATTTGGTACTGTTGAGATGGTATATGATGTCATGACATGTTTTGGCCATTAAAAATAATCTGTTGATTATACTCATGAGTTATGGTACAGGGACAACCAAACGGGAAGCGTTTGAAAATGCATGGGAAAACAGGAAGTGGTTTATATTTATTATGCATTTACGCTTTATCTTCATATTGTGTTGAATATGAATGATTATTATTGCTCATGTTTGGGGGTTGTCCTTGTAGGTACCTTTTTGGCATGATAGCAAGCTTTGAACGGGTTGAGGTGGTGAGCTTGTGAAGCATTCTTTTGAGGATTAAAGGACAGGATTATTTTGTCTAGTGTCTACTCTAGGAGTAGTGTAAAACTAGTTGATAGCATTCATTGATGAGGAATGTAATTAATCCATTCTTTTTGGAAGTCCTTATTATTATGGCATGTAATGCTTAAGCTCATAGACTCAACATGTTCTTTTCGCACTCTGATCATTATATTAGCTCTATTATGCCTTATTTCCGCACTTAATGATTAGGGTCCTTACAAGTTCAAGCGCAAACGACCTCTCCCTCATCAGCCCTCTAACAATGGCCAGAAGTTCAAACGGCCAAATCAGTTCCATAATCAACAAAGGGGATCTACATCTACCCCAAACAACAAAGAATTCCCAAAGTGCCCAATCTGTAATCTTGCACATACTGGGGAATGTCGTAGACAAAGTGGTGCTTGCTTCCGATGTGGGAAGTTTGGACATAGAATTGCTAATTGCCCTGAGACTGAGAAGAAGGGGACTGGAGCAGGCAATGTCATCCCTCCAAACAAACCCAATGCCAGGGTGTTCCCCATGACACAGAATGAGGCGAATAAAGTCAATGACGTTGTGGCAGGTGCTGTCTTAATCAACAAATTGCCTGCTTATGTGCTGTTTGATTGTGGAGCTACGCACTCATTTATATCTAAGAGGTTCGCTAAGAAGTTAAAATTTATTCCTGACATACTTAGTGAACCATATAGAGTAGCAACTCCTGCTAACAAAACCTTGGAAACACATAGTATTCATCGAGGTTGCAACATTCACATAAGTGACAAAAAGTTCAACACCGATCTGATTCAACTCAACATGGTGGAGTTTGATGCTATCCTAGGAATGGATTGGTTATCTAAACACCATGTCTTAGTTGACTGCCATAATAAGAAAGTCAAACTACGAGCACCAGACCAAGAAGAAATCTTATATTGTGGCAATACAAAAGAGCGTAAAGTTCTTTTATCTGCTTCTCAAACTTGGAAAGCTATGAAAAGCGGTGAGAGAATTTACCTAGCCATGATAAACAAAGTCACGGAAGGAGCTGAACTCAGACTAGAAGATATTCCGGTAGCACAAGAATTTCAGGATGTTTTTCAGATGATCTCCCCGGATTAGTCCCAGATCGTGAAATAGAGTTTGAGATTAACTTGGTGCCAGGCACTGCATCCATTTCGAAGGCACCATATCGAATGGCTCCAGCTGAATTGAAAGAGCTAAAAGAACAACTGCAAGAACTCTTGGACAAGAAGCACATCAGACCAAGTACATCTCCATGGGGAGCTCCAGTACTATTTGTAAAAAAGAAAGACGGGAGTATGAGATTGTGTATCGATTACAGAGAATTAAATAAGATCACAATCAAAAATAGATATCCTCTCCCAAGGATAGACGACCTATTCGATCAACTCAAGGGAGCTAAAGTCTTTTCTAAACTTGATCTAAGATCGGGCTATCATCAGCTCAAGATTAAGGCATGAGATATTTCGAAGACTGCCTTCCGAACAAGATATGGACATTACGAGTTCACGGTGATGCCATTTGGTTTGACGAATGCTCCAGCCGCATTCATGGACTTGATGAATCGAGTATTCAAGCCATTCCTGGACAAGTTCGTGGTAGTGTTCATAGATGACATTCTGGTCTATTCACCGAGTAAATAGAAACACGAGGAACATCTTCGTCTTACTCTACAGACCTTAAGAGAGAAAGAACTCTTTGCCAAGTTCAAGAAATGCGAATTTTGGCTAGACAACGTTGCATTCTTAGGGCATATCATCTCTGAAGCAGGCGTGTCCGTAGATCCTAAGAAAGTGGAAGCGATTATGGACTGGTCAAGACCAAAGACTGTTACGGAAATTCGAAGTTTCTTAGGGCTAGCTGGCTATTATCGAAAATTTGTTGAAGGATTTTCCTCGATAGCCATACCCCTTACAAAACTCACACAAAAGAACTCCAAATTCATATGGAGTAAGGAGTCTGAGAAGAGTTTCGAGACTTTGAAGAAGAAGCTTGCATCTACACCTGTATTGGTATTGCCAACTGAGAATATGGGTTTTACCATCTACAGCGATGCATCAAAAGAAGGTCTAGGATGTGTGCTCATGCAAGAAGGGAGAGTGATTGCCTATGCATCAAGGCAACTCAAACCGTATGAACAAAACTACCCTACGCATGACCTTGAGTTAGCAGCCGTAGTTTTTGCCTTGAAAATATGGAGGCATTACCTTTACGGTGCCAAGTGTGAAATTTTCACGGATCATCAGAGTCTCAAGTATTTGTTCACAAAGAAGGAATTAAATATGAGGCAAAGACGATGGATAGAACTATTGAAGGACTATGACCTTACGATAAGCTACCATCCAGGGAAAGCAAATAAGGTCGCAGACGCACTAAGTCGGAAGGGCACATGGAAGATGGTTTTAGCATCCCTTTCAGCTTATCCCTGCCTCCGAGAAATGATAAAGTTAGAGCAAAGTCAGGATCACAGCCTAACTAAACTGAAAGAACAAGTTAAGGAAGGAAAATTTCCCAATTTCACGATAGACAACGATGGAACTTTATGGATGAAAAGAAGGTTATGTGTGCCGAACGGGAAGGACCTTAGACGAGAAGTGATGATTACAACACATAAATCAAAGTTCTCCATCCATCCTGGAAGCACAAAGATGTACAAAGACCTCAAAGAAAGCTTCTGGTGGAATGGAATGAAGAAAGACGTTGCTGAATTTGTCGCTAGATGCTTAGTTTGTCAGCAAATTAAAACTGAACATCAAAGGCCAGGAGGATTACTTCAACCTCTTGAAATTCCGGAATGGAAGTGGGAACATATCTCCATGGACTTTGTAGTAGGATTGCCAAAGTCACGACAAAGTCATGACGGTATATGGGTAATTGTGGATAGACTCACAAAATCTACACATTTCCTCCCAGTCCGTATGAATTATAACTTGGATAAACTGGCGACCCTATACATGGATAATATTGTGCGACTTCATGGAGTCCCGATAAGTATCGTATCCGATAGAGATCCCAGATTCGTGTCACGCTTCTGGAATAGTTTTCAACAAGCTATGGGAACTAAGGTAACTCTTAGCACAACCTATCACCCACAAACCGATGGCCAAACAGAGAGGACAATCCAAACCCTCGAGGATATGTTAAGAGCTTGTACCATAGATTTCAGTGCAAACTGGAGTGAGCTCTTGCCTCTGATCGAGTTCGCCTACAACAATAGTTATCATAGCAACATTGGAATGGCACCATACGAAGCACTCTATGGGCGAAAATGTCGATCACCATTATATTGGGATGAAATTGGAGAGAAAGCTATCACCGGACCTGAGCTTGTACAGACCACAATCGACAAAGTCACAATCATTAGAGATAGGCTCAAGGCAGCTCAAATCGACAAAAAAGTTGGGTTGATATGAAAAGAAGACCGTTAGAATTCGAGATTGGCGACAAGGTTTATGTAAAGGTCTCACCAATGAAAGGAGTCATCCGATTTGAAAAAGCATGGAAGCTAAGACCAAGATATGTTGGACCATTTGAAATCTTAGAGAAAGTGGGAACTCTAGCTTATAGAATAGCACTACCGCCAAGCCTCTCAAGAATTCATAATGTATTTCACGTATCACAGTTAAGAAAGTACATTGCTGATCCAAATCATGTACTCGAAGCAGCACCTTTAGTAGATCAAGCAAACTTGAATGAAACCCTGAAGTATGAAGAAATTCCGATTCGAATCATAGACTCAAAGGATCAAGTACTGAGACGCAGGACCATTCCATATATCAAAATTCAATGGTCGAACCATACAGAGAGAGAAGCCACTTGGGAACCAGAAGAGAAAATGCGAGAAAAATATCCCTATCTATTCCAAGATCAAGCTTCTTCAAGTTTCGAGGACGAAACTCCTCATAAGGAGGGAAGAATGTGATGATCACCACTTGCAACCACCTTACCACAACATGATACCACAACATGATACATTGAATGTGATGATCACCACTTGCAACCACCTTACCAGAACATGATACCACAACATGATACATTGAATTTGGGTAATCAAACTATCCTTATATACATCATTGCTTACATAATATTAAGTTGATGTCATTGATTACATAATATTAAGTTGATGTCATTGATTACATAATATTAACTGATGTCATTGATTACATAATATTAACTTGATGTCATTGCTTACATATTTTCTTGAAAAACTTCTATAAATACCAAGCTAGATTCATTAGTAGAAACACAATACTCTAAAAAATATCAAATATTCTAGCAAGAAAAGAAGTTGATTTTTGAAGGTTGTAGATCCATACTCTTTCAAGTTTAAAGAATCATCGTAAACAATCAAGTAAGTGGGCTTTTGTTATATTATCATTTCGTTTTGATAACGTATGAATGCTTATGAAAAATACAGTCGAATATGCAAACTATTTTAAAAACTATGATGTCATGAAAATTCTGAATATCGGGAGATAAGTGCTATGCGAAGCAACGTGCTACGTACGTGTGAGCCACCTCTTGAACCGATGGGGCAAAGTGCTATACGTACGGGAGCCACCTCTTGAATTCGTAGGAGCCACCTCTATAATCCTTATGTTATGTAGATCGATCTAATTTGATAAGTATATGATATGTGTTCTAATATAATGTTTTTAGTATGGCTCAACGGAGCAAAATTATGTTATCTGTATCAGTTTATGTTTTGAAATCTGTTTTGAAATCTGTATAAGTATATGTTTTTGGCATATTCGATTGGCCCCCGCTTACTGAGTGTCAACCAGAACACTCACCCCTTACATATCCTCCCCAGATAAAAGTGAGACAGATACCGAAGATGCAGAACAACACAACTTTTGGGGTTGGTGATCTACCGCAATTATTCAAGATTCTACATAATTACGCTTCCGCTAAACTCTGTTAAGATTTAAGTTATGGTTTTATTTTCAGTTGTAAAACATTTATGTTTATGGAATAAATAGACTGGTTGTATTAAATTCTGTACTATGAGGCTTGTTGATTTTCAATTGTATTTGGAATCAACACCGGTGTTACGATCCCGGTCTCGGGGCGTGACAAGAAATTTATTCACGGATAATCCAAACTCACCAGAAAAACATAGTCCGAAATTTATCTTTGGCGTTTCATGTTTTTTTGGTCTAATATGTCATTAGACACGAGACCTTTCAATTTTCCCATTATTACCCAGAATTGTTGTAATGAAATTTGGGGCATTGCAAGTAGTCAAAAATTATGTTCGCAGGACATGGAAAATTTCTTGTTAGGAAAATCTGTTTCACTAAAAAATTATTGTTTCAAATAGAGAATCTTTCCACTATCGCTTCCACTTTCATTGCCTTCTCGGAAGGAGTGGCTCATTGTTTTTTAGCAAATGGTTTGAAACTCAGCTGATGAGGTAGATTTCAGTGAATATTTTTATTTACATTTGCTTCATTATTACCCTTTTGGTTTTTAGGATTAATCTCTTGTTTTATATCATTAGTTTTCTACATTATAGCCGTGCATATCACAGAATCAAAGATTCTCATCAAGTAATTCAGAACCTGTGTAAACCTTGGGAAAGGTAACTTTTTTTTTCTTTGTTTTTATAAATGTGAATGTGTAAACCTTCATTACGCCTAAATTGGGAAATATGATTTCAGAATTACCAAAAATATTCTGAAATCATATTCCCAATTTGGGTAATTCCCATTCACATCCAAGAACAGGTGAAGATTGGATCTGAGCTCAATCGGACGGAGAATATTAAGGGTGTTGCCAATTGCTTATTCAAAGCACTTCTATGTTACTTTTGCTTAAAGTTGGAAAAAGATTATTTTAAGCAAAGCATTGTGTGTTTGTTATTTAAATAAAAAAACAGTTTAATAAACTTCAATTAATTACAAAATTGTCACAAACCAACTTAAAGCAGTCAAAAAGCATGTCATGATCTGCTTCTCAGTTTCTGCTTATTTTTAGACAAGCAAGCATTAACAGCAGAAACAATGAAATAAAACACTCAAATTCTATTTTTTTATCTGTTGATAAGTAGTTTGTAAAAGCATTTGGAAACACCTACTAAGTCCAGTTGGTCGCTGATGGAAGTATAACAAAAAGAGAGACAACACTCGGGTGAGAAAAGCAAGAACACAAGATGTCTTTGCACGGACAATTGTTTTATGCTTTTTTTGCTCATTTCATGAGTTTTTGTCTTGTGGTTCGTTAAATTTCTTTCTAATATAAATGATTTAACATAATTTGGTCGGATCAATTTCTGAAAATGAATACATTTTTTGGTTTGTTTAGATCTGTCGCGCCTATTTTTTAAGTTTGTAGCTATTCTGATTTGGGTTGTTTTAGATTCTTTTTCTTTATCAGTAAACACAGTTGATTTAGATACAGAATTGATGAAGGAGAAGTTTTCTAAGTTGCTTCTTGGTGAGGATGTCAAGTGGGGGGAAGGGCGTTTCATCTGCTTTGGCATTATCAAATGCTATCACAATTCTAGCTCGTCTTTTTTTCGATCTTTTGCACGATCTTTATGTTGAAAATTCCATCTTTTTTTGTTGGCTTTTGTGTACAATGTTGTTCAGATGTGGGAATTAGATGCAGCTTCTCTATTTGGAGAGCAAAAGAGAGTAGAGCCAATGTTACAAGATACTAAGGCAAAATGGAGAAAGGAGATTGATTGGGTGTTGTCTGTAACAGATCATATCGTCGAAAATCGAAAGTTGGAACCACTATGGTGTTGAAGAATGGTTCAAAGTTTGTGGCTCATTATCATGCAAAGTCAAAAATCAGATTTCAAAAGTTGGATTTGCTTTTTGAAATTTCAGATTGCACAATCCCTCATTTCACATCTTAGAATTCAACAATGGTAGGAAGAAAAGTTGGCATCAACTTGTTCACCGAATGATTTCTACGCCTATATAAACTCATTGTACCTCACTTCTGAAAATCATCCCTTCATTCTGAATTCTCTCTAATATATTAAGCATTCAAGCTTGTATATCTGTTTCATTGAGTTGTGAGGTGATCCTGGGGAATTTGTAATTCTTGATCTGAAATATTCAATAAATTGTGTTTGCTTCCCGTGGACGTAGGCAATTGCTGAACCACGTAAATATTCGTGTTCTTATGTATATGATTTTTTCACTTTATTTTGGGTATTCTGACACAACATATGGAGGGGTAACTATCTTACATTTGTCAGAAATTTGGTCATAATTGTCAAAGATGTGCTATGCACAATTGGGCGCCTTTATCATTGGAGTAGCTCTTGCAACTTTTGTTGTGTGCTGAAACAATTGCAAAGCCAAGGTTGTATATTTGTATTGCTTTCGTTCATTTAGTTTAAGAATTTTAATAATGTAAGTATGATTTATGAACCTTTTTAATGAAGAGCTTTTGCCAAGTTTCCTAACCAAATTTGCAAATGATGAGTTACTTTATGAACTTATTTGATAAATTTCAATCATTTAGGTATACTGTATTATTTAATAAATTAAAATCATATTATTATTATTATTATTATTATAATAAGTGTCATTAACTTATATGATAAAATTTAGAAAAGAATGAAGAAAACATTTTGCTCAACTCTCAGAAATCTCAAATCAACTTCATTTGAATTCAAGCAAAACACTCAAAACGCATACTGCAATATTCTGAAGTTATGCAGAGCAGTACAAAAGCATCATTGTGATCTTGAAGATCAAAATCTACTAAGTCTGCTTCTCAAAGAACACTCGAAGATCAAAACTTTTATATTATGTGTGAGTGTTGTAAGAACACATTGTAAACAACTGTGATTGTTGTATTACTAGGAGTTTAGGCAAATCTGTTTCGGTGCCTAAGAAGGTTGTATATTGTAAAGTGTAAAGCAAAGTCTTCTAGTGTAACCTTCCTGCAAAGGAAGAAGGAGACGTAGAAGCTTTGTGCTTCGAACTTCCAGTACATATCCCGTGTCATTTACTTTCAGTACTCTATCTTTCTGTTTCTTAATATCTAACAGTCAGTTCTAATCTCACAAGTCCAGTAGACATCTTCCTTACTATTGTTATTGTATGCTGACTTGCTATCAATTGAGATACTACCGCATTACTTATTAGTCTGATATACTTAGAAGAATCGAGAAATTGAGTCTAGTGTTTATTCAACCCCCTTCTAAACACTACTTCGATCCTAACATCTGGGCTGACCTCTGAGTAAAATTATCTAGTGCTACAAATTATAAAAAATAAATGGTGCAATAAACTATAAAAAATAACTGGTGCATGACATTATAATTTTGGTGCACGAAAATATAACACTAATACATGAAAATACAATGGTGCACGGGCTTTGTGTTAATTAACTGATGCACAAATTTTGCAAAAACGTACGTGGTGCACGAAATACAATAACTGGTGTATGAAATTTAATAGTTCGTGCATCGCTTACTCAATTGTATGGTTTGTGCATCACCCACTTGTGATTATGGTTCGTGCATTATCCACTTATGATTATGGTTCGTAAACCACATACTTTTTTCTATGTTTCGTGCAACAATTACTAAATTATAATTTTCGTGCATTAATTAGTAATTTTCAAATTTCATGCATCAGTTACTGATTTTAATTTTCATGTATCAATTACTGATTTTCATTATTCGTGCATCAGTTACTGATTTTCAATTTTCGTGCATCACTTACTGATTTTAATTTTTGTGTATCAATTACTGATTTTCATTTTTTGTGCATCAGTTACTGATTTTCAAATTTCGTGCATCACTTACTGATTTTAAATTTTCACAAAATCACGAACTCACATTGAAAGTGCGAAAACACGTGATTTTTTTTTTGGATTCGAGGATGGATCAGTACTAGACATGACAACGGTTCGTGAACCGCGGGTTCGACGGTTCATAAGAGCTCGACCATTAACCTTACCTTCGTAGACGGTTCCGGTTACGGTTCGTGAATCGCCGGTTACGGTTACGGTTAACCACCGGTTATGGTTACGGTTCGACTCTTATATTTTTAAATTTAAAAAAGTAAAATTTTATTTAAAATAATTTAAAAATTACTATATATAAAAAAAGAGCAAAGTAATGTAAGGGGGAGGGGAGGGCTTGAACTTTTTAAGTTGCCTACGTATCCTCTTAGGGTGTAGAGGAATCAAAGCCCACGTAGTTTTCTTACCTTTTAACCCTTCTTACCTTTGGAAGTGGCGTAGCTCAATCACTTCCGTTACCTGTCCCCGTAGTAGTAGTTCCTTCGGTATCAAATTCATTTTGGTCCGAGCTTGATTCCATTCCTTGTTTTCGTTTTGCCGCCCTCGCCCAATCGTCCATTAGTGCTTGGGCTCTAAAGAATCTGGACTCATTTTTTATCGTCTTACATCCAAAATATTCCCCCCTGCGCTAAAAGCTTGTTCCACAGCAACGGTTGACACGGGGCAAGCTAAGATTTCCTTTGCTATGATTGATAAAATCGGGAAAATTTGTCTCTTTTGTGACCACCACCGCATGATATCAAATTGTTGCTCGCTATCTGCTTCACTGAAATCAAAAGAAGTCGTAAAATAATGATCCTCTGGGACGTTTAGTGCATTCTTTAACTGAAGTTGTGCTTTGGTGAGTTTAATACCACTAGAGTGACTTTGAGCACTAATTTGTAGTTGTGATTCATTTTCTTGTACACCATATTTTAAACTATATTCTCTATAAATCTCATGCAAATAATTTCTAACACAATTTACTACCATAGAAGAATCAATTGGGGAAATATCATCCGGGGGGGATAATGCCTCATAATACATCACCAACATTTCATGAAAAACATCCAATTTAAGTCGAGGATCTAAAGCAAAAGCAACTAGAAAAAGTTCAGGAATATTATAAAATATTTTTCCCATTAACCTTCATTGCTACCACAGAAGAGGTTAACAGATAATTAGAGAAATTTTCATTAAGGTAAGTGCCACATTACAATAGTTCATCAAAACTAAATGAGATGTATGATAATAAACTCCAGATAATTGTTCAGTTGCATCATAAAATACCTTCAACATTTCACAGATACTTTTACATGCATTCCATTGGTGCGAAAATACATAAATATTAGAGTTTCCACCATGTTATGCAAAAAATGAACTCAATAACTCTCTATATTCATATGAATCATTTATCAATTTATATGTTGAGTTTCAACGTGTGGGTATATCTCATGGAAATTTTCTAGGTCGCATGTCATTAACCTTACAAAACTTACCCATTGTTTCATCAAACTCGGATGGGGACCACAAATAAGATAATGCCATTTTAATTGGTTGAATCTGATTATCTAAGGATCTTAATCCATCCATCTTGCACACATAAGTTCAAAATATGACAAATACATCGAATATGGAAAAATAAACCACCAATAGCAGGTTGACAAACAATTTCAATACTCAATGTGTTCGAACTAGCATTATCAAATGACACAGAAAAAACTTTGGAAGTTAAACCATATTCTTCTAAAATTACACAAATCAATTGAGAAATATTATGTGCGCTGTGTGATTCATTGACCATCGATATGCAAGCAACCTTTTTTGAATTGACGATGAATTTTCTATCCAAACAAGTAATACCCATGTACGAATTAGTTTGCCAATGCACTCCAATTATCAGAGCATATAGAAACTTTATTCGTCAAATTACTAAATAATGTAACTAATTCTTTCTTTGTTGACGAACTAGTTTTGTAAGTGTTCGTGTGACTGTGGTCCTAGGAACACGTTTAACAGTAGGTTGTAGAGATTCATGACACAGATCATCAAAACCAAATCTAGATACAATACTAAAAGAAAGATGTTCTACAGAGATAAATTTTGCCACCGATTCTCTTAATTGTGCATCAGTGTATTTGAAAAGTGGAGAGTCGGTACCTTCACCCGAGAAATGAAATCTAGACAGTTGAGTTTGAGAAGAATCATTACCAAATTCCACTGGATGCTTTGTTTCGATATGACGCTTAAAAGATCCATAACCACCACCACTTTGAAACTTATACGTGCTGGTATAATATTTGCATTTTGGCGCGCATCTCTCCGGATGGAAGAGTCACCTTCTCAAAATGTTTAGTAAATCGACGATTTAAGTGGAGGCATAGATCTTACCTTTGAATGCGCACTTTCTTGGGTATCATGTAGCAAAAGAAGCATCATCGGTGAATTCAATATCAATATCAACATTCGGCCCGTTCGGGATATGTCACATTGCCTTTGCCTTTGCCTTTACGTGGATCTCTAGGACCTTCCATTGAGTAATTCGAAAATAATACAAGTAAATGATATATCGAAAACTTAGAGTTGTGATAAGATTGATGAAAAATGAAATGGGTGTGGAGGATATTTACAAGCATACAAAATAACGGTCACTTAATCCTAGCCGTCGATCTATAACGGTCAAAAAATCCTAGCCATCGAACTATAACAAAAAAACAAAATTTACAGTCGAACCGGGGGTTAAACCGACGGTTAACCCTCGGTACGAACCGGCGGTTAAACATGTTGCAACGGTCAGGAGATCCTGACCGTTGATATACAATGGTTAGGAGATCCAGTCCGTAAAAGTTATAAAAAAAAAATTACGGTTGAACCTGCGGTTAACAGCCGGTTCAACCGTAATATTTTTTTTTATATAAAAATGTACGGACTGGATGTCGGTTCAACCTGTTGCAACGGTCAGGAGATCCTGGCCTTTCATTTTTTTCTTTTTAAAAAAATGAAATTTAAGGTTTGGAACCGCCGGTTCAAACCGACGGTTCCATGATTTTTATAGCCCTTGAACCGTAACCGACCCATACAGTAACGGGCCAATTACGGTTCTTAACCGCGTAACCGGGTCAACGGTTAATCGGCCCGTTGACCCGGTTACGGGCCGGTCCGGGCCGCGGAAATAACCGCGGCCATGTTACCTTCGAGGTACCAATCCATCATCGAGGGCGGAAGTATTTTTTATTTTAACTTTTAATGTTATTAATTAAGGTAATTTAGGAATTTTTAATTTTTTTATAATATTTTGTTAAATAACCCTATTTTCGTGTCGATGCTTATTTTTGTATTTGTTGTCAATTCTTAATCCTTGATTTAAATATATAAAGGCAACGATGTATTGTACATTGTGATTGAAGTTGTCACTAAAAATTAATTTATATGTTTAGCTAGGGGTAGAAATTCGGGTCGGGTAATATTTATAAAATATCGGTTTGGGTAGTGCACGACACCAAAATCTATTGTTATCGGGTCGTGTTTGGGTAGAATTTTTACTACCCAAAACCCAATTGGGTACCCGACCCTGGATATTAACGTTAAATCTACTAACTAACCCTATCTTAGATTCTTAACAATATATAATTGGCATTAACCGTCCATCTCCAAATTTCATATAGCCGTCCATCACCACATGTTTCAGCCACCACTTATACTTGAAAAATTTATCAATTTTTTTTTGAGCCTTAAGTTTTTTTTCTTTTCTTAAAAATTCTATTTTTATTAGAATGAACTTATATCTTAGCATTATTTCATGTATTTTGTAGAGCTATCAAAGTCGGGAATCGATTCGACAATCATTGACATTTGATGTTACTACAAATCTACTACGGTATTGGAGTCTATGGTTTTGGATGTTAATTTTTTTTTTCATTCTTAGATTTGAACCATTTTGGTATTTGAGATTAGATATTGGAATTTGTTATGATTTTGGTTTTTTTTTTTTTGTTTCGGACTTAGAAGCATTTATTTCATAATTAAATATCATTATTTTTATCTTTGTTCCATTAAAATTTTGTTTTATAAAAAGTGATATATAGGGTAACCGATATTAGTTAGGTACCTGAGTATCGCGTATCCGACCACATCAAGTTATGATCGGATATTTTTTGTTCATACCCAGTATGTAGGGTCCCGACTACAACTATTCGAACCCAATAAAACCCGCCCCACTCCCACCCCTATGTTTAGCTATTAACTGGCAATTATATAATGCCCAAGAAAAGTTTTCATTAATCAACTTTACGGTAACTAGTAAAAGATTGGGTTTTTTTTAGCCAAATACAAAGATTTTCGATGCAAAACACGAGAAGAGGGACCACAAAGACACAGACGAATAAAAAAGAAAGTGTGCTTCTTTAATTCAAAACTTGAAGCATACGCCAGCAGTTCATTATCATATCTACTACAAAAATCAAATAACATTAGGTGTGCACGTGGGTGAATTTGGGTGGATAAGCATGAAAAAATCACACATCCCATTATGTGTGGATTGATGAATTGTCAAATCGCAACTGCACAACAAATATACAGAACCGCAAGGTTCAGGTTGATGCGAGTGCGGGTGGTTAGCCTATCAAATAAAAATCAATATAATTAATGCATTTATTAAGTTTTTAAATTAAGATATTTACTGTATTTTATAATAAAGCAGCACTAAAATTAAATAAAATGAGAAAAATAAAATTTAAAGTCAACTTTACAAAAATATTTTATTATGAAACATAATAATCAAATTATTTGCAATTGAAAATCACATATAGTTAAAAAGATGATCATCATTTATATCTTATTATCCTAAAAGTAGTATATATCAAAATCATGCACTAAAATTGGAAACATTATCTCATGATATGAAACAAAAGAGATAATCAATTAAAGTATCAAAATATTCCACCATCAAACTGAGATATTAATAACTTTAAATATTTAATTGACAAAAGCAAACAACATCCTAAAAATAAAAAAATATATTTCTTATTACTACAAGTTGAAATTCCCAAAATAAAAAAAAATAATATTTCTTTTTATTATAAGACTCATAATGAAAGAACATGAAACATTAAACAATTTTTATAATCGGTAAAGTATATTATATTAAAAATAAAGTACAAGTACAACTTGAAACAATTATTTCTTAAACTCCAGCATATTTAATTTTATAATTAAAGAAATCTTTAATATATAAAATACGGGTGGATTAGGTGGGTATGCAGGTGGGGGTGCAACAATCCACTGACCACCCATATAAATACAGGTTGCTTAATTTTTCAACTGCAACACTTTTTTTCAAAAGTTAAAACCGGCAGATATGGATGGATGAATGTGACGTAATGTGGGAAATGAGATATATATGTCATGTTAATATAAGAAAATTTCCAGATCCAACTTATCAATATTAGATCTCACATTAATTGCAAGCAAAAAGGGGATTTCCAAAATCGGTACTCTTATTTTTTAAGGGCATATAACGTGGACATCATTTGGAATTCTTAAAGGAAAATACTTGTACGAACTCGATATTGGCTTCATTTATAGGATAACTCAATATGATTGGTCTAAAATATGTGTTATATTAGTTTAGATGTTTTTTATTTAAAAAAAATATTATATTTTAATATTGAGTTGAAACCTTCTCCCTCGGATCTATCGACCCTCTTCTCTCACACTTATCTCAGATCGGAGATGCAAAGGATGTAGGAAAAAACGTAGTGGTTGCGGCGCATCGAGACACTACTTCGACGGAAACATGTGCATACAAATATTTCGTATTCTCGAGGGCTTTTTGATGTGGGTATTTCAAGACTTTATCGATATTGGCTCCAACAAAACAATCACTACATGCGTCGGTAGTATGTACTAATCACTTGAGGTCTTGGTATGAATATTTTTTTAAATGATTATAATACCTTATACTACAAAACAATTATTCATACCCTACAAAAAAGATTAAATATCTCTTTTATATAATTATTAAAATTGTTTAAATAACAATTCACATATCCCCACAAATTTTAAAACGATTTATCTAAACAATTATTATACACTACCACATCACAATTAAGAATATTTTCATTCTAATTGTGCATATTTTATATAAAAATTTGAATGTATACTATATTAGCAAATCTTTTATTGTTTTTTTTTTAATTTCTAAATTACCTTATACAAATCTTTAATAATTATACAATCCATATAAACACACAAAATCATGTGCTAGAACTAATAGACCATCACTTTAGCACCAAAAAAATAGCTGCACCATCCACTCACCTATATGCACATTATAACTTTTTTTTTGTCACAACCTTACCACTATTTTTGATAGGATTTCTAATCTAGTGTATCAGTTCAAAATTAACTATATATATATATATATATATATATATATATAAGTATAAAAAAAGAAATAATAAAAGGCCAAACAGTATATGATGACGGCAGTGGAGACCACGCTACAAAAGAAGAAAAATGGTCCCAAAATCATGAATTGGGTAATTTTTGTTAGCTGTAGAAGAAAAACAATATATGATTTAACCGGGTTTTTGGTAGATTATCCCTCTATGGTTTTCTAAATAGGCGGATTACCCCTGTGGTTTGAAAATATGCATTTTACCCCATGTGATTTACAAAATAGGCAGTTTACCAACATATGGTTTGAAAATATGTATTTTACCCCCCTGTGATTTGTGAAAATAGGCATTTTACCTCCCGTGGTTTACAAAATAGACAATTTACCCCATGTGTAGAGTGTATTTCACACATATTCACAAATTATAAGGGTGTAAAATGCCTATTTTCACAAACCACAGGCGGTAAACTACCCATTTTGTAAACCACATGGGTAAAATGCCTATTTTCAAACTACAAGGGGGTAATTTGCCGATTTGACAAACCACAATGGGGTTATTTGACACTAGCTCTATTTTAACCATATAATTATTATTAATAATATTAATAGTATATATTCTATATTTGACTAGGGAATATAATTGGTTTCTTTTTTCTTTTTATAGTGTTTATTCTATATATGGTTCTGTTGATTGGTTTAATGGATAGCAGGCATCACATGGAGCAAAAATGATTGGATTTAACTCATGGCCCCTCAAACCATGTCCACGATTCCCATAATATATGTGTGTTCACGTATAGGTATACACATAAACACTTTGTATTTGGGAATTGGGAATTCGATCCTCTCCTGAAATCCAGAAAGCTGCTGTCAAGAAGATGGATATGCAAGCATTCAAGGAGTTCCTGGCTGAGCTTGATAATATTTTCGTAATAATTCTTCTTTCCCGTTTAAGTTTTCACAAGCTATGTTTTAAGATGCAAATAAACTTTAAGCAAATGAAATAAACCCACACAAACTCCTACCAGTTGATAGCATCTGGGAATTTTTTAAAGATAATTTCTGAAGAAGACTTCCAGTATTCTTCTTTTGCTTTACTCGAAATTTGCCATTTTTGTGCATGAGCATTACATTTCTCGCATCTGAAGGACAGCAGCTTCATCACCTTTATTACATTGTACAAAACTTTTAAACATGAAATTCTCTTTCAAATTTCAGACTATTATGTCCTCAAGGACCAAGAAAATCTCAGTCTTCGACCCAGTATCCCCCATTTTTGCTTCCCTCGCTGAGTTTCCTTACAATCCAAACTAGGAATCTCAAAAATCCTGAGGTACTCACCCTTCTGCTTTGATTTGCTCGACCTCTGCAAATTTTCTCTATTTTTCTTGATTTCTCCAGTGTATTCTTCTTCTTCTTCTTTTTTTTTTTATGGCAGGCCTGGGTGATGTTCTCTTCTCCTCAATCAACACTGGAGATTGTCGGGGCAGGTCGATTATTGTCTATATTTTGGTTCAAGTATATTAGCATGGGCTTTAGAAAATCGGAGCAAACAGTTCAAGGGGGCAGAAATTGTAGCCACCGAACATTTGGTAAGAAACGGGACTGTTTCCAGTTATGTTCTTGAATCACTTTTCAGTTCTTTAAATTTTAAACTCAATATTAGTGTCCCAAAAACATAATACGACACAACGTGGAAATTCGAGAAAACGAGGAAACAAACGACAAAGGGTGGAAAAGGAGTTAAGGTAAGAACTTTACTAGGAATATTTTGAGTAAAGTGTTAAATCCTTTTAGGTTTAAAATAGGTTGAAATACATTTTTACAAGCAATTGTATTCTATGAAATTCAAAATACAACCATTCCCGCATGCATTATATTTAATGAAGCATGCCTACACTTCAAATGTAGATAATTTGCCGTTGAAGTTACAATCTGGGATTCGGTCGGAGTTAAGGCAGGTGACACTTGCTCAATTTCAGATGTTCCGTGGTTCAGGTATTATGGGACTGTGTTTGTTTTGATATTCGATATTTACTTGGATTATGTGGTAGCCATCATTAATATGAATTTCGTACTTTATTGCATTACATTATTGAACGGGATGTCAGTTAGTGAATTTCACCTGGAGTGATAGGTGGTTATATATACCCGTGGGTAGACATGATTCCCGTTCTTGTTCCAGTGAAATATGGAATTGAAACTTGTTAGATTGCAATAACTGTTCTTACGTGGAGAACAATCGAATCGTGGCTTTGAGCTACTTTATATTCAAAAGATTAGAGTTGTATCTATACTATCAGATGTAGTTTTTGGAAAGTCTACTGATACTATAATTGGTATCATAGCTAATCAAGTGTTCGGTTCTTATGAGTTGCAAGTTATTGTAGTTATTGGGAGGAAGATTGTTGGAGTGTAATAATTATCCATGTGTTATAAGATAACTTTTTTGTCTGCCTACAATGTTTTGATGACTTACCATCTATCTATCAATCCAACAAAATATATATATATATATATATATATATATATATATATATATATATATATATATATATATCATTAATTTATTCATATCAATTCATAACATCCATCAAGAACATGATTTGGTAAAACAAAAACTCAAAAAAATATCTAAGGACCCAGATTAAATATCAAAGACATATTTAATATAACTACAATCGGGTCTTTCATGTTACGATATCTAATATACAAGTATTCAAAAGTAAGGCATTCTGTTTGGACTGAACATTTTCATTAAAAACTTGTTTTGATAATGTGACTTTTTTACAAATTCAAATCAAAGTTAGCAATAAAATAATGACAATCACGATGATAAAAGTTTTCAGTGTTTGAATAAATGTCACTACTCACAAAAATTATTCCATTTCTAATATGCATGCAGTGTATCATCTAATATTAAGCTGTCTTTATGTCGCATACTTTTTACGACTTTGATAAAATGATACAAGATAGTTTACCAGTTATTAACATCTTGTATGTAACAAAATTTATGAAGAAACTTGGCTGCTAAAAGAGCAAAACATTTTATTCTCATTATTATAAATTATAATTTATACATGATACAATTTAACACCCACACCGATCTGAACAGATAGTCTAATAATATATAAAACAAACAGTCTATGGGATGCCGGTGTGAGGGATCCAAGATTCGCCTTCTAGAAGCTCCTGGATAGTGAACTGATTTACTGCTCCTGCATCCTAGTCCAAAGCTTTGTAACCAGTCCAGTTCACTCGGTGGCTTGTATCAGCTCCAGAACCTCTGTCCTTATACTACACATATGTGAGTTTGTTAGTTGGATTAGTTGTCCATTTTTCCTATCCAACTGGGCTGATGATGGCACCTAAGTATGATTCCCTAACAACTACCGTGGAATAGTTGAACCAAGGTCGACCAAGATATGCCACATTCTAGGATTTGTAGCTCGAGCCCTGGAGCCATTGTGAAGGATGAATTCTGGAAGACAAAGGCACTCGTGGTGACCAAGTTTTTTTTCCCTTGCGCAGTGAAATATATCAAATTTGGTGCCCGCGCAAACACATTGCAGCTCTAAAATACAGTTGCAACCTCTTCAAATATGAAATATATGATGCCACAAATATCATATTATCTGAAGAGTTGTTTGCCTAATTTGGGTTATAATGTATCTTGGTATCCTAGGAATGTGCATTTGTAATACTCACATTCTTCGGCTTGATTGATGACATCAACATCCTGATATCCTGGTCCGGCAGAGTTCTCAAAGTTATAAATTTTGCTACAAAACCAATGACGACAACAACTAATCAAACCAAAGAAAAATAGGTTACGCAATCTTATATAACACAACAGTTCAAGTGGAGGAAAGAATTTCAACACATTTTAAACTATACTCACTAATTGTGACGTTGTTAAAAACTTTAAACTCTGGAGCATGCGATTCATTGTGATGTTGGTCACCCTAGCTCCATATGCACAATTTGATAGATTCGTTGGAACGACTACGGTCTTTACGTAGACTTCCGTCTCAATGTGTACATAGAACATTTTGACACCATGCGTAGGAGCCGTCGCCAATGCTTCCACAACTATGTCACGGGATGAGTTTTTGAAACATTCATGTTATATTGTACCTCCACTTCTGGTGTGGTAGAGGCATGATGACGAGAAGACAATTGATTTTTCAAAAATAAATGAAACGCCAGCCATCACTCCATCACAATGAACAATGTGCTCAAGAATATCAGACCTTCTCGACATGATGAAGATGTGGCGACATTTAATGATTTAGAAATCGAACGCGTGATCTTGGCAAGCTTGCATTTTCGAACACGTGACTTTGACAAGCTTACATAGACTAAATCATTCAGTGTCACCCCCAAATATTCCATGCTTGTAGAATGTTTTATGTCATTTGAAGATAAACCTTTTACTTGAAAATTATTAATGTTACGGATTTCAAATTGTCCTAAAATTTTCTTACATATTAAATGCTTGCATTATTTTTTACTTTAAAAACACACACACACACACACACATATATATATATATATATATATATAATGAATTATAGTTTTATTATTGAGATGTTACATAATTAAATACCGTCAATTCTAAAAATATTGATTATGTTTTAGGGTAAACATGTTTTTTCAGCTTATTGACATATTTTTTTGACCTTATATTTATCTATTTCGTAGAAGAGAATATAATGACAATACAACTACGTGGTTCAGAAAATTACCTATTAATCTTTGAAAAACTATTAGTTATGTTGTTATATGCTATTGGAGAATTTGATTTAAATAAAAAGGTCCTTCTATTATGGTGTTTAATAAAATACATATAATTTACTTTTTCAAAAAATTAAAATAGTAAAAGCATATTTTAATTTACTTGGAAAGTACAATAAGAAAAAGAAAAGCGTGAACAATGAATGCAAGGAGAGAAAAAGTGCTTACACATAATCGCGTTACCCTTTGTTATATATACATATTGATCAAAAAACAATCATCCTCGTTCGATGAGTTTCTGCTTTCTGTCTCATCCTTACTCACATTATAGTTCGATCAGATCTAGCTTTATGTCTCAACTTCTCTCACAGTCATGGAAACAATGGGAGTGATGGCTGTCGTTTCAATTTATTTTTCAAAAAAAATCAATCTTCTTCTCGTAGTCATGCCTCCGTTGCGCTAGAAATGGAGGTACAGTACAACATGAAGGTTTCAAAAACTCGTCCTAGCTTTCAAGACAGTCATGGAAACATTGGTTGGGGCTCATATGCACGATGCCAAAATGTTCTATATACACATTGAGACGTCTATGTATAGACCGTAGTCATACCAGCAAACCTAACCAACATTGTGTTGGTCAGATATGGAGCTGGGGTGACCAACATCACAATTAATTGTCATGCCTAGAGTTTAGAGCTTTTAACACCGAGACAGTTAGTGAGTATAGTTAAAAATTTTGTGTTGAAATTCTTTCTACACTTGAACTACCGTGTTATATAAGATTTTGTATCCTATATATATTTTTTGGTTTTATCAGTCATTTTCGGCATCGGTTTTGTAGCAAACTTTATAACTTTTGAGAACTCTACCGAACCAGGATTCTAGGCCGCTGTTGGCATCAGTCAAGCCGAAGAATGTGAGTTTTACAAATTCACATTCCTAGGATACAAAGATACATTGTACCTCAAATTGGGAAATCAACTCTTTAGATAATGTGATATCTATGACACATAGATTTCATATTCGGAGAGGATATATCTGTATTTCAGAGCTGCAATGTGTTTGCACGGATATCGAATCTGATATATTTCACTATGTAAGGGAAAAAGAACCTGATCACCACGAGTGCCTTTGTCTTTCAGAATTCATCCTTCATAGTGGCTCCAGGGCACGAGCCACAAATTCTAGTATTTGTGGCATATGTTGGCCGACCTTGGTTCAACTACTCCACGATAGTTGTTAAGGAATCATATTTAGGTGCCATCATCAGCTAGCCAGTTGAGAATAATGGATTGTTTATCCAACTGACCATCTCACCTACGTGGAGTATTAGAACATGAATCCTGGAGCTGATACAAGTCACGTAGTGAACTGCACTGGTTACAAACTTTGGACCAGGATGCAAGAGTAGTAATCAGGTAACTATCTAGGAGCTTCTAGAAGGCGAATCTTGGATCCTCACACCGACATCCATACACGGCTGGTTTTATATATGATTAGACTTTTTGTTGATATTGGCGTGGATGTTTAAAATTGAATCATGTAGAAATATAATTTATAAAATGAGATTAAAATGTTTTGTTCTTTTACCGGCCAAGTTTCTTCATAAATTTTGTTAAATACATGTTCTTCGTAACTGGTAAACTATCTTGTATCAGTTTATCATAGTCGTAAAAAGTATGTAACATAAAGACAACTTAATATTACAGGATACACTGCATGCATATTAGAAAATAGAATAATTTTACCAGTAGTAACATTTATTCAAACTCTGAGAAAACTTTTATCACCGTGATTGTCATTATTTTGTTACTACACTTCGATTTGAATTTGTAAAAATATCACATAATCAAAACATGATTTTTAATAAAAATGTTCAATTCAAACTGAATGTCTTATTTTTGAATACATGTTCTGTTAGAGTTTTTTTTTACCAAATCATGAGGATGTTAAGAATTGGTAAGAAAAATTAATGATATTGGATGGCACACACACATATATAAGTCATCCAAACATTGTTCGTAGACAAAAAAGTCAACCTACAACACATAAAGATTAAAACAAAACGTTGCCCAAGTGTGTTTTTTTAATTGTAAGAACATCATGTTCAATAAAACATAATTGATCAACATAATTATAGCTTATGCGAGATTGTATCTTGTAGCAACTTCTTCAATTTTTCAAGGCTTTTCTCACACCATTCAACTACAAAGAAAATCTAAGTTCTTTTGTGTGAGTTTTGTTAGAGGCATAAATAATGGCTATCTAACACAAGAAACTTTATGCTTTTGTCACAATCATCGGCCTACACCACTCCAAAATTGCCTCCACATTTGTCATGTCTAATGATGTTTCGTCTTTGAATATGATGTGACCAAATAATGTCACTCTCTCCAGCAAAATTTCCATAACCTCAACTATATTATAGGATACTATATATGTTTGATATTTTTTTCCTAAATGCAATAACAGATTAACAAAATTCGAATTCTTTGAAATCTTGAAAAATCGATAACCTAGATATATTAACTTATCACCAAAAATAGCATGAGTCACTTGCATATATAAGTACTTATTTTGCTTACTTCAAAAAAATTCAAACATACGAGCTTCGACAATTATTCTTGCCTTGAACACTTAGGTTTTTATTTTATCAAATCAATGCAGACGATGCATCCCATCAATGGTGCCAACGCACACATTATAAAAATCACTGTATCAATATCATCGGGGCCGATCCCCATAACCACCTGAAGACCAGTCTAGAAGGGTAGTGCCGAATTATAGTAGATAAAACATTAGTTGTTTATGGAGCCACTATGGCAAAGATATCTGGTCTTGTCAAGAGAAATACCGGCAGCTACAATCAAGCCCTGCGTGTTTGCTACGATGAATATGATACAACTCTTTATAGTCTGCAATGTGTGAATTTGTCCGTCATTGATCGTCGTACCTACTTAAATCTGAAGCTAGATATTGAGTTAAGTTACCAAAACGTCGTCAACTGTGAAGATCAATTCAAACAATCAATACCCCCCTCTCCATCTACCTTAACTAATGAAAACCAACAACTCGAAGACATATCTCCTTCTGAAATTAGAGATTTGATAATTACTTATCAAAAGTATCAGGTGCCTTGCCACATGTACAACATACTTGAAAATATTAATATTTTTAATAGAAATTCAATCAAAATATAATAATCAAGGCATAGGGGTTTATTTTTAATTAAATTTGACTATGGAGAGGGGGTTTGGCAGACCCCTATCTGTAAATAAAACAAAATAAAGAAAATACAATCGCAAAGAGGAGG
This sequence comes from Haberlea rhodopensis, assembly GCA_907163345.1. Classification (NCBI taxonomy): domain Eukaryota; kingdom Viridiplantae; phylum Streptophyta; class Magnoliopsida; order Lamiales; family Gesneriaceae; genus Haberlea; species Haberlea rhodopensis. The sequence goes on along the minus strand of CAJQUN010000003.1, from coordinate 27,588,787 downwards.
GAGACTCGACCAAGACCTCCTTATAATGCAAAAGAACAGCAAAAAGAAAAGCATAAAATAATAAAGCCAAAATCCAGTGAAAATAATATCGAAAAACAAATTAAAGGAGACACAAATCACGAATGTAACCAAAGGAACCGCCAACAGAGAGGCAAAAGTCAGCAAAGACCAATCTGGAAGCCCAAGCAATCATAAAGGCTGACAAGAGCAACTCCTTGTTAGACCTAGCAAAGAAATCTGGTTGGACAAATTAGATTTAAGCTCCAAAAAATTAGTAAAAATAATTTAGTAATATTAATCATTTCACTAAAATAATGAGATTATACTGTCAATCAAACTAGAATTGTTGAAGCTAATAATTAATAATAATATGCTCTGATTGATCAATTTAACATTAATGCTAGTGGAAAGATTTTTTCTTTGAAACAATATTTTTAGATTTTCCTAACAAGAATTTTTTCATGTCCTGCAAACATAATTTGAGTGGTTGCCATGCCCCAAATTTCAGTTACAATAATTCTGGGTAATTATGTGAAAAAATTGAAAAAGTCTTCGTGTCTAATGGCATTTTAGACTTAAAAAACATGAAAGACCAAAGATAAAAAGTCGGACTATAGTTTTCTGGTGAGTTTGTGTGAACAAATTTATACCTTATAATCCTATACAGATACACGATACACACACATATATATTATATGTATGTATGACTCAAACACTAGAATAACAATTACGTCCTAAAAACAAACAAAAATCGTCCCACAATATATAAAATTAAAACCAAGCATCGCACAATTGTTTTCAGTTGTAACTGAGATCAAATGTGAATGAAAATAATATTCAATCACACTTTATTGATAATCCACAAAGGATTTTGCCTTAACTAGCAAGCTTTTGTTCTATCGCACACAATAACGTTTATAATCGCCAAGACGGCATGAATAATGTCTTACAGTTGCTGGTTTTCATTAGTTAAGGGAGACAGAGAGGGTGTACTGATTGTTTGAATTGATCTTCACAGTCGGCAGCATTCTGGTACTTAACGCAATATCTAGGTTTAGATTTAAGTAGGTACGACTATCAATGACGGACAAATTCACACGTTGCGGAATAAAGAGCGGTATCATGTTCGTCATAGCAAACAAGCAAGACTTGATTGTAGCTACCGATACTTCTCTTGACAAGACCAGATATCTTTGCCATATTGACTCCAGAAACAACTAATGCTTTATCTACTATAATTCGGCATAACCTTTCTGGACTGGTCATTAGGTAGTTATGGGGATCGGCCCCGATTAATGAAGAGGTTGTTATAATGTGTATGTTGGCACCATTGATGGATTATGTGCATTGATTTGATGAAATATAAAGCTGAAAGTGCTCAAGGCAAGAATAATTATTGAAGCGCGGATGTTTGAATATTTGTTTTTTTTTAAATAAGCAATATATGTTCTTTATATGTGTGACTCATGCTATTTTTGATGATAAGTTAATATATTTAGGTACCGTTTGGTTTGCAGAAGATATATCAGTATAAGTACTATAAAGATTATAAAAAAAAAGTATGAAATGATTGTAAAAAATAATGTGTGATAAGTTATATGATGTTTGGTTTGAGAATAAGATGGTTGATAAATTTATTATTTGGTATAATGACTAAAATGTCCTTACATAATAATAATAATACATATATCATATATAAAAATAATATTAATAATTATAATAATTATTATTCTTATTATATAATTATCAATAAAATAAATAATATTATTATTATTATCAGTAGTATATACAAAATATATCTATAGATTATTATTATATCAGATAATATTCTCCTTATTTATCTTAATCCCCCTCACTAATCTATTCTTCTCTATATATTTTCTTTTTTCTCCTCCTTCTTGTCTATCCCCTATCCTCTATTATCAATCCTCCATCTATCTCTCCATACTTATACATCTTACCCTCCACAATATATATAAATATATATTTTAATAATAATAATATATATATTATATATATAATAATAAGAATATATATAGTATATCAATAATAACATAAGCTGAAATGTCTTATGTATACTTAGTAATAATTCATACCGGTTTCATTGCATGTGTTCAATCATGCATCAAATTTATGCCTTCCATGTAGAGCTACTACACCATGTATAACTCACTTCAGACTAAGTCATACATAATTGTTTAACTATGTTTAAACCATTTTCCTTGCGCATAACATGAACATTAATTCTCTTGCCCAATATCAAACCATACATGTACTAATACTTCATGCCAATAAATAACTTTATGTATTTATTCTGAACTAAACATCCTTTCTATCTATATACATATATATAAATATATATATATATATATCATGTACCTTGTCATATACAACATAATCCATATATATATATTATCATGCTCGGTTCAACACGAATCCGATTCCACATCATTCCATATTTATCTCATAATTACACAATAATCCAATATAGCACGTATGATTCATATCTAGGCATTACAAATCTCCCCTACTAATTCAATTCCGCCCTCGAAATTGAATCACATATTCATCAATATTGCAATTAGAAACAGATATTCAATATAGCAAGATTGCAGTCATATGAATATACTCACCAGCAGTTTAACAAGAACTTAAAGTAACGTACCAGAAAACAACTCAGGATATTGTTGCATCATATGCTGCTCTGTCTCCAACGTTGCCTCCTCGACACCCCGGCCATCCCGTTGTACTTTAACCATTGGTATCACTTTGCTTCTCAACTGACGATCTGCTATATCCAAGATCCTGACTGGTCGTTCCACATACGATACATCTGTATCCAACTGTACTTCAGACGGTTGCAATACATTACTTGGATTTGGCTAGTACTTTATCAACATTGAAACATGAAACACATCATGTATACCAATCAAAGATGGCTGTGATGCCAACCTATACGCCAATGTACAACTACGTTGCAATACTTCATATGGACCAACATATCGTGGTGACAACTTTCAATGTATACCAAAACGTACTGCACCTCTAAAAGGTGAGATTTTCAAGAACACTTTGTCACCAACTTGCAATTCAAGAGGCCTACACCATTTATTCACATATGCGGCCTGTCTATCTTGAGTGGCTTTCAATTCAATCACTGATGCTTTCCACCACATTGTTGTTTTCTAGCCAATTGGAACTCAGCTAATCTCATCAGGCTGGCATTGCACATGGAGCTGATAAAAAGACCTGTTCAACACACTCCAACCATCCCTCAGCTTGCTCACCAGATTCAATCCCTTCAAATCGAGGCGGCTGATAACTCAAAACCTGTCTCAAGGTCAATTCACCTGGTAGTAACACATGTTCTACTGGCCATTGACCTACTGGTGGTGGTGGCAAAGGAACAAAACCAGCACTAGCAGTCACACTCATAGCATCCCCTACTTCTTCTTGGGGATTTACAGGTATTCTAGCTGACATGCTGCAATTCAAGGGTTATTGACAATATTTAAATACTTAAAGCATGTTAGTATAACTCAATATACAACATCAATGCATAAACATGCTTTATAAGCGAACACTCATCTCACTAGCTTACTTCCTCTACCCATTGTTCAACCCAGTCATCTAACCACTTCTCTAATGCCACTAATGTGAGGTCTCGTTACCTTAATCCTCAAATTAAGCATTATTTACTTATCAGGATTAAGAAAATTCACACTACTGATCAAGATTTGTACTACATCTTTGTATTACGTTATTAACATACATAACATAATGTACATCATTCACATTTCTAAGCTCTCTAGTACATCTAAATCTCGATCATTTTCTCCTAGCAGCGGAAAATAGACTTACAATCCCAGTTTTCCCCGCCTATGAGTCCCTACAGAACAACTACACAACATGAGTATATCGAGGATATCCACAATCCAATATCAATAAAAATGCATAAATACTGTATTCAAAACGTTAAGTATTTCATGCATTGAAATACTCCTATTTGGTTGTTCTTGTACAAACATCAAATCGTAGTATAATACAACATGTCATGATATATCCGATGAATCTCATCCATTGCCCTGTTATAACGATGATATTGCTTTTCCGCTCAATATGTTAGAGGAATCTCGTTACATATTCATATTAGCAACACATATCATATACCAGCTCACGCGTTATAACAGTCCAATCTCATGCCTCAATAGCATCGTGCCTCACAGCACCAATCACATGCCTCAACAACATCGTTCCTCATAGCACCAATCACATGCCTCAACAACATCGTGCCTCATAGCACAATCACATGTATCAACAACATCGTGCCTCATAGCACCAATCACATATGATATCCACAACTATCTCATATCTCAACAAGATGTGCCATCATCACATAGATTTATCATAAATGTAACATCAATACTCGTACGTCAACACGTACCAGTCGTGTGGTTCAAAAGATAGAAAATCAGGAGTCAATGCTTAACCTCATCTCTGACCTCCCTTGTGATTGTGCTACATGAATATCAACAATTCAATGTTATAATAGGCTTCATCACAAAATTCTATGAAAATATAATATTTTTCAATAATTTGTCCCTCGTGATCGATCGCCATTCATCACGCGATCAATCGCTGAAATATCAAAATTTCATGCAATGTTTCTATCAATCGGCAATCGATCTCTATGTCTTACGTGATCGATTACCAGGGTTCTAAACCGCCTTACAATTTTTATCAGCTCGGCGATCGATCGCCCCCTGACTAGAGATTGGTCGATGATAAGTGTGAATTTTACACTTATTTTGTTGTGTTTTTGTATTTATTTTCGTATTGATTCCTGGATGATTTTACGCTTTTTGGTATATATTTGTGCATTTCAGGAATCTAGGTCCAAGGGAATAAAAGTGGAGGAAACAAGCTAAAAATGTTGAAAAAGGACCAAACCGAGCGAAGACGTTAAAATGTGGACTGAATTCTTGAAGATTTAAATTTGATCAGCTTGGCGATCGATCGTCATCAACACCGCGGTCGATTGTGGAGCTATATATTGAGAAGCTGAGCAGATGAAATTGGCGATCGATCGGTAAGAATTCGTGATCGATCGCCAATATACAGTGAAGTCTCGCGATCAATCGGCAGGGGACGAAGATCGATCGCGGATATGATAATTTTGGGACATCACTTCCAGTAAGAACTCACGATCGATCGGCATGGACTGAAGATCGATCGCCGAGAAGAATTTTAAGAAAAAAAATACTTTCCATGTTTGGTTCAAGGTGGACTCCTTCCTACTTGGTTTTACCCTATTTATCAGACCTAGGGACAAAAATTATTGAACTTTTGCACAATTTTCTGAACCCTAAGAGCAGCCACTCCATCCATAAAAAAACATACCACAAAATCATTGAAGAGCAAGAGCAACGCAAGGAACGGAAGAATGGAGCGACGCATGGAGCGACATCCTCGTTATCTTAGTATTTCTGAACTTAGTCTTTTAAATTTCAGATTTTGATGTTGAATTTGTTTAAAGACATATTTTTGCATTATAATTTGATTATGGTTGTTGGCTAATTTTGTTTATCAAGACATAGGGGATCTCATGTTTGAACCCTTGAGTTAATTAACGATTTTGATTTGATTTCTATGATCTTTGTGCATAATTTATGTTTCTTATGCTCGTAAAAGATTACCTACCTTTTGCATGATTTTGGTAATCGTGATTGAATTGACCATAGGAGATTACGATACGACGTAGTAAATTAGCGGTGGGTTTTAGGTTGAGACGGACCAAGTAAAATCTAGCACATGTGTGATAGCAATAAATTTACCAAAATCGAAGGCTAATAGTTTTCACAAAGCGTTTTTTCGGTATTAATCATTCAATAAAGACACGGGAGTGGTTTATTGTAGATTAATGCTAGACTTGTTATAACCAGACCAAGGTATAACGAATGAAATAGGAAAACTCGTCACCCTAGAACATACAATTTTGAATCTTAATTAATAGACAACTTTTAGGGGATTACATGGGTGAACCGACGTCTTGATAATTCGTTTATAATATTTCTTCAATTATCCATCGCTGCCGTTTAGGTTGATTTTTGTGTTTAAGTCAATTTTAGTTTGATAATCATTCCATAATCGTAGGTTAAATATAATAATTCTAATCGAACGTGGTACTTATTTTCTAATCCCTGTGGGTTCGACACTCGTACTTCTAATTTCATTATACTAAAACTTGACACCGTGCACTTGCGGTATAGATCGCTACACTGGAAATAACTGTTTAAAATAAAAGCGATCAAGTTTTTGGCGCCGTTGCCGGGGATTAGTTTAAGTAATATCATACTAGATTAGTTACTGTAATTTAGCCATTTTCATTTTTGCAGTTTTTATTTCATTTGATTTTACTACAATTATTACACTCTTTCTTTTGTTGGTGTTTTTTTTTCAAGATATCACTCCCTAGTGCATGCTAAGGAGTGATAGACCGATATTCGAGCCGTTGGATTCTGAAATTGAAAGAACTTATCATCGGAAACTGAGAGAGACGCGAGCAATGGCTGAGAATAATCAAGGAGGGAATGGTACTGGAAACAACGAGGAAGTGCAAATTACACGATCACTAATGGACTACGCACAACCCTCTTTCCGAGGCAACTTAGCGAGCATCACTAGACCCAGGATTCAGGCTAATAACTTCGAGATCAAGCTTGCCATAATCCAGATGATTCAACACTCTGTAATGTTTGGGGGAGCGGTCACTGATGACCCAAATGATCACATCTCCAACTTCTTGGATATTTGTGACACATTCAAACAAAATGGCGTTTCTGACGACGCATCAGGTTACGTTTATTCCCCTTTTCATTAAAAGATATGGCTACAGCTTGGTAAACTCTTTACCTGCAGGATCTATTACTACTTGGGAGGGGATGGCGCAAGCATTCTTATCAAAATACTTTCCCCCTTCCAAGACAGCGCAAATGTGAAACGATATCACCGAATTTGTGCAACATGATCCAGAGACGTTGTATGAAGCGTGGGAGCGATTCAAGGATTTACTTCGAAAATGCCCACATCATGGCCTTCCGATTTGGCTTCAGGTACAAACATTTTATAATGCTTTATTTTCTGCTAATAGATCTACAATTTATGCAGCAGCAGGAGGTACCATTATGAGGAAGTCACCTGAGGAAGCTTACACACTTTTGGAAGAGATGGCATCCAACAGTTACCAGTGGCAGTCCGAAAGGAATGTGCCCAAGAGATCGATTGGGGTACATCAAGTTGATGATGTAACAACAATGAAAGCTCAATTGGAAGCGTTGAATAAGAAAATGGATAGCTTGAGCATGACAGCGATGCAAGCTCAAGTGGTCATGTGCAATTTATGTGGAGGCAACCATCAGAGCACGGAATGCCAGGCATGTAATTTTTTATGCAATCTACTGAAAATGCTAACTTTGTAGAAACAGGCCACAACAGGGTAACTCTTACTCCAATAACTATAACCAACCATGGAGGAATCATCCAAACTTCTCTTGGTCTGACAAAAAGAATGTTTTGAACCCCCAACCACCACCAGGTTACCAACCAAAGCCAAGCATGGAGGAATTACTTGTCAAGTTCATCATTTCATCTACAGAAACCAGGATGAATAACCAAGATGCATCTATCAAGAATTTGGAGACTCAAGTCGGACAATTGGCAACCATCTTGGCTGGGAGAGCACAAGGAACTCTACCAAGTGACACCGAGAAGAATCCAAGGGAGCAAGCTAATGCCGTGACCCTGAGGAGTGGAAATGAACTTGGTGCCGAGAAGGAGACGAAAAGAGTTCAATGAAGCAAGAGGAGAAGGAGCAGCCGTGCAACAAGGGTAAGTCCACTGGAGCCACTATACCGATCTTACCACAAGAAAAGGTACACATTCCTCTCCCATTTCCTACAATTAATAGGGCAAATGCAGATTCAAACTTTGCCAAATTTTTAGACATACTTAAGAATTTGCATACCATTTATTGATGCGTTACGAGAAATGCCTAACTATGCCAAATTCTTAAAGAAAATGTTATCTAAGAAGCATAAATTGGGAGAGCACGAAACTGTCTTTTTGACTGAGGAATGTAGTGCTATGGTGAAAAAGAAGTCGTCCACTAAGTTAAAAGATCCAGGGAGTTTTTCAATTCCTTGCACTGTTGGCCTATTTCTTCTATTAAATCAATATGTGATTTGGGGGCTAGTGTGAACTTGATGCCTTTATCTGTGTTTAGGAGACTTAGACTGGGAGAGCCAAAGCCCACAAGGGTGGTGTTGCAAATGGCAGACAAGTCTATCACCTACCCACTAGGAATCATCGAAGATGTGCCAGTCAAGATAGATCAATTCACTTCCCGGTGGATTTCCTAGTGTTGGATATGGAGGAGGATGTGAGAACGCCATTGATCTTGGGACGCCCATTCCTAGCTACCGGAAGAGCCATCATCGATGTTGAAGAAGGGAAGTTGATCCTCCGTGTAGGATAGGATTGGGTTATATTTAATATGTTTAAATCTTCGACACACGCACACAACGAGCATGATTATTTAAAGGTTAATGTGATTGACACTTTGCTTGTTGATGTGGTGCAAGGTACTAATGAGGTGGAGGCAAAGACCGAGCTAGATAAAGAAGTAAGGAGTTGTGATATGGTGAAGCCGAGGAATGCAAAGAAGAAAAATGATAAAAGGACGTTCATGAAAGGAGAGACTGTCCAACTACATAAAGCGTCACCACATTGCATTTTCCAAAGCAAGCGAAAGGCTACATGGGTTGGACCATTCACGGTGACTACCGTCTATGCTCATGGAGCAATTGAGGTAAGTGATATTATTCTAGGCACTTATGTGGTAAATGATCAATGGTTAAGGCACTGCAACGTGGATAACACTAATCCACATACTCCGAACCATTAAAGCAACTTTGGTAATAAGTCCAGCTTGAGACTATAAATTAAGAACACCCTTTTTCTCCCTTTTCTTCGTATTAAAATTTTAGTTAGTGTTTGTTTTATTTGTAATTTTGTTCCAGAGATTGACTCCGTGTGTCAATTTTGCAGAGTGGGTGGAGAAGAACGAATCCCGAGAGAAAAAATGTTGATTTAAAAAAATAAAATAAAAAAAAATTGATTCGGGCAGTGTGTTTTGCCTATCGATCGCCATACCATCGCGATCGATCGTGGTTTCCCGAGAAGAAGAAAAAAAAAATTTAATGGCACGATCGATCGGCATAAACACCGTGATCGATCGCGCCATTCCAGAAAAGCCTCGCGATCGATCGGCAAACATCCGCGATCGATCGCGAGATCAAAAATTTTGTTTTTTTAATATCAGATTCCACACTTTTTCACACAATACACACACTAAAAAATCGAAACCCTTCCCCAAATTCCCCAAATTTCCTCAAATCTTTCCCAATCCATCATAAATCCTTCAAATTTTCTTCAAATTTTCGAAAGTTATCCTCAATTCTAACATCAAGCTTCAATCTTTCACAGGAATTATCAAGGGAAAGGAGTTTTGAGCACCATACAGTCCAAGTGGAAGCTATGGAAAGCTAAGGACTACCAAGTAGCAAATTTTCAAAAACGTTTGAGGTATTTTAGCTTTGTTATACATGGGTCATTAATTGATTGTCAATTAAGTGTTGGGGTGTGAAAAAAATAAGATTTTGAAGTGTGAATTGGTGAAGTTGGAATTTTTGGTCTTGATAAGTTTGGGGGAGAATTGAAGAGCTCCTCATTGATTATTGTGTGGTTTGGTTAGTAACCTAACATGGATTGTTGGTTGGAGGACTTGTGCTTGATTTACATATTCTGTTGGTTGGTAGTGGTGTTGGTGATTTTGATCCTAGGGATGGCACCAAAGCGAAAGCAAAAGCGGGTAGTTTCCGCTCCCGAGGAGTTTGACTCCTACAAGTTTATCAATAAGGAAGCTACAAAATTTTTTGAGGTGTACCAGAAGAAAATTCTGATCTGGGAACGGGGAATGGACACAAGCAAGCTCGGCTGTGATGTGATCCAAGAGGCACTCCGGCGAGAGTGGTATACCTTTGTCCGCCAACCACGAGATGTGGTGGTTTCTCTAGTAAGGGAGTTCTAATCCAACCTCCGGGCACAGAACCACATTGAAGCCAACGTTGTCTCTGTACGACAACAGCCAGTTCTTTTTGATTCACAGGCTATCAATGCGTTATACAACATGCCGAACATTCCGGAGGATGACTATTCCATGTATTGCCAGAATCACATTGACTTTGATGCTATTTTGTCCACCATATGTGTAGAGGGAACTCAATGGTGACTGAACGCCGAGGGAAAACCACAGCTGGTATTGATATCAGATCTGAAGGAGGAGGCCAAGGCTTGGTTTTCATTTATTGTAGCTCGAGTCATGCCATCGACTCACACATATGAAGTCACAAGGGACAGAGCTACACTTTTTTGTGCCATAGTTACCGGACTCACGATAAATCTCTGACGTCTTGTCGAGGCAGCCATCCGGAACTACACTCGTGGACCTCCCACTTCTAGCATGCCATGACCCTCCACTATCACATCTTTGTGCAAGTATGCGGAAGTTGTCTGGGACTCCGCAGAAGAGGCAATTCCACCGAAGGCATTACTCGTGGTCGATCATCCTGCACCAGCCACAGTCAGACGGATGGCACAACCACGACCTAGCAGCAGCCATCTTCCTGAACCATCATCATCTGCTGCTACAGTGCCTACATTGATCACTATGGAATCCATCCACCGTGAACTGCAGGAGATACGGCATGAACAAAGGGAAATCCGATGGGGCCACCAGCAAATGTATCAGCAAAACATGGAGTTCATGCAATATCAAGCTGCATGGAACTCTGCTTTGGCACAGAGTTTTCCTACCATCCCATTCCCGCCACAACCTACATTTCCTCCTCTCCAGCCATACCATCCATACCAGCCCGAGGCACCATACTACCGAGACCCACCACCGGAGCAGGACGATGAGGACGACGATCACTGACGATCGTCGTCGAGGTATGTTTTTTGCTACTGCACTTATTGTTTTTTGTACATGGAGGGCAATGCACATACTAAGTTTGGGGGGAGTTTTTAATGTTTACTGCTGATGATTACTGTTGTTCTCTTGCTACTACTTTTCTTGCATGATATTTTATCGAGTGGTACGAAGTTGTTCTTCAGCATATTAAAGTTAATTGTTTGTGAAAAATGAGTTATTCGTTAAGAAATACATGAATTAAACTTGCAACTGTACTACATGATGAAAATAATCTCCATCTCAATTAGAGTTTTGACAATTTTTGACTTGTTTGCGAATATCTTGGGTTGAGTTAATATGTCAAAATTGAGGAACATTTTGATGCACGTTTAAGTCATGATTGAGTGGAATATATATAGGAAAGTGAAAAATTCTGTTAACTATGATTTGTCTTGAGCATCTTAGAGCACTCTAGAATCTATTTTGAGGGCACTTTGAGGCGAAATTTTATAATTATGAACTTGACTTGGATATGATTAGGCGATCCTTGGAACGTTTGAGCCTTTCGAGCATGCATTGTCTATATGTACCACTAGTGTCCCCTTTGAGTTTAAATGAATAAGAATGTAAATTAGCCCCCATTCAACATTTTTTTGGCAAACTCATTATACCCGCCTATTTGAGCCTAAATTGAAAAAAAAGCACTTTTTATTATCCTCACCCTCAAGAAGTATAATGATTTTCATGAGATGCACATGAATTGTTATATTTTGATGAGCTTATTGAAAAAATTGATGAATGAGAAAAGAAAAGAATAGAAAAAGCCTTGAAAAAAATGACTAAATAAAGACCCAAAGTGGCCAAGGCTAAAAGAAAAGGAAGAGAAGCTCAATTTGGTGCTAAAAATATGAACATTATATGCTTATACTCTCTTCTTTGTGCTATCCTATCTTTTCTTTGAAGCCAAACACCAAAGGCCTGACATTATAAGCTTAAAAAGACCTTCTGATTCAAGTCTAGGGAATAATTACATTAGTGGAGAAGTGCTTGAAAAGTAGGCTTATGGAGTGCTTGATAGTAATCTTGACTTTGATTTTACTTGCAGAATTTGATCTTAAAGATATGTATGGAACTTAAGATTGACAATAGGACACACGCACGTTCCAATTTTGCGATGTATTGCTTGGCATATGAGAAAACACTTCTTGTTGATTTTTGGATTGACTCTTGTTGAAGTGTTGTGGGATTTCAGAGCTGTTACATTTGAGTTGTAAGTTAATTCTGCTAAAGTATTGATGATAAACTCTACATTTTGATCTCATTGCTTGCTCGAGGACGATCAAGTCTAAGTTTGGGGGAGTTGATAAGTGTGAATTTTACACTTATTTTGTTGTGTTTTTGTATTGATTTTCGTATTGATTCCTGGATGATTTTACGCTTTTTGGTATATATTTGTGTATTTCAGGAATCTAGGTCCAAGGGAATAAAAATGGAGGAAACAAGCTAAAAATGTTAAAAAATGACCAAACCGAGCGAAGACGTTAAAATGTGGACCGAATTCTCGAATATTTAAATTTGATCAGCTCGGCGATCGATCGGCATCAACACCGCGATTGATCGCGGAGCTATATATTGAGAAGCTGAGCAGAATAAATTGGCGATCGATCGGTAATAATTCGCGATCGATCGCCAATATACAGTGAAGTCTCGCAATCAATCGACAGGCCGATCGATCGCCATATACAGTGAAGTCTCGCAATCAATCGGCAGGGAATGAAGATCGATCACGGATATAATTTTGGGAAATCACGTCCAGTAAGAACTCGCGAACGATCGGCATGGATTGAAGATCGATCACCGAGAAGAATTTTAAGAAAAAAAAAGACTTTCCATGTTTGGTTCAAGGTGGACTCCTTCCTACTTGGTTTTACACTATTTATGAGATCTAGGGACAAAAATTATTGGACTTTTGCACGATTTTCTGAACCCTAAGAGCAGCCACTCCATCCATAGAAAAACATACCACAAAATCATTGAAGAGCAAGAGCAATGCAAGGAACGGAAGAACGGAGCGACGCACGGAGCGACATCCTCGTTATTTTAGTATTTCTGTCATTTTAAATTTCAGATTTTGATGTTGAATTTGTTTAAAGACATATTTTTGCATTATAATTTGATTATGGTTGTTGGCTAGTAGTTTTCGCAAAGCATTTTTCGGTATTAATCATTCAATAAAGACACGGGAGAGGTTTATTGTAGATTAATGCTAGACTTGTTATAATCGGACCAAGGTATAACGAATGAAATAGGAAAACTCGTCACCCTAGAACATAGAATTTTGAATCTTAATTAATAGACAACTTTTGGGGGATTATATGGGTGAACCGACGTCTTGATAATTCGTTTATAATATTTCTTCAATTATCCATCGTTGCTGTTTAGGTTGATTTTTGTGTTTAAGTCAATTTAGTTTGATAATCATTCCATAATCGTAGGTTAAATATAGTAATTCTAATCGAACGTGGTACTTATTTTCTAATCCCTGTGGGTTTGACACTCGTACTTCTAATTTCATTATACTAAAACTTGACACCGTGCACTTGCGATATAGAATCGCTACACTGGAAATAACTGTTTAAAATAAAAGCGATTAATCGTGATGGTCTGAAATTTTCAGAACATGACGATTTTCAAGATTATCTCCATTGTTTACATCCTACACTTCAAATCATACTCCCAAACCTATATAAATTCATACTACATCATTATATAAACATGTTTCCATAATTATAAAACTTCTTTCCTTGATTTAATCTCATATCAATTCTCCACCAAAATAAAACCAATTAAATCAAGATATGGATCAAATTATCAACAAAAAAGATGTAGACTTCATGCTTCCTTACCAAGAAGAGCCAACTCCAAATGAAACACAAGTTTCAATCTTGGTCTCAAGCCAAAAGCCAAGAAAGGAAGCAAAGTTTGAGAGAGAGTTTTGTACGAAATTTTAGGTGTAAAAAGATGTGTTATTTGTTTTCAAGATGAAATGCCTTATATATACTTAGTAATAATTCATACCAGTATCATTCTATGTGTTCTATCATGCATCAAATCTATGTCTTCCATGTAGAGCTACTACACCATGTATAACTCACTTCATACTAAGTCATACATAATTGTTTAACTATGTTTTAACCATTTACCTTGCACATAACATGAACATTAACTCGCTTGCCAATATCAAACCATATATGTACTAATACTTCAAGCCAATAAATAACTCAATTAAACATCATAGATCTTCATACAATGTTGAGGTTGAATAAATGCATGATCATTGACTTGTTGCATCTTAATATTAGGTTCAATATATCTTGATCATGGTACATTGGATGACTTAGGAAAACTAGACACCTTAGAATGTAAGATTTTAAATCACAACTAATAAACAAATTATGAGAGATTACATGGGAGAACTGAAGTCTTGATAATTGTCTCTACTGATTCTCTACACTCTTTATTACTTGATTGTGTTGGAATTATTGTTCTTGGTTAATTTAGTTAATTTAATCATCATTAAATCGTAGGTTAAATATAGTTAAGCTAGTTGAGTTTGGTACTTGCTTACTAGTCCATGTGGGTACGACATCCTACTTTATTCTACTATACTAAAACTTGACACCATGCACTTGTGGTATAGTCGCGCTGAGCATTATAGTTTAAATAAATCCCACTGATGTTTTTGGCGCCGTTGCCGGGGACTAGTTTAAAGTCATATCAGACGAGATTAGTTGACTATAATTTAGCGATTTATTTTTATTTTCTATTTTTTTATTTTTTTTACTTCAATACTGCTTTGATTTATTTGATTTTTGCAGGTGTTAATTCTTGGTGCATGCTAAGGAATAGCAAACCTGCAGTTGAGCTTATTGATCCGGAAATTGAGAGGACTTTTCTTAGGAGACTACGAGAGGCTCGAGCAATGGCTGAGAACAACCAAAGAAGAGACGGAGAGGATGAACAGAGGAACGAGGAGGTACAGGTCTTGCGGTCAATTATGGACTATGCACAACCTTCCTACCAAGGATCATTGTCTAGCATCACTAGACCAAGAATCCAATCTAACAACTTTGAGATCAAGCAAGCTATCATTCAAATGATCCAGCACTCAGTCCAGTTTGGAGGGGCGGCTACCGATGATCCCAATGCTCATATCTCCAACTTTTGGAGATTTGCGACACTTTCAAGCACATCGCACTGACGACGCCATCAGGTTACACTTATTTCCTTTTTCTTTAAAAGGTAAAGCTAAAGTATGGTTGCAATCATTGCCTACAGGCTCAATCACTACATGGGATGGAATGGTGCAAATGTTCCTGTCAAAATACTTCCCACCATCCAAAACTACCTAGATGCGCAATGATATCACCACATTTGTGCAACACGACCCAGAGACATTGTACGAGGCCTGAGAACGCTTTAAGGACTTACTGAGGAGATTCCCACATCACGGTCTTCCTGTCTGGCTGCAGGTACAAATATTTTATATTTATTTTATGCTAATCCTTCTATGTTTGATGCAGCATCAGGAGGTACAATCATGACAAAGAAACCTAAAGTGGCCTATGAAATGTTGAGGAGATGGTTGCCAATAGCTATCATTGGCAGTATGAAAGGAACGTGCCGAAGAAGCAAGCCGGAATTCATAAGTGAGCGACGTCGTTGTCTTGGCCGCTCAAATTGAGACATTAAACAAAAGACTAGACATCATGAGCATGACAGTGATGCAAACTCAAGTGATTACTTGTGACTTATGCGGAGGCAATCACCCGAGTGTTGAATGCCTAGCAGATAACCCATTTGTACAAACCAATGAAGCTGTTAATTATGTAGGAAACAGCTCACCGCCCAACAACCCCTACTCCAATGCATACAATCCAGGGGCGAGAAACATCGAAACTTGCCATGGGCCAATCAACAAACTGTGTCGAACCCACAACCACCGTTGGGATACACACCAAATCCAAGCATGGAGGAGCTAATGAAAAAAATCATCACTTCGACGGAAACAAAATTTCAAAATCAAGAGGCGTCAATAAAGAATTTGGAAGCACAAGTAGGGCAGCACAAGGAACAATGCCCAGTGACACTGAGAAGAATCCAAGGGAGCAAGTCCATACCATAACATTGAGGAGTGTAAAGGGGGTTGCCACGGATACTGATAGAGAGAATGATGCAAGCAATGAGCATGAGGACGAGCTGGCTGAGAAAAAGAAGGATCAACCACACGACAAAGGTAAGTCTTCTGAGACCACTACACCCATCACTCCACCTACTAAAGTACAAATCTCACTCCCATTTCCCGCTACATATAAAAGAGCATAGTTAGATGCTAAATTTTCTAAGTTTCTTTATTTGATTAAGAATCTACATATTGATATGCCTTTTATCGATGATATACAGCAAATGCCGAATTATGCTAAGTTTTTAAAGGAGATGATGTCAAACAAGCTGAAATTGGGAGAGCATGAGACTATAAATTTAGCTGAGGAGTGTTCTACTATCATTCAAAATGATTCACCTCCAAAGTTAAAGGATCCAAGAATTTTATGATACCTAGCAAAATTAATTCTAAATCTTTGTGTGATTTGGGGCAAATGTGAATCTGATGCCATTGTCTGTTTATAGGAAGTTGGGTTTAGGAGAGCTAAAATTGGCGAGGGTGTCATTGTAGATGGCGGACAAGTCTACCAAATACCCACAAGGGATCGTGGAGGATGTGCCAATCAAGGTTGATAAATTCATCATTCCGGTGGATTTTATTGTATTGGACATGAAGGAAGATGTTGATATGCCATTGATACTAGGAAGACCATCCTAGCGACGGGACGAGTACTGATTGACGTTCAAGAAGGGAAGTTGATCATCCGTGTGGGAGAGGATCAAATCACTTTTAATATATTTCAAACTTTGACACATCCACACAACAAACAAATGTGTTTTAAGGTTCATATGATTGATACTCTTCCTATTGATATGGTGCAAGGTAATTGCAAGGAGAAGATAGAGGCTCAGCTTGGAAGCAAAATGGACACGGACAATGGCAAGAATAAAGTAATGATCACATCACAATCTCATCCAAAGGAGGTAAATTACGTGAGGGAGACATCGTCTTAATGAATAGAGTCAAACTATGACTTTTTCCAAGGAATTCAAACTCACCATGGACTGGACCTTTCAAAGTGGTAAATATTTTACCAACCGATACTATAAAGGTGAGAGATGAGAAAGGGGTCTTGTTCATGGTAAAAGAAAAATGGTTGAGACACTACCACGTGGATGACAAAAATTCGTGCACCACCGCCCCTTTTGATACTTGAGGAGAATGGTAAAAAGATCAGTTGGGGACTATAAATCAAGAACTATTTCGTATCCTTTGTCTTCGTTTTTGAATTCCAGAGTTGTTTTGCATTTTGTTTTTAACTTTATTTTTGCAAGTGACTCCATGTGCATGCTTTCTAACCATCTGTCCCACTAGCTAATGATGAGGTGGATAACGACCACTGACTGTCATTGTCACAGGTATTTGTTTGTCTTATTCTCCATTCTTATTACATTGAGGACAATGCAATATTTAAATTTGGTGGAGTAGGTTATCACTGTTGCATGTTGCTGTCTTCTTTAGTTTTGCGAGCTGATTATGGTATATTTATTATCGTTTCTTGAGCACCAACGAAAATTTTTATTTTTTTTAAATGAGTTCATAATTCGAGAAAGAATGTATCATAGTATGGCTACTGTTCCATGATGATATTGATCTCATCTAGCATGTCGGCTCGAGTCTTGAAAACTGTTGAACTTGTATGTGAATACTCTGTTTTGAGTTAATATGTTAAAAATGAGGCTTTGAGCATATTGAGTCATGATCTTGTGGATTACATGATTGTTGTGAAATTGACGATATATCTTGAGCATCTTAGAGTAACCAATTTGATAATGACACTTTGAGGCGAAATTTTAGAGTTATAAACTTGACTTGGAAATGATCTAGGCGATTTTTGAAACGTCTGAGTCTTTCAAGCTTACCTAGTCTATATAAATCCCTAGTGTATCATTTTGAGCTTTATTGAAAAGAATGGTGTATGCATTGCATATAATTAGACCTACATTCAAAATTTATTGATAAACTCATTATACATATCCTATAATGAGCCTAAAATGAAGAATTTATCCCTACCTTAAGGGAGTATAATTGTGACACCCCTTACACATATAACACACACATGAGGCATATAGCATAATATTTAATGGCAGCGGAACTTGCAATCTCATAACATCCAATCAAAGACATTTATCATAATATAATTTACAAGGCATATAGATATATGTATGCCACAAAAATAACCAAGGTTGTATCCCTCACAACCCAACAAAAAACATATACAGTATATGCAAATGATGAGCTGAGGGAGAAGGACTAGAGTCAGCCAGCCGACCTTGGATCCATACTTCCAAAATATGCAGAAACACCTTGTATGTTCAAATTTTATCTACATCAACTGAAAATCAACATTTGCATTTAGTGAGTTGCATTCTAAATGAGTATATTCAAATAACGTAATATTTAACATCACATAAGCATATAATTTATATCCACATAAGCACATGAATAAACTCACACGATTCATCATAATCTTTACATCAGTTCACATGATTCGTATAAAACGAAATGATGCACATGTATGTCCGTATTGTTATTCTGTTATGCATCAAATAATACCAGGAACAATCCGTGATCACGATGTGGTCATGGCACTCTGTAGATCCCCTTTTGAGTTCTCACTTAACTCGGGATCGATATTCTTTGATTATGTAATTCTGACAGTACTCAGAATGAAATAACACATGGTTCAAGATCATTAGTGGCCAGAGTTCTTTAATCTCTTATGAATGCACATGTCATAATCATATGCATAACATTGAAATAATAAGGTAATAACATCATATAGATCATATAACATCACGTATCAACATGTACATTTCAGAACTCAATTTAGTTCTTGCACATCATATTGCATTTATTCCAATCCATTCACCAATTCACGATGCTCATAGAACACAAATCATACACTCATATAAATGAAATGCCAAGTTATAAGGATATAACAATCGATACTCATATCTCGTAGGAATTGCTTAATTCGCCTTACTGGTGCCGATATCGAAAGTAGAACCTATAAGTGCATTTCAAATTCACAACCAAACTTAATATCATATGTTTACTATGAATTCATTACAGTTATGCCATAAATTTGTATAAATTCAAAACAATAACATAATCTCACTTTACTTGTTAAAGATTGTTTTATCATTGTTTACTCTATCACATATATTAATTTCATACTCTTTGGGCATTATTTCAAATTAAGCCATAAATAAACATAAGAAAAAGTAAAGAAAAAACTACACCAAAAGAAAGGTAGCGAACGAGAATTCCAGATGTACTTATTTTCTCGTTTTGAAGTCGTTTCGAAGTCCGAAAATCACCGAAGCCGGAACACTTTCCTTTCTCTCTTCTCTCTTCTCACTCACGGCATTTACACTTACTAAAATGTGTGAATGTGTGCAAATCTATACTCTTGAAGTCGGTTCCCGATTTTATTTTATTTTTTCTAAATTTCAAAAATTACCAAAATACTCTTCAACATATATTTATTCACTTTATTCAATATATTAAATATACTCATTAAATCTACTCATTAAATCTATTCATTATTTTTAAATCTATTCACTAAATTTAATCACTATTTTTTTTCACTTTTCTAAATTTAATCAATATTTCACTAAATTTACTCAATATCATCAAATTTAATCAATATCTTAAATTTATTCAATATTTTCAACTCTTATTCAATCTAATTTATTCAATATTATTCCATATATGAAATCTATTCATTATATTATTCAATATCTTCAAAATGTAGTCAATGAAAATCTATTCCATGTATTATTCTTCAAATTTATTCTATTCACAACATCTATGCTTTCCAATGCACATATGAAATGTCAAAATATATGCCATGATGCTTATGCATGATCATGTAAAGTATCGGGTCATGACAATTCCTCCCCCATTTAGAAAATTTCGGCCTCAAAACTTATACCTGTATCAAGAAATAACCACGGATATTGTGCTTTCATGTGTTCCTTTGTTTCCCATGTAGCTTCCCCTTCAGAATGATTTTTCCATAGAACCTTTACCATAGGAATTGCGCGACTCCTTAACTGTTTGTTCTTGTATTCTAATATCTCAACCGGTTCTTCAACATAACTTAAATTTTCAGAAATTTCAATCGGTTCACTTTGCCGGATATGAGATGGATCTGATCTGTATCTCCGAAGCATACTAACATGGAATACATTATGAATTTGAGAGAATTCAGGAGGTAAGGCAAGACGATAAGCTAATAGTCCTAATTTTATCAAGTATCTCATAAGGACCAATGTACCGAGGACTCAATTTGCCTTTCTTTCCAAATCTGATAATACCTCTCCAAGGAGAAACACGAAGAAATACATTTTCGCCTGATAATCCATTTCTCGTCTATGCTGATCAACATAACTCTTTTGTCTATCTTGCGCTGCTTTCAATCGATTTTTCACGATTTTTATCTTTTTAATTGTTTCTTGAATGAGACCTGGACCTTCTAATATTCGCATTCCTTCTTCATCCCAGCATACTGGACTTCTACATTTCCTACCATATAAGGCTTCGTATGGTGCCATGCCAATACTGCTATGATACTGATTATTATATGCAAATTCCATCAACGCAATGTAATAATCCCATGAACCTTTAAAATCAAGAACACATGATCGAAGCATCTCTTCTAAAGTCTGAATCGTTCTTTCTGATTGTCCATCTGTTTATGGATGAAATGATGAAATGATTAGTACCAATTTGTAAACTTTCCCAAAATCTTGATGTAAAACGAGGATCTCGATCTGATATAATAGATAAAGGCACACCATGTAATCTAACAATTTCATTCACATACCTTTTTGCTAAACTTTCAAGTGTAGATTCCCATCTAAATGGTAAGAAGTGAGCTGATTTTGTCAATCGATCCACAATCACCCAAACTGCATCATTCGTCTTCTGAGTTACAGGTAAACCCTAAACAAAATCCATAGTTATACGTTCCCATTTCCAAACTGGAATCGGTAGTGGATGTAATTTCCCAACTGGTGGTTGATGTTCAGTTTTCACCTGTTGGAATGTCAAATATTTCGATATATACCCAGCTACATCCTTCTTCATTCTAGGCCACCAATAATGGGTTCTCAGAGTCTGATACATCTTCGTACTACCGAGATGCATAGCATACAGTGCAATGTGTGCTTCCTCCATTATTTTATGCCTTATACTATCCAAATTATGAACACAAAGTCGATTATGAATCATCAAAGTACCATCATTATTGATCACAAATTATGTACCCTTTCCCTGTTTCACTTTCTCTGTAATACTGATTAGTTTATCATCACGAAATTGAGCATTTTTAATCCTTTCAGTCATTACTGGACAGATACAAAGCGAAGCACAGATAATACCAGTCTCATCAACATTCAAGGCAACATTCATCTTTCTCAAGTCTAGCAAATATGGTAAAGCATGCACTGTAAGATAAGAAACAGTACCGTATGATTTTCTGCGTGAGCATCAGCAACAACATTAGCCTTTCCAGGGTGATACTCAATAGTGCAATCATAATCTTTCAATAATTCAAGCCATCTTCTTTGTCGCTTGTTCTACTCTTTCTGACTTAATAGATATTTTAGACTCTTATGATCAGTAAAGATTTGAAATGTAGTACCATACAAGTAATGTCTCCATATCTTTAATGCAAAAACAACTGCGGCAAGTTCAAGATCATGTGTAGGATAAGACATCTCATATGGTTTAAGTTGCCGAGAAGCATAAGCAATAACTTTACCATGTTGCATTAAAAAGCATCCCAAACCATGGAATGAAGCATCATTATAAATAACAAAACCATCAGTACCTGAAGGAATTGTCAAAACTGGAGCAGTTGTGAGTAGTTCTTTTAATTCTTCAAAGCTCTTTTGACATTCATCTGTCCATTGAAAAAGAATACCCTTGCACAACAATTTTGTCAATGGAGT
This sequence comes from Haberlea rhodopensis, assembly GCA_907163345.1. Classification (NCBI taxonomy): domain Eukaryota; kingdom Viridiplantae; phylum Streptophyta; class Magnoliopsida; order Lamiales; family Gesneriaceae; genus Haberlea; species Haberlea rhodopensis. Next base: position 27,566,571 of record CAJQUN010000003.1, on the reverse strand, counting down.
TTCTATAAGAGAGAAATTTTCAACAAATTCTTATAGTACCCAGTTAAACCAAGAAAACTACGAACTTCTGCAACATTTTTCGGGCACTCCCATTTAGTTACTGCTTCAATTTTTACTGGATCCTTTAATACCATCACGACAAACAACATGTCACAAAAGACAACCTGATCTAACCAAAATTCACATTTGCTGAGTTTTGCATACAACTGTTTCTCACGCAAGGTTTGCAGCACAATTCTCAATTGTCGTTCATGTTCCTCAGCCAATTTAGAATATATCAGAATGTCATCAATAAAGACAATCACAAATCTATCTAGGTAAGGTCTAAACACATCGTTCATCAATGCCATAAATGCAGCAGGTGCATTAATCAAACCAAAAGGAATTACTAAAAATTCATAGTGGCCATACCTGGTCTGGAAAGCTATTTTGGAAACATCAGACTGAGCAATTTTTAATTTGTGATACCCTGATCTCAGATCAATCTTTGAAAAGACTATAGCATCTTGCAACTGATCAAATAAATCATCAATTCTAGGCAATGGTATCTATTCTTGATAGTTACTCGATTCAATTGCCGATAATCGATGCATAACCTCAAAGTACCATCCTTTTTTTAAACAAACAATACCGGTTCTCCCCATGGTGAAACACTCGGTTTAATGAATCTTTTATCTAGTAGTTCTTGTAACTAAGTTTTTAATTCTTTTAATTCAATAGGTGCCATTCTATAAGGAGAAATAAAAATTGGCGTTGTACCCACTGGTATTACGATGGTAAACTCAGTATCTCTATCTGGGGGTAATCCCGGTAAATCATCTGGAAATACATCGGGATATTCTCTAAACACTGGAATATCTTCAAGTTTCAAACCACATAATCTGCTATCTATAATGTGAGCTAAATATGCTTCACAACCACCCTTCACCAATCTGAATGCTGTAGATGCAGATATTACACTTGTAGGTAAGATTTTTCTTTCTCCTTCTAAAAACTATCTGTGATTGATCAGGAAGTTGCAATACTATTTCTTTGGTAAAACAATCCAACTTAGCATGATATTCAGTTAACCAATCCATACCCAAAATCACATCAAAATCCTTTAACGGCATAACCAGTAAAGTAGCATGCATTTCAGTATCCCCGATGAAAATTTTACAATTCTGATACACAGTAGTTATCACAATCATGCTCCCTACTGGGGTTTGAACAAATAAATCATAACCCAATGATATTGGTGTTTCATACAAATGCATCATGAATGTTTGTGATATGAATGATTGTGTTGCACCAGGATCAAATAAAACATAAGTTGTTACACCACAAATGGATAAATTACTAGTAATCACAGCTTGTGCTGCATTTGCTTCTTCCTGTGTCATAGCAAAAACTCGGGCCTGATTATTGGCTTTTCTTTCCTCTGTGCCAATTCCTCTGCCCATACCAAATTGCCCTCGATCTCTTCCTCTGTTAGGTGTAAAACCACTTGACCTGGTTTGCTCAACTGTAGGTTCTTCACGTGGCTTTGAACAATTCCTTGCTATATGTCCAGGTTCTCCACATCGAAAACACTTTCCTGCAAACCTTCTACACTCTCCATAATGATTTCTACCACCATGCACACAAGCCATAACTGATGGTGTAGAACCAAAACTTTTACTAGCAGATGTTGCACCACTGGAACTAACACCTTTAGAACCACTGGGGAAACTTTTCTGTGTAGATACATTGAATCCCTTCTTCTTTCCAAATCCACCAACTTCATCACTTTATCTCTTTTTGTTTAATTGGAAGGCTTTGGATTCAGCTTCTAACTTTTCAGCACGTACCACTGCAGCTTCAGCTTGCTAAAAGATTCCAAGTCTGTAGGTGTGAGGCGATCACGAATAGTAAATCGAAGTCCCATTTCAAATCTATTACACTTCTTCTTTTCTGTTGCCACCTTGTGAGGAGCATAATGAGATAATTGATTAAAGTGTACCTCATATTCTGTGATATCCCCGAAATGATTATGTGATTTTAATCATTTATTTAAACTATGATGATTTTGGGTGTTAATTCATGGGATTGAATTAATATTATTGAGGAGATACATTTCAAGGTGCATGTGATATATGTTGGGATTTTGGGGTTGTGTCATGTTTATTTGGGGTGTGTGTTATTTGTTTTGGTGAAGCATGTTTAAATGGGAATTGAAGTATTTTATTGAGAAAATACTATAAATATCATGTGAGGATATTTTAATACATCGTGCTAAATACCGGGACCAAAACATAACACATCATACCACCCAACACCCAACCCCCCCCCCCCCCCAACCCATACCAATCAGCTGTGCATGTAGCTAACTATCCACCCCACTTGGCACAATCATTCAACCCTTCTCCTCCATTCCAAATCTCGACCTTTCTCTCCCAAATAACCTCCAGCATCTGCTAAGCAAAATCGTGTGGAGCCCTTCCATTTCCATTGCTTGGAAGCCTCTCAAAAATCGGAGCAAAGTAGGGTGAGAAACCATGCTCTGTTTTTTATTTAAGATTGATTAAGTTCTTGCTTTTAAGTAGTGTGAAAATGGCATGTTAGCTTAGGTTTCTTAAACCTTCGATTTAAATGCTTACATGGTGTTATTATGAAGCTCTCAGTATTTTTCCTTGAGCATGTTACATGTTTTATGTGAAGGATTTAAGCATGTAAAATATGGTGTTCGAAAATCTGGGTATAGGTATGCCCTGTTTTTCTGGAAAATATGGAATGGGAGTAATATTGTGAAGGTGTTATCATGCATGTTAGATGGGTTTTTGGTAAAACTTTGATTTGAGTACATACATGGTAGTTTTGTGAAGCCCTTGGCATTTGTGTTCGAGCATGTTTTATGTTATATGTTGTAGTTTAATAGCATGAAATGAGGTGCTCAAGAAATCTGGAAATGAAATATGTTGCCCTGTTTCCGGAAAGGTTGGTTAAGTACTGAGGTAAATGGACGATTTTGATGCATGAGGGTTTGTGTTTGGGGTGTAACTTTTATATGAATACACTCAGAGTAGTGTATTGTAGCCCTTAGCATATTTGTTCAAACATGTGGTGTATCTTATATGCTAGATCGAAGGGTGTAAAAATGGGTGTTCGAGAATTCTGGAATTTGTGTTCTTGAACAGGACATCTCGATCGATCGGAATTCCATCTCGATCGATCGAGCGAGGCAGAACCTTGGTATTAATTGAAGGTGTCTTCTCGATCGATCGAAAAGAAGGGCCGATCGATCGAGAGACCCAGAATGTTGAAAAATATAAATTGTTATATTTTGTTTAAATTTTTGATATTGGATTGTAATGAGACATCTAATATTGTGTTGTACACTGGTGTAGAGCCTTCACAGACAGCTACACAGCGCAGGGGATAGAGTCCCACAACACATTACATTTTGGAAATGTACGTAAGCGACGTACGGGTATCCCAACGGTAACATGTACTTTATGTTTGTCTATTTGACACATGATGAATGCAATGTGATGCATTAAGAGTATGATACATGTTATTATGCATTGTGATTGCATATTGTGATGTGGAATAAAAGAGGTGTATTCCACGAGTCAGGGGTGATCACAGTGAAGATTTTAATGCTTACGCTTTACCGCTAAAAATGTGGACCGGGAGGGGGGAGGCTCGCTTGCACATGGAGGCGGGGTATACCATACTAAGCGAGGATGAGATACCGCTAGTCTGAAGAAGCGAGGATGAGATACCGCTTGTTTTGAGATTATGAAGCGAAGAAGCATTAAAATAACTGATGATGACTGACTCAAGAAAAAGAGATGGTATGTCATGACATTTATTTATGAAGCCATATGTTCATATAGTGTTTTGATTATGAATTATGGTACAGGGACAACCAATAGGCGTTGTAAATGCGATGGGAATATAGGAAGTGTTTTGTATTTATGATTATGCATTTACGTCTTACATTCATATTATGATGAATATGAATTATGATATGCTCATGTGTTGGGGGTTGTCTTTGTAGGTGCTTTTGATGATGACAACCAGGGTCGGGGTTGAAATGCTGAGCTGTAAGGAGTGCTATGGGATTAGCATATTAGAGAATTCTTTTGTATAGCTTCTACAAGAAGTAGAGTAAGACTATAATGTAGTACCTTTTGTAGGAATATGTGAAATTCCTTTTTTGAATCTTTGGTATTGTAATCTCTTAAGCTCAGGTTAATTCAACACGACTTACTACTCTGATATATACACATGAATGATTAGTTCTCTTAATTGTACTTTAGTATCTTGTTAGATAACGGGGTCTTACATTTAGTGGTATCAGAGCAGTGGTTAGATAACCAGGGAACGAGTAAAGGGCAGCCTTTAGAGACAAGTTGGCTAGGTATTCATTGTTGGGCATGTTATGCATGTGATGCATATTGTTGTATAAGTGTTATACTAACATGCTTTTGAATATGATACTCTTGTTATCTAACGGCTTATATTATGAACTTCTTTTGGTATTGTTGTTAACTCTTGTGTTGTATACATGGCGGCTATTAACCCGGAGAACCTCAATGAAGAGATAGGGGATATGGGCAGTATGAACGCTAGTATTGCTCAGACGAATCCGTTACCGCCACCTGCTGTAGGCTTGGAGCCTATTGCACAGATACTGCTACCAGGGGAGATAAGTCTGACCCAGTTCTTGAGCTATCATCCACCGCTATTTGAAGGGACTGAGACTGGGGAAGTAGCCGAGGAAAGGCTTGAGAGACTGGAGCAGATATTCATATCGGCACCCTGTACACGGACTGTCTGGCTGAGGTTGGCAGAGTTCCAGTTAGCGAAGAAGTCTTCCATGTGGTGGAATACAACAGTCATGGAGCTGAGAGCTCAGGGTATGACGGTTGATTGGACTGTATTCAGGACGTGGTTCCTTAACCGGTACTTTTCTGCAGCTGCCAGACAATTAAAGGAAGATGAGTTCAATAATTTGAAGCAGGGCAGCCTGTCAGTGTTAGACTACGCTATGCAGTATTCCTCACTGCTGAGGTATGTACCTCATATTGCTGTCAGCAGTCATGCCAAGATGAGAAATTTTCTGAAGGGACTGAGACCAGAGCTATTTGATCGGGTTGTCTCCAACAACCCCAGCTCATTTGATGATGCCCTGATTAGGGCAGAGTTGGCAGAGATTGCAGTGGGCGCGTACAAGGACGTTGTACCCCCTTTCGTACCACCACAGAGGCCTGTTGCTGATAGTCTGAGGCAACGAGGGGATCAGTTCAAGGCTCGTGGAGCCTCATCATCTTCCAGATTTGGTGGGAAGAAGTCTCAGGGTCAGAAGCAAAACAATCGGGGACCCACACAGGGGAGCAAGGCAGGAGGAAGCAGGTGTGACCATTGTGGAGGATGGCACTTGTCACGTGACTGTCAGGTTTGTTATATTTGTGGCAAGGTGGGCCACTTGGCTCGAGGTTGCCCCAATCAGAGAGCACCACAGAGACAGGAAGACTCTGGGCCGAATAGGCCAAGGTTTGATGCTGGGAGGGCACCACAGAGACAGCAGTTTGCACCTCGACCACAGGGAGGTCAGACGGCAGGACCGCCGCAGGGTCAGGTGTATGCACTGACTCGAGAGCAGGCTGAGGCATCCCCGGAGGAGGTCATTGCTGGTACGTGTCATTTATTTACGTACCCTGCATTTTTATTGATAGATACAGGTGCTTCCCATTCTTTTGTATCTGCTGCTTTTGTGGAGAGACACCACTTGTGCTTGTCTCTGTTACCCACGCCTCTCATGGTCTCGACACCCACGGGGAAGCATGTGATTGCTGACCGACTGTTATCTGATTGCCTCATTTATTTTGAGGGCAATGATCTGAGGGCCGATCTGATTCAGTTAGACATGACAGATTTTGACTGCATCGTCGGCATTGATGTGTTGAGCAGATACCAAGCTGTGGTAGATTACCGACAGAGGATTGTACGTTTTCTGTCTGATCAGGGGTTCCAGTGGACCTTTTATGGGGACGGCTCTCATCCAAAGATTCCAGTGATCTCAGCGGTTAAGATGTCGCGGTTATTGGAACGTGGCCACACGGGCTACCTTATTTATGCTGTGAATGCATCAGAAGAGAAGGAAGTGAGAGCCGAGGACATTCCGGTTGTGGCGGAGTTCATTGATGTATTCCCGGATGAGATTCCAGGGTTTCCGCCGATCAGAGATGTGGAGTTTGCCATTGAGCTACTGCCGGGGACATCAGACATTTCTCGTGCCCCATATAGGATGGCACCGGCAGAGCTGAGAGAGCTGAAAGTACAGTTACAGGAGCTCCTCGACAAGGGATACATTCGTCCTAGTGTATCGCCTTGGGGTGCACCAGTCTTGTTCGTGAAAAAGAAGGATGGTTCAATGCGTCTATGCATTGACTACAGGCAACTGAACAAGGCCACAGTGAAGAACAGGTATCCACTTCCGAGGATTGATGATCTGTTCGATCAGCTTCAGGGTACAGAGGTTTACTCAAAGATAGATTTGAGGTCAGGCTATCACCAGGTGCGGGTTAGAGCTGATGATGTCTAGAAGACAGCTTTTAGAACTCGGTATGGACACTATGAGTTCTTGGTGATGCCTTTCGGTGTAACAAATGCACCTGCAGTTTTTATGAGTTTGATGAACAGAGTATTTCAAGAATACCTCGATCAGTTCGTGATAGTGTTCATCGACGACATCCTTGTCTACTCAAGAAGTGAGGAGGAACATGCCGATCATTTGAGGACAGTGCTCCAGATCCTCAGAGATCATCAGTTGTACGCCAAACTCAGCAAGTGTGAGTTCTGGCTGAGCAGTGTGACATTCTTGGGCCATATCATATCACGAGAGGGGATATCAGTAGACCCGAGAAAGATAGAGGCAGTTATGGATTGGTCTGCCCCTACTTCAGTCAGTGAGATTCGAAGTTTTCTTGGTCTGGCCGGCTATTATCGACGTTTCGTCGAGGGTTTCTCAAAAATCGCCAATGCCACTTACACAGCTGACTCAGAAGGGAATCCCATTTTGTTGGTCAGAGGCTTGCGAGCAGAGTTTCCGGGAATTAAAGCACAGGCTGACTACTGCACCAGTTTTGGTGATTCCCAGGGAGAACAAAGGATTTGTTCTTTATACTGACGCATCGCTACAGGGCCTAGGATGCGTACTGATGCAGGACAGACATGTAGTGGCTTATGCTTCGAGACAGCTGAAGCCACAAGAGATGAGGTATCCAGTCCATGATCTGGAGTTAGCAGCTATAGTGTTCGCCTTGAAGATATGGCGACACTACTTATATGGTACCTCATTTGCCATCTTCATTGATCACAAGAGCTTGAAGTTCTTGTTTACACAGGCTGAACTGAATATGAGACAGAGGAGATGGAGGGATCTGCTGAAGGATTATGATTGTGAAATCGAATACCACCCGGGGTTGTCTTGTATTGTATTTATGATTATGCATTTACGTCTTACATTTATATTATGATGAATATGAATTATGATATGCTCATGTGTTGGGGGTTGTCTTTGTAGGTGCTTTTGATGATGAGAACCAGGGTCGGGGTTGAAATGCTGAGCTGTAAGGAGTGCTACGGGATTAGCATATTAGAGAATTCTTTTGTATAGCTTCTACAAGAAGTAGAGTAAGACTATAATGTAGTACATTTTGTAGGAATATGTGAAATTCCTTTTTGAATCTTTGGTACTGTAATCTCTTAAGCTCATGTTAATTCAACACGACTTACTACTCTGATATATACACATGAATGATTAGTTCTCTTAATTGCACATTAGTATCTTGTTAGATAACGGGGTCTTACATATTCCGCGACTGAACGATTCCACAATCAAGAAATTCTCTCTCTTTCTGATCCTTATAAACTTCAGGTAGATAGGCATCATTAAAGTTCAACAGAAAATCATCCCATGTCAAAACAGATGGCTGATCAGTACTATGTGGAATAGTCTCCCACCAATCATAAGCATTACCCTGATGAAGCAACACTGTGTAATCAAATTTCTCCTCAGGGGTACATTTCATCATATTCAAAATCCTTTCTGTTCGTTTCAGCCAAGTCAAGACATTTATCATAATATAATCTACAAGACATATAGATATATGTACGCTACAAAAATAACCAAGGTTGTACCCCTCACAACCCAACCAAAAACATATACAATATATGCAAATGATGAGCTGAGGGAGAAGGACTAGAGTCAGTCAGCCGACCTTGGATTCATAGTTCCAAAATATGCAGAAACACCTTGTATGTTCAAACTTTATCTACATCAACTGAAAATCAACATTTGCATTTGGTGAGTTGCAATCTCAATGAGTATATTTAAATAACGTAATATTTAACATCACATAAGCATATAATTTATATCCACATAAGCACATGAATAAACTCACACGATTCATCATAATCTTTACATCAATTCACATGATTCGTATAAAACAAAATGATGCACATTTATGTCCGTATTGTTATTATGTTATGCACCAACTCATATCAAGAACAATCAGTGATCACGATATGGTCATGGCACTCTGTAGATCCCCTTTTGAGTTCGCACTTAACTCGGGATCGATATTATTTGATTCTGTAATTCTAATCGTACTCAGAATGAAATAACAAATGGTTCAAGATTATTAGTGGCCATAACAGAGTTCTTTAATCTCTTATGAATGCACATGTCATAATCATATGCATAACATTGAAATAATAAGGTAAATAACATCATATAGATCGTATAACATCACGTATCAACATGTACATTTCAGAACTCAATTTAGTTCTTGCACATCATATTGCATTTATTCCAATCCATTCACCAATTCACGGTACTCATAGAACACAAATCATATACTCATATAAATTAAATGCCAAGTTATTAGGATATACTCACAATCGATACTCCTATCTCGTAGGAATTGCTTAATTCGCCTTACTGGTGCCGGTATCGAAAGTAGAACCTATAAGTGCATTTCAAATGCACAACCAAACTTAAGATCATATGTTTAATATGAATTCATTACAGTTATACCATAAATTTGTATAAATTCGAAACAATAACATAATCTCACTTTGATTGTTAAAGATTGTTTATCATTGTTTACTCTATCACATATATTAATTTCATACTCTTTGGGCATTATTTCAAATGAAGCCATAAAATAAACATAAGAAAAAGTAAAGAAAAACTACCTCAAAAGGAAGGTAGCGAAGCGAGGATTCCAGATATGTACTTATTTTCTCGTTTTGAAGTCGTTTCGAAGTCCGAAAATCAACGAAGCCGTAACACTTTCCTTTCTCTCTTCTCTCTTCTCACTCACGGCATTTACACCTACTAAAACATGTGAATATGTGCAAATCTATACTCTTGAAGTCGGTTCCCGATTTAATTTTATTTTTGTCCAAATTTCAAAAATTACCAAAATACCCTTCAATATATATTTATTCACTTTATTCCATATATTAAATCTACTCATTAAATCAATTCATTGTTTTTAAATCTATTCACTAAATTTAATCACTATTTCTTTTTTCACTTTTCTAAATTTAATCAACATTTCACTAAATTTACTCAATTTCATCAAATTTAATCAATATCTTAAATTTACTCAATATTTTCAATTCTTATTCAATATAATTTATTCAATCTTATTTCATATATGAAATCTATTCATTATATTATTCAATGTCTTAAAAATGTAGTCAATTAAAATCTATTCCCTGTATTATTCTTCAAATTTATTCTATTCACAACCTCTATGCTTTCCAATGCACATCTGAAATGTCAAAATATATGACATGATACTTATGCATGATCATGTAAAGTATCGGGTCATGACAATAATAAATCTCATTCATTGCACATGAATTGGTATATCTTCATGAGCTTAGTGAAATATTTTGATGAATGTGCAAAAGAAAAGGAAAAAAAAGCCTCAAGAAAAGATTATATAAATAAGATGTGGCAAATGCTAGAAAAAAGAAGAGAAGCTCAATATGTGTTGAAATATGAACGTACAAGATTATACTCTCTTCTTTGTGATATCCTGTATTTTCTTTGTAACCGGCACCAAAGGCCTAACATTACTAGCTTAAAAAGACATTTTGATCCAAGTCTAGGGAGTGACTACATTAGTGGAGAAGTGTTTGAAAATAGGCCTATGGGGTGCTCAACGATAATCTTGACTTTGAGTTAAATTAGCATAATTTGATCTTGAAGATGTGTACGAAACTTGAGATTGACAATAGCACACAAGCATGTTCTGAGTTTGAAATATGTTGCTTGATATGTGGGAAAACACGTCTTGTTAAATTTGTTGATTGATTATTGTCTGTCTGTGAGTGAGATGTTTGACCTAATTAGTAACCATGAATTGATTCATTTAAATTATCAATGTTGAACTCTACATTTTTATCTTATTCCTTGCTCGGGAACGATCAAGTTTACGTTTGAGGGAGTTAAGTGTGATTTTTACACTTATTTTGCTATAAATTTACTTACAATTTATTATGAAATATGACGGTATTATGCGCTTTTGGTATTATTTTCACGTGTTTCAGGAATAAAGGATTAAATGAATAAAAGTGGAGGAATTGAGCTAAAAATGATGAAAAATGACGAAAGCGAGCGAACACGTTGGAAGGAGGACCAAAATCTTGATATGAATACTCGTACCCCGTATCAATCCTCAAGTCTCCCGCGATCGATCGCACAAGAGCGAAGCTGAGCAACAAAGATGTATAATCGGCGACCGATTGGCAGCCTTACGGTGATCAATCGTAGATGTGCATGCTTTGAAGAGAAATTTGTTTAACTCGGCGATCGATTGACAACTTTTTTGGCGATCGATTGCCAGTCTCGGAAAATTCGAGATTTTATTTCCTTTTTGAAGATTTTGTGTCCAAAAAGATGATAATCCTTCCTCCACTGTTTAAAGGACCTTGTGCACAAAAATTGGGGACTTTGGACATCAGATTTTGGATCTTGAGTGAGCCTCCAACCCCATACACTCCAAGCCATTGAAGAGCAAGATACATCGGGAGAGACGGGATGACGCAGCAACGCAAGGAGTCATCTTCTCGTGTTATTTCGTATTCTTAAACTTTGTTCATCTTTTATTTTTCATATTTTTATGTTGAATTTGTTGCAAGACATGATCTTTCCTTGTTATTTGAGCATGATAGTTGGCTAAGTTTTATTGGCAAGACTAGGGGTTCCCATCTTTTGAACCCATGATTTAATAACAGTTTTTGATTAATTCTTACAATTCTATGTGCATAATTTATTGTTCTTCATGCTTTTGAGGAATCGATCACCCTTGTATGATTATTTTTGTTGAGATTGACTTGACCATACGATATTGCAATACGAGATAATAAATTAAGACGTGGGTTTAGATTGAGACTGACCATTTAGAATCGAACACATGTGCGATAGCAATAGATTTACCAAAATCGAAGGCTAGAAGTTTTCATAGATCTTTATACAATATTGAGTGTTAAATAAGTGTATGACCATTAGCTTGTTGCATCTTAATATTAGATTCAATAGACTGACCATGGTTTATTGGATGACTTAAGAAAACCCGTCACCTTAGAACGTAAGATTTTAAATCACAACTAATAAACGAATTATGGGGGATTACATGGGAGTCTTGATAATTGTCTCTACTGATTCTCTACACTCTTTATGACTTGATTGTGTTGGAATTATTGTTCTTGGTTAATTTAATCATCATTAATAAACGTAGGTTAAATATAGTTAAGCTAGTTGAGTTTGGTACATGCTTATTAGTCCCTGTGGGTATGACATCCTTATTTATTCTACTAAACTAAAACTTGACACCGTGCACATGTGGTATTATCGTGCTACACTGAGAATTAGTGTTTAAATAAATCACGATCAACTACTGCTATCTATAGATCAATAAACATAACTTTGGGAAGTCGGCAGACTTTAGTCCAAAAGATAAAGAATACATCAGAGTTAATCTGACACATAGTACACTGCAAATAGTACTACTCTATCAATGACATTAAACGAGTCAGAAAACTAGCTAATGTTAACGAATTTGGAAGGAAGACAAAATGGAATGTTAGACGTTTATTTGAATGATGATTCAACGCATCTATGTCCTTATTTAGAAAAGTTGACGTTGAACTTTCGGAGCTATAAATACATCAGAGACAGATTGAAGAAAATCTCCTCTTAAACATTCGACCATAAGCTCTATGCAATCATCATCAAACCCTTTATTACAAGACCCAATATCATTAAGAGCATAAAACAACTTTCCACGTGACCTTGAAGATCTAAGTCAAAGTCTACTGCTCAAAGAAAAGCACTCAAATATTCCATTGTTATATCTATCTTTTGAGATGCAGAGTGTTAGGAAATCATTGTAACATTCAGACTTTGTTCTGAATATTAGTGATCTTTGTGAATCTGTGTGAACTAGGAGTTTAGGCTATCTGTGTTATATTAGCCTAAGTGGGTTGTACATGTTTTAGTGTAAACCAAACTCTTCTAGTGAATTCTTCCTGCAAAGGAAGAAGTGGTGACGTAGAAGCGTTGTGCTTCAGACTTCCAGAAACAAGTCATGTGTCATTTACTTTCTGCATTTTACTGGTTTTGCCCTTCCAGTCAGTAGAATTCTTACAAATTTGGATGTGCACCCTTCACGGTTCATCAATACCAAATACTTGTTGACTCACCGGAAACCAACCATTTATGCTAGTCGAGAAGGAACACCATCCAAGAAAGCTATCATCAAGAGGAAGCAGCCTCAGGTTGTTAGTGATTATGAGCATACTATCTCAGACACTACAGAATTAGCTACTTCTCATCCTCCACCAAAGAAGTAAAGAACAACCAAAAAAATTTATACTACTGCATCTAAGATGCCAATTGTTGATCCTTCTACCGAAGTGCTGGTTTCTACTACACCTGCTTCATATACATTTGCAGCCTCTACTGCTGAAGTATCTAGTTCAGATGATGTTGTTAGTACACCGATCGTGCCAAGTATCTTAGAAACTTCTTCTACCGATTCCCTCTCAGCTATTTTCACTATTGTTGATGTTACACCCACAGTTTCAGTGAATACCATGTCAGGATCGATCGGGGTGGGTGGCCAGTTCACACCCGAGTTCAACCAACTTGAGCTTCAATAGCTTGTGTTCTTGAAATAATTGCACCGAGAGATTATATCGAGTTCGGTTACAAAACCGAGCAGAAGACACTCGAAATAACCAGATCTATAACTGATTAACCATTTGAAAGACATTTCAAAGATATCCAATTAAAGTAAATAAACAAGCATTTGTTTATGGAAGTTCGAAGGTGGTGTATTCTTCTACGTCTCCCGTTCTTCCACCTCATGGAAGGCTTACACTAGAAGACTTTGATTTATACAATCCCTTTGTACAAACCCGATCCAGTTGGGAATTCTACATCCAACTAGAAGTCCTAGCAACTCAACTATGTATGTTCTTTAACGTCTCACATACAAACACCTCTCATCTAGTTGTGATGAATCACCAACTGTTACAATGGTATTCACTCTTCTATTTTAGCTGACAAATACAATGAATAGAGTGAATACAAAGGCACAAATAATTTCATAATGAATCTGATACAGCAAGGTAAGAGGTGCCAAAAGTTTGGGGAGTGCCCTTCATTTAGCAGCTTTTGTCTTTGAAGTTCCCCAATTGAATCCCAATTGGGTTTGCTTTTATCTTGCTTGGATTGATCTTCAATCAGCTGTTATTGAGCTTTCAAATCATGTATATATAGCCCCAAGTAATGATATATACGTTAGACACAAGAATATGCCCGTTGGAAAAGGTTCTGCATCATTCCCGAGCTTGCAACGATCATATTCTGGTTACTGGGCTCTTTGAATTTCGGACCGGTCTGGCCGGATCAGTCTTGTACAGATCAGTCTGGCCGGATCAGCTTGGACAGATAAGTCTGGCAGGATCAGCTTGGACAGATCAGTCTGGGCGGATCAGTTTGGGCAGATCAGTCTGGCCGGATCAGTCTGGACAATCAGCTTGATACAAAACAGATTGATAAACTGCTCTTCTGATATGTTGCTTGTAGCTCTTGATTCTTTGATTTCTGGGCAAAGTGATCTACATAAAAGTTGTAGCCCTTTTTCTTAGCTTTCCACGGAATCAAGAATCTCTCAATTTTGAGTTCGTATGAGAGAGTTATGCTCGAAATATGAGGCGATGGTCCAAAGATGACTTGTAGATCTTTGTCTTAGCTTTCCAACCCATACTCAATCGTCTCGTTCCGATAAGCGAGCTAAGAGTTATGCCCAACAGCTGACAGTCGCTTGCTGTAATAGCTTGCTGTTTCTTCGCGGTACAGCTCAATCTTTCAGGCTTCTTTCCTCCTTGATAACATTCGAATTAGCCGATCTATTTGAAATATGATTTTTAGTATTTTGAGTTGGTTGTTCAACCTCTTTGGAAGCACGCCATTTCGACATCCGAGCTATGAGATATGATCGAAACAATCCGCTCTGTCAGGATTTCAGTTTTGGTCTAGCTTGATATTTTCAAGATACTTATTTGTAATTCATCAAGCTCTTAATTATGATCTATGAACTGCACACTTGATGAAATATGTTAGCAACACAATAACAAGTTTTGTTAACATCAAAACCAAGATTATTCGGGTTCCTAAAACCCAACATACCACCACTGTGTCTCTGTCAGAATGCCTACTGCGGATATCTCCACCTTGGACATAACTACTGCCGCAACATCCTTCTTGGATGTCTTTAACATTGCTTCATTCGCTGGTGCATTATCTTCTACATTGTCCACATCTATTGCATCTACTGTGCCAGTCATATCAACTGCGACATGCTTCACTACTGATGTGTCTATTGTAATCCATGTTGTTGAATCAACTGTTGTATCTACTGCCGTGGAAACTCATGTACACTCAACAACTTCAGCAATCCACCCTGGGTCGTTCAAATTAAGCTTGAAAGAACCCCTACCAAGATGTGATTACTATCGACCTTTGCTAGAGGATCTTGTGAAAGGCAAAGAAATTGTTGTAACGACCACTTTTACTGTCAACACTAAACTAAATTTGGTCTTTGATCGTGCAGAAACACATGTTTAGAAGAAGATTGATATTTTCAATGAATGGGCTAAAACACGATTCAGAATCGTCTCAATAATTTTGGAAAAATACTTCAGAAGGCAGCAAAAACTGAGAATTGTATTCTCAAGCTACTTAAAACTGAGAAAGTCCATATAAGACTAGAAAGAAAAGAAGTCTACAGACTAACGCATTCTATCTTAGGTATGAGAAAACTTATCAATACCGGAAAAGAAGATTTTGCTCCCCTTTCCAAAACCTCTAATAATGATGGCATCGTCCTTAGACACTTGGGGATGCACCTAAACTGTCTGCATCAATCACTCCATGATGTTAAAGCTGCTTTGTGAATACACTCTACCTGACAACCATTCAAGGTGGTAGTAGTCAGTTCCTTGGATAAGGAACTAGCAGTAGCGGCAGCTGAGTCTCCTTCTCACTTTGGAAGAACCAACAGTCGAGATAGCAAACTCTACTGGTATATCGCCTGATGAATCTTGTCCATTGCCTACACCTTAGGAAACAATCCTATGTTTGCATGAGGTTGACTTTCTTAATCTCGAGACTGTGATTTAATCTGTTGTCTCATAGGTTAGACAATCAACTGATGAAGAATTGTTTCCAAAGGGAATGAGTGATGACTCCTCACAGACTAATGCCTTAGCAATTATCCTTCGCCTCTACAGCTTCAGATTTTGACTCGACTCTACCGAGTTCCTTTGTTGTTGATCCAACATTTGCATCATACTTTGATGCCAACCCCATTTTTGGACACCAAACTATGGTATCTACTATTACTGATGAAATCGTTGTTGTAGTTACTGTTGTGGAACACACATTGTCTACTGCCTGCGAGGTTGTTGTCTCTATTGGCATCCAAGTTGATGAAATTCAAAATCCGGAAGCTATTTGCCTATTGATACAGCACTCGAACCAGCATCTACTGGTACCTCAAGGGATGAAGCTCCGGTAGAGGATGAGATACAGAACCAAACAATTCTTATCACTGCCATCCCTCTTGAAAATGCAAGAAGATCTTCTTCCAGAGTACCCTGACCAGGAACCAGTAGAGATATCCATTACTGATATTGGACGTCAATTATCTCAAATGACTGACTCCATAAATGCTTTAGCAGGCAAACTGAAGAGTTTAAAGTTTTCTGAGAAATATGCTGGCACTGTCATTTGAAATGTCAAGATTCATGCCAAATTTGAATTTAAACAGCATGGACGTAAGGTCAAGGATTTATCTGCCAAATTAGCTCACTTGCAGCAGTTTGTTCTGGACTCTGGTACAGAGCTATTCTCGGATTGAATCAAATTATACTAGAATTGTGTTCAAAAGATTGGGACAATGCATGTCGGTTTCTCAGATCAAATGGCATCTATGAAGACGGCCTTTGCTTCTCAACTTAATGACATTCATGCCATTTTGCAAAATGTTGGAAAGCCTAAACAAAATCAAGGTCAAACCAGTAGACAATCAGCATTATCAAGCAGACCCTCAGCCAGTAGAGGTCCGCCACCACATCAGAGATCTCAAGGTCAGCAGAGGTCCCAAAATAAAAGACCTTCGTCATTCACCTCTACTACACCGCCAAAGTCTTTTGACAGGACTACACACTGGTGGTAGATATGAAATGAATACTTTAATATATTCTCCTGATGATATCTCCCCTACCCTCGGCTATAAATATATTCTTTAGTGAATTGAATATACTCATCTTTTCACTAATCCTTCTCAAATGATAGTTAAATTTGTTTTTCACTTGAAAATGTTTCAGTTCCCAGCTAGTTAGGATTTTCGCCTACCACTATACCTTGACACTCTAAGATCTTTCTCCATGCGTCAATCCCATATCTAATCTCACCCTACATGGGTCAATCATATATCTAACATTATCCGAGAAGTTGAGCCATTTCATATCTTTTCCGGCATGCTTGTGCTACTTTTCTTTTTTTCTTCGCTGTTTTATTTCTTCTCCCTTGTTTTTTTTACCTTATGTTTTCTGCCATAGTTTACTCTATGCTTCAGTAGTCTATTTATGTGTGTATTGACAAAATTAGGGAAGACAAGAGACACTCAAAAGACAAGAGACTTTGAAAATAAGAAACATGGGACTTAGAAAATTCTAGGGCTACTTGTATTTCTTATATTTACATTGTTCCTTGTATTTCCATTGTTCCTTTAAGAATTCTTGTCTTTACCCCTTATTTGTAAAAGACTATGGGTTGTAACAGAAACCATTTTATATAAATTATATTCTTTAGAATTTTGTCTTATGCATTTATTACGTCTCGTAATCTGCTGATATCATGTATTGCATTTTATATTATCTGTAAAAGTTTTTAGAACTAGTCTACTGTCTATCGGTTAGAGTTGTAGATTCAAAGATTTTAGGCCAAGTTTTGTCAAACATCAAAAGGGAGAAATTGTTGGAATATTTCTAAATTGGTGGTTACAAAGAAATCCACCACTGGGCTTATTAAAGTAGAGCTCGATCTTCAGTAGACTCATTAAACTAGTCTACCGCTTAATTAGCTAGTCAACCGCTTAACCAACTAGTCAACCGCTTAACCAACTAGTCTCTCGACTTGACAAGTAGAGCCTACCGCTCCTTATTGAAGAATTATCGTCAGCAAAGTCTACTAGATGAATTCAGTAGACTTGGCCAGTAAGTTTAAATCAGCTGACTACCACAATCAGGAGATCAGTAGACTTGGGAAGTCAGCAGACTTTAGTCCAAAAGACAAAGAAATATAGCAGAGTTAATCTAACATATAGTACATTGGCACTGACACAGTGATACTGCCACGAAATTGACACGGCAACACGTATACTATCATATTTTTATATTCTAAAACCATGTAAAATCAACAAAAATATTCTTACCAAATTCAAGAAGTATATAAATAAATGAATGTCACTGGAATCATCATAGTGCCACTCATACTAACACTAAATACATATTACTTTAAATAATATAGTTTAAATAATACGTCCAAATAAAATATAACACCAAAAATATTCTTACCAAATTCAAAAATAATATATATAAATGCATTTCACTGAAGTCATCATAGTATCACTCATACTAACAACAAATGTATATTACTTTAATTAACATAAAGTTTAGCTAACACGTCTAAATTTCATTTTAGGCATAAACTTTTTAAATTGTACAAATAACGCCCAAAAGTGTACTTTCGAGTGTCCGATTTTGAGGGTAGTGTCAGATATGGGTGTCCGATTTTATTTTTTTAATAAAATTAAGGGCACGCCACGTGATATGACCAACACGTGTTCGATAAGTGTCCAAGAATTGTCTGACACTGCACCGAGTAATTTTCAGAAGTGTCTGTGCATCATATAACACTTCAAATAGTACTACTTTATCCGCGCCACTAAACGCGTCCAAAAACTAGCCATTGTTAACGGATTTGGAAAGAATACAAAAAGGAATATTGGCTTGTTATTTGAATGATGATTAAGTGTATCTCTACCTTATTTAGAAAAGTTATTGTTTAACTTTCGGAGCTATAAATACATCAGAGACAGATTGCAGAAAATCTCTTATGCACTCTTGAACATTCTACAATTCCAAAAAGCACTCGGCAGTCATCATCAAACACTTCATTGGAAGATCCAGTATCATTAAAGAGCAGCAAAAACTTTCCACGTGACCTTGAAGATCTAAGTCAAATTCTACTGCTCAAAGAAAAACACTCAAATATTCTAGTGTTATATCTTTCTTTTGAGATACAGAGTGTTAGGGAAAACATTTTAATATTCAGACTTAGTTCTGAAACTTAGTGAGCTTTGTGAATCTGTTTGAACTAGGAGTTTAGACTGTTTGTGCGGTATTAGCCTAAGTGGGTTGTACAATTTTTTTAGTACCAAAGTCTTATAAATGAATCATTCTTGCAAAGGAATAAGGGGAGACGTATAAGCGTTGTGCTTCGAACTCCCAAAAATTTAGGGGGAGAACATATTTAGGGAGAGTTTTCCCTGATACCCTACTGATCTAACTAATCAATCATAAAACTTGTAACAAATAGAAGTTCAGAAAGTATTTTTTTACCTCACTTAATTTATTCAGATTTCGCAAATATCAAAATATGGGAGATTGTTAGGTTTTGATAACCTTATTATTCTGAATTTTGATAATAGCAAAAAACTTTTGTTCAGTTACTAATTAATATATCAGGTGTGTAGCTAAGCTATTCAATCATAAATACATCAGCAAAGTAGCTGAAGTTCAATTAAAACAAATCGGACTAGCAAAATAATCAGCATCACTTATCAGTGATCAAACTTTGTTTTTTTCATTTCTTAAAACAACTAATAATAAAAATACGTTTTTCTTGCTGTTTTAAAAATAATTATTTACTCTATATCTTGATAAACAATATATGAATATTTACATAAATATTATTAATAAGCAATATCTTTTAAAAAAGAAATAATATAGAAATTTTTAATAGCAAATAATGTTATTTTTAAGTAACAAATCCAATTCTGAAGTAACATTTTAAATTTTACCAAACACATGAGATTATAAATCAATGGATTTCGACTTCCAATTCCAAATCATATCTTTTTATTTAACCAAACACACTGTTAATTTTTTTGGATTTAAGAAAGTTTTATGTCATGATTTTGGATGTAGAAGATTCAATTTTCTTTGAGTTTATCATGTTTCATGTTGAGACCATATATCTCACCCAACTCATAGGCAACCGAGAGAGGTTTTCATTAAAAGTTAAATTTTATTCTGTTTTATTACTTGATATTATTATATGTTCGTTTTAAACTGTAGGATCATGTGCTTACCGATTTAAAAAAAAAAAAACTCTAGCCGGTGGTAACGTTACAACCCTAATCTTTAAACTATATAGCAGCTCAAGCGCCACGTTTCGATCGCTCTCTAAGCTGGGACAATTGTTGCACGCCAGCAATCTTTTTCCCAATAATTGCACTACCTTGCAACTCATGTGAATCGAATATGTGACATTGGCTCTGATATGAATTGTAGGATCAAGCATTTGTCACTTTACCAAAAACTATAGCTAGTGGTAATTGGGTAAATCTAATCTTTAAACTGTATAGCAGCCCAAGCGCCACGGTTTGATCGTTCTCAAAGCAGGAAAAATTAATGCACTCCAACATAAACATTACTACTTCGCCCAAGTATTCGGGCCGAATCAAGCAGAATATCATGAAAGTTTTAATGCTCGCATTCGAGCTCGATTAAGTCTTTTTGAGCTCGCGTTCGATTAGAAATTTAAAAAAATTATTATATTTTGCTCGAATTCAATTGGAATCAAGACTCGAAATATATTTATTTACTATTATATTAGTGAAATATTAAAACTCGCGAGCAGCTCAAGAACTATCAAACAATATAATTTGGGCTCGAGTGTGGCTCGAAAAAATTTCGAATATGTTCGAGTCTAGTTCAAATTTAATTGTTGAATATAAATCATATATTTTTCGAGCCGACTCAAAAAATATATGATTCACACTACTTGGAAGTTCAATTTAATTATTGTCCTTTATTGTTTACGCTCAGCTGTAGCATTTAACACGTTTGAAAAAATTAATTCATTGTTCCCGATCGCAAATACGTCTAGGACATCGCCAATAATTAATGTGGTCTAAGTTTGAACTATTCCACACTATTCAATTATCCTTTGAATAATCTGAAAAGCCAACTTAATTTAAAAAATTATTGCACTCCAATATAAATATTTCTACTTGGCCCAAATATTCAGGTCCAATCGAGTTGAATATCACAAATTTTTTAATGCTTGAGTTCGAGTTCGATTAAGTTCATTTGAGCAAAAAGTTCGATTAGTTTTTATAAAATTTTAATATTTTTGCTCGAATTCAGTTCGAATCAAGACTCTAAATATATTTATTAATTATTATATTAATGAAAAATTAAAGGTAGTGAGCAGCTCATAAATTATCAAATAAAATAATTTGTGCTCGAGTTTAGCTCCAAAAAAATTCGAATATATTCAAGTTTGACTCAAATTTGATAATTTCGAATATGATTTCGAGCCGACTCGAAAAGCTCGCTATCCGACTCGATTCATTTACACCCCTACACGGAAGTCATTTGGTCGAGAGCTCGATAACATTTTAACTATTGTCCTTTATTGTTTAAGCTCAAAACATTTAACATGTTTAAAAAAAATTAATTCAATTACAAATACATCTAATTAAATAAAGCAATGTGATCAAAAATATTCACATGAAAGACTCCCAATAGATACAAACTAAGCATTGATATGCTATAGTCGAAGGACAACGGCTCCATACTAGATAAATGGTCCAGTCAAGACAACCTGTCTCTTCTATTCCGAAATTACAATAAGATTTGGACATCGCAATTTTCATCTTAACTCGAGTTATTCAATAATTAATGTGGTCTAAGTTTGAACCTTTCCACACTACTGAAATTCTCCTTTAAATAATCTGAAAAGCCAACTTAATTTAGTGGCCATCTGTTCCTTAATGGGTTGCTTATTAAACTTGTTTGTTGGGACCAACAAAAAATCATCGCAGAAGATTGAAGATTGAGGGCAAAGAACAAGACAATATATATAACTGACAAATTGTTGTTTTTTTCAGACATTAATTTTTATCACATGCTTTTATATGAGAAGAAAAAAAATATATTTATCAACTTTGGAACCTCAGATTTTTAAAGAAGGGAGTTGTTGTTTTATGTATAATATGGAATATTTTTTCTCTGTAAGAATTTATCTTGTCATGTTGTCCTTTAGGTAGTCTTTTTAGTATTTATTATTATTATTATCTAATAAATCCCAACTTTCTTGGCTATGTTTCTAAGAAATTTACATTATCATTTCATCGTAAATGAAGTTTTTATTATTAAAAAAAAGATAAATTTTAAAGCTCATCATATACCAAACGTTAAAAGAAAACTCGAAACAATTTATAAGGCTTGTTAATTAATAACTAAATATATAATTATCATAATATTTTAGGGAAAATTCCATAAAACCATCATGTACATTAGTTCGGATATGATTTTGGTCATCTCATTATTCAAAATTGATATTGATATAATAAATTGATTTTTTTTTCACTTTTTGTCCTTTTATCACAAAGTTCTATCACAACGTTTTCCTTATTAGCAATATCTGATAACATGTCAACACATCAAATTTTGACAAATTAGATAATTAAAGCCCTATCTAAGCTAACTTAAGGGACGATTTTTCGAGTTTTCCCTAATATTTACAACTTTTAATGTACATATATTTACAAATCATCCTAATTTCAAATAATAATTCAAATATATTCTGAATATAATTCTTACATTCAACAAACCTTGGTCATATCATCCGAGTACAATATTCACATATATTTCTTACATTCAGCAAATTTATTCATGAATAAAGAAAGAACTTAAGAACACTTCAAAATTTTATTCCCCCTCCCCCAAAAAAAAAAAAAACACTACAAAATCACATTATTTCATTATTATGTTGACATTGTGACAACATTCCCTTTGTACCATCTGGTGATATATTTATGATTATTTTTTAACTTTATCCCCTTAGTAATTAATACTTACTTTTATAATTATTTCTTGATATTCAAAGGCTTATTATTATTATTTCAAATGAGAACATTATTGTTGTAAGATCGATCACTGTTGAATTCTCCTATTAATTTCTTGGAATTTTTTATTATTTTGTACCAATATTTAATCATACTCTTCATTCTTATTTTAAGAAAAGATTTTAAGTTTTGGTAGCCAAAGATGAACAATCAGAGCTTCGGATCATTCCGCAATTTATCAGGTACCAATCTTTTCCAGACATTTATATTCAAGACAGAATACAAAATAATGGAGTTAGTTCATGAGTTTTTCGAAATAGACTTAAATATTATCGAAATTATCGTGCTCGAAATGAATTTGTATATATTCAGATATATGTTTTAGGTGAATTCGGCATTTAATTATTTTGATCAACACGAGCTTTTATGCATTTATTGATTTTTTATAAATATATTTCAAAATAAACGAGCTAACTAAGTCGAGTTAGCTCAAATTCAAAATCAGACTTTAAGTCGAGTTAAACTTGAGCACAAAAGTTCATTTTTGTGAGCGAATCATTAATTCAACCCCAAATTATAGCTTGAATATAAAATTGACTAAATTTTTTTCTATTTAATTCACTTACACCCTTAATTCTCACTCAATATGGAGATTTGTTTGATGAAGATCTATCCTTGTTTGTCAAGAACATATATGTTGCATTGTAGGACTCGCCATATCTACCCTTGTAAGGTTGACGTAGTGGTCTGCCAGGGAAACCACCCATTCTCGCTTATTTTTGGTTTTTCCGACAGATCACTACGTCAACATTACAAGGGTAGATATGGCGTGTCCTACAATGCGGGAAAAATGACATAGATGCTGCTCAAACAAACCAGGGAAAATCGGCCAAAAATGCCTTGTTATTATAAGCTGCTTTTTTTATATTTTTCCCAATATTTCGAAACATTTACAATTAATTAACAAGAAAATGCATTGTTCTAAAGTTACGAATATCGGCCACTAAACTTTTGCAGATTGCGGGCAGTTCGATTTCAGCAATATCTCATATTCACAGATGTTAAATGCTAATGAATCAGAAATCCCACCATTGAATCCTTCCAAAGGTGAACATTTCCAATCCGCAGACACTTTGCAATCGCTTGTTCAATCTTGTTTGTGCAGTAAACAATGCCTATCGTCACAACAAAATTCAATCCCAGAATGCAAGAAGCATAAGGTTCGACCAGATAAAACGATATCTAAGAGCTCCAACTCGAGCATTTGTTTCGACAAAAATCTTGGTGTAAGTACATGATAACAAACATCTTTTACACTTCGTAATGTTATTTGAAATATTTTGAATAATAATTCATCAGTGCAGCAACTTTCCGCCACAGAAACAGCCTGGAATTGCTTCTACGAATGTTGTTGATGAAAAAGGAAATAAGAAGCGGATTAGATGGACTGAGGATCTTCACATGAAGTTTATAGCCAGTGTTGGTCGTCTTGGTGGTCCAAAAAGTAAATATCAAAACACTAATGAAATGGTTATATATATATATATATATATATATATATATATGCAACAACATGAGATAAAATACCGAAAATGAATAATAAAATGGACACCAGAATTTTCGTGGAAAACCCCTAAAAATTATAATGGTAAAAATAACTAGCAAGATGAAAAGATTCAACTATAATAATTTGTGGGTTACAACATCTCGCTATCTTTCAAAGATAACAACACTAATATAGGAGAAAACTACCTCACCAATATTATAAAAATACACACTCAAATGTATAAAATATGAGAACACTCAGAATTGGATGATATAGAATGAAGAAAAATGAGCTCAATTTATAGGGTACACGGTTTTGCTAACCTTTGTTGACAAAATTTGCCGATATTTCTCCCACTTTGATATTTAATTGAGAATCACACACATCTCCACACATCCTTCCAATCTTGCGACACCTTGCTGCTTATGTTTCTGCTAGGCCACTTGAGGATTTACACCACTCGAACTTGTCAGTATTAACCGGCTTTGTCAGAATATCAAAGTATTAACCTCTACTACTTCCCGCACAAAGTAAACTGTACACCAATATATGTTTTATCCTGGAATTAAATGCCGGATACCTTGCAATGTTCAGGGCACTCGGACTGTCACAAAACAAAGGAACTTTCTCTTGTTTGTGTCCAATATCCTCCAATAGCCGTTGAATCCATATTGTCTCCTTGCAAGCTTGAGTAGATGCCATATGTTCTGCCTCCATTGTAGATAATGCCACAACTTTTTACAGTTTTGAAACGCAGCTTACTGCTCCTCATGCAAGTGTAAACACATAACCAGTAGTAGATTTTCTTTTATCCGGATCACCAGCATAATCTGAATCAACATAACCCCTGAGTGTAAAATCTGATCATCCATAACATATGCAGCATTTGAGGCACCCTTAATGTATCTAAGGATCCTCTTAACTGTGCTCAAATGCTCTCATCCAGGATTCGCCATGTATCGACTGACTGCTCACATTGTTTGTGCAATGTCTGGCCTTGTACAGATCATGGTGGAACATTAAACTTCCCACCGTTGACGCATAGGGTACTCGAGACATCTCTATCCTCTCAGCTTCAATGCTAGGATACATTTCGGAGGATGACTTGAAGTTAACAGACAAATGGGTAGAAATTGGCTTACAATCTTGCATGTTGAAGCGTTGCAAGATTTCAAATAATTTCTCTGGGAAAGAAAAATCTTGCTACTACTTCTGTCTCGGTGAACTTGAATCCCAAGAATCTTGTATGCCGGTCTCAAATCCTTCATATCAAATTCCCTAGCCAACTTTGCCTTCAATTCTTGGACTCGAACTTTGTCAGGGCCTGCTACCAAGATGTCGTCAACATAGAACAACATAATGATATAATCATCATCACCAAATCTCTTGAAATATGCACAAGGATCTGCATCAATTCTCTTGTATCCAAAGCTCATGATATAAGAATCAAATATCTTGTAGCCTGTTTGAGACCGTACAGAGATTTGTTCAACTCGCAAACTACGTTCTCTTTGCCTATTTCAACAATACCTTTTAGTTGGAGCATATAAGTTTCAAGATCTCCATGAAGAAATATTGTTTTCACATCCAGCTGCTCTAGATGTAGGTCAAACACCGCACACAAAGCCAATACTACTCTGACTGTTGTAAGCCGGACCACAGGAGAAAATATCTCGTTGAAGTCAATACCTTCTTTCTGAGCATATCCTTTCACCACCAATCTTGCACGGTATCGCTCCATTTGGTTGTTACCATCACGTTTGATCTTATAGGCCCATTTGTTACCGATGGCTTTCCGTCCTCGTGGTAGTGTAACAAGATCCCAAATTTTGTTCATGTCCAAGGCTTCCAATTCTTCATGCATTGTTGTCATCCACATGGATGCATCCGAGCTTTTAGCAGCCTCCTGGAAACTCAATGGCTCACCATCCTCCATTAATAAACAGTCTGCAATATTGCTTTCAGTAACATAATCTGAAAGTCAACCAGGTGGTCTCCTCTCATGAGTAGACTGCCGAACTTTGGAAACATCTGACTCAACTGGTTCTTATTCTCATGCTCTGGTAATACCTCAGAAGAAACTTGATCTTTCTTTATTTTCCACCTGAATTGCAGTAGTATCTAAAAAAGAAGATAACATCCCTGCTGATCATAAGTTTGTGGGCAGTGGGATCCCACAAACGATACCCCTTTAACACCATCAACATAGCCCAAGAAGATACACTTTCTGGATTTAGAATCCAACTTCGATCTTTCTTGTTCGTTGTATAGAACGTATACCAGACTTCCAAATTTATGTAAACGAGAATAATCCGCTGGCTTTCCTGTCCACACCTCCATCGGAGTTTTCAAATTAATTGCCACAGATGGAAAGCGATGGTAATATAACTGACTGTTTTGACTGCTTCTGCCCAAAATGATTTGGCTAGACCAGCAGTCTTCACCATGACTCTTGTTCTATCCAACAAGGTTCTGTTCATCTGCTTTGCCACTCCATTTGCTGTGGTGTGTAAGGAGTCGTGAACCCTTTGATGCTCTCGTGTTGACAGTATGCATCAAATTCATCACTGGTATATTCTCCTACATTGCCAGTCCTCAAACACTTGATCTTCTTTCCAGAGTCAAGTTCCACCCGCGCTTTGAATACCTTGAAGACTGGAAAAACATCTGATTTCTTCTTGATATGATACACCCAGCATCTCCTAGAATAATCATCAATGAACGAGACAAAGTATCTCGCACCTCCTAGGGATACAACCAGTTCTTGCAAAACATTTAAGAATGAATCAGCCAGAATACCGTTGCTTTTGGCAATAGATGTGCCAAACTTTAATCTATGTTGTTTGCTGGAAACACAATGCTCACAACAGGATAGAGACACTTTTGTAAGACCTTGCAGCGCTTCCGTTTCGAGAGAAGCTTCAATCCTCATTCTGACATATGCCCAAGCTTCCTATGCCTTAACATAGTTAGTTCTGCCTCTTTGTGTGTTTCCCCCAAAAGTACATATTCTTAGCAACTTTTTCCGCCTTCATTACCACAAGCGAACATTTCACAATCTTCATGATCCCATTTTCAATACTGGTCTTGCATCTGAGATCATCTAATTGTCCCAAAGATAATATATTCTTTGCCAGACCCTTCACTTATCGTACCTCCTGTATGATTCGAATAGTACCATCAAATATTTTTATTTTGATGTTCCAACCCCAGCGATTTTCAAAGCATGATCATTTTCCATTAAAACGGATCCTCCCGAGACTGGTTCATATTGATCGAACCATTCTCTCCGAGACGTCATGTGCAACGTCGCTCCTGAATCCATTATCCATGTGTCATAAAATATTTTTTTGCCTTCCGCAACAGTTGCTGCTTCGCTGAACAATTTTTCACCACCGTTTGAGGTACTGACAACATTTCCTTGAGAATCTTTTACACTCTTCTTACTTGTAAAATCTTTCTTGAAGTGCCCTTTACCGCCACATTTATATCAATAAAAAGTCTTCTTCTTACTTCTGGATTTGAATCTACCATACTTGTGGCTTCCACTGGAGTCACGCTCCGTCGATCTTCCTCTCATCATCGTCAAAGCGTATGTCTGCTTCGAACTTGCCAACCTGTCTTCCTTGTTCTTGCGTCGACTTTCATCTTCAAGAACCGCGGCTACAACATTGTTGAAGACTAACATATCAGTAGTTATATTGTTTGTCAGATTGATTATGAGTTGATCGTATGAATCTGGTAGACTTTGAAGTAGAAGCTCCGCACGTTTAACTTCCTCTATTTTATGCCCCGAAGTAGTGACTTGGGCAAATATAGTATTCAGGTTATTGATAAGGTCTTTCACAGATGAGGATTCCGACATTGAAGAGTATACAACCTTCTTTTTAGGAAAATCTTGTTGTGTAGTGACTTGGCCTTATACATGTTTGTCAAAGTATCCCAAATATATTTTGCATTTGTTATTTCGGCGATACTTGACGATAAGCCATCTGCTAAAGCCATATGCAAATTGGCAATATCATTACCGGTCATCTCATTCCACTTCTCATCGTCCATGCCCTCTATGGGCCTATCTCCAATAGCCGCAAATCAATGATCTTTTCGTAAAACTGCTTGCATCTTCATTTTCCACAGCATGAAATTGTTGCCGTTGAATTTTTCAATCTCGAACCTTGCCGACATTCTGACAATAATAAATTTGCATCGATAAAAGAAAATATCTCAAAAAAAAATTTCTGATGTGGAAGATCAGTCAATGCTACAACCACATAACATACTTAGAATTTTTAATATTTTTACAGCGAGGCCCTGATACCACTTGTTGGCCCCAAGTGAGGCAACATGAGATAGAAAATACTGAAGGTGGGGAATAAAATGGATACCAGAGTTTACGTGGAAAACCCCTAAAAATTATTAGGGTAAAAACCACGATCAAGATGAAAAGATTCCACTTTAATATTTGTGGGTTACAACCTCTCGCTATCTTTCAAAGAGAACAACACTCTCAATATATGAGAAAACTATCTCCCAAATATTATAGAAATACACACTCAAATATATAGATATAAAAGCACACTCAGAATTGGATGAACACACTTAGAATTGGATGATATAGAATGAAGGAAATGAACCATATTTATAGGGTTGAATATGTGCATTAAATACACATCCGCCAAAGCTCGACCACCATTCTCCACCATTAATATCACACGGTTTTGCCAACCTTTGTTGACAAAATTTGCCGACAATATATATATATATATATAGATATATATATATATTGGTTCAAAAAAATGAAATGTTTATTTGATGTTGCACTTAAATGTGGTGTTCTTGGAGCAACACTTATGACACGTGTCCTTATAATTTCTTTCTTTCTTTCCACAAGATGCCACCCAAAAGAGTACTACCAATCACAGACATATATCAATATTAAATGCACTCCACTTTTTTATTTTTTACAAAGAAAAATTGACAATTATTTTATTCTCCTTCTTGAATAAGTTTATTAGTAGTTTCGAATTTTTATAATAAGTTAGGGAAAATCTCAAAAAACATTCTGTGAATTGAATTAGATAGAGTTTTGTTCATCTAATTAGTTAATTAAAATTTAGTATTGATGCAATAAATTATTTTTCTTTTCTTTTTGCACATATAGCCTGTTTTTCGATTAAACACTTATGTACTGTCAGACATCATTGGCATATCCAACTGAAATTGAGAACTTCGGTGAAAATCGGACTAAATGTATAAAGAAAAACTAGTTAATTGCACTAAAAGCAAATTTTGATCATTAATTAAATAACCAAATAAATATATAGGCTAATTATGAAGAGGACTTTTAGAAATCTCTATCAATAATTATAAAAACAGTATGCAAAATTAAAATTAAAATATTTTTCATTTAACTAATTGTTACTTTATTTCATTTTAATTTATATTTTTTTCAATTTTTTTATTTTTAATTTTTTCTTTCATAAATCAAATAATGAGATTAATATTAAATTTTTGCTCTGACTCGATTCAAATTACTCAATGATTATACAGTTTGCAGAGTTAAGAGAAGGCGCTAATACTTGTTTTTTTTGTTGGCTGAGTGCAGAGGCAACACCAAAGGCAATCCTTAATCTAATGAATTGTGACGGATTGACCATTTTTCATGTTAAAAGCCACTTACAGGTTTCCAGTACTGACTCATAAAATAATGTTTTATTTTTAATTTTCAATATATTTCATTTGTTAGAATATTTTTGCCTTTGAAATTATTTTAAAAGATCTTTAAAAAATAGGTTAGTGTGAAACAATATTCCGAAAATATAAATTTTAGTATTTAATTTTCTTTCCATATTACAGAAATATCGTGTCTCCAAACTCATGGAGCAAGCAAAAGAAGGTACCATCTTCGGTTCTTCAATCCATTTGTTAAATTTTAAAATTATATATCGACAAAAATTATTTACGACGATAGGATTCCTGATTATTCATATCTCAATGTACTGGTTGTTATAACTGATAACACTTCAATGGACTGCTTAATTTAATCTTCCTTTTCCTTTTTATGCAGGGATTAATGAGTCGTTCGACACAACAATGTGAGTTTAAAATATTTCCTTCTCCAATCGGGCGTCATTTCTCACACTAGCGATGGCACCCAGTACAGTGCATGCAGCACAACAAGCTGTTGAATTGTTGCTTTTTCTTTAAAAAAAAAAATAAAACTTTTTTTCTCTTTGATTTTTCATTATATATTTTAAAAATAATTTATTATTTGTTAAAATATAAATACTTATATAAATGAGTTTACATGTTTATAAATTATTAAAATAATTATTTTCTTGTATTTTATTTAAAATATATATTAATAAAAAATTAATTTATTTATTATGATAACAATTTTATAATTTGTTTTTGTGTGGTATTTAATATATTATAATATTTAATTTATATAAATTAAGTAAGTATTTATATAAATAAATATGTAAAATGAATTTCATTATTTATATGACTTACATTAACAAAAATTTAATATGTAATACAATAATTTGTTTATAACAAAAAATCTTGTAAAGTAATAATAAAGAATATTCTGAAAATATTTCTTTTAGAAGACAGTCTGAAATAAATAGACTATATATTGTGTTTTGTATTTGCTGCATAAATTATATTATTTATGCAGCATTAGATGAAATAGAATTAACGGATGTAGATGGCTTGACCTAGTATTAGCAACAAGAAATAATCATATAAAAATAAATGCTATAATAATATTTTTTTTTAAAAAAAGTTACTTGCAGAAAAAAATTAAAATAATTTCCCCCTAATGGTAACAAATGGTATAGAGTTTAATATACTTTTTAAAAATAAAAACTCTCAAACATTTTTAAAAAAAAATTATTTAAATTAATTTCCCCTAATGGTTTCTTGATGCATGCATTTCACAGGAACATGAATATTGTGGAAGCAGTTAGGCTACAAATGGATGTTCAGAAGCATTTATGCCAACAATTAGAGGTATTAAATGGACATATTTCAAACATATTTGAGCTCCCCGCCTTGTCGGGATGAATAATAGTTCATGTTCCCTTTAGGCAGACTCGAGTTCGAGTCGCGCTTGGCACAAAAAATTGATTTAGCGCATTCCCATTAAAAAAAAAACTAGAATACATATATTTATTGAAAACTCTTTACAAACACTAATGTACTAATTGACTTTCTGAAAGGTATTTATATATATATATATTTTAGATGGAGCTAAATGCTATTCATCCATGTTTCAAAACACTATAAGAATGTGTGATATAATACTTATACGGTGAATTGCAATTTATTCACAGTAGATAGTATCTTTTGAAACAATAGTTCCAATTTTTTAGTGTTAAACAAATATATTTCCAAAGAAATTATTTTTTAGGTCTCAATACCACTTTCTGTTCGTTAAAAAACGGAACGGATTTATACAATGCACATGGGTGCATGTTTGTTCTATTTTTTAAAACAAAAAAGTGATGTTGAGACCATTCTTTAGATAAACAATTTATGTGGGATAATATTTGTTAGAATAATTTGGGCACTGTTGTTAAAATATAGTTTTTTTGTTGGATTATATTTGTCTAGTTCTAAAAATTTTGTATTGAATTGCAAATGACAATATTTAATTGGATCATGTTTTTAAAATTTACTCAATACTTATACTAATAATCATTTAATTGGTGTTGAATTTCTATTTATGCTTAGGATCAGAAGAAATTACAGATGAGGATTGAAGAACAAGCGAAGCGGCTTGATAGCATGATCAAGTGTCAATTGAAAACAAAATAGGTTTTTTATTAATTAAGTTTGATGTTTAACAATGGTCGGCAATGTGTTTCTTGCTATATGAATTATATGTTAGAAACATAATTTGCACTAAAAAGATTCATTAAGCATCCAAAGTTTTATTATGAATACAATAGTACATGTACTTAGTTATAGATTCATTCATGCACTTAGATTCATTCATACATACAAGAATACACGTATACTTAGTGATTAAGAAAATATCTCTTTAATGTTGATCCATGTATCATACTAGATTCATGAAAGGAATTTTCTATAAAAATCTTTTTATCTTGTCATTTGATATGACTATAAAAAAAAAGAAATCAATAATATTTCGTATTTTAGCAACTCCAATTCTTGTTCTTTATTTTTCATGTTATTGTCTTTGATTCTCAACAATTGTGGTATCAGAGCTGGGTTCTCCATTCGATATACATTTA
The DNA here is from genome assembly GCA_907163345.1 of Haberlea rhodopensis. Classification (NCBI taxonomy): domain Eukaryota; kingdom Viridiplantae; phylum Streptophyta; class Magnoliopsida; order Lamiales; family Gesneriaceae; genus Haberlea; species Haberlea rhodopensis. The sequence continues at coordinate 27,534,004 of CAJQUN010000003.1, read as the reverse complement.
CTATCTCTAGAAATGGCATCAAATCAAGTCACTAGCATGTTTTCTTATAGTCCAAATCAAGTGTCAATATTTGACGGAGAGCATTTTGATTATTGGAGTAGTCAAATGGAGACACTCTTTCTTTCCCAAGATCTTTGGGAGGTTGTGGATGATTCTTTCACAGAACCACTCCAACAATAAAATAATGATGAGGAGTGGCCCAATGATCAACAAAAAAGATTATAAGAAAAATGTAAAGAAAGATGTAAGTGCTCTTAGATTTATTAAACAATGATTGAGCAAGTCCATCTATCCTAGAATTCATGAAGTCAAAAGATGTTGGGTTCAACAATTGCCTCTCCTTTGTGATCGGTCGAACACGAGGCGCTTGTGCCAGTGTATGGTTGAAAAGATTGAAGTTGCGTCATGACCCTTAACTATAGTTATTGATAAAATGGTAAGCGCTCGATCCAACAATTGGTATCAGAGTCAAGGTCGCGTGTTCAATTCACATGAGTTGCAGAGAGTGCAATTATTGAGGGATGGATTGTTGGGGTTCAACAATTGCCTCTGCTTTGTGATCGGTCGAACATGTGGTGCTTGTGTCAGTGTATGGTTGAAAAGACTGAAGTTGCGCCATTACCCACTATAGTTATGGATAAAGTGGTAAACGCTCGATCCAACAAAAGAGTCAAGCAAGCTTGGGACATTCTCAAGGAAGGATTTCATGGCAATGACAAGGTAACATCTATAAAGCTTTTATCTCTTTGGAGGGATTTTGACAATCTGTCAAAGAAAGACACTGAAGGTATGCAAACTTATTTGCTGAAATTGTGAATCAAATTAGAAGTCTTGGAAAAACTATTGAAGAAAAAAAAGTTGTCCAGAAAATTCTACGAAGTCTTCCTCCCCTAAATATGATTATATTGTCATTGTCATTAAGAAATCTAAGGATTTATCTACATATGATTTTCGTGATTGATGAGTTCACTCCAAGTGCATGAATAAAGAATAATTAGATGTTCAAATCAACCACTGGAGCAAGCCTTTGAGTCTAAATGAATTTTTCAAACCACAAAAATTCTGGACATTAGCAACAAGGAAGAGGAGGATCATCTCAAGGTAGAGGTGGATCATTCCAAGGAAAAGGAAGGGGGGAGGACAAGAAAATCAACCAATAAATTATGATACAAATCCAAATCAGCAGATTGCAAAATTTGCAAAAGAACAAATCATGATAAAAAATATTGTTATCACGAATGCATGAAATGCAGGAATTCAAACCATTCACAAAGAGATTGTTATTATCAAAGCAATAATGAGAAAGATGAAGCAAGTTTCTCTAAAGACGAAGGAGAACAACTCTTTTCTTGCATGATCGTTCAGCAGCAACCACAAAATGTGTGGTACTTGGATAGTGGGTGCAACAATCATATGGCTGGAGATAGAAGCATTTCATTGATGTTGATCCTAATTTCATTTTAGAAGTGAAGCTTGGTGATGAAAAGCTACATCAATCTGAAGGAAATGGAACAATTGCCGTTCAAACTAAAGAAAATAAGAAATTTATTGGTGATGTTCTTACATGCCTAACTTAACAAGTAATCTTCTTAGCGTTGGACAATTGTTGCGAAAAGGTTATTCTGTACTCTTTGATGATGAGAAATGCAGAATTTATGATAAGAAAAGCAATTGCACTATTGTTATAGTTCCAATGAGTTCAAATAAGGTGATCCCTATGGTTATGCCTTCGGAAGAAAGGTTGCTTATAGAGGTGAAAATATTGATCTATCTCAACTTTGGCACTTGAGATATGGACATATAAACAACAAATGGCTGCAGTTTCTCAAGCAAAAACATATGATGATAGGACTTACAGAAGCTGAAATAAAATCTGAAGTTTGTGAAGGATGCATATATGGCAAAATGAATGACTTGCCTTTCCATCTACTTCATGGAGAGCTAAAGAGCCTTTGGAGCTTATTCATGAGAATATTTGGTGGCCTTCGAGAACTCTCTCTCTTGGGAACAAAATGTAGTTTATATTATTTGTTGATGATTATACAAGAATGATGTAGGTTTAATTTTTGGGAGAGAAGTCCGAAGCATTTTTCGCTTTTCTTGAATTTAAAGCACTAGTGGAAAAACAAAGCAGCCATAAGATAAAGACCCTCTGGGCTGATCGTGGAGGTGAGTTTATTTACACTCTTTTCGTGGAGTATTGCAAAGAAAATGGCATTGAGAGGCAGCTCAGTGTTCAAAAAAGTCCCCAAAAAAATGGGGTTGCTAAGAGGAAAACCGCACAATTGCAGAAATGGCTAGAAGCATGATGATTGGCAAAGGGTTACCCAAAATCTTTTGGGCTGAAGTTGTGCATTCAACTATCTATATTCTCAATAGATGTCCCACAAAAGCAGTTCCGAATCAAACACCGTTTGAAGCATGGCACAAGAAGAAACTAGTGGTTGATCACTTGAAAATATTTGGTAGCATTGCATATTCTCATATCTCTACTTCTGATAGAGATAAATTTGATGAACAGGGTGAAAAACTTAGTTTATTGGCTATATTGATGAGTCCAAAGGCTATCGCCTTTGTAATCCTATGACTTGCAAGCTTATTGTTTCAAAAGATGTGATATTTGATGAAATAACATCTTGGAATTGGCAATGAAATTCTTCTCAAGTATGCACCCTAGATTATTTTTTCGAACTATCTAATATTGAAGATGAACCTCAAGAAGCCTCTCCACCTCAAAGTCCTAACCTTAGTTCACCAGAGTCTTCAGCACTTCAAAATGAAAACTCAAGTCCCGATTCACCGGTAAAAAAGACGCGCTCTCTAAGAGAAATTTATGAAGATGGTGATTTTGCTCTTTTTATTTGTGAGCTAGAAGGTTGACGTGGCTACAAAAGAAGAAATATGGAAAAGGGCTATGGAAAAATAAATAGCTATAATAGAGAAAAATAAAACTTGGAAATTGGTTGATATGCCAAGGCACAAAGGAATATCATGAAGATGGCATCATTCAAAAGCACAAGGCAAGACTTGTTGCAAAGGGGTACTCTCAACAATATGGAGTCGATTTTAATGACATTTGCATTAGTTGCTAGAATGGAAACCATTCGGGTTGTTCTTTCACTTGCAGTTCAATTGGAACTTCAAGTACTTCAACTTGATGTCAAATCAACGTTTCTAATTGGGGAGTTGGAAGAAGTATATATGGGCAGCAATCTTTGGGATTTGAGGTGAATGGGAAAGAAGATAATGTGTATCGTCTCAATAAGGCGCTCTACGTGCTTAAGCAAGCTCCAAGAGTTTGGAATAGCAACATTGATAGTCATTGTATCAAACATGGATTTAATCGAAGTCCAGACGAGCCTTCTATTTATGTCAAAACACAAGGTGGTGATTTATTTCTCATGTGCCTCTATGTAGATGATCTAATCTATATGGGCACTAATATAAAGTTAGTTGAAGATTTCAAGCAAAGCATGATGAATGAATTTGAAATGACGGATTTGGAAGTAATGAAATACTTCCTTGGAATTCAAGTGAAGTTGTCTAATGGTGAAATTTTTATCTCTCAAGATAAGTACACTGAGGATCTCTAGAAAACATTTTACATGGATAAATGCAAATCAGTTTCTACTCCTACGGAAACAAATCATAAGCTGATGAAGGATGATGGAGTTGAAAAAGTCGACTCAAAATTATCCAGGAGTGTTGTTGGTTCATTGATTTATCTCATGAACACAAGACCTGATATTGTTCAAGCTGTGAGCATGATCTCAAGGTTCATGAATGAGCCAAGTAAACTTTATTTTGCACCAGCTAAAAAGATCTTGAGGTAATAGCAAGGAAGCAAAAATATGGGCATCAAGTATTTAAAGGAAAATGAGAGAATTTTTACAGGTTTTTCTAACAGTGATTGGGCTGGTTTGTTGGATGATAGAAAGAGCACTTCAGGATACTTACTTTTTCTTGGAACTAATGTTATTTCCTGGAATTCTAAGAAGTAAAATTCAGTTGCACTCTCATCAATAGAAGATAAATATATTGTAGTCAAAGATGCAACTTGTGAAGCTATGTAAGGCCGCTATACATGATTACTGTTAATTAAATATAATTTGGGAATGTATCAATAATTAATTTGGAATTAATTAATTTTAAGTGAAATTGATAATATGATTGTCAATTGACAATTTCATTGGAACAAGAGATAATTTTTAGATGATAAAATAAACTCCGATAATATTTTAAAAATAAATTATTAAAATGAAGAATTTAATTGTGTGTTTTAGTAGTGGATATAAATCCCAATTGTTGACTGTAAATTTAATTATCAGTACATCGATGACACTCCGATGAACATAACTGGACTGTAAAATATTTAGTAAAGTGCATTTCAGCTCATTTTTGTTCACACACCAAAACATGAAAACACACACACATCAGATCCGATACTTTCCCTTCCCTTCTCTCTCTCACGCACAGCTCGACCTCCTCCTGTAAACGTCGCGCGCTCGCCGCCGTCCAGCCACGGTGCGTCCGACCTACCATTGTGTTCCTCACTCTCAGACGCAATTTTCCACACCAAGAATCCATGGTGAGAGTTTATGTTTCCGCTCGATTTTTGCCAGAAAAAATTGATTTGCGATTTTTAGGGTTCATGTAGATTTGGTTCAATTTCTTCCTTTTAACCATAGCTTAGTTTGAATTCAGTTGTGCCAAACCTCATACTCACCATGACCGACATTTCCTTCCAGTCGTCGCCCCTACAGCCGCCGTGAGTCGCCAAAAATCGTGCATGCAAGGTTGTGGTTACTATTCACAAATAAAGAGCTAGGTGAGTTCGAATTTCCAGGATTGATAGCTATTGATTTTGATGCAATTGGAGTTATTTAGACAGAATAAAGTGTTTGTAATATATTGGAGATTTAGTATAGTGGAAGTAATGCATTGCATGTTGAAGTTGGTTCGAGTTTTGTCGATGTATTGGCGAGTATAGGATGAATTTCATGCATGTGGGGAAAAATGTTCTTGAATCATGTTTTAGTTTGAGTAATCGTGTGTTATAGGATTTTTTCAGATTTTGCAAGTTGTCTTAATGTTTTGATTGATTCCTACTGAAATTGGGAAAATGTCTAATGATTCATTTTTTGGTTTGTTTAAACCTTGAATTAGATAGTTGGGTAGGTTTCTATTATTACATCTTGCTTCCCCTTGTGATATTGATTTAAATTGGCTAGGTTGTCGATCATGTATGTTATCCAGACAGTTTCAACTTGTAGTTTTGTCACTTGTGGCCTTGTTAGTTTGTGTTTTAGCTTTGTAGGTCACTTATTGAATTGTAGTGGAAATGGTTATGGATCCCTTCAATTGAGTTTTAGTTAACTGGATTTAAATGAGGGGAAATCTGAAAATGTGTAAGCTATAGACTGGTGCAACTCTGACTTGTGCTATAAGTGCAAATTTGACTTGAAAGAGTTTGCCTGGAATGTTTGTTTAAGGTAATAAAAAGGATGATACAGTAACGGAAAATGTTTTAAAGGAATAAAACTAAAATTTGCTAAAATATTCTTCATTTTATTATCTTGTGAATTAAAGAAGAGTTTAGCAAATAGATGAATATAAATGATATTGTATGGATTTTATAGATTAACATATGACATTGGAGCTCCACGAGCTACAAGGAAGATATTCATCCTTTAGAAAGAAATATTAGGTATGTTGCGACTGTAACATACGACGGGTATCTGTAATATTTGATACATGATTTGCTGAACTTACGTGACTTACGTGAAATTACTTGGCTATGTGATTTTAATTGAATTATGAGCATTCATAGTTGATATATCGATGTATGAAAATAAATATTTTGTTAACACACATCATTTCAATAAATGTACATCGATATATGACATACACGTTGGACATATTGAGTTGCATCATATGAGATTATGATATTGCATGATGCATTGACACGTATGAGTATTGAGCATGTCATGTTGATCCTACCGATTCTTTCGTTGATACCCTTATCTTTTCGTTGGTATATGTGATGCGTGTCTGGGGATGATGGGCACGCCGATGGCTCGGCTGAGAGAGTGAGCTAAGAGATGCCGTAGCGACGAGTGTGTCAACATCGCCCAAACACGAGGGATGATGGATCGCCGATGGTTTGACTAGGAGAGATGTCATAGCGACGAGCGTGTCGACACCCTGCTCGAGCTTGATATTGATTGGTTATACCTTTCTTTGGACTCTTATATTCTAGTATCTTGAAATATTTGATAGCTATTCCTTGGATTCCGGACTTTTGTTATCCCGAGATGATTTGTACCTTTCATGCATTGTATTACATTGTATTGCATTGCATTGTATTACATCATATATCACATTTTATAGATATATATTGTAATTACTTGATAGTTTCGTATTGGGCTTAGGCTCACCCCCTAGGGGGCTGTTGTTGTCGTTGTGTGTGGGCAATGTCATGTCTTACAGGTGACCAGAATCCCAAATAGGGAATGCTTGCTGGAAGTCTTACCTGATGTTGTTTTCTTTTGTCTATCCGAGTCGTAGGATAACTAAGTATACCAGGGTGTGTCCTGGATAGTATAACTATGTAAATGGAGTTTTTTTTTTTCCAGTCTTGATTATTGGTGAATATTTGATGTGTCTTTAGTGCTGATGGTATTATGTAAATATTTTGAGTATGAAATGTGTGGTGGAGACTTATTGTGTATGCTATGGTATGATGTAAATATCTTTACTACGGATTATGTGATGGGTGCCTATGATGCATGATATGATATTATGTATTACTTGTTGCACTGGATATGATTATTGTGCTTTTCATTTTTTTTGGTATGTCCCTCGTGCGGGGAGGTCATGCCAAAATTTTTAGAGCCACTTGTTGGCATGACTTTTAAATAATCTTCTATTGTTTACAAATAAATAATCATTGTGTGATAATTAAACACTTGATTAGGAACGGGTCCTCACAATTGGTATCAGAGCATAAACTGAGAATGCTCTAGTCTTGTGTACACTTTGAAGAGGCACGAATGAACATGCGCGTTTGTGTTTGAAACTTATTTGACATATTTGCTCTTACATGATTTGGAGTGAAATAGTTGATGTCGATGATTTATGTTTGAGTATGCTGAGTCGTGTCGTATTGATATTGACCATGATATCGATACATTACTTTATATGGTTGCTAAAACTTAGTAGGGAAACAGTTTACACTCGAACAACTACAAAACCTATCTTGATTGAACGAATACTGCATTAGATTGAATAAATGAAGAGCATGCATATCATATGAGACATTCAAGATGTTTTAAGAAGTTTTAATAAGTGAGATGTCTTTGAGCAATGAAGTTGCTTTGGAACCTGTCGAGAGAGTCCTTGGATGTGATTGAGATATCTCCAGGACATAGAGTCATTTCGATTTCGGCAATGAGATGCTGGAAAAGAATAAAATATGACTATATTGAATGAGATTTGAGTGTGATTTATTTTTACAAAAAGTAAAAAGAATGAACTGATGAATATGTTGAATGAAAACATAGTTAGATAATAGTTTTGATAACATGGAATATAGGTGCGATATTGTCACCAAGAATGATTTGTATAGGAACACCATGAGATGTTGGGAAAATACAAATAGATGAGATATAGATCGAGAGCTTTGGGAAGTCTTGTCCTTCAGATAAATTCCCATGTACTCAAAATTTTGAAATGGATGAAGCACAAATACTGTGACTCAGCAGCATAAATAATAATGGAATGTACAGATGTACATCCGGAACATGAATTGAACGTTGCGCAAAAATAATTAAATAAATGCTAAAAATGGTTCGATATATTTGAAAACCATTAATGAAATGATTATATACAAACTTTGCGTAAATGTACCATAGAATCCGGTTTCAAGCAAAGTGGAATTTTCTAATTTAGAATTGGTACGAACCCAGACCTGGAAATCGTACGACAGTAGTGTTGAACACGAACTTGTGCTCGGAGCTATCATGGATCTCAGGATAACTGAAGTGATAAGTTTGGGTATATTAAAGAATAGAAGTTGCATGGACCCGAATATTAACTCGGAATAGACTTTGTACACTTGTGATAAAGTTTTGAGAAAAATTTTAAAATGGTAGAACTTTCAAAGATACTTCCAATGAAGATTGGTAAGCATATCGATAAAGAGACATTGACTTGCTATTGAATTGAGACAATTTCAACAATGATCGTCTTATGTTAAGGATCTACTACGGACATTCCGTACGTCTACGGAAATATATGTACTCTGAATAGTATCAGATGTCAATCCAAAACCAAGATCTGCCTAAATCTATCTTGTTTGCTTGATGTATGATTATGTCATATGAGACTTCTAATTCTTGAAATTTCATGGGTTTGATGAGTCGAATCCTTTGACCAATTCTTGATCGAATTGTAAAGTCTTTCGCGATGAAAATAGGCTGTGCTGAATATCCGAAACAGATATCTCAAATTCCTTAGGTGAAATATTTTTTATCAATCTGTCCAGACGAATGTGGATTGCACAGGATGGTAATCTTTCTATCATGTTATTTAGCGGGATTAACATTTCTCATCGATAGTGAAGAATATGAAAATCTCACATCTTACGCGATTAACTCAAGCGAGTCAGATATTTCCCTGGTCAGACGAGCATAATTTTGGTTCTTTGAGCAACCATAGAGTATGTTTTTTTCATTCTTTCTGACATCAAAGAAAATAGGACAGATCTGAATCGATCTTTCAGTTTCCTATCAAGAAATGATTATGTATGCCAAGCTATCCAAATAGAAATTTTGGATGATCGAAGTGATACTCTTGGGCCATGTCATTTCTCGATGTAGCATTTCTGTTGATTCAACCAAAGTCGAAGTAGTGTTAAACTGGCTAAGACCTACCAATGTTCATGAGATCCGATGTTTTATGGTTCAGCGGGATTTCAAATGTCGATTTATTGAAAGATTTTGTTTTTGAAAAATGGCTAAACCTATTACTCAACTGACAAAGAAAAGTTGAAAATGTATTTGGTCAGATGAGTATGAAATTTGTTTTCTTGAGACCCTGTATATAGTTTTGAACTGCTAATAAATATTTTGTTTAAAAATTTGACGTCGTTATTTATACGCCGGAAAATTTGTTTTTATTCGGACCACAAAAACTTAAAATATCTATTCCGATCTGAATATGAGGCAATGCATATTGATAAATCTTTTGAAGGATTACGATGGTGAAGCTCAAATGTTGCTGCGGCTGTCCTCAGTTGTAAAGTCCACGAGTCTGTTCTAGCTTATGTTCGTAGCACCAAGTGCATGCTGATGTTTATACATTTGACTGAGCTTTTCACTCATACCAGAAATTTTATCATTGTCTCAACATTTCAAGTTGAGTCGGGATTTATTCTAAACATCAGATTAACCTAACGAAATGATGTTCAAACTCAAAAATCTTAAGAATTTGTATCTTTAGGACATCTATCTCGTTTTCAAACGTATTCTGATAGTCCTTTACGACTTAATGTTTGATAAGTTGCTCCTGATAATTATGATTTTTCTACCCTAAAGGCGAAAAATGCATATGTGTATTGTCCAAAATAATTATTAGTTGTGCAATTTATTTAATTATGGTGTTTATATGATATGTCGGGATTTAATTCTTGGGTATCGGATTTTGGAGCGGAGTTGGGATAAATGATTCCGGGATCGAATTTATAATACTAATTAAATTCAAGGAGATTCTTAAATTTTTGGGAATGTCATTTTGGACCGGTTGGAATAAATAATTTCGGTTTGAACTTGTAGTGCAATTGAATTAAAAGGGGACTCTTGGAAATAATACTAAATTTGAGATGCAAGTTGAATATTTTTGGGGAGAGATGAAATTGAATGGTTAGATTTATCCTAGGGTTAGGATAAAACATAAAAGCAAAAATCCATCCTCATCTCCCTCACATCTCACGCCTCACGCCTCACGCTTATTTTCCTCCTCTTTTCTTTTCGATCGATCATTAGCGCGGCCGGTCCTAACGATTTTTTGACGAATTCAAACAGGTTTGTATGTGTAATCTTTCCTTGTTCTTTAGTCGTTCCTTTCTCCTTCATGCGTGTTCTTGGCTCAATGAGTTGTGCGATTCTTATGCTACAATGACTCAACGTTTTCTGTTGTATATTTTCGAAAATATGGTGGTTTTGGGCTCAACTTTCTTACTGATTATTGGTCCGAAATCGTTGTTGTTAAAGGCCTGAAAATTCTGCATATGGTTCGAATTTCTTGCTATTTTGGGGGAAATGGCGACTGTCGAAATTTGTATGTTTATACATGGATTTTTATTTCTTGTTGGTCGATCCTCACATGGAAATGGTGATGTCAGTTGTCTTGTTCTTGTCCAAAAATCTCGCTTCATTTTGGTCGGGTTTTACGTCTCTTGGACGTCCATAGGTGTGTGTGCGCACCGCAGTGTGTATGGGTGCGCGTGCTTATTGTAGCGTGAAGCTTCCATTACATCATAAACTTGGTATTGTTATTGAACTCCCTTGCACTTTATTAATCGAGTTCAGATTCTGCTTTTATGGTGGGATGTTGATTAAAAGTCATGAGTCTTGCTATTGGACTATAACTCATGAAAACTCGAGTTTCATGTTAGGATTTTGATAAAAACTTTGGGAGTTTAAGAATCAAGCTTAATAGACATACCGAGAAATAAATATCTAAATAAATATCTTGAATAATTTGGTCAAAATATAAAAGGTGTAATGTTAAATTCAAGGCTTACACAAGTGTGTATTTCAAGACACTTTTTATACTTCTTTTGAGTCTTGATGACTTTGAGGTAGGAGTTCACATCTAGATATCGAAGCTTGATTTAAGTTACTTTCAACTTAGTAGTGTATAAATGATATCAGATGTGATGTCGAATTAATATGGAGTTAATGATTTGATTTAGATATTACATGATTCTCCGGATGTCGGGATAGCTTGATCTTGTTATCAACTATAAGGTACGTGGTGACGTACGAGCGGGTATAATATGAATTATTTCATATTCCAGTATTCATAAATTGTTGAATTGTGATGACTGAATATAAGGGAACGAATATGTGAATAATTGTGATGACCAGTATGAGAAAGTGTTGAGTGATAGATTGATAGACAGAACTGCATTGATATGGAATTATTTTATGATTTAGCATAAATAATAGTTCTTGTTGTATTGAATTCATCGTGTGGTTGAATATCATAATCTCAGTGCCGATACTAAACTTGATATTATGAAAGCGTGTAAGCTTGGAACAGAAACATTGCGTGGAAGCTGTACAGATTCAGAACTTCACAGGGAGTACATCTTATAGATTTTCGATACTCTTAAATTGTGATATCATGATCTTTATGCATTGTTATGATATGGGTAGTGTGATGTTGGTATGCTCACCCTGTGTGGGGCTGTTTCTGTTGAAACAGGTAGAACAGGTACGACATGTACTACGGCGTTTTGGGATGGTAAGCTCGAACTCGTTGAACGATGCTGCTTCCCGGAGTGTGGTTTGAGTATGGGTTGAAGGCATACATTATTTATGCATTTAATTGGTATTCATTTATTTATTGCTCATATGTGAGCATCTGGATGTATGTATATGGACTGTATAAGGGTGTTGAAGCCCACTTTTGATGTCTTCTTAGTATGGTGTTTTCCCTGGCTGGGAACTTACTTAGGGTTTTGGTTTCCTTTAAGTATTGTGTTTTTCCCTGGCTGGGAGTTATTTTGTGATGTGTTTCATTTTCGGATAACTCAATTTATGGGGAGACTCTGCCCAAATTTTTATAAAAAACCCACAATGTAAAAAGTGGTGCAATGGTGATGATAATGGGTGAACCTTGAGTCTTATTGCTGGTAGAAGTGATCATTCCACGTTGAGTATTATTCATGTCATGGAGAATATGTGAAGCATGTAATGATTCTTTTAAAGAATGAACATGTTTATACTCATACGACGTCATAAATGCTTTAATGACTAGTTAAGGGGTGGGGGCCTTACAATATGACTCTGAAACCTCCATTCCGGTAGAGATGTATGAGATAAGACGATTACTGATGCATTGTCAAATGTTGGAGTTGTCAACCAGTTTAAACCAAATTAATGAAACTCGAAAGGTTGTTTCATGGCTTTAAAAGTCCCCAATGGGATTGAGAACATATGCTATGGATTCTATGAAAGGTATTCCTCGATCGCCTAGAGACTGTGATGCTATTTTGAACATTAATGATCGACTTCCTAAGTCTGCACTTTTCTTTCCTTGCAAGCGGTCTTATCCTTATACGAACACGACTTTGTTGTTTATTGAGGATATGTTACGTACTGTGACGAATGATTTTTAACTTTGGAGGGCATTAAGCTTTGACGTTAATCAAAGTTCCTATATTGATAACTACCAAACGAGCTTAGGTTCGACATCTTTTGAAACCTTTTAGGAGAGACGTTGAAGATCGCCTCTATCCTGGAAAGAAATCGGTGAAAAACCAGTTGACTGAACTTGATATACTACGAGAAACGAATGAAAAGATTCAGTTGTTTAGTTTGCGGATGATGGCTGCCCAGGATCGTCAAGCAAGTTATGATTTTAAACGAAGACGTTCCATAGAATTTCAGTTAGGAGATCGTGTGCATCTGGAAATTCTCTGTTAGAGACACTAATCGTTTTGGCATGCAAGACAAATTATTGCCTTGTTATGTTGGCCGTACAAGATCCGAGATCGAATTGGAAATCTTGCATAGATTGGCATTGTCACCAGCTTTATCAGTCACTCACGATGTATTTTTTTCTTCATGTTTCTTTGTTGTGAATATATTAATTGAATCTATCACGATTTTCAGCTTGATGAATTTGGACTTGATCATTCGTGTTAACCATCTTGTACGCAATTTGGATCGTAAGGATATATATCATTGTATTTAATATATCATGTCGTGTATTCTGATCTTTATGCTATTTGCAGCATTGATCTGTATCTATGTCTGAGATTTCGAGGACGAAATCTGTTTAAGTGGGGGAGAACTGTAAGGCCCCGAGACACGATTACTGTTAATTAAATATAATTTGGGAATGTATCAATAATTAAACTGGAATTAATTAATTTGAAGTGAAATTGACAATATGATTGTCAATTGACAATTTAATCGGAACAATAGATAATTTTTAAATGGTAAAATAAACTCCGATAATTTTTAAAAATAAATTATTAAAATGAAGAATTTAATTGTGTTATAGTAGTGGATAGAAATCCCAAAGGTTGACTGTAAATTTAATTTATCAGTACACCGACATACTCTGATGTACATAACTGAACTGTAAATATTTATTAAAGTGCATTTCAGCTCATTTTTTTCACACACCAAAACATGAAAAAACACACATCAGATGCGATACTCCCTTCCCTTCTCTCTCTCTCTCGCAGCTCAACCTCCTCCTGTAAACTCTTAGGCGCAACTTTCCACACCAAGAATCAATGGTGAGAGTTTCTGTTTCCGCTCGATTTTTGCCAGAAAAGTTTGATTTGCGCTTTTAGGGTTCATGTAGATTTGGTTCGATTTTTTCCTTTTAACCATAGCTTAGTTTGAATTGAATTGTGCCAAACCTCATCCTCACCATGACTGACGTTCCGTCCAGTCGCCGCCCCTGCAGCCGCCATGAGTCGCCGAAAATCGTGCATGCAAGGTTGCGGTTACTGTTCACGAACAAAGAGCTAGGTGAGTTTGAATTTCCAGCATTGATAGCTATTGATTTTGATGCAATTGGAGTTATTTACTCATAATAAAGTGTTTGTAATATATTGGAGATTTAGTATAATGGAAGTATTGCATTGCATGCTGAATTTGGTTCGAGTTTTGTCGATGTATTGGCGAGTATAAGATTTGAATTTCATGCATGTGGGGGAAAATGTTCTTGAATCATGTTTTAGTTTGTTTAGTCGTGTGTTATAGGGTTTTTACAGATTTTGCAAGTTGTCTTAATGTTTCGATTCCTGCTGAAATTGGGGAAATGTCTAATGATTCATGTTTTGGTTTCTTTAAACCTTGAATTAGATAGTTGGGTAAGTTTCTATTATTACATCTTGCTTCCCCTTGTGATATTGATTTAAATTGGCTACTTTGTAGGGAGAAATTGAGGTAGTCGATCATGCATGTTGTCCAGGCAGTTTCAACTTGTAGTTTGTCACTTGTGGCCTTGCTAGTTTGTGTTTTAGCTTTGTAGGTCACTTATTGGATTGTAGTTGAAATGGTTATGGATCCCTTCAATTGAGTTTTAGTTAACTGGATTTAAATGAGGGGAAATCTGAAAATGTGTAAGCTATAGACTGGTGCAACTCTGACTTGTGCTATAAGTGCAAATTTGACTTGAAAGAGTTTGCCTGGAATGTTTGTTTAATGTAATAAAAAGGATGATATACTAACAAAAAATGTTTTAAAGGAATAAAACTAAAATATGCTAAAATATTCCTCATTTTCTTATCTTCTGAATTAAAGAAGAGTTTAGCAAATAGATGAATATAAATGATGCTATTGTATGGATTTTATAGATTAACATATGACATTGGAGCTCCACGAGCTACAAGGAAGATATTCATCCTGTAGAAAGAAATATTAGGTATGTTGCGATCGGTAACATACGACATGTATCTATAATATTTGACGCGTGATTTTGCTGAACTTACGTGACTTACGTGAAATTACTTGGCTGTGCGATTTTAATTGAATTATGAGCATTCATAGTTGATATATTGATGTATGAAAATAAATGTTTGTTAACACACATCATTTTCAATAAATGTACATCGATATATGACATACACGTTGGACATATTGAGTTGCATCATATGACATTATGATATTGCATGATGCGTTGACACGCATGGACATTGAGCACATCATGTTGATCCTACCGATTCTTTCTTTGATACCCGTATCTTTTCGTTGGTATCTGTAAAGCCCCGTTACTAATTACATATGATTAATTACGAGTTAGTAAACATGGGTGATTAAAAGCCGAGAATTCGAATTGAGGTGTTCCGGATCACAACACCTTATTGATAAAATACATCAAAATTAGACAAAATGCGAAACAATTTCGGCCATCACCCTAACCTATTGATGTGACTAGAAATAGACACATCTTTAGTGCTTAATTGTCTACGATTTGGTAGGTTTTGATAGATAATTTGATATGTATGCTACCTAATCGTATATTTGTGTAATTGTAGGTACAATCGAAGAAAACGAGCTAAAAATGATGTGTAAAGACCAAGAAGAGACATGGATATGACAAGGACTCAAAGTTGATCAAGAAAAGGGCAAAAATGTAATTTTGGAGGTGGCAATCGATCGCCTGGAAGAGGAAATCGATCGCCTATGGACAGAAACTTTTGCAACAAAATTCACGGGTCAGCGATCGATCGCGAATGCCAGGCGATCGATCGCCAAAGTCTATTGGAGCCCAGCGATCGATCGCCACACATCAGGCGATCGATCGCCGAAGAGTCCGGAAATTAGGAAATTGAGTCTTTTACCATGTTTAAAAGATTGTATCCCATATTTATCACCCACATACCCTAAAACTCGAGACTAAGCCTCATTAGCAGCAGTTTTGATAGTTTTTCCAACTCTTAGAATAATTTGAGATTTTAGATTAATTTTCTTTCAAGTTTTCTTCAAGAACAACGAAGAACGGAACCGGAATCGACAAGCCGGAATCGTGATTTATCTTAGTAACTTTCTTTCCTTTATTTATTTAATGTTTTCCATCGAATTTTTATTGTTTTTAGATTTAATTATGCTAGGCTAAAACCCTTTGATTCTTGGTTGAAGGGGTACCTACTTTTGGATTTGAATCTTTTATGAGAATTTGGTTTGATTGTTGAATTAGATTTCGATTTCAATTTGTTTCTCAAATTTCGAATTCCATGATTGTTGTGTTTGTGCATTAGACTGATCACCTAATATTCAAGTACATAATCGATAGTTTGTTAAGAAACAACTAAGATCAATAATTAACCGGTTGTAGGTATTATTGAATTCTTAGGAGAAACGGTTGAGTAATCAATTTTAACGGCTGTAGTTTTCATTGATTAGATTTATCGAACTCATTAGTTTTAAAAACTATCATTGATTTAATCATTAACGGCTGTAGTGGTGATTAGAGATTTGGTAAGGGTTGAATTGAATGTTGTTTTCTCTTCGACCATGGATAAGATGAGTAGGAATTGAATTTCCAATCGATAGATAATCGAAAGAATTCGAATGTTTTGATTTGATGACTAAAAGATAATTTTCCAAAAGTACGGTTACCTGGAAACCAAGAATCGCTTTAATCCCATAAGTTTTAATCGTTTTAGTTAAACTCGTTTATTAGTTTGATATTCGCTAAGTAGTAGTAATCCAATCCAAACTCCCATAGTCACTATTTGTTTGATAATTGGCACGAAATAAATTCACCTTCCCTGTGGGATCGATCCCTACTTCCGATACTACATATTTTTGCTATTAACTGAAGAAGGGTTAATTTGGGGGTACGCGATAAGCGCTACCAAATTTTGGCGCCGTTGCCGGGGAAGGCAACATTTATTAGTGTCGATTTTTTATTTTTATCCAGCATTACTACTTTGGTTTGTTAATGAGTACAGGTGGATCGTTCAATCACGAAGATAACTTTCACTATGATCCTGAGATTGAGAGGACGCTACATCAGAGGAGACGAGAAGCACGAAGGATAATAGAACAAGAAGAAGAAGAGAGATCCATGATGGCTGCAAATCAAAGCTTGAGGCAGCTGGCGAATCCTAACTTGGATCAACAACCACTCTGCATCAGTTTCCCTGCTCTGGCCAATAACGTAAACTTCGAACTTAAGTCTGGTTTAATTCACTTATTGCCAGCTTTTCATGGTCTTGCAGGTGAAAACCCGCATAAGCATCTGATGGAGTTCCAGGTAACCGTACTTTTGGAAAATTATCTTTTAGTCATCAAATCAAAACATTCGAATTCTTTCGATTATCTATCGATTGAAAATTCAATTCCTACTCATCTTATTCATGGTCGAAGAGAAAACAGCATTCAATTCAACCCTTACCAAATCTCTAATCACCACTACAGCCGTTAATGATTAAATCAATGATAGTTTTCAAAACTAATGAGTTCAATAAATCTAATCAATGAAAACTACAGCCGTTAAAATTGATTACTCAACCGTTTCTCCTAAGAATTCAATAATACCTACAGCCGGTTAATTATTGATCTTAGTTGTTTCTTAACAAACTATCGATTATGTACTTGAATATTAGGTGATCGGTCTAATACACAAACACAACAATCATGGAATTTGAAATTTGATAAACAAATTGAAATCGAAATCTAATTCAACAATCAAACCAAATTCTCATAAAAGATTCAAATCCAAAAGTAGGTACCCCTTCAACCAAGAATCAAAGGGTTTTAGACTAGCATAATTAAATCTAAAAACAATAAATATTCGATGGAAAACATTAAATAAATAAAGGAAAGAAAGTTACTAAGATAAATCACGATTCCGGCTTGTCGATTCCGGTTCCGTTCTTCGTTGTTTTTGAAGAAAACTTGAAAGAAAATTAATCTAAAATCTCAAATTATTCTAAGAGTTGGAAAAACTATCAAAAACTGCTGCTAATGAGGCTTAGTCTCGAGTTTTAGGGTATGGGGGTGATAAATATGGGATACAATCTTTTAAACATGGTAAAAGACTCAATTTCCTAATTTCCGGACTCTTCGGCGATCGATCGCCTGATGTGTGGCGATCGATCGCCTGGCATTCGCGATCGATTGCTGACCCGTGAATTTTGTTGCAAACGTTTCTGTCCATAGGCGATCGATTTCCTCTTCCAGGCGATCGATTGTCACCTCCAAAATTACATTTTTGCCCTTTTCTTGATCAACTTTGAGTCCTTGTCATATCCATGTCTCTTCTTGGTCTTTACACATCATTTTTAGCTCGTTTTCTTCGATTGTACCTACAATTACACAAATATACGATTAGGTAGCATACGTATCAAATTATCTATCAAAACCTACCAAATCGTAGACAATTAAGCACTAAAGATGTGTATATTTCTAGTCACATCAAACTCCCCCATACTTACTCTTTACTCGACCTCGAGTAAACAAATAAAACTACAATATTTTTGGTTGGCTCATAGGTTCATAACAAAGCAACTTGTCCTCACTTGAATGCCTCAACAATTTTAACATGCATAATAATGAACGGCGGTAAAAAGTTAACAGTGGAACAAGTTCAATCCCTAAACATTTCGTACCCAACGAAGTAGTGAACGTGTGTGTGTGGTCATAAACAAGTGTTGTGTACAAATTATAGATCCAAAATATGCAAAGCCATAATAGTTCAAATCATACACTAACACAAGTATAAGCTCACTTGCACACTCTTCTCCACTATCTTAGCTACTTTGCAAACATAAATCAAGTAGGTCTTTATTAGCTTGTATCTTGGCCTAGGTATTGGCTTATGAAAGAAAGGGTAAGGATATTCAAACAAGAGAGTATGATGAAATGCACACTAAAAGCTTCTCTTCTTGTATGAATTTTTCAGCTTTGTTCTTTTTCACAAGGTTTATTTCAACACTTTTCTTCTTTTGTGCCTTGGCTCCCCTTGGAGTCATATTTTTTATCTATTTTTTCAAGGCATCCCTTTTTCTTTCATGCATTCCATTCTTTTGACAATTAAGCTCACAAATATACTTCAATGATCCCAAGTGCATTTTAATGAAATACATCATACTCCCTTAAAAGGTATGGATTAAAATCACATTTAGGCTTAAAGGGTAGGATGATAAGCTAGTCAAGAAATGTTGAATGGGGGTCTTTAGTATGCTTAGCATACTACCATTCTTTTAGATTTAAGGCTCAAAATAGGTACTAGAGAATGATTTTGTTTACATGGTAGGCTTGAAAGGCACAAACGCATCAAAGATCGCCTATATCACTTTCATGTTTGCAAGTAGTCTAGATATACGCCTCAAAGAGCATGTAGTTAAGTTCTAGCATGTATTAGAGACTTCTCAAGACTATCACAAGCTTCACACAATCTTCACTAAGTTATGCACACTTCACAAGTCATGACAATAATGTGCTCAATATATTCAACTTACTAAGTTAAAGTACACTTTGCATTAGAGTTCAAAGTGTTCCAAGGTTAACAATTCACCTATGTTCAAAAGCATGATATCAATTAGGTTTCATCATGGGCTAGTGATTCTAAGCATGTGTTCCTTACTAGCTATGAGCTCAAAATTTTAAATTTTCCAATTTTTTTTTTATTTTATTTTTGTAATAAGAAAAACAATAACACACTACTAATCCCTCCCCCATACTTAAATCTTACATTGTCCCCAATGTAAGGCAAAAATACAAGAAAAGAGAATAGTCTAACTAGTCTAACTACTAAAGCAAAAATTAAAAAATTTAAAAAATAAAAGGGAGAAAAGAAACTAACTCCCCTTGGGTTGCCTCCCAAGCAGCGCCTCTGTTTAACGTCGGTGGCCCGACGCCAGTCCTCTATCAAGGTGGGTGATGCGGTGTCGCTATATCCTTCCTTAACCACCTCAATATCTTCTTCACTCCTCGGTATCTCGGCTTGTTGCTCTTTGAGTGGTCGTCCCCAGTCTTTGCTCCTTCGTCACTTGATTGACATGGTCGATCCGGAGGGTTCTTCTTTTCAATGGTATGATCCTGCAAGTTGGAAAGGAGAGGGTCAGCAGTATCATGAGTAGATAGAGCGGCAACATTATGAACATTATGCACAAAATGAGAATCCATACCTCCGTTGTCATCAAGGCCATCAGTAGCCTTTCCCATTTCCCACAACTCATCATTATCAAAATCCGAATCATAATCATCATGTATGCCAATAGCGTAACTCAAATGCTCAAGAGTTTTAATGGGTTCATAGATGTTGAATTTTGCAACTTTACCATTAGACTCCAATGTTATCATACCGCTATTCATATTGATTACTGATTTTGATGTTTTCAAGAATGGCCTTCCTAAAAGGATTAAACTAGATGGATCACCATTTGCCATGTCTAAGACATAGAAATCGGCTGGGAAAACCAAGTTCTCTACATGAACAACTACGTCCTCTATTATCCCCTTGGGTATGACCGTGGATTTATCAGCTAAGTGAATAACTGCGCTATTTCTTTTTAAAGGTCCCATTTTCAGTTGAGAGTACATTGAGTAAGGCATGACATTTATGGACGATCCTAAATCAAGCATAGCCTTCTCAATCCTAATACCACTAATCTCACATGGGATAAAGAACATAACTGGGTCCTTGCATTTAATGGGGATGCTGCTTTGGTTGTCCGCCGAAACATTATCATTGAGCTCGACCTTGGGCTGCCCTTTGTGTTCCTTGCTTTGATCCTCTTTCACGGTCTTCTTTAAGGGGTTAGCATGTTGCGGTTTCTTCTTCATGGTCTCATGCAATGGGGCTTGCTCTTTGCAGCGTGGACTCATCTAGTAGAGGTCTTTGAGTCCGGCATCTTTCCTATTGTCCTTCAATGCTTGGGGGAAAGGGGGTGGTACTTTATATTCAGAACGTTTAGGGAACTCACCTCGTGGTTCCTCCCCTTGCATTGGCTCTTCAACATCTGTCTCTGTCTCCGTCATCTCTTCTTTCTAGGGTGGCGTCAGTACCACCTTCTCTTCAGCTGCATCTTCATTCACATTCACTGTGATAGCACTCACATTTTCCCGGGGGTTCATCTCTGGTTGTGACGGCAGTCCATTTGAAATCCTTGCTTCGATCTTGCTGGTTGAAGTCGCCAATTGTCCCATCTGCGTCGTCAAGCTCTGGATGCTCGCCCTTGTCTCCTGTTGAAATTGTAAACTATTTTCAGCAATAACTTTGATGCTATGTTCTAACCTGTCAGAAGGAGGGTGCACTGGCGGTGGTGGAGGTCGCTGATATGGCGGTCTGTAGGGTGGAGGTTGGTGCATCTGTGGGTTCCCATAGCCTTGGTTCGGATGGTCCCTCCACCCTTGATTGTAGTTGTTTGGTGGATGGTCATAATTCCTTTGTGGTGGCCCTGGGAATCCTCCCGCTGCATTCACGTTCTCAACGGCTGTCTCTTGTAGTGAGGGGCATGCGTCCGTGGGATGGTTTGCAGCCAGACAGATTCCACATGGTTTTGTCTTTCCTACATTTCCACCTGCCATACCACGCACAAGAAAAGTGAGGTCTATCAGTTGTTGTTCCAGATTGGATACATTTACCTCTTTTCTTGGCTGTTGGCCATGGCGAACATGTCCAAATTGTTGGGAGTTGGCCGCCATGGTAGCTATTAAGTTTCTTGCCTCCTCCGTTGTCTTGTCTATAAATGCTCCTCCACTTGCCGCATCCACCAAGTTCCTGTCATAAGAAAGTAAACCTTCATAGAAGTATTGGATTAGAAGGTGTTCACTTATCTGGTGTTGTGGACAACTTGCGCACAACTTCTTAAATCTCTCCCAGTACTCGTGTAGTGATTCCTCGTAGAGCTGCTTCACACCATATATCTCTTTCCTCAAGTTCGTTGCCCTTGAAGCTGGGAAGTACTTTTCTAGGAATACTCTTTGTAAATCAGTCCACGAGGGGATCGATCCGGATGGTAAGTATAAGAGCCAGTCTTTTGCAGCGTCCTTTAGAGAAAACGGGAACGCTCTTAGCTTTATTTGATCCTCAGTGATTCCGGTTGGCTTCATGGTAGTGCACACCAAGTGGAACTCCATCAGATGCTTATGCGGGTTTTCACCTGCAAGACCATGAAAAGCTGGCAATAAGTGAATTAAACCAGACTTAAGTTCGAAGTTTACGTTATTGGCCAGAGTAGGGAAACTGATGCAGAGTGGTTGTTGATCCAAGTTAGGATTCGCCAGCTTCCTCAAGCTTTGATTTGCAGCCATCATGGATCTCTCTTCTTCTTCTTGTTCTATTATCCTTCGTGCTTCTCGTCTCCTCTGATGTAGCGTCCTCTCAATCTCAGGATCGTAGTGAAAGTTATCTTCGTGATTGAACAATCCACCTGTACTCATTAACAAACCAAAGTAGTAATGCTGGATAAAAATAAAAAATCGACACTAAAAATTTTTGCCTTCCCCGGCAACGGCGCCAAAATTTGGTAGCGCTTATCGCGTACGCCCAAATTAACCCTTTTTCTTCAGTTAATAGCAAAAATATGTAGTATCGGAAGTAGGGATCGATCCCACAGGGAAGGTGAATTTATTTCGTGCCTATCAAACAAATAGTGACAATGGGAGTTTGGATTGGATTATTACTACTTAGCGAATATCAAACTAATAAACGAGTTTAACTAAAACGATTAAAACTTATGGGATTAAAGCGATTCTTGGTTTCCAGGTAACCGTACTTTTGGAAAATTATCTTTTAGTCATCAAATCAAAACATTCGAATTCTTTCGATTATCTATCGATTTGAAATTCAATTCCTACTCATCTTATTCATGGTCGAAGAGAAAACAGCATTCAATTCAACCCTTACCAAATCTCTAATCACCACTACAACCGTTAATGATTAAATCAATGATAGTTTTCAAAACTAATGAGTTCGATAAATCTAATCAATGAAAACTACAGCCGTTAAAATTGATTACTCAACCGTTTCTCCTAAGAATTCAATAATACCTACAGCCGGTTAATTATTGATCTTAGTTGTTTCTTAACAAACTATCGATTATGTACTTGAATATTAGGTGATCGGTCTAATACACAAACACAACAATCATGGAATTCGAAATTTGATAAACAAATTGAAATCGAAATCTAATTCAACAATCAAACCAAATTCTCATAAAAGATTCAAATCCAAAAGTAGGTACCCCTTCAACCAAGAATCAAAGGGTTTTAGCCTAGCATAATTAAATCTAAAAACAATAAAAATTCGATGGAAAACATTAAATAAATAAAGGAAAGAAAGTTACTAAGATAAATCACGATTCCGGCTTGTCGATTCCGGTTCCGTTCTTCGTTGTTCTTGAAGAAAACTTGAAAGAAAATTAATCTAAAATCTCAAATTATTCTAAGAGTTGGAAAAACTATCAAAAACTGCTGCTAATGAGGTTTAGTCTCGAGTTTTAGGGTATGGGGGTGATAAATATGGGATACAATCTTTTAAACATGGTAAAAGACTCAATTTCCTAATTTTCGGACTCTTCGGCAATCGATCGCCTGATGTGTGGCGATCGATCGCTGGGCTCCAGTAGACTTTGGCGATCGATCGCCTGGCATTCGCGATCGATCGCTGACCCGTGAATTTTGTTGCAAAAGTTTCTGTCCATAGGCGATCGATTTCCTCTTCCAGGCGATCGATTGCCACCTCCAAAATTACATTTTTGCCCTTTTCTTGATCAACTTTGAGTTCTTGTCATATCCATGTCTCTTCTTGGTCTTTACACATCATTTTTAGCTCGTTTTCTTCGATTGTACCTACAATTACACAAATATACGATTAGGTAGCATACGTATCAAATTATCTATCAAAACCTACCAAATCGTAGACAATTAAGCACTAAAGATGTGTCTATTTCTAGTCACATCACCTATACATGTGAAATCATCGTTATTGAACACGTGAGTGGTAGCATAAAAATGGATAAACAATTCCCACCTCCACATGGTAACTCACGCCACCCACTACCATCCTTTACTACTATAAAAATGCCTCATTCTCTCTCCATTTATCAGATTCTATTCCAAAAATTTCGAAACCACCTCCAAAAATTAGAGAGAAAAGTTGAGGGAAACATCCATGCAAATGGAGTTTTAGCAAGCTTGGAAGGAGAAAACCCATTTTCCTTCAAGAATTTGAAGGCTAGGAGCTTGGAGAGTGGATTCATTGTGAAACTCTTGGTTTACAAGGGTATGAATCTATTTTTCCCTCTATTTGGTTGAATTTTGTAGATTTTGGGTCGAAATTTAGGAGGAGACACGAAATTGTTGGTGTCTTTTGTTAAAACAGAATCTGTAAATTTTTGATGTTCTGGCAGTAAATGGTTTCGACTTTTCGGTTTATTTAAAGTCCGAATTTGACTCTGAGCCAAAAACAAATGTTGTAGATCTTTCAATTTTATGCAATTTAAAAAAAAAAGAATCATGCAATTTGGACTCGGAAATAAAAGTTATGTCAATTTTACTTTCAGTGCTCATTTTTGACTCTGGATGTCCATGGATGTCACATGTAGACTGTAATTCAACTTTCTGGGCATATTCTCTTGCGTATTTGATTTTGGTATTCAAATAAAACTTGTAGATATTTTCATTCTCTTGAGTTTAAAAAAAAGGAGGACTCAATTCTGACTTATTTTCGAGTAATTATGAATTTTATACTTTACGTGCTCAATCTATATCCTGCATGTGGGCGAAAATGACATGTAGTGTGTTATCCGAGTTCCTGAGCATTTTTGGCTAGGAATTCCGAAACATGTCCAGAAATAAGTATTTTTAGTACTTTGCGTTGGCTGTCATTTGACACTGGAAACACCCAATTTGAAGTTAAAATGAAAAAGATATGGCGAGTTTACTAAAACTGCTCGAGCTGGAAAACAGAATTTCAAAAGCTACGTTTTTAGTGTTTTTACTACCTTTAAATGGAGGAATTAGCTCAACATCATTAGATACAAAAATGAATTCCTTTGAGTTTTTGAACTTTGAGAACTAGATTTGGGTCATTTGGACATCATATGAATTTATTATAATTTTGAACAAAAACTGGTCAGTCTGAATTTTGAAGGAAAATCAATAGGAACCATCCTTAAAACTTGTTGTAGCTATTGTGCCTACTTAAGCACTTAGTGATAATTTTTAGTATACATGACCAGGTTAATGGTCTCGGTAGATTATCTTGGGTCGAGGTACGAAGAAATGAGTTTTATCACGACGTCTGACGAAGACGTGTAATGATGCTTTGTATGATTTTACATTTCATTAATTGAATTATATGATTTAATTGTCACTATGAGATTCTTATGTGACTATATGACATGTTGAGATACATTGTAGTACATGATATGTGAATTACATGATATTGTTAGGATCGGAGGCGTGTTTAGAAGGGGGGGTTGAATAAACACTGCCCTCAAATTCTGATCTTCGACTAATTACTGCAAACTGTTAAGTGATGCAGTAGCTTCTCAATCAATTAAGCAAGTCAGTAAACACTAAGTGAAGTGCGGAAAACGTCTGATGTACTTGTGAGTTAACTAAAGCAAACAATAAAAAACAAGTAAAGAACACAGGGATTGTTTCTGGAAGTTCGAAGCACAACGCTTCTACGTCTCCCCTTCTTCCTTTGCAGGAAGGATACACTAGAAGACTTTGGTTTACACTTTACAGTATACAACCTCCTTAGGCTTTCACACAGCTATGCCTAAACTCCTAGCAACACAATGTATATGATTTGTTTACAAAGTAAACTATCTAACACTCCTTTGAATGACTTTTACACTTGTAAGCTTTGAGCATTTTTGAACGATCTTTGAGCAGTACACCAGTTTAACTTGATCTTTTATATATCAGTAGGTGTTCCTTGCTCTGGCTGAATCTACAGATAATTATCACTTGATAAATTTCTCTGTTTGAATGTATAGAATATCCGATTGTCAGTGGATTCAACTTTTTCTTCATTCATTCAGCATCTGTATTTATAGATTTCATTTCCAACGGTAAACTTTCTTGGTATGGAAGGTTAAGCATAGAATCTGTTTTCTTCTCTATTTTATTTTCCTTCCATTTTTATTCAGCAACGGCTCTTTCAATCTGACGGAATTGATGGCGATGATTTTGTAGTGCTTGTCGCTCTGTTGTACCTTTGTAAAATGGAATTGTACTCTCGCTGCTGGATTCACTTCTACTGGTTTTGTAACTTCAGTATCCGGTCGTACTTTTTAGCTTAGTAGATGTTGGTTAGACTTGATGAAAGACTTCATGCAGTAGATGTTTTTATCCAGTGAGTATCTCAGTCCGATAGATGTCTTCATCCGGTAGGTGTCTTCATCCGGTAGATGTCTTCATCCGGTAGATGTCTTCATCCGGTAGATGTCTTTATCCGGTGGATGTCTTCATCCGGTGGATGTCTTTACCCGGTGGATGTCTTCACCCGGTGGATGTCCTCATCCGGTGGATGTCTTCACCCGGTGGATGTCTTCACCCGGTGGATGTCTTCACCCGGTGGATGTCTTCATTCAGTGGATGTCTTTATCCGGTGGATGTCTTTATCCGGTGGATGTCTTTATCCGGTAGGTGTCTTCATCCGGTAGATGTCTTCATACGGTGGATGTCTTATCCGGTGGATGTCTTTATCCGGTAGGTGTCTGTAATCACCAAAACTTAGGAATCGTTTCCCAACAATTTCCCCCTTTTTGGTGATGACAAAACTAAGCAAAAACGATCTCTTACTCGAATAGTTTAATCGGTGAATCCTGAAAAGACTTGAAGACATAATGGAAAGGAAATTTTCATTTGTTATAAATATAAGCAGATTACAAGTTGTAATCAAACTGGACAATTGAGAGAGATTCATCTTTATTTAAGATGAATTCTGATAACTGGATAAAACTTAAGACAAATCTATTTTTACAGATTATAGCTGATACATGACAAATTTTTAAACAAGCAATGTAGACCGGAGAGCTTAGATCCACCTAATTTCAGAGAGGAAGAGCTCGATCCACCTTGTTTCAGAGAGGAAGTCGGGAAGAGTCAAATGTATATTCATCTGGCCTCCATGGTTTATGGATTCACCTAATGAAAATACTCTATCTCTGTTGAGAGTACTCTATCTCTTTCTTCCCCCTTTTTGTCATCAGCACCCAGATAACTCCCGATTGCAGTTCCTGACTGATGATGAGCATCAGAGCAGGATCCAAACGCTGAAGTTTAACGGAGCTGGGTTAGATAAGTAATCAACCCATGAGGGGTTGATTTAGATAAGTAATAAACCCATGAACATAAGCAATTTCGTAGATGAAACCAAGGAATTTTCAAGGCATAGAAAGTGAAAAGAACCATGATGAGTGAATGTGTGTTGTGTAAACAAAAATGAGACGCTATTTATAGAAGAATTTCAATAAGTGTGAACACAAAAGAAACGTTACGATAAACATGGGGAAAATTTAATGAAAACAGTAAAAAGATAAGAGTAATTAATAGGGGAACAGAAAATGATACTATTTGCGCCCGAACCAATGTTTGGAATAGTCGCGCTTTTCGGTAGTCTGTTGGCGCGGACTTCGAGACCTTGGCTATGAAGCAGATCTGGAGTGATGTCCACCTTCAGGGGCAGCAGGTGCGCGCTGAGCTGGACCTGATTCTCTTCTTGGTGGGGGAGCAGATGCAGTGGACTTGGACTGGTAGTGGATAGGCTTTGGAAAGCCAGCACTTAAATCCTGAAGCTGTGAGGCAAAGGCCTCCTGCATAGTAGCCAACTGCTCAGATAAAAGCTTCTTGGTGTCTTCAATTTTCTCCTCCAAGGCAAGTGTAGAGGCAGCATGGAGAGAGTCATTCTGCTGCTTCAATTGGAGATTAGTTTGGGCTATCCTCGAGAATACATCGGCAAAGGCATCAAGAACGAATTGATGTTTTCTGTCAACAGCAGTTTGAAGTCTGTCGAGGTCTCGATTTATATGCCCAAACTGATGATCTGTATGAAGCTGATGACTATCAATAGCATTGCTGGCATTGCGTTCTTTAGACTTGAGTTTATTAATCTCACTGGCCAGCCCGGAGATCAATGTTGTCATATTGCCAAATTGTACTGTTAAAGCGGAGGGGCCTTCAATGGACAAAGGGTCAGCAAAATCAAAAAAATCAGCAGAAGGTTCATTTCCTACTGATTGTTCCAATGCCTCAGGTGGAGTGGCAACAGGTGCAGGATGCGAGCCAGTAAGAACACGTTGAGGGCTGGTATGAGCATCAGCTGCAGTTGAGGACACGCAGCGTCCAGGGGAGGTAGCAGCTGGATGAATTTGTGAGATTGAAGGGTTAAGTTCAGAAGTTGTTGGGTGATCAGGAGGTTCAATTTGTGGGGAGAGTCTGGTTTCAGGGTGAGTCGGAGGTACAAGGTGTTCAACTTGATGTGTGATTTGGCAATCATCAGTGAGTGCAGCATGGGCACAGGTATCAGGGGAATGGATAGGTGTTTCTGTACGAGTTGAGGAAGGGATAGGTATGGATGGGGTAACCTGGGTAATTACCTTATGAATGACGCTGTCAACGTCTATGGAATCAATGTCCATATCTGGTTGAGGTGAAGCATCATCCAAAGTGGTTTCACCTGCGAGAACCGTTTCCACGATACTTGGAATAGGTGGGATTGTTGGAGCTAAGCTTGAGACAGTCAGATCAAAGTCATCAGCCACTATTGGTTCAACTTGTGGAACCAGCACTGCAGCACTAGGAACATCAGGGATGCTTGAGGCTAAGCTCAAGTCAGTAGGAGCGGAGTCATCATCACCTGGTACAGTTGCGCATGAGTGCAGACCAGTAATGATTCTTAAGTCATGTAGAGCAGTCTCTGCCAGTTCAAGCTTGGGACCAAGAGCATTTAGCACAGCTCGGTCATGATTGGCAGTCCCAGCTGTAGCATTGAATTCATTCTGCCGGGATATGATCAGGGTCTGGAGTTCACCCACATAAATCATTAGGCGGAACACATCCCGAAGATGGAGAGCTTTCTTTACGTCTTGAGCTTGGAGGAAGGCCATCACTTGATTCTCATCGTGCCTAGCCTGTTCCAGAATTGGAAGAAAATCATCAATGCGAGTTTTCAAACGTGCTTGCTCCCATCTATCAAATACTTCAAGTTGAGGCTGCATGTTTGCCTCAACTGTGCTCATGACTAAGTCAATCCCATATGCCACTGGAGTGGATAAAGGGATCATGGATGCTTTTCCTCTTCCAGTGGTGGTGGTCTTGGGATGGCAATATGGGCAAAGGGATTTGGGTGTTCTGAAAGAAATTGAGCCTGGTTGTTGAAGGGTACTGGGGTTGGTTGATGTGTTGGCTGCAGAAGAGGTTGGGTTAAATGGGATCATGGTCAGCGGGGCAACGGAGCTCACTGGCTCTACTTCCAACGTCGGGATCACAGCCTCAAACATGGTTGCTGATACTTGAAGCTTGGCTGCAGCTGGTCCTCCTCTTTTTGTTCTTGGCCTTTTCGCTGGTGGAATAGGTGAAGTTTCATCAGATTCTGAGACTGTATGCTCAGAGTCACTGACTACCAGAGGTTGTCTCCTCTTGACTGCTGCTGGTTTGCTGGTCTTAGTCTCTCCACCGACTCGTTTCTTATTGATCTCTAGATATTTGGCAGTTATGAGTCGCCCTGGGTGAAGAGAAGAAGAGTCTCCGGTCTGAATATTTTTGCTCTCAAAGATACGACTAAGAGGGAGAGCAAAATCCCGATTG
Organism: Haberlea rhodopensis; assembly: GCA_907163345.1. Classification (NCBI taxonomy): domain Eukaryota; kingdom Viridiplantae; phylum Streptophyta; class Magnoliopsida; order Lamiales; family Gesneriaceae; genus Haberlea; species Haberlea rhodopensis. The sequence continues at coordinate 27,504,476 of CAJQUN010000003.1, read as the reverse complement.
ACCTTTTCCGGAGAGCACTAAGTTTGATAGCACTTGAAACAACATTACTGACCAGTTAACTTCAACGTTATTTATGATTGCACTCATTAGTGTAAATTTCTCAGGTGTGATGACGTCGAAAGATCCAGCTTTGCATAGCAGCCCTTTGGATATGACATCTGCCAGTTGGCGAAAGTGGCTCTTAATCAATATCTTTTTGAAGGGTGGTTTGGGGAGACGTTCTTGTGAGTCAAAAAAACCCTTTCTCATCGCCTCTAGGATTGGCACAGATACGGAGAGGGCATTTGTTATCCCAGACATTGGAAGACACATCTGAGTGGCAAAGTCTTCCAGAGTAATAGTGATATGTTGTCCAGTGATAGAGGACACAACGGCTTCGCCAACTATCCGGGCATTGGCGAAGAACTCCTGAATAGCCGCCGGATAGTAAGTAGGTGTTTGGCTTAAAATCACCAGTAATCCAGAGGTGTCCAACTTTTGGAACACTGCTTTCATGGCTTCATCGTCTGACGAATAAATAGAGTGAAAATCCACATGAATAGCGTTGGTGAGAAAACTTGGCTGCGTTGTCTTTGACATGTTGAAGATTTGAAAATCCTGTGAGATAGAGAAAAAAAAATTCTTTTAGGGTTTTGAGATTTTCAGAAGTGTTTAAGGAAGTAAACTGATTCTACGGAGGATAAGGCGGTTAAAAGATAATGGGTAGATGTAACGTCGTACTGTAGATGAACGGACACATGTGTACGTGGCGTTCATCTAAACAATTTAAAGAATTAAAAATTCAGAAGCAGTGAGTCTGAAAAGGGCGGGATTTGAATAAGTTAAAGGTAAGAAAATAAATAATTTGAATTCCGACGTCCCAGCTGGTTGCTAAAAAGGGAAGCTATAAGTCAGCAAGGCTTAAATAGTAACATCCACTGGTATGTAGACATCTACTGATATAGTAGCATCCACTGCAGTGGACCATTGTGTTACCAGCCAGGCATTAAAATAGGAAATGTTTTACCAAAATCCCCCCTCAAAATATGCAAAAGCATACAAACAATTCCCCCTGAATTTAATATCAGTAAATAAAAACGAATTAAGAAGAAATATCAATTAATCCAAGGATATTCCGGAAGTAAGAGAATTTTGCATCCGGTAGGGGCTTGGTAAAAATATCTGCTGCTTGCTGCTCAGTAGATATGTACTCCAGTCGAATCTCCTTCTTCATTACATGGTCTCTGATGAAATGATGACGTATGTCGATATGCTTTGTTCGAGAGTGAAGTACTGGATTGTAAGTGATGGCTATGGCAGATGTATTGTCACAGAAGATTGGAGCTTCAGTTGACTCAATGCCATAGTCTCTCAATTGTTGTTGAATCCAGAGCAGCTAAGCGCAGCAACTTCCAGCAGCAAGGTATTCTGCTTCAGCTGTAGAGGTAGCAATGGAAGTTTGCTTCTTGCATCCCCATGAAATAAGTCTATCTCCTAAAAACTGACAGTACCCACTGGTACTCTTCCTGTCAATTTTGCATCCAGCATAGTCTGCGTCTGAGTATCCGATAAGATTGAAAGTGGAGTCCTTTGGATACCATAGACCGACATTCTCAGTCCCTTTTAAGTACTTCAGAATGCTTTTAGTTGCTGTGAAATGAGATTGTTTGGGATTGGCTTGAAATCTAGCACAGATGCAAACTGCAAACATGATATCAGGTCTACTGGCTGTTAAGTAGAGTAATGAACCAATGATACCACGATACATTTTATCATCTACTGGTATTCCAGATTCATCCAAATCAAGCTTTGCAGATGAGCTCATAGGTGTAGCAGCAGCTGAGCTGGTATTCATCCCATACTTCTTCAGAAGCTCTTTGGTATACTTGGATTGATTTATCAGAATTCCCTCATTGGATTGTTTGACTTGCAATCCTAGGAAAAATGATAATTCTCCCATCATGCTCATCTCAAATCGATCCTGCATAATTTTAGAAAATCTTTCGCACAATTTTGAGTTAGTACTGCCAAAAATGATGTCATCAACATATATCTGAACTAGCAGAGTATGGTCACCCTTAGTAAATTTGAATAGAGTTTTATCCACAGTGCCAATGGTGAAGTTGTGTTCAATCAAGTATTTTGACAACGTTTCATACCATGCACAGGGGGCTTGCTTCAGACCATACAAAGCTTTGTTTTTATGATAAACATAAGAGGGTTGCAGATGGCTTTCAAATCCAGGGGGTTGTTCAACATAGACTTCTTCCTGGAGATTACCGTTAAGAAAGGCACTCTTAACATCCATCTGATAGACTTTGAAGTCTTTATATGCAGCAAAGGCAAGAAATATGCGAATGGCTTCTAATCGGGCTACAGGGGCAAAGGTTTCATCGAAATCAATGCCTTCTTCGTGACTGTATCCCTGTGCACCTAATCTTGCTTTATTCCTGATTACAGCACCATTCTCATCTAACTTGTTTTTGAAAACCCATTTAGTGCCAATTACTGTGTGATGCGATAGACGTGCAACTAAATGCCAAACATTATTCCTTTGAAATTGATTCAGTTCTTCTTGCATTGCTTCTACCCAGCTAGGATCTAGGATAGCTTCATCAATCTTCTTAGGTTCTATGTGAGAAATGAAAGTTGTATGAAGGAATTCATTAATCATCTGTCCTCTGGTACGCAGAGGAGCAAGAGGGTTACCGATGACCTGCCGGGTGGATGATCCTTCTTCCACCGGAGCGGAGGTCCAAGGGGATTGACTTCTTCAGTTATAGTGATTTTGGATAGTTGCTCAGGAGAATCGACTTGTTCATTGTGTGCATTGTCTCCATCCACTGCAGTAGGAGTCAACCTGATTCCAGTGTCAGTAGGTTCCAGTTCCTGTTGATCAGCAGGTTCTTCTACCTGTGCTTCTGGAACTTCTGGCTCTAAGCTGCAGTCAATCCTTCTATTTGGCTCTTCTTCTTCATCACTTGGATCATCAATGACTGTGTTTTTCAGTCGATTGCTCAAATTGTTGATCCGTAACTCGTTTTCAATGCTGTCTGCAGACTCATCAAATTTAACATGAATGGATTCTTCTACAGTAAGAGTGCTGTTGTTGAAAACTCTGAAAGCTTTACTCACAGAAGAATAACCAAGAAATATTCCAGCATCAAATTTAGCATCAAAAGCGGTGAGCTGAGTTTTTCCATTGTTGTGAATAAAACATTTGCAACCAAACACATGAAAATAAGAAATATTTGGCTTACTATCATTCCAGATCTCATATGGAGTTTGTCTGCTCGTTTATTTATCATTGATCTGTTTTGCGTATAACAAGCTGTGTTGACTGCTTCCGCCCAAAACCTCTGCGATATATTGGATTCTGCTAGCATAGTTCGTGCAGCTTCTTTCAAAGTGCGGTTCCTACGCTCAGCAACTCCGTTTTGCTGTGGTGTTCTTGCAGCAGAGTATTCGTGTTTGATACCTAGGTCATCTAGATAAGATTCGAGTAATTGATTGGTAAATTTTGTACCCTTGTCACTGCGAATTCTATCTATCCCATTTGATTTCTCATTTTGTAGTCTCTTGAGTAGCTTGATCATCTTTGGAGTAGCCTGATCTTTACCACTAAGAAATAAGACCCACGTAAAACGAGAGTAATCATCTATCAACACTAGAGTGTACTTCATTCCCCCTAGACTTGTTACTGGTATAGGACCAAAAAGATCCATGTGCAGCAACTCTAGGCACCGAGAAGAAGATCTACTCCCTTTGTTCTTAAAGGTGGATCTTATTTGCTTACCCAATTGACAGGCTGAACAGATCTTATCTTTTGAGAACTCAATTTGGGGCAGTCCAACAACCAGGTCAAGTTTACGAAGACTGGCAATAGTTTTAAAATTTAAGTGACTCAACCGCTTGTGCCAAAGCCAATTTTTGGAGTAATTCAAAGCAGCAAAGCAAGTAGGGGAGGCAGGTTGAATAAAGTTCCAATCAATCAAATAGGTGTTCTCATGCCTTTTTCCTACAATTAGAGTATTACCATCGTCAGTTTTAATTGTCCAGGTGTGTTGGTTGAATTCTACAGAATATCCATTGTCACATAATTGACTGATACTAATCAAATTGTAGCACAAGTTTTCTACCAGCAAAATGTCTTTGATGATAACGTTACCATGGATAATCTTACCCTTGCCCACAGTTCTACCTTTCGCGTTGTCCCCAAATGTTATTTTTGGTCCTGAGATTTCAACCAGTTCAGATAGCAGGGTAGCATTCCCTGTCATATGTCTAGAGCATCCACTGTCCAGAAACCACTCTGAGCTTCGAACTTGCTGGACTCTAGATATCTGCAATTAAAGCGAAAATACATGATTGGTACCCAATCCTACTTGGGTCCAGGAGGAATTAGTTCTTTCGGAACCCACACTTGTATGACCCTGAGTAGCTTAGGTCGGTGTGTGTTCTGAAATGTGCGTGTATTAAACAGTGATGGTGATGGTCTAGAACTTGTAGTGTGATAATATGTGTATGCATGTGCTTTTGGTTTGTAGTTCCTGTTATAGAGCATATATCTCTTCTGGACAGGCTTACAGTTGTAGTACCAGTTGGGTTTAACCTCTCTAGCTGCTCGACCAGTGGGTTTAAGTTCATTTCTGAACTTTTGTCTCGGTTTAGCCTCTTTGAGTGGTTCTACATAACCGATACCCCTGTGCTATGCCTGTTCCTTGATGAGTGTTGCTTTAACAGGTTCTTTAACCAGTTCATAAGGGTCATATACTGTGCTAGATCTTACAAAGTTCATTGTTTGAACTTTGTTTTTTGTTAGACACAGTTGAGGTTCATTACCAGATGAACTGCCGTCATTACTATTATAGCCTATGCCTGTTAAATCACCAGCAAGCCTTATAGACTCAAGCATTTCATCCTTTCTGGTAGTAGACGCATTCCAAGTGCTAACCAGTTTGCTAAGTTTCTGGTAGGCACACTTGGCTTCATCTCTTTCTTTTACTAGGAGACTGACTGTTTCCCTTAAGCAATTCAACTCCCTTGATTGTTCACAATCAAGTTTGTTTTTATGCGTTTCAGTTGGGATTGAGTGCTCAGTCTTATAGTTTTCAAAGGATTCATATAACGTCCGATATTCATTGATCATGTCCTGCAATGCATTGGTAAGTTCACTATGTGTAAATTCAGATAGGTTAGACTCTTGTACCTCAATCTCATCATTTGCCATCAAGCAGTGGACTTCTTCATCTTCACTCTCGCTTGATGAGCTCATTGATTCTTCTGATTCTGACTCAGAATCAGCCCATTTGCTCTTGCTTTCTTCAGCCATCAACACTTTTTGATCTCTGTCCCTTCTGGATGATCTTCTTGTTTCCTTTGATTTTCTATAATCTTCGACTCCTCTTTTGTGATCATCCTTCTTGGGTTTAGGACAGTCATCAATGAAGTGCCCTGGTTTGAGGCAGTTGAAGCACACTCGCTCTTCTTCTTCTGACTTTCCCTTGGAACTCTGCCTTCGAGGATATGATTGATAGGATTTTTGGCTCTTCTTCATGAATTTCCCAAACTTCTTCACGAACATTGCCATAGCGTCATTACACATTTTTTCTGGAGTCATCTCTGTGGAAGTAGGCAAGGACTCCGATGCAGTGAGAGCTTTGGTTGGTTGACTGGTACTGGGTTCATCTTCCACCCGTATACCTAGTTCAAATTCATAGGCTTTTAAGTCAGCGAATAGATCATGTAGATCTATCTTGTTTATGTCCTTCGATTCTCTCATAGCAATTGTCTTGACATCCCATTCTCTTGGGAGACCTCTCATCACCTTGAGAATAACTTCTCTGTTGGGTAACTCCTTACCCAGACTGCTAAGTTCATTAATTATACCAGTCACTCTCTCATCATATTCGTTGAGAGTCTCTCCATTTGTCATTTTGATGTGCTCAAATTTCTGTAATGCCATAGTGAGCTTGTTCTCTTTTGTTTGATCATTTCCTTCGCAAAGTTGAGCAATCTTCTCCCAGATGTCTTTTGCTGTGGGACACATTTTGATCTTGTTGAACATATTTTTGTCCAACGTTTTGAACAAAATGTCCTTTGCAACATTGTCCAGATTGGCCTTCTTTCTTTCTTCATTTGACCACTGAGATCTTTCCTTCTCTACCATCTGTGGTTCACCAATTGTAATAGAGGCAGCTGTATTGATTTTCATAATCTTCATGGGTCCTTCAGTAATTACATACCACATATCATCATCTTGAGCGCTTAGATGTGCTTGCATACGGATTCTCCAGTCATCATACTCATCCTTCTTGAACATAGGGATCCTGCTAAATGATGCCATTTGAACTTTAATATATCTCAAGATTGAGAAGAACCTGCTCTGATACCACTTGTTAGGATCGGAGGCATGTTTAGAAGGGAGGTTGAATAAACACTGCCCTCAAATTCTGATCTTCGACTAATTACTGCAAATTGTTAAGTGATGCAGTAGCTTCTCAATCAATTAAGCAAGTCAGTAGACACTAAGTGAAGTGCGGAAAACGTCTGATGTACTTGTGAGTTAACTAAAACAAACAATAAAAAACAAGTAAAGAACACAGGGATTGTTTTTGGAAGTTCGAAGCACAACGCTTCTACGTCTCCCCTTCTTCCTTTGCAGGAATGATACACTAGAAGACTTTGGTTTACACTTTACAGTATACAACCTCCTTAGGCTTTCACACAGCTATGCCTAAACTCCTAGCAACACAATGTATATGATTTGTTTACAAAGTAAACTATCTAACACTCCTTTGAATGACTTTTACACTTGTAAGCTTGAGCGTTTTTGAACGATCTTTGAGCAGTACACCAGTTTAACTTGATCTTTTATATATCAGTAGGTGTTCCTTGCTCTGGCTGAATCTACAGATAATTATCACTTGATAAATTTCTCTGTTTGAATGTATAGAATATTCGATTGTCAGTGGATTCAACTTTTTCTTCATTCATTCAGCATCTGTATTTATAGATTTCATTTCCAACGGTAAACTTTCTTGGTATGGAAGGTTCAGCGTAGAATATGTTTTCTTCTCTATTTTATTTTCCTTCCATTTTTATTCAGCAACGGCTCTTTCAATCTGACGGAATTGATGGCGATGATTTTGTAGTGCTTGTCGCTCTGTTGTACCTTTGTAAAATGGAATTGTACTCTCGCTGCTGGATTCACTTCTACTGGTTTTGTAACTTCAGTATCCAGTCGTACTTTTTAGCTTAGTAGATGTTGGTTAGACTTGATGAAAGACTTCATGCAGTAGATGTTTTTATCCAGTGAGTATCTCAGTCCGATAGATGTCTTCATCCGGTAGGTGTCTTCATCCTGTAGATGTCTTCATCCGGTAGATGTCTTTATCCGGTGGATGTCTTCATCCGGTGGATGTCTTTACCCGGTGGATGTCTTCACCCGGTGGATGTCCTCATCCGGTGGATGTCTTTATCCGGTAGGTGTCTGTAATTACCAAAACTTAGGAATCGTTTCCCAACAGATATGTATTGATTTCACATTAGATTGCATGATATATTGAGTTGCATATGTCATTTGATGCATAAATGATTCATGGGCATATCATATTGAGCTATCATTTCTTTTATATCCATGATTATGACTGAGTTGATTCACTTTGAGTGTCCGGGACGATGAGCACGGTGACGACATGTAGTATAGGTAGCGACTGTAGTCACGCATGTGTCACCGGACCTAGACACGAGGGATGGACGAACACAGCACATAGGATGAGTCTCCTAGCGCAATGTGTGTGGGTTGTCACCCTCTGCTCGAGCTGATATTATTTGATGATACATTCATTTGGACTTCGATTTTTGGTATCTTGGTATTCGATTCCTTGTACCCATTCATACATAACATTCATACATGGTATGCATTGCATGATCTTTGTCAATTGACATGATTTATTTATTTCTCGTACTGGGGTACTGACCCCCTTTGTGGGGGCTGTCATGTCTTTTGTTGTTCGGACATGACAGACTTTACAGGAGGACATGGTGACGATGCTTACAGCGACGCATCGAGAGATAACCAAGCTCCATGATGAGCGAGCTCAGGTTAGGTATGGTTTCTTATTCCCAGTAATAGTATATGACTTTTAAACAAAATATATTTACCAGGTATGCCCCGTGTATGTTGTACTTGGGATATGATATTTTCGAGACTATGTGATAATGTTGGTTAATGTTTGCTTTATTATTTACAAATGAAAGGCGTAAATCAAAATACATATATATTTTGATATTAATATATATGTATCACTTAAAAGCGAAAAAAATTTAGGGTCATTTAACAAGACATTTGAAATTAATCTTCCGTTGTTTACATAAATTAATCACTGTGTGATAATTAAACACCACATTAGGATCGGGCCCTCACATTATGGTATCAGAGCATATATCTGGGATATACTCGAACTAGAGTTAGGACACTGAATATAGACACAAATGAATTGTTTGTGCATGTGTCTGACTATGTGATTTTATATGCTCTTGCCTGCTATGATTATATGTTAGATATTGAGATGTTAGACATGTAATGGATTATTAAGCAGGGATAATTAGAGGTCATATCTCTGAGTATTATAATATTCTGAGTTGCATAATCTAGAGAAATTGAATGCTGAGTTGCATATATTCTAGAGAATTTGAAAAATTTATTTGTTAGCACTGATCGTTGCTGACCGGATGATGATGTAGAATAAGTGATGAGAACATCTCTGACTTGAGATTGTATATGGTGTTTTGATTTTATGATGAACAGTTAGTGTTTGGACAGGTAGCAGCGATACAGACTTTAAGAGCCATCTATTGTACCTGTAGGCACTGTAAACTATGAATTGAATTAACTTAGTGTTATTGGAATTTTTTATCACTTTGGGACTTATCCTTGTGATTAGTGGGATGACACTAGAACTAATTAAAACGCTTTGTATCGATTGACATCAGGAATTTAAGTCTGAAAGACCAAGGTTATACGTATGAGTTTACGTCAAAACCTGTGTACGCCAAGATGATAATTTAGAACTTGAGAATATTGAAACTAGCAATATTTCAATTGAAGAATAGAGTGTAGTTGTTGTGAGAAACAACGAGAATTGGTTTGAATGGGGACTTGGATTTGGGGACTGTTGTAATTTAGTTACAGTCTATGTATCCGAACTATGAATAAATACTACACTGTGAACTCTTCTAGATGATAGTATCTAGAGTAATGGTAGTGACGGATGACGGGTTTTTTTCCTCTTTTTGTTACGGGAAAATATGTTTACGAGAATGCCATATTGATTACATGGAAAATGATAACTGATTATCGTGGGCTTGAGAAATGGAAATATCTGCTTAATCTCGATAGCTATTCACTAGTGAAGAGATTAGATATCGACTGAAGAATAAGACACCGATGTGGTGCGAAGTAGTTAGAACTGGATTAAATATTAATGAAGTGACTATCATTGGGATAATCCAAGTAGTCCTAGGAAAGTTTCAGAAGTATCACTCCAATTTATCCAGCTCTAGTAATCCTAGAGGTATTAAGAGATTGTAGAATACCTGATCTTTTCGAGGTCGTTGTAGATGTAAGTATCTACTGATCCAGGTAAAAGAATAATAGGAACTGATATTGATGTGGTCAGTCAGAGCATGCGCCTTACATGCTCAGGAACAGATGCAACCATAACAACAAATACCCTGAGCTAGGGGTAGATATCAGAGTGGTTATTCTTTTCGACCACTCAGTTCCTGCAGCAGTTAATTACTTGCAGACTAGAGAGTATACCTTGACAGAGGATAAGATTAGATATGCTTTAGGAGTAATGATCAGATATACTTGTCATGTATTTGATCACACTTCGTGAGTTTAATTAAGACAAAAGCATTGTTTTCATACATTGCATCAAATGTGCATTGATAATGATGATTTGGAAAATACATCAGCAGTACTAATTATATTGTCCACACTTGTAATAATGAACTGTAGCTTACAGTTTTATGATAGTGATGCGGATTTGAATTCAATGGTGTTTCCCATATATGGTTTTGATTATCAAGGGTATGGATACTCTGATAAATTTTAAGATATAGTAAGTTGATTTCAGGGTATAATGAATTTTCGACTACATTGTGACTACAAATGAAATGTTTACAGCCACGTATAGCAAGCTAAGATACTGATAGTATCAGCTATGAACGTATTGCGATTGTGATACTTGGAGAATTGAAGGATTTTTGATAAGAAGTGGTTAATGCTGATCAAGAAGAGTCGAGGTTTACCGATATCATAGTAGTAAGAAAACTTGCCCTGATTTTCCTAAGGAAATAATAGAAGTTCCACTAGCGAAGGAAATCGATTTTAACTATTCGTTGATGCCAATGAATAGATTCGATATCGAAAGCACTGTACGGAATGTCATCAACAGATTTGACAGATGCAGAAGAATAGTTGCAGAATCTCCTTGATACGAGTACATATGTCTGAGTATGTCACTTGAGGAAACATCAGCATTGTCCGTGAAGAAGAAAAATGATAATATGAAGATGTGTATCGACTAAAGGTAGTTGAATCGGGCTATTGTCAAGAATAAATACCCACTACATAAGATCAAGAACTATTTGATCAAATTGTAAGGAACCTCGATCTATAAAAAGAATGATTTTAAATCTGGTTAGCATCAGTTTGACTCCGAAGAGAAAATATTCTCTAGGCAATTGGTCAAACCAGATATAGGCATCTTGAATTTTTGGAAATGCCGTGTTGTCTGACAACTATATCAGTAGAGTTATGAATTTGATGAATAAAATATTCCGTAACTTTTGGGCGGAATTGTAATCATATTCATCAGTGGTATACTAGTGTATACGAGATCCGGAAGGAACCACACAGAACATCTGCGATTGATGATCCACACGCTTCGTGAAGCTCAAATTGTATACCAAGTTATCGAAGTGTAGATCTTGGTTAAATTGAATGCTATTTTGGGATAGGTGATACCAGCTCACAGGATACCTGTTGATCCTAGTAAAGTAGAAGTAGAACTAATTTGGGCTAAGACCAACCAGTGTACTCAAGATACGAATTTTTATGAGTTTGGCCAGATATTACATGCTTTTTTTATGGAAGGGTATTCTAGGATAGCCTGATATTTTAAGCAGTTGACCAAGAAGAAATTTGAGTTTCGTTTGGTCAGATGAATGTGAAAGCAGTTATCATAAACTGGACTACAACCCCAATGTTATTTTTAGACTGGTTCGGGGTATTTATAGTTTTGCAAATACGTTGGTCAAATATTTGAGATATGTTTAAATGTATCATGAGGAGATGATTGCATATGCTTGAGATAGTTGAAGCTGAAAGAATCATGATATCCTGTTCATGAACTCGAGCTTGTAGCCATTATTTTTGCCTTGAAGATGTGGCAACTTATCTGTGCGGCGAACAATTCATAATATACTCTGATTTTTGGAGTTTAAAATATCTATTATTCAGTCAGAGTTGAACATGAGATAGAAGCGATGACTAGATTTATTAAAGAATTTGACTTTGATAGTCAATATCAATCAGGAAAATGAAACTAATAGCAGATACATTAAACCTAAAAGTGCAAGGTGCAATGGTAGCATGAATATATGCTTTGCAATTTGAGTCACCTCTGATTTAGAAGATCAGAAGAACTCGAAGGACAGAGCCATACAGATATTGAGTGAAGAAATTGGTTCTGTCTCATCAACCAACTAGATTTTAGTATGCAATTTAGTGGCGGGTTGCGATTGAACAATCAGTAAATAGCATCGAATCCTACCGATTTGAAAGAAATATTACTGCAGAAAGCACATTATAGATGACACAGTGTTATTCTGGGAATGATTAGATGTATCATTCTTGAGATCCTATTTCTGACAAGATGGTATAAAGAAAGAAATTTTGGAAATTTTGTGGCAAATTGTTTGGCATGTCAGCAGGTCAAGATAAAACGAGACCTAATGGAATACTACAGAATTTGTAAGTGCCACAATGAATTTTGGAAATTTCTAACTTTGAGTTTTATAGCTCATTGTTTAGATCAAACAGTGATTATGAAACAAGTTGAACCGGAATTGATTGACTATTCAATACAAGATATTGATTTCATATGATAGTCTATGTCTATGAGAAAATGACATATTTAAGATGTGGATAATGTGGTTTAGTTACAGTGAGTATTCTGTAACAACTGTATATGATTGAGATCCGAGGATAATATCAGAATTCGAAAACTATTTTCAGAATGTCATGGGTACTAAAGTAGCAAAGAGTATTGCTTATCATACCCAGACTGATGGATAAACTGAGAGAATTATCCAGACTTTGGAATATATGTCCCGATTAATAGTGATGAATTTAGTGAGAATTGACAAAAATCACTATTCACCAGTAGAATTTTCCTATAATTTAAGTTCCAGACAATAATCAGGATGACATCTGTTCAGGTTTTGTAGATCCAGAATTACCGATCGCTGATATGATGATAGGAAATTGATAAGGAATTTTTGGCATAACTTGAGATTGTTGAGAAAATGCCAGGAACGATAAATTTTCTACGAAAAAGATTGAAATTGGCTTAAGGTGAGCATATTTGCTACGCCAAAGAGAAATATATCGTTAGAATCTCAAGTTGAAAATCAGGTAAATCTGAAGATATTGCATTTACGATGATCGATACGATTCGTTCGGCAAGGTACGATGTTGCCTCGATATTTTGAACCTTGTGGAATCATAGAGAAGTTTGGTTCAGTGGTATATCGTTTTCACTACCACAGCAGTTGTTACTGATACATGATTATTCTTATGTATCTATGAATGAGATTGAGACATCTCATATGATTTAATTTGTTGAGTTATACTCAGTTTTGCGATTTCGATGATGAAATCTTTTAAGAGGGAAAGAAGTGTAAGCCCCATTACTAATTAAATCTGATTAACCATGAGTTAGTAAACCCGGGTGATTAAAAGCCGAGAATTCGAATTGAGGTGTTCCGGATCACAACACCTTATTGATAAAATACATCAAAATTAGACAAAATGCTATACAATTTCGGCCATCACTCTAACCTATATATGTGAAATCATCATTATTGAACACATGTGAGTGGTAGCATAAAAATGGATAAACAATTCCCACCTCCACATGGTAACTCACGCCACCCAATACCATCTTTTACCACTATAAAAATGCCTCATTCTCTCTCCATTTATCAGATTCTATTCCAAAAATTTCGAAACCACCTCCAAAAATTAGAGAGAAAAGTTGAGGGAAACATCCATGCAAATGGAGTTTTAGCAAGCTTGGAAGGAGAAAACCCATTTTCCTTCAAGAATTTGAAGGCTAGGAGCTTGGAGAGTGGATTCATTGTGAAACTCTTGGTCTACAAGGGTATGAATCTATTTTTCCCTTTATTTGGTTGAATTTTGTAGATTTTGGGTCGAAATTTAGGAGGAGACACGAAATTGTTGGTGTCTTATGTTAAAACAGAATCTGTAAATTTTTGATGTTCTGGCAGTAAATGGTTTCGACTTCTCGTTTTATTTAAAGTTCGAATTTGACTCTGAGCCAAAAACAAAGGTTGTAGATCTTTCAATTTTATGCAATTTAAAAAAACGAATCATGCAATTTGGGTCTCGAAAATAAAATTTATGTCGAGTTTACTTTCAGTGCTCATTTTTTACTCTGCATGTCCATGCATGTCATATGCAGACTGTAATTCGACTTTATAGGCATATTATCTTGCGAATTTGATTTTGGTATTCAAATAACACTTGTAGATATTTTCATTCTCTTAAGCTTAAAAAAAAGGAGGACTCAATTTGGACTTATTTTCGAGTAGTTATGAATTTATTACTTTAAGTGCTCAATCTATATCCTGCATGTGGGCGAAAATGCCATGTAGTGTGTTATCCGAGTTCCTGAGCATTTTTGGCTAGGAATTCCGGAAAATGTCCAGAAATATGTATTTTAGTACATTGTGTTTGCTGTCATTTTACAATAGAATCACCCAATTTGAAGTTAAAATGAAAAAGATATGGCGAGTTTACTAAAACTGCTCGAGCTGGAAAACAGAATTTCAAAAGCTACATTTTTAGTGTTTTTACTACCTTTAAATGGAGGATTTAGCTCGACATCATTAGATAAGAAAATGAAGTCCTTTGAGTTTTTGATCTTTGAGAACTAGATTTGGGTCATTTAGACATCATACAAATTTATTATGAATTTTGAACAAAAACTGGTCAGTCTGAATTTTGAAGGAAAATCAGTAGGAACCATCCTTAAAACTTGTTGTAGCTCTCGGTAGATTAGCTTGGGTCGAGGTACGAAGAAATGAGTTTTATCATGACATCTGACGAAGACGTGTAATGATGCTTTGTATGATTTTACATGTCATTAATTGAATTATATGATTTAATTGTCACTATGAGATTCTTATGTGACTATATGACATGTTGAGATACATTGTAGTACATGATATGTGAATTACATGATATGTATAGATTTCACATGAGATTGCATGATATATTGAGTTGCATATGTCATTTGATACATAAATTATTCATGGGCATATCATATTGATCTATCATTTCTTTGATATCCATGATTATGACTGAGTTGATTCACTCTGAGTGTCGGGGACGACGAGCACGGTGATGACAGGCAGTATAGGTAGCGACTGTAGTCACGCGCGTGTCACCGGACCTAGTCACGAGGGATGGACGAACACAGCACATAGGATGAGTCTCCTAGCGCAATGTGCGTGTGTTGTCACCCTCTGCTCGAGCTGATATTATTTGATGATACATTCCTTTGGACTCCGATTTTTGGTATCTTGATATTCGATTCCTTGTACCCATTCATACATCACATTCATACATGGTATGCATTGCATGATCTTTGTCATTTGACATGATTTATTTATTTCTCGTACTGGGGTTGTCACGCCCCGAGACCGGGGTCGATAACACCGACGTTGATTCTAAATACAATTAAAAACAACAAGCCTCGTAATACAGAATTCTACGAAAACCAGTCTATTATTCCAAAAATAAATAAATAATTCTTACAAATATCAGCGGAAGCTTCATAAATTACTGGCAACGGCATCTTGAACAATAGCATCTAATTCACCATCTCAAAAATATTGGTTTTGATTTTCCTCTCGATTTTGATTCACTTATATCTGGGGAGTGGATGTAAGGGGTGGGCGTTTTGGTAAACACTCAGCAAGCAGGGGCCAATCGATGTGATAATAATACTTTTTCATAATTTTCCAAAACATAATTCATAATCAGATCATAAACCAATACAAATACATCATAACATAATTTAATATAATTGCTCCCATCGAGCAATATAATATAATATTGCCCCATTGGACCTTGAATATAATATTGTCCTCATTGGACCTTGTAATATAATTGCTCCCATTGAGCCATAAAGTTACCCACATTGGGTCATGTAATAATTCAATTGCTCACATCGAGCCATATAATATAATTTCCCCCATTGGGCCATACATCATAATCGCATAATTTTAACATACTTCGCATCATCGATTGAAGATTTAAGACATACAAACAATTTTTAAAATTGAAACGAATATAATAACAAAGCCCACTTACTTCTCGATGATCAAAATTTGTCACAACATCGTAATTTTACAATACATCACATATTCGATTGCAATTTAAAATCATACTTATAATTTTTCAAAACGAAAGAATGATATTATAGCAAAAACCCACTTACAGCGATTATCCGCGTTTGAACAATTTAGGTGCGAAAACACAAGCAATCCTCTTCCTTACATGTTGAAAGGTGTTCGAAATTTTAATCTAAGAAAGGGTGGAATTTTTTTTCTCACGAGAATGTAAGAAATTTTGGTAAAATCAAGGCTAGCATAATGACTCACAATTCTTAATTAAATAGGTTGCGGCTATTAAGGAATATTCTAGATAATCAATCATATCATATCTTCTTATTTTTGTAAACTAAATTTTATAGATTGATTAGGTGATATTGGTGCTTGAGGACCTGTAGCTTGCCTTTTATTGTTCACCAAAGTTTATCTCTTAAATCTTTTAAAATTTTAAAAAGATTATCTATCCTATTATTATAATCTAGCTAATATTCTATCATTCTTTCCTAAATCTAAATAATAGACTCATTATTATCTTTACAATTTGAATTTATCTAACAAGTATTTGATATCTTAGATAATCATCTTTAGAGTATTTTGTATCTCAAATAATTATCTCACAATCATTTTGGAATCTTGCTAATTATTTAACAAGTGTTGTGTAATTTACAAGATTATTTACTTAAGTGATTTACTGGCTAAGATATTTGATAAAAGATCACTTATTATTCTTTAGTAGTATTTTCAATTATCTTCACACTTTTAATTGTTTTAAAAGTCTAAAAGATTGAATATATAAACCCAATATTATCTTATCTCATATACAAACTCTAATTATAAAAATACTTAGTTCTAGGTTTAGCTAAAAGTCTACAAGTTTAAATCGAATAGGATTTATCTCTTTTAAGTGTTTTATCGGCTAATAGATATAATGACATGATCCCTAATTATCCACAAATTATTTCTTAGTATTTATTAACTCATGCTTTTCTATTAAGTATTTTGAATTTGAAAATGTCATCTATCTAATATTTTGTAAGCTAGATTATTATCTATCAAGTATTTTGTTATCTACAAGATTGAGATAATGTGACTCATTGTTATCTTTAACATAATTCAATATTATCCTTTAATTTATAATATTATCTTGATATCAAGTAGTTGTTTTGACTAAATTCCGGGTAGCTGAGCAGACCAAAATACCGTGTAGTTGAGTTGACCAAAACTCTAGTTATTTGACTTGGTTGGAAAAATCGGGTTCTCACATTCCTCCCTCCTTATTGAAAGTTTCATCCTCGAAACTTGAGCGAGTTTAACCTTAGAAAGGAGAAGGGTATTTATGGCTTGAGAGCTAGTTTGATATTGAAAAGATAAGGGTGTTTGTCATGCTTCTATTCTTCTAGTTCCCAAGCAGTTTCTCTTCCCTATGGTTTGAACACTGAACTTTGACTTAGAGAATAATATTTCGTCTTAACACTTGGTCCTTTGAACCTACGATTCGAGTCGAGATTTCTTCGTACTTTAGATTTTCATTGGTTCCCTTGGACTACCGAAGATCCAGCTTCAAGCACATGATTCAGGTCGGTACAAATTATGATATGTGGAAGACGTCATTTTCTTCGATAGTCTAGGTGGTAGAGTTAACGTTATTACATTTTCTAAAATCTTGAGTGACCTTTGTATCTTGGACTCAATTTTTCCTATCTTGTCATGCCGAATTACATCCTTCATAAACTTTGTCAGTGACTTCAGCTCTTTTGATGATCTTGTGCTACCTTGAGTCGCTTTGACGATTATAACTTTGCTCACGAATGCTTGGATGGGTCCAAGTCTGTTGATGGTATTCTTCCTTACTTTGTCTCAACATTAGGTGATCGGTATTTTCGTTAGTAACTATCTTCGTTCATCGCCATCCGATTCTATCATGTTAGCTGAGGTTGCCATCAACTTGTTTACGGGTAAAAGTTTGCTCCAATTTGCACTGAAGTCTAAAGCACGAGCTCGTAATATATATTTGAGGGTCTGAATTGTTTTCTCAATCTAACAATCAGTTTGTAGTTCACATATGGCACTAAGTGTCACTTGAGCAACCATCGCTTATCAAAAGCTCTTCCAAAGTCGTCGTCCAATCTTGGATCGCTGATAGAAGTTGTCGAGACCAACTTTTTACATCTATTGGTTTATAGTCTCGACCGAGCTCTAACCTAATTGGACCAAAATCTATATTTACAGATATTGCTTATATCGTGCGTTTGCCACATACTTTAATGGAAGTGCCTTAACTTTAAGAAAACGAGTGAATAGAGTTTGGAATTTGAATGGATTTGCTTTGTCAAACGAATCAATAATAGGTAGAAGATTATTGCTCAAGAGAAAGTGAAGTGACAAAAAATTATCAACTTTTGGTAAGCTGAATCAATCAATAAAAATGATTGTTTGCTAAAAGAATTCGCAAAGACGACATGCATCATTTTAGGATACATGTTCATGTAAAGGGGATAAATGATAATTCCAAAGAATTGAAAATAAAGACAAATATGTGATCTTGTTCACCAACTAAGAATAAGTTTTGCAAAGATGGTAGGCACAAATAATTCTTGATATGAAGAAAATCAAGGTTATATAAAACTCAAACAAACATGAAGTCAAAAAAAACAATCCAGTATCAAGCTTTGATGAAAAATGATAACCACATTAACCAAATAATATAATGGGTTATTATGAAGATAAAAAAAATTGTTGTGAAGATCAGAGGGAATGATTGAAGGAGTGCATTACAACTAAAATAGGTTTAAAAAATCCAAACAATTTAAAATAGATGAGGATATGATAATACTTTCAAAGTGAATCAATAGTTGAGTAACTACTCGAACAAATGAGACTATTCCAAAATTGACAAAGAGACTCCATAATACAAATAATAGATTGTCACAATTCTTTCGGTAAAAGAGTGTGATTCAAACACGCTGGAAGTAAAAGTGTGTTTTAACTTTGAATACGAGATTATATAAAAAGGAACAAAATAGAGTGCAGAATCATAATGAATTGTCTAGGGATGAAATAAAATAAGCTGACAATGTCAATTATGGCGCGATGTCTTGCTAACTCGTTCATTCCTAAAATAGCATCGAACTCTAATATGTTCAGATGAATTAGAAAGTGTGGAAAGCTCTATCGCTAACTAATATGAGAGTCTCGATTTAAGTTATGTGTGCAGTTGACAAGAGTTGCCACTCTATATGATTCACCAAGTATGGTTTGAGAATTCAAAAGAATATTGGAGTTAAACTAGCAATGATCTAAAGTCAACAAATGATTTTGTCAATGATAAAGGAGTTCAAAAGAATATCAGAAATAAATTTGAAAAAAGACAAATAACTTCATTGATCGAAACAAATTTGATCGGATTTCAATAGAATCATTGAAATGCTGAAAATGTATTTCTAATTTCCTTAATGAATTCTAAGAGATGAATATATCATCTTCTTATTCGAACCAAAATATTAAAAATCATGGGCATGCTTTGCCATAATCTATACATGTCCTAACAATGTATAATATAATATCTAATTAAGTAATATCTAATTAAGTTCTAAGGATCATAATAGGAGAAAAATCAGAAAGGAAGGCAAGTCCTTGATTATTCGAGTTAACCTGAGATTTCACTCGAAATAAAGTTTCTTGGGAAAAAAATGTCAAAATAAATTATTTCAATGAAGAATATGATGCCAATAAAATATGAACTCTAAATATCGGGGTGGTTGCACAAAATTAGCCCAAATAGAAAAATTCAAAGAATTAAGTGTATCGAAAACAAGGAATTTTGAGTTTGTAATCTTAAACCCAAAATAACGAGAGATCTATTTCAACCTATATGTCCCACTAAATAAGATAAAACATGTTATTAACTTGAGTAAGGATATTCTAATGGTAATACAAAGAAAAACTTAGAAATAACATTTTGGGGAAATTGGTCCGGTAGGAACGGTGTGGCGGTCGTGGCTCCAGATATCGTTGTTCGCAATTGACGATGAAATTGAATTGTCCATTAGACGTAGAACTTGTGGTTACAAGGAATTGAATTTCAGTGTGCTAGTGGCGGAGAAATCAGAGATTTAAATTTTGAAATTAGGGTTCTTGTAGGCGCGAGCTCGATTGAAAAATACACCATTCTCCTTTGACTGTATGCTGCAATTGATAAAGGTCTCTTCATCGGCATAATATGAGAATCAGCATATCAAGTTTGAGTGAAAAACTATGTTACGGGGGCTGAGAAATCGAAGGTGAGATTTTCGACACATAGGGTTCTATGCAGCCGCAGCTTTGATTCAAAAATTGGACATCGTACAGTAACTGGAATTCGAAACTACTAGAGGGATTTTAATATATACTTTGAGAAGGTTCATCGTCCAGATTTAATTGGAAAAATACCAACAATGAAGAAGAAATCGAGGAACGAAATTTCGAGTTTAGGGTTCTTGGGCACGACAATAATCTTCAAAATCACCATCGACTGTTGATTGTTTTCTTACATTGATAGAGGGGTTTTTACAAGCATGATATTTCGATCTGTAACTGAAGTTCGATTTAAAAAGGTATTCCGATGAGTAATAAATCGAACGCCGAATTTTCGGTGTCTAGGGTTCATGGGCGAGGTTGAACATCGACTGAATCTGGATCGAGGGGAGGCTATTACCGTCAATTGAGTTGTTCCCTTTGATCGATGTGCGGTATAGAAGAGGATTCCAGTGCGCGTTTCTGGCAGTTGCCGCGTCATGAGACGTATTGAAGCACGCGGCGCGAAGGATTTGGGTGACAAGGGTTTCAAAAAAAAAATTCCTTGAACAATCGGAGGAGCAATCCTTGCCGGGATCTTCTGATCTTTGGCCAGTGTCATCGTCAAGAGGAGGCGGTTCATGATGACTGGTCTTCCGGCGATCTAGGCGGCGACGACAAGGCTGGCAGCAACGGCAAGTTCTACTGCTTTGTTCTTCAATCTTTTTATGTTTTTTTTATTATTATTATTTGTTTATTATTTTAACTTTATTGATTCGATTTTGATTTAATCCAAACTGATATTCTTCTAATCGTGAGCAGATCCAAATATACCCAACTGATTGTCGCTTTTCTCAGTTGGTATATTTTAACTGGACTTTAATAAATTGGTGTTATATCTCAACCAGAAGTCTTTTCGCAGCACAACTGTAGTAGTCCTTTCCCAACGGGATTATAGAACCTGGTTCGCTCTGATACCACTTAAATGTCACGCCCCGAGATCGGGGTCGATAACATCGGCGTTGATTCTAAATACAATTCAAAATCAACAAGCATCGTAATACAGAATTCTACGAAAACCAGTCTATTATTCCAAAAATAAATATATAATTCTTACAAATATCAACGGAAGCTTCAAAATTACTGGCAACGGCATCTTGAACAATAGCATCTAATTCACCATCTCCAAAATTGGTTTTGATTTTCCTCTCGATTTTGATTCACTTATATCTGGGGAGTGGATGTAAGGGGTGAGCGTTTTGGTAAACACTCAGCAAGCAGGGGCCAATCGATGTGATAATAATACTTTTTCATAATTTTCCAAAACATAATTCATAATCAGATCATAAACCAATACAAATACATCATAACATAATTTAATATAATTGCTCCCATCGAGCAATATAATATAATATTGCCCCATTGGACCTTGAATATAATATTGTCCTCATTGGACCTTGAAATATAATATTGTCCACATTGGACCTTGTAATATAATATTGTCCCTTGGACCTTGAAATATAATATTGTCCACATTGGACCTTGTAATATAATATTGTCCTCATTGGACCTTGTAATATAATTACTCCCATTGAGCCATAAAGTTACCCCCATTGGGTCATGTAATAATTTAATTGCTCACATCGAGCCACATAATATAATTTCCCCCATTGGGCCATACATCATAATCGCATAATTTTAACATACTTCGCATCATCGATTTAAGATTTAAGACATACATACAATTTTTAAAATTGAAACGAATATAATAACAAAGCCCACTTACTTCTCGATGATCAAAATTTGTCACAACATCGTAATTTTACAATACATCACATATTCGATTGCAATTTAAAATCATACTTATAATTTTTCAAAACGAAAGAATGATATTATAGCAAAAAACCCCTTACAGCGATTATCCGCTTTGAACAATTTAGGTGCGAAAACACAAGCAATCCTCTTCCTTACATGTTGAAAGGTGTTCGAAATTTTAATCTAAGAAAGGGTGGAATTTTTTTTTCTCACGAGAATGTAAGGAATTTTGGTAAAATCAAGGGTAGCATAATGACTCACAATTCTTAATTAAATAGGTTGCAGCTATTAAGGAATATTCTAGATTATCAATCATATCATATCTTCTTATTTTTGTAAACTAAATTTTATAGATTGATTAGGTGATATTGGTGTTTGAGCACTTGTAGCTTGCCTTTTATTGTTCACCAAAGTTTATCTCTTAAATCTTTTAACATTTTAAAAAGATTATCTATCCTATTATTATAATCTAGCTAATATTCTATTATTCTTTCCTAAATCTAAATAATAGACTCATTATTATCTTTATAATTTGAATTTATCTAACAAGTATTTGATATCTTAGATAATCATCTATAGAGTATTTTGTATCTCAAATAATTATCTCACAATCATTTTGGAATCTAGCTAATTATTTAACAAGTGTTGTGTAATTTACAAGATTATTTACTTAAGTGATTTACTAGCTAAGATATTTGATAAAAGATCACTTATTATTCTTTAGAAGTATTTCCAATTATCTTCACACTTTTAATTGTTTTAAAAGTCTAAAAGATTGAATACATAAACCCAATATATCTTATCTCATATACAAACTCTAATTATAAAAATACTAAGTTCTAGGTTTAGCTAAAAGTCTACAAGTTTAAATCGAATAGGATTTATCTCTTTTAAGTGTTTTATCGGCTAATAGATATAATGACTTGATCCCTAATTATTCACAAATTATTTCTTAGTATTTATTAACTCATGCTTTTCTATTAAGTATTTTGAATTTGAAAATGTTATCTATCTAATATTTTGTAAGCTAGATTATTATCTATCAAGTATTTTGCTATCTACAAGATTGAGATAATGTGACTCATTGTTAACTTTAATATAATTCAATATTATCCTTTACTTTATAATATTATCTTGATATCACGTAGTTATTTTTGACTAAATTCCGAGTAGCTGAGCAGACCAAAACACCGTGTAGTTGAGTTGACCAAAACTCTAGTTATTTGACTTGGTTGGAAGAACCGGGTTCTCATAGGGGTACTGACCCCCTTTGTGGTGGCTGTCATGTCTTTTGTTATTCGGACATGACAGACTTTACAGGAGGACATTGTGACGATGCTTACATCGACGCATCGAGAGATAACCGAGCTCCATGATGAGCGAGCTCAGGTTATGTATCGTTTCTTATTCCCAGTAATAGTATATGACTTTTAAACAAAATATATTTACCGGGGTATGCCCCGTGTATGTTGTACTTGGGATATGATATTTTCGAGATTACGTGGTAATGCTGGTTAATGTTTGTTTTATTATTTGCAAATGAAAGGCCTAAAACGAAATATATATATTTTGATATTAATATATATGTATCACTTAAAAGCGAAAAATTTTTAGAGTCATTTAACAAGATATTTGAGATTAATCTTCCGTTGTTTACATAACTTAATCACTGTGTGATATTAAACACCCCATTAGGATCGGTCCCTCACAGTATCTGTGATGCGTGTCTGGGGATGATGGGCATGCCAATGGCTCAGTGGAGAGAGAGTGAGCTGAGAGATGACATAGCGACGGGTGTGCCGACGTCGCCCAGACACGAGGGATGATGGACCGCCGATGGTTCGACTGAGAGAGATGTCGTAGCGACGAGCGTATCGATGCCCTGCTCGAGCTTGATATTGATTGATGATACCTTTCTTTGGACTTCGATATTCTGGTATCTTGAGATATTTGATAGTTATTCCTTGGATTCTGGACTTTGGCTATGCCGAGATGATTTGTACCTTTCATGCATCGTATTACATTGTATTGTATTGCATTGCATTACATCATATATCACATTTTATAGATACATGTTCTAATTACTTGATAGTTTCATATTGGGTTTAGGCTCACCCCCTAGGGAGCTGTTGTTGTCTTTGTGTGTGGCAATGGCATGTATTACAGGTGACCAGGATTCCAAAAAGGTAATGATCGCTGGAAGTCTTACCTGATGTTGTTTCTTTTGTCTATCTCAGTCGTAGGATAATTAAGTATACCAGGGTGTGTCATGTATAGTATAACTATGTAAATGGAATTTATTTCCTTTCAGTCTTGATTATTGGTGAATATTTGATGTTTCTTTACTGGTGATGGTATTATATAAATATTATGAGTATGAAATGTGTGCTGGAGACTTATTGTGCATGCTATCGTATGATGCAGATATTTTTAGTACGGATTATGTGTTGGGTGCTTATGATGCATGCTATGGTATTATGTATTTACTTACTGCACTGAGATATGATTATTGTGCTTTTCATTTTTTTTGGTATGTCCCTCGTGCGAGGAGGTCATGCCAAAAATTTTAGAGCTACTTGTTGGCCGGACTTTTAAATAATCTTCCGTTGTTTACAAATAAATAACCATTGTGTGATAATTAAACACTTGATTAGGAACGGGTCCTCACAAGCTATTTGGTAAAGGAGGTTACTCACAAATTTACGACAAGTTCAAATCAATCCACTACAATTTATTGTGACGATATGTCAATAATAGCAATGACAAAGAATCCGATTTTTCACTCAAGATCAAAACACATTGAGTTGCGACTTCATTTTATTCGAGATATGGTGAGCAAGGGAGAAATTAGCTTGGAATTTATAAGCACAAATGAACAACCAGCAGATTCTCTTACCAAAGCAGTGTCAGCGGATAAATTTCAAAAGACAAGAGATGTTCTCAAGATTACAAATCAAGATAGGGTGTTAGAAACATAATGTGCACTAAAAAGATTCATTGAACATCTAAAGTTTAATTCGTGAATACAATAGTACATGTACTTAGTTATAGATTCATTCATGCATTTGGATTCATTCATTCATACAAGAGTACATGTATACTAAATGAATAAGAAAGTGTCTCATTAATATTGATCCATATATCATACAAGATTCATGATATGATATTCCTATAACTATCTTGTAAACTTGTCATTTGATATAACTTAAAAAAAGAAAACAATAATATTTCATATTTTAGCAACTCCAATTCTAGTTCTTGATTGTTCATGTTATTGTATTTAATCCCCAACATTATATACTTACTCGCCAAAGATTTAAAACTGCGTTTTACGTCAAGATAGTTTTGTGAATACGAAGGTTAATGAATATGAATATGTGATATATACAAGATATGACATGACGATGCCTAAAAAAAAAATTTATATTGAGACGAAAGAGAAATGACGTTTAGATGATATTTCTTCAGGAATATATTTTAATCTCTTACTCGATTTAGTGGGGTATTAGACGAAAAACATACATGTTGGGTTGGATAGTTGGGTCGTGTGTACTATTCAAATACCACTTGTTAGGAACGAATGTGGAGGGCGGTCATTCCACCCAACTGAGTCCTCCAGACAAGCTGCAATAATTCTGATCCTTGAAGTGACTACACCGGGAGATTTTTGTTTAAGAAACCATGCAGAAAACACCTAAATTAACATGATTTGTAACTGATTAAATAAAGCAATGAATCAAGATAAAGAATTTGAAATAAACAGCAAAAGATATTAAATTTACACAGATTTGTTTCCCGAAGTTAGAATGTAGTGTAATTCTACTACGTCTCATTTTGTTCCAACAAAAAACATTTTGATTTATACAAACCCATTGTAAAAACACATTTCAGTAGAGTATCCCTACTCTATTGAAACTCCTAGTTACTTCACTGCTCAACGAGGTTTATTTGATTTGCTTCCACTGGCTTGTTGGTTGGTTAGTTAACCAGCTTGTTCGTTGATAAGCTCTACTTGCCTACTTTTTTAGTCCTAGCATAGATTAATTCTACTAATCCTCAGCTATACAAAGGTCATCCGATCTGAAATGTTTGATCAGTGTTGATGAGCCTTTTGCTAGTTTACATTTGTTAGCAGCATGAGACATAATATATAACTCAAGAGATATATATATACACCAAAAATTATATATATCTTTTGGTACCTTTTATAAAACATGTATGAATTGGTCTTGTGATTCTTATATTCCTATAAAAAAAACTTGACAAGCCACGACCATCTATTCTTCAAAATGAAACACGTGCATTTGAATTGATGATTTCAAATCTATGATTTCAACATCTTGACTTATTTTGATGAGATTAAAATTAAGCAAATTTCATATTCGCTATATATCAATTTAAGCATTTTCAATAGTAATTATGATTGATTTCAAATACATTCATCTTGGATGTTATTTGAAATATATACTTAAAAAATCATATCCCAAAATCAAATTATTTCAATCAAATCAAATCTATCAATCTAAGCCCAACATTGGGGAAGATGAGTGAAATTTACCTCAATAAATGGCATATGATGCTTGTATTGTTACTATGGAAGTGTAATTAAGAAGTCTTCATTAAATTTAAATATTTTTAAATCAGGTAATCAATCTTTTTTAAAAAAATAAAAAATAAATTATTTTGATGTTTTGGGTTTCTATATTAACTAAAAATAAAAGAATGAATTTTTTTTAGATGAAATAAAACTTGGAAGATTTTCTTGGATATTATTTTTTTTCTGGATTATTTTTCCTACTATTTATTGTTTGTGTTATATATCAATATTTTTACATTTATTTGAGCTTCCGGTATTTGCTGGTTTGGCTAAAAGCTCAATCTCGTTGAGAAAGATTTATGTACGAGTTTTGTGGTGTGCTACAAAAAATCTTTAGCCTCCCATCCCTTTATCAAATAAAATAAAAAATATTTTATATTTACATTTGTTCAATATATATAAACAGAAAAAATTATACACCAAATATATATTGAGCAAACAGTATAATTTTGGTTCTTAGAGAATTTAAGAAAAGAATGATTAAAAAGCACCTCAAGTCATGATCACTTAAAAGGTGTTATACTTGTAATTAATCCATCCATAAATTCTTCCCTAATTCGCACGTGCAAACAAGCGTGGACTCAAACCCAACAATTCTTAACCTAATAATTTCATAGACCAATTTCACGTCCGCGTTCGTACTCTTGCGCACACTCGAAAGCTCGCAAATCACACAAAAATCGAATCAGCGCTCTCGTATTATGCTCTTATTCGTTTTGTTAACTCGGTAAAGTTGCGATCTTTGGTATGATTTTCTGCGAGTTTCTCTAATTTCGAGGTTAGATTCTCCTTATTTTGAGCTGCAACATATTTCATTTTTGGGCTGCGAAAGCAAAAGCTGGCTATGGACTACGAGCCGTACGACAGCAGTGGTGTGTAATTCTCTCTGAAGTGCATGAAGATTCGATTACTGTTAGTAAATTGTTTTAATATCGATTTGCGTATTTAATTCGGCTTGGGGTTCAAAAAATTGGGTTTAGGGTTTGTGAAAGTTATGTGCATTGTTATCTTAATGATGGTTTATTAACTATGTGTGATGACAGTTCAATTAGGGGTGTTGTATGAAGTATTGCGTGTTTCTTCTATAACATAGAATTTGCTAAATTTTGTTGCTTGACCTTTTGGGGTTGAACTTTAAATTTTTTGTTTCCACGCAATAATTTCGTTAGATGTCTATAGTTGGAAATTGGAAAAGGTCGCCAGGGGTCTTTGATTAAAGCAGGCATTTTGACTTTATCATTTTGAGCATTATAGCAAATTATTTGTTGCAATGTTATTTGATAATTTCTCTGCTGATTACCTTTTGCAAAACTTTCTGGATTCTCGCAAAAGTTTGGTTCTTTTGGTTATTTCGCATATCAGGGAAATTTATGGTTCAGTGTGGTAGTCTGTTTGTTTCAAACTCGATAGCTTTGTCAAAGAATTTCTAAAAATTTTAGAGAAATTTGATGATAAATGAGAAAATAGGATGAGCACATAATGTCAAATTTTGCAGTTACTGAATTATCAAAGATTGAAAAAAAGTGTTGTGGATTTTCTGATGTGACCGTGGGAAGAAAAATAAAAATAATTTAGGTTGATGGATTTTGATTGCAAAAGGTTATGGTTTGATCATATGCTTCTCTTGATTGTATCATATATTTCATTAAAAGTCTCTGCATTGCAGTTGGTGTTCGTTTGAGGCTTTATGTAGCAACAAAATATTGTTTTGGTTATTTTACCTACCAGAATGAATTACGCTAACAGTTTGGATTAGCCTTCTTATGTGAAGAAATGAGAGTTTTTTATGCGATTTCAATTATTTTGGTGTATGAACTTTTGTTTGCTTGATAGACTCCTCTTGGTACTTGTGCAACTTTAGTAAATTTCCGTCATAATGAAGCATAAGTAGATATGGTTTTATTAATGCTTGTTATAAGGGAGTAGTGGGACTATGGTCATATGCACACATGATTAAGTTTTAGGTTACTATCGTACTATTTTTGACTCATGAATGCGAAACTTCTAACTGTTCTGAAATTGTTTGGTCATTTTTTCCCAATTCGCACTGCCTGATCCTTTTCTTTCTGGTCAATCGGTTTAGACCACACTTGTATAGATACAGTGAGAAAGCGTAGAATAAGTCATCCTACATAATTGTAACCAATTTCAAAATAAATGCACATTCATCTTCACACTTTACTGCCCCACATTGTCTCTTTTGGAACTTGTGCTTCTTTAATACATTCCATTTGTTGACCAAAGTCAACATTGGTGGTATATCCGTTGAGGACTTGTATTTTGCTGCTGGATATTTGATCCATTGTTGTCTCATCTGTAATAAAGAGATCCTTATATTTTATATTCTTGGAAACAGGTGCAAACTTAAGTTATGGTGCAGCCAACTGTTTGCTTGTTCTCGGAATTGTTTGTTCCATGCAAATACTGGGATTTGGGAAGAATAATCTCTTTTGATGGCAATAACTTGGAATCATTAGTATTAGTTTAGGTCTCAAGAGAGTTTGTTGAACTCTCTTTGTAGTCTGGCACTGATGTAGGTTAGATAAACTGATGTCCTGATGCTTAATAAGTTGGTTTTGCCCCCCTTGATATTATGTATGTTAGAATTTAGTCATGATTCGAGGAGAATATTGTATTGGATCACCTTACACTTTCACCATAAGAACATGCCAAGACTTTAATATTGTTCGGATTTGGGAAGGTGCGTATGATGTAAGAATTGGGGTATTCAAGAGAATCACAGGTTACGATGTTGGTAGATTTAAGATGAGCAACCTGGGTTTAGGAAAAAGAAGTTCTTCTTTTAAACTATTTATATGCCTATTTATATTGTTAGATCGGAGTGGTGTTTAGAAGGGGGTTGAATAAACACTTAACTTAAATTCTATTTTTCTTGATACAGCAGACTGTTAAGTACTGCAGTAGCTTCTCAGTTGTTTGCAAGTCGCAGACACTGATAATAGTGCGGAAGACGTCTGCTGGACTTGTGAGTTAAAGTAACTGAATGGTAAAATGCAGTAAGTAAGTGACACAGAATATGTTTCTGGAAGTTCGAAGCACAACGCTTCTACGTCTCCCCCTCTTCCTTTGCAGGAAGGTTACACTAGAAGACTTTGGTTTACATTTTACAGTATACAACCTTCTTAGGCACTTACACAGCTTGGCCTAAACTCGTAGCAATACAACTCTCTAAGTTGATTACAACGTCACTCACACAAAATATAAATCTATTATGCTTTGAGTGTTCTTCGAGCAACAGACACAGTAGGCTTTGATCTTCAATATCACAATAAGGCTGCTTTGCTGCTCTTGCAAAACTTCAGAATATCTTAGTGGAGCGTTTAAGGTGTTGCTTGAATGAATGAAGTTGATTTGTGTTGTTTTAATTTTCTCGGATTGATCAGCAACTTCTCCATTTTTCACTTCGATGTATTTATAGGCACAGTGGTGTAACGACAACTTTTCTTCAATTGAAAAGTTCCGCTTGAAATCAGCTTCCTGATTTCCTTCCAATTCTATTTGTCTTCTTTCCAATTTTATTTATATAAACGACTCTTTCATTCTGACGCCAAAAGGTGGCGCTGATATCGTAGTGGTGCGGCGCTCTGTTGTACTTTTGTCAGAATGAGTTTTGTCAGAATGAGTTGTACTTATTTTGTCTTGTTGCTTTATACGTCTGCTGACTTCTCCTTTGCTGTATATCTGCTGGTTGCACGTTTAGCTGATGTTCATTTCATCATCTGCTGGTTGCATGGTCAGCTGATGTTCATTTCATCACGTAAAACGAGAGTAATCGTCTATTAACACCAGGGTATACTTCATTCCCCTGGACTTGTTACTGGTATAGGACCGAAAAGATCCATGTGCAGCAACTCTAGGCACCGAGAAGAAGATTTACTCCCTTTGGTTCTTAAAGGTAGATCTGATTTGCTTACCAAGTTGGCATGCCGAACAGATCTCGTCTTCTGAGAACTCTATTTGGGGCAGTCCATTTACTAAATCAAGCTTACGCAGACTGACAATAGTTTTAAAATTTAAGTGACTCAATCTCTTGTGCCAAGCCAGTTTTTGGAACTATTCAAGGCAGCAAAGTAAGTAGTTAAGGCAGGCTGATCAAAGTTCCGGTCAATCTTATAAGTGTTTGCATGCCTTCTTCCTACAAGCAGTGTACTACCATCGGCAGATCTAATTGTGCACGTGTACTGGTTGAATTCTACTTAGTGACCATTGTCACAAATTTGACTAATGCTTATCAAGTTATAGCATAAATTTTCAACCAACATTATATATTTAATAACAATGTTACCGTGGATAATCTTACCCTTACCCACAGTTCTACCTTTCGCATTGTCACCAAAAGTTATTCTTGGTCCGGTGGTGTCTACCAATTCGGACAACAGACAAGCGTTCCCTGTCATGTGTCTAGAACATCCACTATCCAGAAACCACTCTGAGCTCTGAACTTGCTGGATTCTAGATCTCTGCAATTAAAGCGATAAATTTATTGGTACCAATCCTACTTGGGTTCAGACAGGATTAGTCCTTTCGGGACCAACACTTGGATAACCCTGAATCGTTTGGGTCTTTGTGTGTCCTGAAATGTGTGTGCAGTAAATGGTGATGGTATTCTAGAGTGTTGCATGTGATAGTGAGTATATGCATGTTGTTTTGGTTTTTGGTTCCTGTTGGGAAGCATATATCTATTCTGGACAGGCATACAATTATAATACCAGTTGGGTTTCACCTCTCGAGTTGCTTGACCAGTAGGTTTATGTCTATTTCTGAACTTTTGCATAGGTCTAGCTTTCTCTATTGGCTTAACGTAACCAATACCTTTGTGTGATGCCCGCTCCTTAATGAGTGTTGGCTTAACAGGTTCCTTAACCAATTCACTTGGTTCATATACTGTGTTGGATCTAACAAGAGTTTTAATACCAGATGAGTTACTGTCATTGTTGATATAGCCTGTACCGGCAAGATCACCAGCAAGCCTTATCGACTCAAGCATTTCATATTTTCTGGCAGTTGAGGTGTTTCATGTGCGAACCAACTTGATGAGCTTCTGGTGTGCACACTTAGCTTCGTTCCTTTCTTTCTCGAGCAGACTTACTTTCTTCCTTAAGCATTCCAGCTCCATTGATTGTTCACAATCAAGTTTACTCTCCTGCTGTTCGATTGGGTTTGATTGTTCAGTCTTATATTTCTCGAAGGACTCATACAACATTTGATACTCATTGATCATATCCTGCAATGCATTAGTGAGTTCATTATGTGAAAATCCAGAAAGATTAGAATCAGTTACCTCATTGTCATCATTGGCCATGAGACAGTGGACTCCTTCATCTTCACTTTCACTGGACGAGCTAGTAGATTCCTCTGATTCTGAATCAGCCCATTTGCTCTTGTTTTCCTCCGCAACTAGTACTTTATGATCTCTGTCTCTTCTGGATGATCTTCTCTTTTCCTTGGACTTCTTGTAGTCCTTGGATCATTTCTTTGGCTTAGGATAGTCAGCAATGAAGTGTCCTGGTTTGAGGCAGTTGAAGCAGACATGATCATCCTCTTCTGATCTATTTTTGAAGTTCTGCTTCCTTGGAAAAGACTGGTAAGTCTTCTGATTTTTCTTCATAAATTTGCCAAACTTCTTGACAAAAAGCGCCATTGCATCATTGCACATTTGTTCGGGAGTCATCTCTGTTGTGGTGGACAGGGACTCTTGATGCAGCAAGGGATTTAGTTGGTTGACTGGTGCTGGGTTCATCTTCAACCTGAATGCCTAGCTCAAACTCATATGCCTTTAAGTCAGCAAATAAATCATGTAGATCTATCTTGTTTAAATCTTTGGACTCATGCCAATGGTTTTCACGTCACATTCTCTTGGGAGACCCCTCATGACCTTTATGGTGACTTCTCTGTTTGATAGGTCCTTACCTAGGCTGTTGAGTTCATTGATGATTCAGTCACTCTTTCATCATACTCATTGAGAGTTTCTCCGGACATTATTTTGATGTTCTCAAACTTCTGTAGAGCGACAGTGAGCTTGTTTTCTTTGGTTTGGCCATTTCCTTCACACAGTTGTGCAATCTTTTCCCAAATGTCTTTAGCAGTGGGACACATCTTGATTTTGTTGAACATGTTTCTGTCCAATGTTTTGAACAATGTGTCTTTAGCTACATTGTCCAAAATTGCCTTTTTCTTCTCCTCATTGGTCCAGGATGCTCTGTTCTTTTCAACCATTCGAGGTTCACCACTGGTAATGGCAGTTGCTATGTTGACCTTCATGATCTTCATTGGTCCGTCAGTGATGACGAACCACATGGCATATTCTTGAGCACTCAGATGTGCTTGCATCCGAATTCTCCGGTCATCATATTCATCTTTCTTGAACATTGGGATCTTACTGAATGAGGCCATCAGTTCTTAGTATTTCTCAGAATTGAGAAGACCTTGCTCTGATACCACTTGTTAGTATCGGAGTGGTGTTTAGAGGGGGGTTGAATAAACACTTAACTCAAATTCTATTTTTCTTGATACAGCAGACTGTTAAGTACTGCAGTAGCTTCTAAATTGTTTGCAAGTCGGCAGACACTGATAATAGTGCGGAAGACGTCTGCTGGACTTGTGAGTTAAAGTAACTGAATGGTAAAATGCAGTAAGTGACACAAAATATGTTTCTGGAAGTTCAAAGCATAACGCTTCTACGTCTTCCCTTCTTCCTTTGCACTAAGGTTACACTAGAATACTTTGGTTTACACTTTACAGTATACAACCTTTTTAGGCCCTCACACAGCTTGGCCTAAACTCCTAGCAATACAACTCTCTAAGTTGATTACAATGTGTTTTTCAACACTCACACAAAATATAATTTTGTTATGCTTTGAGTGTTCTTCGAGCAGTAGACTCAGTAGGCTTTGATCTTCAAAATATCACAATAAGGCTGATTTGCTGCTCTTGCAAAACTTCATAATATTTTAGTGGAACGTTTAAGGTTTTGCTTGAATGAATGAAGTTGATTTTTGTTGTTTTAATTTTCTCGGATTGAGCAGCAACTTCTTCATTTT
The DNA here is from genome assembly GCA_907163345.1 of Haberlea rhodopensis. Classification (NCBI taxonomy): domain Eukaryota; kingdom Viridiplantae; phylum Streptophyta; class Magnoliopsida; order Lamiales; family Gesneriaceae; genus Haberlea; species Haberlea rhodopensis. Next base: position 27,471,038 of record CAJQUN010000003.1, on the reverse strand, counting down.
TCACTTCGACGTATTTATAGACACAGTGGTCTAACGACAACTTGTCTTCAATTTAACGACAACTTTTCTTCAATTGGAAAGTTCGGCTTGGAATCAGCTTCCTGATTTCCTTCCAAATTCTGTTTGTCTTCTTTCAATTCTGTTAATTAACGGCTCTTTCATTCTGACGCTAAAGGTGGCGCTGATATCGTAGTGGTGCGGCGATCTGTTGTACTTTTGTCAGAATGTATTGTACTTATTTTGTCTTGTTGCTTTATACGTCTGCTGACTTCTCCTTTGCTGTATATCTGCTGGTTGCATGGTCAGCTGATGTTCATTTCCTCATCTGCTGGTTGCATGGTCAGCTGATGTTCATTTCTTCTGTATCCGGTAGATGGTAACTCTTGGTCTTTGGATCCGGTAGATCTCCTTTTATCCTTTCACCCGGTAGATGGTAACTCTTGGTCTTTGGATCCGGTAGATCTCCTTTTATCGTTTCACCCGGTAGATAGCTCTACACCCGGTAGATGGTTTTTCAACCAATGGACCTTTGTAGAGTTAGTCATTCTTTTCTCTGTCAGTAAACTTCAATGCAGTGGATATTTCTCTGTCATTCTTTTCCCAATATATATGCCAACCCGTGTTTAGATTACATGTCTGTTAATCGTGCCATGGGAAATTTTTAACATTTGGTTTTATGTGCCTTGTTTGATAAACTATTGATTTTTTCCTTCTTTTTCCGTTTCGTCGCTGTTGCAGGAACCGATGATGATTTTCCCCCACCACATCAAAATAGAATGTCACGAGGTGGCCGAATTTCCGGTAATGGAAGGCCTGCTACCTTTGGTTCAATGCCGTATCCCAGGGTGTATGATGAGACTGATATGGAAGCTAAAATTCATCAGCTTGAGCAAGAAGCATACATTTCAATTCTAAGAGCCTTTAAAGCTCAAGCTGATGCCATTTCTTGGGTAATTTTTATCGCATTCATTATGTGAATTTTGGCATGAAAATTTGATAAGATATGATTGACTGATGATTTCATTTAATTTCTTCAGGAGAAGGAAGGTTTAATAACCGAACTTAGAAGGGAATTGAGATTATCAAATGAAGAACACAGGGATCTTCTTAGCAGGGTTAACACAGATGAAACAATCCGAAGAATAAGGTTTGTGCAAGCCTTTCCCTTTTAGGGAAAGCATACCCTGTTTTCAAATTTACTGATGAAACTCATGCTTTCCTCATTTTCCTACAAAAAATATGGGGATAAAAATCAGGGAATGGAGACAGTCTGGTGGGCTTCAACCAGCCATGCGCGGTGCCAGTCAAGTGGTCCATGATCCAATACCCAGTCCTTCCGTCTCAGCTTCTCGTAAAAAACAGAAGATAGCTCCTACATTGCCTTCTCAGTCATTTGGTGCGCCATCTCCTGCTTTCCACCCACAGGTGATGGCTACAGCCAACCAGCCCTCTTCCTCAGCTGCAAAGCGTGGGCCCACAATAGGTGCAAAAGGCAAAAAACATAAATCCGTGAGTTTTACTTGCTAAGTTTATTTCTGCTGCACATCTACTGATACTGATTTTCAGTTATAATTTGTTTTATGGGTCAGGTACCAGCCGGGGCATCGTCAATGAAAATGCAGTATCCCTCTGGTCCAGCCGGAAGAGGTAAATTTGTTAACCGCATGTATTCTGGTGGCCTTGCAAATGACCCTGCAGAAGGAGCTTCATTTGATCCATTGATTGGAAGGAAAGTCAGAACCAGATGGCCTGATGATAATAGTTTCTATGAAGCTGTTATAACTAATTATGATCCAGATAAGGTATATCTAAAGTTCTTGTAATTTGAAGACTTCATTAATGCTCAGTTGATACTTATATTTTTCTGTATGGTTTTCCAGGGCCGACATGCTCTTGTGTATGATATAGGCACTCCACATGAAACATGGGAATGGGTCAAGCTGTCAGAGGTGGATGGACACTTTTTCTCCTGTTTTATATCATTTGAAAATAGTATTCTATGGGATTACTCATCCATTCACTATTTCTTTGGTATTGATGTGTTGTGTGTTAACACAAAATATTATTGAATATAGTACCCTACATTTTAGCGATTGGTGGATTTGCTCACGAGTGCTTTGATAGTTTCCTTTGTTTTTTTAAGTATTTTTCTTAAATCATGTTCTATATTTGAACATAGTGTTGGTGAAGAAAAGACTACTCGAAAATAGACAGAATTAGTGCAAAAGATCAAACAGGTGGAACCTTGGCTTTGAAATTTTGGATTATTCTTTTATAGATTGTGTAATTTTACATTCTGATCATGGAATCATAAACTTTTCGGTTGCCTTTTAGATCGCCTCTTTTAATGGAATCATGATTGAGAAAGTGATTTACATTCGTAGTTTCACTTGGTATTTTGGCAGTTGTTTTTGATGATAAAGCTTTCCAAGGATTTGTTTTTTAAATATGATCTAGTTTTTTTTTTTTTTTTTTTAAGGTGGCGTTTGGTTAGTTTGTTAATTTTTTAAGAGTTGTTAAGAAAGCACATAATTGAGCTTTGCAAAAGGTTTATGGTCGGAATTGATTCCTTTCATTCGTTGAGGCATGATATTGACCATTAGATTGTTCTGGTCATTAGCTTCTCCATTTCCTTGGGAATCATTCTACATTGTATTTTTTGTTTCTTGTGATGAGATCTTTTGTTCATGTTGAAATAGTTTTTTACACCATATTTTTCTCATTCCAACGAAAGACCATCTTATCTGGGTAGGTGGTGCTTGTGTTATTGTGAAAGCACTATAATTTCTTGAAAAATAATGAGGTGGACATACTTTTATTGAGGCATCGATGGAATATTATTAGGCACTATGTAATGTGAAAGATTTCACGTTTCAAGTACTCACCACCAAGTTATTATGTGCTTTGCTATGAGTTGGCTTTAAATTGTAACTCACACATTCTCACGAGGTAGTTATAATCACGTGATACATACGGTAACGAGAAGGGGGATGTACTCTTAAGAATTTATAGGAAGGATTTGAAATGTTATATGATACTTAGGGATGTGTTGGCATAAGGTAAATCTTATGTTTGATATAGATCCTTAACTGACTACGTAATCCCAATATGAGTTGCAAGGAAATGGAAAAAGGAAAAATTGAAGCCTAGCCGTGTACTGGTATGTAAGTAGTCTCTACAAGTCGTAGTATAAGCTTCCATTTTAAGTAGTGATGGCAGCGCCATGGAACAAAAACTGGAGGAAAAATTCACTGGAAGAAATTAGGAAATAATTTATTGTTTATGAAACTAAAATGTTCACTTTGTGAAAATACAAAGATATCTTTCTTATTTTGGTCATCTTTTGCCTATGAAGATTTCTCCAGAAGATATACAATGGGATGAAGGTTATGGCGGACCAGGCCATGGGTTGGATCGGCCTGTTGGGAGAGATAATGTTCCAGGTGCCGGAAGAGGAAGAGGGCTAACAAAAAGTCAATCCAGAAAGGACATTCCACCGTCACAGAATGGCATTGGAAAGAAGGCACGAGATGATATAAAATTGCTTCCAACTGATACTCTAATTAAGGAGGTAAGAAACAGTTGCTCACACAGTACACATAGAAAATGACATTTGCTATCAATTGATTATTGAGCTTTGACAGGTGGAGAGGGTTTTTGGTGCTAGTCATCCGGACCCTGTGGAGATGGAGAAAGCAATGAAAGTGCTTAAGGTTAGACAGAACACCCATATCTGCTATTTTTCCCCTAAATTTGAACTTTCGATTAGATTGGCTTATCGATGTTACCTTTGTTTTATCAGGAGCATGAACAGGCACTTACTGATGCCATTGCGACCCTTGCAGATATATCTGACGATGAAAGTGGTATGTTTTGTGTTAGCCCTATGTCGATTCTGGTTTTATCACTCACACTACGATAATTTTTCCCTTGGAGTTGTTCCCTACTTGTTTTCTGCTGTTTCAATCCTAAATTGGACGGTCTGCAATTCCCTTGGCGTCATCATATTGTAATTTATTCTCTCATAAGGCTTCTATAACTCAATACTTCCCTTGTACTTGTAGTGTTTCTTTTGTGAAGATTTATTCATGATCTTGGTTCTCATAAAAACTTACTTGATGACTATCCACTTCTCTTTTGGTGATTCTTTGTGACAGACGAGGGTCGCCACTTCTTACACGGGCAAGCAAAGAGAGAATAGCAAGACTGAAGTGTGTTGATATATTGTGGATAAAAAATGAATGGGAAAGGAATCAGAGCTTCCATATGGGATTGTGTGAAAAGGATGTTATTCAATTCGAAAACTTCGTCCATGTTCAAGGAATTGCATATAGGAAGAGAAGTGATTCGTTTTTCAGTGCCGAGTTATAGTCAAAATATGGTAAATGGGAAATTTATAGATGGGTTCAACTCCCTGTTGTATAATTCTCTATCTTAGATACCTTTCCTTGGATTATTACAGTCGACTAATTTAGTACAGGCTTTTATATTTTTGTCCTTTATTAAGAAGTTGGTGCTTTTGTAAAATCATCACAGTTGTCTTCTTTCGTCTTCTTTAAAAAAAATTCTTAGTTTTTTGTGGTAATCTCTTGTGGATATTAAACTTTGTTAAACTTGGTTTCTTGGCTGACACTGACATAAATCGCATCACTTAAGCTGCTTATAGAACTCTTTGTTATTTGAATCAGTTGTTAAAATACAAGTGTAATTTATATGAAATGGCTATAAATCAAAATAAGAAAAAGTAAAATTGTGTTTATTTCAGAATCAATGGAGTAAAAATGTAAAATCTTTCATATTAAATTTTCAAGTTAAAATGTCTTTGTTTCTATAAAGATGTTTCATTACATGCCTTAAGCCAATGGTGATGTTTTCGTTGGTTGACAAAACTACAGGTACAAGATTCTTTCAATTGCCCTTTTACGTCAAATGTCTAGCCTAATGATTGTCACCATTTCCAAAGTGGGTTAACTCAAGTTTTGAGTCTTACGAGTAACAAAAAAATCCATTCCCATGATAATAAAAAATAAAATTCGCCCTTTTGATGTGGTGGTGATCAAGCATTAACACATGAAAACATGCAGCAAAATCCAAAACATTTTTGCGAGAAAGTGTTGAAATTGTGTATTCAAGTTAATATATATACGGGAAATATGTTTTAAACTGTATATTTAAACTGATATTTGATCAAAATCCCATTTAAGATATACTCAAGTTGAGAAAATCGACTCAAACTAAACTTCAAATCTTGAAGAAGGAAACAAACAATTAAAAGAGAGCACCAACTGCCTAATCCGGTCTACCCTGAAACTAATAATTCTAGCAAATACTTATACAAACTAGTTTAAGTATTAAACTATTGTCGGCCTTGCCCCTGTTAATTTGGGCGCCTGCCTAAGCACCGTAAACTGAAAGTTGTTATCATTTTCTTCCCAGCGAAGCCCGATTTCATCGTCCTTCCTCAATCCTCTCCTTCGAACAAAATCTTTAGTCCAGCCTTTCATCAGGATGAAACTCGTCGTTTTCCAAGTTTTGAGAGTAAGTGCATGCTCCGTTCCTGTGTCCACGTCATAAACAGCAATCTCCTTTCCTCTGTCCCCATGGAAATCTCCGATATTGGGCACGATATGATCTCGGGCAGGTTGTTTTCCAAGAAGGAGTCTGGATGAACCGTCAACATCGCTCTGCTGCAGTGTTTTCTTGATTTTCCAGTGGTCGTCGCCATGAACGTTGAAATCCCAGGGCTGAAACGCAGCTATTTCGCTATCTGGTGATCCCGATCCCTCAAAACAGTAAGATTCAGTCTCTTCATTCTTGTCAGATATCGGAACATCGATCGATACTCCAAATATTCTAATTGATGTGCACTGTGTACCACCGGTGGAGGATGAAGAAACAGATAAAGGGTTGTGAATTTCTTCTCCGGAATGGGTTTTTGCAGGAAGAATCGATGAAGATGAAGCACAAGTGAAGAACGCCATGCATGCACAAATATATTTTACGTATAACAAATGAATTATGATACATATTGTGTGTGATGAATGCATATTTATAGAAGCGTAAGACGTTACTTCTGAATCCAGTTGAAGTCCTATTAGGAATGGGATTGTTAAAGCTTTCCTTAATTATACAAATGATTCCTTATAGAAGTATAATTGTTAAATTAAAATAACTCGTTTAATCATGTGAAAACCAGTTGAAATATTTGGGGAAATGAAAAGTTTCCTTTCTTTAAATATTTGGGATCAGTTAGGATTTAGAGAATCTGCGCAATAAATATAAACCCAACTACACAATAATTAAACTAAATTAATTATGGTATATTTCAAGAACTCAAGTGATTATATGTATTTTCAAAATTTCCCGTAAATTTTAATTAAAAATTTTAATTAATTTATTTCAAATTCTATATATTTTATTTTACAAATCATATGATACGACGACATATAGTAATTTTATATGTTACTTATTTTAGTGAAAATTACCCCCAAAAAAAAATCCATTTGTTCAAAAAGTAAAATCTTCGCAGAACAATTAGGAAAACAACTGATTAGATTTTACTAAATTGAATTTAATATTTTTATATAATTAATTTAACAAATATTAGACTCATTCTTTTAATAATATTTTTAAGTTTTACCAAGCACCAAAATAAAATTGGAGACTTTCAGGCAGATACCATAAAGTAATACAAAAATAGTCCTACATAGTTACGTACACCCACCTATCAATGCACGTAGGGTTTCACGTGCATCGCCCGTACACACCATTTTCACTTACGAGGTGCACGCCATGAATTAAGGCTTTCCAGGTGCACGCCATCTCCACGATGTAATTACTCATCAAATCTTCCATGGCTTATAAAACTCCAGTCTCCATTATCTTAGGTGACTCAGTTTCTTCTAAAATGGTGGGTAAGCCTGATTCCCTCACCTTCCTAAGCTCCATTTTCAACTGATCTACCAAATCTTGATGTTCCCACAATTACTCCCATCTATTTTCAGAGTCAGTCATTCATGAATCATTTGACTCTGTTTTTTCATCAAAGGTAAGAAAGCCAATGCCTGTAAAATCTTCCTCTGATAAAAAAATGGGTACCACTGCCATCGCCAGTCTCCTCCATCTCCACATCACTTCGGAAAGTGCACGCGCGTACACTACGTACACTGGTAGTGCACCCGCGTGCACGGACGTGCATCGGTAACCAAAGAAAGAGTAAAGTGCACTAGTTTACAATCCCGAAGAGCAGCAATAATATTTTTCTTTAGCAAGAGCAGCAACAAACAAGAGTTACATGACGCCCGTAAAATACATAGTGTTGGTGAAGAAAAGTCAACTCGAGAATAGGCAGCATTAGTGCAAAAGATCGAACAGGTGGAATCTTGGCTTTGAAATTTTTGAATTAATCTTTTATAGATTGTGTAATTTTACATTCTGATCATGGAATCATAAATTTTTCGATTGCCTTTTAGGCACTATGTAATGCGAAAGATTTTACATATTAAAGAGCATACTCACCACCAAATTTTAATGTGCTTTGCTATGTGTTGGCTTCAAATTGAGACACAAGTTCTCATAATGTAGTTAGTGATATATTTCCTTAAGTTGCAACCAATAATCCTCATCATATAATCACCTGATGTATATGGTAACGAGAAGGGAATGTACTCTTAAGAATCACCTTATCAAAATCCCACTTAATATATACTCAAGTTAAGAAAATCGCCTCAAACTAAACTTCAAATCTTGAAGAAGGAAACAAACAAACAATTAAAAGAGCGCACCAACGCTCTCTAATCCAGTCTACCCTGAAACTAACAATTCTGTCAAATACTTATACAAACTAGTTTCAGTTTTAAAATATTGTCGGCCTTGCCCCTATTAATTTGGGCGCCTGCCTAAGCACCGTAAACTGAAAGTTCTTATCATTTTCTTCCCAGCGAAGCCCGATTTCGTCGTCCTTCCTCAATCCTCTCCTTCGAACAAAATCTTTAGTCCAGCCTTTCATCAGGATGAAACTCGTCGTTTTCCAAGTTTTGAGGGTAAGCGCATGCTCCGTTCCTGTGTCCACATCATAAACAACGATCTCCTTTCCTCTGTCCCCATGGAATTCTCCGATATTGGGCAAGATATGATCTCGGGCAGGTTGTTTTCCAAGCAGGAGTCTGGATGAACCGTCAACATCGCTCTGCTGCAGTGTTTTCTTGATTTTCCAGTAGTCATCTCGATGAACGTTGAAATCCCAGGGCTGAAACGCAGCTATTTCGCTATCTGGTGATCCCGATCCCTCAAAACAATAAGATTCAGTCTCTTCATTCTTGTCAGATATCGGAACATCGATCGATACTCCAAATATTCTAATTGATGTGCATTGTGTACCACCGGTGGAGGATGAAGAAATAGATAAAGGGTTTTGAATTTCTTCTCCGGAGTGGGTTTTTGCAGGAAGAATCGATGAAGATGAAGCACAAGTGAAGAACGCCATGCATGTACAAATATATTTCACGTATAACAAATGAATTATGATACATATTGTGTGTGATGAATGCATATTTATAGAAGTGTAAGACGTTACAGTTGAAGTCCTATTAGGAATGGGATTGTTAAAAGCTTTCCTTAATTATACAAATGATTCCTTATAGAAGTATAATTGTTAAACTAAAATAACTCGTTTAATCATGTGAAAACTACTTGAAATATTCGGGGAAATAAAAAGTTTCCTTTTTTAAATATTTGGGGTGGGTTAGGATCTAGAGAATCTGGGCAATAAATATTACCCATATACATAATAATTAAACTAAATAATTAATTATGATATATTTCAAGAACCGTGACACTCAAGGATTAGATGTAATTTTTTTCAAAATTACCCATTATTTTTTTATTAACTAATTTAATTTATTTATTTCAACTTCTATATTACTTGATGACAAATTGACCATAGAGTTGTCAAAAAGGAACGGCCCATCTCGCAGTCCAAACAGTTTGTATCTGCATGTAGGCGGGTTAGAAAATCTACAACCAAACTTAGCTTGAGGTGGCTTTTATATTAAGCAGTCCAACCAACCAAAAGATAAAAAAAAAAATCATTTGTTATATTTTAATGAATTAAAAATATTAATAAACTATTAATAAAAAAATATTTTAATTAATTTATCCAAATTAATTATAAATTAATTATTTGATCCATCTCGTCCGCCAACCCAAAAAAGGCTGCCCAAGCGTGCTAGAAAATTCTTGGCCCAAGTGAAAATTACCCAAAAAAATCCATCTGGTCAAAAACTAAAATATTTGCAGAACAATTAGGAAAACAACTGATAAGATTTTACTAAATCGAATATAATATTTTTATATATAATTTGATTAAACAAATATTACACTCGAATCTTTAAATAAGATATTTTTAAGTTTTACCAAACACCAAAAAAAAATTTGGAATTCTTCACGAATACAAATGGGCCTCATTTGTGTAGGTCGGGCTTAATAGAATAGGCTCAAACTAAAGGCCCAATCCCTGAATATATATCTGAACGGGCCACGAAACTGCAAAATTAATAAGGAAAATAGTAGCCTTACCAAACAATATTTGCAAATAAATATCCATTTTAAAAAAGTCTACAAATAAATATATGGTGGAGAATCTTTATTCACAAAAGTCCACTTTCCAAAATTTTGCTTTAAAAATATTTTTTTTCATTCCTTAAACATCCTTACTTTTTTGCATTCTCTCTCATAGTTTGCATCCTCTCACCTCAATTTTGCATCCCTTCTACTCCTTTTTGCATTTTCTCTCCTACTTTTTTGCATTTTTCTCCTCCTTTTTGCATACTCTCTCCTCGTTAAAACATTTTATAAATTAAAAAATGAGATTTACAATTGGCATCAAAATTTTAAAAAGAACTGATGAATGAAAATTCTAATTTTTCATGCATCAGTTAAAAATTCATGCACCAGTTAAAAATACATGCATCAGTTAAAATTTATGCACCAGTGTAATGTTATGCACCATTGTAAAGTTATGCACCAGTATAATATCATGCACCTGTTATTTTTTAAAATTTCATGCACCCGTTTAAAATTCATGCACCAGTTATTTTTAAAATTTTCAAACACCAGTAATTTTTAAAATTTTCTTGCACCTGTTAAAAATTCATGCACCAGCTATTTTTCAGGCTTCATGCCTGGTGCATGTAATTATAACAGGTGACTTATAATCATAATTGGTGCATGAAACATAACTGGGCATGAAATTGTATATTGTAACTGGTGCGTGAAATTATAACTGATGCATTGTAATTATACATGGTGCATGAGAATCATACCTGGTGCATGAAACATAACATGGTGCATGAAATTGTATATTATAATTGGTGCATGATATTATAACTGATGCATTATAATTATACATGGTGCATGAGAACCATACCTGGTGCATGAAATTATAACAGGTGCATGAAATTATAACTGATGTATAATTTTATAACTGGTGCATGAAATCATAACAGGTGCATGGAACTGTACTGGTCAATGAAATCATAATTGGTGTATGAAATTATATATTGTAACTGGTGCATGACATTGTAATTGGTGCATGAAATAATAACTGATGCATTATAATTATACATGGTGCATGAGAACTATACCTCGTGCATGAAATTATAAAAGGTACAGAAATTATAACTGGTGTATGAATTTATAACTGGTATATATAATTATAAATGCTACATATAATTATAACAGGTGCATCATAATCATAATTGTTGCATGAGATCATAATTGTTGCATGAAATTGTACTTGTGCATGAAATCATAACTGATCTAGGAAAGTATATATATTAACTGGTGCATGATATCGTAACTTTTGCGTGAAATTATAACTGATGTATTATAATTATATCAGGTGCATGAGAACTATATGTGGTGCATGAAATTATAACAGGTGCATGAATTTTAACTGGTGAATGAATTTATAACTGGTGGATGTAATTATAACTGGTGTATATAATTATAACCGGTGCATCATAATCGTAGTAGTGCATGAAATCATAACTGGTACATAAAATTGTACTGATGCATGAAATTGTATATTGTAACTTGTGCATGATATAGTAATTGGTGCGTGAAATTTTAACGATAATAACTATACCTGGTGCATGAAAATTATAACTGGTGTACGAATTTATAACTGATGTATGTAAAGTTTGGTATCATGAATTTGGTGGGATTTGAGGTTACAAAATCCATTTTTAATGTCTTGGAAAAACGGGATTTCAAAACGAAATTGGTATTTGATGGGATTTGATATAACTAAATGAAATACATAAAAAATTGAAAAGATTGCATGGAATTTAGGTTATAGGGAAGATAAAAAATATTTTTAATATTAAATTTGTATAACTTACTCATAAATTTTTAGTCTACTTTTCAAATTAATAAAATATTATTTTCTTAAAATCTATATTATTAATTCATATTTTAGAGCAAATTTATTTAAAATCAATTAAAAATATTTTATATTTGAAAATTATATAAATTATTTTTTCTACCTAAAAACCTTCATTATTTTTAAAATTCTTAAATCTAATTTATCAAAATTTGACAATTTTTTTTTAAAATTTCCTTTGATGAACTTTTTTTTTTCATTTCTTTAAAAAACTATTTACTAAAGCTATATTTTCTTGTTAATTTTAAAATATTTTTTCTTATATATCTTAATAAACAATATATGATATTTACATAAATGTCAAGCAATGTATTTAAAAATATAAGCAATATAAAAAATTTTAGTATCAAATAATAGTATTTTTTAGTGTCAAATCAAATTTTTATATAATATTTTAAATTTTTACCAAACATCGAATGGAATTCCAAATCCAAATCCAATTCTAATTTCAATTCGAAATCCAAATCCCATTTTTTATTCAACCAAATACACCGTAAGAGTATATTATCGTTTTGATCCAAATGAACCTAAATAATTTAATATTTTTACCAGGATTGTGTTGAACAACTTTTCTCCGACAGCACCCTCGCATCGATTTTTCCCACTTAATAAGGTTTTGACTATCCATTTGAGTTACGTGAAACCGCTTCTCTTCTCCTCTTCTCGCCTCCAATACCCTAGGGCTAGGGTTTTGATTCTCCAATTTTTGGTTTCCTTTCCATTCATCGCTCTCAGAAATAATATTTATATACATATAAAGTTCGTCTTTTATTAGTGGAAGCTTTAGTATAATAGAAATTGCAGTGACTATGGATTTTGGACGAAAAAGAGGAAGACAGGACGCCGCCGTTTTCGGGAATGGAGGTTTCAAACGGGCCAAGGAAGGTAAGAGTTTGATCTTCGTCGTTTTCGTTTCACTTCCAAATGTTTGCTTCTTTATGTTTCTGTTAATTTAGAATTTTCAATTTTGGGTACGATTCCTGGAATGCTGGAATTGGTGATTTAATGTGGAGTGTCGAAATGGGTGTTTGTGAAGATGATGTTATTTTTTTTTTTTTATGTCTTTTAAGTTGGAAGGATAGATAATTGAAAGCTTGAACAATAGTGGTGTCGAAATGAGTGTTTGTGAAGATGATGACATTTGAGCTTATTTTAGCGTCGGGATTGCAGTACATACACTAAAATCCAGAATTTAACTCTTCTTGATTAGCTCATACAGATTATTTAAATTTATGATATTTATGTTGGGGCCTCTGGATCTGGATATTCTTTAGGTTTTGGATAATAAAAGTCATTGAAATATTGAACTGAAATAAGGAAATTAATTTTCTCTTACAGAAATGGACTCCTTTACTGGTGTAGGAAGCAAATCAAAGCCATGCACGAAGTTTTTCAGGTTCTAATCTTAATCCATTAAAAAAGAACCATATTCTGAACTTATTAGTGAAATCTGGCGAATGTTGTGTTATGCAAATTCAGGCAAGATCGATTTATTCAGAGTTGAACTTTAACCCTCGGACTTATAGTGTTAATTTTTACCCCCTATACTGTTAGTGGAAGAACATTTATGCGGTCAAATATGTTTTTATGTTGTGATATATATGACCTATTTCTCTTCTCTTTCATGCTAGTGAGGATAAATCGAGGTTTTTGTTTCTTTTTGCCCTGGGAGGAATTCTAAACGTGAACTGTTCTGTTCTTTAATTAACCCAAGTTCACACATCGCTGATGTCGATTTATTCAGAGTTGAACTTTAACTCTCGGACTTATGGTGTTAATTTTTACCCCCTATACTGTTAGTGGAAGAACATTTATGCGGTCAAATATGTTTTTATGTTGTGATATATATAACCTATTTCTCTTCTCTTTCATGCTAGTGAGGATAAATCGAGGTTTTTGTTTCTTTTTGCCCTGGGAGGAATTCTAAACGTGAACTGTTCTGTTCTTTAATTAACCCAAGTTCACACAGCGCTGATGTCGATTTACGAGTCATTTTTATTGTGTTTAATGGTTTATACTATGCTGTTGTCATCTCTCTCTCTCTCTCTCAAATTGTTTAGTTGGCTTTAAAGGTTCCCTGAGATGCTGTAATTTTTAAAATGGGTGAAATCAACTATTACTTTTGGTATCAGTTGAGTATATTCAAAATATATCTTCCCTACTTCAAAACCGAAACCCTCGTGCTGACATCCAAAAAGCAAAAGGCCCGTCGAACCCTTTCCTTCCATTTGTATACGCTATCTGAAGAGTAATAAATATATAGTTGTTCTTGTTGACTTCTTGTTGACCAATGAATAGGATGGCAATGGATCCAGGTCTAACTTGGACCCTATTAAACCAGCCCCATTCGAGACGGGTCTAAACCCGGCCAAAAGGGTCCCGGGGCGGGTTTGGACCTGGTCAACGGGTTTCTGAAGTGAGGCGGGTTCGGTTTGGCCAACCCGCAGGATCTGCATACATATTAATTATATTTCTTTCAGAGATAATATTGGCGGGCCGGGGTCTGGGATTAATTTTTTTGTAGCGGGGCGGATCCCGGTTTGCCCGAGACCCGCCTGGTTGCCATCTAGTAAGCATATGATTGAGAAGTACCATACTGCTTATGCATTCGTTTGGTGTCCCCTTCTCTTTCCATATGTTTTTCCACCCTGTTTGTGGGATAATATAACCGTAGGTTGCTGCTGTGATGCAAACTTTTCTGCATCTTTTTTCTAATTACGAGTCTTTATGTCTCATGATGCAGCACGTCAGGGTGCGCTTTTGGCGATTCTTGCCACTTTCTGCATTATTTTCCTGGTTATAGTGCTCATAACCAGCTAGCAGACCCAGGTGGCCGTAATGCTGTTCCTGGGAGAAATGTAGAATTTCCTGATGGTCCTGCTCCAACCATGAAAACAAAGATGTGCAACAGGATTAACACTCCCGAAGGATGCAGGTTTGGCGACAAATGCCGCTTTGCGCACAGTGAAATGGCGCATGGGAAGTCAAATGCTTTATGTTACGAAGATCCACGTGGTTTGGGGCCGATGGGTGGGTTTTCCCGATGGCATGAATCGCCACCTCATGGCATATCCATGGGAAGCTTTGGTGCATCAGCAACAGCAAAGATTAGCATAGACTCTTCTTTTGCTGGACCTATTATTGGGAAGAATGGTGCAAACACAAAGCAGATTTGTCGACAAACTGGGGTTAAGCTTTCTATAAGGGACCATGAGACTGATCCAAATCAGAGAAACATCGAGCTTGAAGGCTCATTTGATCAGATCAAAGAAGCTAGTGGTATGGTACAACAGCTTTTCAGGAGTATTGGTGCTTCAACTGGCCGCCCAGAAAAGCCCGCGAGTTCATTTGGTCAAGGTGGCCCACAGAGTCATCATAAGAAAAAGATGTGTGAAAATTTTCCTAAAGGATTGTGCACCTACGGCGGAAGGTGTCATTTCGCCCATTCTGCCAGTGAATTGCGGTTGTCGGATTGAGCAGTTTGACTTGAGCATTGCTAATGTTTATAATGGGGTCATACTTTTGGGAACAGATGCTGGAAATTGATTCGCTCGATGCTAGCACCCACACGCGAAATGGGACAATCTGGCTCATGACATTCTGAACCCAGGATGAGTTTGGAGTGTAGAATCAGACTTAGAAGCTCCTAATTTATATCTCAACTTCTCCTTGCTATATTCTCTTTCATTCTTGATGAAACTGATGTTTATCCATGCCGCACGGATACAAGTAAACCGGGGACACGGATAAAAAATTACAGCACATGAGGATACGGAAATAATTTTTTATTTTTTATATATATTTTACATATCCATTATGTTCTAATATATTAACATGCAAGAAAAACTTTAATTTGAATAATAAAATTGAAAATGATGTGAAGTTGTAGACACTTCATTCACTAATTAAAACATACAAAAAGAACTTATAATTTTTCAAACATTTTTGTATAAAAAATATAAAGTATTTTTAAAAAAATATTTTCAAACATTTATGTATAAAAAAAATTATAAATTATTTTTTTTAAAAAAATAAAAAATCATTTTCCCGTGTCCACGTAGTCCAAAACGTGTTGGAATTTTTTTAAAAAAAATATCCTGACACGCCATGTGGTTTGTTTGACACCGTGGTTTGTTTGACACCGTGTTGCTCACATATCCTGCCATGTTCGCGGAGTGTCCGACACGGTATGTAGTGATTTTTTAGAGTGTCGGTGCAACATAGCTGTTACCCGCGTTTGATACTCATAATTGTTGATGAAACAGTCGGCATACTTTTAAATTTAAGGAGGCGCAATTATTCGAGTGGTTTACCAAGTTTATACGAGACTGCCTGATTTTAGTTTGGAATTCTAGCCTGAGTTCTAATGTAATTAGATGTCGTTTTAGTTCATCTCTAGTCAAAATATCTAATTTTCCTCGATTTGGGATTCATTTGGTTAAAAACTTCAGATAAGTATCTTATATGTTTTTAGAGCATATAATGCCAAACTCAAGCTTAAGATGCTTACTCATTTGAGTTTGAGACTGAGGTTAAATCATTCAATTTCTTGAGTTTCAGATCAAATTTTGGTCCGTGCTCATACAAATTGAACGATCAAAAGTTTGATCCTTTTTGTGTACCCAATTCAATTTATGAAAAAGGTGATGACTTGGGCCCCTGAGAATACCTACTGTAGCTTGTAGCTCATATAATATAACTAGAATATACACATTTTGGTGGCAAGGATGAGAAGTCTTGAAATAGAGAGGTGAGTAGCAATAACAAAGAGGCATTAGTGATGGATTATTACAATGAATTTGTTAACGAGTGAGAATGCAGCTATCCACACAACCAGCCGATGGGGAAAATAATCTATCGACTCTGAATTTCATTAAACGACAAATTCGAATTTCAACCCCATTAGTTACCAATTTCATTTCAGTTGTAATTCTACTATGAAATTAGGGAATAGAATACTTAAGACGAAAGGCCATGGCTTTAATCTGATTCACTGGAACTTCCCCCAGAAATATATCAACATACGGGGAAGGTCTTGGCTACCCCATGGGGTACATCCACCATACATTGAGGATACTCCCTATTGAAATATCCCCAATGCATGGTTAGATCTATCCCATGGGGTAGCCAAGACAAAAGCCAACATAGGATGCATATCCTTGGACAATGAGCCACATATGTTTGAACAAATGTGTCTCAAATGCCACAGATTTTCATGCCTCAACGGAGTTCGGATGGATATATATTGTTAAGCAACTTCGTACGATCGCTTATATTTTCTTCACTGTTTTACCCAGCTCCCATCTGCATTCCTCCGAAAAACTCGAGCCTGCTTTGAAGGAAAAGTTTCTCTCCAATCTGGATGTCGGATCAAGTAGTCCCACATTCTGGAGATAAAAGGAGTACAACATTAGCATACCATATACATAACTACAGATTCGACAGTAATAAAATCTTTATCATGGAGCGGACACTATTCACGCCAAGTTGCTAGGATGGCGTCCCATGTTACTTTTGATGGTTTGGCATCAACCAGGTCGTTTCGTGAGAAAACAACGAGTCCAGCGGGTGTGTTTTCATCCACATCAAGGTACATAGAGAGAAGTAAATGATTGTATTGAGCTTGCATCTAAGATCTAAGTTATGTCGTAATATCAAAAGCTATAATCGATAATAATGCTGGAAGGAGTCACATGTCAATAGTTGGGTCTGTTCCAAACAGGTTGCAACACAGACATAATAATCACCTATGATTATTCCAACTGTGAATCAAGCCCGTCATCTTATTGCTTATACCAGTTTTAGGATCAAATACTTGTAACTATATAAAAAAACTCAAGATAACATTAATGGAAATTACCGTTCACATGCATACATAAGTGTAACTTAGTCTTTACCTTCTAATATCATCCACAAAACCAGGACCCTCAGCAGAAGGTGAAGATGAACATGCAAGTAGTATTTCCGTATCTGAAAGGTATTGATGTGTTAATGCAACCCGTGATTGCCAAATTGTCCTACCAAAAGAAATATAACTTCAAAATTAATCCTCGATAGCGTTGAGGCTAGGTAAGTTGATAGGCATTAGTACGAGGGCGAAGCCAAGATTAAAAATTCTTGCTTTGTACAACCGATGATGTTGATATATACTTTCAGCCAAAAGAAGCAAAAACACTCTGAAATCAAAGTCTTTACCAAGCACATGGAGCGATGACAAAACGATCGGTGGCAGTGTCATAAGTCTCCAATAATCTGCCTGTCCAGTTTGAATCCTCAAAACAGGACGTCACTCGAATTCTTCGAATAACTTCATCAGGGCATCTTGACGTTCTATCAAAGCTGGCAGGGGCTATTGATCCCAAGTTGGTTTCCACCTGCAGCAAAATGCATGAATGAAATAATGGCATGCGACCGCAAAACTATTTTGCAAAACTCCAAGGACAAAATATTTCCAACAGCTATGGAAACAAGATGAACCTTTTGAGCTAGCTTGGATGATATCTGATCCACATTCAAATTTTTTTAGGGCAAACCTATTTTGAACATATTAGAAAATAATTTTAACTGAATTCAAGCAAATATTAATTTGTTCCGTTGCTCATGTGATGTTCAAAAGCTTTATTATATTCATCAATGTATTAAATATATATATAATTAAATGATCTCCCAACCACGAGCTTTTGCTATATTGAAATTGAAGTGAAGCTCGAACACAATGGATCAAACTGTAATTGATGCCAAACTTGAGACCAAAATAGAATATTTTAGAGCCTTGACCGACTCAAAATTTGACCTCATGTATCAACATATCAGTGGTATTTATCTTGGTTCAACTCATTTGCTCTCCTTCATGAACCTTAGACCACTTTTTATTGAGGGGAAGAGTTTTAAAACTTGAAGATACCACAAATCCATGGAAAACAGGGTTTGCAATTCCTTCAGAATCCCATCTCGTATTGTGACCAAGAACATGGAGCGTCTGAATTTCAAACTTCTCACTGCTATTGCTCAAGCTTTCAATTATCTTGGCACATAAAGGGTAGGAATATCCTTCCAATTTGGTGTGACATTTTGTAGAATGACCAGAATACTGCACAAAAATTAAAAATTTCAACTAAAAAATCCTTCTCTGGGAAGTAATAAGAAAATAAAAGCTGGGAAGATCCGTACTTGAGATGAGATATCATCAAAGCCACCAATCAGATGCACCTGCACAGCACATGATGATGCATCAGTTAAACCAAGGAACGGGCCTAGATTTTGAATAAGAATAATGCATTGCGGAGCTAAATATCATACATCCAGCAGAGAATCAGAATCATGATCGGAAAGTAAAGATAACATCTGACAGAGGCCACTATCGACAACATCGGGAAAATCCATGTGAGCAACAGATATCCTGCAATAAAGTCACAAGATATATGCAACCATTCCATTAGAGTTTAAAAGTTTATGGCATACAGAATATTGAATTTACATTCCGTTTTTCCGATTCTGTATTACGACTCCAATGCAAGTTGTGGCCTCATCAGTACCTACAAGCTTGAGAGATAAATATTGCAAGCATATGTTAGATTTATCGAAGTGAGAAAACTATGCTAAAAACATAATGTTGAAAACTGAAATATGACCAGCGTTTCATGGAAAACCTCAAACATTAGTGACATGTGAAAACATTAAGCATTGCAATAAGTTCATAGAAATTGAAATGCATTGGCAAATGTTCTTAAACATATTTATTAATTTATAAAAAAATAAAAAATCTACTGTGAATACAATATAGAATCAATTTCGTTCACCACTTCCTATGCTCAGCACAGAAAAATTCACAAAGTGCAGAAGAACAGACAAGAAGGAGACATGAGCGTAACATTTAATCAAATTCATGTTTTATGAAACAATCCACTCCCACTTCGGTTAAACGAAACGGCTGTCTGCTACAGCCTACAAGCTATAATAGACAGATAGAACATATGGATGATGGTACCGGCTACTTATCACCTGATAAATCGAGAGATACCATTCAAGGCCCATGCATTGCCCAATTCCCTTGAAAACACAGAACAGATGAACTTTCATCGACAAAAAACATGAGCAGTTGAAAAGCTCTTGTCCTACAAAAGAATCCAATTTTATGGGATTGAGCCACTGGATTCTAGGCAATGGCAGGTGGGACAAGTTAAACCTCCTAACTAATGGTTTATAGCCATGACATCATCACTTCATAAAATCTGGGAAAATCAGAGCATCACACTGCAACAACAAGAATGTGATTGTTCTGATTCTATATCTACCAGACACATATCTGCCTGACATTTGGGCGGGTAAAATATATCTTGCATAGAGATAAAAAAAATAATTTTGGGCTGCAATATACGTCACTTTGAAGAGGTAACACTTTGAAGTCATTCATAAATATATCACTTTTCCTCGTCAACAAAATAGGATCAACAGAAATATGTAATTTCTAGCACTAGAAAACCTTACAAATGCCTGATGAAAAAGAAAAAATATCTGGACAAGGACATTCAAACAAACAAAATAGCAGGCAAAGCAGTAGAAAGGAAAGGTATAAAGATGATCGTGCACTGCCAGACATTTCAACATTTTATGCCACATCTTTAAAGGGAATCATTTAGAACATAATATTTGAGATGTCAACTAGAGAGATAAAACATACATCCACCAGTGCAGGGTCAACAGTTGCAAATTCCCTTTGGAAAAGGTAGACCAATTTACAACTTTTCGAAATTTCTGAACTAGAATTTTCATTATCTGAGAGCTTCCTCTCAGGTATGGATTTAAAGGTGTTTGACGCAGACACCAAAGCTGGATGCTTCAGCAAGGCAATCAAAGCATCCATACCCTGTTTTGATGAAAAGTGTTGAAAATAAATCCAGAAGGAAAGAACCAGCTCAAATCTTGGTTATACGGTCGATCAAAGTAAAGCCAGTATTATAGAAAGAAAAACCAAATAATCGTCATCTCTTTTACAGATATACTCTCATAAGTCATAATGAATACTAACATGCACATGAAAAATATCCATTTCCTCACTGCAATGCAGTATAATGTCCAACAAAATTGCAGTATTTTGATATAGTTCCGAGGATGATGAGTCTTAGATAAAAATAAAAAATAAAATATTCAGTTCATCTTCAAGAAGGAGTGGACCACAAGTTGGAAAGGAATAAGAATTAGCATCAACCAACTTCAGATGTGATATGGGATTTTCAATGTCATGCTCTCAGGATTAGGTTGGACTGATTTATGCTCTTACAAGAATCTTGAAGATCAGGCATATATAAATAGCATGCTAATGCTTTAAGCGGAAAATGAAAGTACAAAAGGCATTATATAATATCCGTGTGTAGATAGCAAAAAAAAAAAAGTGATCTTGAACTTGTAGTTTTAAATTTCATCTACACTTCTTCTGTCAGCTTGAACTATGAGTTATTCATGGAGGCAACGAGAACACACAATTAATCCATCCCTTTATCAAACACACTTCACACCTTGCGATATTTTTCATTTACTTAAATTATGTCAATCAACAAGTATAACCTAAACAATCCCCCTCCAACAAAGAAGGAAAAAAGCCCAAACAAGTGATTTTGAGTTCTCAGTTAAAATAAACACTGTATATTCACGAACCCATTAATAATTTTGTACTAGGACACATCGCTTAACCATCACCCAATATCGGACGATTGAAAGTTGATGAATGACTACCTGAGCTGAGTCAGGAGCAAATGGAACCCCGCCCACATAAATCATGGCGCTTGCAAGTGTTAAGATTTGGGAGTTTGTTGATGGTCTGTGGGGGCGTGGCTGCCGCTGAACTGCTTTTGGTTGATCGATTCGCAAATAATTTATTTGTGTAATTATTTATTTATTTTTTAACATATATAATAAGAGTGAGATTTCGTCACCCACATGCTACCGACCACTCTATTTACAAGAATGTCATTCTACAGACACTTTCTGATTCGACCACAATTCAGTCCACTTATTATCTCTTTTGTTGCTTCTTGTTTCCGGAAGACAATCACACCTCTTTCCCACACTATCTAGGGCTTGACGTTTGGAACTTGAGACCGACGATAAATCTCAAACTGCAGATTGCTCACAAGAAAGTCACGCCATTATGTTATTTGTGGTTTCCTAAATTTTCTCAACCATTTTAAATATTTCAAACTCCTTTCTTCTGAAGACGCTGAATCAAAGCTTATCAACCAAGGTAAGGGTTCCTTTCTGTGTAAACTCTTTGCTTTGTCATGTGCTCAATTTGGGATTTATTTTCTTTCTGTCGGTTCATCTACGTTAACTGTATA